>OX376347.1:2277267-3614335 GCA_947369235.1 Udea olivalis
AATGGGCACGTGCCGAGGTATATTCTTCTACTGATTTTCCCGTATTTACTGATAGACGTGTTGGTTTATGTGAGGAGCGATATCTTGAGCGATGTAAGAGTTGCATGGTCCGAGCGATTCGATAACAACTGTTGTTTGCACATTGAATAGTGTGCGTACTAGAGATTTATGTGATAGCCGTAAACATTTGACCGACGATTTGCTTGTCATAGCTGATTTAATCGGAATTGCTCTTACTAGAGAATATTTTCGATGTTACAACATGTTTTTATTAATTTTCAAGCATTTGAGTTCTGAGCCAGTAAGCCAGCTTTGAAACAAATATAATCTCTGAAAAAAACTAATGATTACTAAAACTGTTTTAACAGTTTCACCGTCTGATAGGATAGGTTATTATTCAAAACTAAAATAACCCGCCACGGGCGCTAGAGGACGCTGCCGCGCTGTATCCACTGCGCCAACTGGGCAGGCGGACACCATTCATCCAATTTAAATTTGTAGAATCAGGTTCTAGATCCTTTTTTTTCGTCTTTCTTATAGTCAAAATATACAAAGTCATAGACCCATTTTCATGAATGCTGACTGAGTAAATAATAAAGCTTAACTCCATGGGAAATTATGCCCGTTTGGTAGCGTGGCGTTTGATAGCTATACTCACATTCATGGCGAGGTATCTACCAGCTCGTGGTCATTGGTTAAAAAAAAATAGCACAAAGTTTGAAAGTGTCGCACTGTAGGTACCTTCAAAAGTCTCACTCGAGTTATGACTTGGCGATTTAAGGGTTTAAAGAACATCTTTTAATATTTAGTCTAGTCTGCGTTGGATCTTCCATTTTTTTAAATATTAAGCTAGGTAAGTAAGCTAGTACATTTATAGTAACATGACCGTTAAATTATTTGTACACAGTTGGTTATCTATCTATCACTTTTTGTTTTGTGTTTTTCCTAGCACCGTCTGCTGGAAATCTCTCTGTAAGCTCAGCTGTACTAGTCAGCTGGCTATCCTCAAATTTCCAGAAAACTGTAATTGGTGTGTAAACTAATAAAGAATATAATGGAGCACTGGGACTCACGGACTTAGTTCTTATAGTCACAAACACATAACATAGTAAAAGACACACGGACACCGCATAATACTAAATATGCAAGCACCCATAACTTTCTTTATTGCCGTATCACGTTGCGTCCCATAATTAAACTCAAATGGATAACGAATACGTTACAGTAAGCTCCGCCATCTTGCTTGTAATACTCGCAGTAAGGTCGCTGTATTTCCGCTCGGGATTTGAACTGAAAAAGCAGCTCTAAATAAGATATGTATGATCAAATTGATATAAGAACATATATAATTGTACATTTCAGTTTCTTAGGAATCTGTTTTTCTGTAGGACAGTAATCCTAACTACTAAGTACTAATGTAAAGGATGAAGAAAGAGAAATAACAAAGAACATTTATGTGTAATCGCGATAAATGACTTCAATCTATCCGAATCACGGACATTCGCTTGAAGGCGTTTTGGCGCAAAGTAATTTGTTCACATATATATAGACTCTTGCGAAAAGCCCTTATACCTGCATGCGTGCATACTTCGTGCAAAGTCATTGGCACTTATAGCATAGACACTTGCGCGTAGGCTTTTGTTCGAAGCTTTGCGCAGTCGGTTGTAATGAAAACCGCATGGAAGCCTGCTGACGAGAAATGGTCTGTATTTACGTATACGATAGCGAAGATACGGCTACAAATATGAAGGTTAACTCTAGGTTCGGTAGCGTAATAAACCAACAAACTTATAAAAACGACATCTTTTGAACTCAGATTAGCCAAATCAAATGTGAATACATGTTAAATTTTTAAGTATGTAGAAAAGGTTGCTAGGACACATGCTCTGAGATGCATCACTAAAAAATATTTGTACATGCTTCTGGTAAAGATACAAATCTCGAATGCACTCAATCTTCCGGACAGAGATTGTAATACCCTGACGACGACTTCACCTCCACCCCCCCGATGACGTCACGGCCGTTATTACAACTGAAACGTATCGCTACCCGTGTACACACGTCGACTGGCTTGATATATGAAAAGGGTGCTAATATTTGTTGGGGAAGATATATGCTTTACATAGCTAGAAGGGACAAAAATATTACCAACGTAAATGTTCGTAAGTTGCAAGATAGAAAAACTACGCTATTTTTAGTAACGGTAGCCAAATTAGTAAATCACTAATAGACTTCTGAATAAATATTAAATATTTATGAATTACGTACGAGACACAGATAACTCTCAATATAATCTGTGTGTGGATGTAATGAATGTTTCTCTGAATGGGAAACAAACCCATGTTTCGCAATAAGAATCTTTGGTATAAATAACGTCCCTTGTCATTGTATTTATTAACATTTAAGTTACCTCTTAAGCAACATGGAAATTTGCTCAATCATCAGCTTCATCTAGGGTTTTTAGGGTCAACGGCACCTAAATTTTAATTAGCTAAGATGACCTACATCATAGCTCTGAAATGGTCATCCATGTAAATTTGAATATCAGTTCTTTTGCCTCCTTGATCTTCACTATGCGATGCGGCATAACTTCTCTCCTTTGGGTGAACTGTATCACTGTTACAACTAAAACAACTTCTTATCTGATTACATTTGCGTCCATATTCTTTATTGGAAATACAAGGCAATTTGTTTACTTGTATCGCAGGTCGAAACTCAAAGGTCGATGAAAACAATTGTTCCCGTAATGACCACTCTACAAATGAACGCCAGGGTCTGATCCCGCGGGGTTCGATACCGTTCAAATAAGGGTCCATGTTAAAGGTTCGTTTTAGAAACAAGGAACATTGATTATGAGTGCACAGAGAGCCTTTGTAAAAGCGTATCAGTTCCAAGGGCTGATCGAAAAACTTTAAAAGAGGCAAATGACTCAGGGCCATTAGAAGTCAATATCACACCAAGCTGAGATGAGCGTCATGGTAACATTCTAAAGTGCCCTAAAGAACCCTGTTTAATACTCAGCCACTGTCAGTGCCGAAGCAATCAACCTCCAACTGTCCCGTCACAGTATTAAAACTTCTCGCAAATTGTACTTGCAGATAACGATATTTATTTACACAGTCTGCAGAGTTAAACTTCAAAAAACAAATTAGGCTCCATTGATATAGGTGAGTTACCGACTGACAAATTATACACGTTTAAATTGCAGTGCTGTATATTTTACTCAAAATGGATCTGCCAAGAGTAAACGACTAAGGAGAAGTCTTCATATTTCAGTGCTTTAATTGGCACACTATTCGTAAACGTTGACGGTCATCTGAATAAATGTTATATTTTTTAGTTAGGTCATGTTTGCCTCAGGTCTATCATAGGCGATTATAATCAAGTATCTTCTCGCATTAGAAAATTTCTAGTAAACTGAACCTTAATGAAGAATTGCAACGACCGTTATAAGAAGAGCTATTGCGAGGGCGGTCGCTTATTGTATCGACGTGTGATAATGAAGTTGTGTTAGTGAGATCGGTTTCTCGTCTCCTTTAACGGTGAAGGTGCCTGTATGTAACGTTGTTAACCTAACTTAGGTATCAGGAAATATTGCAGCGTCGATTTATGAAGAGCGTGCTATCATTACTCTGGTAATGTCATGTCCTTATATTTCCAAAATAGTTTTAGCCTTTACCCCAGAAGCTGTGCGATAGTAGATAAATCGGGAGTTCTCTGTCTTTATTAAGAAAAAGAAGAAAAAGGACCTTTTCCCAAAGAGCTAATCAAGATCTAAGGGATTAAAAGCGAGTTTTTGATTTTTGAAAAATCTTTAACTTTTTATTTACTACGATCTTAAAAAATTACCATAGTGTATAGTTGAAGTAATAAGTTCTTGTTGGTCTGTATCTGGTTCTCATTCTATAATTTAAATGGATCACTGATTTTATTTTTGGAATTGCAAAGACTTTTAACCATTCGGTTGAATTTTCCATATAATTGTCATACCTTTGACCTACCTAATTTGGTCTTACGAAGAGGATTTTATGGGAATCGATACAGTACCTAGCTATGAGTTTCATTGAAATTGATAAAAAGTAACAAAATGTGGTGAGGGTCTGAAATTTAGCTCCTGAAATTTGTTCGTTGGAATTATATAAGAAATCCTATTATCTTGAGATGTTTTCTGGATTGTAGCAGTTAAAAATATCACAGTGGGGTAAATATCAAGTCAAACTGGCATTAAAGCTTAATCAACTGTCGATATTGATTTGAAATCATTAAAAAAAATGGCAGTATTTGCTGATAAACCGCAATAATTTCAGTATGAAGAGCGATAATCGCATTCCACACATTCTTCTTTGAATTTTTTATTGTTTTATATTTTTTTTACTGTGCATGGTTCTGGTTCAACACTTATGACTTGCTTGCTGAATCCCATTATTCTGTTTTTTCGTAACGCAAATCTGGCACCTAATAAGGGCATTAGCAATTCCAGGGCTAAATTATCAAACAATAAATGGAGCTCCGTTCCCCAGTTCGAAGATAGGAAGTCCCATAAAATCTCTCTGAGCATTCTCGCGATCTGAAACTAGTTGCATAGCGGGGTGAATGAATCGGACGAAAACGAACTGGCGCTCCGCCAAGTGCAACCAGTGGTGACCTTCGCGTTTTTATCGGCCCAAGTTCACGGTTGCGCGGTTATGTCGCAGTTGCGTAACGTTTATGACTTGGGTACAGGTTTTGAGGGGGATGCGTTTGTTTTGTAGGGTTGGGGAACTTCGAGCAAGTGGAGTTAGGACTTCTTTGAGATGTTTTGAAAAAAAGTTAGGCCTTTCGAAATAAAAATCAGTAAACCTTCCCTCAAGTAAACTGTTTAAGAAATACTACAGCACAGACATAAATATGTATTAATATCATCTGATATCATCAGTGGTTCATCTTTATGCATGAATGCTATTTTGTTGTCATTAAGATATAATTGAAAGACACAATTCGCGAATTTGGAAAATTTTAATTTGAAATTTCCAGGAGAGTAATCTGTTTTGACAATTTTGTATTTTTTAGTCGCTTTCTCTGATCATTTTACTCAATTCCTTCTATAGTTCTTTTAGCTTTCAGCATCACGTCCAGTGCTGAACGTGGGCGGGGCCCCTCTATAAATTTCCTGAGAGGCCGACACAATACGTACCGTTATAACCTGTAGCTCAAAAACGAGGTCTTTTTTGAACTTCGAATCTAAGAGTACCATGCTCACAGTATTCCTCATAATTACCTCTTACTACGTGGCCAATATCAAACTTCCCCCTTGATTGGGAATCAAATGAACATTTTCGGGATTGGAGCGTTTTCTGCGGAGAAATAGATACCTAATTAGGATTTAAAGATTTCGTATTTGTTAGCGTTTACACATTTATGAACGGAGATGACCCAGTTCGAGGCTAAATTGCGCAAGTCGCTATGTTCGTCTATCATCCTAAAATCTGTTCATAACTATTTCTATTTCATAAAGGGTTTATGTTATTTAAACTCGCTATTGGTACCTAAATTGGTCACTGATCGGTAATCAGCCACTAAACGCCAATCAAACAAACAATCGACACCCGATACTGGCAGCGACCCAGCCGAGTCCGTTGTCATTTGCACAACAAATAATTCTAGAACGTTACCTAGCTACTACCTTGATTTATTTCCTGGACCTAATTGCAGTGGAACAAGGTTCAGTTTGGCTTGGTTGTTCAGCTGGCAAGCAGCCACCGGTAGGTGCATTCGAGTCGCAGACCGGCTTCCGCGCCATGTGACTGCACCTGTATTTAGTTTAACAGAAATTGAAATTTGTTACGTGTGGTTGATTTGATTTTTAAAATCTTTTAAATACAGTTGAATAAAAAAATCTGGTATATCTTACACCAATAGTAATCGCGAACCTGTACTTTGCAGGTCATGCTACCGGAATTGTTGAAAGAGTGATGATATTTTATGTTTATCGACTTATTTAGACTTGCGCTGAATCCACGAGTACATCTACAAGATTTTTAAAGATGCGGTGCTATTACGACTTAAGGAGCGTTATAGAGTAGGCACATATCCCATTTTATTGTTGGATAAAAAAACTACTGCAATCACAGCTAGGGCATATACGACGGAAAGATTTGTTTAGCCGTGATCAGAATTATTACTTCGCGTTTCCTAATTCGAAAGTAGCTTAGTTGCAAAAGTTTTCATCGGCAAATTGTTGAGAATCCATCTGTTAAACCAGTATGAACAGATCTCGGATCCCAACTCAATCAGTGAAGTCTACCCTAAGTCCCCAGTATTGAGACCTTGAGAGAACTTTCCAAGTCTCGATTTGTCGGCTTACAGCGCTGGATTTATGAAATACGATAAATTTGTAAGAAGCCGATATAGATAAGAATAGAATAAAGTTCGAATCACACAACAAAGTACAAGGTTTGTTATTTCAGACGACTTTTATGCAAGTTAGCCGACTACGCCGGACCGGCGGATTTGCCGCGTCGGTAAAACTGCCTGAAAGGCACGTAAAATGTCGGGCTTTGTTTTTTTTGCCGGATCCGGCGTAATATGAACAGTTTCATAGAAATTCTTTAGCTATAGCTCTTCCGGTAGATTTCCCGTGCTGGTAAATCTGCCGGTCCGGCATAGTGGGAACCCGACCTCAGTAAACTAAAATCTTATGTAATTATAAAAAAATGACAAATATAAACATTAGGATTAGCCAAAATGGGCTGTAATTATTTATGTTTAAGCCTCATTATTATTGTAGCGCTTTGATTTAGGTTTAGATTTGAAACCTTCATGGGTACTTACGTGTATTTGTTTATTTATTTAGATCAAAAACAATTGATATTTACACTTTTTTGTGGTGTCAGTAGACTTTGTGCTCGGAGGAAATATAATCTTGAAATAGAAAGATCACAGTAAAAAATCTAGTAAAACAAATATTTTGACCATTAACTGCTTTAGAAATAGACATTTCAGGACTGAATCAAGTGTAGGATGACGTTACGATTGAAATGATTCGCACGCTATTAATTTGAACAAAGCAAAGTTTTGTGTAAGCAGTATCAGTTGAACATGATCACAGACAACATACTTAACTGTTCATTCTAACAGCTGCATTCAACAAGTGGTTCCGACCATGCCAGTGACCCAATTTTTCGTGCCAAGGTCATGTCATGGCGGAAATTTCCAGTTCCACCCCTCCAGACGCTTCGCCCCTCGTTTAATTTACATCTTATATTCACTGGTGGATTGACATCTAATAAATTTAAGCATTTGATGTCAATCTATGACCGAAAACAAGTTCAATATTATATTCTAAAAGGGTGAGTTTTTACGATCGAACTGCTGTTGATTTTCGAAATCATTTTGTTAAATTCACCCTTAACAACCTTTCATCTTGAGAAATAAATAAAAATTTCGGACATCTACTAATTTCAACATGACAAGTTTACAAACAAATTTTTTGTATGGAATGTTTATGTCTAGGTTTATCATTTTCTTTGAGAAAGCTGTCTCATAAAGCTTGCAAGTTATACCCAAATCCCTCAACACCTGCCATCCAGCGTGGCACAGTGCCAGACGAACCCTGTGCAACAAGTGGTAGCCTACCCCAGTAGCCCACTTCCCCGGCCAAGGTCATGTCGAGGGGAGGCAACAAGTTGCTTCCCTATGATGTGATTTTTTACTCTCCATTACTTAGTGATAGTGTTGACTGCACTAATAGCTTTGCTTCGCAAAAATGGCGGTTTGTAGACCGTTTAACTTGATTTAGACCAAAACTAATACAGTTACAGTTGCTTAAATGGTACTGGACAATATTTTGTACGTAGGTATGTTACATAATTTATCTAATAAATTGTTACAATTCCGCTAATAGCAAACTGAGTAGTAGGTGACGATAGCACAAACTGTTTAGGATCCTATGCTTAAGTTTATTGCCGATATAAAGCTTCAAATACATTAGTATAATACAATTATATTAATCATAATTTTATCCATTTCATGTTTAACGATACTTTGTTTTCATTGTCATTTATACCTGTTACGCAAGAGAGGCTAAACTGCAAAACTGGTTCTTAATAAATGCCAGACAGGTTAATATTTTACTCCTTTGTTAACTCTCATCTGAGCCGTTTGTCATCCCAGTTTAACTAAATAGTAAATGACAGATGAGTGTCGTTCTGGCCATCAGCTTAATCATGGGACTAGGTGAATGCATCTTAAAAGCTCTTGCAGTGTTTTTGCGATATTAGCTTTTAATGCAGCAAAATCTCAAAGGAGAACGCGGAGGTCTAGTTATGTAAATATCCAGCCATTAACCAAACGTGCACCGGATTTCCGATAATCATCTACTTCAGAGTCGAAAAGAGACGTTCCGTTATATCATCTTCAAAATTCGAGTCGAGATAGACTGTTCGTTATATCATCCTTAAATATTCGGTCGAGCCGAGATTGGAATCCGGCTGGCTGAGGTCGTCGCGTCCTACCTGCGGTCAGCCGGTCGCGGCGAAAGTCGTTTCGGTGTTTAAGGATGCAAGCG
Organism: Udea olivalis; assembly: GCA_947369235.1. Taxonomy (NCBI): domain Eukaryota; kingdom Metazoa; phylum Arthropoda; class Insecta; order Lepidoptera; family Crambidae; genus Udea; species Udea olivalis. The sequence goes on from OX376347.1 coordinate 2,285,813, forward strand.
TAAATAATGTCGATAAAGTTGCAATTTTTACGGGTACAATAAGGATGTGCGATGGAATTTTGTTTATTGATATTCCGGATTCCGCTTAATTGAATCTTGAAATTTATGTAACTATGGATTTCGTCACGTGTTTAGGCATGTTAATAATGATTTTTAATGTCATAATAAAACTCATAAAATTAGCTATGCCTAGTCTTGAACAGGCGTTCTAGAGGTTCTAGGTATACTAAACTTTTACTCGGAAAGGAAACCACGTCTAAGTCACGTTTTTTTTTCAAAGAATAGATATTTACTACTGCTACTACCTACACGTTTATTAAAAATATTATAAAGAAAATTTAGGTTCCTAACTTCATTCAGGAAATGTGCAAGTTACTAATTTTCTAGCAGGAGCAATTTATTTTAATCTATCGTAGCTATCAATAGAGATGTTCAAATGTCGATAAACCCGTCATCGGTCACCGGAGTAGTGACCGCGTTTGCGATCGTCTCAGCCTATCGAGAGCGAAAGTAACGCAGTCCGATATTGGGTTTGTTTCGTTTATTGCGCGTCAGTTAAGGACGCGCATTTTATGGACGTATTTTAAAACTATTCATTTGTAATCGTACCAAATCAAGATTAAAGCGAATATATTTATTTATTTAATACCGATAACAGTTCCTTCTCTTAGACAAATTAATTATTAAACATCTCTAGATGTTTAGTCCAAGCAGTTGTTCATTGTACGTTCGAAAAATATTTAAGATTAATTAGACAGCCGCCTCTTATTAATAATACTCGTAATCCTCACGTTTTGTTCCTCCGAGTGGAGTGAAAGATGTATCTCTGAATTTTAAACAACTAAACTTTTGTAATGTCAAACCAGCTAGTTAACTAGCTGATAAAATAAATTTTCACCATAGTACTCGTATTTTTATAATCTTTGACTAAATTATAGTGTGTAATTTTTTAATGTTTTTTTTTACTAAGGGAAGCGCAGTTGAATATTCATATATTTTACACAGGCTTCTTATTTAGGTTACTGGAGATTATATCGACAAAACGACACGTAGCAGCCCTAACCTCGATCTGCTCAACATAACCGCCGTCTATTTAGGTTTAAAGTTCGCGATAGGTTGAGTGTCGGCGGCAGATTCCTGCGGCTTCCAATCGAAATCGTACTTACACAGCGGTTGCTTTGTGTTCAAATTAGCCTGAACTGTGAAGGTTATTGAAGTTTTAGTGGTTTTTTTTGTTGGTTGCTTTAGATTTTGTTGTATTGTCATTTTTTAGACAGTTGTGGGCCAGGAATTGTTTATAAATGGTGATGTAATGTGTGGTGCTGTAGAATCCGGGTCTACAGCACCACTAGGCTCGTATGCTTTTTAATGACTTGGAAATCCGCTTTGGCTGAATACTCCAACTTTACAGGTTTTGAACTACTTTGGGATCATCTACATTACAGATTCATCTTCTATATAAATAAAAATGTGGTGCTAAGCGTAAAACTCGAATACGGCTCGTAAAAATAACGAGGAAAAAAAAAAAAACTTTTATTTTGCCGTAAAAACCACTCTGTTCCCAGCTGTCAAACATTTGATAACTTTTGACAGAACGAAATCTGTTAGTCAGCTGGTGTTTAATAATTGTTGTTTTTCTATTCTTCTCAATTGCAATTATAGTTCGAAGCTAAGCAGACAGCTGGTCAAAAGTCTCATAATTGCGGTAGATCCTCTGAAGTCTAGTCATCTATGCTGCGGACATGTTTAGTTAACGCTGCCACATATTCAATCATCAACACGTCATTATGAGACGATCTGAGCGTGGTTTGTGCGGTTGACCGCAAATATTCAAAACAATTTGTATTAAGCTGTTAAGTTCCTTAAACAAAGTTTTTCTTTCCCGCATTTTGCATCGTTATATTTTAACTTTAAAATGCTTGCACAATTGCAGCTTGACTCTGGCTTCTACATTCGGGATGTAATTATAATTGTGGTCAACTACTGTATTAGTTATTCTGTCTTTCTGATATGTTTTACAACTATTGAACTACATATTTACTGCACAAATAAACATTTTGCTAGGTCTCGCAACAAGAACTTGACATTAGTCACTGACGGTCAGTTCAATTTGGGTAGTTGTCACTTATTATCTCCACGGGTGCCCCGCCTTTTATTCGTTATAATTCAAAGTCTAATATTTATACCTTGAAGTGAATGTAAAATATTATTAATCTCAATTTGTGAAGCATTGTTATACGAGACTGATGTGTTGGCGTACAGTTAATCACTTAAGTGTATTATTTCCCACAGGAGTGACAGGGATCCTGCTAAAACTGGGCCAAGGGCGATCTTGTACTAATTAATTACTTAGAAGGAATATCTTAACAGTTACTCCTCAAGGATAATCTTCAATCATTCTTTTCAGTTCACTTCTTATCAAGTTACGGTTTTATTAAGTTAGAGATGTCTGTGTGGTTTTCATTAATTTAAACAATTCCTTTCATGTTTTAAATATGACCCATTTCCACTATTCTACTTTTTCTTTTAATTTTCATGGTTTAAACAAATTATCTGCAAATGTTGTTTAACGAGACATCGTTGATACAAACTGTCCTATAACCCGGTTTTTTCTGTTGTGTGTTTGCAGATTATTAATAGACATATCAATCAGATAAAATTAAAGTTAATGTGATCGATATTTAACCTTAGTTTCTTTGTCCACAGAGCGCAAACACTGAAGACGGAACAGCATGTAGTGGTTGGCGCGACAGCGATATAGTGTTAAAGCGTTAACCATGGCCGACCTGTTGGACAACGACACCACTGTCGACGAGGATGTCGGCTTCGAGTACGACACGACGAAGATCCCGGAGATCGTCACGCCGGATGAGATGAACGAGTCGGGATACCAGGAAGGTTCGGAGAAGAGTTACGGAGAGAGGCGTGATTCGAAGGAAGGGTTTAGTGGTGAGGTGGACTCTGATTCTGGCGTGGACGGGGTGAGCAGTGGGTGCAGTACGGCGGACGAGTGCCCGGTGGTGTCGATCAATGACGTGGTCGCGTACTATGACGACATCCGCCCGCGGCGGCGGCATGCTCCGCAGCTGAACTACTACAGCATCGACATCGAGAGGATGGCGCATGAGGCTGCTAAAGCTCAGGTCAGTGATAGTCTTTTGTTAAGAGGCGTTCACATCAACCTTCACAAAACCATTTGAAAATGTAAAGGTTGATGTGAACGCTGTTCGTTAAGCTTGCTAGCAGAAACTATTTTTTGCGATTGGCTTGTGTTTTGATTTCCATTTTATAGTGATGAAGACTTGATAGAGGAGACTTTGCATTTAAGCCTATGTTCTTAGCACCTCTGTATACGTGAGGTAGACTTGCTAACGGAGGCTTTTGGTTGCGATACGTTTCGATATAATGCGTACTTAGGCTTAAGAGAGCGTCGTGGCTTAGGAGTTAAGCTCACCAACTCGTGGATCGTGTGGCCCCGAGTTTGAATCTCGCTTGAACCATTTTTTTATCTGTTTATTGTTGAATTTCCGACTAACTTTCCGGTGAAAACATCGATAAAAAACCAAATTAACCCGGATAACGGCGAAAGGCTCAATACCTACCATGGGTTTCTAATACTAGTAACGTTCACCAGGAAGGCATCAGTCTCTTGCCTCAGACCACCCCGTTTGGGAAATGGTATGCTATAGGTTCAGACTTTGTGACAGACTTAGGCCCCTGATAATAGTTGGAAGATTCTGGTCAATGCAGGCCACCTGCAACCGAAAGCCTTCAAATGGTGGAGGTCTTTGTTCAGTACGTCTTTTGGTTTCGAATAATGACGATAAAACGATATGTGGGAATGTAGATCTAATTGCGTGATATCCAGAAGTCCTAGATAAGAGCTATGAATGTACTAGGCAATCATTTCGATCCCAAAATAGCAAAGCAATTTTGTGATACCTACGCGAAAGGAATAAAGTTACCCATTTCTGAACAAAATATTTCGCTGCGCTCTATCGGTACGAATAAAGTGAAGTTTTAACAAACAGATTTATCTATTTGAGGATAAGTTTCGCTTTTGATATCGGATACTCGCTGGATCAGACGGAACGCTAAAATTGAACAGAAATAATATACAAGGCTCGTCGAAGGACAGGCCCGGGTGGAACTTATACTTTTGAAGCAATTATTTTTAATGTCGTTCAGTATATTTTGAAATTTTGCCAGCAATGGATTCTAGACTTGATTCGTAATTTTTTAACCCGCATACCCTGAATTATTTTTGAGTTTTAGGTTTTGATAAAAAAAATGAGCTATATAGTTTATTTAACATAACACAGTGAATAAAAAAAAAGACAACTTGTACGCGTTTTAAATGGTGGTGCGGTACTGCTTTGATGTGTAACTAATTTAAATTCGGCAGTAAAATAAATAGGTTAACTAAACTATTTACTATGTCAATGCAAGTGTACCAAGGTATTTGTGCGACTGGCCTATATTGGCGCTATGGCAGCGATCCTGCCCTAATACCGGAGGTCCTGGGTTCGATCCCCGCCCATGACAAACATTCGTGGAAAGAACTTTTATGTTTGTGGTGTGTCTGGGTGTTTTTATCGATTCAAGTATGTTTATCAGTAACTGACATTCATAGTAAAAGCTCTGCTTAGTTTGACGTCAGATGATCATGGTTTTATTCGTCCCAGATATTTTAGTTTATTGTTGAATAAAGTTCTTAATGCCTTCCTACACATTTAAAAAAAAATGTATTGATAAATCGTAAACAATTCTAATAAATCCCTGGTCCTAAATACGGTCCTGCCCACCTTGAGCCGGTTAAGTGCTCCTTTATCCAGGTGTCGAGGCGAATACCCCAGGACTCGCGGCGATGCCCGCTAACGGTATAATATGGCGGATAAGCGCCATTCTACAGAACATATTATTGATTGAAATGCATTTTAAATCCTTTTATCAAAGAGTGTCTGCTCGTGAGGTTATTGCAATAATGTTTTTTTTTGTTGCGAATGGAAATGCATAAAATGAAAGGTATGTACGAGTATCTCATTAATTTATTACTTACTTATTGCTCGAGGTTAAGAGTGCAAATGGCAGTACAATTGCAAGTTTAATTTCAATTTGTCAAATGATCATGTTTCCGCAATTTTTTGAACACCATTTTAGATTTAAAATTCAGGTCGTAGTTGCGGGCAAAAGCTAGCCAGTGCTTGCCTTTTTTTAACACTCTTTTAAGTTTTATTTTCGCATCAAAAGGAAGCCTTGTCCAAAGGTCCAATTTAAATTATTGCAAATTTCATTAAAATTGATTCAAAAATAAATAGGAACTAGTTTTCAAGAAATATTAAAAAATAATAATTAAACTATTCTTTTTCGAAAAAAATTTTGAAAGTCTTAGTCTTCATGTTTGATACGTCACGAATGGGTCACATTGCATAATACGATAATAGATATTAATTATTGGGTGTTTGTTTTTTAGTCAATTTTTAGTGTTTCTGGTTTTATGTCTTAAAGTAAACATTCCTTAGGGACGAGTAACGATGTTGATATGATTGACTATTGACTATTTTGACCACTCAAAACTTGATGTGTGTATTGATGGCGTCTATGTTGGCGAAGTAGACCAGACTGACTTCCTTGGAGTAGCGCTTGACAGTAACCTTAACTGGAAGTCAAACATCGACAACATCAATAACAGAATCGCCAGTCAGTGCTGTGCTTTATCAGTACTGATAGATATTTCATCGATTGAGGTCGCAAAAAGCGCATATTGTGGTAATATCTACCCTATTCTCTCTTAAGGAATAACATTTTGGGGTAATTCAGTTAACGTTAACGACACTTTTATATTACAGAAGAGAAGTTTAAAAATTATTTACAGCAAAAAAATTGATGATTCTCTACGACTATTATTTAAAGAAAAACAATATTTAACTTTCACTGGCATTTACATCTTAGAAATAGCTTTGTTCGTTCAAAATAATATGCATTTGTTAACGAAAATGTCTGAAATGAGATTAGGAAGCACTAAGTTGACCCTTTGCAAGCCATTATGTAAATGCATGATTTACAGTAAAAAGTACATTTATAAGTGCCATACAAGTTTATAATTATCTGCCTTGTAATATTACTGACATTTTAAGTGTATAACTATTTAAGACAAAACTAAAGCAATGGCTTATAAACAATGTATTTTACAATTTAAATTAATTTTATAATAGAGACAAATCTCTCGACATTTTAAGTACTAACAACAACATGAATGTGACATTAACAATAGTTTATAATAAAAATTAACATCCCTCTCTCCCTCTCTTTATATGCAGGTGCAATACAATTAACAATATCTAATACTTTAATAATTAATTTAATGAATATATAAAAAATCTACATGAATATACTTACACTACTGTTTATGTATAAATTATTGTTGAATGCGCGAAATGGGTAAACCAATGTACTGTAATTTTGCAATGCCAACTACCTTAAGACATCCATGGTTTATTCAATGAATATTTCTGATTTCTGATTTCAAAAATATGAATATTGGTAAAAAATATATTTCGAAAGCACCAAAACTCCCCGAGATAAAGCAATTTTAAAAATCATATTTTGGACTTGCCCAAAACGCTCCCTACAAACTGCCGATGCCGGTGGCAAATGACGTCATTTGCGATCCATTTGTTTGCGTTCTGCAAATCTTTGTTCGGCAGCTTCTATACATTTTGCGTTTATGAATATGGTTCCATAACAAACGCTGATATCAAATTCTGTCGCTTATGTTTATCGGATATATTTTTTATTTACTTTATACTTTCTTTAATGGATTTACTTCACCCAAGTGAAGGGCCATGAAATGAATGGTACATAGATAAATAAACTAAAACTTTCAACTTTTCTTTACTAAGGCCTTTATTTAATGTATTTTTTATTATAATAACAATAATATTTTTTCAGGATCTGATTATGTTGTCAAATAAATACCCTATTGTCAAACTTAAGCCATGTTTCATCAAATACTAACCCAGAGCACAGAATAGGTAATGGTACTCCGAGTGTCTAGTGTTCTAGAAATAGCATTACATAATTATTACAGAATGTCTGTATGTATGGAACTAAAAAGATTTAGAAGGGGATGGGCAATTGATCCTTAGTATTGAATATAGACTTTATGACTATGACTGAGAGTTAAAGTTTATATGTTTCATGAGATTTACTTGATGTTACACGCAGTTTTCAGGTTTCACAACAATAATCACAGTCTGTGACATGATAATAGCTCCAATCGTGGCCTATTTGAGGATGTCAGAAATAAGCAATAGATTTGTAATAGGTCGAGGAAAAGTGTTTTTAGTTTTTGGTATGTACCAAAACCAAAATCTTTGTGTTCATTGTTAAATATCCGACTTATTCTCCGCTCGTGGAAAACATCGATAAAAAACCAAATCAACCCGGATAACGGCGGAAGACTCACCACCTACCACGTTGGGTTCTAATACCATTGGTGAAAAGTGGGCTTCTGAGTGTTTCTTTCAACATGACGACACAGTCACTTGCCTCTGAGTACCCAGTTTGGGATAAAGTCGTGATGGTATGTATGTGTGTATGAAAAACAGCAAAGGCAAATGAAATAAAATATTTTTTTTAAAGGCAAAAACTTTTACAATTATCATTCACGAGCTGCCCAGACAGACTTCGTTCTGTCAAATGTTTGACAGCTGGTGTCCGTTTTGCCCGCTTTTCTCTGACTTGATTTACATTTACTATTATTTTTTAGGGATTTGTTTAATCATAATAAAACATAGCCTATATCACTCCTGAATAATTTAGCTTTCTGTTAGTGAAATAATTTTCATGATCGGGTCAGTCGTTTTGTAGCCTATTCAATACAAACAAACATACAAAAATAAAAACACACAATCAAATCTTTCCTCTTCATAATATTAGTCTCACTAATATTATGAATGCGCGAGTTTGTGAGGATGTATGTATGTATGTTTGTTACTATTTCACGCGAAATCTACTGAACCGATTTAGATGAAACTTTACTGTAATGCAGCTTAAATACATCAGAAAAACACATAGGCTACAAATTATATGTTATTTGGCCATGATAATATATTCATAGCAATAACGCGGGCGAAGCAGCGGATGGAAAGCTAGTATAAACTCAAACAGGGTATGAACGACGTACTGGTCGTTACATAGTATAAGTTGATACTCATTTATCTATTACGACTTTATGAACGCTTTTATAGCGTTAGGTACATACTATAACTTATGTATAATATTAAGTACACGTACGTTAATAATTAAGACTAATAATATTTTACCGTTTTGTTTCTGAGAATAAAATTTAGTTCAATACACCCCTTATTTCAAGTAAAACGAATATTAGTTTCATTTAGGACCACTGCTTTTTCACCAATTTCACCTACAGTAAGAGATTTTTTTTAGATCGCATCAATGCAAATAGACATCATCACAATAACCACGTAATTCGTCTGAATTTTGTGGCACTGGTTCGCTCCAAGCTGGAGGCTCCATGTGCATTTGGAACCCACATAAAAGCAAGTAAGTATGCACTGATGCTTGAAAAAGTGCAAAAGCCTTTCTAAGGTACCTCTACAAGCGAGTTCATGGGTATTACCTATACATGTACCCAACTAAATTTTTACTTGGCTGCCTTGGATTCAATTCTTTGGAGGTCAGACGAGGGAAGCACCAATTGGTTTTTATGTGCAAGATATTGCGCGGGAAAGTGGATGCACCTGATCTGCACGAGAAGCTGGTTCAGTTGTTTGCCCCGAACAATTACCACCGCAGCAGAAAGCACCGACTGTTTGCCGTTGGTTCCAACCGCACTGTGGCCCGTGCCCAGTCACCTATACCACGGTCTCTTGCTTCACTCAACGCTCTCCTCGATGCAAATCCACATTCAGATTTGTTTGCGGATGAATTGTCAAAGGTAGTGTTTCAGTGTTTGTGTTTTTGTGAGAGTATGCGAATGTGTGTATTAATTAGTGTCTGCTAATATTTAATGTATTTAATGTAGGTAAAATTTAATGTTTTTATTTAACCGCCGTTTTAATTAAAGTAAAAATAAATAAATAAATCTTTTCAGAAAACATTCATCAAGTTAAGATCTCGCTGCAAGGTTCAATAAAAATCTGTTTAAAAAACCTTCCATTGACCATACAGAATGTTTTTTCTTTCAAATTCAGGGTGCTCAGGGTGAATACTTTGAAAAGATCGATATTTGTGATAAAGAATTAATTTTATAATTTTTGAATATCTCATTTCTTTTGGCTTGCCCCTCGTACTATGAGTTTACACCAGTGACAGAAGCTATAGTGTCCGTGTAGACCGCATTTAGGTTTTTGTGTGTGATTTTAGTACAGCGCCTCGAGTGATTATGAAAGGAACCTAAAATGCGAAAAAAAACCGAAGTCAACTATCGTATTTTACAGATACTCATGGTAGCCATACAGGGCCTAGATTGTGCTACCAAAATTGATCGGCTGTCAAAATCCCGCCAATTGAACAGCAAAATCTAGGCCCAGCGATGCTGAGGTCTCATTTACGGAGACGCGGGGCGTCGCGCGTTGCGTGTGGCGCAACGAATCCTTCATCTAAAATCGCCGCCGCAATAAACGCCGCGTGAGACGCGTTCGTGCCATCCGCTGCAAGAGACGCTATATTTAAAAAAAAACGCATGTAAAGTCGCTTTTACGTAAAAGCACTTATACAACGACAATGTTTTTAATACAGTGCAGGCCGCGCCGCCCATCGCAACGCGCGACGCCCCGTGTCTCCGTAAATGAGGCCTAAATCGCGCCCTGCGAAAAAAAAATCTTACGTTGTTTTTTCGTGGCTTAAGCCAGTCTAATTTTGCACGTGATAATTAATTTAGCCCTACAGGCCGCCATTGATCCTTCAGAAGGTTTTACAAATTATTGAAAAAAGCAAATTAATAGATAGGATATCCATAATGTTTAGAATAAGTTATTCAAGAGTCTTGAAACCCTTTTGAAACGACACAAACAGCGAAAGTTTGACTGCCTACTTTGATTCCCGGTTCTTTTTGTTGAAATAAACAGGAGGTAAAAACAGCAACTTTAATCAATTTGTTACGCAAGGGTAGCTAGGACCTTGTTTATTTTTATTAAACCGTAACCGTGAGGCGACGTCACGGTAGGATCGGTAAGGCTTCATTTACGAGGACGCAGGGCGTCGCGCGTTGCGTTGGGCGGCGCAGCAGCACTCGTACATCTCCGTAAATGAGGCCTAAGAGCCACTGTCCACGAAGCAAAGCTTCATGAACGCGTATTAACATGAAACTCTTGGTGTACTCTCGTGGTCATCGTGTAGATTGTTTCTCAATCCGTCAAAAGAGTTTTTGATTGGTTAAATGAAAGAAAACACAGTGCCTGTGTCAGTTACCAGTTGAATTATTTTGACAAAATTCTGTCACATTTGTTTGTCTGCCTGCACCACTCTTAGGATTCTGTGAATGACCTAATGGTTGACCGGCAGAGAATGCCGCATGGCATTCAGTTCACATATGTACTTTACTTGTGATATGCAGTTTAAGTTTAGTTTTTATAGTTATTGTAGTTATTTTCTGCTTATTTGTAAATATGTAGTTTGAACTTGTATATGTAAAGTAATGTAATGTAATTAAATGTGTTTGTATAACCATTATAATAAAAAAAAGAAACTTAATTGAATTTCAGAAATATACCAAACCTCTCTCCTTTCAAGACAATATTTTAAGATTTAGATTTATTAAGAAAAAGTATGTTTTTTGAATTAATAGTATATTTTATTTCCGGTTTTATGAGACACCGCCAACACGATTTCTGCTTCGCCCAGTGGTTGACTGGTAGAGAATGGCATTAGGCATTAAGTCCGCCAATTGTACTTATTCTTTGTGCAATAAAGAATACATATGGCATAGTCTAAATTAGCTCTAATATTAGTCTCTGGTATACGCCAATAATAAATCTTAAATACGTTTTTTATAAATAACTGATAAAACATTTAGTTTAAATAAATAAATCTTTTATAGGTTTACACTGATGTCTTTATGGATTGAGGCCTTCCAAAGCTTAGGAAACTTCGTATAAGTTGCTTTAGAGTATACTTGGAGGTAACGGTCGTCTGCATCAAAAGGTTCCAATGGTTTGAAAGTTGATATTAGAACAAATTGTTGCGTAAGGATAAGTTCGTTACAAAACGTTGAGACGCCGGACGGCACCTTTCTCTCCGCAAGGTGCGTTAGCGCGGGGTCAATGGACGATAGGTGAGAACTCTGACTCTATTTATTGGTTTTAGAATTGTACTACATTATTCTTGACCGGCTTTGGTAGGTTGACAGACTAGATCAGTACGTCTACCACGAGTTGCCACTTTAAATTTGCGTTATCGTTCGCGTGAAAAAATTGAATTGGGATTTGTCATTGTCATGTCATGTCAAATCCCAATACATTTTTTTACGCGAACGATAACGTAAATTTGAAGTGGAAACTCGTGGTAGACGTACTGGGGCCCTAGCCAAGAGCAACACCACATATTTCTTCATAGTTACGAGTAGTACGTTACAGATAAATCACATCCATAGAAAAATGAAATTTTTCTTAATCCTAAATGCGTGCTGCCATGTGACAGACATACATTGCCAGGGCCACCTCTTTCGATATAGATGTCAGTAGTCAGTACTTACAGTACGTCATCGCGTCAGTTCGAACGCAAAATTCGCGTACAAATGCTCTGCGCGGCTCAACAGCCAACACAACCAACTGCCAAATGGGTTATGGAAAACCCGGCTGCTGGAAGGGAATTATCGCGCGCAAGTACATGCAGTACACCTAGTGACAACACGGTTTGGCAACACGCTACTTTCGTGTCGACATGTCAATTGTGAAAAATGTACGGGAATGACATTATCACTCGTCCAATGGAGATGACAGATGATGTCATTCCCGTACGACCCGTACATTTTTTACATTTTACATGTGAAAACAAAGATAGCGTGTTGCTCTTGGCTGGGGCCCGTATGTCTGCCATGAGTTTACACCAATGATCTGTTGATCTGTTTGCATGCCAGGTTCTGGTGATGTGAGCTCAAAAGATGGTACAAATAACCATCTTTTATACCACTTTTCACGCAAAAAAAATATCTTTATTCAAATAGACCTGTAGCAAGTCCTTTTTAGTTGTCAAATCATTACAAGAAAATAATAAACTTAATATAAGACTTAAATAGTATAATAATATGGAAACATAAATACACTGTATACAAACATAAAGCGACTCTACCACCGCACATAACAATATTCTATTCCATTCTTTGACGTTTTTCTAGACTCACTGGGATTTCGGTACAGCGCCCCTAGTGATTATAAATGGAACTAGATTAAATTAGATTAGATTTATTTCTCTCTTAATACATAATTACAATATATGTTACATTAAATGTCATGTCAAATATCGTCACAATAATAGCATGCATAGAAATGTCAAGGTTAAAAAATTACAAATTACAAAATCATACCATCATACAATCAAATACCATTAAAATAAATACAAATGTCAACTAAAATTAAAATACACAATTTAAATATTCGTCATTGGAATCAAGGGATAGAAAGACTTTCCAACAAAAGGTTTCTCAGTTGGCGTCGGAATGCTTCGTCGGATTGTGCATTCTTACTAAAAATGACATTCAAATTTCTGAAGTCAACTATCGTCGCTCTTCGCTTATTTTTACATTCCTCTTTGCCTATGGATTGTGAGCTCGATTATTATGAGTAAGGACTAAGTTAACATTTGTGCAATCAAACCCGCGGTCTTTTGCGTCACAACCACCTTTCCTAAATGCACTAAACACATTCTAAAGTTTACTCTTTTTTTGCATGCCAAAATTTAGTGGAGACCGTGTCTTGACCCAGGAAAGCCTGGCAGGAATTGGATGAATGAAGGTGACGCAGAAAAGCAGTTCCAATTCTAAATCTCAAATCTTACTTTTCTTACAAATATTATATATGGAAAAGTTTGTGAGTATGATTTTTACTCTTTCACGCAAAAACTGCTGAACGGATTTAGATGAAACTTCACAGTAAGACTGCTTATACATCAGAATAACACAGTCATAGTCTACACTTTAAAATATTTTATGCAATTTGACCATGATAACGATGAAGTTCACGCGGGCGAAGTCGCGGGCTGAAACCTAGTATTAAAATAAAGAGTACTTGAACAAACCAAGATGCAACAGTAAAATAACTAGGACTCGTAAGTATTTTAAAAGAATAGTGAATGTGCCTTGTAGAGTGTCGTGGCTTAGTGGTTAAGCACTCCAACTCGGATCGCGGATCGTGTGGTCCCGAGGTAAAATCTGGCCAGAACCAAAATCTTTCTGTTCATTGTAAAAAATATCCGACTTACTCTCCGGTGATGGAAAACATCGATAAAAAACCAAATCAACCCGGATAACGGCGATAGGCTCACCACCTACCACGTTGGGTTCTTATACCATTGGTGAAACGTGGGCTTCTAAGTGTTACGTTCACCATGACGGCAACAGTCATTTGCCTCTGACTACTTCATTTGGGATAAAGTCATGTTATAACATGGAAATGTTATGTTATATGTGAATGTACCATCTTGAAAGTCAAGCAGTTTGAAAGTCTATTTCCTTAATGCAACTGTAATAGGTATGCTCACTATTTCAATTGTGTCCATTGGGTAATCGAAGCGTTGCTGATGTAATAGTAGCTTTTGCAATTGGTAAATACTTTTTCCTTATATTTTCGGTCAAATGAAACCCTTTCGTCAAAGAGCGTCGTGGCCTAGTGGTTCAGCACCCGAACTCAGATCGTGTATCGTTTGGTCCCGAGTTCAAATCTGGCCAGAATCAAAATCTTTGTGTTCATTGGTAAATCGACTTACTCTCCGGTGAAGGACCACATCATTAAAAAACCAAATCAACCCGGATAACGGCGGAAGGCTCACCACCTACCACGTTGGGTTCTTATACCATTGGTGAAAAGTGGGCTTCTGAGTGTTTCGTTCAACATGACGACATAGTCACTTGCCTTTGACTACCCCGTTTGGGATAAAGTCGTGATGGTATGAAAATCTTTTGTTACTGGTGAGCAAACTGGTTTCAATCAGTTATTTAATTATCAATTATGTAACAAAGTTCATGAGTTCACTTCTGCCTGCTGCGAAACAGTTTATGCGGGGCTGTCGTCACCTCCTTTAAAATATTCGTCGTTAACCAGCTAAACAATGATTGTTATTGTTGCGCCAGACAACACACCTCTTGTAATGGTCTCGAAGTGGGGATTAGTATCCCTGTGTTACGAGGTACCACACAAGGAAATAAGCCAGGGGCGTCTTCCAGCACACCTAGGCCCGAGTCAATTCAGAAAAGATCGATTCCAGAATTGACCCGACCTTGGATCGAAACCGTGCTACAATACACTACGCCAATCGTGTCGCTAACATATTTTTTCCGTTTAGTTACCTATTTACTTAATAGTTTTGTACGAGCATAAGAAAAGTTGAACTGTCTTGCTTTTTTGCTTTCAGCTGTTATTTATTCTCGGTTTAATAATATTTTTTTGTTTTAGAAGCAACATAATCTCTTAGCCCACTGTCTCATTTGGTGTGATTTGAAGGTAAAATTACGTTTAAATACATGCCCATTGACAACAGCTTGCGCAAAGTTTTGCACAGTACAATGCATTTATACAAATGTCAAAAAAGTCATTTATGCACAAATGAAAATACTCTGTACAAAAGTGCTTTCGTAATTGAAATTACATCTGCTCCAATGTGCCAATCACTGACAGCTCGAGACGTATCGACGCCGTATGTCAGGGGTTCAACCCGCAAATGTCAAGTTATGGTTACATTACATTGTCTCGAGCCTAAGTCTCGAGTGCAATCTTTAGTTTCGTTAACTGACGTTTTGGGCTACTCTTCGCTTAGCAGGAAAAGTCACTGCTATTTATATAACATTTATTATCTTGCTATTTTGACAACTGTTACAGATCTATGTTCAGTACGTCTAAAATTGTGTTGGGATGACACATGACATGCCATGACAATGTCAAATCTCAATACATGTTTTTACGCGAACGATAATGTAAATTTAAAGGGACAACTCGTGGATGACCTACTGGCTCTTATTTTGTCATAAGTGTGATTTTTGGTTATTTTCTCTTTTGCCTTCATGGATCCATTGACAAACCAATCCATTGAAATGCTTTGAAATTTGCTCGATTATCAAATTAATTTGATTCGAACAACATTTCAAAGTAGCATTGATTTATATATTTATTTTACAATACACACAAACCGACTTATAAATTACCGTAAAGAGTAAAACTGAGTAGATTCCGTAAAGTTATTTCATAAAGTGCCAAACATACATAGCTATGTTCTGAGATTTTGTGAATTTAATATTTATGTTTGGCGGATAGTAAATGATTTTAGTTTTCTAGTAAATACTGACAAGTAGAAAGAGGGATTTCAATATACAAATCTGCAGGAATGAGCGCAAAGAAATGTTTTCCCAGATCCTGTAAGTAAGCTGTCGACTTTCGCGTCATCGAGGAATATTGCAGAGCTAGGAATTTTTAGTAGAAGTGTTAAGGTGTTGTAATATTTTTATGACAGACAATTTTATTAGATTTGTGTGCTGGTACTTCACTGAAGGTGCTTTAATGTAATGGTATGTAGGCCGGTAAAGTACTCAAACCAAATAATAAAAGTGTAATAGTCTATAATTTTACATTATTGTAATGTCGATCGTTACGTATATGCTATTTTCGTTTGCTATGCTATTTATTAAGATTAAATGTTTTGGAGCTTCAGATTTAAGCTCAACAGAGTTTAGATAGGAACTGATATTACTAAGTTACTTTAGCCAAGTTAGCCACGAGTATATTAGTTTGTTTTCAACAACATTTTAGGGTCTTCTCCTGAGCATATTGTCTGACGCCGCCTTCCTGCGCTCCGCAGAATGAGCAATGATTTATTGAACACAATAGCACGTTTGACAAAACAAGTTCAACGTTTATTCATCCTTTTCAAAAATAAATTCTAACAATTTTAAGATTAAGGTTAACTTTGGCATGCCATTACATGACGTTAATTTCGTGAATAAGAGAGCAGGTATGAAAATAGCACCTGCCGAGTCGGGGGCCTTCTGCAAGTTTCGCAGGAGGCCCCCGACTCGGCAAAAGCTAACGCATGAACGTTAACCTGTTATGTAGAGATGACAACAGCACCTGGGTTGGTAACAACTAGGGTTTGAAAAAAAGTCGAGTCTTTGAGTCCTAAATTTCAAACACGGCTGACAAATAGCACGACTCGACTCCTAACAACAAGACTCTAAGACTGGAGAACTCAAGTCTATATGAGCTCGTGATCGCAACATGAGACTCGAGTCTTCTTTAGCGCTCGAGTCGTTTTTACGCAGCGAGTCGCGCTAGAGGTCTTTTTCGCTTAGAGTCTTCCTTTTTAAAGCAGGCAATAAAAGGTTACTTTTGTGAGATATATGTGTAACCAGAAGGGTATGTTAAAAAATAAAGGTTTTAATTAACATTGAATTTAATTAACATTGAAAACAATTAACTGTGATACACAGCATTTCTAAGAAGGACAGTCTGAAAAAGACTTGGGCACTTATAAGACTCTAGCTCTTTGTAAGATTCGAGCTATTTTTAAGACTTGAGCTCTTTTTAAGACTCGAATTAAATTTTGGCACTTGAGTCTTCGTGAAAGGACTGAAGCTCGGTTCGACTCAAGAAGCAGCGGTGGCGCAAGATTCGACCAATATTATGACTACGACCACTTTGTCAAAAGTGAACGACTGAGAAGAAAAAAACAACCGTAATAAACAAGCAAAATCTGTGGACAGTATGTCTACCATGAGTTTACATGGTAGGCATTGACGTTTTGTATGGATTTTGGTACAGCGCCCCTAGTGATTATAAATGAAAACAAAAGTAGCATACACATTTCTGAAGTCAACTATCGTAGTTTACATGACAGAAACTCATGGTAGTCATACAGCTAAGAAAACGTCATGGACAGCGTTGCTGGGCAACAAAGATAGCGCCAATCACAAACATTTCTACTTTGTTACCATTGTCGTCAGCTGTACTTGTCTAACCCTCTTATCTCTATAAATAAACTTCGCTTTTGTTGCCGCCAGTAAGAAAATATTTTTATTTACCTCGGCCGTTCCGAGATTTGTTTGCGATCGTTTCGTAGGTCATTACGTTTGGAAATGTAATGGTATTGTTAATAATAAACCTACTTGATCGATGAAACATTTTATGAATGACTTGAAATAATTTCTGCTCTGTTTTATTGAAGTCTTCGGTTTCTGAGAGCGCTGCTTCATGATACAAGGGTCCTTTTTGTTTTCGTTATCCGGGTGAGAAATGCATTACGCTCTATCCAACTGCCTGGGTCGGGCAGTGGGGGAGTGTGGGACTCTCCGCCAGTGAAGCCGGCGGCATACCCACTAAATAACACCCGGGTATACCTCGCCGCTATGAAATAGGGCGACATGGAGCCTGAAGGATTACCACGTCGCCACAGATCGGCGATCGGTCGGCCCAGCCTATGCGCCGGGCCTCCTCACGCTACGGGGGCATCCCGGTATACTGGGACACCTCCAGAGGGGTGCACCGTGGAATAGGGTGTAAGCCCCCCGGCTTACACCCCGGTGCTACTTTTAGGGAGCAGGAGGAGGACGGGCGAACCGCCGTCTTCTTGCTCCCCGCCGTCTGCCAGAGGATCATCCTCACGGGCCCTCTCCGCGGTCTCCTTCTGCGTTATCACCTCCTCGCAGAAGGAGACCATTGCCATACAGGCCACCTCACTCCCCAACATGGCCTGAACTACGGCCGGGAGTGAGACGTCCCTTCCAATGGTGGCCACGAGGGTACGGCGCTGCTCGGCCCATGCTGTGCACACTTGCAGTGTGTGCAGGGCCGTGTCTTCAGCAGCGCCGCACTCGTGGCACCGCGGGGTGGGCTCCCGCCGGGCGATCTTGTGCAGATACTTCCCGAAGCACCCATGTCCGGAAAGTATCTGCGTCAGCCGGTACGTCAGAGACGATACAAGGGTCCTGGGGTCGGATTTTGCGAAATGTATCTCGAGTTGGTTGGATTCAACTGAGATTGGTTAATTCACTGAAGTATTGGGTTCGAATCATGGTAGTCTTTACCTGGAAATAGTACTACTACACTGGGACTGACATGATGATGAAAACTTCAATCCGTACTATCATAAATACTTAGATAATTTAACATCACACAACGTGCGACTGCCGTAGAAGCTAGCGGTGACGGCGATCCGCAACCCTGTCCATCTACAGCCATGACCACTGTCAAGAGTGCTCGAGTAGGAAGAAGTTAATTTAAATTCATACGAATACTGAAAGGTTCGTATAATAGAGTAGGCAGGATACCAAAAAACGGAGTTACCAAGCCATGAATTGGTTTAAGCATATATTCTCATGTTTCACTGACGAAGTATCATCATCATTTACAGCCATTAAACGTCCATTACTGGACGTAATCCTCCCCATAGATTGTTAAAACGATCGGCTGCAGCGGGTCGGCACCCACGAGAAGAGTAGACAAAAAATACTCTTGTCAAATTTTGTCATTTCTTGATTTTGTCTACCGTCCTTGACAGAATCGAGAAATGACAGAATTTAATTGGAGTATTTTTGTCTATTCTTCTCGTGGGGCGCGCATCTCAAGCCCGGCAGGTCGTTCGTCCACCTTGCGGGTAGTCGGCCTACGCTGCGTTTACCTCAAAAAGATCCCCAATCGGGAGCTTTTTGCTTTAAGGGCTGTCAGTGGTTCGTGCTATGTGCCCTTTACCACAAAATAAAGAGTTTACAGAAGGACCGCTCTAGCCTTTTTCTATCAACTTGCCTGATCGCCTAGGGTTGTTACTCGCTACTATAATCGCCAGATAAGCGCGATTTGACTGACACCGCGTAAAATAGAATACATCAAGTGAGAAATTGCACCTAGTTCGACAAAAACAAAAATATACAAAAGGGGTCCAGTTAGATTAAAAGGAGATGGGTAAATACGTATAAAAATATTATATTATAAGAATTTATTTACTGGGGTCCAGGTGCAACCTGCTAGCTTAATGGCTTGATCATACAGTCCTAGGTAGGTACCTACCTACGCAGTAGGCTGTAGATAACACCATGAGCCACCGCTTCGGCGGTCAACTGTCGGCGGCGCGGCGCGGATGCAGCAGCCGCGCGTGACAATAGAATAATATACCAAAAATACTGGTGTTTTACCAATGCACGATAAGAAAAGTTACGGAAAAAGTAAAAGCCCATTTGTACTGGATTTGAATGTGTTACGAAATATAATGGTTTACCTACCTATATACTTTGACGACACGGTTGGCGTAGTGCGCTGTAGCACGGTTTCTCGCCTCGATTTTCGTAGTGTCCCGGGTTCGATTCCAGGTCGGGTCAATTTAGGAAACGATCTTTTCTGAATTGACTCGGGTCTGGGTGTGCTGGGAGACGCCCCTAGCTTATTTCCTTGTGTGGTACCTCGTAACACAGGGATATTAATCCCTACTTCGAGACCATTACAAGAAGTGTGTTGTCTGGCGCATATTTATTTATTTATTTACTTATAATACTCGTACATAGTACTACTAATTTGCAAACGTTATCTGAGTTTTACTTATTTTTCAACATTATTTGGTAACTTAAAAAATTGTATAATCACAATTTCGTGTGGTGTTCATACAGCCAAATACACTGCAACAGAAATATCTGCGCGAAACCATTTTTGACCATTGAACTATTATGTAAGTATCTGACGACGTACAAATAATATCACAATGTTTTTGACAGTGCGACTGACCGCGACGCTGAAACTCCCTGACTTCGCCTGTAAACTCACGTCTCTGTGTGCGTGTGTCAAAAATGGCGTGTTGTCCGTGGGCTATCTGTCAGAGCGCCGCGCATGTCTCTTTTGTGCCTTTACTTTAACTTACATTAACCTAACTGGGCTACGTCATTAGACAATGTATAATTTGCGCGTATATCAATTAACTTGGGGTAATAAAATCTGAATGCGTAAATTAATAATTAAATAATCCGCACCCGAACCTTTGAATTGTTTAACTGAATTTCCCCTAAAATAGAAAACAAGGGACTGGCCCACGTTTCATTTATTAGAAACTGCTGCCATTTTGTCTTTTATACCCAATTCATTTGTCCCGAGGGAGAATTGGACTCGTTAGTTGGATCTGATGGAGGCCTAGTTAGAGGAGTGGCGTAGGCGTTGCGGAGCGACTTGTAGACAGCAAAACTTAGTCAATTATTAACATTGCAAACGAATCACGGGATACAGCCACCGGTGGCTAGCTAATTACTCTCCAAATCAAAGAAAGGAAAGAATCTGCCGTACAAGTTTTTAAGAACATGGAACCTAACTGTAACCTTTCCTTAGGCTGTGCGGCCTCCAACTAGCGGTAAAATTTTATTGTATACCAATTTGGTGGGCCTTTAAGCAAGGATGCGGACAGCATGTTGGTCAGAAATGTGAGCACGTGCAACTCTATAGTTATCCCTAGCTAAGCAAAGGCTAGGGTTAACCTTTGCGGCGAAACTTAGTCTCCCAGCTGACCGCAAAACGTCTCCCCAAAGAACTCTAAAGCCTTAATCACCAGCCTGTTTTGCTCATGCAGTGTAATTTGGCTATGGTTTTCCGTAGGGCGGAGACGTATTTGCATTCGGACGATGAGATGAAGATTCGGATGAAGAATTCACAGTTCCCTTTTCTAGTGCCACCCCTGCTCTTCTTCTTTTCTATACGATTTGTCATACATTTCGTAATTCGGTTTTATTGATATGGACCAAAGCCTGAGTCTGTCTCTGGCAAGTATTAATAAGCGCACAATAACCAGTTTAGAGCTTGATTCAGAGGATGTGCGTTATTTAAAAGTCGTTGACTGTAGTTATTGAGGGGTTTTTCTCAACTTTAACTCGCCCAGCTTCCTAGCACAGATAACTTTGGAACTCGCGTGGGCGTGCATAAAATATTTCCCGGTCTTTGCCTTTGGCATGACATTGTTTTGAATTACCCGCAAAATGGTTGAAGCGTTCCAATTATGTTGATTCTTACAATGAAACGTTCGTTAAGTGTAGTCAATTTTATGTTTTGTTTAAGTAATGAAATGTGGTTACGGTTTATTCTCTGATTTGAAAGGTTTTGTATCGCTGCTCACATTAGCTCGTGTCAGCGTTTGATGTTGACATTTGAAATTGTTTACAGTCTGCTTTTAATTTTAGTTCACAGGTAACTAGCTTTCGAATGAAGTGTCAGTTTTGATTGGTTATAAATGCGGTATAAGATATTTAAGATTTTTGTACTTCAAATGGTTTTAAAAAAAATCCGTTTACCTCTATCCCAAATGAGGTGGTCAGAGACAAGTAATTGACTGTTGTCGTCGTAATCAACGAAATACCTAGACTTCATTAATTTAGGAATGTATGGTCGAACGAACCCAAAAGCGCTTAGAAGATGTTTTCAACTATCGCAGATCCCGCTACACAATGTGCAACGGATATCAACAAATGCGTAGGAAAATTGCTCTCATTTTTTATAACAGTTGTTAAATTTTGGAAAGTTGTTAAAGTTTTCCTAAAAATTTGAGCATTAGTACAAGAATTCGCAAACTTCTTTCCTTGTCTTGCCATAGAAATCGAATCTTGCACAAGGTCGCGTGACATAATGCCATAATACTTAATTACTGGTACTCGGTCACTACCTCGCGGCTCGCCATACACTTGTTGTCTTAACCACTTCCCCTATGCTCTAATTAGTATCTACGCGTACAGGTAATAGATATCACTTTCCCCTGTCACTGGTTTTGTGTTATGTCTTTTGTGGTAAAGGTGATGTGGACACCGAAGCCTTATTGTCGACGAATCTATGTACATGGAAAATCGATATTGCGTTGGCGGATGTATGCTCTCAAGGGCGGCTGGTGTTCGTACAAGTACTTTTACTCTTTCAAGCGGTGAGATTTTCTGGAGCGCCGTTAAATGAGGGCTGGACCAATTTTCAAGGAAGCAGGCACAGCAGATTTCTCTTCTTATGATGTTGCTGATCTGAATGCAAGTACTTCACGTTAACCACAGCAAATAGCACAACACTGCCTAAGCGGTTAGTCTTGCTGACGTTAGTTCTGCTTATCAAGAAGCAGAATGGTCAGGTAGTGAAACTGAAGATGGTCATGTCTCGTCTCGCTAAAGTTCACCTGCCCACATAATCCCAAGATTCAGCTCGTATGACCCTGATAAAGCCGTGAACGCAGAATGATACCTATCATGAACGGTATCTCTCAAGAATTATACCTCTCATGGATGATGGCCCTACATATAACGTTCCTTCTTAGTATATGTTTTCACACAACATTCGTCCTAGGGTTAGTGCCAGCAAGCTGTTACGTCTGAAGCGTTTACTTAATCAAATTAACTGTCCATAGAAACTGCGTCTTCGCCGAGGTAACTTGTGTTCTGTTGCGCAGTATACGTCGTAATCCAGTCACTTATTGATATTTTATAGATACAATAATTAAAAATTTACCTTCAATTGTTAATCCTCCATGGTAAGAGAGTTCAGCTCGAAATTCGGGGGTCCTGAGTTCAAATCCTATCACAGTTGGGAATTAAAAAGCGTTTCTCCACAGCATGCTACCATCGCGTACTTAGCTATTTCGGGCATATAATGAGGCGTGGGGACAAAGGCTTGGGAATGAGCAGCTTGAGAAGCTGATCATTGTTGTGAGCACGAAAAGAAAGAGACCTAGATGTGCAAAACATTCGCTAAAATTGCTACTAACAGAGGCCGGCAGAGAAAATTTGTCCGCGCCAAACTTACACCTCACCATGATCACGACCTTCAGACATGAAGGACCGACTAGAGAGAGAGAGTTCAAATCCCAGGTCGAGCAATGTGTGTTTTTTCAGATTTTTCAGACAACCCTGGTTTGTCGTTTGATCGTTAATTGTTGCGATGACTTGACTTAAGTGATGGAGGCATTTGTCCAGTACTGCAATGGGATAGTAAATAGGCTAGTTGCTATTTTAACAATACATAGTCCCTGCTGAACACCTGCCACCAGGTTATGAGCAGCTTGGTTAACCTGAGAAGTTAAGGTGAGAATCAGATTGATCGATCATTTTCGGTATAGCTATCCAAGACAGTATACTTAATGCATAAAAAAAATTATCAACCCAGCCAACTCAAGGCGTACCACACCGTTTTATTGGTAGTAAGACTGAGGTTCGGAGACTACGAATAAATACGATTTGTTTAATGGGGTACATATTAGGATACCAAAAAACAAAACACCTTGATTTAAAATGACCGAGCCCAAAATACCCGAATGCAAAACACCTTAAGATTTAAAATACCCGAAGCCATTACACCTTACTATACAATACCAGAATTCAAATAGCTAATTTTCAATTAACCTTACATTCAAATTCCAAAATATGAAATGCATAAAATAGCTCGGTACAGGTTTCTATTGTAGTTTACTTGAGTCAAATTAAAAAACGGACATTAGCTTAAAAAGCTTCAGTCGGTTAGGTTAGGTTAGAACTGTGACCACATTGCACGAGCCGAGCGAGCGTAGCAAGCGTGCCGCGGGAGCGGCCGGAGGGTGCCTGAACCGAATTGTCGGCCAATGAATATAAGTGGCAAACAAATGATCGATATTAGGCATCTAAACAATGTAATAATAGATCCTCCTACAGTAGAATAGATATTAGGTATCTATTCTACTGTGGGAGGATCTATTAGAATAGATATAAGGTGGCTTGCTACGCTCGCTCGGCTCGTGCAATGTGGTCACAGTTCTAACCTTTTTTTATATTATCGTGGGGAAATCCTCATGGATACCTCGCCGCCCGGGGGAACGACGAGGTTATGTCGGACTTCTACCGACTAAAACCCCACGGTACTCGACCTCAACACTTCAGCGGCGAGGCGGGGTCCCTAAAAAGCTT
Source organism: Udea olivalis (assembly GCA_947369235.1). Taxonomy (NCBI): domain Eukaryota; kingdom Metazoa; phylum Arthropoda; class Insecta; order Lepidoptera; family Crambidae; genus Udea; species Udea olivalis. The sequence goes on from OX376347.1 coordinate 2,309,910, forward strand.
CGCAACGCCCCGCGCCATGTGGCGATTGTAATATTTGGGTATTTTGAGTTCGTACATTTCAAATTAAAGTGTTGTATTTTTGGGGATTTTAATATACCCGTTTAATGATGATAGCTGAATGAATTTTTCATCCTTGAAAACATTGAATCCCATTTATGTTCCTTTGACTATTTTAGCATTTTACAATGCTTGTTTTCTTATCTACTTACTTCTTACTACGCTGGCTCAGCGATCCGAAGTGGGTCTTGGCCTCCGACGTCAAAGCTCGCCATTTCTTTCGGTCCTGTGCCAAATCTGCCCAGTCATGCACGTCTAGTGCCTTGAGGTCCTTGGCGACTTCGTCCCTCCAGCGATATCTCGGACGACCCACAGGACGGCGTCCTGTTGGTCGTCCTAGATAAGCTCTTTTGGCAGCCCGATCCTCTCTCATTCTCTCCACGTGTCCGAGCCAGCGTAGTCGGGATGATGTTATTTCAAGTCTTCAATCTCCTGGTTGAACCTGGGTCTCCAGAACCCATCTCCTCCTTTGGTTGGTGCCAGAATCTTGCGGAATATCTTTCGTTCCGCCACTAGGTTTACTCTTTCCTCCTTCAGTGTCAGTGTCCACGTTTCAGACCCCTACATTAAGATCGGCCTAATGACTGTCTTGTAAACGCTTTTTCTTATCTAAAGATAGAAAACCAGTGAAAAAAGAATTCCTGATGACGGCTCACCCGGATTGTGAAAGACGTGGTTTCGATTCCCGCTCGAGATCATCTAGGTTATAAATAAGTTTTTTTTTCTAGTTTTCTATGTTTAGAGATTAAAACCATTTTGCTACTAAACTTTCACCCCCCAAGATTCATACAAATGTTCATTTTGCTTACGTTTGTAATAGGTTAAGACCCTTCTACCAACGTGTCACTGTGTATTTCAAAGTCAAATAATAATAATAAGTTATTACTAACGGTATTAAACTAGTGGGTTTACCCAAGTGTCACCGTTGATATTAGTGGTTAATTTGTTTCGTCAATTTAGAGAAATCCCACAAGCGAGGACCTTGGCAAGTTAAATGAGTCGCCGCGTGCAGGTTATTAGCAGAGGTCATGCGTGTAATAGTGTTATCAAATCAGAATTCTGATGGGCTTGGCTGCCTTTTTTTATTAGTTTGGGATCTTGGGAAAACTGACTTTTTGAGCCTATAGAGCCGCTGCACAGGGCTCCTAATATCTAAATAAATAAATCGCCAGACGACACACCCATTGTCATTGTCACCCATTGTCAGAAAGTAAGGATAAAGATCCTTGTGTTACGAGCACCAGACAAGCATTTAAGCTAGGGGCGTCTCCCAGCGTACTCAGATACCCTTAGAATAGAGTGTTTTCTGAATTGACAAAACGTGAATTTAACCCGGCGACACCACGCAAGCCAACGCGAGAATCTGTGCGCACTACGCCAATCGTGTCGTCCAATATCTGCGTCCTCCTCGACGATAAAAAGAGATTCAGTGTTTTCTCTGTTCACTGCTGCCACGTTCAGAGGCAGGCAGTAAGTGGGTGGTAAGTCCACCCCAAGGCCACGAGTGCCACTACTGAGTTTTGGTTCCCGCTGGTGTCACCTCCAACCAGTACCAAGCCCCCTGTGGATATAAAGCAAGGGCTCATGAGAGAGATATGTCCATATTGTCGTCTAGTATCAGTCTGTCATCAGGTATGACAAACTAGATACTATGGGTATTTTGAAAAGACGTATAATGATTAAAATACCCCCGAATCTAGAAACAAAGTTGAGCACCCCTAAAATTGATGCTCCTGTAACATGTCAGTAGAAATGAAAGAGACAGCAATACACGTGAGAGATGCTCAGATTTAACCGTCGTTTCTGGGTTCGGGTGTAAGAGTCTATACATACGAGTACAATCCTTAAGCATTGTTTGATAATTTGACCATCATATGCCCATAATACGTGAATTGTCCTATTATCCGAGGGCTAATAGGAACTGAATAATGATTGATTAAGCGCTGACGTGCGTATTGTTTGGAAAGGGCCAATAATTGGCACGGCGACGTTTGTTATGGAGATGTAATTATGGATGACGTAATCATATTGCTGTATTAGCTATAGATTGGGTGCAGGTTGCTCGGGTATGTTCGCATCGCTCACTTTAGAGGAGGCACATCTTCATGTTCGAGCACCCGAAACGTCACTTAAAGTTTAGTTCAGCTCATACACGTTAGCGGTTCCTTTAATTTTACTGACATTTACTGAACAGTGTGGAATCCCTCTCAATTTATCAATTTATTCTTCATTATACAGACAACCAGTACAAATTAATGCTTAATGCCTTGAGATGCTTTCCTACAATCAACCGCTTAGAAAACAATTTCAGTTACCTCAAAATAGGGTTCGTTTCGTTGCAGATTTTGAGGTTGGTACTCAAGCGTTGATTAATGATTTAGTAGAGTTTTGCTTCCGTCAGTTGTCACACCACAAAACTTTCAAGCCCGTGACCACTATAGCCCTAAAGCAATATTAGGTTAGGCATGTGGGTAGACGTCTTAAACCCAGGAAACTCCGTTTATGGACACCAGTAACGCAAAGAGCTTCATCTGAGCTTATTTCAATGTGGTAGTTGAACATTTAAATAAAAGTGTACTGACTGGCCCGCTGAGGTAGTCGACAGTAGCACAAATTAAGCATGCGGCCGGCCCTGACAGAAAGTCCGCTTGAAACAAACCGCCATTTTGATCACGCACATGGACACAGTAAGATTACAGGCGATACCAGTGAGAATCGGTCACGCGGCGAGTCGAACTGTCGCGAGTGTTTTTGTTTTTGTCGAACTTGGTGCAATTTTTTATATTATGAATTTTGTTTTTGGCGTGTTCTATGAAGTAAGTATAACCACCTACTTCATTTTGGAAATTCAGAGTGAATATGCTTGTGGTAGTAAGTAGTAGTACGGTCAGGCAAGTTTATGTAGTAATACTGGAATAAGGCCGCAGAGTTGTCTTTTTGTAACCTCTTTATTTTGCGACAGTAGTAAAGTAAGTAAAGTAAAGTAAAAAATCATTTATTCACTTAAGCTTTTACAAAGAAGCACTTATGAAATGTCGAAATTCACAAAAAATATATATAAACGATAATAGACGTAAATAAAATAATACAATAATAGTACATATTCTAAATAAACATAATGCGAATCTACCACCGGTTCGGAAGTTGCTTCTTATCGAGAAGACTCCGGCAAGAAACTCGATAGTTACTCTTTTGAACTTTGTTTTGTTTTACAACAAATAAATTCAGAGTACAGTCAAAAGAACAATAAAAATACATTATTTGAGCAGAGGAGCAGATTATTCCTACTATGACCACAAATTCTTGTCGTTCAAGTAATCCTCCAGGTTATAATAACCTTGTTTTATCAACTTTGTTTTAATTGTAGACTTGAACTTGTGAAGAGGTAGATCAACAAGACTTTGAGGTATTTTGTTAAAGTACTTTACAGATTGACCCACAAAAGAATTTCCTACCATAAGTGGCCTAAGACTTGGAGTAATAAGTTTGTTTTTATTTCTAGTATTGTCTGTATGAGTATCACAGTTTTTTTTGAACATATGCAAGTTTTTGCGCACATACGTCTCATCTGTAGCACACATAGGCATTCTATTTCTACTTAGGATTTATGTGATAAACATTGATTAGGCGGACCCTGGGACCCCACACACTAGTGTAGGTTCACAACCGGGATAGACCGCACGGATGATGATGATGATGATTTATGTGATAAACATTGATTTCGCATCTAACCCTACGAGTATTACCACGGCTAGGGAGGATTCATTGAAACTAATAATGCTTATTACTTTGAATTATTAGCATTTTACAATGCTTGTTTTTATATCTAAAGAAAAAAATAAAAAAAATCTAATTTCGGACCATAATAAAGATTGAGATTTGAGATTCGTTCGGTCCATTTAGATTTCGGTAGCTCAGTAGGTATAGCAGCCACCCAGATTGTAGAAGACGCGGGTTTTCATCCCGCGCATATAGAGCAGGACAATTTTTTTTTTCGGAACTTCATGATATGCTAAGGTCCTAATTTAGAATATTTCCAGATTTTTATCTTTAGTTGCTTTCGTTTAAACAGAGTAACTCAATGTGACTGAGATTTATTTTAATAGCAACAAGTAACTCACACTTACACTCAGCCGCTTATTTCGATTTCGACTCTTAAAACACTTAGTTTAAAGTTTGAATTGGGTTTTCAATGTCAATTATGTCGCGTATAGGTTTTACCACTTATTAAAATAATGGTGGATTACACACAGTAATAAAATAAACGTGTCGAGGGGACGATGTGGATCACGATTTTGACATTACCTACACTTGGTGGTCGTGATCAGTAGGGATGTTGACACCATGCACCGACTGTATTTAAGACATCATTCAAATTTATGACAACATTTTTGAGTTCGATAAGCTTTTAAAATGTTTATTATTTTCATAACAACTGGAAATGGAGCGTGTGACACCCGAAAAGTAATTGTCCTATTCATTTTGACAGACCCTGTTTTTTGTCTTCGGTACCTAACTCCGAAATCAATAAATCTCCTACCTCTTATATTTAAACCTATGAATAGTTAAATAGCTAATTTAAAAATCAGTGCAAAGCACTAGGAACGTAAAATTTCAATCAGAGTTCCCGTTTGTAATGTAGGACTTTACCTTAGAGCATTCACTAAGGACTAGACTCACTTAAATCTAGGAAGACGTTTTTGACATTTCAACCCCATAAATAAGGAACAAAAGTACATACTCATAGGAAAAATGAGGAACGAGTTTCAAGAAGAAATTGTCACGACCGGTGCGTTGACTTTTAGTTAAGGTACATCTACTTGTTTAATTTATTTTTTTGAAAAAGCTACCAACATTTAATATTGAATTTGCTAAGGCGAGGTTACAAAACCTATCAGTGTGTATTCGCTATTATTAGCAACATTTTTTAACTCGCTCAGAACATCGCCCAGTGAATCCGCTGTGAGATTCAACTATTAAATCCTGTGAAAGCGCCTTGGCGCCTTACTGACGAACATTTTGCTTAGAAAAAAACAAGTTAAATGCGATTCAGACTTTTTTATGATTAGATTAGATTAGATTAATTTATTTATAATACAAAATTACAATATACATTACATTTGATGTCACATAGAAGAATTTGCATTATGATCGTCAAAATTATTATACAAATTAAAATTAATACAATAAACAGAATGTCCAAACCGAAAAATAATAATAATAAATTGAAAAAGAAATATTGAGTAAAAAAAACACATGTCAAATAAAATAATAAAAAATAAAACAATTCAATCAAAATTAATCCTACAACAATAAGTCATACGAAGTCATCATTCAATAATTATTTAATACAAAAATAAGCTTTTTCCAACAAAAGGTTTCTCAGCAGACGTCAGAATGTTTCGTCAGATTGTACGTCTTTTAACACTAGGGGTAGATGGTTGTAGTAGGTGGGGCTAATGTATGGAAATTGTATGTAAGTATTTAAGTTAAAGTGAGTTCGGTAACCTGTGTAAGTTTACGTTCGAATTGTTACAGAATGGCGCTACTGATAAGTAACTCAATTCTATATTAATTAAATAAACCTATACATATTACGATATTAGCACTAAATATTGATTAAATTAACAAAACGCTTGCTAATGGAGGCGAAAGTTTGTTTCGTATAGTTATAATCCCTTCTCTAATCAGTTAATCACGCCATCACGAATTGAGTTTAACATTAGTGAAGATCCTATTCAAACAATAGGCCTTTAGTAGTTTGACGCTCAAATTATAAAGATATATTCGAGGTAAAATTCAAAAACTATTTTTGTGTACTGTAATATTTGAGTACTTTATTTCTGTATAATTACGAGTATATTTCATTAGTTACGATGTATTAAGTTTTACCGGAAATTTCGTTTTGTTCGCTGTATAGTTTGCAGTTCCTTGCCTTAAAAATGTTAGTTATTTCGAAAACAATGAACTTTACCGCTGAGCAAACATAACTGACTAACAATCTTTGTTTTTTAATTGTACAAATGTCCTCATGTTTTATATTAATTTATGTTTGTTTTTTTCCTTTTATGTTTGTTTGTGCAAGTGGAAAGATGTGGTCTCTGCCTACCCCGTTGGGAAAAAGGCGTGATGGTATGTATGTTTGTTTGTTTTAAAATAACACATTGTACTTTAATAACGTAAACCTAAAACAAGTTTAAAAGAGTAACTGCTAAGTTTTTTCGCCGTGTTTTCTCAGCAAGAAACCACTCCGAAGCGGTGGTAGAGTCGCATTATGTCTGTATACTGTGTATTTATATATCCATATTAATATGGTACTTATTTAGCATATTTTGCTGTAAATTTGACGAATTGAATTTGAGTTTAACCTTTGCAAGTGTTGTTGTGTCTTGTTTAGTTTGAGCATTCTTACGATTAATTCGCTTAAATCTAACGTGCATCGACCATCTGCACATTGATCCTACGGGGGAGGTAAAGAGCTTCCTCTTGGACTCTGATATAAATAGAATACCTACAAGGAACTCGACTCTGGCTGTAATTTAGGTCAAAGAAACTCGTCGCTTATCCTCAATTATCTCAAAAAATAAAAAAACAAAATTAAAATCCCATTAATATAAACTGGTCAGTAATGCTATTCCTTCAAATCGTTTTTGAATCCAAAACAACCACATATTACAACGTTTTCACATTAATGTCAATCACAGTATTTTATTCTACAGATCTCTAGTTTTTAATCCGATGTCCTAGCGAAATAACAAGCATACATAGCTACCTATGTACCTGTACCTATGTTAAAGCAGTGCGTAAACATATATAACGTAACGTAATCTCACATTAATATATATAATGCCAAGCAAGCGTGGGTAGAGCGGTGAAAGAATTAGGGCGGTTACAGAGCGGTATACGCGGTATAGCGGTAAGCGGTCATACGCGCGTATAAGCTCGTTTTGAAAGCAGGTCGGCAGCAGTAGGCGCGTCCCAGACGTGTACCAGCATGTAAAATCCATATAGATAATGACTCACCACTACCGGTAGGAGCAAACACGTCGAAATAAGCCCGTGTACGCGCGTTTGGTTTTCTAAAGCACTAAATGTACCGCGTGTTCAAGCGCGTCTGTCAAAGCGACAGTATACGCGCGAAAAAAAAACGCTGATCTGAAACCGCTCTTAAAGCAGACACTTTGTCGTCCAATCACTGCGTCAAATGCCAAGGATGCGAACAAAACGTCTTTTATCGGCAAATGCTAGGACAGGACTTAATAATGCAACCTAGACTAAGAATAGTCTTAAATTTGGTCAATTCAGAGGTTCACTTCACGTTTTGTTCTTAAAACCGCGATACAATTTCTTACAGACAACATTTAGACAAAAAAAAGAGAGGTACGGTGCTGAAAATAATTAATGACCGTATAAAAGCTTACGTATAGGTATTTCAGAATGAAAATAGCCTGTAATCTCACATTAAATTGCAACTCTTTGTAATTAGTGCATTTAACTGCTTCATTATGATATATTCTTTTGACTACACAACTTACCTACGTATCAAACTCAAAAAGACACTCTAACGATGACTAGAGGTTTCAGGAGTCCAATTGACAGATAGTAAATCGACGTTGCTCACGTAACTACCGTAATGACAAGCTGATGAGATGAGCGGCCGGGCGCGGATGTGACGTCACGCGGACCGACCAAGGACGCTGAAATGACAGCTAGAGTTGCAATTGGAAAATGGAATGTGATTCAAATCGGTTAGGTTTGATAATAGCAGTTTATGCTTTCAAATAATTCCTTCTTTATTAATCATCATCATTTGCAGCTAGAGGCTTTTCACATAGATTTTCAGAGCAAAGAAACCCAAGACCTCGTCATCGCTTACCACTTTATCGCCCAGGTGAGACCGAGGCCAAACGCAAACCCATTTGAAGTAAAAAAATATAAAAATTTGGCGTACTTCACGGTGTTGAAAGAGAACTCAAACAAATCGGGGTTCAAATCAACGATACATTAGAGGTTCCATTCACTTTAACGGCAAGTCTGTTCAATTTTGAATCTCACCTATGAGACATACGTGAGCATTTACGTGTGATGAAGTTTACGAGTATTTAATTGGTAATTTCCCTCCTTCACCCTTGTAACATATAAACAACATGCAATGAGTGTGTTATGAATGAATAGTTTCGAAAACCATTCAAAGCGCCCTTCATTAACAACTTCATTCATAACATTGAATGACGCAGTTTGGCTTTGCGTGACACGACACGACATGCTCATTCTGATAATACACATTTTATTACTTTATATTTTTACTCTTAAATGAAGTAATTATTCTGTTAGTTCTACAAAATGTGGTATGAACTGACCACGCCATTATGCCATTGAGAAAACAATTTGTAAATCATGTTTGTAAAACAATAAGATAAAAACTGGTATTTAAAAATGATATAAATCAATGCAACAAATGTTTTTATTATCTATCTGGCCACTTAAAATATAAGAGGATCGTAAGTAATCTCTTCAAGTACTTTTTTAACCCTTCACCACCGAATGTTGCCTTATTAACATTTCGTCGGCAAACCAGTGTTCCGTTAATGCCCACACAAATAATCTAGATAACGCTTGTCCATTTAATGTCCCTACTAAAAGTTCCCGATCAGAGATTAAGCGGGCCCTAGAGGCGCCACGTAGCACGCACGTGGCGCCTCGATTAACGAGTAAAAGGACTATCGACAAGAACGCCGGTTCGCGGTATCGCAAGTGTTACTTAACTATTAGCGCTGTGCCGCGTTAGACTTTTTATTCGGATACGAAAAGTGTTAAATGTATTTAGATAGATAGATAGATTATTTATTTCTCATTACAAAAATACACATTCAATTACATTTGTTCATGGTCAATTAAAGGATTTTTACAATGAGATCGTCAAATTTTTTTTTTAATGAAATATAACAAAATGTGGAACAATAACACAAAAATTCAAATTAAATACAAAAAGTTCCAAAAAAAATGTCAAGGAAATCACAAAATAGAATATAAAATGAGATGTCGTCAATATCAAGTCAAAAGGAAAAATATAACAATGTCAAATAATGTTACACAAACTATAAATTAAATAAAAAAATTAACAATCAATTTAAAATGTCGTTTTAGGCTGCAGTGAAATCCTTTTTTAAGAATTCCACTGCAGAATAAAATGGATTTTTCAATAAAAGGCTCTTCAGCTGGCGTCCAAATGCCTTGTCCGATGGTTCGCTTTTTAGTTTTGTGGTCAGTTTTTCATAATATGTTAATATGACCAATGACTCGGAAAATTTGAATTTATTATGACTTTATTAAACTTTTTCCCGCACCCTGCCCCTCACCCCAGCAGCACAGCGCTCTCGGTCTCCGTAACAAATGTTTAGACATAGTAATACCGATCGCCTTTCACGGAACTGCCGGCAAGGCCGCCGCGCAGTTGCCAATAGGGTTCTTGACTTTTCATATTAGACGTTTTGCAAGTGAACCGGCCGTGTTGGGTAGTCTGTTAGCATTGCTTGCTAAATGCGAACGCATTGCTGTCTTGTTTGTTTCTTCCTTGTTGTTTTATATAAATTTCTATAAGATTGCGATATAATGCGTAGACTGACCGAACGAAATCCAGAGGTCATTCCAGGGTTTATATGGCGGGTCGAGCCTAGTGGGTTTTTTTTTAAACGTCTGGGGCCCTGGGCACATTCGGATAATGAGGCCTTTTAGACTTAATTGAAAAATATTTTATTAGACTGATTTTATTGGAGGGAGGGTGTCCCTAGGCTCGCGGGGCCCTGGGCACGTGCCCAAAGTGCCCAATGGGAAAAAGTATCAAAAAAATAATTTATTTATTTAAGTTTGTAGAAAGCACTTGTACAAACTTAAATACATAAATATTATATGATTATTTATTTATATAAAAAATAATTCATTTATTTAAGTTTGTACAAAGCACTTGTCAAAAAAAAGTATATAAAATAATAATAATAAACGGAAATAAAATAATACAATAATAGTACATATCGTAAATGAACATAATGCGAATCTACCACCGGTTCGGACGTTGCTTCTTATCGAGAAGACTCCGGCAAGAAACTCGATAGTTACTCTTTTGAACTTTGTTTTACAACAAAAAATTCAGAGTACAGTCAAAGAGAGTAGAAAAAAGAATACATATTGAGCAGAGGAGCAGTTTATTCCTACTATGAACACAAGCTCTTGTCGTTCAAGTAATCCTTCACATTATAATAACCTTGTTTCATTCACTTTGCTTTAATCGAAGACTTGAACTTGCGAAGAGGTAGATCAACAAGAATTTTGAAGTATTTTGTTAAAATATTTTACAGACTGACCCACAAATGATGTTCCCACCTTGTGTAGCTAAGACTGGGAGTTTTCAGTTTGTTTTTATTTCTAGTATTATGTTTATGAGTATCACTGTTTTTTTAACAAATGCAAGTTTTTGCGCACATACATTATGTTATCTGAAAAATACTGAACATGTACTGTTAAAATATCGATCTTCTTGAATACTTCCCTAAGCGAGTCGCGTGGCCTAACGTGGCATATGGAACGGATGGCTCTTTTTTGAAGTACAAAAGTGGTGTTCAAGTCTGCAGCTGAGCCCCACAACAGTAGACCATACGACATAACACTATGAAAGTAGCTAAAATATACCAGTCTTGCTGTTTCAATATCAGTCAGAGTCTTATTTTTCTAACAGCACAAGCGGCGGAGCTGAGTCTCTCTGCCAGGGCCTTTATAAGTTACAATGGGGTCCGCATATAAAGGCCCTGCTTTATATGCCCATTGTAATTTAGTATCTAAAGTTATTCCGAAAAATACAGTAGAATTCGTTAATTTTAATGGCTCATCATTCATAGTTACAATAGTATCAACCTGTTTCACATTGGGCATAGAGAATTTGATACACTTTATTTTTTGCATTAAGGAATAAATTATTACTTGTGAACCAACAAAGTACTTTTGAGAGAGTATTATTTACATCTTCAAATGCTTGCTTACCTCTGAAGACTTTAAAAATCATCAAGGTATCAAAGGTCAGCAAATAATACTATCTCACATATTTCTCTGACATAGGTAGGAAGATCATTTATATGAGTTAGAAAAATCAAAGGTCCTAATATCGATCCCTGGGGCACTTTCATGCGTATTGTGGCACCGAAAGATGCAGTTCCGTTGTTACTAACTTTTTGAGTTCTCTTTGTGAGAAAAAGGATTGTATAAATTGAGATGAGACATCTGAAACACCGTAATGTCTTACTTAGCTTAATTAGTAAGATTTCATGATCAACGCAATTAGTTCAATGCTTTTGAAAGATCACAAAATATTCCTATTGCATCTTCCTTGTTATCCTAAGCATCAAATCTGAGTTTGATAAGTGCACCACCTGCATCAGTTGTGCTCTCGTGTTTAGTAAAACCAAATTGTTTCTCATGTAGTAAGTTATTTAAATCAAAGTGTGAAAGCAGCTGGTTTAATATAACTTTAGAAATGGGTCTATAATTGGATGAGTCACTTTTGCTACCAGATTTAAAATAAATAAATATCTGGGACAATTCACACCAAGATCATCTGACCCCAAACTAAGCAGAGCTTGTACTATGGGCGTCAGAGACTGATAAACATACTTTAATATTTCTAAATACATACTTAAAAAGATAATAACACCTTGAGGATGTTATGAGAATCAACATGATCAAAGCTGAACTGATTTGTGCACCTATAAACACTAGATGTTAGCAGGGACTTAGCTAGCTGTGGACTAGAATTTAACGTGCTTGTGGTTACAATAGGTACCTATATTAGAAAAAAAGGTTTTAAATGTATTTGCTATTTTAATCTCAGACTCAATAACATTATTTTGAATTTTGAGAGGGAATGAGTGATCGCGAGGTTTCATTTATATGTTTCTTTATTAATTAAGGTCCAAGTTACTTTGATTTTATTTTTAGCCTGTTTTATATTGTCTCAAAAAACGGACTTTGCAATATAACATGATTTCTTAAATGTTGTTCAACATAATTTAACATGATCAGCTAGTTTTTGACAGTGAGAATTAGCTTTGAATCCATATAATTGGTTTAATGTATTTCTACTTTTATGAATACCTGGAGTGGCCCAATCACTAAATTTAAACTTTAAATTATCAACAGTTACTTTCTTCTTAGGTAAAATATGATTATGTTCATGCAATATTATCTCAAACAGATGCATATACTGATCATCTACATGATACTTGGGGCAGTAGGTTAGAAAGATTTTTATTTACATTAGTTATTGATTTAAAAATCTTAAAGGGGTCTGAGAAAGAGAGAGAAGAGAGAAATCTAAAATGTTAGCAGTAGGGGGTCTATACACACACACACACAATATTAATCTGCTCTAACTAAGCACAAGCTAGTTCAATAGTATATCGAGTTGAGAGTGCTACTATGTCTACGGTCTCTCTAGATTTAAAGTTATTGTGAATTAATTTCAGTGACCCTACGCGAATAGAAGAACTTCTCAAGAGCGAACTACAGACGCTATAATTATCAGTGCTTATCACACTGTATCTGTATATACCTATGTTCATTTTTTTCAGCCAGTGTTCTGTTATACATAAAACATGTGTGTCCATGCAGTCCAAAAAATTAACCTACTTCTAATTCTTTGCCAGAGAAGCCCTGCATGTTTTGATGCACAAAGTTTATAAAAATATTTTGGGGCTTCTCTCTTGTCAGCAATGTGCAAGAGTTTACTAATTTAAATTATTTGGAACAATTTCCAAAGTCTGTAGTACGATGGTATCATTCTGCTCAACAAAAGCAGAGTGTTTAGCCAAGTAATTCGCTAAAATGTGAAAAAAATAGATAGCGACATAGCTATCTGTCGTGTATAAAAAATAGATAAATGAAATCTACCTTTTGTCAGGTACATATTATTATTAATAATAGGATTAATGTCAAACTATATTCAGTAATTTTCTGAACATTATCACAGTATGAGGCACCCGGTGAACAGTGATTTATAATTGACTTACCCAGACTAATATTAAATATGGCCTAAACTTTTTCCAATGTCGTCACTAAACATTTCAGTGTTACAATTTAGACTTTTATCAGTGTTTGAGACAGGGCAAGCATCAGAGATGAAAATGTTGGTCGCTGATTCGGAAGTAAGAGTGTTATGAAGGTAGAATTCACATTCTGACTGAATAAACAGTGTGGCAATCAGTACTGCTGGAAACTGAGTCGGGGTTGCACATAAGTTTTGTTAGGGCCAAAATATGCTCCTCTTTTTTTTTTGGGGGGATTGTGTATCCGTCTGTTAAACGCCTTAGATTTTCCTTAAGACTAGACATTTCTGATTGTAAAGCATTCACATCATTGTCATACTCACTTAAATTATTGTCTATCATAATAGAATAAACATCCAATTTAGCACCTTATCGTCGGCGTTCCTGAATATATTTTGCATTTTATACATCATTGCATCGTCATCATCCGTGCGGTCTATCCCCGCTGTAAACCCTCACTAGTGTGTGGGGTCCCAGGGTCCGCCTTTCTTATTTTCTTGAACCAATTCGCGCGGTCTTGTGCATCCTCAGTGGTGAGTCTGTTGGCACGCATGTCACCCTTGACGACGTCAAGCCACTGCTTCTTGGGTCGACCTATTCTGCCGGACCCCGGCGGAGGCGGCTTGGCCAGACATTTGTTGCCCGCGTAGTTTGCTGATCTCCGTGAGACATGACCATACCAACGAAGGCGGCACTACTGCAGCTTGTCTGCGATGTCACGAAGACGAAGGCTGCCCCTGAGACTCCACACACCCACCGCAGCATTTTTATAGATTATGTTTGGTTTTTAATATTTTTTGAGTTTTCTTAATAAATTTGCTTATCTTAACATATTTTCTAAATTGGTTTTTGCTGCACTTTGGTATACCTTCTGAAGCAGTGGTAATCAAATTATTACTAGACAAATCAATAGCTACAGTGGTATTGAAGAATGTGCAACAGAAAACAGGCTGGGCACACTAAGAACTAACTCATCAAACAAACCTTGGTTTTGGGTGTCAACGGTGTGTAGTTTTCCCGTCTCCATGGAAGATATTAGGTGGTGGGCCTCTTGTAGCTCTTGTTCAAGCATTTTAATCCGTTCGAGCCTTTGAACATATTCTTCGCTGCAGTCACCGAACCCATCTATTATTATTTGTTACCTATCCCGCTTATCTGATACTAATAAATACCTTACATGCATCTCAGCCATGCCTTTTTAATAAAGTATTCCTACTCAGCACCTCCAACATATCCTTCTCATTGTGATCTCTATCTAAATGCAATTGTTTAACCAACTCTTTGGATGCCTTCAATTCCTGCAAAGTCAGCTCATGCTGGCGAGATGATCATCATGGTTAAAAAGTCAAAATTATCAATTAAACAACGGTGTAGAAGACCAAAGTGTTGTTTGAAATATTTTTTAAATAGTCTAACCTCTTTGCGTTTCTTACAATCAGAGTCAGATAACTCAAATATTTCACTAGTCAGGTATAATTTAAAGTAATAAAATAGGCTGCATGAATTATTAATCTGATAATTAATAATTCATAAATCTGATATTATTTTTAACCATACATTATATATTATGGTGCTTTTATAGTAGTTGGGTGTGCAAGCCAAGATCACAATCGTTATCTCTATTTTTTTTTGTATGAAACGCCAAAAGAACAAAAACAACACATATGATCTAATCTATTGATGATTCTGGTAGTCAGATAAACAAAGCAGAGCAGCAATTATACGTGTGAAGATTTGAAACTACTTATTTTGTATTCTATTTAAGATAACCAGCAACGTAAACACTAATAAATACAATTAAGGTACACTTCAGACTTAAAGCGAAGTATTATCTTACTCAGAGGCTGCCACGGCATGCAATGTGAAGATATAAGTGAAAACAAAATTTACTACAGAAGTTCGTCAAATAGTTTCAAATCTTCAGATATTAAAACCAACCAGATATATACATATTTATCCATGTATGTGTGACAACATTGGTGACGTCAGAGGTCCATTGAGAACGTCCGGCAGGAAACGCTACAGTAGCTCTTATTTTCCAAAACAGTTTTTCCATACATTGTTTATAACTGCGCCGTTTACGCGGCGCGCATTGCCCGTCATACTAAGCTGCGCAGTCGCATCACCCGCTATTAGCGTGCTCGCGAGCGTTACAATGCCAAGGTCGTAGAGATGAGCATTGTATTGTTACCAATTATCATCGGATGGATTTTTTGCGTTTTTGGAGCTTGTTGACGAAGTTTATTGGAAAATAACACTTTTTCCTGTAAAGTCGAGCTCACATCAAACGTTTTGTAATGAAAATTATGATGTTATAGTTGATTTTTAGGTTATTATTTGTGGGACAAAGTGCATAACCCCTCTACAATACGCGGCAATCAACATCTTCACATCTTACTATTTGTTAGCTGAAATCACCACCAGCTGCCTTATTACAACCCTTTATAACTGTTCATGTTTGTTACGTAAACTGAGCGTAAATCGCGATTTCGTAATATGGTATCTCATTTCCAGCCAGTCAGCTTAATTGCTCGCTACCCGTGCTTTAGGGAGTTAATTTGACTGGATATAAGCGATTGTAATGTCACGAAGTACTTCTTGTGTGGGCTACTGACATTGATAAGGACTGTTTAGCGCTCAGATCCGTTCAGCTCGACATCAAGCTGAATTGTCACGTATAAATCGTAACAATCGATTCGATTAAAGGCGACTATAGTCCGGTCCGTGATTAATTAGAGAACGTTCTAAAGGAAGGAAAATACGTCTATTGATGAAAGTAGGGACTTTGAGGTCTGAGACGGTATAATTATGTATTACACAGCTACGATACTAACCCTTTTAAAATGTTTTTGAATATATTATTAATCTTAATTTTTCCTACTTTTAAACAATTTGCCCAAATACTCGCGTTACTTTGATCGCTATCGATGATTTATGCAAACTCAAACATTGATACCATAATCGTGACGCGCTAAACGCTCTGTTTGCGCGCGATGTCCTAATTGGACCCCTATCGCATTGTTGGCGGAGCAAATACACGCAAATAAAATCTTGATGGAGTACTAAAGAGATGTTTAGACTTAGTACAATAGTTGTGTTTGTGCTCCAATATGTTCCGTTGGTGGGTTTGTTCCGAATAATGTGCGCAATTGTGATGATGGTTGATGTTTTATTTAGTTATCAGAAACGTATTAAAGACGTAAGGCGGATACGCTTTTTAAACGGTTGACTTAAATTACGATTAGTGTAATATTAGCATTTAAAGTATACAAAAGAAGTTTGAATATACAGGATGGTTCATTAACTTCTAAAATAAAGGTTTTCGCGGAACTGATGTAAGCGATACGTAACGATGTTTTAAATATAATGATTTTCCCATAGAGGCTGAATAAAAAAAAACTTAAGAAATGAAAAAAATTAAAAAACCTAGTATTTGCAAAAACATGATATACGAAGCTGTTCTCTACAAACATCTGTTCGTTTACAATACCACATTACTTTTGAATGATGAACGAACTAGGCTTCGCAAAATTATTAAGTAGTTTTCAGAGAAGCATAAGCTGCCCATCCCTTCACGAAACATGTAGATAACAAAATTTACAAATTTCATGTCATATTTTTAGGGTTTATGTATTTTTTCTGGATATGCATGTTTCACTGATTAACGATATGCAAATATTTTGGGTGTTTCATAGAACTGCGCTGGAGCGTTACAGGCGTAAGCTGAACATGCTGTATCCGTGCGTGACCGATAAACTGTATTTAATACCATGTGGTCAAAAGATTCGACTTTTTAATGGCTTTGACATTATTTCACTGAAACAATATCTAAATATCTACAAGATGTAGCACTGAATGACTACGAATATTCGTAGTAAATTTCGTAGCGCTCCAAACTTTTGGTCCTTTGTCGATGGAGCAAATTAAAAAAATAAAATAGGTAATTTATAAGACTAGCTCAACAATTCAGTTATTGTGATCAAAGTGAGACAGTTAAATTTTAAACAATGTAAGGGCAGCTCACTTATGATAATCGTTTTTGAATTTGGCGGTTAGTTCAGTTTTAAAAATAGACTAATTGAAGTTTTTTCTTTTTCATTAATTATTAGAATTTGCAATGAATGAACTGTTCGCAACTTTGATAATTAAGTTAGGAACTAAGTTAGGTACCTTATTCCAGTCGTCGCGAAACTTTACGAACTTGCATTGTTAGTTTCAATAGATGGCGCCACGATCGATAGGACCTGTTGCTCGAGATGGCTGCTCCACTGACCTCAAATTACCACAAACACGCACGAAAATGTCACCTAACATAACGGGACTAAAACACAATTTTGCCCGGCACCTCCCTAGGGAACGTATCGCAACATCGCCAACTAATTTTATACTCTACTGCTCAGGGAATAGAATTCACGTTCAATAGTGCTCAGTTATCGTAATATGGATAAATAGGAGACGCTTGGAAAGAAAATTGTTCAAATATGGCGTCGGGATAATGTTTTTAATACATTTACTCTCAGTATTTGCACTCTTTTTTTTATCTTTGTTGGTTTAAAACCAGGAATGGCTTAGATATACTATAGCGTATGTTTAATAAATGCAATTTTTCCCGTGCGGTGGTGCTATTAGAATAAAAATGCGGATCGTTGGTCCTTTTATAAGATTGTTTTAAAAAGAAAACATTGTATAAAATAAATGAATATTGAGTATTGGGGATTCGTTTGGTAACGTGGCATACTGTGTTTCTTGTAGTTACTATAATATAAGGGTAACAGAATTTTTGGAACACATGCACGCATAAAACTGAATTATCATGCTTTTTTGTATCCTTTGTTATGAGTTAGAACTACGCTCCTGAACAACAGCATATTTTGTAAAGCACCGGTTATATACAATAAACTTCCTTCTGAGGTACTAGACACCAACAATGGTCACATTTTTCGAAAAAAATTGAAGTTGCTGTTAATTAATAACGCTTTCTATAGTTTAAGGGAATATCTCGACAGCACATTGTGATTTATTCTTTAATTACTAACCATTATCTTTGTGACATATTAATCATTATTTTTTTTGACATTATAATCGTCATTTTTTGTGTATGTAATAATTGTAAATTGGTTAATTAGTATTTTATTTTTGTTTATTAATGTTATTTCTCTATTTTAATTTGCACGCTTAAACAGCAAAATATGGCTGATCACTTGTAAAAGTTTGAACCTTCGATACCTGTATTTGCAAATAAATGGCATTTGAATTTGAGTTCCGGGGGTCGTGGGTTTTACTTCCACTCAGAACTAACATTTTTAATTCTGGGTCGAATTGGGATTTATCATTTAAGTTATTCTGTGTCTAATTGTAATGTAACTAAGTATCTAAAGGGGTTCAAGTTTTTAAAAGTATTTGGGTATGTACATCAGGCTTTCCAGCTCATGATTTACGAAGGACAGATCAACCTTCACAAAACTATTGCTAAACGGGTCTTCCGTAACCAGCCTAAGGTGCGCCATATAACAAAGTGAATTCGTGTTTATAGACTCTTAATTCGGCAGTAATACCTAACCCAGACGCAATAGCATAGCCATCAAGCGCAGTTTCAATATCGATTCGTTTCATCAAACAGCAGACAGAATTGCACGAAAAAAATGATAGTTCGTCACGGACGGTTGCATGCGCGCGCGTGCGCCGGCGCGCGGACAAACGCTATTGGCCACGACGGCACCCGCGCACACCGAATATAATTATTCACGTTTATTTATACATTTATTTTTACAGTGTGTTGAATGTTGGCATGCTAGTCAAGTCATAGTAGATAACCGGCATAACAATATGTTGAATGGTTGTGGCAGGAAAATATACATATCACCTGACGATAAAGGATACTAAAGCGCGTGGTTAACGAACCATATGGGAGGATCAGCAAAAAAAGTAGTCCCAATATGTCAAGTTTAAAAAAAAGTATTGATCTGGCCTCAAAATGAGGTTTTCTTTTGTGTTATTGTTCCCTCTGCGCTAAACGGGTCGTCAAAGTTTACACATTTTTTATGTGCAGTTTTCCACATAATTAAAACTGTATTTTCTTGTTAATAGGTATTACTACGTCCACACTCTATCGACTTTTCTACTGTAAGTACACTACGGTCTAATACAAAGCCTGAAATAAAAACATCGATGAGTCATTGCAAAATGAACTCTGTCAACCGGGAACAGACACTACATTGCGTCTCCACTTTCTAATGTTGCGCGACATTTCTAGGCGATGCGGAACTATTGTTTTGTCGCGCAGAACAAGATCGCTGCATTTGCATTTTTTTTATTCTAAAGGTCTTCACGTTACACACAATACTTATTTTGTATTGCCAATGATTGCTAAACATCACACTTCGGAATATTATGTCTTCTTCTTCTTCTTCTTCTCTTCTTCTTCTTCTTCTTCTTCTTCTTCTTCTTTCGTGTCGGCAAGAACACGGGCTAAATCCGACTTGCCCAGAAAGCGGCTACTGTGGTACGGCAAATGGGGAATATTATGTGAAAATATATTTTAGTTCATTCAAAAAAGAGTGAACTTTCAGACTGCTCGCCCGTAGCGTAGCAATTGAGCTAGAATTGGTCACTCTCCTTGAATAAACACGTTTATGAAAAATCGGTCAATCTAGTTTTCTGTAAACTTCCGTTTCCATAGATATTGTAAACTTGGGCGCAATGTATGATTATGAGAAATAGTCAACTTTGAGGTTTTGAGCATTATGTAGAATGTACGAGTATGTAGTTTCGGCTAACCCTGAATGTCTTGATCGAATTCTCGCATAAGAATCACCGTCTCGAGAGCTATCGCAGGCTTATATCTCGTCTGCATTGAAATGAAACTGAAACTCTGATAAAATTAATATTTTTGAATTTCGAATTTCTCGCGATGCAGAACGAAATAGGTAAGCATTCGACATTTCCGCGCGACGCGTCTGTCGCTGCAAGGTCGCCGGATTTGCATGTAATTGCCTTTTTGCTAGATGTCGTGTTTGTAATTAATTACAGTTTTTTGCCATCTCTGGTGGATGACACGTGGAATGCTTGTACTTGTTTGTGATTTTGTTCTTTGAGTTTTTATTGGGGCGTTTTGTTTCTAGCACGTAAACATGTTATGTTATGTTCTAAATGTAGAACAGAATAACAAACTATTACAAATGAGTGTTTTGTAGTTGTGTTTCAATGGTGTAGAATTTTGTCCTTCTCATGAATTTTATTTTTCCATTTGGCGTTGTATTTTGAAGTAGAGACTGAAGTAGCTTACATTATTAAAACAACTTCAATCTCTACTCTCTAAGCTCAAGGATAAAAATACCAGAACAAATGAACAGATCAGATGCCCGGATCGCGGTAAATGCAGGTTCGATTCCTACAGGATTCCTTGACCACTTTTACTACTATTACAACATTTAAAAAAAATAATAGGACTGTGTATGCAAATACCTAAAATCTCATAATTCAACTTAGCTTGAAACTTTTTCAAAAACTACAAAAGTACAACAATATATACTCTAATATCTTTGTAAGATTACACACTTGATTAGCACTGAACTGATTACCCTAAAAAGCAAAATTACTCAAATATGATAGATGTAGTTCAGAAATAGATAATACTCACCAACATGACGTCAACGTTTCGATCAATTAGATTTTATATCACGCCAGGATTATAATCCCAACCTGTGGGTGGACTTCATTTAGTTTCGACTAATGTTTCTTCGAACTACACCATGTCTAGTGGTGTAAGTCTGTTAATATTGTTGTACCAATTTACATATACAAGTGGCATTTGGTTAAATAATTTTGACGTGTCTTCTGAACGTAAGCCATTATGCAAATGGAAGGTTGAGTGGTAGAAGAACGATGTTTTTAGCTAATTTATGAACGAGCGAAGTTGTTTTTAGATCGTTGCGTTACATTGTTTGTTTGTAGTACGTGAATCACGTGAATTTTTATGTCACACCCTTATTTATGAAGGGTTAGTGAATTGGTTTTTGTTGATCTACTCTTGCTAGCACTGTTTTTGCAAACACAGCAGCAGGGTTAAAAAGAATAAGCACTTTGATATAAGATTAATCGAGTTATCAATAAGGGCGTGTGTTATTTAGCAATTCCACTGTCATTTTTAATGATACACTAGCGGCCCCGACAAACTTTGTTCTGTCAAAAGTTATTGGCAATTGCTTGACAGCTGTGAACATTTAGTATGGAAAAATGTTTTTGCTTTTTTTTTCGTCAGTTTCCCAATGTTTTTAATACTTATTATCCTATTCCCGATGTTGACAAATCTATCAAAAACATAAAAATAGTAAAAATCGGTCCACCCGTTCTACTAACACAACTTTTTAAATATAAATAGATATTTAATCTTTCAGGAAAATATACGTTTAATAGGGTATTTGATAACACCATCAGATTCTACTGATAATTTATAAGTAATAAAAAAAAACATTAAAAAGGGCCCTATAAAGACTAAGTTTGTTTACCTAACAATAATGTGGCTACTACACCAGAGGTCGCGGGTTCGATCCCCGCACAGTAAAAACATTTGTGTGCATGAACATGTCTGTTTGTACTGGTCTGGGTGTCTCCTATGTATAATAAGTATGTATTTACAAAAGAAAATGTATTTAAGTATGTTTATCCGTTGTCTAGTATCCCATAACACAAGCTTTAATTAGCTTACTTTGGGGCTAGATGGCGCTGTGTGGAATAATGTCCAGGGATATTTATTATTTATTTATTTGATTCATTTCATGGTCTTTCAGAGTTGGGTAGGAAAAACCATTTTTGAAATTGTAAAGTAAATTAAAAACTTAAATCATTTGAAAATATACACTATTTTTAGCAACTATTATTATTAAACCATAATCGTTATCGCAAAATTTTATGTACTTAGCTGCCAAACAAATGTTTTGCACAACGAAGACAAATAGGTCTCAAATGACGTCATTTGAAGACGGCAGTTTGTGGGAATGTTTTATGCGAGTCCAAAAATATGATTTTTAAAATTGCCATATCTTGGGGAATATTGGTGCTTTCGAATTTTTTTTTTACACATTTTTATATTTTTGAGATGTTTATCGAAAACCATAACAAAAAAATTGTCAAATACCCTATTTATAGACTCTGATGGACCAGTTTGTACCTTGACACTACGTAGCTGACCAGTAGCTTCGCCGTCGTCTCTTTATAATATTAGTACTAGTTCTGTCTACTTCATACACACATCGTATTTATTAATACACATTACTATATGAAATAAATAATAAATATCTGGGACAATTTACACCAGGATCATCTGACCCCAAACTAAGCAGAGCTTGTACTATGGGCGGCAGAGACTGATAAAATTAACTTTAATATTTCTAAATACATACATATATAGATAATAACACCCAGACACACAACAAACACCAATGTCTGATGCTTGTCGTAGAAAAAGCTATTTTGAGTATCTTTTGAAAGTCGATTTCAGCAATAGTTTCAAGTCATTTGACCTATTTCGCAACAGAGTAAAGGAGGCACCATCTTCAGTCTAAACAAGGCAAGTAGGTAGTAGTAGTAGTAGTCCTCCTACATGTATATGTCCATAAGTAGCTTACGGCCTATGTTAATTTTGCAAAATTATGCTTTGGTATTTTGCATGGGCAATTGGTCAAGCTCTGTTTATAGCCAATGTGTTTATAAATTCATATTATACAAAGGTTATTTGAAGATATTTAACACGAGCAAAAGATAAAAAGTAAATTGGTAAAAGTGGGTTCACGCGTCACTTCCTACCGCGTACATCCAGAATATGGAACGATCTCTTTGAGCCACTACTTTCAGATAGAGATACCACATTGGGGCCTACGAAAAAACGCATACTTACTTCTTACTTTAGCAAATGGTAAGCAATGCTTCGTTGACACCTGCTGCGTGGCAGATGGATATAAGTAATTACTTTCTCCGACGAAACCAAGCTCGTTCTATCGAAAAAAAGGACTAAAACTTATTTGTATACTGTCCCATTTCTACGCCTATGAGTACCGTAATGTGTAATGCATCGTGCATTGTGCTTTATGGCGGCAGGACCTACCGCAGATGGTCCCTAGTACACCTCACGGTGTGCTAGGAATAGTGTGCCCTTCTGCATAACCACGAGGTTGGTCGGGGGGGCCACTAAAATAAATCTAAGTAGTTTGAGAAGGGACTTGTCCCATTTCTACGCGGGAGCCTTTAAATTGAAATGGAGACATCGCTACAACTGATTCACCCCTGCCAAACGGGTTTGCTATTACAAAATCGTTTTATGATCCTAATTTCCTCCTTTAAATTCAGTAACTCTGAATATCACGCCCACTGTCACTTATACATCAAGGCATAGTAATAGTGAATCTAGTCAGGTTCATTCATATTTATTTTACAACTTAAACAAAAATTGGCTCGTGGACTTAAAAATGACTGATTCTGGACATGGAAATTTTTGGTTGCTCCTGCTTGCTGAGGTCTGTTCGTCAGAGTATTTTTAGTCCCGTGAATGATAGTATTTTTTTATTTTGCCTAACCGGGTGTAATTTTGTATACTTGAAGCGTTGAAAAAGTATGGTATGGGTTTATTTAACGTCTGTTAGCGAATTTTTGAATAAATAGCGCGAAGTGTTGCTTGATTTAGTATTATTCGTAATCCATTTTAATAAAAACCGGTGGGTTGTACTATGAATGAAAAGCAATTAGAGCTAATAAAAGCATGCTAGCGAAGCATCAATATTTATAGACGTTCACTGTAGAACTCACGTGTTGAAAAAATTTAATGATTCTCAAGGGGTATGGGTAACGTTGTGGTCATTTTTGAAATTTCGTGGCCACTCACTAAACCTTATTATTATGAAAGAACATGTCAAGGGGACCAAACTTTATATGGAGCACATATAGCTAAAGTATATCGGATCTGAGATATTAGGTATCGTATTTTTAACTAACTACTCAATTGAACTTGATCCATACCTAGGAAAAGGTAAAAAAGCGGCATTATTTATAAACTTCATAAACTTGCGACGCAATTAGGATTTAAGAAGGCGGGAAGAAGGATTTAAGAATTTTTTCAATGGCTAGGTACATTAGGCCATAAATTGTTCATGTATTGTGGGTACAAAGACCTTTAGGTATTTTCCCATGTAATGTCTCTAATGTCAACGGTTAGAAACCAATACCTCCTATTTACATGTTGACCATTAGAAAATGTCTTTTTGATGTCATTGACGTTAAGCTCGTTTTTCGCGATAGGTTGTTATCCACTTCCAAATGCCAGATACTTAACATTGACTGCTATGTAAACAACATTACAACGATGGATATCTAACTTGAAGTATTGCTGGATGTACTTTTATTAGAAAAATATACTCAACAAATACATCTTGAAAAAAAACCTTGTTAGGTGAGATTAGCTCCTTACAGTAACCTTTCAGAACTATTATTCTAGTGAAACTAAAGCAAAAAATATTACTTTAGGAAGTCATATCTAGGCTCCGATATCACTTAGAACAATTCTGACCACTCAGATATGTTTATTACTTAGGGTGCTATAAAACAGTGGTAAAATTCTTGCTGGTCGCTAGTAAAAAAAATGACGCCACGGGTCCATACAAAGTTACTCAAACCCCTTTAAAAAGCCATGTCTTCTTAAATGCAAATAAAGACGCGAGGGCGATTAGTCGAATAGCTGTTGCAGTAATTCATTAATAGTTCTGCGCTAAATATCGATAATGATCAATTTATATGTAAAACTCTTGTAACATGCAATGTTGGTTTTGATGTGATTATCTAAAGTATGAGTAGATTAAAGTAAGTGCAATATTTCTTTTAATTGAGAATGATTTACTTAAAAAAGAGTTTGTAGGTCAGTTAAATAAATAAATAAAATAATAGATACGATAGTACTTCTTTAGAACCAATTTTGCACAACGGTATATCGAACTGTGTTTAGAACCTTAAACACCCATAGTCTAAGCGCTTTAGGAATAAAAATAATAAATAACCTGTTTCTTTTGTGACATAACCTGAGTAACGAACATATATTATTATGTCAATGTAAGAAGGCTGTTAAGAGTAGGTAGGTGTGTTCAAAATTGAATCTATGTCATTAGGCATTTTACATAATGAAATGCTGTTGTTTTCTATGCACTATGTAAGTAAATAAAAGGGCAAAGCATGGTTGCGTAAAGTGTACATTCTAAAACACAAACTGGCCGAAAATCACACCTTCTCTAATCCTACAAATAATAATAGGCCTCAGATAAATTGGAATTACCAGACCTTTAAGAAATCCGTTGCTTAATTCTCATTTACTAACCACCTCTTTCCGCGAGCGGAGCGTTACATTTACATAGTTTACGCATCAGGGATTACGATCTTACGCACGTTGCACCCACCCACGCGCACAATCGCATTAGCCTTTATTGTCTTAGCATAAGGTCCAAATTTACACATGACTACAGAGCTGGCAATGTGATCAGTCAACCAGAACTGCGAGACCTCGAAAGAAGTGAAGACTCTCAAGGATTGATAGGTCGAGATTAATTAGCTAATTTAAACACTAGCCAAAATACAGAGATCTGCAAACGTTTGCTTTTGTTTTTTTGGTGTTAAGTTGTGT
This sequence comes from Udea olivalis, assembly GCA_947369235.1. NCBI lineage: Eukaryota > Metazoa > Arthropoda > Insecta > Lepidoptera > Crambidae > Udea > Udea olivalis. The sequence goes on from OX376347.1 coordinate 2,335,716, forward strand.
AGGTCAAGTGTTTCTGGTCGTCTTTGTTAAATCAATCATTACGCATAAGCTGTTGCGGTAGGTAGGACACATGCACCGGAGTCTTATTATTGTATAATAACGGGTAAATAGGGGTGAATGATGGGTGGGGGGGGGACACTTAACAAGTTTATTTCAGGCCTTGAAGTCACGTGACGTGTGGTGACGCGACGCTTCGTCTCTCATGCTTTATTTACGCTCGGTCGGTTTATTATGATAATGTATGAGATGACAAAACTTTAATATTTCATTTTTTTACGCTTGAGTTAAGATTTTTTTTTCATACCCCGGTGACAATCAATGACAAATGACATCACGTTGAATACTAAAAAGGACGCTTTTTGCATGCAAAGACATTTTTAAGTGTTGTTTCATATGATGGGCGGCTACACAAAAGTTAATAAATGTTTGCTTCTAATAATCATAAGTGCAAGTTATATATTGATCAATTAGGTGAAACATTTCACTAAGATTAAATGTTTGAGGCCAATTACATAAAAGAGGTTTGGCGCGCAAAGCAGCTAAAATTTAATTTGGCAATATACAAATATGATATATGCGCCAGGCAACACACCTCTTGTAATGGTCTCGAAGTGAGGATTATTAAATCCCTGTGTTACGAGGTACACAAGGAAATAAGCTAGGGGCGTCTCCCAGCACACCCAGACCCGAGTCGATTCAGAAAAGATCGTTTCCTGAATTGACCCGACCGGGAATCGAACCCGGGACACTACGGAAATCGAGGCGAGAAACCGTGCTACAGCGCACTACGCCAATCGTGTCGTCAAGTATTTAGACAGTGATGCTTCCAAAATTACATTAATGAAAAAACCCAAACGATCTATCCTCAATCTTGGGATTAAACCCTCTTATATTCAATTAAATTATTTAAAATACACTGAGAATGGTTTGATTACAGTTTTGACCACTGTGGTTGGTCAGATTCAGTAATATGCCATTTCTATTCAGGGTCAATGGAGACTATAACCGGGCTAATCGTTCGCACTGTAGCCCGTTGCAATACAAGCGTAAAATAATAGACGTTTGCCTGTAAGTTATTGTTGTTAAATGTGCAATTAATAATGTTTATTGTTAATCTGTAACCATGTTCAGTTGTATGTAACTATCGTCTCAAGTTACTTCAATCGGAACACGCCTAGGCAGAGAACGAGCTTCGCAAAATTTGCGTACGCGTCGTGTTTGACCAATCTCATTTGCGTCTTTTGTTTCTTGTTGTTTGTTTAGGCTGTCTTTTTTTTTGGTTTATACCCAGCACATAAATAAGTAGAAAAAATGAAATTTAAATGATACCTTTACCAATAATAAAAATTAAGGCAACAAAATGTTTAGTAGGTAATCAAAATCAGTTAGAAACAAAAAGTTAAAAGCATTTAAACAAAATGACACGGTTTTCTAATAACAAATGAGCGTTGGAAAGAAAGTAACAAAATATGTTTATTTTGGTGACAAAACCTAAAAAAAAAATAACATAAAAGTGCTCATTTAAAATAGGCTGACACGTTTTGGCACCAAAACGGCCTGCACTAGCATATGCCGGGGTATCTCAAAAACACCGCGACGCTGCTCTTAGACAGACAGTCTCAGTAGACAATGAGTGCACATCATGCAAAATGCTCGTACTGCGCAAAGTCGACTTCATAACACAATTTGACCTTTGTGCATGCTGAGTTGTAAATATTATAAATTATCCAGCTTAGCAAACCACCGGAGGGTCTTCATGTATCATTGTTAGTTGCATAAATGAGTAAAAGTAAGTTCTAAACGATCATCTCGGTCGGCCAGACAAATGATCATCAGGCAAAATGCATGACCTGTAATGGTCTACACGCAGGTGCTGCCATTAGCCTGAAGTTATCTAACATCAGCGAGTCATTAGGGTCATTTCTTAGTGCACTTAGTGCACTGGATGTCATAACCTGTGCATTAAGAGGGGCTTCTCATCTGACACGTGGGCTTCTGTAGCGGAGACGTAAGCATGGCGTTATTCTGATGTGTATTTTCATTATTTGCGATAGCATGGAGTTTGATCGCTATTGATTCTTAGTTGAGCAAATTAAAGATCATGCGGGCTGTTGTAACACTGAAACTGGTTTTCTACAAATTATTCCAAAAATATATTTATAACATAAGATAGGGTTTTTATTAAGTTCCAAGAAACATATGAAAGATCAAACTCAGCAAACAGCAACCAAAAAGAAATATATTGCCCGATGATAAAAAGTAAAGTGAAGTAAAGTAAGTAAGTAAGTAAAAAATCATTTATTCATTTAAGCTTGTATAAAGCACTTATGACATGTCAAAAAAAGTATACAGAAATAATAATAATAAACGTAAATAAAATAGTACAATATTAGTACACATCGTGAATATACATAATGTGAATCTACCACCGGTTCGGACGTTGCTTCTTATCGAGAAGACTCCGGCAAGAAACTCGTTAGCCTATATACTGTCCCACTGCTGGGCAAAGGCCTTCATCGTTGAAATCAAGTGTTCGCTACAATTGATGGGTATTGGCTTAATCACCACGCTTGCCAAATGCGGGTTGGTAATCACAAACCCGGGCAATGTTCCGAAAAATCCGAAAACATACTTTGCCCGACCTGGGAATTAAACCCGCGACCTCTGGGTTTCGGGCCGAGCTCTGAAACCACTCGGCCACGGAGGCGTTGTTGATGCCTGATGATAATATACTAATAAATAAATATATATCGGGGACAAATGACATTAAGATCAACTGACCCCAAACTAAGTAGAGCTACAACCTCTAAGCTCACCCATTAAGTACACCACACACAACAAACACAAATGTTCGTCACATGAATGTTTATCATGGGTGGGAATCGAAACCAAGACCTCCGGCGCTAAAGGCAGGATCGCGGCCATAACGCCAACAGGCCAGTCAAGGATTATAAGATGCTTGCAGGGATACTCGAATACTCACGCTTAACGAAGTCAGCGCCAGTGACCGCTTATGTCATCCCCATACATTTGAACGATTTTAAATGTCGAAATCGTCGTGGCGTGTAGTTCTTGGTTAGCCCCCCTGGTGTAGTCAGGAAGGCGTAGACTGCTATCTCAGATAGACAACTTGACAAACCCTCAGCAGACAACAATGAGCTCTGGCTATCTTCAATTCATTTGTATACTGTCCTACTGCTAGACAAATATCCCCACCATTAAACTCGAGTAACCTCCAAAAACAACGTTTGGGAAATTTACACTCTGATTTCGGGCCAAAAGCTCTTAAAACTCAGGCACTACGCATTCACGAGCTGCGTAATCTTATTCATTACCCAGGTAGCACCCCAGGGCTAATCGGCTAGTAAGCAGGTTGTATTAAGCAGATGAGGGTTACACAACGATTCGTGTATGCCATGCCAACATCTTCGGAATGCAGTGGTGTCGGAGCTCGCGAACGCGATTGTTTCGTCGATTTAGGTCTCGATTCTCGAATGGAATACACTCTGGTATCGATTTCATTGTTGTAACGCTACCAGCTTGTGAAGGTTTGCTTTCTGTTTCTAATGTTGTGGTTTTGATAACGTGACGGAAGCAATTGTTTTTTTTTCATAGTTACACTTATCTGGATGGTGGTGGATGCATAACCTGATGAAGGTCACAAGGGTTCCGGTGAATGCAGACACCGTAGAACTAGCAACTAGACATGAATAAGTTTTTTGCTAACAGTTGTGTTCTTCCGGTTGCTAAGGGCGATGATAATGATGGCTGAAGTCTTTAGACTATGTTTTTAATGAATTCGTTTTTTATGAGTGGTAAACAGGATATGAAATTGGCATTAACTGCGAAATTTATTAATGAAATATTATCTAAAAAATTACATGTTTTCAGTAGTAGATTGACCTTTGGGCTTCACTCAAACTGCCGCTTGACTCACTAGCCTAATTTAATTTCCAAATCAATCTCAATAACTAGTTGTTAAAAATATTTTCATTTTAAATCTAAATCATAAGTTCATTATTTGAATGTGCATACGAACGCGAACGATTCAGAATTAACAATTAAGTTCGACATTCAAATGTATTTTAGTAGGAATTTACGTTTCTAGCAAAAGACTAAATTCAAATTCTCAAATACAAAAGTTTGTAGATAAACACACCCATACACTAAATAAAAAATTGTGTGTCACATATTTATGTGAATTTAGTTATTCGAAAGATAAGCTGAAATAGGTATACAACCCACAAGCAGGGACAACCAGAATCGGATTATTGCGTAAACGGTAGCTCTCAAGCTAAAGCCTTTTAAAAACACAGTGAACAATCACACGAATACAATTGCATTTAAATGAAACATAGTTTCAATTTGTAATGAAAAATCTGCCCAGTTTCCGTGATTTAAACCTAGCCCTGACGTCGGTTATTGGGTTATACATCATCTGGTGTCGGTTAATATTTGTTTCCGTTTCATACGAGAGCTGGTAGAAACAAGCATTTGCTGTTGTGATTTAATGTCCCGTCATAAGAGTTTAGCTTGGTTTTATGGTAAAGAGTTTTTATACAACGTCGTTAGACATACGAGTCTCTTTGTTGAATTCACTTGTATAGCCATAGGTCGTCAAAAATCTGCACACCGTATGTTGCGGATGCCCCAAATTGTACTGGAACTGCTGCTATTGGAAGTCTCGAAATAAAACCACAATGTAGCCTGATCTATAAAAAGTGTGTGTATTAATTTTCTATGAATGATATATATCCAATCCACAAAACCAAATGCTTGCGCGATGTAAAGGAGGATAACGCCATCTATTGAGTCAAAGTGTAACTATATGGGTTGTGAACACCGTATTTTAAAGTTGTTTTCACTATACCGAAAAATCTTACAAAAGTTTGTTTGTGCTATTGACCATTTTTATTTATTTTAAAACTCACGAAGGTCTTAAAGTAGAATCCTAAAATCCGATGAGATTTAACATTTTCTAATATTGCCTGCAGCTTAAGCTTTTAAAGTACTTATATTAAACAAATCTCGATTCTAAATGAATAAATGAGGTGTATGCCGTGTAACATTGGTGGAGGCATCCTTATGATACGAGTACGAGGTGGTAGACAAGGATTTAAGCCGTCTCGTTCCACACCCAGTCCAGTCCCGTGCCAATTTAAAAAAACGTTCATTGCTGAACCTATCTGGGAATCAAATCTGCGACTCCACGCAAGTCAAGGCGAGAAACCGCTGCAGCGCATTACGCCAAGCATGTCGGCAATGTTACTAAGAAACGGATTTCGTCTCTACTCAGGTTACTAACTAGTACTAACAAAGCCCGATTCCAAAGGCTAATGCCGGAGGTGTTGGCGCGTGTCTTTTGTGCGCACGCAGCCGCCGCGCAGGCGCCGCACCGCGCTACTTGCTATAAGCCGGTCCTGCGCGCTGTGATAAAATAACGCACCGGAACAACACTATCTGAGCAGTTGGACGTATGCGATGCGCGGTGCCATCCAAAATCTGTCACAACATTCAAATTCTAAACTGATTTATTGAACAACAGATTTCTTATTATTCAGATCTTGCTATTGTTAACATGCACTCTTCCACTTCATTTACTCTTATGCAATATGCACACACGCTCTCGCACACCGAAGGTACACCTTAAGATAATTGACAAGTTAAAGAGAGTAGTGTTGATATGTTATGAATTTATTGCTAAGACCACTTTTAAACTAGTGAAAAATTATAATGTCATGAGAACAATTGATATGAGCCGCGTCCGCCCTGATGTAGGTGAAAACGTGAACTAACTTCAAATTAAGGTGGATCGCGCGCATTGATCGATATTGTTGATTTAGCAGAACCAGATTTAGTTGCACCGTACACCAATATTATTATGTGATTTATGAACTCATGCTCTTCTTGTTGAAAATACTGCGGTTAAGTGAATTATAAAATGTATATATTATGTAGCCTTTACCATCTACAAGAGGCTGCGCCTTCCCTCAAAAGTTCCACTAAAAACTGTGCCATGGCTTCTGTCTTAGCTTAATTTGTGTGGTCACCATTTCAGTTGCTAGGCTGAAGATAAATCACATCGCATTGTATAAAACATACGATTGCAATACCCTTTCAGGGTACATGACACATGTCTCGCTATAAGTTACGATTAAGTTCATACTTTGTTAAGTGTACATGTGTAATGTTCAATAAATAAATCAGTTAATTAATAATATTTAATGCTTACATATTTATATTCTTCTTTCATTCTTTCTTTCAAATAATGATAAAAATTTACGATATTGATCTAGATTATAACGGTGCAGGCCGCCTACCATTTTGGACTCAAAAATCTGTGGAGTCAGCTACGTTCAGTAATCGTCAATATCTTATATTTAAAATAAATAAAATTGTTGTTTAAATCTTTCTGCACGTTCCATGTGGTTTGAAAGGCGATCAACTTGTATCAAAGATGAAGGTGAAAAAGAGTATTAATATTTAAATTTGATTTAACTATGGTTTTTCCTCTTAACTAATTTCCGATTCCTCCCTGACATGAAAAACCATGATGGTTTCTCTTCTAAAATTACCTAATCACAGTTTCGCAAGGAAACTCCTTGCATCAAAAGCTTCATGCATTTTTATGTCCTGAGCTTCGCGAACGCTGAAGCTTCCATCTCGTTTCTAAAAATAAAGTTAATACTCCATCCTGTAATTAGCTATTAAATACGACAAATTCAATAAAACTTCATCCTTTGAAGCTGATAGTGAAGCCGAGTCGTAATAACGCTTCTAAGAACAGCGTAATTGAAAAATGTCGTTTGATATGGTTGAGGGAATAGATACTATTTATGTTTTTCAATTTGAAATTTTCTAATACAGTTTGCTATTTTATTTATCGTTAACAAGTTGATTTTCCAACCTCATTTGGTAAATTTTAATGTGTTATAGGGACTACAACGGACATTTTAACATTTATAGCTTTGATGTTTTCGATTTTCTCAACTACATTTTCTTCCGATTCTAGTTATTTTTTAATAGTTTATAGTGAACAGACCCTGAGTACGGGGAATGGAACCTACAACCTCCAGCAGAGTAAGCAGGCCTTCTAACTGCGGGAAATCCTTCAATACCAACATTAAACTAACTACAGTTAACTCATGTCTTTAGTATTTTCTTTTTAACTGCGCCATTGAAGTCAACAGAGCGACGCATGCGCCGTCACCGACAAATTGTCTAATTGCGCTATCTATTGCAAATACTGGGACAAAGATTACTATAGAGCCGGTGCACAACGCGTTTTTTAAACGACGCCAACGCGTTTTTTAAACGACGCCAACGCGCGTCGAGGGCATTTCCGAAACGCCTGTGGACGGCGTGCTTTTTATACTACGAGGGTCTACAACGCGCGTATAAACGAGTCAAGGGTATAAATCGCGCTGCGCTTTAAAACCGCGTAGTGCACTGCAGGCCCTTAGCGCCAACCGACTGCGCTACATGTCAATAATGCCCGCATGTAATTTTTAATCTTATAGCTGTCAAAAATAAAATGATGGGTAATTATTTGCTATTAGATAATACGTGTTATTGAAATTGCAAACTTATCTATCATAAATGATGAGAATTTGGCGCAATACAAATGCGGGTTTATGGATAGAAATACAAGTTTTCAGGAAAATTATGAAGAAATCGGAAACAGTCACTACGCGACACATGAGGAGGAATGTTTTACCTTAGCATTTTTTTTGCGTCAGGAAATACATTGAGGCATTCCCGGGGCCCTAGTATCGGGACACCTAGGATATGTGGGACTCGAGACTCCTGAGAAACAGCTAGCCCCTACCCACACAACTAGATGATGGTCATCTTCAGCGCCATACTCATTTTTCTAACTCGTGGTGCTACTCGATTCCTGTAGCTTACATTTTGACAGTTGGTCAGCCAATGAGGGGGCAGATTTTCTTGCGATCAAACTGAGAAATTGCCCAGCCGAATCACACTTGCTTGGTTATTTTCTGCAAAAGAAAACGTTATCAGAAAACAATTTATCGATAGTTAAACAACAACACGAAAAGCAAGAACCAAGTTGCTTTTAGTCGAATGGCCTATAATCGGAGTATTGGCCGTAAGCGGTAAGCGGTAACCGCGTCTCGGCGTTTGTCGTCTAAGTGGAGGTCCTAGTTTGGCATTGATTGTTTTCCCTATCACACACAGAAATCACTGTGAATGGAATTGCACCGGCTTTCACCGAAGATTTTAAGATCTTATAGTTTGGATCTTTGATAGAAAGACCAAAAGCCAAACCATGACAAAAAAACAGACGGTCGTCATTGACGTAAATGTTGTCATTTTACCGACAGTATCTTTGTTTTTAAAGTTTATTTAATTTAATGTATGCTAGGGCCACAATTAAATGAATATTTAATGTTTGGATTGAATTTTATTGATAAATAAAAATGAAGTCTCATGCCTTCGAGGCTCAGAATACAAATAAGTGGTGAAAAAAGTGAAAAACAACAACAGTAAGTAACATTTCCAAATACGATTACTACTTTCTTTGCGAGGGTAAAACTGATTTGTATTTTGGCGGTCCTACTTAGTAGCGCAAAACGTACTTATTTCGTTATCTTCTGGAAGCCTCTCCTGCTTTATTTTTAACAGACTTCAATAAAAGGAGGAGGTTCTCAATTCGACGGTATGTTTTTTTTATGGTTGTTACCTCAGAACTTCCGTCTGCGCGAACTGATTTTGATAATTCTTTTATTATTTGAAAGCTGGTACTTCCCGCGTAGTCCCATTTCAATTTGGTTCAGTTCTGACAGTGGCATCGGTGAGAAAACCATATAAGTCTTAATCCAGATAAACTATATGCGTGACGAATAGACGAACAATATCACGCCAACCGATTACGATGATTGTTTTTTTATTGGAAAGGATAATACTTCAAGGGTAGATTGATGAGAGTTTGGTTAGGTTCTGTAGTAAACGGAACGGAACAAAGTAACGGAACTCTTCAACTCTTTTTCGATGTATAAAATGAACAAGAACCGATTGACTGAAATCAAGAAATAAACAAAAATAAACAAAAAAAAACAACTTAAAAAAAAAACTATGCGAAAACAAATTAATTTGCACTAAAAAGAAAAAAAATTAAGGCAATTACAAAATGATGTTGGAATCGCCATATATCGATCGGGGTGATTTGGTGCTTTAGAAACATATTTTTTACAATGTTATAATTTTGAGAGGGCTTTCGGTAACACCTCAACACAAAAAAAAAGTCAAATACCCTATTGAAGTAGGTGCAATACCTTAACCTTAACTTCCGAAATATAACTCGCAAGTTGTGGCTGACTGTACAATGTGGTTGAACGAAAAGTTTTGCTACCACTCTTTGTGGCTAGAGTTTCTTTAGTAACATGTTTTGTTGTGGTAGAAGATAGTGGCTATCTTAGAATAACTTCGATCTAGATATTGCATTCAATGTCTGCGAAGAGCACGGACAATAGCAGCCTTTGAGACACGGAATCCTGAATCAGAGGACTTTATATAGGTTTATCTCGGCTTAGAATATTTTTCAACGTTTCTCCTTAAATTCTGCAAAGAATATTACAGAAGCTTATGTCTTTATTTTGCTTTTATAGTTTTTTCGTTGGTAAATTATGCACCCGTATCCTTTCTTTAGGTTTAAAAGATGACTATGACTGCATATTTATTGCTTTTCAGCTTTTGGCTCATAAACAATTATTTTTTTCCTTTTTGTTCTGTTACTGTGGGTTGGGCACCTAGATAAGATACCTGTCGATAAAAAAAATATGCCCATATTTTTCGTATGGTTTCGTTGGCCACATGAATAGAATATGAGAGAAAATACGAGTACTTAATTATCTAGTGTTAAAAAAACGGAGTTGAGATAGCGATTATAGTCAAGCAACTTACTTTGTCGAATTCTAATAGGCGAACTGTGGGCGTCAAAGTGTCCCGTTTACTACAAGGCATATCAGCAATCGGCATAACATACTTTGGAATAGTAATTACACAATTTAAACTTCAGTTTCTATTGAGTATATTAATTCTGAGTTAATTTTATAATAAATCATCATTATTAATATTCATAACAGCCTAGTAATGGTCGATCTGACATTGTTAAGAGCTTATGCAAATGAGAGCCAGTCGATTATTGGAGCAAATACCACAGCAGACATTCTTCATCGGATTATCGTTTTCTGTTAATACAAAAAAGACCTCGATATAATATGCAAATGAAAAACCATTTAAATTCAGCATGTTCAAAATCGATAATCTTGAAATCGAAATGCCTAGTACAGGTACAACATCCGGTGAACAATACCAATATTAATTGGAGTACAAAATAACTCAATTTGGAGCACCATTCAAACTGATACTGTATTATGTCAGAAGAAATGATGAGGTAACCTTATGAATGAAGCATGATTTCAGAGGGCAAGTAATCAATGTATACCAAATTTGTCTATCGCCTTTGCTCTTAAGTCGAAATACAAAATTTGTAAATGCTGAACGTAGGAAGTTTTTTTTTTTTTATATATTGCCCGTCAAGATGACCTCACCTGATGGAAGTCCAGATATGAGGTTGACAAGCCCAGTCATTCAAACGAATCACTGGGCTGGCCATCCTCACCTTGAAGGCCTGCAGAAATGCCTTTTCACGCCCCGCTTGAAGAACCCGGGACTACAAGAGGAAGGAAACACATGTGCTGGAAGAGCGGTCCACGTCTGGATGGTACGACAGAGAAACGAGTCACCGAACCTTTTAGTTCGGGCCAACAAATGTTGAATTGTGTGTGGGTGACGCCGTAGTCCAGCACGCGTGGTACGGGAGTGGAAAGGTGAGGGTGGGGTTAAGCTGGAATAACTCGTCAGATTTGCTGTTCTGGATATTTTATCTACCGTTAAATATTTTAAAAGGTTTGCATCGTGGCATGACTATCAGTTTCATAATTTAGGATGCATGTACGGTGCCTGTACTTTGAGCCACAATACCAGGAGTAATGCTAGATGTTGAAAAAACGTGCCATTATAGCTTTGGCATGCTGACTTTTTTTTCTTAATATTTGTAATTTCAATGAAAAAAACATTCAATCTATTTCTCACCTTTAAAAAATCATGGTTCATAAATACCTTTCAAAGCCACGTCTGGATCATTGAAAATGTTCAAGTTTTTATCTTTTTGTATTTCAATTGAACAATGTATACGTAAATATCTGAAAATTACAAATTACGAGGATCTAACTGGTGTTGGCAGTAGCAGAATGCACGTGTTCGCCAGTATATTCATTGTATTTTATTAAAATGGAATAAATTTACGATTTTTTCTACTTATTCGGTGCGACAGCATCCGCTACCGTTAGGGTTGACACAGAGAGTATACTTCAAAAATCATGTCGTGTCTTTCTCGTAGATGTAAAATACGCCATCTCAAAGCTCGATAAGTAGCAGAAAATTGCACTACCAAATGAAAATACTGTTTTAAAATTTTTCATGGTAAAGTTGAAGTAATTGGCCATACGTACTAAACATGTACGTACTTGTGTACTGTCCCACTGCTGAAAAAATGCTTTCATCATAGAAATCTTGCAACGCGATTGGGTGATTTCAGGTCGGAGCATGAGTAATTTAGGCCTAAATTATGTTCTGAATTCAATCAGGATTATAACATACTAATGCTATGCATACATAATAATATTTTATAATATTGTATAATCAATTGAATTATGAAATATTCTGAGGGGTCATTTAATTAAATGATCGAATTCACGTTTCACCCCTAGCTGACGATCACGCGAGCTTCGCTATATGCATTACGTAATCCCCATTTGTTCTGACTGGTTCCTTTCTGTTTATAACCGTTCTGTCCAACAGCTTGCCTCTAATTACGAAGCAATAAGGTTCACAGTTCGTATACAGTTGTACCTTGTCTTGCTGTGGTAATGAGTTTAACGGGCATCTAGTCTGGGACTCGTTTCTGGTTTTTGGGAACTTCACACATTCGTGTAGAGGTCGTATGCGACATTTAAAAAGTTAGACGTAATAAAATTCACGACGTGCGGGTTTTTTTATGATAGCTATTTTATGCTGTTTGTCTGTCAGCTAATCTATACTAATATTATATAGAGGAAAGATTTGTTTGTTTGTATTGAATAGGCTCCGAAACTACTGGACCGATTTTAAAAAAGCTTTTACCAATATAAAGCTGCATTATCAGAGTGTGACGTAGATTTTTTTTTAATTTAGGCTATATTTTGACAGATAAGGCAGTCTACGCGGGCGAAGCCGCTGACGGACAGCTGGTCTTTTTATAAAATAGCTAGCTCTGGTTCTGACTAGCTGTTTGCCCGCGTAGAATATTTCTCCCGTTAAAATATAGCTTAAATATAAAAAAATATAAGGCCTATGCCACTCCCTTTATATTGTAAACAAATTTTTAAAATCGGTCCAGTAGTTTCGGAGCCTATTCATTACAAACCAACATCAAAACTTTCCTCTTCATAATATAAGTATACTCAGATGTTATCTTCACCTTCGATCAACTATAGATGAAGATTCTGAACATGATCGGCGGAACATCAAATCTACCATTCAAGGGCTGATTAAATGATCCAATGAAGAAATGTCGGGTAAGCCGTCGTCCTAACTTAATCTAGATCTTGCTAATCTCTAGTCGCTGAGGTGATAGGGCGGTTTACCTGTGACATCGATACTAACCGCAGACCTGCTCCGTAAAGAGTGGCAGAACGTGGGAATTTCAAATACTAGTGCCGAAGTATCAGCTTTACTTGCGGAACATTCCTATATCTAGATTCAGCACAGGCACAGGCTCAAATCTAGTGCACGGGTGTGACTCCGACAAATTAAATGGTAAATGTTTAAAACACGGTTTAGAGTGCACAAGAAATAATATTTTGGTTGTAAATGGTAATGGTATGAGAAAACGCGGCGGAGTTGGTGATCGATGGTGAACTGGTATTACTTAATTACAATTCGAAAACTAAAACTATTTATTTGAGTCAAAGCGTAAACGCTGACTGCGCGCGCTCTGACGTGAATGCACTGTACTTCGTACATCTACCAGATAAAAATACAACTGTATTTTGTCTCCTCTTATACGATTAATTTAAGTATTGCTGTAAAACTAGTTTGAGTATCCAACTGTTTGGTTTCTTTTATTATCAGCGTCAACATTTGCTAGGAAGTGACTGAACGGTACATTAGCTAAAGTAGTGTTGAAGTGCTGATAACATTTTTCAATCTGGCCAGACAGACATTAGAGAACAGCGTCGGTTCAAAGGGTGACTAAGTCAGAATAATGTTTTAGAGTTTTAAAAAACTTGCAAAAGCGATAGCTTGACTGGCCTGTTGGCGCAGTGGCAGCGATCCTGCCTCTAGCGCCGGAGGTCGTGGGTTCGATCCCCAACCATGACAAATATTTGTGTGTCGAACATTTGTATTTGTTGTGTGTCTGGGTGTTATTATCTATTTAAGTATGTATTTAGAAATATTTAAGTATGTTTATCAGTCTCTGACGCCCATATTACAAGCTCTGCTTAGTTTGGGGTCAGATGATCTTGGTGTGAATGGTCCCAGATATTTATTTATTTATTTATAGCTTTCTACAAAAAGTTGCCAATTTTTTAAAGCCCAGTGTTTGTGGTCACTAAGAAAACTTGTCAGCGGCTGCAGCGAAAAACCTTTCAGGGCCTAAAATACGAAGCGCGGCTTAAACATGAAAACTAGACACTTATCGCAAGCAGTTGTATAAAAGTAAACATATTTAGTATTGTTAATCTTTGTATGATCACAACTGTTGTCTCTGACTTTGACAAAGTATGTACTTCCCCTATATACTGTCCCGAAGTTGTGTGAACGCCGCCATTATTGAAATTAAGTCATCGCTATAATTGATGACTCTTGGCTTGAATGCAAGATGGCAAACACAAACCCAGGCTATGCATCGAGAAATCCAAAATCATACATTGCCTGACGACCTGGGACTTGAAAGAAGGACCTGCACTTTTCGGCCATGCCACGGAGGCATATCAAGCAATAGTTTAAAAAAAAATAGTTCGACACGAGTTGTTACTTGGTAAGTTTATGGAGTAGGTATAGATAGATAGATGTAAGAAAACTGACGCTTTTAATGACCGACAAAAGTATCGATTCACATAGCTTCTCTTCAGATATTAAAAGACGATTGATTTTTATTTGGTTTATTGTTACAGGTAATTACTACACACATTACTGCAAGTGATGGAAGTCATCAAGCAAAGATGCGTAAGTTTTAATTATGAATTTTAAATTGAGCTAATCTAGAGCTAAAACGAACGGTTTAATTCTTATTTATTTCCTTTCAATGTATTATAGCAAGATCATCTGAAAAGAAGAGAAAAGGTATAATGAATTCCTGCGCCCCTGGGTCCTACTTCAAACTCAAATATCTCTATTTAAATAGGCATAATCAATACTTTTAAATAGCCAAAGAATTACTAAATAATAGATAGACATAAATACTATAATAATATGAATATATAAATAAACAGTATACAAACATAATGCGACTCTACCACCGCGTCGGAGGAGTTGATTCTTACTGACAAGACCCGGCGAGAAACTCAGAAACTTGAAGTTTTACAATGCGAGTTAGTAGAGTACATTTTGTTTGTTATGAAAAAAAAACCTGCTTAAATTCTAACATTAAAAGACAGAACAACCTTACAAGTACAGCAAAGCTCAGAATGTAAAACAAGAGGCTGTACCAAGTCATTTATACAATTCCAAAGATAAAATTTGTTAGTCATTAATACACTTAAGTCCGGTATTTAATTAATAAGTATTACAAGCTAACTGATCCCGCACTGAGCACAGAGCTTTAATCCCAGGCTTTTTTTTATTTAAAAGGTAGATAGATAGATAGATAGATAGATATTTTATTTCTCATATAAAATTACATTACAAAATTACATGTCAAATTGCAGGCATTCATATTGAGATCGTCGAAAAATGTAAAACAAATAAAGTAATTAAGTACATAAAGTGTCACAAAAAAAAAACTTGATTACGATATCAAAATAATTAAAATAAAACGATGTTAAAACCATTAGAATAAAATATTGTCAAAATAATAATAAAATGAAATAAGAATTCTAAATAAAAATATATAGAAAAATAAATAAAATGTCACGGTAAAAAATAAACAATAAAAGGTATAAAATGTCGTCTTGTAGTAATAGATTTCAAAATGGTTTTTCAATAAACTCTTAATAGAGTAAAATGGGTTATCCAGTAAAAGGTTTCTCAGTCGACGCCCAAATGCTTCGGCAGACGGTTCATTTTTAAGCTCGGTGGGGAGACACGGAGAGCCTATGACACGTGGGTTCTTCTCAGAGAGTGTCATGCGACGAGGTACTGATCTTAGGCGGCCTGCTAGGTGTGAACGTTTATCGTCATCCATGCTTGGAAAAGTCGCCAAGTTCTTCCTTATAAATACTAGGACCTCAAATAAATAGACCGAGTAATGCGTCATAATACGATGCGTTTTGTATAGATCTCTGCATGAGTGTCTACTAGGTTGTCATTGAAAGTATAATAATACCCTTCTTTTAATAAAACAGACTTCTATCTAGATGCTAAAACCTCAACCTTATGGAATACCACAGCTTAATAATACTGTTTAGATATTGCTGCATTTTTGTTGGAGAATCGGATACTATACACTCATTGGATTCAAGTAATTATTTAATATTTTGGAAAATACAATAAAAAGGGCAATATGAAAACTTTTACTTATACACTCTTAATTAATAAGTAATTTATTTTATGGCCCCTCAAACTTGGGTAGATAAGCCCATTTTTTTAAAGTGTTATGTGATTAAATATATAGGGCATTCGATAATCAATATAATTAATAGCAACTTTTTAATAAATTGTGACATTCGGATTAAAATTGTTACTATTGTATGCCTGTGAGGCGGAACACAGTGAGACTCTTAAATATGTATGATCTGAACATTATTGTTATACCTGTGATTCACAATAAAGTTTATTTGTATTTGTATATTTGTATTTTGTTCAGAAAACATTTTCATACTCATAATGTACCTGCCGAACAAAATGTTTTGCAGAACGCATAGTTATACTCGGAGATCTGAAGCCGTGAAATATGTGTTTATAGAGAGCATTTTGGGCAAGTCCAAAAAATATTAATATAAATAAATATGCGCCAGACAACACACCTCTTGTAATGGTCTCGAAGTAGGGATTAATATCCCTGTGTTACGAGGTACCACACAAGGAAATCAGCCAGGGGCGTCACCCAGCACATCCAGACCCGAGTCAATACAGAAAAGATCGTTTCCTGAATCGACCCGACCGGGAATCGAACCCGGGACACTACGGAAATCGGGGCGAGAAACCGTGCTACAGCGCACTGCGCCAATCGTGTCGTCAAATATTGATTTGTCAATTTAAATTTTATGAGTAATTAAAGTGTTGTAATGGTTATTCTAATGTTTGCTATGATGTATAGTTACCAACGTCATCATGAGTGCATATAATCTGTTATTGTTTTGTTAATTTAAATTGTATTGGTAATTTCAGTGTTATTATGATTGTGATTTAATAATTTTGGTTAGGAATAGTAATTTTAATGTCTTTGGTAATGTATTGGCATGCCATAAATGAATATAATTTATCAATATAATAAACATTTGTACGCTGTTAATTTAGCAAATTTTAGTGAGACTATGTGTACCTGACCAATAATGACACATGTATTTATTTAACCTAATATTTATGCAAATAAATTGTTTCAGTTTGAGTTCTGAGTATATGATTTGTTGAATTGCAATATCTCGGGCAGTTTAAGTGCTATCTGTAATAGCGAATTTCTGTTATAGCGTGCTGTTTCGTCACACGTCAGAAAAAATGTTCAAATACCCAATTGAATTTCACCAGCTTTCGTTTCAGCTGGGTTTAGCTTCCCATCTGTCGTCTTGCCGCAAAAAGTTTCCGCTTGATACAAGTATACTAACGTAGTTATTACTTTGCTATTTGTTGAAAGCTATTTACGAACACGCAAATTTATGTAAGGCCTTAAAAGATTCACCCCCAACATTTTCTAAGAGCAAATTCGAAGACGAGTGGTAAATATTCATGGGGGAGGAAAATTAAAAAAATAGTGTAAGGCGGCGTGATCAAAGGCACCGCCGGATTGACAGGAAAATCCCCGAGTAAGCCTTCGAAACATCTTGTTAAGGTGGATGGGGGGGACGACTTTCTTGTTTTTTATTTTTCGTGTCTATTTAAAGTTTGACGCTTGGGTGGTCGCTTCGCTTGTAAACCTTATTACTGTAACAGTCTGTTAACAAGCCAACAAAATACAAGTCTCATTACTAAAATGTAGGCTTTTAGCTCTACATTTAAAGGTTAAAGTCATTTGTTCGTGGTACGTGGAGGATTGCACTTTCAGATTGAATTCTAACAATGACTTCGATGGCTACAAAATAATTGCAATCCGTAAAGAAATCGACAACTTACTCAGCAATTCCCCTAACAATCAGTGTGTTATTATCCATTTGAATTTATATTTAGAAATAATAGGTTGGGGAAAAAGTTTCAAGGCATTTTTTAAGAAAATTCAAAACATTTTTTAATATAGTTTATTTACTATTAACTAAGGTATCTAGGTGCCATTTTGTTCGATTGCTTCTTGCCATCTTTTACAACATTACAACAATACCCAATTATGTATAAAATACGTAAGTCTTACAGTTAATTGAAAGTTAAAATTGAACTAGTTCATTTATTAAATTCCAGTTATTTCGTTGACATTCCAGTCAATAACTGCAATGTTTGTTCTGTTTACATTATTTAAAAGCCCTTTTTCTGCCAGCCTCAATGAAATCGCACGCACAAAATGTTTTCTCGGACAATATAATAAACAGTGTACAAAGCACGATAGCACAAACTAGAACAAACTTTTATAGAATTAAACTAACATAATGCTTTTAGCGTCAGCTGGAAAAAACGAAAAGCACTATAAACACAATACATCGGCTGGACAGCCAACCACACCAGAGCGAAATACGGCCAGCTTACGCTGAGCTATTATTGCTATGAACGCGCGTACTACGCGAGGATCGCACGAAGTCCACTTCGTCACGCTTTGGCTCCTACTGACTGTACAACAAACACGAGTATATTTCTCTTTATATTGCACTTTTGTAACGTAGCTTATTAAATAATATATTGCATTAAACAACTACCATAACTACTAGCGATAAGGCCGCCTAAATTGTACTAGACTAAGTTCTCTTTTGTTTGAAAGCACTGTTGTAATTGTTTTCTTTTTAGTTGTACAATAGAGTACATTTATCGTATCTTTATCTCATCATTATTTTGGGCCGCTAAATTCGATTGCCACAGTACAAACAACAAAAATATTTTATGAATAAATCGGCTAAACTTCCACGTCTTTACCTGATCCAAGCTCTGTTTAGTTAGAGTTCCGAGGAAAATGTTTCAAAAAGAAACCCAGATATTGCTTAAATTTCCTTTAAAGTTAAAAAGGGGACGGTTACGTAGGTAGCCAATTGAGTGGTAACAGAAGCCACGCGTTCTCGGCACGTGGGAGGCAGTTGGTTCCGCTCCTCGGCGTCACGTGGATGGAAGAAACTGTGATTATCGGTTTTTTGAAAGAAGCTAAAGCACCGTTTTAAAACAGAATCAAATTTTTAATGTAAATTTATAAGTACCGATGTTTGGTTGTTTTTTTGTTCGTTATTCGATAACTTCTAATCAAGAAGTACACCCTCGTAGACTGTCTTTCCCGTCAAATGAAGTACTAAATGAAAATCGACTGATCCTATAGCAAGAAGGTTGTAGGTTCGCCCGAGACAAATATTAATTTGTGTCTGTTGAGGTCTGAAAACAACATCATCTATTTCAGTTTGTATCAAGAAATATAAGGTCTGCTTAGCTTAGTGTCAGATACGCTTAATGTAAACTGTCCCAAATAGTTATTTGGAATAGTAAACAAAGTCGTGTTTGCTTCGAATTCGTTCACTATTGTGACCAAAACAGAGCCAAAACAAAGGGAATTGGACCTGTCTCGGAAGTTTACTTTAGCAATGTCCGTCTGTTTGTTTCATTACAATGAAAAATGGACGACCCGCCGCGGGGCGTGGGTTTTGGCTGACTGCGACGTTGACGACTACAGTTCCTCAATGAGTTATTTAGTTGACTGGTTTGCTATGCGTAAGAAATGTATCTCATACCCATAATCTATATATAATATATTTAAAGCGAAAGGTCACTCATTAGTCATCACGAAATCTTCGAAACTACAATTGTTACTCGTAGGAGTTTCTAATTTAGCATGGGGTTTTTTTAGGACATAGTTGCTCACTAAGATCGGGATTTTGCGAAATTCGACCCCTAAGGGGTTGTTTTTTGGGTTGATAGTTTGTTTGTATATATGAAACTTCGTTACTACAAGTGCCAGGAGTCTCAAATTTTGCAAAGGGGCTCTTTTTAGGACGCAGGTGCTATGCTTTCCCACGATTGTCAATATTTGATCGACTTTGTTAGAAGATAACTACTAAATTAAAAGATATTTTAGCAAATGAAACGAGTAGGTCAGTGTCTTGAACTGAGGCGACAACTTTTCCAAAACACGATATAGCATAATTTCACCGATAAAAAAAAACACGAAGAAGTACGTTGACGATTTTTTTGTTCTACTCTCAAATATTCATTGTTAACATTCTGCACTTGAAAATATATAATAGATAGGTCTTTGTATATTCTAGTTCGACAACTTTTAAAACTTTTTAATTTGTCTAATGTTTTTTCATAATAAATTCATTACACGAAAACAGAAGGAAGCCGCGGCGTTATTCCGTTCGCGCAGAACTAATAGTGGCCCACCAAATGCTCAATCGGACGGCGCGCTAAATCCCAGCCTTAAGTCGGATAAATCCTGTATGTCATAAAAATGAAAGCTAGTTAAATATAAAACAAATGTTAAGATATAAGCGTGCGCCAGACCACTCACCAAATAAAAGTGAGAATAAAAGTCCCTGTGTTACGAGGTACCAGACAAGGATTAAAGCCAGGAGCGTCTACCAGCACACACGAAGCACAACTGTTTCTCACATATTTATCCCTTGATTTTGGGGCTGTAGATATCCATCTCACGAGTTATAGGCCAGTGTAAGTCAAATATCGAGAAGTATGAAATAGACACCACAGGCAATAATACAGCCTTAACAAGCAGCAGTCGCAAACAGGTCACAAGCTCGCACCTCACGCTTTCTGCGCAGAAACAGAGATTTAGCGAAATGCGATATTCCTCAGCAATATACGGTTACCAATTGTCCCTGCCCTAGTTTGGAATGGAATGAAAATACTTTTAAAATAATTTTGCCAATACGCATTGTCTTTATGACCCTGTTGAATGGTATGTTGGCATAAGAAAAGGTCCTTTCTATAGAATGGTTTTTTTTGGCGCCAAATTTTTGTGATGCGTTTGATACCCAACTAGAACATTTATTTATTTATTTATTTGGTACACAAAACAAATTGCCTCAGTACGTGAAACGAATTGTGTATTATCTGAGTGTTTTTATTTGTTTAAATAAGCAAGAAAATGTTTTATTGCAAAATAAATTGTATTAAATAAAAATACAGAATCTTATGCACTAAGCTATCAGGCCTGTAGAAAGACAAAGAAGAAACTATATTATTTATTAAATCAGTGAGAGTGTGTGGGTATTTATAAAGTTAAGCTCTGTTGTTATTCCTGTTTTTAATTTATTTTACCGTCACGAGCTGGTATACTTTCATCCCTTTATTTTTTTTGTAATGTTCTTCTTTATTTGTACCTCGAACTTATTGCAGGATCACAAGTTACGTTATTCTGAATTTGCCTACATCTTTACCGAATCAAATAACATCATTATACAATTTCAGAATGATAATCGTAGCAAATGAGACTTGTAAAGCATTTCAAGATCGCAGCGTAAAGTCAAAGTGACGTGTGATGTAGAAATACCGTCACACACGTAACGCGGCGGACGGTATCTGCGTTCTTACAATCCAATCCCGGGTCGGGCAATTAGCGCTTGGAGAGTTTGTTGCGCAACAATCTCTTTGAAGTACAGTCAGCAATATAAATAGTTAATCATTTTATTGTAAATAATGTTTAATTGCCTAGTTACAACGCTGGCGTAACTTAACGCTAAAGCCTCTATAAGGTTTTTTTATAACGTGTCTGTTGGCTATCATATAAACAATCTAGATTGTTAGGGACAAGAATTGGTATTGCAAAACACAGACAATCTTATTTCTTCAAAATACTACGGTTAATAATATTGGAATATTGTATAAATATGTTATATCTAAGCATTAATATTAAATTAATATTAATGCCTAGATATAAAATAGTATTTATTACTTAGATATATAATACTTAGATATAATTCTGCTGTAATATAATTGTATTAAGTTACATGAGTTTAATTTGAAATAAGAGTATTTCGAAGTTTGGCAGGAGTGACATAACAAAGTATGGAATAGCATAATAAGAGAGCGTTGTGGTGTGAAAGAGGATGTTGTCACAAAAATTGAGATGGGAATGCTAAGATGGTTTGGGCATATGGAAAGGATGGATGAAAGGCGCTTAACGAAACAAATTTACAAGGCGAGGGTGGATGGAGCTATTGAAAGGGGAAGGCCTAGACGGACGTACTTAGGACAAGTCCAAGACGTGCTCAGAAAAGGTCAGGTCAGGGGTACCCATTATCGACGAGCATGTATGAAAGGATTAATGAGAGTGGAAGAAGCGCAAGAGGTGTGTCAGGACCGTAGCAAGTGGAAAGATGTGGTCTCTGCCTACCCCGTTGGGAAAAGGCGTGATGGTATGTATATATGTATGTATGTATGAGTTTAATTTCCTAATAAAACATTTGTTGCTTTCTGTGGTTGCTGATCAAACGCAGCTAGTTTTCAAAATACGTCGGATCCTAAGCAGCGAGCAAGATCATTGTTGCCGATGCAAGTATCAAGTGTGTTTCGGGCCTTACACACAGAATTTGTTTATTATATAGGTACTGGTCGGGAACAAACTTTTAATTGGCTCGGGCAAGCGTTCCGACCCCCGTTTTCGTAATCTGTCATAATAATAGCCCTGTTTAAGATCAGTACGTCTACCAGCACGAGTTGCCAATTTAAATTTACGCTATCGTTCGCGTAAAACTACTTCTTCCACGAGTTACCAATTTAAATTTACGTTATCGTTCGCGTAAAAATTTGTATTGGGATTTGACATGACATGACAATAATGAATCCCAATACATTTTTTACGCGAACGATAACGTAAATTTAAAGTGGCAACTTGTGGTAGACGTACTGAGGAACAATAGACGTGGTTTTTTGAAATATTTTTCAATAAGTCACACACTTCTTGATTTTGGATTCAACTCAACTCAAATATAAAAGAATATAAACTTAAGGCCATTTAAACAATTAAGAAATAAAATTGTTACTCAGTACAAACTAAGTATTAACTAGGTATTACATTAAAATATCTGTTACAATAGAGTTATCTAATCGGCCCCGCATCGAACAGAGAGCTTACACCCAGGCATTTTTATCTATAAGGTAGTCTTTTGTAGTATAATAGCCATTTTTCAATAAAGCTGCTTTGATGTGATTTTTGAATCTATGTAGTGGTAACTCACAATTGTAGTTCGTTACTCGTAATCGTATGTGTACAGTGTTTGATTAATTTTGAATGCCTTTGCGTCTGTGTCATTGTTTTAGTCTATTGTTTATCCCTGCTCGACAAAGACATCTACTACAAATTTTCATAGATAGCGAGACAGGTTTTGCCTATTTTTACAATCAACTAATCAAAATGATTGAATATCCCATACGACAGTCAAAAATTCCTTAAAAGACACTTTCTGCATTCTTTTGTAGTGCGAAAATTCAAAAACTTAGTTTTTTTTGCCGACTGTACTTACATTCGTTCTCTTATCTCCTTGGAGATTTATCACATAATAGTTTAACCGCGTTAGAGAACTTTTGCAAGAATAATTAAGCGTTTACTAAAAGAAAAAACAAATTGTTTTATACATATTCACGACACGATTGGCGAAGTGCGCTGTAGTACGGTTTATCGCCTTGATTTCCGTAGTATCCCGGGTTCGATTCCCGGTCGGGTCATTTCAGGAAACGATATTTTCTGAATTGACTTTGGTCTGGGTGTGCTGGACGCGCCTGGCTCATTTCCTTGTGTGGTACCTCGTAACACAGGGATATTGATCCCTACTTCGAGACCATTACAAGAGGTGTGTTGTCTGGCGCATATTTATTTATTCATTTAAATCTTAGCATTTCCAAACATTTACAGGTTCTTTAAGAATCGTATTAGTGTTACATCTTTTCGTACCTTGTAATATACTTCTAATTCTTGACTGATTTATGAGAAGTTTTGGCTGTCATGACCAAAACTTGTAATTTTGACGGTTCCGAACGGGGTAGTCAGAGGCAAGTTAACTGTTGCCGTCCTGATGAACAGAACATGCAGAAGGTTAAAAGAAGTTTTAGAATAAGGTCTTTATTAATCGGAAGAGCCATAATTAGTTTGGCCGTTTTAAATTAAACAGGCGAAATAAAAACACTAAAGTTCACCTTATACACGATTCAGTCAAACTGTAAGTGACTTGTTTTCTTGGTTAGTTTTGTAATAGGGAAGAAATAGAGAAGGAGGGGAAAGAAGGTTGAAAGACAATACTTGTAGAAGAGCAACACTTTTATTGTTTTCTTATTCCGATCAATTTATTAAACATTCCTTTATCCTACAAAACGGATTAACACTACCGCTTGAACTATTTATATTGCGAAGGGCTGAATTTGAAGACCTCTTTGATTTTCCAGATGGAATTCTAAGTCATGTCAAATTGGCATCTGGAGTTTTAAAGTACGAAATTGTGACGGTCGGGTTTTTTTTTTTTATAATTGCCCGTCAAGATGACCTCACTCCACCTGATGGAAAGCGGTCGTGAGGTCCAGATATGAGGTTGACAAGCCCAGCACGCGTGGTACGGGAGTGGAAAGGTGAGGGTGGGATAAGCTGGAATAACTCGTCAGAGCATTCCCCATTGTAGAAGCGATAGAGAACACTTAACCTGGCAATGTTTCTACGCAATTGGAGAGGCTCAAGGGTCAAAGTTGCCTCTGGGTTTCCAATAATACGGATAGCACGCCGCTGCAACCTGTCAAGAGCTTCGAGTAGGTACTTAGCGGAGCCGTCCCAGAGATGAGATTACTCCGAGTATCTTGTTATTAACTAATTTAAATTAAAAGAAAAACAAATTGAAGAACGAAAAACGATGATGTTTTCCAGACCGTTTTAACTGGGCTTCTTCATGACAAAAGTTAATCATACATCATAAATGATAAACATTTATTTGATCTTCTTGTTGTACAAATTGTTGGTTTAATTGGCATTTACTGGGTGAATTTACCTTCAAAGACCATATTGTCACTACCGCATTTGTTTTCAAATGACTGGCCCCTGCCCCACATTTATTACTTCAATTTATATTCAAAAATATTGCTGCGTCATGAAGAATCTTAAAGCGTCTTCAACTAATTTGAATGCGCCCTAAAGTATTAATATCCATAACAATACGAGTATTACCGCAAAATCCAATCTCGAGGGATTTCTGGATGTTTTACTCACAGGCGGTTTTTCCAAGCTGCCAACGTGAGGAAAATAATTTATCATTCAGTAAAATGGCAGACTAACAAGATTAGGGCGAAGGTTGGCCAGCCTGCTGCGGCCTGTGATTACGGTGTGGGAGGATGTGGATCAGCCATTGTATCGATGAAGGCTGAACAATTTGTTGGAAGCCTCTGTCAGAACTTCTTTATAGGGTGTAACTTTGTTGTAAATACAGTTTGTAAAGGTCAAGAAGTTAAAATCATAGAATACCTATTTTGAGCGTTCTTTTAAATGAAAAATGGATATCCTGATGGTAGTAAATTTACTAAGAGTGAAAGAAGAGCCTTTTGAAGATGGCGAAGACTGAATGTTTTTATTTAGTCTTCAGCTAGGTTATTTTAGGATCCCGACCTAAAAGTTTATGTTCATATTTATGTTTATTCCCGAGTTGTCATTAAAATAAGAAAAGGCTTATATTAACTAGCTGAATGTCAACGGCTTCGCCCGCGTACTGTGCTTGCGTCAAAATATAGCAAAAAAAAATAATAGCCTATTTCACTCGCTAATAATGTAGCTTTATATCAGTGAAGAAATTTTTAAAATTGGTCTAGTAGTTTCGGAGCTTATTCGTTATAAAGAAACGAAACAAACGATCAAATCTTTTTTCTTTATAATATAAGTATTTCTGATAAAGTGTCAGCACAAATTAGACATGCGCGAACTCTTTATTTTGTGGTGGCAGTGTAAAGACAGTTTTAAATTGATAAACTATTCTCAAGCTATGATCTCATCACCTTTAAAAGGTTTCAGTTTAAAAAACAGGTTTTTAATCACTTCCAGAGCTATTTTTAATTCAAAAAGTAAATTATTAGCCCTGATTTTTTAATCGCATTTGGTTAGCGTGGTTATGGAACCTGTTGTCTAAATATCATTTTGTTTTTTATGATAATGAAAAAAGTGAATTTTTATTTTTAGCATTCTTACAATGCACTTTTTTCCATCTAGAGATAGAAATCTGGCAGAACTTTTCTAGTTTCTATAGGAAAAAAGTGCATTGTTATAATGTTAAAAATTAAATTACCACATAACCATCAAATTGGTATGGCAATGGCATGATAAATAAATAAAATAAATATAAATATCCCTGGACATTATTCCACACAGCGCCATCTAGCCCCAAAGTAAGCTAATTAAAGCTTGTGTTATGGGATACTAGACAACGGATAAACATACTTAAATACATTTTCTTTTGTAAATACATACTTATTATACATAGGAGACACCCAGACCAGTACAAACAGACATGTTCATGCACACAAATGTTTGTACTGTGCGGGGATCGAACCCGCGACCTCTGGTGTAGTAGCCAACTTCTTAACCATTACACCAAGTCGGTCGTCTTCGTCGTTCTTTTATGATATCAATAATTGAGACAATCCCTTGACTTTGAAAATTCCCACTCTTGACTTGGGCATTGCATTCCTAAGATCTTATCACTTTTAAACTATGTTCGGAATTTCTAGCCTTACCAGAGTAAATAAAAAATCGTATTTTGACGTCATAACGTCTCCCTTAGATTGTAATTATTGGTCGCTTACGTGGGAGGAACAGTGGCGCCACACTCCGGCCCGGGCGTCGCTGACCAATTACGTGTAGACTGGTTGATCTACTCCCCCCACCCCCCAGACACGATGACATTAATGTAAATGCCTATGGAAACAGTCTGGGTGTGAAGGATATAGGCTTAGGAAATACGCGCGTCTTTTGTTAGGGGATCAGAAGATCCAAGAACTTGGTTTTTGGTAGAAACCAAAAGGGTAGTCGTAGTGTCGTAGTTATTAGTTTGTTATTTAAAATAAATGTTCTATTTATTTTTTAATAAACCAAATCACTCACATATGTTTATTTTTTAATGGTTAACAAACACTCCATTTGGCAAAAGTTTTATGTATAACCCAGTTTTCGTTTCTTCTGAGTCTGGGTGTTTTTATGTTTATTAGTAACTATTTTCATAATATTTCACTATGTTTATCAATCTCTGACTTCCAAAGTAGGAGTTCTAATTGGTTAGGTTCAGAACATCTGCGTAGTATTCCCAGAAAATATAATTATTCCGGAAGCGTGACGTAATGTCGTAGCGTTCTCGTAGCATTTCGTAGCATAATGGTGGTAGGTGGCGCTTTAAATCTTAATTTATTCATGTTGACTGTTCGAAGCTACAGCATACTGCCTGCTGAACATAGGGAGTGCCCTGGCCTGGCATTTATCCGCTGAAATCCTTAGCTGGTTAATCTTACTAAGAAACTAACGTTAACCGTACTTCTGTACATAAGATCCAGTTTACATAATCGTGCCCTCGCAGCTTAAATCTGTATGTAAATGTGATTGGTGGTGTTGTGACGGCGTCTCATCGTTGCCACGCTTCTCACGCGCCGCTGACAAATGACCATAAGGCGGAAGA
This sequence comes from Udea olivalis, assembly GCA_947369235.1. NCBI lineage: Eukaryota > Metazoa > Arthropoda > Insecta > Lepidoptera > Crambidae > Udea > Udea olivalis. Next base: position 2,362,928 of record OX376347.1, read on the forward strand.
AATGTAATTATTTGGCCATGATGTTCGCTTTTTGCCTTGGTAAACAAACCCTGTTGCTATAGTGATGTTTTGACTGAACAAAGAGAGCGTGTAGGATAGCAATGGGATGATATTTGGTAGATATGTAAGTGGATCCAATGTAGCACCGCGGCGTTAGCTTTAATTAAGTTGACAAATATCATATTTTGCTCCCTGAGGCATTATGTTCAGCTTTTCCTAATATTTTTGTTTAGATAATAATATAGCATTGCTCTTGAAAAATAATCATACATGCGTTGCGTTTCATCGTTATTTAAAGTAAATCTTTTAAAAAAATGTTGCTTTCGAACGTTTAGAAGTATTTGCCATAACTTAAAGATTCATTAACTAGGTCTGGTTGCAGGGTTAATACTTTAGAAACATTCGATAGGTAGTGTGTCATCAGCTCACATTATTAAAAGCAGTCGCCTAGACATTAAAGGGTTGCGGGGTTCCTCTCTTTCACAATTGAGGTATTTTTTAAAGAGGGATATTTTTAAGAACATCGATTTGCGTGTTTATCCGCCAGACAACACACCTCTTGTAATCGTCTCGAAGTAGGGATTAATATCCCTGTGTTACGAGGTACCACACAAAGAAATGAGCTATTTTAATCCTTTGTTTTCATACACTTTTTTTGTTTCGTGCGTCAGTTGATAACCGAAATGATTTCACCCATTCATTTGCAATTACAGAGTGACTTCCATTCACGCCCACATACACCCACGCGTTACAACTGAAAGGGGGGTAGATACGAGTACGATGAAAAGAATTTATTTTAGGGTCACACTTCAAATTCTTTATTGTTTTCACGTTGTACGTTGCGGGTCTTATATTTAAATTAAGTTAAGAACATTAACCCTTTAAGGGCATTGCAAACCGGGAACACTTATAATACATAAACTATATAACAGCTATTTCGCACATACTTATTAATAACACTCATATTTTCATTTCATCATGCTGTTGTGCTCTATTTGTTAGTCATGAAAATACGTGGCACAATAACTTTGAAATAATAACGTGGAATAATAACTTTTGTCGATAAGATATTGCTTAAATTTTCTTCTAAGTTTACTGATTTTTGTTTCTCTTTGTAAACGAATTGAAATTTCGTTAAATATTTTTCAAGCATGCCTAAACTACCCGACTTTACTATCTTTGATTTTGAATTCGGAGGTGGCAATTTTTCATGAGGTCCTGTAGTAATTACGTACCACTTAGGTTTTAAAGTATTAAATTAGTTTTGTTATATTAAAATAATATCTAGGATAGCTTACAGCAAGCTAACCTGACTTCAGAATATGCTGACTCTGTCCCCAAGAGACAGTGACTGATAGACAATAATTAGGTATTTTGAAATACATAATTAAATAGATATTACAGTCAGATATAGAACAAACACGGATGTTTTGTCAAATGAATGCTGAAGGCTTTCATGAAGGGTGACCTTCCTATGTCTCTGAAGCGGAAACTCATCGACGGTTGCATTCTACCTGTCTTAACATACGGTGCCCAAACATGCTCTCTAACCGAACATCAAAAGTCCAAGCTCAAAGTATGCCAAAGGGCGATGGAGTGGAGACGTTAAACTTATGGACAAAATTAGATACACCACCATTCGTTCCAAAACTGGCATAACAGACGTGGGCGAAAATACCGAAAATTTAAAATGGATCTGGGTTCACGTTTGCAGAATGCACCCGAAAACATGGAAGACCTCGGAAACGATGGTGCGATAACCTATGGAACTTTTCCAGCGAGTGGCAGATCTTGACTTCCACACGGACATGTGGAAAAATATGGGGGAGACCTTTGCCCTGCAGTGGGTCATTATAGGTTAATTAAAAAACAAACCGCATTCGAAGTGAAAAATATAAATAATAAAAATTAAGACTTTGATAACGTTGCCGCTTTTGCCTGTGTGTATTGTACCTTAAACAGTTCTCACGGTGTCTGTACACCTCGTCGCTGTAATTTAACAGGTCTAATGGCACTTCTGCGAGTAGAGTGTTGACTCAAACATACCCAAGAATACTGCAAATATGCGCCTGTTCGCTTTGAAGTAAGTTGCGCAGTAGCCGAAGTCACTGATTCAAGTTTGTAAATGTTTAGGTTCAAAATGACAGATGTACACGAGTATATTACTCTTCATTCACTGTTGGTCAAAGGCCTTCTAAGAGAGTGTAACTTCACCAACACGGCGTCTGCTTTTCGCTTTGTTTTCTTCATCAGCACCATTCACGTACTTAATGCCTTGAGGCATTCACTACCAATACCAGAGAAATACGCCTGTGCCACGTAAATGCATTGGTGCAAGGAAAGACACACAAAGTCCGCCGCGTGGCTAAGGGTTACTTTTTTTGTCAAGACCAATCATGGCGAACTAAAGGTTCCCCAGCAGACAGACACTAGCTACCTGTGAAGGTCTCGTAGGTAGCTAGATTTACCAGAAAAGAAACAATTTCGCTCTTGAAGTTGACGTATTATCAATCTGTGTCAGAACACAGATTCAGTTTGGCTAAATCAGCTTTACACAGTATACTTACGTAATTCTACTCTAAGGACACCTTCCAGTATATCATATTTAAATTCTGCAGTTATTTGCTCTGCCTGCCTTAATAAACATGCAAACAAACCAAAGATACCCAAAAGGCACTTCTAGTCCTTTACAAAGGCCTACGAGTCTCTGGGCAAAAATAAGAGGAAAAAACATACATTGGCAGACGTGTTGAGGTCGTATCAGTCTCATCTATCAGCATAATCTGACAGTGTACGAGTGTGTCGGCTTATTCAAAGAAATGTTTGACCTATTTTCTGTATAGCCTGTTGCGGATTTGTGAAGTAGGTACCACGGAAGGGCATGCTGGTTTACACCCTCATTCCAGTATTAATAACCTTAATTGTTACACAGTTCTAACTTATGAACTATGTTCTTGTCTTTTGAAGTTCATTTTTGAAACAAATTCCGTACTTTAAATGTTCATATTCTTACAGTGTCATAATATCAAAAGTAGCTATAGATAGTTGCTTCTAACGGTGAGACTCATACATACATTTGTTTCAATCGCAGTTAATATTAAGACCACCAGTAATGTCCATAGGCCCTACATACATTGACGACACGATTGGCGTAGTGCGCTGTAGCACGGTTTCTCGCCTTGAATTCCGTTGTGTCCCGGGTTCGATCCCCGGTCAGGTCAATTCAGGAAACGATCTTTTCTAAATTGGCTTGTGACTGGGTGTGCTGGGAGACGCCCCTGGCTTTATTCCTTGTCTGGTACCTCGTAACACAGGGATATTTATCCCTACTTCGAGACCATGACAAGAGGTGTGTTGTCTGGCGCATATTTATATATTTATTTATTTATACAAATATACATACAAGGCGTGAAACAATACAGCAGTTAAGAATAATGTCAGCTGTAACAACTGGTTCAGTTGTGTCAATGTTAACGAAGGAGTGCGCATTGCTCGCTTCGGTTTTGCAAATACGCAGATGCAGTATTATAACCCTAAACTCTAACTAAAATAAATATTTTTTTATTGATGTAATTGAAAATATCTAGTAGTACGTAACTATGCAATAAAAATATAAAAGTATACCGTGTAAAGAGTGTTATTTCAATAGACGTGAAAAAAACTATACACAAGCGCAAATCAATATTTGATTAGCATTCTAGAATTCTTAGTTCCTTGAGCACGACCGACACCTCTTTTGCAATGGAAAATTTCTTTTCTCATACTGACTGGGGTCTTCTAAGTAATTACTACTTTCCAAATGGATAGTTGACAACATCATCGTATTCTAATAATTGTTAAAAATTATCAAAAAATACAAAAAAAAGCGCGTATGAAAACTTTTAGATCGTTTACTTAGGTGTTATTAATTTTATGGCTCTTCAAACTCGGATGGGCAAGTCTATTGTGTAAAATAAATAAAAATAAGTATACCGTTCGACAATCCATACAATTTATAGTAATTTTTGTTAGGAAACCATATGCATAAACGCAAAATTTAATATAGCTGCGAACAAGTGTCTCGCAGAACGCATTGAAATAGGTGTTCTGTGACGTCACCATCTTGCGATAGTTTGTAGGAAAGTTTTGGGGCAGTCCAAAAATATGTTTTTTCAAATTGCCCTATCTCAGGGAGTTTTCGTGTTTTCTAAATTATTATTTTACGAATGTTCCTATTAGTGAGAGGTCTTTCGATAACACCTCAACAAAAAAATAGTCAAATACCCTATTGCGGAGGCAGAGTCACGTTAAGCAGGTATTTTTATTTAGTGTATTTTTCATTGAAAGAAATACGGAGATTGAAAAGTCCTGTACTTTTATAAATGGTTGAATGCTTTTTTGTTTTCACTCGAAAACTTTCAATAACGTTAGTGGGTTTTTATTTTTTGTATATATCGATGCACTATTTTCAAAGATGGAGACTAGAAAAAATCGGTTTGAATCTTTAAATGATGTTTTCAACAAACTTTGCTTGATAATACATCCTGTTGATATAATATTTCGCTGCAATTGCTTGTTAATTGTATGATGTCTATAAATCAGATTTCCTTAACGCTAATTTACATATTTTATTTACTGGAAATGATTCCGATGAACTATTAATAACTGATTGACTTATTGCCTATTTGTTATGCATTAGGGCTTATTATGACAATTGTAATTGAAGTCGCGTGTAGAAAATAACTAGGTGCGTGGGAGTGCCCATCATCTGCTACTGGCTGACGTCATTGTTGATCGTCACTGCGCCATTTCTCCTCAATGATAAGATAGGTCTGTGTATTTGCGCTGCAATTGACGTCATCGTTTTTTAGAATCAATTGAATTGGATTATCACTTTTTGGTTCCATTTCTTACCGACGATTATCAGTTTCTTCGGCTAACTTACTTCCCATAACTCTGGTTGTTTTAAAAATCCCTACCCCAATTCTTTGGCCGTGGAAATTTGTATTTAGGATACTGTGACTGGGTATGAGCACTCGGTAAGAGGTCCTTTAGTAAAAGTCTTATCAATTACAAATCCAAGTCCAAGAAACCAACCCTATTTGAAATAATAGCGATGGATGCCTTTGCACAGAAATCGGTCTCTTTAATCAACTTCTTTTGAAAATTACTACTTTTGTGTAAGAATATTTTCATGATGCACTCAGATGGATTCGGAAAATGCACGTTCTTAGTTATGAGCAACAATTTTCTTAAAACTGGAAAGTGAACATCAAAATTAGGCCAGTACTGTTTACTCAATTCCTTCCATTAGACGCGTTTTTCCACGGCGGAGCTTAACGGCCTCCCGCGGCGCGCCGACTAATGGTGTTATTAATGTGCCACTTGATCGGTAACTGATCATTTAAAGGCTGTGGTAGCTTGACGATTGTGATGAACTTTATGGCAGATACGTCAAAGAGTACAGTCAACCACGGGAGAGCTTAACTCTGCTACCATGAGGAAGAGGAATAAAAAAAAAAAGATGCACATAGAGTAATAGCATAAGTATAATAAACTAGCTGTCCGTCCAGTGGCTTCGCTCGCGTAGACTGTCTTTTCCGTCAAAATGTAGCCTAAATAAAAAAAAATACCCTATGTCACCACTACCTGATAATGTAGTTTTATATGTGCAAGAATTTGCAAGTGTGCAAGAATTTTTAAAATCGAATGAGTAGTTTCGGCGCCCATTCAATACAAACAAACAAACAAAAAAGAAATAAATCTTTCCTCTTTATAATATTAGTAGAGACACACGTAATGTGACCATACCATCTTAATCTAATTTTCAATACAAACAAAACTGTTTTAGTGATGCTTCATTGTAACAAATAATTTATAATATTTGCCTTTATTTAATAAAAAACCAATATACTTACTACTGTTATACCTACTGTTTTCAAACATTGTTTGCATAGAAAATTCGAGATTGACTCTTTGTACGATGCTATAATCGTAGATCCTTAAATCAAATCGTTTATTATGAGTCATGATTGCTAATAAATCAGTATACATCAGTATAGAGTGAGCTATAGCTTCGGATATAGTGTTATAACTCCTGTTTTATCTTTCTTTAAAAGGGGAGGTAGTTGATTTTCCAGAAGTTCGCAACTCGAACTTACTCATTGTTTGATAAATTTAACTTATGAAGATCTCCTACCACTTATACACAAGAGCAAAAAAATATAACATTTCTTAGACACTGCATGCGTGCGCGCACGTCACCCTTGGCATTCAACGTGTCGAGTGGCGGAACTCGCCATTCCGGTGCGCTTCCGGAAATCGTTACGTTAATAGGTTAATTTATAGGGTATAAATAATCTAATGAGTTTATTGACGAATATTAGATTAACCTAATTTATATTGCTATAAGAAATAATTCAAAAATATATAAGAAGAGTTTTGAACACTAGGACTGCCTTTTTGAACATTGAGGTAAGGTTTCTAAGGCAAGGCTGTCAAAAACTGACCTCTCATCTCATCTTAAGCTAATTTTTTAAATCAAAAACAAGTTAATGTGGCAGATGAACCCACGACCCCGAGCGCAGTAGGAAGGGCACACTAACCATTAATAACGTTAACGATATGCTTAAAGGTCTAGTATTTACTACACGAACCTGGCATCCGAATGTATGGAATGGTTCTACGCTGATAACAGTTATAATAGGTTTTAAAATAAAAAATCTCTAGTAACCACTCATAGGCGTGTACTCACATAATGGTCTGTGCTTTTAAATAACAAACAAATAAATATCTGGGACACCTTACATCGAGTTAATCTGACCCCAATCTAACCTTAAGGAAGGTTCCGTACTGCAATTGAGAATTTTGGGAAAATAGTTAAAAAATGTTTGAATAACGACAGAACTAAATGTGTTTCAACAAAATATCTTTTATACTTAGACAAAACCTAATTCCTGATTGTTTTAACTCACCATCTTAGAATTTTACACATAGATGGGTGAGGTTATGAAAAGGGCTCCTTGAATGAAAAAACTCCTTTTATAGGCTGTAATATTTTCTTGTGTGTAATTGTAGACACACAAGAAAACTTTAAAGCCTTTAAAGGAAGTCGTAGTTTCAAAAAGGTTGGACAGCCCTGGACTAAAATAAAATAATGTGACAAAAGACTTACGCGTCCGCGCTGGAAGTCGGTAGGAGCAGTTACCGGATCTTTATGACCACCATCTTATGGCGGCAACGACTTCTACAGTGTTTAAATAGCTCTTGGTGAAGAATCCGTCATTTTTCTTCATTTAATCCTACTTTACATTTTACTTTACTATTAACAGAACACGACTCAATGTTCAGCACGTCTACGATGAGTTGCCACTTTAAAATATTTGTTCTGGGATTTCGTAAAGCGCGTCTGTTGAGTCGAAATGGAACTAAAAAACGATACCTTGATGCTATTGTTACGGTATGGTACCGACAAAGGCGCTGATAACGTAAATTTAAATTGGCAACTCATGGTAGACGTACAGGAAGCCATTTAAATCTTATATTGGATTCTATATGCAACTTATCGATTTTTACTGCTTAACATAGTCTAGGGAACTAACTAGCAGTGAATAAAACAGTGTAAAGTACAGCTTTCATAGTTTTAAGAAAACAAAGTGTCATTAGATATCATCCAGCAGTTTAGAGAAGCAATCACTATATTCCGCTTTACCAATATAAACCACTTTTCTGAGTAATTATCAACCTTAAAGCATTATCCCCCATATAACTCTCCGAACTTGACCTGAGACATAAAATACCACCAGCACCTTATTATTAGCGTACTACTTACATGTGGCACTTATTTTTTAAATATTGATATATTATTCGTACATAATCGAATGTAATTGGAGCGCTCATTCATTTAATGATGTGGAGCTATTAACGGTAATCGAATATTCCAATGAACGGTTTGTAAACCTATTTTAATCGCATGGTGGTCTTCTAGACCCCAGTAATACATTTTGTGTTTGTGTAAACGCATAATAATGTGTTGAAGTTGCCATTGTGGTGATCGAATTGGCCAGCCTAGACCCTGCGTTACCGGATCTAGCTGTTTCCAGGGTGCGACGCGTGGAGGCTCCTAACATGCACCCTATAATAACAATAATTAGTTATTTTTGACTTATAAAATTAGGACTGAAAGTGCAAAAACAATGATGACACTGTTATTATATTTAATATTACTAATTAGCAAATACAAAATATTTACAAAATAAATAATATATTGTATTTGCTCGGCGTTGAATCACTAAGATTCAAATATACTCGCGTACATAATTAATTTATGCTGTTCCCTATCAGGGTCGTTGTTAAATATCTTGTTAAAATAAGACGCTATAAAGTAATTGACTTAGACACAAACCATTGAGAAGTAATAGGCTAAATGAACGATGAAACCCGAAACAAATTCGTTTTGTAGTGCAGTGAAACTTAACGAACAAATAATTAAGACAACTTTGTAAGTTTGTAAACCCAGAGAGAAGAAGCTGTTCGTAAAATTTACCAGAAGTTTAGAACCCGAGCACGGGAGGGTTAACTTTACCACCTTTGTGGCAGTAATGCGATTAGGTAAATTGAAAACATAATAGATAAATTATGTTAACTGACCAGCGTTGCCACCAGCGTACATTTTACATATTTTACGTACCTTTTCAGCCTCCCATGTGCGAATGTGTAATTTTACCATTTAACGTACTTTTTGAAAAATTTTTGTGTCTCAAAATTATTTAAAATTCTCAAAAAAAATGATATAAGTATACAAGTAATTGTGTGTTGTAAAGTAACTTAAAGGTTTGTTGAACTGATTTAATTTTTAAAAATGCCCTAAATAATAAAATAGGTAAGTTTTCGCACGCCTAGAACCGATAAAATAGCACTTCTTTTGGCGAGAGAAGCTTCCTGGGTGATTTTAGTTAAAAAAAAATGCTTGTGTACCTTTTTTCCCCAAAATGTACCTTTTTAGCGCTGGTTATGTACTTTTTGGAGATCAGTTGCGGCAGCACTGTAACTGACGTAACGACTATTTGAAAATATATATAAAAGCTTTTGCCCGCGACTTCGTCTCGTATTAGTTTTTTCCTGTTTATGAAGAAAATTTGGTCTGACGGCTTATGAAAGCTTAGTAGCTTTCGCTTTAAATAACACAACAACAAGTCTTACTTCAGTGGCTAAAACTAGTGTTCTATGATCTGAATTTTGAATATTTTTTTGTGCAAACCAATAATTTTAGACCCAATACGTCTCAGTTGACATCCGTGTCCCACTTTAGTAAGGCTCTTTGTGCGTTCACCCTTAGGTCCAGTAATGCTTGAGAAGCCATTTTTACCTGGACCGCATCAGTATTAGTAAATTTGAAAAAAAAACTCAGATCCTCGATATTTTGGACTTCACTTGGAGTGAAGTAAATTTGACTTTGCGCTAAATTAGCCTTATGTATTAACCTTATATTATTTTAACAAAATGCTATTTCCGTCACAAAATACAATATCCGTTAAACGAGTAAATAACCTAACATAAAATTAATAATAAAAAAATCTGTCTATCTTAACTTGTCCAAAGCAGGTCTAGGCTACTGGTAGTGATGTATCCATCGCAATCAGTTTAAACGTCGATAACGCTGTTTTAAAAAGTTCAAAATGAGGTAATAATAATGATATTTGATTAAAGTATGGTGTTTAATTCTGTGCGTCTATCCTTATATTGGAAGGCTTCATGATCTAATGATTTTTAAACATTGATTAATATTTTTGAATAGTCTACAACAATGCTCAAATCATGCTATTGCTTAATAAAAATCAAACTATTAATAATACAAAACTATCCTGTTGAAAGCTGGCTGAATGGAAAACCAAGTAAACTAGAATTAACTATAGAACTGTATCATCATTGACAGGTCAAAACTCATGATTTAAGAAAGAGCATCCGGTATGATCGAAAACAAATAATATCAGAAAGATGCTTAATTTAAAATGGCATTTTTTTTCCAGTTTATTGTCCAATCATAACCTACTTCGGCGACTCTACAAGCTCTGCTTAGCGAGGTCTCGATCCTAACGTAACATTTGCTTCTATTAATTTGGACTATCGATATGCCTTCCGTACAGCCCTAGCTGCGGGCAACTAGGTAGCAACAGCTAACACTACCCTGCTACAGTTAATAACCGTCCCGGCCTGTAATCAGGGTGGCGACAGCGTGGCGCGGCGCCTGTTGCTCTGTAGCTATCTGCTCGCCAAGAATATCACAGTGGATAATCTTTGGGAAATAATTTATGTCAATAGAATAAGGAAGAATGGAACTTATTTATAGTCAAAGCTGTTTATAATAAACCAAAACTACAACGTGCCTTTCAATAATTATCTGATATGTCAGGGAAATCTACTGAAGCGAGGAAGAAGGAAAGTCGCTGGCAGCCGCTAGTCAGTTATACGAATTGTAAGTTATTAACAGGTAAGCCTATAATTCAATTCGCTCAAAAAGTGGCAGAACCACTTGCTGCGATAATTTTGACTATAATTATCAGATCCCTGGAAGTTGGGTGTAAATTCTGCGTAATGTGTCCATGTCATGAGTAATTACCTCGAGACAGGTACGTAATTAGATGGGGATAGTGAAAACGAACAAAAGTGTAAACCGGTCATAATGTCATTATCGGATGAAATAGCTTCTTGTTTGATAATCTCCGTCCTACTCTTATTTTTGTTTACATAATTAGTATTTTTAGAATCCTGCTTAAACTCTTGTGAGAACGTCGTTGCCTAGGGGTTAAGAATGACATACCGACTGGTGCAGGTGCTTTCAGGACATGGCTGTTTCGGAAAGTACCTGCACAAAATTGCCCGGAGAGAGCCCACTCCGAGGTGCCACAGGTGCGGCGCTGATGTGGACACTGCCCAGCACACACTAGCAGTGTGCCCGGCGTGGTCGGGTCAGCGTCGCACTTTGACGGCAATTGTAGGCCGAGACCTATCGCTCCCGGCCTTAGTACAGGCCGTGCTCGGTAGCGAGGAGGCATGGATGGCGATGGTCTCCTTTTGCGAGGACGTGATGACGCAGAAGGAGACCGCGGAGAGGGCCCGAGAGGACGATCCTCAGGCGGACTCTCACCGACGCAGACGGCGGGGGGCAAGAAGAAGGCGGTTCGCCCGTCCTCCTCCTGCTCCCTAAAAGCAGCACCGGGGTGTCGGCCAGGGGGCCTTCACCCCATTTCAAGGTGCTCCCGTCTGGGGGTGTCCCAGTATACCGGGACACCCCCGTTGCATGAGGAGGCCCGGCACGTAGGCTGGGCCGACCGCTGGGACGACTTGGTAATCTTTTGCTCCATGTCGTCCCGTTTCAAAGCGGTATGGTGTACCCGGGTTGTTTTTAGTGGGTATTCCGCCGGCTTCTCCGGCGGCTAGTCCCACACTCCCCCACTGCCTTCCCCCAGGCAGTGGGATAGTGCGTAAACGTATTTTCAACCTGTAAAAAGAAGAAAAAAAAGGGTTTAAGAACTCCGGCACAGATTACTTAGTTACTACGTTACAGATAAATCACATCCATATAAAAATGTACATTTTCTTGATCCTAAATGCGTGCTGTCATGTGACAGACATAAATTGAAAGGACCACCTCTTTCGATATAGGTGCCAGTACGTCTACCACGAGTTGCCACTTTAAATTTACGTCATCGTTTGCGTAAAAAATTGTATTGGGATTTGACATGACATGACATGTCAATGTACAGTAGTAAGTACTTACAATACCTCGTCGCGTTAGTTCAACCGCAAAATTTCGCGTGCAAATGCTCTACGCGGCTGTTGACAACTGCCAAATGAGTCATGGAATACCCGGCGGCTGGAAGGTAGTTATCGCGCGCAAGTACATGCAGTGATAGAGGCCTGACTCCGGCCAGGTTCGTTGGGATATTTATAGATGTTTTCAATCAACGGCCTTTTTTTAAATCCTTAGAACCTGGATAGCGGCGGAGTGGGCTTCTGAGTGTTTCGTCCACCAGGAAGGCAACAGTTAAACTTACTTACCTTTGACTACATACCCTGTTTGGGATAAAGTCGTGAGTGTATGCTATGTATGTTAAATTGAATACAATCCTTTGTAATATTTTTAATTTATTCTGAGAACTACTATCATATGCTACTGCATGTTTGGTCCTAGGTATGATTGTAAATCACGAAATCTTCAAATCTCAGAAACTACAAGTGCTAGGAGTTTCAAATTTTGCATAGGGGTTCTTTTGAGGTCGTAGGTACTCACTAAGACGGGATTCTGCGAATTTCGACCCATAAAAGGTTGTTTTCGGGGTTGATAGTTTTGGGGGGTGTTCGTATGAAATTTCGTTACTACAAGTGTTAAGAGTCTCAAATTTTGTAAAGGGGTTCTTTCCAGGACGTAGATGCTAATTAAGACGGGATTTTGCAAATCAAGTATCGTTAGTCGGAAAAAATCCTGTATGTCATAAAAATGAAGTTCACTGGTGATTTTATAAGTATTAATGTAAGATGTTTAGATATCTTACTCTGCCTCCACTACTCTACGTCATAGGCTACTGCTACGTTGAATGTGAAGCGCCTTAACGTTAAGTTAATAGCATTCGTTACAAAGTTGACGCTTTCAAATAGTAACGTGTTGGGTTTCGCGGTGCAACGCGTTAATTGCGTTGACGGGACGGCGAGTGCATGTGCACTTAGCAATTACAACTGGGATCTACTTGTATGTTCGAATGGGTACTGGGTTGGATGTTATCAACTTGGCTGGGTAACTTAAATTTATAAACTAACCTAAAAAAGCTGAACACACTACAATTGATGCTGTATTGTCACATGTCAGTAGAAATGAAGAGGACAGCTATATGTAAGGGCTTACAACTATGCACTCAACTTGGGTGGTCGTTTTTGGATACGAGCATAAATACTAAAATAAATATTTAACTAAGTATTGTGAATTGATTTTGTTCACAAGTCTGTGACATACATATACCTATAATATTATATTATAGGTATATGGATGTCACAGACTAGTAACTAGGCATAGGGCCAGACTTCAAAAAGTAAATAGTTAAAGATGTCCCGAAGATATTTATGTTTATAGTTTTATGTTTACTAAAAGAGCTGTGTCTTAATGAAAAATAAAAAATAAAAAAAATGTTTATTATTGATAATAAGTGGGTTCTACATAAATTAAGGTTGACTTCTCCTTTTAAGTGTACCTAATAATGTATATAGCAATGACCTTGTAGTGTACGTTGCTCGAAACGACTGCAAGCACTAAGATAATGAATTGAATGATAAATTGCATTCAGTTAATGATGTTTGTTTAGTCATCAGTCATCGTATTGGGATTTGACATGACATGACAATGTCAAATCCCAATACATTTTTTTATGCGAACGATAACGTAAATTTCAAGTGGCAACTCGTGGGGGACCGACTCAACAGTGGGTTTTGTTTCTTCGCTTGTCACTGCGTCCCTGCTGCACTTTCGTCACTGTCACAGTTGCATTTTCGACTAATGAAGTAGCTGTCATTTTCTTATATTCGTCAAAAAAAACAATCATTGTATACGGGTTCTTAGCACTGACCCCTACTTATACATAAACCTTGCGGTAACAAATGCAGATCAAGATTAAATTGGAAACTACATTTAAAATTTCATAAATTAATTATATTCTTTTTATCTTTACAGGTAAGATTTATATTTATTTTATATTTACGGAGCTGGATTAAGGTAAGTAAACTAAGTGATTTATTGTTGTGGCGCTTTAAAGTGCTGCTAAAATTATGGGATATTTGTATTTTTTTAGGATTATTACTAACACTTCTCCACGGCAAAGTGGTAAAATCGGGAGCCCAAAGGCTACGGAATTTTCAAATCCAAGGTTGGCCAAAGTGTGTTATGAAATTTTTCGGATCATAGCCCGGTGTATCTTTAACTCGTATTTGGCAACCTTGGTAATTTAGCCAATTTCCATCAATCGTAGCGATGACTTGATTTTGATGATCAGGCCTTCGCAAAGCATTGGGACAGTAAATAGGCTACTACATTACTGATAAGTGAATATACATACTCGTATTATGTCAAATGACTTGTTATGTTTCTCGCCGGGTCTTCTCAGTATAAGATCAACTTCCGATACGGTGGTAGAGTGACATTAAACCCCTTGAGTGTCAGCGGAACACACGGGTGTTCCTAAGAAAAAAATGGCAAACAATTTCACACAATGCAAAAACCCGGACCATTGGAAACACGAGACGGGTTAAGTTTGTATAAAGTGTATTTCTGTATTCATATTATTATAGTATTTAAGTCTATTATTAAGTATATTATTTTCTTGTAAAGACGACTTAATAGCACTTGCTACAGGTCTATTTAAATAATGATATTTTTTGTTCATTTGTTTTTTGTTTTGACTACAACTTCATCCAAATAAAAACCATCACCGAGTTCTTTGTAATACAATCAAATCACATCTTCATTGTCATATTTTGAATTACTTCTAGGTTTCCGGTTGAGTGAAATATAAAGTGTTGTTGTGAAATATTATATCGTTATCTGTCTTATGAGTTTTCGTGAAAACCTATTCTATTGGTAAAGGTTAACCCTTTTGGGTGGCAACAATGTATTGTAAGATAATACGTGAGAGGAAAGTGTACAAAAATAGCTTAAAGAAATATCACCAGTAGCAGCGGACAAACAGAAAGCTTATCTTATCTTGTCTATGAACATGATTTTACTATAACATTTAAAAAAAAGTTCAGGGTTAAATTGCACTAATAGTTACTTGTGTTTCGACTACTTTTTTGTGTCATAGATATCACTTTTGGTGGCTTTCGCTAGATCGTTTCGTACACTTACTGACAGGAAAAACTAATCAATTATATCATACCAAATGCACCGATTCCCAAAAAAACCTATGAATAATTACAATATCATACATAAGTTGCTGTATGAAAATGTTACTGTGACATGTTTGTGCAAAACTCTCACGAAATCGTATCACAAAGTCCTCGTGTTTGCGTGCGTTATTGACCCAATTCTTGCTGTAATTTTCCTGCCAATTTCTCTTATCTCATCGTTATTTCGGGACCGGTTTTCAGATAAAAAACGGCTTAACAACCTTACTATGTGGGTGAAATAATCTTATTTTGCGGGAAGGCAGATAAACGTTAAGTCGTTGGTATATTTTTAGCATACATGCAGGATAATGGAATTGTTACAGTGCAAACCACAAACGTAAGTTAAGCCACTCAAGTGAACGCCTTAGATATTAATTGTTAATGCCTCATTGTACAAACGCGTCTATTAATATAGTAGTTACATAGAATTGATAAACACAGATAATTAACTAATCAAATCATTTAGCCTGTCTATAGCACATCGGTAGTAGAGTATTTCCTTTGGGAATTGGACTCCATTGGCTACGTATTAGATTATAATTATGTCTGTGCATGTAGCTATTAGGTATTCCACACTCTGTAAGAGCAATCCCTGGGGAGCTAGTTTTCAAATGACTTATTCTATTCTATGTCTTTGGCTTGTTAAACTACTTGCAACTGTTTTTCTAGATAAATGCGTTTAAGCATAATCTCTGGTTATAAGTAGTGGACACTAGTGGTGCCAACAAATAAAACACAATTCAAAATGAATTGTTGTATTAAATAAAAATGGTATTAGAACTCAACGTGGCAGGTGAGCCTTCCGCCGTTATCTGGGTTGATTTGATTCTTTATGATTGTATCCATCACTGGAGAGTTGGTAGGAAATTTAACAATGAACACAAAGACGGTACCGGCCAGATTTGAACTGGGGACCTTACGCTCAACGATCCCATTTGGTGTGATTAACCCCTAGGCCACCACGCTTATCTTGATAATGCGCTAACGTTGATATTAGAAAAAATCAGAAAGCTCTTGGACCTCTTCTTGGAATTGAACAAAAGATATTCAAATTCAATAAAACCCTTACTGAGACAACTCAGCGATCCTCTGAGGGTTGAAATTAAATAACCAACCACGGACCGAATACTATATAATATAATTGAAGCGGTCGAAACAAGGAAAAATGTACTGCGGTTCCCCACGGAGTCGGAAAAATGATTACATTACGATCCCATTGCTTGGGTGTCCAACATTTTCGGATATCCAGAATACTCGAAGTGAAGCCTACTCTGATTATACAAAAAGGCCGGTTATGTGATTTTTGGATCAAGAAAGACATTGTGAACCAATAAGTGACCACAGCTAACTTTTACCAGTGTCAAAAATAAATAAATATCTGGGACATCTTACACTAAGATTATCTGACCCCAAACTAAGCAGAGCTTGAGCTATTGCTATCAAATCAAATCAAATCAATAATTTATTTGCAAGAATACAGAGTTACAAATAAGGTCTTAATATAATGGTATGTCATAAGTAGGTATTCAGTCTGCAAGCAGACGTGCAAATATTAAATTAAATTATATTATATGAAATTTAAAATTCAATGAAATTAATTATTCAAAGTAAATTATTAAACTATACTATAAAATTCTAATTATTAAAAAAATACGAATCATTTTTTACACTTATTGCAGAAATCAATATATTCTTTAATGTCATAAAAGCAATTTATTAGGAGCCAGTCACTTAATATGTTTTTAAATTTGTTACCTTCGAGTAGTTTCAGGTCATTCAGGTTATGTCAGGCTATGTTTATTGAAAAGGGTGAAGTGTACGAACCTGGTCTGGGGAAGGTGGTTCTCAACCGGGTCTATATTGGAAGGCCTAATTTTTGTATCCGTAATTGTCATTGGCACACAAACTATTAACCCAATTTTTTTTCGCACAGTATCACATGTCCTCAAGGAGTTTAGCCTATTTCATTTCGCCTAAAGTTTTATCCCGTATTATCAGCCCAAATTCGTCAGTAGGCCGAACGATGCATAATCCCTACTATTCACAAGCGCTAATTTATAATTCAAACAGTCGTTTAGGCAAGCATACAAATGAGCATGCATTAAAGCAAGCAAGCAGGCAAGCAGGCAAGCATGCAAGCAGGCACACATGCAAGCACGCACTTCGTTTGCCTCTTCTCCGGCGCTGCGGGAAGTGCACCCCTTAGACATCGGTTAGGCGAATCAGGAATTTATTCTGCGTAACAAGTTCAGGCCAATAAGGTTTGGCCAAATTAAATTAGAAGCAATAAATTTAGGCCATCCGAAGGGCCCCCTTTTCAACCCGCTATTTTGGTTTTCCCTAAAAAACAATACCAAATTAATAATAAAATGCAAAAGCACTAAAAATACGAATTATAAATTGTCACTTAAACACTTAGCTACTATTTCCTGTTTCTCTGATAATGGCATTAAATGTCGTAATTGAATATAACATCAACACTACTATCTAATAAATAAATAATTACAAAGACCGAGGTATGGTGGTGAGCTGTGGCTTTTAATAGCCATTGGAAGATCCCGTGATTCTCATTCCACGTAACACTATGCCAGCAGAAGTAGCGCCATGGTATTATGCCACGAGGTGAATTCTTGGCAGCTAATTAGAAAACACCTCTCAAAATATTATTAGAATTGTTTCTAATCAAAATACTTTGGGTATATCATACGTTACATTTCAACCAGTTGTCAAACAATTATTACCATTCTTAGGCTCCTTTTGCACCCGAGAGGTGCTATGCTACGTCGCTGTAGATACGTTTGATATCCACCAATAACATGGATTGGTCCACAAAGCATAGCTCTGGTTAAAACGGGATCTTCTAAGCTATGTTTTTAAACGAACCGTCACACGAGCTGCGCATCTTCCTCGCACAGCCACTCGTAGCACATTTTACTCACTCCGTCACATATCATAGTGGAAATGGCAGCATCAGCTGGTCTCGGATAGTAAAGCAGCCTTAAAATGGGCCCGTTATAATTGTTGTACAATAAAGTACACTTATCTTATCTTATATCTAAACACCTACATTTTTCTCATCTCATGTTCTCCAATAAACATAAAAACGTTATCCAATTACGACTCCAAATTACGTTCACATTAATTTTTACTCCAATAAGCTATCTGACTGTGTATTTAAATATCTATAGTCAGCTCTAGAACGATTACCAATTGTGTTAGGGACCACTTGCGCTTGGCTTGCGTCTGTGTCCAGTTTCTGTCTATGATTGGTATACAGCGACTCTAAATGACACAACAAAATGTTGTAGTTAATTTAGCCTGTTGGTGCAATGGCAGCGATCCTGCCTTTAGCATTGGAGGTTGTGGGTTCGATGACAAACATTCATGTGACCAACATTTGAGTTTGTTTTGTGTCTGGGTGTTATTATCTGTATCAGTATGTATTTAGGAATACTTAAGTATGTTTATCAGTCTCGTGACACCCATAGTACAAGCTCTGCTTAGTTTGGGTTCAGATGATCTTGGTGTTAATTGTCCCGGATGTTTATTGGTTTTTATTATCAACCATCGTAGTTTGAGATAAACTCATGGTAAACGTTTCGTTCGTCAGTGTACGTGTAAATTATAATGTCCTAACAGGCACTCAAATGGCACTGATAATGAAATGAACCGCTACCTAATTCAAAGCAAACCAGCTCCCAAGCCGCAGCTATCTGCCAAGCCCTGAGATCTACATAAATATTGAACAACTCATGTCTAAGTATTTTATATAACAAATTCTCTCTAAACTAAGTCTCTAGGAAATTGGGCATTAAGCGTAAAGTTTACGATTCGAATTACCTTTAAATGTACAGCAAATAGCTTGCCTCAAGTTAATATCGGGCCAATTCTTTGTATATTTTACGAGCTTATGTCGGCCGTCTTGCGAAATCCGTTTTATCAAGCAGAATCCGTCATGTATGCATACAAACGCTTACCACAGGAAGATGTGTGGTTATAATAGACTTTTAATGCAGGGCAGGAGTGCAGATGGAACTTCATAATCCTTAGGACAGGCTTGACTCCAGAGGAAAGCTCTTTCCTACTTTGCTCTAGACAGATTGATGAAATCATTGCTGTTATCGGTGGTGGAGTTACGAATACGAAATCCTATGACCCACAAATCAACATCACGCTGGGAACAACGATTCAAAAGTAATCCTGCCACTCGGTATCGGCGTGGTCTTGGGCGTATTTCGATTGACAATGTAATATAATGCGAAATGACAAAAGAAATAAAATTTCAATTCATTTTATTCATTTCATTATGAACAAAACTTTTTTAAAAGGAAACCATTTTTTTATCATGTATGCTGTGTTAACGGTGAACTTACTTTCATAAAAATAGTCCTTTATTATTTTTCTGAACAAAAAATGTAATGGACGTTTGCGTAGGCCCTAACGGTTAGGTAATATATTCTGTTAAACTCTAGGTGGTCTCTCTTTATGAGGTTATGTTATGTCTAGACTTTATCTGTAAGGCTGCGACATTTTCTGCTAATTCTAACTTTGTAAAGCCTAGCCTAGACGTGCTACGACGTGTCTTGATTGCATAAATTGCCTTATCAAATGGTAAACAGTCGTCGTTACAAGACAATGAAATTTAGCGCAACTTGACCTACGCTGTCGGCTGATTCTTACGTGGTAAAATGTCTTCTTATATTTGTGAGTGCCAAAACAACGTAGCTTGTTAAAATGCTTGCTGTTAATTTTGTTGTCTATTGTTTACGTAAATGTGTCTCATAAGTATTTAAAATGTAAATTATAAATAAATAAATAAATAAATATGCGCCAGACAACACACCTCTTGTAATGGTCTCGAAGTAGGGATTATTAAATCCCTGTGTTACGAGGTACCACACAAGGAAATAAGCTAGGGGCGTCTCCCATCACACCCAAATTAAACACATTAAACACACACACAAATTAAATCTTTAATTTGTAAAATAGAAAAACAATTTATAAGGCTGGTGTAAATGGTACTGGCAGAAGAGAAACGCCTAGTTCAGCAGTATTCGGTACGTCTACCACGAGTTGCCACTTTATATTTACGTTATCGCTCGCGTAAAAAAATTGAATTGGGATGACACATGACATGACATGACAATGTCAAATCCCAATACATTTTTTTAATGTAATTTAAATTTAAGGTGGCAACTCGTGCTAGACGTACAGGACGTTCTTAGTAAGATTGCCTCAAGAGCACAGTTGACTAAAGATCTTCAAGTAAGATATGGTATGGCTGGCCGTACTCCTGCCATTAATTTTCGCCGGTGACAGTGGCTAGAGTTTGTTGTCAAGTATTTGTATGGGATTTCAGTGCAGTGCCTCTGGTGAATTGGTGCTGTAGTTACCTATCGTAGTTTACTTGATGTAAATTTTTGGGAGAGGGATTGTTTTTGGCAGTTTTCAACCAACAGGATTGCTTAAAGGCCTTTGCCCCCTTTGAATATTTGCCTCAGTTACCTGGCTTCTCGCTAATGGACAGGCAACCTTATTTAGGGTGGACGAGGGGCAGGGTGTGGTTCAAATAAAGACTTCAGGAAAAGTAAAGCTTCACCCTGTGCGTCGGAGGTGTGATGGTGTGCTTCGGTACTTATGTTATCTATTTAACCTATTATGTCATCGTGGTTCGCTTGTAAACCTGAACATACAAATCTGGACTAGGAGGGTATGCATTAGTAATGCATTCAGATGCAGAACGCTACGAAATACCTCCTTGCATAATACTTATAAGACCAAGAGGGTACTTTTATAAGACCATAGTGAATATTGTATATTTGTAGACGGGCATTAATTGTTAACTGAGTGAAGGCGACGGATACCAGTGTCCGGCAAAACCAAAATTGGTTTATATGGCATTGTAAATGTGAAATATAAATGAATTATTTTTTGTATGAATAAATAAATAAATAATAAATTCTGGTGACTATGCAGCTAAAATACTCGCAACGTAGCAACTATGTCCATCACCATCTTGAGGGTGATAAAGTTTTTATACGTTTCGTAAGGTTAAATTTTAGTGAAATATCTTGGGTTGTTCACCCTGTAATCCGTTAGTGTGATTTTGTCTGTCAGTTGTCACTCTCATTCTTCGAAAGCACGATTATTGACTAGGAATTTGTAATAGTTTTCAATATTGCCTGTGTCAGGCTTTACCGTAAGGAAAAGGGAACTGAATACTGTCCCACAACTGGGGAAAGGCCTCCGAAATTGAAATAAAGTCATCGCTACAGTTTATGGGTAGTGACATAATCACCACGCTTACCAAATTCGGGTTGCTGATGATCACCAACCTAGCCTATGTTCTGAAAAATCCGAACCTAGGGAATCCGAATCCCCACCGTATTTAGGGCTGAGTTGTGTCACCACTTGGTTGTTTGTTTCGTGAATACTTATTGATGTTTTTTCTTTTTTTATAATTAACTTATATCTGTTTGCATGCCAGGTTCTGGTAAAATGTGAGCTCATTTTTATTTGTACCATCTTTTATACCACTTTTCACGCAAATGAACAATATTCTATTCTATTCTGCTGAACATAGGCTTTCTCCACAGATTACCAAAGCGATCGGTTGCAGGCGATCTGCATCCACCGGAATCCTGCCACCTTTACCAATTCGCATTCCGTCCACCTTGCAGACGGGCGTCCCACTCTGCGCCTAATTTGAAACGGTCGCCAGTCCAGAGCCTTTCTCCTTCAACGGCCATCAGTTTTCGCGCTATGTGCCGCCCACTGCCACTTCAAATTACTCACCCGCTGGGCTTCGTCGGTTACTTAAGTTCTTCTAAGGATTTCTCATTTCTTATTCGAAATTATAAATTGGCATATTATAATTCAAAAGGACTTGCCTGCAGTAGCCCTGCCACAGAAGCGAGTTCACCGAACTGCTGATAATTCTGATAGATGACTCTGCACCGAAACCTTTTGAAGTTGACGCTCTGCATGCAATGAAAAAACCGTTTCATCGCAAAGGACAGGTTTCTAGTTAAAGTTAATTTACTCGTACATTTCAACTTTTTCCTTTTTGGTTCTTTTTCGATAGATTCCATAAAATTCATTGATCAACAGATTCATCAACGTCTGTTGATATTAAAAGTTGATATCTAGACACAGTTAAAAAACGACGTTTGTAGTGGTTACTTGGTGCACGTAACCACTGCTTTAAACGCACGTTTTGATGCTATTGTGTATTAATTATATAAATATTGTAAAAAATCCTTTCATTTATTATGTAATTTCATTCGTCAATATTTTCCCACAGTATATTTGTCTTGATCAATGAAAGTGCTTACAATGGTATTGGCTGAAATAATTCCATATTGGGTAAGTAATTGTTCCGAGTACCGAAGTGGATGCCTCTGACCTTTCATTTGTGTGAACGTAAGATTTGCTGTCGAAGAGAACCATTTGGAAGTAATTCCACGTGAGCTATGCGAAGAAATGTTGTTCTACAATTATTTTGTAAAATAAATAAGCGTATAATTTTAAAGAAAAAAAAATCGTTTAAACTCAAATTGAAGTTAAAATAAAAGTAAAGTCGTCGTGTTCACCAAGTGAGCGCTATAATTGATAAATATTGCCAAATGTGAGTTTGTGACCTGTGTTATGTTTAGAAAAAATCTAAAACTCATTTTGCCTGTCCTGGAGTTCGAACCTAGGAACTCCTTCCGAATTTCGGACGAGCGCTCTAACCACTCGGTCACGGCTGCGAACTTAAAGTAATTAATTAAAATTAACATCCGGACAAACAAAAACAAATGTCACATTGAATATTGTCCTGTGTAGAAATCGAAAAATCGAACCCATACCTAGGGTGTAGGGAGTAGAATGAGCAACAATTGATTAAATGTGCCAGTCAACTGTGATACCAGACAACTTGCAAATTTCCACTATTAAACCAGAAACACAATCTCGAAACATCACACACAAGTGAAAACATAGATACACATTGAATTAGATGACGCCAGTGTACGTAGTTTGCGTGCCAAAAAAGAGTGCAGTGCACCTTTTTTGACGCTGCTACTTTTAGTTAATGCTCAGCCGTTATGTCAATTGGTTCCAAATCACGTAAATTTGAACTTATCGTTCCTACGAGTATTTGTATGAAATAAATTAAAATATCTTGAAGTTTTCTGAAATTCTAATTTCGGACCTTGAAAATATCGAGCGGGATCTTAAATATGAAAACAATCATTGTGAAAAATTTGCTATTACTAAAATAATCAAAGTAATCAATTAAAATCGATTGAGAAATATCAGATTCCTACTAAATCGCCATTGTAACAACACAATGAGAGTCAAAATAGTGGCACGCTTGGTTTTCATCCAAACGGAAACTTGCGTCGTCTATATAGATATGTATCTGTGGTGCCAACAAAGTTGCATCGAGTTCCAAACAGATTCAGTTACGAGTTACGTAACGATGTACCCACTGACGTTAGACCGCAGTGCCAATGTACTCGATGCTGGTGTATTGGACCTGCCAGTATATCTCGAGGGAAATTACGATATTTTGCTACTTTAAGATGCAGTTACATTCGTCATTCTGACAGGGTCGTGTTCTCGCGAGCCGACAGCGCTTACTATTTAGTAAGCTAAGCTAAGCTAAGCTAAGTAGTAGTGCTAGAAATAGGCCCCCCTCAATGTGAGCCATTGCATATATATAAATAAAAATGTTCTGTAGTCGTTGTTGGTAGTTGATGATTAGTTAAGAACAAAAAATACAAAAATAAAAAAATCTTTATTCATAACACAAGTCACTATTACAATGCTCATTATAGGTCTCATACTTTAAAGTTTGGCAACCTGTATTAGGATGAGACCGCTCTTCTTAGAACAAATTAGTCATTACTATGACTTGTTTATTGTTACATGAGTTTCAAGTAAGTAAGTCACTAACATGAAAATGCAGGTACTAGCTCCGCAGAACAATGTCAGTTTCAAGGGTGTGCTGGACACCCTATAATAACCCGAATTTCCGCATACTGTGGCCTACCGGTGTTTTCGTGGAAGGTTGGGCAACCCCCCGTCCTGCCCGTTCTGGCATTAAAAAGTATCTAAACAAGTCTAGTCCATCCAGTACAAATAGTCTAGTTGTCCAGTACTTTCTTTTTAAATTTATTAAATAGATAAATGTACGTTCTTCTTCTACGCTTGTACGCTTGTTTGACAACACGATTGGCGTAGTGCGCTGTAGCACGGTTTCTCGCCTCGATTTCCTTAGTGTCCCGGGTTCGATTCCCGGTCGGGTCAATTTAGGAAACGATCTTTTCTGAATTGACTCGGGTCTGGGTGTGCTGGGAGACACCCCTGGCTGATTTCCTTGTGTGGTACCTCGTAACACAGGGATATTAATCCCTACTTCGAGACCATTACAAGAGGTGTGTTGTCTGGCGCATATTCATATTTATTTATTTATATTTATGTAAGCATTCCGTTCACCGTGACGGCAATAGTCACCTTGCCTTTTGTCATTTGGGGTATAGTCGTGAGCGTTAGTAGGTATGTACGAGTATAGGTATATTATAATGTACGTTGGTCAATAAAGTGTTTTTTTTATTATTGAGGACGAATTGTCTTTTCTTTATTTTTGTAAATAAATACAACTTGAAGCCATAAATCAATGTTACATTGCACTGAAGAGCCGGTCCAATAACCGCAAACTGTTTAAATAGGCATTTCGTAGACAATGTACACGGTGTCTTTTT
Source organism: Udea olivalis (assembly GCA_947369235.1). Taxonomy (NCBI): domain Eukaryota; kingdom Metazoa; phylum Arthropoda; class Insecta; order Lepidoptera; family Crambidae; genus Udea; species Udea olivalis. The sequence continues at coordinate 2,387,587 of OX376347.1, forward strand.
CTCAATAAAGCCAAAATTACTGTCGCGTCAGTAGCTTAGCCTATTTACAAAGGTTTATGTAGAAGTAGCAGCTGATAATCAATCCCCATTACGAGGCCCATCCCCATCGGAGGCTATTACAGCCCGCATGGGGTCGACGACCTGGCGGCTCTGGCGACACACACAAACATTTTGCATGTGCTGGTATAGGCACATTTTGAAGCAGAGTAATCAATAAGCTGATTGATGCGAATTCGATTTCAAGACTTTTTAACAAAAGCTTACTTAAAATCTGCATATAATAAGCTGATGCTTAACCAGTAATTACAACTACAGAAGAAATTATCGAATGGAATGGTAGCAAATCAATAAATAAAATAAACGGTAGTTACATAGTAACTACATCACTGAGTACCTATTCCACATTTTCTTTGTAAGGCTTTCGATAATCACCCGGTGTTATTATTACAAATATTTTGGCAAATAAACAGCTCTCCCACAACAAGCATAGCATGTCGTTAATTACGAAAACAATAGAAATGAATAATAAAGCTGTTCTCTGTAATTTTCACGTAATAAATCATGGAACGTGTTATTATCGACTCTGTAACTGCTATTTGTGAGATTAATTAAGTTTTATTTTTCTCGACACATAACAACCTTATATTAACGAGCTAGAATGGCTTTTAACATTTCTGTATTGGTTATTAACATACTTTTTTAACTTAACTGTAATTAGTTAAAATTCCATTTTTATGCCAAAAAGAACATGTAAGTTGACACAATAATACACTTTTGTCAAGACTTGATCACGATATTGTGAGTAATGTAATTATACCACTAGTTAGAATAAAAACTACTGGGTAAAATCCCTACCTGGATGACGTTAAGATCAGAAACAAATAATACTAAGAAAGACACCATCTTTATGCCACTCTACTTAAATAAATAATTAAACCATAAAGTTGATAGTGGCTAATAAAATTCATGACAACGTCAAATAATTTTTCATCCTGTTAACAAATTTCAAAAACATTCACCACAAATCTTGCATGCACTTCTCTATGATAAGCTATGGTACGCGTCGAGTGAAAATATTTTTCATCTTTCCAAAAAGCGCAAATCAATAATGCGCTTTGAGTAATAGCTTCCGTGCGCCTCGTCTAGTGCTCTTCAAATGTGTGCACCTCTAGGAATACCTTAATTTTACCAGCTAATATTCTTATTAAGATACCTAGACTCTATTTGAGTAACCCTTTAAACTGTGAGCGAATGTAATTCCGCGCAAAAGCTTAGTATTTTAGCAGTTGTCTTACTGCGGTGAGATGCTGTCGGGGGCAAGAGCCCTCCCGCTGGGCTGTCGCGACTTGCTAACGGGGGCTGATCGGCTGCATTGTGTAACTAAGGCCAGGGACACAGTCATGGTTTAAATATTTCGCTTGGCATCAAGCATGACATGAAATATCGATGAAATCAAGTCCAGCCGCATTACATCTGGCAGGTCACGGGGGGGTTGTGCGCCAATTTTGGCGCTCCCGCACTTTGGGCCACCAAATTGCAAATTCATTGTTTAAATATTTCGCTTGGCATCAAGCATGACATGAAATATCGATGAAATCAAGTCCAGCCGCATTACATCTGGCAGGTCACGGGGGGGTTGTGAGCCAATTTTGGCGCTCCCGCACTTTGGGCCACCAAAGTGCAACCACGCAGCCACAAGTGGGTAGAATTCATTGTCAAGCCAGTGACTGTGGACCCAACTGTAGATTTAAACAAAAATATTTGGTGAGGCTCAAATGATGGGTGAGGATTCGAGTATTGGTATACTCAGCAGAATAAAAACTGTAAAAAGAATGTATTTGTATCCATACTGGAAACTTAATTATGGGCGTAAAGCCGGCAGAGCATTTCACCTTACAAAGGTATTGCTAACCAAAAACTTTTTGGTTCTGTTTCCTTTATTACTAACGCTACTCAAAATGTATTCGTCTAGGCCCCCAAACCTGTAAAACGTCAATCAGGTGATATGGATGTACAGTCAGCCCCACTCAGTCTGTACTATTGCCGTAGGAAAATAACCTCAATTGTAATGGAATACGTTGATATTGACTGCTGAAGAGTGTTGGTTGGCTCAACCTAGTGATATCAAATAGTGCTTTGTTTTCGATACACGTACAATTTGGATCGCGATAAGCTCTTTTATGCGGGCGCCGAAATACTGCCTTAGAGATACTCGTAGTTGGGTCTAGAACAAAAAGTGGGAGGATTATTTTACGCATTTTTTAAGTGGAAGGTCAAAACTCTTGGTCTCCCACAACGACATTTTTGCCGTTGGGTCACTCCAAAGCAACGAATGTGTGATGAACATAAGAGTGGCGGTTTATTTGTTTGTTATAAATAAAAATCGAGGAGATGCGAAGAGGCTTTTCCTTGGTAATGATACAGTTTTGGATGACAACGACCGAACAAGTTCAAATAACACAGGTTTTGTAATTGGTAGAGCGTCGTGGCGTGGTGGTAGTGGTTCACTCGAACTCAGATCGTGGATCGTATGGTCCCGAGTTCAAATCTGGCCAGAACCAAAATCTTTGAGTTCATTGTTCAAAAACCAAATCAACTCGGGTAACGGCGGAAGGCTCACCACCTATCACGTTGGGTTCTAATACCATTGGTGAAAAGTGGGCTTCTGAGTGTTTCGTTCACCATGACGACACAGTCACTTGTCTCTGACTTCCCCGTTTGGGATAAGGTATAGATGGTATATTATGTATGTTTTATTTTTGTAATTTGTTGCAGGTATGTTCCACTGTTGCGCGTTGCGTTGGGCGGCGCGGGCGGCAGTCAAGGCGATTTTACACGCGTTTGCTTGAATAGGAGCGTTTCATTTAAAAAAAAAGTCGCTTTTCTGTGAAAGCACTCATACAACGTCGCATGTCTGAATTCGATGCAGGCCGCGCCGCCAATCGCAACGCGCGATTCCCCGCGTCTCCGTAAATGAAGTCTAAGAGATGATTGATGATGATGAAAAGGGAAAAAAGTGGGAACGGACGTCCGAAGTCGTGGCAAAAGCTAGTAATATTTATGAAATTATTTAGTCTTTTACAGCTATATAGGAAACCTCTTGGGGTCACGTGCGACCACTAATTCCTGCGTGTCCTCTAGAGCGAGGATAGACGCAAGTGTGCTTGTTGAATACAAAACATGTTATTTTCAAAAGCTTTGTGTATTCGTGTGGTAATTCAATATAATATTATATTATTCAGATTTGTGTTCACTGAAAACAAAAGTCTTTTTTTGGATCCATGTTCCAGACACAACGCACCGATTTAAACTAATAAAATTTTAATAGTAGAGTTTTTGTGGATTTGAAGATGAAAATTATGTTACTTGATATTATTCTTATCATATTCACGTCCGAAAAACCGCTAAGTATAAAAATGCTTAATATCACTTTATTTCACAGTATAGATATTCATTGCACAATATATTACCGTTACGATGAGTATTAAACAAAGCATTTGATGCGCAACTCTCGAATAAAAGGAAGTAATCGACTCAGAAGCGTATAGGAACGCGAAGGTCGCTAGTTTTGAGCAAGAGAGCATTCTGCACAGATCTCTGACTCTAGGATCGAAAAATGCACTTTATTTTGTAGGTGATAGAAGTGACGGGTATGCAGACGTTCTCCTGAAATCGCGGCGAGGACGGATGGTAAACACAACGCGGCCTCGCGCGTTGCATCGAGAGATTGCCTTTCTTTGTTATTACGGCGATGTCTAGTGTAAGCTATACTATACTTAGTTATATAACTAAGAGTTAAATAAAATCAATCAAGGGGTTTTTCAACATTTACATTACTATAAGCTCTTTTAAATTTCACAAAACTTTTGTGGCATCAATGACAACCGAATTATTAGGACCTAGCATCTACGCGCTGTCAACAAAACAACAAAAACAATTAGACCCGCCATACACGGACAGCTTTCACAGCTAGTATCGACAGCTTCAAGCTGCTACTCCATATTGAACTACAATATTCTACGTACACACGTACACGGAACCGCTCGAGCAGTTATGTTCTGTTCTGTTCCGTGTATGTGTGTACGTCGAATAGTAGTTCACTATGCAGTCGCAGCATGAAGCTGTCGATACTAGCTGCTTCAAGCTGTCCGTGTCCCGCAGGCCTTAGTTACAATGTATTCCTACTTTTATCATTTATACAGGTCAGAAAGAGACAGAAGGCTGGATATCACTGTTACGTTTATGCCATGAGCTTTTCAATTGTGTTGTGAGACGTGCTGTATCCAGTGTATGGACATTCATTGTTTGGCAATCATAATTTACTAAGTAAGACATTCTTAAGAAGACGTCACATTTAAAGTTTTAACATTACCTAAGCGTAATATCACAGCATAACATATAAAAGACGGACGACCTGGTAAAGGTAGCAGGACTTGGTGGATGCAGACCATCTGAACCGGTCGCTTTGGAAATCTATGGGGATACCTACGTTCCGTTAGTCGTACGTCTTATATCTGCAAATGATGATGATTACTTGCTTTCTCAAAGTATAGTAACTTTGAAAAGGATATGTTGATGCAAAAAATAGGTTAAGGGTTATTTGATGCTAAATATTAAATTAAGATTAATGTTATATGCTCCAAAAACCTTAAATATTTGCGTTTTGCTGCCAATCAATTTACCGCAAACAATGTAATACTTTTAATGACTTAATTACTAATTTTACGCATAGTTAGGCCTTAGTCAATATTCAGGTAACCAACGAACAGTTAATTAACAGGATAATGAAATATCCGTTTTGCAAAAAGAAATATTTGTCTAAATATAATAGATAACGAGTGCTATAGAGTTAAATAAATAAATAAATAAATAATAAATATCCCTGGACATTATTCCACACAGCGCCATCTAGCCCCAAAGTAAGCTAATTAAAGCTTGTGTTATGGGATACTAGACAACGGATAAACATACTCAAATACATTTTCTTTTGTAAATACATACTTATTATACATAGGAGACACCCAGACCAGTACAAACAGACATGTTCATGCACACAAATGTTTGTACTGTGCGGGGATCGAACCCGCGACCTCTGGTGTAGTAGCCAACTTCTTAACCATTACACCAAGTCGGTCGTAATTTATTTATAGCGCCATATTTTTGAAATATAGGCTTTTTGCATTTGTAATCCATAATCAACCTTAGTCAGAAAGTGAAAGAATAGCGTCAGTAACGATAGCTAGAGATTTGAAGCAGCAATTTTTATGTTTGCTTGTATCTACACCATAAGTCCTTCAAACTGTTGTCAGGTTATGAGCTGCCGATACCGTGACGGCTCACATCGCATCGAGTTTCCGCCACTTCACCTACAATATTCAATTCCTTTCAATTCTTTTATTCAATAACAATACATGCATTGTGTTTAAAGTTTTGCACAATAACCTACTTCTTAGCGTGTCGATGGAACACGAGAATTAATGACATCGTAGCAGCCCAGAATTCAGCCACTTGTATTGCGGATCGACTGCCGTCCATTAAATCCGCTGGCGTGCAGGTGTTGGGGCACGCCGGGCACGATGTTAAGTGTGCCATAGTTTGCACTGCACCGCAAACACAGCCCACATAGGAGCTTACCGAAAATCCCCACCTGACCAAGTTCTCCTTACTTCGGCCAACCTGAGTCCGAAGCCTGTTTAAGGACTTCCAGATCGGCCATGGTAAATCATGTCCACAATAATCATAACAAATAACAAATATCTACTCTCATAATACTCGTAATAATAACATCGCATAAAATTTACATTATAAAACATTAACGCATAATTTTATTATTTCACCACACTGCATTACAATTATTGCATAGTCAATTACAACAATGAATTCATCGTCAGTTTTACAAAATTACAATTATTACGATAACAACATTCATGTCATTATTGAAGTTCATCAATACAATAAAGTAGCCAGTTCGTCTCCCTAACCGCATTCGCCACGCGGACGTTTCGGACCGCCATTGTCGCGGACAGCCGTGAAGGCTCACAAAGCGGTAACGTGCAGGTTTGGTGATCTATAAGTTGATTTGGCTGAGGGGCCACCTACCCCTTCTGGTAGACGAAAGATCTGATCCATGTTGCAGGAAGCCACTGGACGCAAATATCCCAAAGCCGCTCGCTGCTATGTTCTCTGAGGGAGGCCTATGTCCAGCAGCGGACTTCTAAAGGCTGTTGATAATGATGATTGTGAGCTTAAGAATCAGATGAGATATCGTGGTCATAACCTCACTACAAACTCATACATCTGTTGCACGAGTTTTAAATGATAATCAATTTACTAGTGTTCACTAATAATATACTTACATTATGCCCAGAGCTGTGTGGTTTGCCGTTAGACAAATCCTAATGACTTATTATGTCATATTATGAAATTGCAACTGTGTGAACCACCGCATAGCAGCACTTCAGTGATAAAAAGCCGTCAACTTAATCAATGTCAAGAAAATACTTGACATTGGCAAATGATGACTTTTATGCATTTTCTGACCACCTGATGTTAATTGGTTATTTTTTATATGTGTTTGGAATAGTCCTATTAATTATTCGCAAAAGATTACCTGTTTTAGTATATTTTTTATGAAACTTAATCATTTTCTGTTGATTTGATAACGTCGGTCCATCACAGGTTAACAAAGGGTTATCAATTTTATTCATATACCGCTTTCGCTCAACTTCTCTTTTTATTAATATTTGCATACTTATACCGATTGCGTGTTCCATAGATTACCATATTTTACCGAGTATTTCGCAAGAAAGTTGGTTTCTAAAGGATGAATAAAAGAGAGTGTCATTTACCTGATGTGGAACTTAATTATTTTCCTTCTCTACCTAGGCCACAAAACTCTAGGGCTCATAACTCTCCACATATGCGGAAAAGCATAATATCACTTACCTATCATCATGTACGCATAGTCAGCGGCCCCGACTGTGCACAGTAGCTCTGAGGTAAAGATATTCCTTAATTAGGTATATTAAAGTTTATTGTGAATTAACAAAAACGTCCCGAATTGCAGTTCAAATTTATTCTAAGATTATAACTGAAATAACAGACAGTTGTATGTTCTTTATAGTATTAAAACAATGCAAAAATGTTGAAGTTTTTTGGTTAAATTGTTGATCAAAGGTTTACATTATTGGCGATTTTCAAAACCAGAACGGGACTTATTAGTTCACGTATTTTTTTGATATAAAAACCAGTAAATAATTCTGGTACAAACACAGTGAAGAAAACTGGAGGCGCCTTAAGTATAGGCAGTTCATCTTTTTAAGTCTATCGGTTGCATCGTTACCTGTCATTTAGCTGTATTCTAAACGAGCTAAAACTAGAATCGTTTCTCAAGCGTCAGCAAAAAGCGGCGTTTGCGCAAAGTCGGGCGAGATTCAGGTCGGAGCGAGCACGAACGCAGGCGCATGGATCGATGAGGTGTTGCCCGCTTTTAATAGGTACAGTCACCAAGATAAGTAGCTGAACACTGTCTTACAACTTTCGTCACGTAAAAAGAACGCTTGGAGACAGTGGAGAGGATGGTGGTTTGGTGCACGAGTACAATATGTTCATACCATTTCGGGAACCTTCCGTTTCCATTTAAAAGATACATATTATAAATTCAATAATTCAGTAATCAATTAGCTGTGATATTATGTTCTGTCTGTATATAAATGCATGTTTATTCAATAAGTTATGTAGTATTGTATCAATGTTGTGTTACAAGTTTAGTACGTGTATAATCTTGTAAAGACTACTGTGAAAAACTGTGTACGTGAGTTGCGAATTGAGATTATTGCTGCTTTTTGCTTTTTCTCATTTTGGTGCGCATAGTGTCTCCTCTATGGCATCTACGGAAGACCAGCGTCGCAGTGTTATGATACCCCAAAATATGCTGAGTACATGCCTTTTTGGTGTCAAAACGTGTCACCCTATTTAATCTGCACACTTTTTTTGTTTTTATTTGTACTGTTTCGTCACCAAATAAATGTTTCTCTTTCTTTCTTTATTTCAATTTAGCCCTAGCTCACTGCGCGGACATTTACCACATTGGTTTGTTGAAGCGATCAGACAAAGGGATAGAAGGTTAGCTACTATGACAAAGAATCTAGGATACAATAACTGTGGTCTAGTAGGCTAAGACTGAACATTCTATGCTGCTTCTTTGACTTTGAGGCTGATTTAATTTTTAGAAAAATTGCGTAAAAAATGCTGCGTACTGATCAAACTTCGCGCTGATTAAAGGTTTTTCATTTTGGTATAGATGTCGTTGTTCTCGGTCCAGGTCGAAGCAAGCACGAGATATTGATAAGGTGTTCAGGAACATAAGTGGCTGTAACACTTCAGCGTAACTCTGTCAAGTAAGAAAATGCTAGCCGACAGTGGAAGGGAAGATCCTACGCACGTGTACAGTATAAATAAGCGGGTTCCTAATTTGGCCCTAAATTCGCCCTCGGCATAGGTCTTGGGCAGCGTTCTTTATAGATGACGGGAGCTTTAGCTAAACACATAAGTACATATTCACATTAGCTTTATTATAGTGTGCACGCGGATGCCCTATGAGCCTATATACCAAGCCCAGGCTAATGTTGAGTCAGCACTTAAGCCTACCAAGCCCAAGCTAATGCCGAGTCAGCACTTGAGCCTACCAAGCCCAGGCTAATACTAAGTCAGCACTTGAGCCTTTATACAAAGTCCAAGCTAATGTTGAGTCAGCACTTGAGCCTACCAAGCCCAGGCTAATGCCGAGTCAGCACTTGAGCCTACCAAGCCCAGGCTAATGCTGAGTCAGCACTTGAACCTATATACCAAGCGCAGGCTAATGCTGAGTCAGCACTTAAGCCTACCAAGCCCAGGCTAATGCCGAGTCAGCACTTGAGCCTACCAAGCCCAGGCTAATGCTTAGTACGGTCTTTTTATTTTTAAGACATGGTGAGACCGCTGTCTGATGGATTTTTGTTCCTCTTTTTGTTATTTCATTTTGTTATTGTACGTAGGTCACACTATAAGTTTTTCGTAAATTAAAAAAACAACATGTTATAACCAAAATATTATGTTTATAACCAAAATATTACATTTTAAACATTTTTTCATGCGATCGAACTATTTTTTAAAACAGGAGGACCACAGATCTGAAGGCATGTTTTCTACGTGCTGATTGAACGCTATCACTGCCTCTTCGGAGTAGGTAAAAGTGAAACATCTCATCAAATCTTTGATTTTGGGGAAAATACGGAAATCACAGGGTGCTAGGTCGGGGCTATGCGCAGGATGGGTGACGAGTTGTACTTTTTCGGAAGCTAAAAATGACTTTGTTTTGTTGACCGTGTGTGAAGAATCGTTGTCATGATGTAGGAGAACGCGGCTTTTCGGTCGTCTTTCGCGAACTTTTTCTAACACCCTGGGTAAACAAATGGTAGAATACCACTCGACATTAACAGTCTTTTGATCTTCAAGAGGAATTGTACAGATGGGACCCGTAGCTGAGAAAAAAAACGAGATCATTTTTTTACCAACTTTTCTCGCCTGCCTCACTTTTGTTGGCCTGTTCTCATTCTCAAAGACCCATTCACAAGATTGCTGTTTTTTTTCGGGTTCAAAACAAAAAATCCACGTTTCGTCTCCTGTGACAATGTCATAAACGGCATTAGAATGTCCGTGGTCGTACTTCAGTAGCATCTGTGAGCACCATTCCACGCAAGCCCGCTTCTGCTCCGCTGTCAGTTCATGAGAGATCCAACGACAACAAAGTTTCCGAACTTTCAATTCTTCGTGTAAAATTTTCTGTATTTGACTCATACCAATCCCCAATAGTCCTCGATTGTCACATAGGTAATCCGCAGGTTTTCTTCAATTAGCCGCTTATCAGTAGTCACATTATTTTCATTGACGGCAGTTGAAGGCCGCCCTTCACGAAATTCGTCATGTAAAAAAACTCGACCTCTCTCAAATTCAGCAAACCATCGCCTCACGGTGCTCAAACAAGGTGCTTCTCTCCCAAAAGCATTTTGAAGACGAGCGGCACAGTCTTGCGGAGGGAGAACTTTTAAATCATAAAAAATCATCGCTCTAAAATCTTTTCGACTTAATTTCATTTTCGTTGCGTACGTCGAACTTTGATGTGTGATAAAAAACAATTGACAAATGATTTCCCGCCATTTGTTTTTTTTAATACTAAGAAGGTTGCAACGTTTAAAAAAATAAAACATTCGAAATTCAAGTGCAAAACTTTTAGTGTGCCCCATGTATGTGTGCCTACCACTTCTGTATTTAAAAAAATGTAACTTTGCTCTTAAGTGAATTAATGATTTCTATTTCTAAATTCTAAACTAATAGCGGTCCACACAGTAAACAAGAATCACCCAAATATAGTTCTTCGTTTGTTACAAGATTTAACTTGAATTTAAATCGTCTAATTTTGAAATTGCATAGTTATGTCTTGATGTCACGATCCTAAACGAATTGGCAATCCTGAGTACACGATTCATGGAATTGTCAGTTCGCTCAAAATACCATTAATTGGATATTGGTCTTCAAAAGTCTAAATAGAGCTAAAATTATATGTAACATTTAAATTCACTATTTAATTTATTACCTATTTTAGCACGCTCTAAAGAACTTTTTTGTATTTAATTTGCAGTTCATTCTTTAATTACTCACGATTTCGAGCTTCTGTTTTTGATTGAAACTTTGCTCTTGGGAAATACTTGAGGGTTTTAATCACAATAATAATAATAATTTATTTATTTATTCTCTCACAGAAGATTTATACAATAATGTACAGGTGCAGGAACAGCAATATAGAAACAAAATCTGCGCCGTGAGAGCTGGTGCCTGATGTAGGTTAATGAAAACCTGTAATACAGGTCACCAGGACCCACTCCGCGGTTTAACTTTAACTACAAATGTTAAATTAAGCACAAAAAACTTATATGTTATTCTGAGATAAGAGATGGTACGAGTAATTACAAGAAAAATAATACAATCTAAAGATAAATTTAACTAATTGAAAAGTGTGTGTATGTACCCATATTTATAGTTGTGGTGGTGAGGAAGCATTTAGCATAGATATGGGGGTGAGTTTGTTTGTGTAGTAGTTGTGTCAATGTGTGTAAGTGTTTGAGTACCCGAAGAGCGTATTGATTGAAAGGATAAGAAATATTCAGAAATAAAAGAAGAAATACCGGGCATGGTTCTAGGACATTGAACACAGTAGCTTTTCTGTGTCTTCGTAGTTTAGTGTTTTAAGATATTGAGTTATTACGTGTTTGCAGGTTGACTTGGGGTGTTTGTAGAAATGGAGCTTAGCATTAAGTTTGTTATAGAGACTGCTGAGAATGGTCTGCTGGAAGAAATCTCTTTTAGAGATAAGCTCACCTATACTTAATATGCTATCTTTATACTTCTCAGTGTAAACTGTATTTTGTGTACAAACGTATAAATGAATAAAATGATAATAGGCAGTCAATGTCTTAAGGAGACTGTAAATTAATAGTTATACATGCCCGTGGATCTGACTAGGTATCATTTTTACAAGAAATATGCAAATAATTAAAGCGCAAGGTTGATTGGAACGCAGAGATAATCTCGCGCAGAAAGTTCAGGGCGGCACCGGCGCCGGCGCACCGCCATGGGAACGGCGACACTATCCGTAAGTTCATTGTGCTGTGTGGGAGCTGATCTTGCTGCACTGAAATCATAGTGAAATCTCACATGTTCATTAATTCAATTCAGGCGGATTAATCCGTTTTTTCTTCATTTTAGCGCCTAGGGGCTGATCATTCAAGGGGGGCTAGTAACCATGAGTTTAAATTCTCGAAATCAGAAACGAGAGTCAAAGCGGAGCAAATGCCAGTAGAAATGAAAGGCACAGTTAAGTAGGTAAGGGCTCATTTAATTGACTCTTCAGTTTATTGGGATTTGACATTCTCATGTCATGTCAAACCCCAATACAAAATTTTACGCGAACGATAATGTAAATTTAAAGTGGCAACTCGTGGTAGACGTACAGAATCGGGCGTAGTCAAGTAAACTTTTATCTATCATTTTTGGTTCCATTTCTATATATTTTTTTAATTTATATACCATTCTAAATAGTCACACAACACAATTAGAAATAATTTAGCATTCGAAAAACCACGAAGGTTTGTGATAATGCTGCAATGTAATTTACATAATCTTGTCAACGAGAGACAATGACGGTCCGCGAAGAACCGTGGCAACCATAAAGAAAAGAAAAATAAACACAATTACTAAGAAATATACTCACTAAAAAAAATGTAAGTATGTACTCATAAATATTTTCTTAATGGGTAAGAAGAAGTGATTATTTAGAAGCGCCTCATATCTCACACAGAAACTATACTACAGACGCTAGCGACTGTCGGCGGCTTATACCGCGGCTCGTTTCGGGCATGTTTGCGGAATATCAATCTGACGGTTTTATGGCCATCATCCGCAAAAAAACCGTATCCCTGATCCGCAGGATGCGAAGCAGTCACAACAGCATCCTGATGACCATAGCGGATAGGTACACCTCGCCGCTCTGGAAGTGCATGGTGCTGAGAGTTACCACGGAAACAAATTTATTTGTTAACTCTTAGCATACTATTAATTGCACTATTATTTTATTAGGTTTTTTTTATTTTTTATTTTCCTTTAGTGCTATTTTTCTTTTATACCTACCTTGTTTTCGTGTACTAACATAGTTTTCTAAGAAATTCTACTAACACAACTATGGATTCAGTTATCCGAAATTTTCAGTTTTTTTTATGCTCTTGGTTCGTGTACAGCTCGTGGCTCGTGTATTTTCTAGGTTTTTCTTCTCCATCTACTTCGGTCTTCAGCTTGATGGAGAGCCTGGGATATCGGCATCCGCAATTCCTCGGACACCTGGTCGGACCACCGTCTGGGACTGCGTCCTCTCGGTCGTTTGCCATCCACATTGCCGGTCACTATGAGCCTCTCCAAGTTATCAGTACCTCGGCGTGCTACATGACCAAAGTACTGTAGTATTCTGTGTAGGCATATTGTCGAGAGACGCTGCTGGGTGTCTAGCTTGAGCTCTTTCAATATCGAAACGTTGGTGATACTCTTATTACCTTATTTAAAATGGGCTTGCGTTAGGTCTTAGTCTCGCCTGGTGGTAAGCGATGACGAGGCCGATGGTGGTGCACGCTTACCTAGAAAATGCCTATTCACTCTGGTCTTGAAGATACCAAGGTTGTAAGTATCCGGAAACACAAACGCAGGGAGAGCGTTCCACTCCCTAGCGGTGCGGACCAGAAAAGTCGCAGCAAACCGTTGAGTGCGGATTGTTGGAAAGTCAACCACATGGGGAAGCCCTCCCGGCGTCTAGTGGTTCGGTGGTAGAGAGTAGAAGGTGGTATCAGGTTGTGTAGTTCCTGCGCACACTCTCCAAAATAACCTTATAAAAAACGATGGACAGGCGTGTTTACGCCGATGCTCCAAACTCTGAAGTTTGGTTCCAACGAGCGCATCGTCGCTTATGAGTCTCCTAGCTCTTCGGACTTCTTCTTCTATTGGTTATTTTTACAAAAATAATCCTCATGGTAACCACAACGACTCTGCGGACCCTTCAGCCAGCCTCGGTAAAAGCAAGCTCAATTCCAGTCACGATAACACCACTGTGTCTGAAGACACGCCTTACAGTCATCCTCGGGATCGTAAACCGAAACACACGCAGGGCCCCCCCGCGTGCGCTTCACGACCCCAAGGGTCTTTCTAGTCGCCTCTTACGATAGGCAGGGATACCTTGGCAGTATTCTACTCTCCTAACCGTAGGGAACACCACGTTTTGATAGTCTGCTGTAACTGCATATTATGAGTATCAAGCGGTCCAAATGCTTGCTTGTCTGTGTATAAATAACTTTTCTTTTTACCGTTGCTTTCCTTTGAAAGAAAATAATTATTTTCATTTGTATCGCTTGACTCGGCAGCCGCGCGGGGCTCCATGATTGAATCAGGGGGCTTACGCGGCGATTTCCCCCGGGTTGTGTTCCCGACCTAGCCTGTTACGGGTTTGTTTCCTTTGATATGACGACAATTAATTTATTTTGCCTTCTCGATATTATTGTAGTCTTCTTTGATAAACGGAGTAAAGGTTAAGAAAAGAAGGTTTAAACACTTGTCAGGCAATCAATATTTACTAGCAAAGGGTTTTTTAGTATTAAGCCGTATAATTTTAATTGTTAACATTAAAGTTTCATCTAAATCGGTATAGTAGTTTTTGCGTTAAGGAATAACAAACATAAATGCATACTCACAAATGTTCGCATTTATAATATTAGTAAGACAAGTAGTACCTATTATATTAGTTATTGACTTGAAAATTATACATCTGACCTAATAAGGTTTACTAACTTAGAGTATCTGGCAGCTCTAAGACTGCTATTTTTACCCGACTGCGCCAGAAGAAGAAGATATGTATAACTGTTTGACACGCTCTGCAGCCTGAACGGCTAGATGGATTTTAGCTTGAGAGGTGTCGTTAGATTCGTATTAACTGTGAGAGTGACACTGGGTATATCCAAATAAATAAAAATTGGCGGATTTTTGGTTTTCTACCTAAACCCCTTGAGTGGGGTATCAAAAAGAAGGGCTTGAAATAGCGATTCCAAAAATACAGGTTTTTCAACTAGAAAGTCTTGTATAAAAACTTATTATATAAAAAAACCGACTGCAATGACTACTCAACAAGCAACTAATAAAACCAACTTCAAAAAAAACTATTCCAAAACAAAGCACTAAAAAGTAAAAAAATAATTGCGTATTCTTCTAAAACTTATACGATAATATAATGTAGGTACAATTATTGTTATTGTTGGAGTCGGTGTCAGCCAAGGAAACACTACAATATACCTAGCAATATACCTATTTTTAACATCTTACGTTTACGTATGTATGTAGGTAGATATAAACCTACATTGCTTACGGCATAAAAAAACATAAAGTCGAATTGAGAACCTCATCTTTTTTTTTAAAGTCGGTTAAAAAAAAGTTTTAAATCATTGCAGGCGGGGACAAAGCAGGGAATAACTTTGTAGTTACTTATACTTCTACAAAAAGGTTTTGTTTATAAATGTTTAATGAATGTTGGACCCCGCCGCAATGATTTAAAACGTTGCGAACGAGCTTGTTTTTTCCTTTTGATTTTTTTAATAATAAGTTTTTATCGTTCTTTGATTAAGTTTCATTTTACCAAGAAAAAGCCACTTTTAAAACACTTACCCAATGTTTTTTGGAACAAAGCAAACGCTTTCCTAAAATGCGATATTAACTGTCCGAGGAGTACCTACCAGTGAAAAAATTGAAATAATTTTATTCACAATGGCATTGGCGGTCGGTATTGTGTTACTACCTCGGAAACCCAGTAAAGTGTTTCTAAATGAGGAAAATATCAAAAATGTATGGCTTTGCTGAGAAAAAGTTTCTTCGCATTTTGTAAGAAAATTCAAAAAAAAAATTAATGTAGTTTATTTACATTTAACTAAAGTATGAACGTGCCATTTTGTTCGATTACTTTTTGCCATCTTGTAGGTAGGGACATAATCCCATTGCTATAGGAATTTTGAGGCATCTGATCAAAATACCGCGATAAGTGGTTTTGGCAGTCCTCTCGTGAGTTTAACCTGACACTGCCTAAAGAATTCTGAAGAGACCGAAACAGGTGGAAATCTGAAGGTGCAAGGTCAGGACTATACGGCGGATGCACTAACACCTCCCAGCCAAACTCTCTTTATTTTTGCTGAGTGGCTTAAGATGTGTGAGGTCTAGCGTTATCATGATGAAAAACAACACCCTTTCTCTTGATTAATTCCGGCCGCTTTCTCTCAACTTCTTGCTTTAATCTGATCAGTTGTTCGCAGTAGAGTTCAGAATCGATGGTCCTGCCTGGTAACATCTCAAAATGAATAATGCCCTTCCAACCCCACCACACACACAGCATCACCTTGTTGCGTGTTAACCCGGGTTTCACCACAGTGTGTGAAGCCTGACCGGTCTTAGACCACGACCTTTTTCGCACATTCTTGTCGTACGAGATCCACTTTTCATCACCAGTTATCAGCTTCTTCAAAAATGGTTCGGTTTCATTACGCCGTAATAAAGAATCATAAATGAGTACACGGCTCATTATGTTTCTTTCAGTGAGCTCGTGAGGTACCTAAATATCGAGCTTTTTTGTGTACCCAGTTTTTTCAAATGCGCCAAAACTGTTTTGTGATCAATTCCCAGTTCTTCAGCTACGTCGTAACTACTGATATGCCGATCTTGCTCCACTTTTTCAAAAATGGCATCCATTTTATCCGTAATATCGCCCGACCAGAGCGACGTGCATCTATGACATCAAAATTTCCGGATTGAAAACGTTTAAACCAAATCTGTGCTACTCTCACAGACTCTGTCTGCACTAGGTCCATAAGCATCGCAAATATTTTTCGGGGCTTGCGTTGCATTTTTACCTTTTTTGTACCAAAATTGTAAAGTTTACCTATCGAATTTCTTCATTAGATTCACTCATCTTAACAGTAAGAAAAACAAATGAAAATCACACATTTTCCTAATTTGAATTTGGAATTATCTTCTTTAAAATTTAAACTTTTAATAATATCAAATCCAGCCGAATACAAATAGTATAGCTAAAGAGATTTTATCACAAGTTCATACATACTATATGCGAAAAGACTTTTTCCCCAACCTAATATTACTTCGTTCATTATACATTGAACGATAGACTCTGTCGTCATTAGATGTCAATACTGAGCAGCAATCAACTGAGAGGTCAGTAGACTTGACTAACGGCGAGTTGCAATAGAGGAGCAGTTGGTAATTGGCCGAGAGGTTACGCAGCAAATTGGGAAACTGTGACATGAAACAAATAAAGAGTACCTATACTATATGGTGATGTAACCTTTTTTAGGAGCAAGTTTTGATTTCGAGGATGATACCGATCACGTTCGGAAACATGTCAATCTGAGATATTTTGTTGAACTGAGTCCTAGAGAAATAAGAATTTAAAATTCTACCCCATTGACAACAGGGTCATATTTTGAACTCCATCAAAAAAAATTCCCAGACATTAGGCATCAATCGAAGACAGCTTTAAAAAAAAGGGTAGGTTTCCTAACTTTCACATTACAATATTTTTTCCGAACAGATTATTCGTGCGGCGTGGTTACTTAGTCAAAATTAAATTTCAACTTCTGAATGAAACGCGGGTGGAAACTGAGTTTATACCTTTGAGTACTTATAATAACTTAACATTTTAGTACTGAAGGATGTCAAACAGAAAAATACGTCTTTCGTCTTTCTTTCCATAGATTCTCATATTTCAATTTGGATGGTGTTTATAAAGTAACCCTGTATGTTTAGTGAACTTTTACTTTGTTTGATTTCACTTGAGGTCATAACGTTTTTCGCCTATAAAAAAATAGCGGACGATTTACCCAAAAAGCAATATATTTAAACGTTATTTATGACAAAAACTTATTTAACTTCAAGTTTTCCACAATACAAAATTGAAACTTTGCGTAAAGTGAGTTTTATAGGATAGCACTACTATTCTCGAAATAGTAGTTGATGAATATAATATATTCGTGCGTCTAGTAGAGTGATTACAGCGTTTGACGTACTCTGATGAGTCCCGTACTGCAGGACGTGACGGGAATGCCGCGGACTCCTAGAGTAATTAGGGTTTTGCTGTTAATGTATACACAGCCAATAGCAAGGGTGTATCGCAGCCATTATAAGCTGAGCCCTCGACGCTTTGAATCCACATACTACGGGCGGAACGAAATGTATAGACTTGCACTAGAGCCGTGTTGATGTAGGGACCTTAAGTTACTGACATAAGGCCCATTTCGCAATGGTTTTGTAAAGGTTGATTTGAACGCCTCATTGCACGAGTTTGCTCGTGTCCATTTTATACAATTTATTTTTTGTTCTAAGTTAGTTAATGATCGACACAATTGGCGTAGGGCGCTGTAGCACGTTTCTCGCCTCGATTTCCGTAGTGTCCCGATTTCGATTCCGGTCGGGTCAATTCAGGAAACAATCTTTTCTGAATTGACTCGGGTCGGGGTGTGCTAGGTGACGCCCCTGGCTTAATTCCTTTTCTGGTAGCTCGTAATACAGGGATATCAATCCCTACTTCGAGACCATGGCAAGTGGTGTGTGTCTGGCGCATATTTTATTTATTTATCTCAATTTGAGGTTGTACTAGGAAAATTACATCCTCATAAATCGTTCGCCAAGAATAATGATTGTAAACATCACTTAACTTACTAAAATGAAGTGCACGAATTCATGAAACTTACATACCAAGGTTGTTACTTGTAGGTGGTCTTCTTACTCTTAATCAAAGTTTGCTTTTTTTTACATTCTCAAGTTTTTTTTACATTCTCAAGAACCCTCAGGAATTGAATCTTGAGCCTGTGCATCTTCATCCCGATTTTGCCTGCATTTAACACGTATTCTGTTTGATATTTCACTATCGCTTCTTGCATCACTCGCTACGTGAGACGAATAATGCGAGCGAGACGGGCAATCCCTTTCACTCTGGCACGACCTTGCGATATTCAGAAAACACCTTTTGAACGGCATGTGTGGAGTATAGGGTTGCCGAAATTTTTTATTACCAGACTACACACTACTTGTCATGGTCTCGAAGTAAGGATAATCCTTGTTTCACGAGGTACCAGGCCAGGATTAAGCCAGGGGCGTCTCCCAGCGCACCCAGACCCGAGCCAATTTACAAATGATCGTTTCGATTCGTTTGACAATAAGGAGATCGAGGCTTTAAATGTGTTTTTGGATTTTTAAGAACATAGAATGGATCTGTGATCACTAATCCGTGTTGATTAAGCCAATACTTTACAATATTTGCTTTTAGTACACTGGCTAATTTACTTCTGTCCAATTTTTTACTGGGTTATGGCTATCACAGTTCTCTCAAAAAATGTACCAGACATATTGGGATCAGACATTTAATCAAAACAGAGGAATTTATTGCTCACGCGAGAGTTATGATTTGTTTTGATACGCGGTAATGTACGCAGAGAATGCAGCAACATTCGTTTGATAGATCAAGGCAACCATCAAAGTAAGCAATGGCCTTTCTAGAGCGGAGAATTTACAAGTGTGGCTCTGCTGATATATTTTTTATCTCAGGGTATATTGGCAGGGTTTTTAAAAAAAAAAATGCCAATCAGCAAAAATAGTCACTTCCTCAAATAAAATACTTTCCTATCTGAAAGTACTTGCCAGCCCTGGCGCCATCTATCGCATCAGCGTAACACCACATCGGAGCGACTAATTATGAACGCCACTATAAATCCCTCGGCTAATTACTGCGCAGGCGCAGGATCAAAGGCAGATGTCAAAAGGCGGAGTTCTAGCATTCGGAATATGATATTTTGCAAAATTTTAATCGTTAGACGCGTCCGTGAGATTGTAGTCGGCCTCGTTAGCTTAAGAGAGTGTAGGTAAATTATTATTTGTATGGACATTTCACAATAAGATGATTGAATTCAAAACTAAGCAGGACCGGTTGTGGGTCAGAGACACATATATATATTTTATGAGGTATATCATGTAAATTTCTATAATGACGGCACAATTGGTGTAGTGCGCTGTAGCACGGTTTCTCGCCTTAATTCCGTAGTGTCCCGGGATCGATCCCCGGTCAGGTCAATTCAGGAACCGATCTTTTCTAAATTGGCTTGGGTCTGGGTGTGCTGGGAGACGCCCCTGGCTTGTCTGGTACCTCGTAACACAGGGATATTAATCCCTACTTCGAGACCATGACAAGAGGTGTGTTGTCTGGCGCATATTTACTATTTATTTACTATTTTTATAATGAGAAATTTGACGTAGCGGATAAGAATTGTGTTATATAAAGTCACCATTTACCTATTTTCATCATACATGATTTGAAGTTACATACAATAAGACTAACAAAACAGTTGATTGTGAACGCCACGAGAAATGTGAACC
Source organism: Udea olivalis (assembly GCA_947369235.1). Taxonomy (NCBI): domain Eukaryota; kingdom Metazoa; phylum Arthropoda; class Insecta; order Lepidoptera; family Crambidae; genus Udea; species Udea olivalis. Next base: position 2,407,639 of record OX376347.1, read on the forward strand.
ATTTTCGGAAATCCTAGAGCTTTTTCTTTTAGACAATATTCAACTAATGGGTAACTAAAGTGTTTGTTTGATGAAGGCTGCTGCTAAACGGCTGAAAGGAGACATAATAGCATGATAAATGAGTTTACGAGCTACGATCGTTCATAACGAAGCCTGCCTTCACAACGTGATCAACAAACTTTAACTCCGTTCTAACCACGTGTTATGTTTTTGCGACGCTGTAATTGGTTCTATTGTTGGCGCTACTGCATGCGATCTTGCGTAAAAATAACTTGGAGGAGACCGGTCCTTTCGTTGGTAATAGGCATGACAGGCCTTAATAGGTGGGGCAGGATTATTTTGCATGTGATTGAGGTTACATATAACATAAGATAAGATAAATATACTTTATTGTACAACAAATCATACTTAACATAAGCATTACATAATCTTAGATTGTACAATGTAGGCGGTCTTATCGCTAGGAAGCGATCTCTTCCAGACAACCTGCAGGTAGAGGAAATGACAAGACTAAAAAGAGAAAATAGGTAAGGTAGTGTGAGATAGTGAGATAATTATATATTTATACATGAAGTTATTTTATGCATTCATGAATGCAATTACATATAGGTAGTACTTATAAACGTAGTAAATATCTGTAAACATACACAAAATTATAAAGGAACGGTAAAAAAGACTTATTCAGGGTTGGTTTATCCACGCACTAGAGACATTTAAAAGTACATATATACATAACACATACATACATATATAACATAGCTACATAACTTCTTTCGAAGCTGCAGGCCTTCAAGGTGAGGATGGCTAGCCCAGTGATCCGTCTGAATGACTGGGCTTGTCAACCTCATATCTGGACCTCACGACCGCTTACCATCAGGTGGAGTGAGGTCATCTTGACGGGCAATATAAAAAAAACGGTTTCTTCTGACAAGTGAGAGAGTTAAGTAAGTAGAGTGAAAGAATCATTTATCATTTATTACACTTTATGACATGCCTAAAAGTATTTATAAATATTAATTAACGTAAATAAAATACTGGAAGAGTACATATTTAAAAAAAACCTAATACGGATCCACCATTGTTGGGAAGAAATTAAATACGAGAAATATGCAACAGACAACACTCCACTTGTCATGGTCTCGAAGTAGGGATGATCATCCCTGTGTTACCTGACAAGGAATTAAGCCAGGGCAGTCCCAGCACACCCGTATTACGTGGTCAGTTGGAGCATCAAGCTACCTTAGGATATTTTTTTTAGTTTTGGATCTAAAACTAGTTTGATAAACTAAACACGCCTTGGAAACTATTATTGAAATAATATTTTTGGTATTCTTAGCTTTTTCCACTCCATAAAATCGGTTAAAGGCTAAAACTATATCATTATAAAAATATAAAACATCAGCAACTCTCATATCTTAATAATATAATATTTTATAATGATCTTTCATGCCACCACCATGCTGACTACCAATTTATAACATTTTAATCATAGGCACATGACTAGCGACTGGTCGTTAGTGTTGTAATAAATGAAAAGGGGCTTAACGCAGATAAATCATAGACCATGCGGGCCGAATTCGCCACGCGTCTCCGCTGCTCGCTAGACCAACCGTCTACGAAAGTGCAGCTTTGAAATCTTTAAATTTCTTACATCATTTCATGGGTCAACTTACACTGATCCTTTACTTTTATGTCAGACGCTGAAGATCATCATTTTTCACAGCCATAAGGCGTCTACTACTGAACATAAATGTACCCCATAGATTTCCGAAGCGGCCGGTTGTAGGCGGTCTGCGTTCACCGAAATTCGGCCAACTTTACCAGGTCGTCTGTTCACCTTGCGGTTGGGCGTCCTACGCTGATATATATGCCCAAATATTCCTCAAATATTTTTGAATATCAAAAAAATGAAAACAATAACACAATGTAGGTTCGTCATGTATTGGTATCGAAACCGTGGCATTATAACCAATGCCGCTAACGATCATGCTCTCATTTTAAAGCGCTCTCGAGATAACGTGCATGACAGTGAAGGTGAAGCAACAATGTATGAATTTGATGACATAGGGGTCTTGGTCATGGGGTCAGGGGTCATGGTTTTGTTTATCTGCTGACAATAGCTGATGCTTTTATTCGACCTTTAGGTTAATGAAGTTATACGCCAAATGTATTCTTATTATACGAGCAAACAATACAAGTACCAGCAATTTGTACTTTTTCAAGTAGCTACTTATTTACCATAAGAACTTTTTACTCACTTGTTCCTAAGCTAGCCCGCAAACCAAGTTATAGGACAAGCGTAAAAATAGGTGACTGCTGTTTTTTATAGCTACACCATCTTGGACAGCGAGGCTAACTCACTGTATAAATATGCAGAGGCCGGCTGCAGTATTCATGAACCGTGTAATTGCGCTGTGAGTTAGGATTAATATGGCGCCGTATCTGTCCTTATCGTGTGTGAAATAATATATGTAATACGAGTATAACATACAAGTGTGATATAGAATTAACAATTTAATAACAGTTATTCAAACTAGTTTTGTTGTGGTTTAAAGGTTCAAATCGCAGTTAAGATATGCAACCGAAATAAAAATATTTATATGTGACTATTTTCAGTAACTAGGAACCCTAATAATGTAATGCTAAGAGTTTGGCAGTAACAACAACATACCCATAAGACAATGATAACCGGCTGTGTTGGTGCAATGGCAGCGATCCTGCCTTTAGCACCGGAGGTCGTGGGTTCGATTCGACAAACATTTATGTGGCGAACATTTGTGTCTGTTATGTATCTGAGAGTTAATATCTCTTAAAGCATGTATTTAGAAATATTAAAGTATATATTACTTTGACACCCATAGCACATTTTTTTTTATTAATGTCCTCTGCATAGCACAAATTAGACATGCGCGGCGCTCTGACAGATCGCCCGCTTAGAACAACACGACATTTTTGACACATGCACACAGAGAAGTGAGTTTCAGTCTCGCGGTCAGTCGCACTGTCAAAAACATTGAGATATTATTTTTACGTAAGATATTACATTATACTCGTAGTTCAATGGTCAAAAATGGTTTCGCGCAGATATTTCTGTTGCAGTGTATTTGGCTGTATGAACACCACACGATATTTTTTTATTAAAACATGATTATTAACTGAAAGAAATTAACGCTTAAAGCATTGTATAAAAAAATGCATTGCCCAATTTACTTAAAACGTTCAAATTGAATCTTCGCATATTATCTGAAAACTGAACGAACACGTAACTCGCAACCTTCGCTCTCCCATCCGGTCTCGATGGGTCTGTAATATAGCAATTATCGTTCGTTCGCCGGATAATTAGGCATTCAGGCATTAGCATGATGGATTAGAGGGAAACAGCCAATCGGCCGGTCAACACCTCGGTACTTTCTTGCGGTATTTAAATGTGATTTATATTGCAACACGGAAATATTAATAACATTGTATGTGTTTAATTTATTGTCCAATTCAGTCTAATTTAACTAAGCATTCCGATGCGATCTGTCACAATGACCAAAAATCACCAGTTTTAACCGTAAACGACAGTCAGTCAAATTCAGTCCCTTCAGTCATTTTGAACACTAATCTTTAGTCATTAATAATAGTTAAATTAGTTTTTTTTTTACCACACATGCGCCACACAACCACACCTCTTGAAATGGTCTCGAAGTAGGAATGAATATCCCTGTGTTACGAGGTACCACACAAGGAAATAAGCCAGGGGCGTCTCCCAGCACACCCAGACCCGAGTCAATTCAGACAAGATCGTTTCCTGAATTGACCCGACCGGGAATCGAACCCGGGACACTACGGAAATCGAGGCGAGAAACCGTGCTACAGCGCACTACGCCAATCGTGTCGTCAAGTATTTAGACAGTGCTGCTTCCAAAATTACAGTAATGAAAAAACCCAAACGATCTATCCTCGATCTTGGGATTAAACCCTCTTATATTCAATTAAATTATTTAAAATACACTGAGAATGGTTTGATTACAGTTTTGACAACTGTGGTTGGTCAGATTCAGTAATATACCATTTCTATTCAGGGTCAATGGAGACTATAACCGGGCTAATCGTTCGCACTGTAGCCCGTTGCAATCTCAAAGGCTTGCGAATGCTTTGTCGGAGTGTGATTAACCCTGCAGAGAACAAGTGATTAGTGAAGCTAGCGTTAGTGCAGCTCTGTCTTATGAGCGCCTGATATTATACTAAATGGAACAGTTACTGTAATGTGAAGTAACCGACTTTAATCTATACTAATATCATGAAGAGAGTAGATTTGATTGTTTGTTTGCTTGTTTGTATTGAATAGGCTCCGAAACGACTGGACCGATTCTGAGAATTATTTTACCAAAATACAGCCTATGTCACTGATATTGGCTATATCAGTGTCATAGGCTATATTTTGACGGGAAAGACACAGACAGACGCAGGCGTAGCCGCTGACGGACAGTTAGAGATAAGTGCATTTTTACATTTAACATTTACCAATGCACTGTTTTCATCAGGTCAGGATCAGGTCGATTCTGTGACCTTAAGGTTAAATCGCTCGTTCTGAAATACAGGGGTCTTGTGTACCGCCTCCGTTGCCGAGTGGTCTTAGAGCTCGGCCCGAAACCCGGAAGTCAGGGTTCAATTCCCAGGTCGGGCAAAGTGTGTTTTCGGATTTTTCGGAACATAGCCCGTGCTTGTGATCACCAACCCACATTTGGCAAGCGTGGTGATTAAGCCAATACCCATCAATTGTAGCGATGACTTGATTTCAATGATAGAGGCCTTTGCCCAGCAGTGGGACAGTATACCAGGCTAATTAATAACGTACAAACTCAGTTTTGAATCCAGATAAATCTTTATGATTTATATCCTGTAGTTTAGTTGAAATTATTAGGTTCGTCTGCTTTGGATCAACCTTTCCTGTAAGACACAACAAGTTCAAAGAGTAAGAGTTTCTAGCGGGTCTTCTTAGTACAGAAGCACATTGTTGTATACAGTGTGTTTATACATAAATTTATTATTATCGTAGTTTTATGTCTATTACAGTTTGTAGGTGTTAATTTTTCTTGTTTTGTATTTGATGATTTAAAAGTTCTTGCTGCATGTCTATCTGAATAAATATTATTTGAGTTTGTGTTTAAGTGTTTCTACCATGAATTCCGCCACGTAATCATCGATCGCTGCGTTCAGAAATGTGTATGTATTTCACGGTACCATTTAATTTTAAATCATTAGGGGCGCAGCTGTAAAAATCCCATACAAAAACGCGGTTTGCGCGGACGCCCGCGGCATCATTGCTGTAAACTCGTGGCTGACATACAGTGTTCCTGATCTTGGAATTAATTCGTTGTTCTCTGAAGTTCCTCTCATATTCACTTCTTTTAAACTAGCTTTCCGTCCGCGGCTTCGCCCGCGTGAACATGTTCATAAAATCTTTATAAATTGTAGCCCATCTGTTACTCTGACGTATAAGCTGTATTACTGTAAAGTTTCATCTAAATCCGTTCAGTAGTTTTTGAGTGAAAGGGTAACAAACATACATCCATCCTCACAAACTTTCGCATTAATAATATTAGTAAGAAACACAGAGGTATAGAAGAGTTTCTTTCAAGGTCACAAACATGCACAACAGAAAATCCACAAATAAAAATAGTGAATTCTCATTATTGACGACACGGTTGGCGTAGTGCGCTGTAGCACGGTTTCTCGCCTCGGTTTCCGTAGTGTCCCGGGTGCGATTCCCGGTCGGGTCAATTTAGGAAACGATCTTTTCTGAATTGACTCAGGTCTGGGTGTGCTGGGAGACGCCCCTGGCTGACTTCCTTGTGTGGTACCGCGTAACACAGGGATATTAATCCCTACTTCGAGACCATTACAAGAGGTGTGTTGTCTGGCGCATATTTATTTATTTATTTATTTAATATCACAAACTACACGTCTGATCTTAACGCTAAGGCATAAATTACAAGTCATTAAATACAAAACTAATGAACTAGATAGCAGATCTCATGTGCGAGTAACTCCTAATGCCAGGCCTTGGCCTTTGACATACCCTTGTTCACGTTTTGTGGTTGAGAGAACAATACATCACATGCCACAAACATACTAACGGCTCTGATTCAAATAAATATGATATGAAGTTAGTACGTCAGATGTCTAGACAGAGCCAGAAAAAACCATGCGGGATTCGCAGCAAGATTTAGGCAGTCAAAGCTTTTGAAAGCTAAGAATCTTTCTTGGTTATTTCATAACGCCTTAACTGCTACCGACATTATTTTATTTGAAAATATCTATTTTAAAACTTAATCAGACGCTTATAAGACATCGTTACTCGGCTGATACTCAGTCCTTCCCTTTAATCTTGCTAACGATTAATAATATGTTCATTCATTTATGTTAGCTTTCGATTAGATGCTTTACGATGACCGAAAAAAACTGTATCAGCTTAATCCGTCCCACTGCATACGGCATAGGCCACTGCATAAGTGCATAGGCCTCCCAATCCAATTTCGATATTGACTTTGGACCGTGTCGGTTAATCATTTTCATCCATTTTGTCCTACCACCAATTTCATATAATTCTCAGCTGGTTCTCTATTGGTTTTGATAGTAGTTCTGGGTTATTATAATTCCCAATTGCTGATTTGTCTATATTAATATTGTAAAGAGGAAAGATTTGTTTGTTCGTTTTGAATAGGCTCCGAAACTACTGGACCGATTTTTAAAATTATTTTACCAATATAAAGCGACATCATCGTTTTTAAATATATTAATTTTTACCAGCATTACTTCACTTTGTTAAACTTTTAGGTACTTTTAAAATCAAATGCCTACTTTGTGGATTGCGGTCTGAAAATTTAAAGTCAGCAAAGTTCGCGGCTGGATATAGTCTATTTTTGGATCGTAATGTGGCACCACAATCTGATTATATTTGGTTTGAAGTTCAATAACTCACAAAGCCTAGTTGGGTCAACTTTGGCCACGTTTCATTTAGTGTTGTACTGACTTTGGCAATATAATAGACTTTCCAAGATGGCAGCCGTAAAAACGAGCCATGATAGAAACTGAGACGTTAAAATACAAATAAATTTGGGACCACATTTCATGAATTGCTTGTCGAATGGTAAGCTTTCCTCGCGTTATAAAAACGAGGAACTACGAACGTACTATATCGTAGTATGTTGTTTCTCCTTACCAATTTACATTTTTAGAATACGTGATTTCTGCTTCGCCCAATGGCTGACTGGTAGAGAATGCCATTGGACATTAAGTCCGCCGTACTGTTCTTTGTGCAATAAAGAAACAATAAATAAATACTATAAAAACTTAGACCAAGCAAAAATTCTTGTTTCATTGAAATACATTAATTCGTGAATGCGCGTTGATCCGCGCCAACTAATGCGCTAAATCTATACTAACATTATAAAGAGGAAAGATTTGATTGTTTGTTTCTAATGAATAGGCTCCGAAACTTCTGGACTGATTTAAATAATTCTTACAGGCCTCTTTTCCGCGGTGGGCCCTGACCAAGCTCAACAAAGAGCTGGCGGAAGAGGCCGCCATAGTACAGGCTTGGTGCTCAGCCCCTGTCTCCTCAGAGGTTGACGTGGCGGCTCGTGTTTTTAGGCCTCCCTCAAGGAGTTCTACAGCTACAATATCAGGGAGTGAGGGAGTTAGTAAGATACTAATATTATACTCGTAAATGCGAAAGTTTGTGAGGATGTATAACATGTATGTTACACTTTTACGCAAAAACTACTGAACGGATTTAGATGAAACTAGGAGAACACTGAACGGTATTTAGTCATAACAAAGGTAAAATTACTTATAAAAAACATTTATGACTCTCTTGTGACTATCCCCATATTTATACACAAGATGTTTTTGACAACATCAAATCCTAATCCTCCTGTTATTGGTTGGCTCTTCATCCAGTACCCAGTGTTATTGTGATTTAACTATCGGTGAATGTTACGGCTCGAGCACTTAGCAGCACTAGTTGTGGCTGCGTCAGGCACGTACGGCTTGTAATTCGTTTATTTATCCCATGCAATTCCAAGGGTGGTAAATATCAGGGATATTGTAATAATAGTGTGTAAAAATTAAGTTTATCTAAAGTAGTTCTACAATGGGGAATGCTCTGACGAGTTATTCCAGCTTATTCCACCCTCACCTTTCCACTCGCGTACCACGCGTGCTGGACTACGGCGTCACCCACACACAATCCAACATTTGTTGGCCCGAACTAAAAGGTTCGGTGACTCGTTTCTTTGTCGTACCATCCAGACGTGGAACGCTCTTCCAGCACATGTGTTTCCTTCCTCGTATAGTCTCGGGTTCTTCAAGCGGGGCGTGAAAAGGCATTTCTGCAGGCCTTCTAGGTGAGGATGGCCAGCCCAGTGATTCGTTTGAATGGCTGGGCTTGTCAACCTCATATTTGGACCTCACGACCGCTTTCCATCAGGTGGAGTGAGGTCATCTTGACGGGCAATATAAAAAAAAAGTACACTACAGCAACTTGTATGCCATTTTTATTCACTACTAGCGGCCCCGACAAACTTCGTTCTATCAAAAGTTATTGGCAAATGCTTGACAGCTGTGAACATTTAGTATGAAAAAATGTTTTTGCTTATTTTTTTCGTCAATTTCTCAATGTTTTTAATATTTATTATCCTATTTCCTATGTAGACAAATCTAAAAACACAAAAATAAAAATCGATCTACCCGTTCTTGAGTTATAAGTGGTGTAACTAACTAACACGACTTTCTTTTATATAATATAGATTTTTTAAAAACTGTACCGAAATTATTTGCAAAAAACTTGACAACAGGCGCTTGTGACTGTCATCAGCGTAAACGCATGGAACGGAGGACGCTTTATTGACAAAATGTGGCGTGAACAATAGTTACTATAACTGCCTCCGTGGCCGAGTGGTTCCAGAGTTCGGCCTGAAACCCGGAGGTCCCGGGTTCAATTCCCAGGTCGGGCAAAGTATGTTTTTCGGAACAAAGCCCGGGTTTGTGATCACCAACCCGCTTTTGGCAAGCGTGGTGATTAAGCCAATACCTATCCATTGTAGCGATGACTTGATTTCAATGATGGAGGCCTTTGCCCAGCAGTGGGACAGTGGAACAGACAGATATAGGTTAATTACTTACTTACTTTTCTAACTCGCTTTTGACAGGAGTTCATCTACTCTCACAATCTCCATTCAACATGATCTCGTACAGTTTGGTTTCAAAGATGATTTTCTCTGAGGACGCTTCCGAAGAGTGAGCTCTCTACCGAGGTTTGCTCAGCGAAGTTGGGAGTTAGCATCGAGTGCTTACCAACGTAGTATGAAAAACAGTTCCTTCTGGCAAATTAAGTTCAATAAATGACACAGCTAAAGATCATCAATTAAAGCCGAGAGATCGCCCAGCAACGGACTCTTTCAAAACGATTTTTGCATCGATAAAATATTACACATCGGAACCTTTAATCGATTGAGCCATTATTGCTCATTCAGGTTATTGGTGCGTAAAGTGACTGCTTATGATTATGTAGATTCCTGATGTCGGGAAATTTTGCTTTACATCGATAATTCGGATACGCAATGAATTAATGAGATCAAATTGTAGGCGGTGTAGTTGTATAACATTATGGATGTTAGTAACTTCAGGTGTTCCTTCGAGGGCGGATGTTGTTCTATGAATTTCCTTTGTAGGTGTTCTTTAGCATATTGTGGAACACTAATCGTTTGGCTAATGACCGAGCGGTTAGAACGCTCAGCGCCACATGCATTTGAGGATTTTTCAGAACAGAGGCCGGGATTGTTTCAAAACAAAACCCATGTGATTTCAATGATAAGGCCTTTAGCAGTGATAGAGTTTTAATTTTTAACAGTCATGGCAATAACAATAGAACTTTCTTCGGCTGAATAGTTTTTTTTGTTATGACTTTACTCTGTCAATTCAATTTTTGTGTTTAAAAACAAGATTGAAAAGAGTAACCATCGAGTTTCTTGCCGGAGTCTTCTCGATCGGAAACAACCTCCAAACCGGTGGTAGAGTCACATTATGTTTAATTATGATATTTACTATCATAGTATTATTTTATGTAAGTTTATTTTAGTATATTTTTGCTATAATTTTTTTTTTGTATACGTAACTATATGACTTGTCATATGTACTTTTTATAAGTCTATATGAATAAAGATATTATTTACTTTACTTTACTATCCATTTCCTATTATAATATAGCCATACATGTTTTGTATACAACTTGAATTAACTTATAAGGTCTACATAACCATAAAATGAATAAAGTAACCTGAGCGCAAAAAAGAATGATTCATCCATCGCATAATCTTATTAATAACTAAAGAGACATAATTGTCAATCAAGAACGCTTTCACCTATGTAATTTACAATCAAACAAAATATCTGTGGGAAACTTGATTGTTAATTGTAACTGTCAATGGGTCACCTATTGTTCAGATGACCAACATTAATCAGGGGATAATTAACGGTTATTAATGTTTTTAGTCAGACCTGTTAATCTGTCATTCGTAATTGAGATCACGGACTTGTTTTTTTTTTACTTTTTCTTATGGTTTCTCACGGGGTGTGCGTTTTGTCAGCTTCGAATGGAAATGCAAAGACTGGATTTTGAATTTTGGTGATGATCACGATTTAGGAAAGAAAATTTAGGGCCCGTACAATGATAATGTGGAATAATAGATAGATGGAAATCTTTCTTATTTATATACCTGCAAAATATGAATATAAGTTTACAAAATAATATGATCGGAAATAAATAAAGCTATGCAATTATAAACGATAACTTGTACATACCCGCGACTTTCTTCACGTTTACTAGTGCAGTTTTCATATTGGTGAAATAATTTTTGAAACGATCGTTCTCATGCAAGTGGTTGTATGTCTTTTTTGGGAATAAATTTCTTTAACCCAAAAAAATTCAGTATTTTTTAAGTTTTTCAGTTAAAAACAAACGAAACAACAAAATCAATAACTATCAATGACTCGTTCATTGTTCAGTTGACCGGCTATTAATCACAAAGTAGTGTACAACGGTTATGAATGGTTCCGAAAGGCGTGTTCGATCTGTTGAATTGTCATTCATGATTTAGATCACGGACTTGTTATTGTTCACGAGATATCAGGTGTCCACGAATGTCACTGATAAACAGGGAAACTGGCCTAGTTACAAAGTGTCGCTGAAAATATAGATGACTCTGGGCTTAAATATATAAACATATATTTTTAGTTAAGTAATAAATGCATCTCACGTGAAATTAAAAAAAAAGCACATTGATAGGTCCATCAAACTTTAAAACTAAAATTCATGTGGTATGGTTTTAGTTGTTGAAGTGTGGACTGTAAATGTACGTGACTTTGCAAAGTTATATGAGTATTTCTGATACGATACAAAAATTGACATATTACATAAGTAATTATAATACAACCAAAATAATAAACCGCGCCTTTGAACTAATTCAATGTGCCCTAAAATAACAACATTTATACCTGAATTATTTCATATCTGAAGTTAGACGTTTTATAAAAGTTGCAATTTATAACCTATAGGTACTACGGCTTTTTACACAATCGCACTACATAATGTTTGGCCTTACGTCACGCAGGCACAGGAAAATTACCCATTTCTCGTAACACTAGTAGAAGATGTTTCCAAGTAAAAGTCATTTGAATAATAGTTTACACAGAAGTTGTTGTTAACAAGAAGTACCAGTACTAAAAGGAGTTCTAGAAACAAACTAGAAAAATTATAGTCATTAGCCATTGTATTATTCATCGACGTTGTTATTAGTGGAAATGTTTGTTCGCGGTCACGTTGTTACTATACAATTTAAAATCATGTTTTTTTTATTAAATAAGCCGTTTTAAAACTTTTCAAGCTAAAGTACTCGTATTCTGATACTTTTAATGTCTGTCTTAGCAATGTCTTCTAAAACTTGAGACGAGCTAGCGAAATTGAAGTAAAAAATATACTTAACAGTAGCTGGGCAAATGCTATTAAAAAATATAACGTTAAATAAATTCATTACTTCATATAATGGGTGAGGGCCGCGCATATTCACTACGCATTTCACTGGGGGTAAAATATGCTCAGAAATAAATAAATAATAATAAATAGAAATATCTGGGACAATTCACACCAAGATCATCTGACCCCAAACTAAGCAGAGCTTGTAATATGGGCGTCAGAGACTGATAAACATACTTAAATATTTCTAAATACAAACTTAAATAGATAAAAACACCCAGACACACAACAAATATAAATGTTCGTCACACAAATATTTGTCATGGGTGGGGATCGAACCCACGACCTCCGGCGCTAATGGCAGGATCGCTGCCATTGCGCCAACAGGCCAGTCGAAAGAAAGTCAGGCTTCCTTTCGAATCTGAAAAATCACAATACAGACAGCTCTTTGTTTTGCCATTGTGTTACAGATTGAGCGGTATCCCTACATAACCCTACATCATTTTTAAAAATTCTGAATGAATATGGCAGCAACCTAGCCTAGGGGGTCAGGCAAGTTTAGGTAAATAGACTAGAAAAAGGCTAGAGCGGTCTTTTCTAAACTCTTTATTTTGTGGCTACGTCAGGAAGTAAATAGATAATACTCTTACCACACATACAAGCGTCCTGTCTTTGCCTGTCTTCTAATTTCATTCCAGTGTTGGCGTCTGCCTACATTATAACGTTCAAAGGAATGCAAATCGCCCCGGTAGTGTAATAACAGGGTGAAATAAGGGGGTGTAGTGATTTAAATTCCTATCTGCGGACCGCGGGCAACCTTCGTCACCACTTGCTTTCATAGTAACTAAAAAAACAGGAAAAATGCAAAAAGTGTGTTTCTGTGAACCCTTTCAAATAATCCCATCCGTGGCGAAGTTTTAAACAATCTTTATGAAAATCAACAGCCAGTCTTTTAGAACTATTTAATAACTTATGGAGACATTAGAAAAGTTCTGAAATGTCAACTAGTTGATGGCAAATGTAGAGTGTGACGAAAGGCTGCTCAGGTGGTATAGTTAACCTACTAACCCCCATATCCACAAACACTAAACTATCTTTACTATATGATGATATACCTGACAGGTCTCATTATTCCGTGGCCCGCATACTATTTCAAACTAAATAAAAAGAAACTGGCAAAAGAAAATGTTATAAACTATTAAAAACCTATTGTCCTTTCGAATCTTATCAAGTAAATTATTGTTATTATTATTAACTGTTAATAAATTAAGTAAATTAAATTAATATATCTTTACAGCGCCTGATGCGTGAAAAGGAACGCCATTTAATAATGTATTGACACTACTGAATCGACAAAAAATCGATGAATAGGAGCGGCCATTTTCTAATCACGTCATTCGCATCAGTACGAGTGCGTCTGCCTTGTGTGCTATTTTTTAACTATTATTTTCGAGATACCCTGTTTTATTCTACAACTTATTAGCCATAACCCGTTTATTAAGAATTTATTTGAAAATTAAAAATCGGTAATGCCGATTCCATTTCCTTTGCCAACTCGATTAAATTACATTCGTTACATCACTATAATTGACAATTATGAACTGTCAGGGATATCATCATAAGCCGAAAGTAGTATAATCAAAAGTTGAGGACACCTCAAACTGATGCTGCCATGTCACATGTCCATAGAAATTAAAGGTACAGCTATACATATTGTAAGGACTGCTCAGCTTTGACTGACGTTTGTGGATTCGGACTCCGACTTAAAAGCTTCTCTGGATGGTAAGGAATTCTCAAATTGTTAGTTAGTTGAGACTTTCAGTTCAAAGTTCAGTCAACTTCAATCCACAGTGAACCGAAATCTACCCAGGTGTCCTTTATCTTTGGTTTGGTTAATAATTTTCAGTTATTTTTTATCAGCACTAATTACTTGAGAGTGTGTACTTTTTAATAACGCTCTCTTTACTGCTGTTGTTAGAAACAATGTTGCGGTTCTAATGAACGTTAAGTTGTAAGCTTTATTAACTGGTCACTAGCATTATCAGGGTTTATTATCACGTAGTAGATCAATACTCCTGTAATGTCGCCAATACTAAAGAAATAGTCTGGTCAATGGTTTATAATTACAATAATAATTACGTAAAAACACAAATCTATACTTTTATTCCTGTCATATTTGTTCTAATACATGTCTAAGTCAAAGAGGTTAGTCGGGCCGTAAAAATCTCTTCGCCATTAGCACGGGAAGAATGGTTTTGTCTATACAAATATTATGAAGAGGAAAGATTTGATTGTTTTTTTGTTTGTATAGAATAGGCTCCAAAACTACTGAGCCGAACGTGAAAATACTTTCACTAACAGAAAGCTAAATTATTCAGAAGTGAAATAGGCTATATTTTATTATGATTGAACAAAAAATTCAGAGTAAAATAATAGTAAATGTAAATCAAGTCGGAGAAAAGCGGGCAAAATGGACACCAGCTGTCAAACTTTTGACAGAACGAAGTCTGTCTGGGCAGCTCGTTTTTAATAAAGTTATTTCTTTTGGTCTTGCATTTAAGAATCATGTACGTAGATTTGCTTTGTTTAGCGGGTGATCTTAGAAAGAGTTCCTAGTCAAATTTAACAGCCAATGATAAGCATGATTCCCAAGAAATCAGCTTGCACTCATTTTATTAGTCAGTGTTTAATATAAAAATTGAGGCGACCGAACTGATGGTGATTTTAGAGTCACCAAGTTTAAAAAAAACTATATTAGATTTTTGGTCAGCACATCCAAATTGTTGTTAAAAACGAGTACGTTTTGTTTCTGTGACATTACAACTTTTTGTCAAAGTTACAAAATAGTTACCCGTAACTAATATACGAGTACCTAGATAACATGCACTTAGGACACTTCAAAAGGTTATCTACTCTCTTCGCGAGGCAATATGATGAATCTACATAGTTCACATTACGGAAAATTGCGAAGAAATTTTGAAACAAACCTGTTTTTAACCTAAAATATGTTACCTCAATATTTATGACGGGCCTGCCAGAAGTAGATAATATCGGATAACTATTTATTTTCTAATCCATCGAACAATATACGCTCCAATGGGTGTGTTGATGAAACTTTCGGAAACGGAAGTTAGCGTGATAAAGTAAATATAGCTGCTCTATTAATAGCACGACAGCTTTTATAACTATGTGTAGCAAAAATATGGACCACAGAAATATAGCGAACTAGATGATGCAAGTGTACGTACTTCGCGTGTCAAAAAGGAGTGTAACGCAAATCTTTCGACGCTGTCTCATCCGTTATGGCAGTGGATGTCATGAACAAGCAGATTTACATTTATCAATGACCTGTCTATAAACTACTTAATTTAGAATTAATTGTTCAATGGATAGCTCGTACAAAACAATCGTGACATCACAAAAAGTATCCAAAAAAATTTCAATTGGTAGACTTAATGCTAAAAGGCATTCTCTACCAGTCAACCACACGATCAACCTGATAAATTAAACACAGTGCAAGGAATAGAACAGAATAAATTCCAACCATTTTCTCTCTCGACATTTAGTTTTTTCACTTCCTGCTTATTATATTTTTGAAAATCATCAGTCCCTCGAAATCTTTGTTTGAGTTATTATAGTGGCGTATTTATTCGATTTTAAACTAAAAGCTTTATGCTACTTATACTTATTTGAAATGTATGCTACTGTCCAAAAGGTACCTGTTTATCTCACAGAATCTTCACAGCCCACTAGTTGCCGTTCCTATTAAATCCTCCGGTGCCCTAAATACAAGCGACGCTGCCCTAACGCATTTCCTTCAAAATGTAAATAACCTAATTTTCCTGTCCTGCAACATTTTCAATTACCATTTTCCAATCTGAAATGGACACGGGTAACACTCCAACTTAGCCAAACAAAAAGTTAAACGAAACGATTGGAAAAAAATCAATCGGAAAACATTCGTACATTTCTGTATCTGGAAAATCCCAAGTCATTTTCCACAGTCAAATTGGCGGGTGTGTCGCTAGGGGCTATCGGGTAACGGCACAAATTGATATTTATAAGGTCATAACTCGATGCGAGGATATTTTTAATAACAGGATAAATTTGATACCAGAGGGGCGAGTGATATCTAACATGTATAATGTTTTAAGCGACACCCCACTGCCTACTTGACTGATTGAAGCAATCAAATAATTTATAGGCTGGTTATCAACAATGTGAAGATTTAATAACAAATAGGCTGTAGTTTTAAATATTTCAAAACACTAGCAACATGTACCGGGACGATACTAAATAAATATCTGGGACCAATTACACCTATCACTCTCGTACATTTTTAAATTTAAGATGTAGAAAAGATAAGCAAGTTGCTTCTGTCTACGGCTTTAGGTAATGTCACAGTGTTAGCATCAGTTATTTTGAGCAAAGGTAATTGATTTCCGGAGGTATGTGGGTATTCAAAGAGCTAGAGCCATATTAAATCACAGGGTATAATATAAGGGTGTAATGTAGGGTAACATCCCCATGTTGCTTTAATCAAACTGTACTTGAAACTGAAGTTAATTTCACTAAATACAGGAAAATATCCTCATTGGCACATTTGGGCAGAGCATAGCTCCCTCTGATGATTAAGGTTAAGATTAATAACTTAAATTTTATGCAAGCAATTATAACCAAAGAAAATTGAAATATAAAAATGTGTGTAGCTAATGTGGGATGATGAAATCATATTCGTAAACTAATAGAAATTTGTTTTTTCCAGGTAATAAAGACGTGCGGGATGTCACTAGATAATAAGGTATTCATATTCATAATTTGTTTACGTCCTGTTCCTCTCGGATTTTTGTAGTACAGACAGCATCAAAAGTTTTGTAATTTTAAAACTCAACTTGATAATTACATGGAATTTTCATTAGCAAATCAACTAATTGATTTTCACTGCTGAATAGTGTGTTTTTCATGTTGGAGGCCAGATGACCTATACTTGCTCTTATTTAAGAGCAATATGCTACTGAATTCAATAATGTATAGATAGTTAATTAAAATCTAATAAAATGACATTAGTACTTGCCACATATTCAAAATATTACTTTAACTGTACCAGTCATATCGTATTAATTACAGTTTAATAATCTTCATAAAATATGTGAATTATGCGACGGAAATCCCCAAGATTTTATAATGATTGATTAATTCAAATCACCTACAACGGTAACGGTAACGGTACTATATTAATATACCAATTCGGATAGTCAAAGGAAGGCTGATTGTTGCTTTTAATACCATACGAAATTGAACCCAAACCTTGTTATTTGAAGTCAGGTGTAAAAAATTACCCAAATATCCGAGAGAAAATTTAAAAAAATAGTATCTAATTTGGGTATACCCATAATATTCTAAATGTAAAAGACCTTCGATTTTAATTGACCCTAAAATACCTGTAGAAATGCAATATGCGGAGTCAAACGTTTGCAAATTTTGTTGGCACACATGTTCAAAGCGAGTTATTAGCAGCAATTTTTGCATGCACTTTGTGTACGCCTACAGATAGATATTATCGGTGTTTTTTCGCAACACCAGCGGTTAGTGCAGGGTTAGCTCTTACGAAACTTTCATTTGACGAATATTTTTGGGTTCTAGGGACAAACTGTTCTTTCTTCTACTGTTATTTTATCATCACGAGAAAGCACAACGTTATTTCGAATAGCCTCTCCATATATTCATGGCTAAGCTTTGCTACGTGATCCGAAATCACAACCTATTATTTATTTTCAATAGAATAAGTTACATTAACATGGTTATTAAGATAAATAAAGATAAATAATCTTTATTGCACAAACAAATACTTACAGCATGTAAAAACAAAAAAGTAAATATTAAAGTACAATTTAGGCGATCTTATCGCTACAGAGCGATCTCTTCCAGACAACCTTCGGCAGAGAGATTTAAAACAGAGGACGAGTTAGGCTGCGCAAAAGCTATAGAAAAAAAAAAAGCAATTACATTTGAATATTATGCTAATATAAAAATAAATAAATTTATGTACACATACAAGTATTGTTATAGATTACCTAGCACCAGTTTCCTTGTGTAACGAACTAGATTAGGAGAGAAGCAAATGTAAAAGCAACGTAATAAAAAACACGAAGTCAGAGAGAGGAAGTACGACTTTACCTGAGATTTGAAAATATGTAAGGATTGAGATTGACGAATGGTTAAAGGCAAGGAATTCCACAGACGAATTGAGCGAACAACAAAGGATTGAGAATAATAGCTAGAAGAGTGCGGAGGGACTGTCAGGATTGTCAGGAGGTGGGATTCCATATCACATTCAAATTATTCAGCTACAAAGGTCAACACGCAAATGAAAATCGAAACAGCTCCTTGATTCAGACAATCGATCTCTTTCGTTTCGGTTTTATTTGGGCAACTAATGGCCTTTTGGCCGAAAAGTAGTGGAACGAGGACCATCACGTAGCACACGCAGAATATAAACCTTTAACGTATACGATAGATGTCGTTAGAATAAAAGAGAAAGGAGTGCTGGCACAATATACTCTTTAAAAAATGCAGTACCTACAAGCTTTTGCCAACGACAATTTATTATTCACCACGTCCGGATTTTATTTTCTCAGAAAAAGGTAGTTATACTAAATATCTGCAAAATTAGTGTCGTGGTTTAGAGTTCATTTATTTTTCGTATTACTTAAGTGGCAGCCCTGTAACAATATATCACTAGTACTAAAAGGCGTATACAATAAATATGCGCGCGCTACGTGTCGCAGGCGTGGCAAGGCCGCGCCGCGCCGCTCTACGGCCGTTATGCAATTCAGTGCATGTGCAGTAGATATTTGGTTAATACAGTTTAACTCTATGCTTTTTACTTTTTAAGCTTGCTGAAGGCTGTGAGAAGAATGTTTATGACCAAATAGATTTAAATGTGAGAGACGGTCATTTCAAGTATTTACGTACAATTCAACTAAGAAAATTGTTTATTACTATAGAATGTTATTGACTGACTATTGGTCTATTATAGTTAAATTTACTCAAAAGATTATTAAATGATTTAATAATTACGTTAATGAAATCATTATTCCATTTCTTTGTTATAATTTTAACTTGGTCCGTCAGCGACTTCGCATGCTTGGACTATTTCTCCCGTTGAAACTAATAAAAATATAGTGTAGGTTTCTGCTATTGAGAGACTTTTCATGATCGAATTTTTATTTCTTAAGATTACCCCCTACAAACAAACAAAGTTAGTAAGTAAGTAATGTAAAAAATATCTTTATTCATATAGACTTATAAAAAGTACCTAAGATAAAAAAAATTGCAAAAATATACTACTTAATAATAAACTTACATAAAATATTTAACTTTACCACTGTATTCAAATACGAGTACTACTAGCTGTCCTTCAGCGTCTTCGCCTGCATGGACTATCTCTCCCGTTGAAATATAGCCCTAAACAAAAAAATATGTAACTTTTGACGACACGATTGGCGTAGTGCGCTGTAGCACGATTTTTCGCCTCGATTTCCGTAGTGTCCCGGGTTCCATTCCCGGTCGGGTCAATTCAGGAAACGATCTTTTCTGAATTGACTCGGGTCTGGGTGTGCTAGGAGACGCCCCTGGCTTATTTCCTTGTGTGGTAACTCGTAACACAGGGATATCAATCCCAACTTTCGAGACCATTACAAGAGGTGTGTTGTCTGGCGCATATTTATTTATTTATTATTTATTTATGTCACTCCTGAATGGTGTAGCTTTTTGTAAATGTTAATTTTAATGATCAGATCAATATTTCCGAACAATAACCAAATTAGAAACTTTACCTCTTTGTAATATTAGTATAGATTATGCCTGGCTGGCTAGCTGGCACAACGGCTAAGCATAGCCGTTCAGCGCGGGAACGCTGCCTCTATCCTTGCTGCCATGCCACACTCACGGGATTTGTTCATTGATTAGACGGTATATTTCTTTCATTTGAATAAATATATTTGTAAGTTTTTTTACCTTTTTTTCAGTTTCATTTCTTAATTTTAGGTTAAGCTTTGTATATATTGTTGTTTTTAAATACTTGCAAGAATATTGATATATAGATTATTATTTTCTAAACATCACAATTATTCGAAATCAAGTATAGATATACGTCTATTTTATAGCCATTTGTCACTCTTATCAAAGTAACATGTGAGTGCAACTCAGGCGCAGCAAGGACGCCGCCCGCTCTCGCGTTATGCAATCTGGTGCAAAAGCGACGTGTGCACCACCGGAGGTGCACGTGGGTGGGACATGTGGCATTTGGTGGGCTAGAATGTTCGTATTTTCGAATTATTTGTTTGTATTCTCGATTGGGGCTCAACCTTCACCTCTTAATTTACTATCAAATCGATGTGCGATAATAAAAAAAAAACTCGTTGACACAAACATGATACTTCTTCATAATTCTTTATTTATTTTAATACGAATGTAAGTAAGTTAGATATCGAGTATAAAATAAGCCTTTGGTTAAGGTCGTTAAGTGTTTAGTCTTTTTTCACCTGTTTAAAGTTTATACAGTTAATTCATGGCTTTGCCGACTTGCTAGTTAAACGTCTCATTATTAATTCATTACCCTGTTTTAGCATTTTGCTTCGTTAAAAAGAGTCAGAAAAATTTAATGAATGAATGCTGATAAGTTTTGAAGTAACAGCATTTAATTTAACATTTTCAAGTGAATACGATATTACACTAGCTTTTTTTATGAATATATTCCTTGGCTGCAATAACTTTAAATAATAACATAATGTATACCATTGAAGCATCTGATAAACATCATCATTTAAGGCTAGGGAAGCCCAGTGAGTCACGCAATTATAATTCAATGATATTGTACATCGTAGTGTAGGAGTGGCAAACAAATGCTAACAGCCACACAAACATGTAATACATGAAGACTGTGCTGTTAGTCAAATTGATAGTTCCATTTTAAAACCCTAAAAATATTTCGTTAACGGTTTTTGACGCCCTAATTTTAAATAAGGATCTGCTTCTGCTTTTTACCCGACTGCGCCAGAAGGAGGGTTATGTTTTTCGAGAGTTTGTATGTATGTATAATTGTTTGGCACGCTCTGCAGTCTGAACGGCTAGATGGATTTTAGCTTTGAGAGGTGTCGTTAGATTCGTATTCACTGTGAGAGTGACACTAGGTACATCAAAATAAAAAAAATAAAAAAAATGGCGGATATTTGGCGCCAATTATTTTTTTACCCAACCCCTTAAGTGGGGTATTGAGATGAAGAGCTTGAAATAGCGATTCCGTAAATACTGGCTATTCAACTAAAAAGTCTGAAATAAGAACTAGTAATAACAAAAAACCCGACTGCATTTAATTATTGGGGAAAAAGCAAGGAATTACTTAGGAGCTACTTATACTTCTACAAAAAGCTTTTGTTCATGTTCGATTAATTTTGGTCCCCGCCACAATGTTTCAAAACGGTGCAAACGAGCTTGTTTTTTTCTTTTGTGTGGTTATTTTCAGCAGACGTGTTTTTTGTTTTTTTCAATAATTACTTTTTCAATCGATAGTTGTCAAAATTCTTGCAAAAGTGGCAGGATAGTGCATGGGCTAGATAAGTGTTGAAGTACTACTTCAGTTTTTAATAAGAGGATAATTAGTAGTGACATACAGAATAAACTATTTTTTTCCGACGTGCCTTGTGAGAATCGTATTATCTTACTATTTGGTACTCAAATGTAAAATATATTGTCATGTCTTGTAAGTTATACTAATTGTTACGTATCAAATAAACGTTTTTCTATTCTATCACTATTTTATTCTTACTAATATTATAAATGCGATAGTTTGTGAGTATGTATGTGGGTATGTTTGTTACTCGTAATAACTACACTACGGATTTAGATGAAGCTTTACAGTAATACAGCTTAGACATCAGAATAACTCATAGACTACAATTTATATAGGTTTCATGTAATTTGGCCATAATATACCCGTACAACGATAACGCGGGCAAAGTCAGGCGGTAAGCTAGTAATTAGTATAAGTAATTATTTTTACTCGTATCTAATCACATTTACATTGATTAAAGGTGATGATGATAAAGGTATTAAATTCTTACATTGACCTTTAATGCATTTTGTTTTATAGAATGCTTGCACTTATTTCCACCGCTACCCAACCTGTCCTTACCGACGTCTAGCATTCTGCCAGAAAAACGCAAACTTGTCGGTCTAGGTTAATTACATGACAGAAGAAGAAGATATAAAATATACCTATTTTGTACACAGCTCAGTTACAGTTGCTTAGAAATCTTTTTAGTAAATCCCAATTTAGTCAAAGGTCGGTTAATAAGCCTATGTCTTCATGCAAACGGTTACTTCTTCGATCGTATTGCCTGCGAACCCTGAGATGTCTTAATTAAACTCACATATAGCCAAAAAAATCACATTCAGCTTTATTTATTTCGGTCCATTAGCGATTTTAATTCAACTTTCGATCGGACCTTGATATGTGGCCATATCTGGCGTGATAGATAGACTGGTACTGATACACTTACCATTTTTGAGAGCTTTGTGAAGGCGTGCGCACCCACGGTAATGCTCATAAAAGCTTGTATAGTTAGTTCTACTGATTTTTGCACGTGCTTCCTGCAGTATCGAATTCCATATAAAACTTCGGGTACTAGCACTATTTGACATAATTTATATACCATAAAAGTCAATAAATTATTAAATATGTTTCAAGTTATGCTATGCTTACTGAATTTTGTTAACCTGTCGGGTGTATAGTAAATACACGAGTATAAGTCATCAATAAATAAATGAATAATAAATATCTGGGACAATTTACACCAAGATCATCTGACCCCAAACTAAGCAGATGGGCGTCAGAGACTGATAAACACACTTAAATATTTCTAAATACATACATATATAGATAATAACACACCGACACAACAAACACTAATGTTCGTCACACAAATGTTAGTCATGGGTGGGGATAGAACCCACGACCTCCAGCCTAAAGGCAGGAGGTCGTGATCACATGTATCTGACGAAGATTTGTTTTTTCTGTGTCTAGGTGTTAATGTCTATTAGAAATATAAGTATGTTGATCACCATTGATTATTACGTATAAGGTCTGCTTAGTTTGAAGACAGAGTATCTGAATATTAGCTGTTCCAGATATTTAATGCTTCTCATTTCTGATACAGTTTAGCTTATACCGAGATCAGACCTTTTTATTTCTCTATACATAGTGCATTTAGGTTTAGTATGAAGCTAAGTACCGATAATATGCAGCCGGCTCACGCGCTGATAAGAGCGACCCTGATAGCGTTCGAAAGGGCCGTGTGCGCAGACATAAATTGAAACAGATACAAACAAACATACCATCACGACTATATCTCAAACGGGATAGTCAGAGCCAAGTTGACTGTTGCCGCCATGGTGAACGGAACACTCAGAAGCCCACTTTTTACCAAGCGTTTTAGAACCCAACGTGGCTGGTGGTTAGCTTTCCGTCGTTATCCGGGTTTCTTTGGTTTTTATCGGTGTTTTACTTTACCGGAAAGTTGGTGGCTAATTTAACAATAAACACAAAGATGTTTCTGGCCAAATCAGAACTCAGGACCTCACGGGTTCCGAGGTGAAGTGCTAAACCGCTAGGCTACAAAACCCTCGCTTGCTCTTACATAGATGGCGCAAGCATATGAACTTCGCGTTTCAAATAGAAGGGCAATGCACCTTATCGACGCTACTTTAGTCAACGCTCTACTGTAGGGCTATTCTAAAAGACTCACTTCGAACTTCGCCCAGTGAATCCGCTGAGAGAATCAAATTTCCGAAAACCAGCAAAATTGGATAACGATGACATAGCGCATTTCTGACGAACGTGTTCATAAATTAAACTACGTTATATGCGATTTTGACATATTTCAAAGTGTGCTCGGATCACTCACGTGATTCCAAATTTTACAGAATCCCCCTATTTGTTATGGCAATACTTACTCACTAAAACGGCGCAGCGACCCAAAATGAGTCTTGGCCTCCGATAATACGGATCCTGCACCGTCTCCCGCCAGTCATCGGCATGCAACTCGGACAAGTCCTTGACCACCTCGTCCCCCCAGCGGTACGTAGGACGACCGACTGGACGACGACCATATGGCCGTCCCTCATACGCTAGCTTCACTGCACGACCCAGCCCCATTCGTTCAAGATGGCCAAGCCAGCGCAGTCTATGTGCCTTTATCCCGCCAATGATGTTTGGCTCAGCCACCAAGTCTTCCACCTCCTGATTGAATCCTGATTGATAGGGTAATGGATGTCAAAATAGATTTCCGTTAATTTTTCCTCTGTATATGAACAAAATTAAAAGCGATTGAGGAATCTTTTCAGTTTTAGTGATAATATCTGTTTGTAATTTCTCTGCTTCGGCTAATAAATAGTTTTTCATTGTTTCTGTTATTAAAAATCAAGAATTTCTATCAACACAACGTTACCGTGATGTCATAATAAGCGTCAAAGTAGCGCCTTGGTTTTCGTACAGATTTTCTCTGACTTGGAGGGACTTGCTTCATCTATGTCGAGGAATGTCTGCGGCCGCGTGTCTTGCTAAATATTTGGGTTAATACGCCCGCGGCGTTTGTTCGCTGCACGTTGATTGATTCATTACTTTAGCTGGCTGTTTCGTTGGCTACTAGTAAAATATATATAAGTTTTTGTCGGCGCAGTGCTTATAGAACTGCATTGATAAAGAAAAATATGATAGCACAAGGATAAATTGATGGAGGTTGACCTTTTACGTTCGATACAAAGTTCCTAAGGAAATTTAAGATTTTAAGGCAAGCAACGCATCGGTGACCCCTCTGGTGTTGCAGCTAGCTCGTTTGCTCCCTATTACATAAAAAAAAAAAAACATATTAACCACTGTAATGGTAACTAAAGGACACCTAAATCCTGTAACCTTTGCATGGTTAACCTTTAAACGGTCATTCTTAGCACTATGATACATGCAAACCACTACTTCAACGTACTTTCAGTTTTATAGGCTTTTATTTTTATTTAACAGTTTGTAAAAAAATATACAATTAAAATAGGCAGTATTTAGAAAAAAAGAAGTCGCTCTTTAGTCTATTGTTGTTCAACCTATTATTGTTGCTTAGAACTTAATCTACGAGTATAATGAGCACGTTCTATCGGTTGGAAGCTATTCAGCCGAAGCAGAATGAAAGTATGTATGAATATCGACAAATTGTTAAGTGTCGTCGACTGACAGACCCAGCTTGGCTCATGGAGTACTTCTGAGTAATAAATAGGGGTCAAGACATTTACTGCATGATTGTAACTAAACACTAATTGTAGCCAGAGACTCCGTCTTCGGGGAGTTTGCTTGTAAAACTTTCCACCTTGAATATGATTTAGAGTACCTTTAATTTTAGACTTTTATAGCATGAGTTTGTATTGAAATTCATAGGCTAGTTTTCTTGTGATGCTAGAACATAATAAACAGACACACACGTTCTTAGATTGCTTTTTTAGGGTTCCGTACCTCGAAAGGAAAAAACGGAACCCTTTTAGGATCTCTTTGTTGTCCGTCTGTCTGTCTGTCTATCAAGACCCCTTTTCTCAGAAACGCGTGGAGGTATCAATCTGGAATTCATATCAAATACTCATGCCTCCTGTCCTTTGAAACTGTGAAAATATCAAACTTCTAAGCCAACGCAATCAAAATATACAGCCGTTTATGCAGCAAATTTGCGCATATTTTCGACACCCGCAAGGTAATCAAAACCTACAGGGTACTTCCCGTGAACTCAGAATCTTGAAATTTGGTAATTAATAGCTGAGATAAAGGAAAAATTGCGCAAACCGAAAGTTTTTAGTTACATCATCATCATCCGTGCGATTTATCCCGGTTGTGAACCCATATTGGTGTGTGAGGTCCCAGGGTCCGCCTAAGGCTCCGCCTAGGTTTTTAGTAACATCATGTAATAAAAATATTTTAAATAAATATACAGGTTTGTACGGAAACCTCGGTGCGCGAGTCCGACTCTCACTTGGCCGGTTTTTTTTGTTTCCAATGTCGATCAAAATCAATCTTTGGCGATTCGTGGTGCCATATTTGGAAACAATAAAACTCCGAATTTGAATTCTGTCATCGCTATCTATAAAACTTGTGTTTTATAAAAAAGATATGCGTATCCGTTTTCGAATCCATCAAACTACGAACAAAAACTAGTCACCAAACTAAAGGCTGCGAGGCGTAGCTACCCTTGACATTCATCGGTGTTCACCATCCCAGCTACACGTAATCGCCTATAGATACCTGATCACATTTCAAGACTTATCTTAGTTGTGATAATGTCTGTATTCGCTTGTGAGTGTTTTGTTTCTGTATCCGGATTCTTGTGTTGGTTGCAAGTGCGACATTCAGTGACCGGAGTCGTTAGGGCTGGCCACATAAATCAATCGGTTCCGATCAAGTTTAAAATAGGCTCGGTTTCTTGCAAATGTATTTAAATCCAGCATTAAACTTTTCGCACAATCTCAAAGCCCAGTTTCTTGCAGTGGCTTCTCGGGAGGATCAATGCTTTGTAGTCAGATAATAAAGGTCAGTTAGTGTAGAAATGTGACGTATTACTTTTTGTATTTACTGTTGCTTTTTGTGACATAGACAGAGCACAATCACAAATTAGGCATGCGCGGTGCTTTGACAGATAGCCCGCTTAGAACAACACGCCATTTTTGACACACGCACACAGACACGTGAGTTTACAGGCGAAGTCTGTCAGTTTCAGTCTCGCGGTCAGTCGCACTGTCAAAAGCATTGAGATATTATTTGTACGTCAGATTTATAGTTTAATGGTCAAAAATGGCTTCGCGAAAATATTATTTGTATTGCAGTGTATTTGGCTGTTTGAACACCACACAAAATTGTAATTACACGTTTTTTCGTTACCAAATTATGAATAAAGGTAAGTAAAACTCAATTAACTCCTACAAGTGAGTAGGTAGTATAAGTAGATAGGTAGATAAAACATTTTCGTACCTTATCTTATCATGCATTGGTGAACCACCAGTATTTAAGGTATATTCTTTAGTCGGGGCACGCGTGGCTGCCGCCGCCGAAGCGTCATGCTGTTACCTGCCTACTAGGTAAGTATAAGGACTGTATGATCAAGCCCAATAAGCTAGCAAGTTGCACCGGGAGCTCGGTTTATTCAGCGGACGCCTTCTGTAGGTCTGGTCCTAGGTAGGTTCTGACTTCTTATAATCTGGCGCAAAGGTTCATACATTTAAAGACGTCGCTAGATTATCCTTTACCCGTTAGGAATGGTCAGTTAGAACATTATTCTTTTCCCGTTCTGTCAGATGGGGCTTATCGGCCGAATATAGTAGCAACCCTAGGCAAGTTTAGGAAAAAAGACGAAAGCGGTCCTTCTATAAACTCTTTATTTTGTGGCACAGTAGCGAGGCACAAAAAAGAAAAAAGTAATTTTTCTGTTTTGTCAAGTCTCAAACTCAAATATTATCTTTTTTTAAATAGACTTAAGCATTATCTTTCATCAGTCAAAAAAATAAACTGAATAATAAAGACAAATACTATAATAATATGAAAAAGTAATAATAATAAACCAACAGTATACAACCATAATGCGACTCTACCACCGCGTCGGACGCGCGTCTCAATGCGGCAATTCTTCACATAGGGGTATGTCCCCCCGCAGCGTTTGACAGAAATTAATTTCAAAACCTCTCAAATCAGCGCCTTAATTCTCGTGTCATTTCTACTCGTACATATTGAGGTAGATAAACGCACCTGTAGGTGTAATTTTTCCCCTGTTCATCAAAGTGAAGTATTTGTTCTTCGATCATAAGTACCCAAGATACCCCATGAACGCCTAAAAAGTGTCTCGGAATGAGAATGCTAAAAAAGTAACTTAGGTCTCAACTCGATGATTAGATTATGTCAATATCATAATGTCACATTTAATGTCGTAACCACCACGTGCTTGCATTGAAAGTGAAAGAGTACCTTAGCTTATTAGGGTGGTTTTTAGGAAGTAATTTATGGCTTAGGTATACCTATGTGTGTGTTTTGTGTGCAGGGCCGTCTTTGACCTATTTGGGGCCCTGGGCACATCAGCACGAAGAGGCTGGGTACACCAGTATCATAGGGCCTTTCTGACTTTTAGTGCTTAAAAATGTATGTGACTGGAACATGGCGATAATGACGTCGCTATGTAATAATGAAGTCACTTTCATTTACTCAAACTGTTTTGATTTACTTTTAAGACTCTTTTGTTGAAATTTTTGGAGTAAATGCAAAGCCTTTTAAAATATTATTTATAATTAATAACTATTTTTCTTAGTTTACCTTGTTTTAATATTCTTAAATCTGAAAAAACCTGATTTGAGGGGCCCTCAGGATTGCGGGGCTCTGGGGACGTCCCCAATGCTGTTTGTGTGTCCAACAACACTCACACCTTTGAACTCGCCATCGGACACTTTTTGGGGTCAATTTTATTCGTAGTGTGTATCGTAGGTAATTAGGTATGGGAAAAAAATCAAACATGTGTTAAATCGACAACCATTTCGAGGTATTTGTATTTTATACCTTATTTAAATATTTAACATTTTTAAAGGCAAAGGATTTAGGATATTTTTATTACATACGTTGGCAATCTGGGGTCAAATGAATGACCCCAATAAGAACCTTTATGTACGCAAAGAGTACATAAAGGTTCTTATTGGACTCTTGGCGGTAATCAAATTGACATCTCACAATTAAGACCCATTGGGTCGTATAAACGTCCTTTCATGTGATTGGTTGATAATCTATCCATCAACCAATCAAATGACGTGATCTGTATGATACGTGAGAATTTTTTCTAGGTGATTCTACTGCATGGTATCAATGGTGTTTCCAGATAGCAGATTTTAAATTTTGATATTATAACGAATTGGGTTAGGTATTAGGTAGGGCTAGGTTTCAGAACTTGGCAAAATAAATTGTATCTGAAGTCTACTTCTCACATTCTCGTGAGATTCTACATGATGAACGGCGAGCTCTGTTTCAGCTGTGAGTGCAGTATATCAGTAATTTTCTCCTCATAATTATTTATTTACCACGGATCGGGGAAAAACACATGTGGGAACACTTAGCAAATTTGTGACGTCATGAGTTCGCAATGTTTAAAAATGAATAAAAAAAATTAACTACCGGCTAGATCAACAAAATATTCAAATTAGTTGCTTAAAATAGTAAAAGGTATTTTAAAAAAATAAAAAAAGTCCCAGACCCAATTACGAGGATAATAAACTAAACTTCTTTGAAGGAACCTCTACATATTAGTATTACTCTACACTATTTACCATTCACTATCGGAATATGAACGTATATCAGTAAACTTTTATCATTGTTGTCATTTGTTGGAGTTTTTTTTGGGAAGGTTAATAAAATAAAATATGTTCGTTCGTTTTAATCCAGTCTGATTCGAATAGGCGTGCCTTTTCCAGAATTACAAAATTTGAGTTGCTATTAGAATACAGTAGATTCCTATCAAGTTAATTAACTAACAGATCCTTCAGAAGTTTCTATATTTTACGTTAACAGTCAGGTAAGGTATTAAAAGGGCTTTAACCATGAGGTTAAAGCCCTTTTAATACCTTACCTAACTATGAAGTGAGAATGGAAATATAAGTCATTAACCTCTCTTTAGTTTGCCGGGCTTTCTATATTTAGGTAAACGTTAATTGGTATCCAAAAGAGTATCATTTATTTAATGTTCGACATAGCTTTTTGCTTGAAAGCTGAAGCAAAACCCTGAAGCTCTGTTATGATTATTTTTGTTACGAGTTTGATTTGAAGACTTTATTTTAGTTATGATACTGAAGTAATAATAATGCTACTAAACTACTTTCGCCGTATGATGATATCCCTGACAGTACAAAATTGACAATAATAGTGATGTAACGGATGTAATTTAATCGAGTTGGCAATGTAAATTGAATCGGATTTACCGATTTTTAATTTTTAAATAAATCCATAACAAACGGGTTATGGCCAATAACGTATAGAATAAAACGCGGTATCTCGAAAATAATAGTTAAAAATAGCACACAAGGCAGACGCACTCGTACTGGTGCGAATGAGGTGATTACAAAATGGTCGCTCCTATTCATCGATTTTTTTTCGATTCAGTAGTGTCAATACACTATTGAATGGCGTTCCTTTTCACGCATCAGGCGCTGTGAAGATATATTAATTTCATTTCATTTACTTTATTTATTAACAGTTAAAAATAATAACAATAATTTACTAGATAAGATTCGAAAGGACAATCGTTTTTTAATAGTCTAAAATATTTTCTTTTGCAAGTTTATTTTTATTTAGTTTGAAATAGTATGCATAACACGGAACAATAAGAACTGTCAGGCATATCATCTAACAGTGAAAATAGTATAATACTCAGCTCAGCAATATAAGCTCAGCCTCATACGTTTTAGGTCGTAGGGGCTTGATGGATGGTTGAGCCCTGGACAAATTTTAATGTGACGATCGATTTTATTTTCTTTTTCGGAATATCTAAGTATTGTTTTCGATATCTGGCACCCATAGTACAATCTCTTTAGTGTAGGGTAGGGTATGGCAGTCAGGGTATCCTATCCCAGGTATAGCTTTCTTTATTTATTAATAAATATTCAAATTTGCATTGGCGCTACTGTGTGTAGGTGGGTGTAAAAATAAAATTTGTTCCGTTTATGTATGTTGTTTATTGGCAAGAGTGTGTGAATCAAATTCTTGCAGAAAGAACATTTCTTCAAAATAATAAAATGTATGCAAACAGTGCTATTAAAAAATGCTAGGCAATGTGCGCATTTCCCCGGCTTCCCTCTAAGGAATTAGTCGTGAGCGTATTTTGTTATTTATGGTCTTATGCACTAACTTTTCTTAGCTGCATATTTTCAAATTACTCAGACTCTCTTCAGTAAAACAATGAGATAGTGGCAGCACTTAGTTGAATAAGCGCCTTGAACATTGCTGCAGTTGAGCGATCTGTGGTAGAGAACAGTGGCGCGATTTGTGGAGTGAGTCTGTGGAACGCAATTGCGGACGCCTGTGTAATAATAATAATAATAAAATAATAAAATCTTTATTGAATTTTTTTTGCATGAAATGGTACAATGCGTCACTAGTTTCCACACTAGGATTCCCTGTGTTGTGGCAAACTAGTCTCTTCAATCCTACAGTTAGAGTTATATAGTAAGTAAAAAAAAAATGGCTCAAATCAAACATTTCTTAGGGGAAATAATAGGCAAATAGATCACTTAAATGTGTGTGTGTGTGTGTTGTGTAGTGTGTGTGTGTGTGTGTGAGAGAGAGATAGAGAGAGTAAGTATGCGTGCGTGTGCTTGGTTACCATATTTACATTTGCATTACACACAATAAGCGTTTAGACAGAGCAGTTTTCGTTTTTTTTTTTTTATCTACCTCCAAAACACGTTTTTAGAATGTCTTCTGTTTGTTGGTAATTTAAGGCGTGCAAGTGTTCAGAAATAATACTTTTACAACGATGTCTGGTACGCTTGTATATTTGCAATGACCGATTTAGTTTAGTGTAAAGAGATGGGCCCATGTAGGATGGACATTTTTGGCCAAACAATGTCTTTTTTTTTGAAGGTTTCCATATAGGTTGCCTGCTTTGCACTTTTTTGCAGGATACTTTATGGAATGACAGAATAGTGGCTAGTATGTATGTTTGACGTACCCTTAGGACTTTCCAATCATTGTACAGGCTATCATACGGGGCTATCATACGGGGTTCCTCAAGGAAGTGTGTTGGGCCCAACCTTGTTTTTGACATACATAAACGATCTTTGTGACATAGCCTTGACAAACGGTAAGGTTATTACCTTTGCTGATGACACAGCCCTACTCTTCCACGCTGATTCATGGAGTGATGCCTATCATTATGCGCAGTTGGGGTTTGACAAAGTGACAGAGTGGCTAAATGAAAACAAACTCACCTTGAACATCAGCAAAACAAAATTTATTCGATTTAGTGCGAAAAACGGGACATATCGAGATGAATCTAACTGGCCATCTCTCAATTTCTCCATCAGTTCCTGGGTTTCGGTGTCAGCAGTTTGAGCAACTTGTGCCCAATTATTGGGTCGACGAATGTGAGCAACCACTACCGGGTTGCGACTTAAAAAGTCCGCATGTTGCATTAAGGCACCCTTATGGTACTCCATAGAGAAATGGAAGTCCTGCATGTAGACCCACCATCGGGCTACCCGTGGTAGAAGGTCTTTCTTTCGCTCGGTTAATTTTAGCGAATTGCAATCCGTAACTATCTTAAAGTCGATGCCTATAAGATAGTGACGGAAATGTTGTAATGCCTTCACAATGGCCAAAGTCTCGAGCTCATAGCTATGATATCGGGACTCTGCACCATGTGTCGCTCTGCTGAAGTAGCCAACAACCCGTTTCCTCTTACCCTCATGCTCTTGCAGAAGAACTGCGCCATAACCAATCGCACTGGCGTCAGTGTGAAGTTCGGTTGGCAACTTAGGGTCAAATATCGCGAGTACAGGTTCATCACTTAGACAGGCAATAATGTAATCACGCGCTGCATTTTGCTCCTCACCCCAAATAAACGGTGCCTCTTTTTTGGTAAGTTTCGCTAAACAAGCTGTTTTGGCTGCATAGTTAGCAATATAACGCCTAAAATAACCTGCAAGGCCCAAAAATTGGCGCACTTGCTTGACGTTAGTTGGTATAGGTGATTTTACTAAAGCTTCTACCTTCCTGGTGCTCGGCCTAACCTGACCTTCGCTAATAAGACGGCCTAAATATTCAACTTGGGTCTCTAGAAAAGTGCACTTTTTCAGATTGATGGAAAAACCCGCTTTTGTAAGACATATGAGCACCTGACGTAACAAATCTAGTCCTTCATCTACAGAGTTCGATAAAATTAATACGTCATCGATGTAATTAAGTACCTTACCAGTATCTATCAACAGCCTCAGAGTCTTCGAAAGGATTCTCTGATAGACAACCGGAGCATTTGTCAGACCGTAAGGCATCTTTAAATATTCAAAGTGGCCCTCCGGCGTTACAAACGCTGTTTTGCTAATGGATTCGTCGTCCTTCATAGGCACCTGATGAAATCCTGTGGCCATATCAAGACTGGTAAAGAATTTACTGTTCCCCAGCTTGTCAATATGATCATCTATCAAGGGTAGAGGAAATCTATCCTTGACAGTGATCGCATTGAGGGCTCTGTAGTCAACGCACATCCTATCAGACCCATCTTTCTTTTTGACGAGTATGATAGGACTTGCGTACTCCGATTTCGATTCACGGATTATTCCCTTATTTAATAGATCGTTAACTATTTCGCGAACTCTCGATTTTTCGTCAGCTGAGAGCTTATAAGGACGATAGTGCACGGGAGCGTCGCTGTTAAGCCTTATTTCCATACTGCCAGTATTAACAGTTGATGTTGCGGTCCCAGTAACAAAAGAGTCTGAAAACTCGTTAAGCAGTGACATCAGACGCTTTTTCTCGTCATGTAACAAAGGTGTATTTAACTCAACGGTATCTAAAGCTCGCAAATGATGAACCTGCGATATCCCATCGGTCCTAGTAAGCCGTTGTACGTCACCGGTTCGGATATAAGTTACCCCAAATCGATTTAATACGTCTGTCCCCAACAATATAGGTGCGCTAATACTTTCGGAGGGTACTACAAATAAATCTACCTCCACCGAAATCTCAGAAAATTCGAGGACAGAAGTCACGTATGACAGGGATTCTATCACCTGACTACCTATTCCGCGCATTAACCGATACGTAGGAAACTTTTTACAGGTAAGATGTTTGAGCACAGAATGCGAAATTAATGAAATATCCGATCCACTATCTATTAACACATCAACAGGTATTTTTTCTATAACGGCGGTCATGACATTTCTGTTTCGGGCGACGTTTGACAAAAATTTACGTTACTGGTGTTACTGCCCTTTGTCTCAATACGTTGCTTCGCGAAGCACTTATCAACAGTATGCCCTACTTTGCTACAGTAAGTACAGGTCAGCGATGTTTTACTGGACCCCGCAGAAACCGCAGATGATTTATTAAATTCAGTTTTCTGCCTTTTAGGACAGTTGGACTTCACATGACCAACACCGTTACAGCTGTAGCATTTAATATCTATCTTAGAAGCCTCACGTTTGCGAGATTGAAAACTACCTGCGTTTACTGGACGGCCAAAATTGCGGGTATTTCGAAAATCCGATTTTTGTTTTAAATAAACAGATAAAAATTCAACTAACTGATTAGGTTGCAATTTAGCGTTAGAAACAGCTGCTTTTACTTGTGGGTCTGCAATACCTCTAATGACAATCGCAGTTTTTAGGTCATCCGATAGGCCTTTCACAATATTTAACCGAAGCAAAGATTTTCGAGCATATTCTGCGTATGTAACAAAATTATTAGAATTTGTACTCATTATATCGAACAAAATGTTAGCGACGTCGACGCTTCGCGGGCATAGGGATCGAAATTCCAACTTAAAGTTCGACCACGTGCGATCATGAGAGACCCAGTCGTTCAACCAGGTACGCGCATCGCCCTTAAGGCAACCACCGATGCGAGATAAACACTCATGATCGTCCCAGCGGTTCAACTCGCGACCTCGGTCTACCTCCGCGCACCAAACGTCGAAATCGTGAACATTAGGGTCAAAGTTTGAGATATAATAATGACTAGGCTTTGCTTGTAACAACGAGGATAACGCGCTCACAATTTTGTCCGTTTTGTCACAGTTGGGCTCGCTCGAGACAGTGGGCTTGCCTGTTGCTACAGGTAGAGGCGGAGTATGGCACTCTCGCGCTGGACGTGGCGGTTCAGAAATTGGTGTTGAGGTAGAAGACAGCCTATCTTCGATGGCATGTAACCTACCGAGAATTGAATCCAATGCCTGACTGCGAGGGCTATCACGGTAGTTATGTGAACTATCGCAACGCCGCTGCCTACGGGGGCTGTCGTGGTAGCTGACTGAACTGCTATCTCGACGCCGCCTACAAGAAATACGATGAGAATGCTTTCGACCCTTCTGCGATCTACTACGATCTTTACGTGGACTATCACCCCTTTTCTTCGAACGAGAGGGTCGCCCAGACATTATAAAATCAAAATGTACTCACAGTTTACCAGGAAAACTCACAACACAGCACTTCACAATGATTATTTTTATGAAATTTAGCCGATAAAACAAGCAGAATCACGAAATTTGCAATTGATTATTTCTAAAGCAATGGCGAGCCACTAGGCCTCGTGGTGTATCCCACTTCTGATGTTATAAACCAGAAGTGGAATCGATTTTTTAAAAAGAAAACACACAATCAACCTAACTTCTAATAATTATTTCCATTAAACCAAAATCTACAATAACAATTATGCCACTAAGAAACGTCCAGCGCGTCCAAAAGTCTCGAGCCAAGTGAAGGAGCTTGCTCGGCGTGCCACCTCTGCCGGCCTTCCCACCCAACCGATTCTGTCATGCTACGTCACGATCAGGTGACGCTTGACCCCGCCCCTTCCGGGCAAGGTATTTCCAACACTAGTGATTTTAATATTTTATATTTTGTAACCGAAATTGAGAGGGTGGGAGCCTGGCGATCCGTCACACAGGGATTACCCTAGTATGGACACCAGTCTCTCACAAAGGTGGCTCATGTTCTTATCTTTAAGTTTAGTTGATAAGTTTGTATATTTGGCTTTTGTGAAGAGGAAATAAAAATTTCACTTATTATTATTATCACTTATCACTTATTTGTAGGATAACGATAGGGTTTCCTAAGTGCAACCTTCAGAACACCACGTTGAGCACGTTCCAATTTAAGCAAGGTGGTTTTTTTCGCACTTCCCCATGAAGTTATACAGTAGCTTATAATGGAATGACACAATGCAAAATAAACAGCTCTTAGCAGTTCCATGTCTGCCACAGTACTGAGTGCTCTGAAAATATGCATAAGTTTCCTAAGCCTGCAGCGAATACTCTCTATGTGTTTGTTCCAGTTCAGGTTCTCGTCAACATAGATTCCCAGGTACTTGGTGCAATTGACTTGGTCTAGAGTTGGGCAGGTGCAGGAAGTAGATTCATCAGTACAAGAATGGAGTTTAAGTACAAGAGTTTGGTCTGGTGCAGTTCTGTTAGTTATCCTAAATGCTAGAAATTTCGTTTTAGATGCATTGAGTGTGAGGAGATTATGTTGCATCCAGTGAGCTACCACTCGAAGACCAGTTTGTGCAGCACTTTGAGCCTTTTCCCAAGTTTCACCACTAAACACTATTGCAGTGTCGTCTGCAAACGCTATGGTTTTTGCATATTCTAATTTTAGTTGACATAGGTCGTTTATATAGATGAGAAATAAAGTAGGGCCCAAAACACTGCCCTGAGGAACCCCAAAATTAACGCTGACCGAGTTACTATTAAAGCTATCCACAGCTACCCTCTGACTTCGTTCATCAAGGTAGGAGGTGAACCAATCTAAGGCTACTCCACGTACTCCTATAAGTTCCATTTTCTTGAGTAGTATAGGGTGTGAAACCGTATCGAAGGCCTTGGCAAGATCCAAAAACACTCCTATACACTTGCTACCCCGATCTAATGTCTTAGTTATTTCATCCGTCAGGAATGTGACAGCATCTTCAGTTGATGTTTTGCTTCTGAAACCAAATTGGTTTTCAGCTAAGATTTTGTATTTCTCAAGATAACCCTTCAGTCTAATGTTTACTACTTTTTCTAATATTTTAGCAAGACTTGTTAATAGAGATATTGGTCTGTAGTTAGATTCTTTAAGTGGGTCACCATCCTTGTATATTGGAGTAATAAGTGCCTTTTTTAGGTTTTTCGGCATTTTTCCTGTAGAGAGGCTCAGATTACAAAGGTATGCAATAGGTTTAGCTAGTGTATTTTTGGCTAGTTTGAGAATTTTATTATTTATTTTATCCCATCCAGGAGCTGCTTCTGCATTAAAGTTACTTATTATTTTTGAAACCTCAATATCGTCTGTAGGTGTGGTGTGGTGTGTGTCTTGAAAATTACTTTATTTGAAAGCCTTTTGACTCATTTTTTATAACTAACGCAGTCTTGATAAAGAAAGATTTAAAAGACAATTCAAATAAAGGCTGAAAGATAATCTCTCTTATTCGTAACTCTAAAATAAACCAGTTTTATTGTTTAGTTACATTGTGGTCATCTTTGGTATAATTTGCTCATCTACACTTTTTTTCTTTCTTTCCTGTCCTCTGTAAATTCAATATTTCTTAACATCAATGTTGTAAAAAGTGACTCCGAACCAGTGGTAGAGTCACATTATATTTATAAATAGATTTATTTGTATATTTTTCCTACGACTGACGGTTTTTCTAAGCTTTCATGAATAATATTTTATTTATTCTTCTTAAATTAATAATAGGAATATTAATATTTCTTTCCTTTTTTTACTGAATGACAATGTGTATTCGGTGTCTCATCATTGAGGCCAAAAAGGGCTTTTTGTTTCTTATTTCGGAAGTGTTCAGCGACTGCGTTCGCTGTCCGTACAGCAATGTCTTGTCGTGCAGTGAGCGAGGCTCGTAATCGAGTTGCGCTGGGCGCGCGGCGGCTGGCGGGCGGGCGATTCCCTGTCGCATATCTCGCAAGCGGCTAACTAACTTGTTTAGAGCCTTGATTTAGCCAAGGAGATAGTGCATTCTTTTATTTTCTTTCCACTTTTGCATTATTTGGCTTCGCATAACAAAAAAGATAATTTCTTTTAAAGAGCTGAATTTCAATGCTACAGTAGATTATTGCATCCTTTGAATTTTTTCTAGGTTTATGTTTTGGACGACCCGTTCATGCTAATGTTCATTAAAGTTGGATGTATTTATATATAAAAGAAATTCGTGTTAGTTACACCACTTATAACTCAAGAACGGGAAGACCGATTTTTATGATTTTTGTGTTTTGGGATTTGTCTACATCGGGAATAGGATAATAAGTATTAAAACATTAGGAAATTGACAAAAAAAAAGCAATCAAACATTATTCCATAATAAATGTTCACAGCTGTCAAGCATTTGCCATTAACTTTTGACAGAACGAAGTTTGTCGGGGCCGCTAGTTTTACAAAATATATTTTTGAAAAGCCACTTATTAGTTGTCATAGCCCTTGTGGTGTCGAGGGGGCATGAGAAGGTTGTGGTTGTTCCTGAGGATACAGACCTCCTCATTATGCTTAATGTCGTAGCCATACCATCGGCAAACATGTGATTCTCAAAATATAGTTAGTTTTAACACACAAATTGATCATCGGAGATCATGACTCTGCCATTATCTGCATTTGAGTGAAGTTCTGAAGGACATTTACGTATGTACAAAAGATGTGGAATGTCTACTCAAGAACAAGAAGCAAAGTGTGGGCTTCTAAGTGTTTCTTTAACTATAACGGCAACAGACAGCTTGACTAGCCATATTGCATTTTGGAATATATTCAAAAAAATTAAGCTAGGCTTGTCTAAATATGAAACTATTACTTGATTAATTTCAACTAACAAATGAAAACGTCCTACGACAGTTCGAAATATTAAAAAGGTTGAAAATCTTACTAATCTTACTTCTTATTTTATTAATATTATAAATGCGAAAGTTTGTGAGGGTGTTTGTATGTTTGTTACTCTTTCACGCAAAAACTACTGAAAGGATTTGGATGAAACTTTACAGTACAGCTTGTACATCAGAATAACATATGGGCTACAATTTATAGAGATTTTATGTAATTTGGCCGTAATGTATAACGATAGCGCGGGCGAAGCCGCGGACGGAAAGGAAAAATAGTAGAAATATCGTAGGAAAAATGCATGAGATAAGTCTCAGATAAGCTAAGACTTAAGGCTGGAATTCAGCGCGCCGTCCGATAGAGCATTCGGTGGGCCACTGATTAGTTCTGCGCGAACGGAATAACGCCGCGCCTTCCTTCTGTTTCCGTGTTATGAATTTATTATGAAATAAATTAGACAAATTAAAAAGTTTTAAAAGTTGTCGACCTAGAATATACAAATATATATATTTATATATTTATGAAGTGCAAAATGGTAATAATTAATATTTGAGAGTAAAACAAAAATCGTCAACGTACTTTTTGTGTTTTTTTTATCAGTGAAATTATGCTATATGACCTGACCTACTCGTATAATATGCTAAAATATCTTTTAATTTAGTAGTTATCTTCAAACAAAGTCGATCAAATATTGACAATCTTGGAAAAGCATAGCCTTAAGGTTACATTAACCTGTTTGGCTTTAAGGTACATACTATTTTACATGTTGTAAAGTGTGTCGAACAATATTTTTTTACCTTTCAATTTGTTTCGACGCGTTTATAGATCTGGTGAGATTTATCAAAATAAATTAATATAAGTGGAGTTTTCCTCCCGTTTCAATAAAAATGTGAAATGAAAAATGTTTTGTTTAAATTTACGAAGTTTTGTGAAACTTTGCAAGTTTTAAAAATTCACAAATAGGTGATATGAACAGGTTTATTGTATTTTGTACTGTATAATAATATTATAATTGGAGTATCAAAAAATCTGCATCAATTTCGTACTGTGAGTATTCTATTCTAACGCCTAAAGGTTTCCGTTCCGCTAATACGTGTTCTGACGAACGTGAGTAAGCCCCCAGGTAACCGATAAGCTTCGCAAAGCTTTTTAGCTAATTGTGGCCGACGTCGGCGGCAGGAAGTGGATTGTCGACGTTTTACTGCCATTTTTTCATCCGCCATCTTGCTTTTCTCGACTCTATTGTTGACTTTAACCAATTTGATCTGTGGAAAAGTGGAGTTTGCACGGTTTTTGAGGTGCATTCCATCGTTTGCACTGATTAAACTTTACTTATCATTAACTAATGGAACTTAGAATTTTTAAACCGAACTCATTTTCAAAAGAGAGAATCAAAAACGAAATTTAATTAGAGATTTAGATAGAGGTTACAATTATGTATACTTATAGGTACAAAAAGTAAAGGTATCACGGGTAGTTTATTTTATTCGTGTTCAAGTAGATTGAACTATAACGTGCATTGCAATCATGCCATTACTGGTACATGAGTTTGGTCATAAAGACATATAAAATTTAGCCAAAGTGTATCCCGTAACAAAAATCACTTCCTATCTAACCCAACGATGTAGTTTTTGAGAAGGCAAAATACTATACACTATACTGTACTATAGACACTGCAACTTACTTAAGTTGCTGGGATCGCTGTATATAATTTTGTATACAATATGCTAGTTTTGATGAAACTTACCTATTCTTAAAAATATCGACTTCTTATGTAATTGTTATGTAAGCTGTCATCTGATATTCCCTTTATTCAGTATATAACTTAGGTATGAAATGTGTACAGTATTTCTTTATAACAAAGATTCCCAACAATAAAACCACTTATGAATTATAATTATAAAAACTAAATACATAATTACAATTATAAAACCTAAGCTTACATTAAAGTTATAAAAACAATGAATCATGAAAATACTATAAAAACCTTAACCTAGGGTGCCACCGGCAGCAGGGCAGGCAAGGCCCAGACTACCGGTGGTTAGGGCTGCAGAGAGAGGAACAATGCGAGCCTTGTCCAGGAGCACGCAGCCTTCTGTATCTGACCCTTGACGCAACCGCTGAGCGATAGCCTCTCAAGGTGTTGGTCGAGGCTCTTCGCTATTGAGCCGTTTGCTGATACGACCATCGGGACAATGATCGTTGAATCATCATTCCACATGGCGGTCACCTCTTTCAGTTTGTCCTTCTCAGCTTTTACGAGGTTATGGTCATGTTCACATGATATTATTATTAGGGCGCTTTGATTCGTGCTAGTTCATGTGAGGCTTATTTGTACAAGTGGCCTCATGCATACTTGAGTGCTGACCTTTCACCTAAATGTTCAAAAGAAGCCGCTAAGCGTGTTCACATTTTTTCTCAAGGAACGCTATGAATCCTCTCTTATACATTTTCTAACAGTCCTTTCTGTGTTAAAACATCACAAAAGAGCTCTTTACTTGCAAGTTTAAGGTTGAATATTGTTCGTAATTCTCGTTTCTCCCGTTTCAGTGTCTACGACAAGACATATTTTAATATTCAAAGCGTTGACAGCGTTATTCATTTTATTCTTTTATCGTTTTTTATTCAACGTCTGCGTTTTCTTGTGAAGGAACTCGATTGCCTGTAGTTACTACTGATGGAAGAATTGTATTGTTTTCTATCTTGTAATTAACTGATTACTTACAAACGTTTAATTTCTGATTTCTAGTTTGTTGTAAGAGTAACAAAAACTGAATTGTCTCAGATTCAAAGAAAGTCGTTATTTTAAATTCTTATAATTACCTACTTAATAATAAAAGCCTAGTTGTGAGTGTGGGCAAACCCTCCTATGATGGTCCAACGCTAGACCCTAAATGTGTCAGCCAGCGGGCTAAAGTTGGTCAGTGCCAGACTAAGACGTATAGAAATGTATAAGGCTATTATAATGTTATTTCTGGCTAGTGTCTAGACTACTCTAGGCTGGATCCTCTTTTTATATTGCCCGTCAAGGTGACCTCACTCCACCTGAGGAAAAATAACCAGGAGGTCTAGATATGAGGTAAACTAGCACAGTAATACAAAGCAACCACTGGTCAACCTCATTTTGCAGGCCTGCAAATCCATCAGCATCTGCAGGCTTGTTAAACGTTTGATGTTTTTTTTTTCACAGCTGTCTTATAGCTATTCTATTAATTATTAACGAATTTAATTAAGTCACTGCAAAGCAACAAGTGTATTAACAAGGCGATTGACGATTTTCGATGTCCGTCTGTTTTAGTTTCACTAAAACATAGACATATTTCAGTTTTGCTAAGACCGTCCCCCCTTTATCTGAAAACCCTCCACAGGCCAGAATCAGCTTGTGGCAGAAAAGGCTACCTGTTGCCCCATTTGTGACGCCATCAGAAATTCTCCCGCCTGGCCACGACTAACCATGGGTTACCTGGAAAAGTATAAACAGACTGCGAACCCAGGTTGAGCGCTGCAAAGATATCAGTGCAGATGGGGTTACACTGATGGCGCGAACAACGTGTGCAAATGTGGTGCTTCCCCCCAGATTATAAGCCACCTTCTAAATGCCCCTCATGCCCTTACAGCTGCACACGCGAGGTCCTGCTGAGTGCAAATGAAAAAGCTGTGAAGCTGGCGAAATACTGGTCGGATGAAATATAGTGCTGCTGTCGACACGACAAGAAGAAGTTTCACTAAAGACAAGAGGAGTGAATAACAAGCTAGTGTTATGTATGTGAGCTCTGGTACATTAGATTTGCCATCAAATCAACGCAAATTGCTCGCAGCTTAAATAAAATCTTTTAAATATACCATAGCTTTGTTAACTAATTCCATTTATGATTATGAAAATCTGGTGGTGTCTTTGAAGACAGTCGAAAACAAAAGTTCAAATGTTTAAAACGTATTTGGTTAAATGGCTGTAAATAATGAGGATTCTCAGTCAAATATTACGATGAATCCTTGTTGGTTATCGTTGTGTATGAGTTAGAAACCATGAGACTCATGTTTTTATTATCATTTTCTGTGTAATTCTCTATTGTTTGTAATATGTATTAAGAAATATTACATTTGAAACAATCACAGATAAATAGAAACGAATGTGCAATACCATCTTGTTTAATGATTGGTTTTTAATGTGGTTATGTAATGAGGACATATTTTATTATAAGATATATTTCACCGACCCAACAACTTTACTGAGGCAGCACATACTATTAGGTAGCTGTAAAATTACTGACACATTTAGAGTCAACTTCTATACGTTTTACTCTGGCACATTCCTGAGAAACGTATTTTCAGTAGTTTTTTTTATCAATTTACACCAAGATCATCTGACCCCAAACTAAGCAGAGCTTGTACTATGGGTATCAGAGACTAATAAACATACTTAAATAAATTTTAAATACATACTTATACAAAAAAAAATACATTATCTATTTACATTTTTTTTAATAACTACTTAGTTTGCTCGCTAATTTACTTGTCATAGACTAAATCGCCAGACAAGTTTTTATTTCTCCGCATAAACTTTGAAATCAAGTGATCTCCGGATCAAAAGTAAAAGGTCTGGAGTTTGACGTCACTCAATAGACTAGTCACGAGTACGAGTCGGGTCGCTAGGGGCCGAATACTTTCGGCAACTCTGCTATAACTCGATCATAAGTTAATTTACAGGTTCTAAGTAGATTTGGGGACAACTTATGTCACTATTTAGACTCGGTTACCAGGAGGGTATAGTAAGAATAAAGGTTTTCTAAGATTCATCATAAGCATTTTATGACATTGAACCTCTTGGAATGATAATTGACATAAATGCACAAAAGAGTTTTGTTGTTACAAATAAAATTACCCGTGCAGTAACCTGTTCAACGGCTTGCCATCTAAGCAGTACCGAGGCTGTATCTTATCTAGAGAAAGAAATATCTACTAGAAAAAAACAAAAGGTTAACTTATTTTACTGATAATGATTCCTAATTCCTAATTGTCTGAATGAAGGTCAACGATCAAAGAAGAAAGTTCTGGCCACTCGGGTAGGTAGGTAGTTAGTTATCGAAGAGCGAAGTTGGAAGTTAAAGCTACTTTTACAATACAATTACTAGATTGATTTTCAGGTAGAAGTAAAATTTGATAAAATAAAGTTGAAACTTTAATTAAACACTACCTTTGAAGCAGTATTTTCTAACTAACCAATTGTTTATAGTTTGAGACATAATGAATAAGAAAACTAAGAGTTAATGGGCAAAATGGACGTTGAAAATAGGGTAAGTTGAAGTATAATAACTATGGCCTTAAAAAAAAATCGGAACTGTCGTTCATTTGTGTAGCTAAGGGTGAAAAGCCACTGTAAAACATTAAAGTTCACCATATTAATTCGACTGATCATAAAAAAAGTCTTTTCATTACTCATACACGGAAAGTACGCTTGAAGTTGCCTGTTGAAAGCTTCACTTTCAGCCCTAGGGCTGTAAAGTTTTTTTCAGCCCTAGGGCTGTAAAGTTTTTTTCAGCCCTAGGGCTGAAAGTAAATAACTGTCAAATGTCACCTTCTATTTTGACATTCCTTTTCTATGACCAACATTTACTCAAGATGCTCAAGTTTCACAAAAAATATCAACTATCAACATCCCAGGAAGTAACC
The DNA here is from genome assembly GCA_947369235.1 of Udea olivalis. NCBI lineage: Eukaryota > Metazoa > Arthropoda > Insecta > Lepidoptera > Crambidae > Udea > Udea olivalis. The sequence continues at coordinate 2,451,956 of OX376347.1, forward strand.
TCTCTCTCTCGTTTAACAATTGCTCTAATTTTAATATAAACTTTAAATAGAAATATCATCAACTTTGTTGTAGGTAATGTTTCAAAAAAATTTTGTTGGTTGAACTTATGTATCTGATTTTTATTTACTTTCCTTATAGTCGTAATGAAAAGCAGAGTGTTTACCTCGGAAGAAAGATCTTTTCAATGGCCTCGAACTATTAGCGCTCTCGCTACGCTCGCGCGCCAAACCATCTCGTGCATTGAAAAGGTAACTTTCTCACCTTGTGTAACAATCTACTATTGGAAAAAATTTCCCATGACGAAAAGTTACAAAGTTCAAACTTTAGGCGGTTTCTCCCACCTTGTGTGCTCTCTCATTAATCGAAAGTGATTTGACAACAAAAAGTTAATAGGCCAGTAAGTAGTCAAGATTTGATAAAATCTGTAACCCCATCCATCACTCTTGCGACGGTCATCTAGGAAGCTGTCAGGGTTGTCTCAAAATGAGTAAACAAAAAACAATGATAATTATCTAGGACATGTCATCATCATCGCATTTGCTGCCTGTCCCGACCTGTGCAATTAGGTACGTCAATTTAAATTAATCACGCCATTATCGATTGACCGTCAGAGCCTCATCATTAGATTGTAATATTTAGCAATTTAAACTGCCACATCTTTATTCAAAGATAGATAACTGGACCTTTCGCTTACAGGCCCGTCCAATTAGGCTAACGAAATCTTTAACAGACCCGCCGAATTCTGTTACAAGCAATTACAATATTCCGCTACAAGAAGTTAAATTGACACTTTATTTCTCGTCACCAATCTGGCGACCAACCTTCTAACCAACAATCAGAGGCAACCCTCGAGTAAGCCAGCAACAACCGAGCTTATGCCTCCCACAACTTCCAATCGCATCGGAAAATAAGGAAATCGGATATTTTTTAAAGTTTAGTATGCCGCCGTAGCCATCCTATAACTAATTATTATTATGACTAAAAATGCCGGTCTTGGTTAGAAAGGCGTGCAGTAAATATGCATTTAAACAGGCTTTGCGTGCGCACTGTAAAATATTGATGACGCCCCAAGAACTCAAATTTCGAAATTCTCTTGGATCCACCTGTTATCTGTCTGTTATTTTTTTTACTTTTTGTCTATATAATGTGTAATAGCTATTATTATGTATGTTTATGTATTCTCTTTGAAATCTTATTTTGATTCAAACTATTTCACCTTCTTTACACCTAATTTAAAACTGAATAGAGATGAATCTAGCACTGCCTGTAATATCTCTATCTGACTGTGTGGTTAACTGATATAGAATGCCTCTAGGCATTAAGTCCCCCTTTGTAACATAGACTATGTGCAATAAAGAATAAAAATATACTTCAAGTACAAACTGCAGCACTGTTCTGAAAAGCTCACATCAACTCCGCACAGTGAATCCGCTGTGAGATTTAAATTGCGTAGTCTTTTAAAACATGACAAAGACGTGAGCCGCCTCATTGACGAAAGTGGTAGTGAAATAAACTTAGTATAATGAGATTAAACAATAAACGTAAAATTATAATGTGTGTACAGAAGTGTGTTCGGTCACCTGACTGAGTTATAGTTCCAATTTGATCAGAATCGCTCTACGGGAAAATGGTACGTACAGAAATTTGGCAGATGTAGACTGATGAACCGGGTAATCTAGAAATTCATGGACAGCCTATGATCAGTAATGGGCGTCTTGTGGCTGATCACGTAGCCGCGACGCGTATGACGTGACTAGTAAAGTAAGCTAAGCTTGTATAAAGCACCTATGACATGTCAAAAAAAGTATATACAAATAACAATAATAAACGTAAATAAAATAATACAATAATAGTACTTATCGTAAATAAACATAATGCAAATCTACCACCGGTTCGGACGTTGCTTGTAAAAAAACATCTAAACTTAGGCTTGTGCTGAAAGCCGAAAGTATTAAAACGTTATTCCAGATTCGGATTCCTGACTGGTATACTATCTTAAAAGTATTCAAATTATTTTGGCTGTTATGAAACTTCTGAAGAAAAAAGTTTAGCCCTATGAGAGTACGAGTATTATCGAAACACAGATACCTACTAAAGAAAAGCGCACATTATCAAAGGTATTAAAATCATGCTCAGTATCCAATGTTTCGTTTAGGCTTGTATGCTTACTTGTGAAGCATCCATTTAGAAAAGCATGCGTAATTTAATTTCATCAACACCACTTAAACTGAATCTGAAATGTTCATCAAATTATGGTAGCTGTTAAGTACCTCCATTAGAAATTCATGGTTAATCCGTCTGTGTAGTGTGTATTATGACTGCTATGTACGTTCAGTTATACCTTGGGAACAGCCCAACTTAGCCTATTAGGCCCCTGGAACCACTTATCAACATAGGGGTAGGTAGCAGAGAGGGTATAGGGCTGTCCGACGTCCGTTTGGCTTCAAAACTGTAGAAAGCCAAAGCTTTGTATTACTCAACCGACTCTCTGCATGTTAGAATTCAAGAGTTTGTTCCCACCTAAGCCCTCATAAAACTGGCGTTTTTCTACCTCTGGACGAACGCGCAGGTAACCACCAGGTAAACTATTGTAGCCGTAAAAGTTCAACGGCTATTCATGATATATATATTAAAGATGCGCCAGACAACACACGACTTGTCATCGTCTCGAAGTAAAGATAAATTAAATCTCCTTGGGTTGCGAGGTATCAGGCAAGGAGTTTAGCCAGGGGCGTCACCCAACACACCCAGGACTAAGCGAATTTAGAAAAGAATGAATGGACTCGACTGGAAATCGAGCCCGGGACAATACGTAAGTCAAAGCGAGAAACCGTGCTATAGCACACTACGCCAATCGTGTCATCATGTCATCGTAATAAGGTTCTTAATCACAAAATAACACATCTTGCTCACCCATAGTTTTAATTGAAACAGAGCTTTTTGCATTCAAAAGTGAAGCCATTTTTGTCAGAGCGATTTGAAAAATAAGGTTTCGAATACCTTGTCAGATCCAATTATATCGGGTTTGGTAAACTCGCTATACAGTAAACTCGTAACACCGTTTATAAACATGACGTTTATTTTTATTCCATGAGTAAATCATTTTGTAATAGTGATAATTAGCTGACAGAACCGTTACGAAAAATGGACAGCCCTTAAATGCGACTCCCACGCGCTGCCGAGAATAGAACCTCATCCCCTTGCGTGACGTCACGCTGCCTGGGGGGTAGGGGGTAGTGTGTGCACAAAACTTAAATTTATCTCGCGCTCCGCGGAAATGTAACGAACGATACGACTAATTTTAGTCTTTTACGATGCAAATACAGAGCTGCGCTTGGAGATTTTGACGGCAAAATTATTTTATGCAAGGGTAGGCCGAGTTTGACAACAATATTACCGGCGTGCCTAGCCAAGAGTAAGGTAGCTGTCACAATACTTTAAAAATCAAATAAAGAAAATTAAAATGATGAAGTTTTATCTAATATCCCAGTGTTTAATCAATACCAAATAAACTTTAAATCATCATCAACACTCGCAGCTTTAATAAATTCACTTCTGGAAGTTAGATTCCTCCATAGATTACCAGACTCCTAGGGGGAGTGAATTTAGATACTCACATTTCGAAATTTAAAATACAAATAGTTACATAGTATTTCGTCTTAGTATTAGACGTTAAATAAATATTAAAATCAATTGTAATTTACTTGAAAACTAAACATCCATTGTTTTAGCAGTTATATTGCATACAACCTTTTGTAAATTGCACGAAATGAAGAGGCCCCCGGGACATACAAATGTCTTCGGATTACGAGCTAATAAAGTCCCATTAAATTTTTGGTATTACAACGTGACGTGGCTTTTTTATTCATCCAAAGGTAACACTTGACACACAGACTACACCATTATGCTGGTTATAAAAAACGTTAAGTTTCTTTCAATTAGCTTGTTCCAATTATTCCACCCTTCCTGTCACAAATGGTATTCTTTCTCCTTCCCATTTATGAAAACAACACCTGTTTGCTAACGACATTTTAAACTCGACGAACGTGAAAACCGCCAAAGCGCAATTTACGGATGTTAAGTGGAACTGAAAACTTTTCAACCGTCTTGTGACGTGTCGGATCGGAGGCGGGGGTGTACGCAGGGTCACTCAAGGAGATCCTCGAAATAGAACACCCCCCCCCCCCCAACCCCTGCTTTGCGCCTTGGTATATCGATAATACGAAGCTCCGCAATAAATGACCAACAATAGGGATAAGGATTTAATCGCATATTCGGAATTAAGGCGTTATTTTGAGGTGGGATTTTAGTTTTAAGCTGTTTCATCGGACGAAGGCAGCCCCGTTCGTGCGTCTTTACTCACTGGCTTTTCTGTGGGCGTAGGCGTTTCAATGTTTTGTTCACCGTTAAAGAAAGAAACATAGAAAAGTATTTTGTTGTCCACTTAGAATAATCACACAAAGAAGGCGAGTCCGAGCACCCGTGGCGATTAGACATTGTTAATATTCAGTGAAGTATCACTAGTAGTTAATGTTGCGATTGTTGGTCTTCTAACGTGAGACTGCGATAACCGCTTCCTATGGCCAGTCAAATTTGTGTAGCATTAAAAAAATATTGACTTATCGATAAAATACTCAGCGTGCCCTCTCTCTAGACACGCTGAGTATTTGTAATTTAGGAAGAACTTGTCTTTATTTGAGACGACTATGCTCGGAAGCGTACCACGGACGAATTCTTATTTAGGAAATTGGAACTTATTACCTCAATAAGATTTTATAATTTTTAATTAGATTATCTTGAATACGATTCTTTAAATTCTGGAACATAGTTCGAAAGATAATTCAGGCCAATTTTGAAGGAAAGTCAGTAATTTATACATTTTGTGTACAAATTAGTTTTATGATGATACTTTTTAGGTCATTTTTTAATCACCGAAGTTGGCAAAGTGAAGTGGTGGGTATCTGGTATGTATAATAACGTTTCTATATTTTTACTAGCCGTTGCTCGTAAAATAGTTTTTTAAATATTCATTTGGACACGATAAATCGTAGCTACATTCACGCCAAATTTAATTCACATCCTGCATATAAATCCGAATCCAATCTTCTAAGATAAATAAAAGAGATTTTTATGTGATGATGGAACATGCCTGATACTAACCGCAGCAGATAAAAAGCTTTTCTGTAGAATTACAATTTAAATGTAAGTTTTTAATTAACGTACAATATTGAATTTTAAATTTTTCTGTACTGGAGCCGTAGAGAACGGTTCGAGTCATTTAGTCAGCCGTGTGTGCTTCAAACCATTTACCATACCATCAGGACTATATCCCACGACACGATTGGCGTAGTGCGCTGTAGCACGGTTTCTCGCCTCCATTTCCTTAGTGTTCCGGGATCGATTCCCGGTCGTGTCAATTCAGGAAATGATCTTTTCTGAATTGACTCGGGTATGGGTGTGCTGGGAGACGCCCCTGGTTATTTCCTTGTGTGGTACCTCGTAACACAGGGATATTAATCCCTACCTCGAAACCATTGCCAGAAGTGTGTTGTCTGGCGCTTTTTTTTTTATATCCCGAACGGGGTAGTCAGAGGCAAGTGACTCCGCCGTCATGGTCAACGGAACCCTAAGTAGCCCACTTTTCATCAATGGTATTAAAACCCTACCCTACGTGTTGATTTGGTTTTATGTCGATGTTTTCTATCACTAGACATAGTTCTAGCCAGATTTGAACTCGGGACCATACGATCGACGAGTTGGGGTGCTTAACCCCTAGGCCATGACGCTCTTTACACAAAATGCTTTTGAAAATTAAAAAAGAGTTAACAGAGGCATGAGAATCGGTTCTGAAGTGTGGGATAATTGGAGCGCGCCACATTGGATCCATTCTGGTCTGTCCAGATGGGTCCTCAGACATCGGATTATCGCGCTCGTCGAGCTTAACATTGTCGTATCGAATTTGCATCCTAAATGCTTCATATAGGTTTATCTATCATTTACAGTCTACAACTTAGTTTTGCGGATTGTTCGATTTTAGAGTTGTAGTTTGCAAAAAATGCAATTTTAGTAAAAAAAATTTTTCATCGTTTTAAGCAACTTTTAACTTCTTTTAATCTTAAGTAACGTCTGCCAACACCAAAAGGAGATTTTGCTTGTACATCGTATGTACAGTCAAAATCATAAATATATATACGTTTCCAAGGCTTCAAAAATATCTGAGCAAAACATTTACCATAAATATCTATACGAGAGTTCGTTTTCAGACTCAGATTGAGTTTCATTTATTCGTTTGAAAAGTGGAACAATAGTTGGTAAAAAAGTAAAGTCCGCACAATTCACTAAAGCTGCCATGCAAATGTTACATAATATAAAATTCATAAAGTCTTATAAAAAACGAACGTTCAGACTCTTTGTTGACTTGTAATATCTAATATTTAAAGCTTATGTTTTGCTCAGTTATTTATGAACCTTTTAATTCACTAAAACTGCCATGCAAATGTTACATAATATAAAATTCATAAAGTCTCATAAAAAACGAACGTTCAGACTCTTTGTTGACTTGTAATATCTAATATTTAAAGCTTATGTTTTGCTCAGTTATTTATGAACCTTTTACACGTACAAATATTTTTGCTTGTCGTAGATGAAAACAACTATACTTAAATCTCCCTTAAACCTCGCTTTCAGATTGAGATTGCTTAAATAACACGACACCTCAGCTTGTCGTATCCACTTGCTGCTAACAATCTACGAGTATTGTAATCCTATCACGCCATCTGGCCGGAAGGATTTAAATAATAATACCGTGATAGGGTATCAACATTTAATACTATCCAAAGTATTGAGTTGCACAAATTATTTGAAAACTTCCATGTTGCACAATATTTGTACGTACGAGGGGCATGCCAAAAGAAGTAAGATACTCTTTACTCATTTGATTGACACTGGCAAGTTATACACCATCTTATAGGCTGGTTGTTTATTGATATATTTGAAAAACACATAATTTTTTAGATTTTCATTGGAATGAGCATAATTTTTCCGAGAATCTGGTGGGAATTCGCTTGCAGCAATGGAGCTCAGTCGACTTGATTTTCGCGCTATGATTCATTATGTCTATGAGAAAGGTTTAAAGCCTCAATAATGTTTTGAATTTTTGACTTTTGGTGAGTCTGGTTGTTCACGAGCAACAGTGTTTAATTTGTTTGCTGAATCTTAAAGAGGACGGGTATGTCTCGAAGATTAAGCGAAGACAGGTCGGCCGCCAACCGCGGTCACACAAGAAAACGTTCGTGCAGTTAAAAAACTTATTCGCGAAAACCGACAAATTACGTATGTAGAGCTGGAGCGAGAACTGGGAATTGGATCAGCAGCAATGCAAACCATAATTCACGACCACCTTTCTCTCTGTAAACGTTGTTCGAGATGGGTGCCGTACAAACTTACCGATGAGCAAGAAGACCGTCGGGTGGATTGGTGCCTATTCGTGATAGAAAAATTGGACGGTGGCGAGTAAAAAAACGTGTATGATATGCTGACTGGCGAAACTATATAACTATGATCCCGAAACAAAGCGACAGTCGAATGTATGGTGTTTTGGAGATGAACCAACGCCAACGAAATGTCGCTTGTGCACGAAGCACACAGAAACAAATGGTCGCCTCGTTTTTCTGCAAAACGGGTCATATTGCTACTGTAGTGCTAGAGGATAAAAAAACGGTGAACTCTGAATGGTATGTGATAGTATGTGCTCCAGCAGTAATAATAGATACTAATAATATAATAATTTTACTTAAAGATAACATTGATCCATGGGTTAGTATCACACTTAAAGAAACTATATTAGTTACAATATCAAAAAACTATATATAAAAATTACATTTTTACTAATAACATTTGGCTCGCCTAGCCATCAAAATAAGTATTTCAGACTTATTTGATCACCAAGCGAACCATATGCTTCAGCAATGGAGAGTCATAGCTCTCGGCAACGGTTTTCAAGATGCTGTTGGAGCTCCCTCGTATTCTTTCTAACAACGAGGCAGTCTTCTTTCGTATGACGGCAAAAAAGCCGTCTGTCCGGCACTGAGCAAACATCTCTGACGCATTACAGAAGCGAGGTAGGCACAACAGCACCCTGAAGCCGTTGTTGTACTGGACACGTAGGACGTTCATCGATTTCTTGGTGTAGCTGATCTATAGGTTACTCGTGAATAAGTTTTGGCAATACGCTTGAAACGAGGTAAGTTTTACTTGATCAGTACAACGAGCAAATCTCCGAGACAGTATGTTTCATGGTCGATGTCAGCATGGTCTTTAAGATCATCACTAACATAGTGTCCCAGATACTTAAATTGGTAGACTCTCTTCAGCTTTTCCCCATACAACAAGAGCTCAGGTACTTCGCTTGGACATTTACCGGCTGCCTTAAATATCATGTATTGACTTTTCTTAATATTATAAATCAGTCTGTGACTTTTGACATAATCTTCGCATACCCATAACATCTTTCTGAGCTCACCTAACGTTGGAGCCAGCAGCACCATGTCGTCTGCATAACTTATGTTATTAATACAGACATTATCTACCCAGCAGCCGACATGCATGCTGCTGAGAGCAACGATGAGCCCATTGATGTAGTATAGGTTAAATAGCCTCGGGGACGTTAGCCCCCCCTGTCTTACCCCGCACTGCAAACCATAATCCACAGAAAAAGTGTTAGCCCATGTAACTGTGTTGATTTGGTTAGCATACCAATATTGCATCAATTGTGTTATTTCGGAGGGAACACCCTGCTCCCTCAAATTTCCCCAGAGGATATCGTGGGATACCAGATCGAAGGCCTTGGAGAGGTCGAGGAAGCAAGCATAAATGGGAGTTTGCATAGGCAATTCTTAGTCTCAAGCATGCCGTCAGGTACTATACGGATAGCCGTATAGTACCTGACGGCATGCTTGAGACTAAGAATTGCAGTTTCCGGAGACAAGCCTGGCTTGAAGCCAAATTGAGCGTCATGTGATTTCAAATAAGTCGCCAGGTGGGAGTCAAGCATGCTGTCGAGCACCTTTGCCGCAATAGTGGCCAGCGAGATTGGTCTGTAGTTGTTGATGTGATAATATACATATTATATTACTATACATCTTATCCAGTAAAGACCTATGGTTAGGTATAGTACAATACCTATCCCACAGATTGTGAATTCCTCAGGAAGATTAATATCTTTAAGTCCTTTACTACATATTTCTCGATATTTTGTTATTTGGGCTTCATTCCTCTCTCCCCAAGTTTCACTATTTTTCTCTAGGCTGTTCACATAAATTTTATTTTTAATTAAATCTAAATTACAGCTTATAACTAGTGGGCAAATGATCTGAGTAATATACATTAATATCTACTTCTGTATTGTTAATGTTATGCCAGGCAGACTGAGTCACAATACAATGATCTAACCACCGCCGGCATCCATGGGCATTGCTAACAAAAGTAAATTGTCTGTGTTTGTCGCTAATTTTTCTACATCGGCACGCCACCTTTGTTCATTACAAAAACTCAGTAACTCCTTGTAAAACAGTTCATCAGGGTGCGCGTTAAAGTCACCTAAGAGAAAAACAGTTTCCACAGTATTACTTTCCACTATGGCACTTATTTCGCCCAAACATTCTGTAAACACAGGCAAGTTTTCTAAGGAATTTATAGGCTTAAACACGGTGTCCCAAAAAGAAGTGTCAAGCGGAAGCCCACAGAAAGAGCACCCCTTGGGGTACCCGAATCACCCCCATGTATGTTCCGCGATTGTTCATAGTTTTCGAGTTATGTTTTTTTTTCTGAATTTCTGAGAATTTCGGACCTAAAAGTTAAATTTTTTTATTTTTTAAAAAGTAGAAGACTTTTCAAATTTTTTCTTTGCCCAACTGAATCATCCTTAATTGTACTTTGATGCATAAAATAATCAGTTTCATAACTTTGACTAAAATGATGAAAATGTTGGTATAAAACCAAAAATGTATGGTTGATGAATAAAGACTTAAATTTTCAACTTTAAATTAAACATCTAAGCGGGTGACTGTATGGTTTCTAAAAAAAACTCAAAAATGATCCAGAATCTCAGCTTTCATAATCATTACAAAAAAGAAGTACTCAATGGGCTACTTTGGCTAAAATCAGCCTTCAAAGACAGCGAGGTGAAAAATTCTTGAAATTAGCCATCAGATTAATAACTGTTTTTTGGCCATGTTATCATTCCTGAAGTTCATTAATTTGTTAAATAACCAAAAATTACTGCAGGAACTACACTGCAACACCGACACTGACTTGAACAGACCTTTGCGCCACAGTATAGCCACACCACCGTATGGCCGGCCCTTCAGGATGCCCGCTGATGTATCCACCGCAGACGTCCCAGTGTACTCGAAGTCCTCGCTGATAGTACTAAGGAAGGGAATGTGGCAGCAGCCATGTTTCCTGGAAAGCAACTATGTCTGCCGTTCTACACAGTTGCCTAATGTTTTTTACAGAAGTTTTCACGGATTTGCAATTAAAACTCACAAACTTTGCATTATGTTCCATTACAACAGGTTTTCGGATTGGTTGTGTCTGTTTCTTACTGTTCTTTATTGGTAAACAGCGATTTTTAGCAAGAGTCAGTATAGCTCCTATCATTATCTCCTCTCAGATAAACAAATTTCCTAAATGTTATTCCTTTTGGCCAGAAATCCTCATTTAGATAAACAGCAAGTTTTTCTTTAGGTACATACAATTTATATGCATCATATCGTTTGTCCGCTTTCCCATTTATTTTAAACAGGGATACCGTTTCACTGGTTTTATTTCGAATATACGATATGATATCTTCTTCCTTGGTTTCTTTAGAAACCTTTGAGATTAATAATATCAGCTTGGTGTGTCAAGCGACCAAAGTCAGGAATCCGTCACCACGACAATGCGGCGTCGCCCACGTCTGCCAGAACACTTGACTTTTTCAACTCAATAAACTGTCAGTGTCAATCCTTCCTCACCCACCATATTCCCTTGACCTAGCACCTTGTTTTTTACCTGTTTCCAAAAATTAAAAAAAAATGAAAGTGAAGAGGTTTGAAAGCAAAGAAGATACACAGGCTACCTATAATTTCGAGATTTCTGAGGTGTCTAATGAAAAGTGGTCACAGGTATTTTCCAATTGGTTTAAACGTATGGAAAAGTGTATACGAGCTTAGGGTGAGTAATATACTTCGAGAAGATCGATACTTGTATTATAGAATACATTTTATAGTTTTTGAGTATCTAATTTCTTTTTCATTACTCATACACGGAAAGTACGCTTGAAGTTGCCTGAGCATAGGGTTGAAAGCTTCACTTTCAGCCCTAGGGCTGTAAAGTTTTTTTCGGCCCTAGGGCTGAAAGTAAATAACTGACAAATGTCACCTTTTATTTTGACATTCCCTTTGCGGCAAGTCGATGTCTTCTATTCAGCCACAGCTGTATTTGAAATGTCTTTATCTTGATTTCAAATGAATATTCAAACGATCGAAGCAGGAATATACTCATTAATGTATGTTTCACTTAATTGGTATTTAATTAAATAAATTTGAGCTAAGCATTTACGATAGAAATGAAAAAATAAAATCTTTAAATAATTAAGGCGGGGGAATTCCATCATCATTGTCTAAGTATGCTTTTTTACAAATATTAAAAAAAATGGTTGAATTCCACAGACAAAAAAAAGGCGGGATTGCAACTATTCGAACTTCATTGAGTTGTTTCGTAAATCGAGTGAGAAGTATATTTTCTACAAAATGAGTTCATCAGACTTAGATATGGATTTGACTCCTGATTTCATTAGAGAAAAAGGTCAAACAGTTGTGGAAAACCTTTCACCGCCGAAATCAAGAGAAATATACATAAGAGCTTATGAGGATTTTATGAAATGGCCCACTGAAAAAAAAGTGAAGTCTTTTTCAGAAAACGTGTTATTAACATATTTCAATCAATTATCCAAAAATTATAAATCTTCAACTCTGTGGAGCGTATATTCAATGTTAAAGACGACTTTAAATACAAAACACGATATACATTTGAAAAATTTCGCCAAACTATCATCTTTCCTAAAAAGGCAGTCGGGTGGATACATAGCAAAAAAATCCAAAGTTTTCACTGCACAAGAGATCCGAACCTTCTTAAATCAAGCGCCAGACGACATTCATTTAGCAATAAAGGTAACGATTTCTTTTAAATAACATCGCATCCATATGATAAAAAAGTGTTTAAAATTATATGTATACAGGTAACCTAGCTACAATAAAAACCCCATTAAAGATTTGTGTTTACGTATCAGGTCGTGTTGGTAATGGCCATAAGTGGTGCTTGCAGAACCATTGAACTGGTAAATTTGATGGAACATGACATAAAGAAACAAGGTGAAATGATGGTAGTCAAGTTAAGAAGTACTAAAACAAAAGTCGACCGAACTTTCGTAGTATAGAAAGAGTTCGTACAAATAATAGAAACTTACCAAAGACTTCGACAACTTGCTATGGGAACTGATCGTTTTTTCCTCAATTACCAAAAAGGAAAATGTTTGAGGCAAGTAATTGGCAAAAACAAATTATCCAGTATCCCGAAGCAGATAGCCACGTTTCTTGATTTACCAAATCCAAATTTATACTCGGGTCACTGCTTCCGCAGGACTTCAGCGACTCTATTAGCTGATTCAAGCGCCAATTTGACTACAATAAAAAGACATGGTGGATGGAAATCTAGTACAGTAGCTGAAGGCTACATCGAGGAATCGGTCAATAACAAGGCAAACATTTCAAATCAGTTGACTGAAACAATAACTTATCTACCAAGTACTTCAAAAGATTGCCCGGATGAAGAGATCGTTCTATCACCAACATTTACTCAAGATGCTCAAGTTTCACAAAAAATATCAACTATCAACATCCCAGGAAGTAACCTCTCTCTCTCGTTTAACAATTGCTCTAATTTTAATATAAACTTTAAATAGAAATATCATAAAATGTGTTGTAGGTAATGTTTCAATAAAATTTTGTTGGTTGAACTTATGTATCTCATTTTTATTTACTTTCCTAATATTCGTAATGAAAAGCAGAGTGTTTACCTCGGAAGAAAGACCTTTTCAATGCCCTCGAACTATTAGCGCTCTCGCTACGCTCGCGCGCCAAACCATCTCGTGCATTGAAAAGGTAACTTTCTCACCTTGTGTAACAATCTACTATTGGCATGTCCCTCATAGTACAAAAAATCACTTAGATTTTGATGCTATTTTCATCACAGATAACAGTGATACTCGTAAGAGGGGTAGTTTATTTGTATAACACTACACACTGACCCGACATAAGTACCTATCTACATTGCACCCGTCGAACCGTAACGGGAGTCTAGTATCGTATAAAACTATTATTATTCTGAAATGTTCAAATATGTTGAAGTCTAAGTAAGTTTTCTTAATGACTAACTTCAGTAAAACAAAAGTTTGAGACAGTCACATGTTCTATAGCGTGTGCTCTTATTAGACTTGATTCTGCGTGTATAAAACCTTTTCTACGATCACACCGCGACTTTCTGCTGCTAAATCGCATCGCTGCAGCAAAAAGTCGCAGTGTATAAAGAGCCTATAACTCCATCTTTGTTGACGGGAACGGCCGATGCACTGTGATATTCCTAGAATGAAGCCTTCATTTCCAGGAATAGACTTGTGGAGTTATTTTAGTATAATTATATTCCTTTGACGGATGCTGTGGGGGTATGTTTACGGTAGACGTCGTCTGGTATTTGCATTTGTGTCATAACTGTCGTATGCATGTGTACGTACAATGCAGCTTGTTGTAAGCATGTTGCACGCTGATCCTCGTTTTGTAAATTTATTTCATATCTTTCATGCTTGCTTGAGTCTTGTAAACAAAACAGACATTGATATTTTTATTAATATGACCACAAACAGATCATTATCGCTATAAAATTGAAGTATCCGATAAAAATGTCTTTAATTGTTCATATGTAATCATTATTACACCATGAAGCTCCTCGATAGCATTGTGGACTCTCGGATTCGACAGTAGTGTACAATCTCTGAGTGTCAGTATGGGTTTCGACCGGGTTGCGGGACCATGGACCCCGTATTTGCCTTGAGAACGCTCATGGAGGGATACAGACTGAAGAATACACCTTTGCATCTCCTTTTCTTAGACATGCAGAAGGCCTTCGACTGTGTCCCTCGTGAGATGATCGACTGGGCGCTGCGGTCCAGGGCCGTTCCCGAAGTCTTTATTGACATTATTCGGAACATGTATCGAGATTGCAGTTCCTTATTTAGGACTCCGGTTGGTGACACGCTTCCCTTCCCTATCACCGTTGGAGTACACCAAGGCTCCGTGCTTAGCCCGTTTCTGTTCAGCGTAATATAAGACGTTCTGTCAAACAGCATCCCAGACCACCACGAGCACCCACCCTGGTTGCTCATGTATGCTGATGATATTGCGCTAGCAGATTCGGACAGGGGACGGCAGATACAACAGGTGAATACTGTGTACAGTGAAGGAATTCACTTGAAAACTGCGGTCTGAAACTTAATGTGGCGAAGACGGAGTACATGGCCAGCAACACCAAAGATCCCCAGCCCGCATAGGCGATGACGTGGTCGAGCGCACGGACCGTGACAAATACCTGTGATCTGTGTTAAGCGCGTCCGGGGACATCGACAGCGACGTCAGAGCCTGAATTTCCGCGGCTTGGGCCAAATGGCGTGAGGTGACTGGTGTCATTCGTGCCCCCATAATGCCGACCAAGCTGAAGGGGCAGGTCAATACAACCATCATTACGCCTGTCCTTTTGTATGGCAGTGGAACATGGTCGTTACTAGAGCGACATAAGCAGGAGTTGTGCGTCACGGAAATGAAGATGCTGCGGTGGTGGGTGACATGCGTGCTAACAAACTTACCACTGAGGATGCACAAGACCGCGCGTAGTGGGCCAAGAAAATAAGAAAGGCGGACCCTTGTACCCCACACATCAGTGTGAGTTCACAACCGGGATAGACTGCACGGATGATGATGGAGGTAGTCATCATTTAAGAAGACTACAGGAGATAAATAGGTGTCAAAATAAATAGAAAATCTATTTTGATGTATAATGTGTACAATTTTTTATATTGATTGCACTGGCTGTATAAATATTTATAGTCTCGGTGACTTTGAATATGAGTAATAAGGTTATTTTTTTCAAAACCATTTTGAAAAGCAATAACAAACAATTGAATCACCTTTAACAAGTGCTACTGTCATTGTTCACATCTGACGCATTCACATTAAAATAAGTGCTTGTTCAAAACAACATTAAATAAAATTACTAACCAAGTTTAAAAGTATTCAAATTCATTGCATAATTTATAAACTTGAAACACACAATTAAGGTATTCCTGAACATAAGGTGATATAGTAATGAATTTAGGTCTTATATTCTTATAAGGCTGAACAAATAAGAAATTAGCCGTCATATTTGATATCGAGAAAAGTACCTATCACCCTATTTTTCTTCAGAATATTGCAAACTCTCAATAGTTTTCTAATGTTTCATCAAAAGTTCATGGGAAACTTTGTGACTAAAAAAAATTGTTAATAATTAGCTATGGAGGTACGTTAAATTACATGTTATCTTAAGCTACCCCAAAATGTTCACTCGCTACCCGCTTCAAGCCCGAGTAGAAACCCTAATTTTAATTGCGCTACGCATATCGTTGTCGCAGCGTCATTGGTCATCCGTCACTGGCTACGAAAACGCGTAGCTGTAGCACGCTCTTTATGAGGTCTATCTACGATGATATTATACAGTCCGTTCTTTTAAAAATATTTTTAGAAATACATTTGTTATGCAAAAGTGAACACAAAAAAGAACTTTTGTAACTTGTTTTTTTTTCCATAATGAAATCGTTTGCCAATAATTACTTGTAAGTATGTACACCACTTTACTCGGTCCATGAAAAGGAAATGTTAAAGTGAAATAACATCATTATCTAAACGTAGCAATTCAAATTAATCATACAATATAGGCATCCAATATTTTATATTTCCGATTGCTGAAACAGAGTTTTGATGACGCAGTTTCCGAATGTATATGTTCATCTGAGAATTTTTCCTTTGCTTTTCTAAAAATAGCATCATAACCTTGAGCCTATTCAAGGTCCCCTCGAGCCCATCGTGACGTGCGAAGGCGTCACACCGGCCTCCTACGTCATTGAAATCGCATGCGCACTGCGTAAATGCGCGGTTAGTTACGAATTGCATCGCCTTTCATTAGACAGTAAACCTTACTGCCCGTTTATACCACTTTATTTTTATTGACAATTTTAAAGGTTCTTTAGATGACAACCTCAGGTGAAAGGTCGTATATAACTTAAATCGCTGTTTAGAAGGTCTCTTTACCCTTAATTTTTTTGCCCGTATGTGTCGAATAAAAGCTGGTAAAGAGATTGGAACTTTGTGTGAAGGGTTAAAGATTCACTTCAGATTGGAAAACAAATGTTCACGGTTGGTTAGGTTAGGGCTGCTATGAAGATAGCCGATGTCTACAAGTCAATCAGAATACCAGCGAGCCAGGCAGGCTTGATCCACGTTGACTAGGGTTATGTACACATTTTGGAGACCTGGTTTTTATTGTTGAAGACCCGCAGGGACAGAGCAGTGCGTTATTGGCTCAAGCTTATGTGAGTATCTTTGAATCCGATTTGCGAAGTACTTTGCGTCCCGTCCCTACTTAAGAGTTATTCTATTCCGTAACAAAATATTATTCAGTGGCAAAGATTACACGAATAAAACCGTACAACTGGGTTTATTCTTATTATTATCTCGTTATTCGTTGACACATTTTGGCATAAGACATACTTAAATACTGCTGTTTAAAGCAGTATACCGCTAATCCATGGGGTGAATTTCGGTCGACGACCGTACCAGACAGTGCTATTATACATTTTCTTGAGCAGAGATGAGCTCTGCTAATGCAATATCCTTCCTTATAATGTAAATAATCATCAGGTGTATAACATAAGTAATATGAAATTTATAAACCAAATGAAGTACTAAGAGGCCATCTCATTAGATCATTGCATGCATGGCGTGTTTAAAAATGCGTGTTTGACATTTAATATTTGTAGCAAAGTGAACTGCTACGAACCAAACGCCGCTATCCGCTTACTTGACTTTATGAACAGTGTCTTCCATCACCAGAAAGTCCATCACATCACATAACATATAGCCTCACCCCTAATCCCGACGATTACATACAAACGCTTTATGAAAAACAATCTTATCCCTAAACCAATTGAGTTCTAAACAAGCGTTGTCTATCCCTCGCATAGAAATTCTAATCAAACTCCACGCAAGTACCATCTTGTAAAAAAAAGATACACGTTCCGCAAATTTACATTTTTATCCCTCTTAAATTTCTATTCTCCTCCAATCTGTCAACAATATAACAGCAGTGGAAGGCAATTCAAAACCCAATCCAACTCAATATGCTTTGTTCCAAGCCACAATCTACGAACAAAAAAGTACGTACGTAGCTGTAAGCAACAGTTTCTGCGTCATTCATTCACCCTCCATTGAGTGGAGCGTAGGCGTCCCACCTCGTTTCCCCCCAGATAATCCTCCCTCCCGCTCTTTTCTATGGTCGTATCTATAGTGTTTTCTCATTTTCCCGCCTACGCGTTCCGAATCGCCCACACGCGCCCTCATTCAGAGATTGTGCCGAGCGGCTGGGCTGCGACATGGTGGCGGGCCATCGAATATTTTGATTAATAACGGTTTGTAAGCGATTCGGAACACTAGCGAGTAGCGTGATGACCTGATAACGGAGGAGGTTATTAAAGGAATTTTGTTTATGGTCGCGTCAATTCGTTAGTAGGGCTGGCAGTTTATATTCAAGTATGAGACGGCTAATTGATTGTTTTGGCCCCAAATTTAGATATTTTCCTGTGTTTTAAAAAGGTACAAGGCTTAGAGGATCATAGAGATTCTGTGTTTATGATTTATCAGCTGTTTTATTTCCTGTCTGCCTTTCTCGTCAAAATATAGCCTAAATTAAAAAAAATATAGCCTGTCACTCCCTGATAATGTAGCTAGTGGGTCCGATCGGGTGGCCTGAAAATTTAATTGTTTCTAAGTAAACGTGATATTACTTGAAACATTTTTCTAGGAGTGTGCTATTAAAAGAAGGCTCTGTGGCTGAGAAGGGTTACAGAGCTGGGCCTGAAATCCGTAGAATCTGGTTTCAAATCCTATTCCCACGCCGTGCAAAGTGTATTTTCGGTTTTTTCGAAACATAGCCTACACTTTGGACTTATTGCTAACTGCGATCTCTTCTAGACATCATACAGGTTTTATAAAAGATGACAGAAAGGGTAAGCAGTGTTAAAACAGCGGTACTTAAGCTGTAATAATATTATATCAGCAGATATTTTGGTGCGTACTTGTTATTATGCAAATTTGGATAACGATCGGTTTTGTGGCGTCTCACTCCCTCTTCCCCCACTCTAGGAATTAAAAGTGACCTCGTTACCGGGATCCGTTAATTGAGTCTACGCAAATTAGTACCTCTTAATTTATCGGCGAAGGAAAAAAGGACCCAAATCTACAAGACGGTTTGTGAAAGCCGTTAAATTACAAAAATACTCACATTTTATGAGATCCGAAGATAAAAAATAAGCCAGCAATTTCATTCTCATAATTAAGGCTTCAGACGGGAATGAGTCTCCCCTGCGTGAGTAGGTGCCGTGCTACTGAGTGTTGCAATGTATGCCAAATTTCCCTACTTGAAAATGAGATAAATATAATGATGATGAGGACAGCAAAATTTAATATAACCACTTTTATTTTAAACCATGTGTGCATTGATAAATATATATTTCAATGTGGGTATATTTTATTGTATGCCTTGGCTAATCAGCCCTGGGCATTGCGGACGGCGGAGTTGCAGTGCCTAAATGCAGGTGGCCGAGCTAACCTTATTGGGGGATTGTGGTTGCGAGCCAAGTGGGTTCTGTGAGCGATGGGATGGGAGCCAGTTGATGCTCTTGCCTGCATTGCAACGTTTTAACTGGGATATTGATAGTGGCCTCTCCCCTTCATAAGAGGGATCAGTCCGATAGTGACAAGCACTGGGTGGCGGTTCGCGGGTCATTGCGAAACCATTACAGTTGTATGTGTGTTTTTTGTCAATTAAATGGTTTATTATTATTACAGTGGATCCCTCCGCTTAAGTGCAGTTGGCCATTACTGTGACCGCTTACTTGGAGGGTGTCCCACACAACCTAGCCATCTTCACTTGGCGAAGTAACCATGGCGTAATTGTCGTGGAGAATTTATTTATATAGTTACTCGTAAATAACATAAACGTGTAACTAGATTTCACGAATTCTTCTCTGATCTGCGCGTTCAGGGGTTTTTTGGGCTCCCTCGAGGATGTTTGCCGCATAGAATAGTGTGTGGGTAGCTCGCTTTGGTAACGAGTTTTAGCAGTTATACTCTCCTGCATCGTAGAAGGATGGGACAATCCTATCAGTACATTAAAAATATATTTTTCTAATTATAGCAAGTAAGTAAGTACGTGAATCATTTATTTGCTAAGAATAAACTAAAAAAAGATGGTAAAATATTGTCTGGACGGAGTATTCGGCCTTCAAGCAGACGTGCAAATTAATCGTAATTGCAGTTACGACTTAAAGCGAATTGTAGTAAATGATTATTGGCTTGCTGTCCGCCAGCGGCTTCGCCCGCGTGGACCAATTCTCCCGTTGATATATAGCCTTAAAATACATAGGTAGCATATAAATAAATAAAAAACTAAGCAGAGTTTATACTATGGGTGTCAGAGACTGATAAACATACCTAAATATTTATAAATACATACTTAAATAGATACCGAGACACACAACAAACACAAATATTACTCGCTGATAATTATCTTTCACTTATATAAAGCTACATACATTGTAATGTTTATGAGTTTAAAAATCAGTCCAGTAGTTTCGGAGCCTTTTCAATCCATATAAACAATCTTATCTTCATAATATCTATTATCTTTCCTCTTCATAATATCAGAATAGAAAAAAAAAAATTTCATTTTCTCAATTATCTTCCGCTCAGCAACCCTAGACACTCGAACACTTCATCTATTAATAACTTGACCCATAGTTGTAGCGACATTTGTAAACAAATCAAAGCGTTGCAGCCGCCCACCCATCCTGGAAAGTTCTACATTGCGCAAATGCATCGACCTTCGACCTTCACCTCGACCTGCGGCATTTGCCCCAAGCGCCCCCAAATACCAAAGTTCGGGGTGGGGGTGGGCGGATATCCCCGATGCACCCACGTGGCGCGGAGCCCCGTATGACTATGAGTTAGGCCCGCCACACACGCGGACAGCTTGAAGCAGCTAGTATCGACAGTTTCAAGCTGCGACTGCATAGTGAACTACAGTATTCTACGTACGCACATACACGGAACCGTTTGAGCAGTTGTAACTGCTTTGGGCGGTTGGCAGCACGAGCAGTCGCCAGGCATACACTGACTGCTCGAGATGTCGACTGCTCTAGCGCTGTTACCTCCGCCCGCGCTCTTCATTACACGTCGCTTCTACTGATCTAAATGAAAATTCGCTTTGGCATAAGCGATGTCACGCGAAATGTAGTATTTCGCGCTTCAAAAACCAAACGCACATACACGGGCTTATTGCGGCGTGTTCGCTCAAACCGGTAGTGGTGACTCAGTATCTATTATATTTATTTATTTATTTATGGAAAAGGCAAACCAACAGTACATACATAAACACATCTTAAAACAACAGTAAAAATATTTTTTTATATGCAAGTACCTATTATAGGTGTACACAACATTCATAATAAAACTATATATAGATGAAAAAAGTAACAGTTAGGAACTAACTGGTGAGCTAAAAAATATACCTAATAACATAATTATAAGTGAGCTATTAAGCGCGTCTACGCTCGTACAAGTTCAGCTTGTGGCAAAAGGCGCGAGACGAGCTTATACGTCCTTATGAAATGCAAGTCTGAAACCGCTCATAAGTGTAGGTGTTTATTATCTTTATTATGATTTAATAATGAACGTTTTGAAAAAAAAAATCTTTGGATTTTTAAATTCATTATCATAATATTTGTCAATGTATTATTTAATAAACAGTTGAAGTTCTGGAATAAAAGTTACGAATATTTTACAAGACCTCAAACAGAGAGCAGAGACTTAAAAGCATAGTTTGGAGTCAGGTGATATTGGTATTTACTGTCCCACATCATTAATGTATAGCTGTCTTATTTCAATTCTACTGAAATGTAACGGGACGGAATCAGTTTGATGGTGCTCAACTTGATTAACTTTTCATAATTCGGAGCAAATTATTTGGAGGCATCATGAACGTGATCCCCATTAATAAGGAAAATGTATACAGTTTTTTTGCTGACAGGTGAATTAACAGGCAGAGAGTATTACAAGTTGATACAATTGGTTTTCGATTTCAAAACTCGAACTGAACGTGGCGCTATATTTTGAGCTTTAAAATTTTTATTTTATAATTTTATCTGTGCGTAAAATAATAAAATAATAATAAATAATAAATATCCCTGGACATTATTCCACACAGCGCCATCTAGCCTCAAAGTAAGCTAATTAAAGCTTGTGTTATGGGATACTAGACAACGGATAAACATACTTAAATACATTTTCTTTTGTAAATACATACTTATTATACATAGGAGACACCCAGACCAGTACAAACAGACATGTTCATGCACACAAATGGTTGTACTGTGCGGGGATCGAACCCGCGACCTCTGGTGTAGTAGCCAAGTTCTTAACCATTACACCAAGTCGGTCGTCAAAACTCAAAATAGTTATAAACGACCGCGACATACTGAAATGACGGATTTTCAGCACATAGTCAAGTGTTAATTAGTTATTAAAATATATAGTGATATTTTTGTTACTGAATCAAAAAACTACTAGCACTTCTTGCGGCTGCTGTAAACAGAACGACCGCCTTCCGTTAGCCCCCTTTACGGCGCATACCTACTGACTGAAACAACACTGGTGGTGTTTTTGACCGATAAAGCAACGTATCTATTGAAACTCTGCTCGTCAGACGATAAGGCTCTTTCTTTTTATCAAGAAATCGTAACGAACAGACTGATTTACTTTCACCTTTATAATATTGGTAGGGATTACACTTTAAATTTTGAGTTTTAGGAAATGTTTATAAAAAAAACAGCTTAGCATTTTCATGATCGATTATATAAGTATTTCTTTTTGATGATAATTATGATATTTTTTCTTTTTGATGATAATATCCACGTTCGCTTATCGTTTTGTTTTGATGGAAATTTCGAGATTGCTATCAGTTCTCTTCACTTAGATTTATTTATTTATGCACATTAGCTTACTAGGTGTATTACATTAAACAGGCGGTAGATATTACTATAGAAAGAACTTAGAACCTAGTTACCCAGAAGGTATAGCAAATTTGAAGGCAGCTAGAGTTTAGATTGGTTATCATTCATACGGATGAAATAATTATGATAACACGTTATCCGATTACAAATCCCACACGGACACTCAATGAGATCTTTTACTTTTTGTTGCATTTTGTAAAGATAAGCATTTTTGCATCCATGTTGATTTTGAAGAATTCAGGAAATATGTTCGTGATGTGTAATTTAAAATGCATATCATTATTATTCTACGTACCCAACTGATACTATATTATGAATATATTTGTTACTCCTCAATGTACTCAACTAACTCTTTTTGTGAAACCCAACCAAGTTAAAGAAGTGAGTACTGAGTTTCTCGCCGGGTCTTCTCAGTATAAGATCAACTTCCGATGCGGTGGTAGTCACAATATTATGTTTCTATACAGTGTATTTATGTATCTATATTATAGTATTTAAGTCTATTTTTAAGTGATTTTTTTTCTTGTAATGATTTGACGATTTAAAAGTACTTGCTAAAGGTCTATTTAAATGAAGATATTTTTGATTTGATTTTGTTTTTGATTTAGAATGTTGAAGAGCGAATAATATGCAGACATTTCATTTATTTTGAAGTCTAAAACTACTGTTAATGATTTTTGCAGTTCCCATCCGTGTAACCAATGTGCCAGTACGGTTTGCGTACACCTTATCCGTTATCGGCCGAATTATGCTCGGCCGTAAACGGCCGAACTCGGCTGATCAACACTCTGTAGTAGTTCCGATATAATCCGTTTTTGTGTACGTGTGTAATATCAATCGAAAAATATGGTGTGAAATATATTATTTTGTATCTTACCACAGTTTTGCTTATTCCACTGTTAAAACTAAAACCGAATGTAGCAGATGTGTAAAAAAACCTGCCAAGTGCGAGTCGGACTCGCGCACCGAGGGTTTCGTACAAACCTGTAGGTATATTTATTAAAAATATTTTTAGTTTATGATGTAACTAAAAATGTAGGGTTTTTGCAATTTTTCCTTTATCTGTACCATAAGACGTTGCTTTGTACCAAATTTCAAAATTCTAAGTTCACGGGAAGTACCCTGTAAAATTTGCAGAAATTTGCTGCATAAACGGCTGTATCTTTTGATTGCGTTGTCTTAGAATTTTGTTTTTTTCACAGCTCCAAGGGACAGCAGACATGAGTATTTGATATAAATTCCAGCTTGATACCTCCACGCGGTCCTTGAGAAAAAGGATAGACAGACAGACGGATGATGACAGAGATTCCGCCAGAGGGCGCCCGCAAGTAAACATCAGCTCTGTCTTAATTAATCTTTTAAAATGTAAAGAAGTGGTTTTATCACTTTAAATACGGCTCAAACTGAAGTGAACAAGTTAAAATTTAAGTGTAAACGTTAGCAGGCATATGTTTTGCGAATCTTTTGCGACAAAGTTTGAATATACAAATGCGATACTCATTGAATACATACATTATAAAGGAAACAAAACAAAGTGAAAGCTCTTTTTACCATCGATTATTGTAATGTGAGTTGTTGAATACCGATCAGAACAGTGATAAATTAAAGTGACCAGTGATAAAATATGCAGAAATCAAAATATCAACATTGACAAAGAATAATTTTACAGCCACCGTCACTGCTATTTACAAATAACGAACATCTGTATTCTGTGGTGTTTTTAGCGGCTACCATATTCGTCAAACAGAGACATAGACGGATAGCCCGGAGGTTACCTTCACGAGATCGTGCAGTGGCAAGTCAGAGAGACGCAAGTTCAAATCCAGCCGTTGTCACACCGGCTGATGGAGTTGCCTTTTTCATTTTTTTATTATTATTTTTTTAACATTTATTTTGATTTTCGATAAATTATAATTTACAATGGATGAACAAAATATTACACACAGAATTCGGCATAGAACACCAATTCGAGTGAGCTCAATTGAGGAAATTGAGATGCACCATGATAATACTTCAATAATCGATTGCTCCATGAGGAGTTTACCGGATATGACAGAAAAAGATTCTGTATTTGACAAAGAATATCAAGGCAAAGTATGTGCATTGGAATCAAAATTAGCCTCAGCTGAAGGAGAAATAGAAAATCTGAACTCCGAGAACACTGTCCTTAAAAACAAGGTAGAAAAGATGGCGAGAGTCGTTGCACTGTATAAAAAGATAGGTATCACCGAGAATTCGATAAGCTCAATTTCCACTCCTATTATTCATAGAGTAAAAAAGGTTATTTCTTTCCCTTACACACCATCACCATCAAAAACAACTGCAGTCCAGTTTACTCAAACACCTTCAGAAAGCAATTTAAATATTGATAAGTGTTTAAAAAAACCTTTGTTTTCCTTGAAATACAAACAGAGACTACGGAAGCAACGCAAAAGAATTAATAACCTTATTAAACGCATCAACAAATTAAAAATACAGAACCAAAGGATTTCAGAAGAATTGGAAGGTTTATATAAAACTAACTTTGATCAGTGTGAAGGGTTAATCACCTGCAGGGACAGCGAGCACTCTGGAACGTTCATTAAGGAAGTCGAATCATTGGCGGATGATACGGTGATAGCTGAAGAAAAAACTAACACATCCGAGAATAGGCATAACTTGATCAGCAGGGAAATTTTAGTAAATATTAATGTACCCTTGGAGAATGGTAACAGCAAAGTGATAGTCCTAGCTGATCAACAGGGAAGACACGTACAAAGGACACTTCAACAGTTACTGGGATCTACATATGACGTATTCTGCTTTTGGAAGTCTGAGGGACAACTTAATGATCTTTTGAACTCATGCCAGTCTGAAATTACAAGCCTTACAATGAGAGACTATGTTATAGTACTTGGTTTTACCTGTGACGACAGCATGTCTTCTGTACGGGATGCACTACTGTCTTTTATTATGTGTACTCAAAATACTAATATTTTAATTTGTGAAAGTCCTATCAATAAGTATCTTAAAGAAAAACATTTAAATTATGAATTATATAGAATTTCTGAAAAATTTACTAACACTTCGTTTGTTGATATGAATTTCTCTAGATACAAACCGAAATTGAACCAATTTCCTATTTTTGTGAGCCGATTTATTCTGAGAGAGATTTTACGTTTGAATTATATTTTGCAACGTAGACTGTATAACTTGGCGAATGTTAAGATTATTTCCACTGTGGGACAAAATTTGAAAAAAAAAATGATTGTTTTAAAAGTAACTATTCTGATACTGACCTATGTAATACTTATGTTGACAAGGGCACTCAAACGGACATTAGTTCGGACAATAATCACAAATCAAATGTCAATAACTGTGATTTTTTTCGTGTATAGGAACCTGAATATTCTACACCAAAATATAGCGGGCCTTATTGCAAAATCTGACCTACTGACTGTTGTTCTGGATGATCTGATGGAAATAAAAAAATCGGTTGATATTATGTGCTTTACTGAACATAATATGACAAGTGAAGATACAGAATCACTACACATACCTGACTTTATTTTGGCTGCTTGCTTTTGTCGTGACAAACGCAAGGGTGGAGCGTGCATTATGGTAAGGCATCATCTAAAATTTACCGTCTTGACAAATATTCAGAGATATAGTATTCCTAATGTTGTTGAATGTTGTGCTATAGAAATAATAGATCATAATCTCATAGTGCTGTGTCTTTACAGAGTACCTCAAAACACATGTGAATATCTTGATGTATTTTTTAGCAGTTTTAATGATATTTTGGGAGTCATTACAGGTAATGGCACTAAAAAAATTGCTATTTGTGGCGACTTTAATATAAATTTACTGGAAAGGAATAAACGCACTTTTGAAATGGAGCAGCTTACTGTCAGTTTTAATTTGAAGGCTTCTATTAGCAAGCCTACGAGACCAAGCAGTGGAACATGTATCGACAACATTTTTCACAATATACGTGGTGCAAAATGTGATCTTATGGAACTCGGTCTTTCTGACCATAAAGCACAAGTTTTGAACTGCCCCGTGAAGAAATCCTGCTTGTTTGATCATTGGTTCACATTCCGACGTGATTACTCCGATGATAATCTAAGAAAGTTTAGAAATTGCATCAGTCAGTTAACTTTTGATAATGTTTTTCAAGCAGGTGATGCAAATAATGCTTTTTCACAATTTTTTGAGCTTTTCAAGCTGTTCTATGATTTGTGTTTTCCCATCATTAAAATTAAAAACTACCTTAAAAAGC
Source organism: Udea olivalis (assembly GCA_947369235.1). Classification (NCBI taxonomy): domain Eukaryota; kingdom Metazoa; phylum Arthropoda; class Insecta; order Lepidoptera; family Crambidae; genus Udea; species Udea olivalis. The sequence goes on from OX376347.1 coordinate 2,478,689, forward strand.
GGCCAAAGTGGCTCTCTAGTGGCATTAAGAATTGTAGTAAACGTAAGCGAAGTCTCCTTTGGAAGTACAGACTCTCAAATGATCCAAGTGATAGGCAAATACTCAAGTCATACTCTGAGAGATACAGTAAAATAATAAAACTGACACAAAAATCACAAAATAATTATTATATCGCGAAATCAACCAATAAATCCAGAGCATCTTGGAATATCATAAATAATAGAAAACAAAATTTTCCAAAAGAAAATATTTATAAGTTGACTGTTGATAATCATGAAATTACTGACCCCCAACAAATAGCAGAATCATTCAACAAATATTATGTTAATCTTGCTAAGCCTCTAAACCCAAATAATTACCCAATTAGACAGACTTGTTCGTTTAACTCTGCAAGGTCCTTCTTTCTGAATCCGGTTAGTACCTTTGATATTTGTAATATTATCAAAAACTTAAAGAATACTAAATGCACAGGCTACGATGAAATATCCGTTTTAGTATTAAAACATGTCTGTAACTTGATAGCTCCCGTACTAAGCTATATCTTTAATTTGTGTTTTGAGCAGGGTATATTTCCATCAGCCCTTAAGACTACTATTATAAAGCCCCTCCATAAAAAAGACGATAGACTAAGTATGGGAAACTACAGGCCAATAGCTTTAATTCCAACAATTTCGAAAATTCTGGAAAAGGCCATACACAACAGTCTGTACAATTACTTTGAAAAAGGCCACATATTTGCAAATGAGCAGAAGGGTTTTCGTAAAAGTATGTCTATAAATCTAGCCATTTACGAATTCTTAAGTTTTATTTACCCTAGGGTTGATGCAAGAAAGCCTGTTTTTGCCCTTTATATGGATATGTCAAAGGCATTTGACTTAGTTGACCATAAATTACTTTTAGATAAACTTGAAACATACGGTGTTAGAGGTAACTCTCTGAATCTACTGAGATCTTACCTAAGTGACAGGAGCCAAATAACTAGCATCAGTAGAATATGCTCAAAGACCAGAGAAGAAGTCGTATTTAGATCCTCCCCCAAGGCAGTTACCTTTGGTGTACCCCAAGGAAGTGTCTTGGGACCCCTCCTCTTTATTGTTTTTATTAATGACATCCCGAAATCAATCAGTGAAAGTAAAAAAAAAGTAAAAAGTAAAAAAGTAAAAAATCATTTATTCACTTAAGCTTTTACAAAGAAGCACTTATGAAATGTCAAAATTCACAAAAAATATATATAAACGATAATAGACGTAAATAAAATAATACAATAATAGTACATATACTAAATAAACATAATGCGAATCTACCACCAAAATATGATTTTGTTTGCAGATGACTGTACAGTTGTATTTAACAATGAAAATGATATAAATAATAGTTTAGCGTCTGTAATTAAATGGTTACAGAACAATAATCTAGTCATAAATTTAAAAAAAACTAAAATAATGCAATTTAAGCAGAGAATACATCAAACTTTATCTATACCAATACAACACAGTAACAAAGTAATCGAACCAACTTTAAGCACAAAATTTCTTGGCCTACTCATTGATAGCGATTTGAAATGGCAAAATCACATAGAATTTGTATGTAAAAAACTTTCCCAATCATCATATAGCTTATATCTCCTGTCACAAAAAGTGAGCCTTGCAACTTTACTAACATCATATCACGGCACCGTTGCATCCAGATTAAGGTACGCAATAATTTTTTGGGGCAATACAACTAACTGGGATAGAGTTTTTAAATGTCAGAAAAAATGCATAAGGGCCATTTGTGGATTAAAGCGAACTGATAGCTGCAGAACATATTTTAGAGACATGAAATTACTAACGATGCCTTCGATGTACATTTTCGAGTTAGCTCTTTTCATTAGGCAACACCCACGGCTATTTAAAGTTGTACCTAAGTCCCGCAACCGAACTTTACTATGCGTTACGAACAGTATTCCGTACAAAACTAGCCTTTATGAAAAAAGTGTTTTCGCGATGGCGCCAAAAATATATAATAAAATTCCCATTAGCATTAAGGATTGCAATGATTATGTGACATTTAAACAAAAATTATTTTTATTTCTTATTGATTATTCTTTTTACTCCATCGACGAATTTTTGAAGTTAAAATAAATATATTTTAATACTTCCTAATGCTCGTTTGAATGCCAACAATATTTATAAATGTATGACTTTTTAAGTTAAGTTTTGGTATTTTATTATTAGCATGACATTAACTATTTGTAATTTCGTTATTATTATTATTATTTTTATCCAGTAGCCTAATTGTTTATTTGTAAATTTTAATGTAATTGTGAAATTTGTATGCCAAAAGGCAGATCACAGCATGTACCTACAAAACAAAAATCTACTTAACATCCTATTTACCTGTGTATCACAAATAAAATAAATGAATTTGAATTTGAAAAATGAATTTGATGGACGAAATAAAGTGATCATATAAGGGTTCCGTTTTTTCCTTTCTAGGTACGGAATCCTAAAAAATACTGTTTTCATTACCCACCACCTGCATCGTAAACAGAAGTTAAATGAGAATGGAATGCAAACAATACTGAATAGAAATGTTCTCGAACAGCGAGTTTAATTTAAGATTGTTTATTACGACCAACTCCGACCTCTGCCCTTAAACAGCTCACCAACTCGCCTGTTTTTATTTAAACACTGATCGCTTCTGCCCGCTATTGTTTTCAGTTTATGGAAACGAATTGATGTTCATGTTAATGATTATTACCTAATTACTCCAGACATTAGTGCTGGGAGGTCAATTACTTTCACAGAAGCTTGGATAGGCCAAGGTATTTATAATTGGGTCTCAAATTACTTAAAGCATTATGAGCGCTCTGGCTTTAGACTGATGATTCCAAGACAGCTATGATTGCACATTTGGTTTGTGATGATTTATTATGAACATGACGATTGAGTAACGCTCATCAAGATAACTAGGGCAGGCGGTGATGCTGAACACCAATACACTAATCCTTCACCAGAACTTTAAATTGGCGGATTAAATGGCGTCGTTCGTTCACCTCACGAGTAGGTCTCCAGAAAATAATCTCAACGAAAAAAAAAACAAATATAAACATCAGCCATCAGCTCTTCGATAAGTATCTTGCCTACTTCTACTAACTTATAGAAAAGATTCTGATCTGATTGTGGTGAATTTTGGAACAGAATAAGTTATTTCAGAGGTGTTTGTTGCTTCTGAATAGATAAAAAAGGCAGTGATAGCATTAATCTTACCGATAAGACTGAGCGATTGGAGGTGGCTTGTGCTGACCAGGGATTGTTATCCTCGACAGCGCTAATTTACAGCCATCCCCAATTCTCTGAAGATATTTCACGAGAATTGAGTAATGAGGGTAAGAAGATAGAAATAGAGTGATAGTTTGGACCTTGAGTAAATACAGAAGAAGGACAAAGGTCTACCTTTTGTTGCGTAAATAGAAACCTTAGCAGTGCAATAAGTGGAGAATCGTCGGACCAAAAATGGTCGGACGAAGTCGTGGATAAAAGCCAGAAAAACTGATAATTATAGTCAAAGTAAGCTAATATCAAATTTGAATGAATCTTATGACTGAAGTTAACTCCCGATATGATCTTTCCCGCCTGACCTTTCTGTTACAATGATTAATTAATCCGCAGTTTATTCCGTCAGCGGGATTAACCCGGTGTTACAGACGCCATATTTAATTTAAATTATTAAACTCTCTTCACAAACCTCCCACTCGTTACGAGGGTTGATTTTATTAGCAGCTTTTACTTCGGCGAATTTGTATCATTAGACTTTCAAATTCTTAGAGTTCTATGTTTTTTTTGGTTAGTTTTACTATTAGTAACAGGGGTGGAGGACCTGCTCAAGGCAGTATTTAATTTGCTGCAACCTGACTCCTTGCGAATCGGGAAATCTATAATAAATAAATAAATACTATAACATACACAAGATAACGCATCTTGTAACTAATTTACGTTTTAGTTTTTTTTTTTTTTATAAATCTTTATTAAGTATCTCTTTTTTGAGAGGTCGGGGCCAGGTAACCCATAGCACAGGGCAACCTAGTTTGGGTGACCTGTCTCCTACTAAACGCAGGCTCAATAGGTAATTATCATTGTCTAATAGTTTTAGTTAGTAGTTTGACGACACGATTGGCGTAGTGCGCTGTAGCACGGCTTCTCGCCTCGATTTCCCTAGTGTCCCGGGTTCGATTCCCGGTCGGGTCAATTCAGGAAACGGTATTTTCTGAATTGACTCGGGTCTGGGTGTGCTGGCTTATTTCCTTGTGTGGTACCTCGTAACACAGGGATATTAATCCCTACTTCGAGACCAACAAGAGGTGTGTTGTCTGGCATAATTAGTTTTAAAAAAACACCTTGATGTTATTTTAAATTTTAGGATTAAGCTTGTTATGTGGGAGAAAACAATAAATCATTGATTATTATATTATTATATAATTTAAGCCTGGGCCGCCTCTCAGCACACCTCGACCCGAGCCAATATAGAAAAGCTCGTCTCCTCAAATGACCCAACTGGGAATCGATACCAGGGTGTTCATTTTGATATGTTGATGAAAGTCATGCTTTATTTTAATTATAAATTATAAATTCCTCTTTGTCTTGATTACAGGTAAACGTTGGCGATTTAAATATTCCAGCAGCGTTGAAATGTAGGTAAGAGGCTTAATTAAGAGCCACTTCTAATCAGAGGGCTCTTTAAAATTTAAATTATAAAAATGTGTAAGTTGATTGCAATATATTCTGTAAATTAACTAAGCACCTAATTAAATATGAACGCATTTCAATTTAATTAGGTGCTTAGTTAATTTGATTCAGTAAAAACAAATCCACATGTTGCAAATTTGTCTATTTGTTACTTTTACGACTGAATTCTGAAAAGACAATTAAAAGTAAAAATCAATGGTCAAAAACATAATATTACTAATTCTAATAAAAACGGGTTTTTTGTAACGAAACCAAATTACGGTGAATTGTTTGTTTGTAGAATTAGTTAAAATGCAACAAGAAAGTTTAAAATGTTATAATATTACTACTTGCGAATAGTCTGACTTAATCTAATTAACTAGTAAAAATGTACATGCAATGATCATCATCATCATCATCATTTCAGCCGAACGACGCCCACTGCTGGGCATAGGCCTCCCCCAAGGATCTCCACAACGATCGGTCCTGCGCTGTGCGCATCCAGCGGCTTCCCGCGGCCTTGACCAGATCGTCGGTCCACCTTGTAGAGGGCCTGCCCACGGAACGTCGTCCGGTACGCGGTCGCCATTCGAGAACCTTTCCGCCCCAACGGCCATCGGTTCTCCGCGCTATGTGTCCCGCCCACTGCCACTTCAGCGATGCAATCCTTCGAGCGATGTCGGTTGTTTTTGTTCTCCTGCGGATCTCATCATTTCTGATTCGATCGAGCAGGGAAATACCAAGCATCGCTCTCTCCATTGCTCGCTGGGTGATCTTGAGCCTTCTTATGAGACCCATAGTAAGGGACCACGTCTCACTCCCATAGGTCATTACTGGCAACACACACTGGTCAAAGACTTTTGTCTTGAGACACTGAGGTATTTCGGACGCAAATATATGCCGGAGCTTCCCGAACGCTGCCCATCCGAGCTGGATTCGACGAGAGATCTCTTTCTCGAAGTTGGACTTACCTAGCTGGACTGTCTGTCCCAGGTAAACATAGTGGTCAACAACTTCGAGTGTAATGTTCCCAACGTTAACTGGAGCGGGTGCAATATGGGCATTCAACATGATTTTTGTTTTGTCCATGTTCATCTTAAGACCCACTCTTTGAGAAGCATTACCGAGATCTTCGAGCATTATGTTCAGGTCTTCCAAGGTCTCAGCCATAAGAACTACATGCAATGATATAATTATACATACAAACCATCACGACTTTATCCCAAGCGGGGTAGTCAGAGGCAAGTGACTGTGTCGTCATGAAGCCCACTTTTCACCAATGGTATTAGAGCCCAACGTGGTAGGTGGTGAGCCTTTCGCCGTTATCCGGGTAATATAATTATACTATAAACATATTAAATATACAATACATGATAGTTAAAATTGAGTAGCCCTTACATGTTCAGCTGTCCTATTCATTTCTACTGACATTTGACGGGAGAGAGAGAGCATGAATTTGAGAGGTGGCTGGGTCTACTTTGACTGTCGATTCCAAATTCGGGGGGTATATCGTAGACCCACTGTCGGGTTAAGGTCGGCGGCATTGTAGACAGATATAGGTACTCGTACTTAACAAAATGAAAGAGAACATTCATATTTAATTACAGAGCTCCCTCCCAATACAAATAGACGGCCGACTTCGATCCTCCGGACTGTGTTGTTAAATATAGGGGTTTCAGTATATGGTGCTTTAAATTACTCTATTTATATACGAGACTAGAATAGACCGAATTCTCCTCATTAAAAAAGCAACCGCTTTGTCGTTTATCTCGGCGTCCCGCGTACCTACGTCGTATCTGCCGCGCAACCAAAATAGATACGTCGTTACCGACAGAGTTGTCAATCTTGTGCCCAGTGAAGTAGATATAGGTCGGTTAGTCTTTTTAGCGCGAGTACGCATGTACTGGCTTAATTTATTTACTTATTTATTTATTAACACAGATACAAACATAAACTTACAGCTACTTAAGCCAACACGTTTATATTGTTATTCTAAAATCTATTTCATAAAATTAAGGTAGTGTCGCAATTTTAATGGCTTCGAAAATATCACAAATATTAGTTGATGGAGCGACGCTGCATGCAATTCAGAGGCCCTAGCCAAAGCAACACCCTACTTTCGTTTCGACATGTCAAATTGCAAAAATGTACGGGAATGAGGTAAGCACTCGTGTGATCGAAATGACATTTGATGTCAGTTCCATACATCTTTAAATTTGGAATGTAGAAACAAGAGTAGCGTGCCCCCAGATGTAAAGTGCAAGCAAGCGTGTTTCGACTGCTATTCTTTTCAATGTTACACCTCGTAGAGTAAGTGAAGCTCAGTTTTAAGTGCTGCCGCACATTGAGCCACTAGTATCGGCCACAAGTGACTAGACATTTGTAGGCCTTATTGTTTTCAATGTAATTGTCACTTTGTGTACGAAATAAAAATTAAATAAGTGACTGCAACAAGCTGTACGTCTAATATCACTTGCCACTTTAAATTTACGTTATTGTTCGTGTAAACTATTTGTATGGGATTTCGCCTTGCATGCCCCTGTTAAGTCAAAATAGAACTAAAAAACTCAAATTTATATATAAAAAATATATATTATTAATATAAAAGACAATAATAGTATAATAATATGAATATATAAATACACAGTATACAGACATAATGCGACTCTACCACCGCGTCGGAGTTGTTTCTTGCTGAGAAGACCCGGCGAGAAACTCAGCAATTACTCTTTTAAACTTGTTTTGGGTTTACAACAGGCGTTAGTAAAGTACAATGTGTCATTTTGATACAGATACGAGTAAACCTACTGAGTGTCTAATCTGAAGAATATATAACAATGGAAAAAAACAAACATAAAAGAATATAAACATACACACATCAAAAGTGTCTAGGGATCAAGCATTTTTATGCGGATTTCTTGAGATTGAGATGTGGCTTTGTAATAAATTTATGATTTTATAAATTTATATGGATCCTTTTTGGTGTATTTCATAATTTGAAACAAGAACTGTCAATCAAATTCGAGTAAAAGATGAAAATCAGCTGTCAATATTTTCCCTATAAAAACATACAACGCATTGAAGACATTATTAGTGCTACTGTTTCCCTACTACTGATTAAAACCAACGTTATTATGGAGCGGCGACGTCATTTAAGCAGGAAAGAAATGCTCAGAGCCGTGGGAATGATAGAAGCTGGTTCCCGGCAACGTACTGTGGCTTTAGCTCTGAATACAAGTCAGAGTGTTATCAGTCGACTTTGGACACGTTACCGAAGCACTGGTACCGTGGCGGAGCGCCATGGAGGACGGTATCGCTGCACCACACGGAGACAAGACCGATACATTGAAATCACAACTCGAAGAGCTCCAACAATAACCGCCATGATGTTAGCCGTGAGGCTTCATCACTCTTCAGGGAACCTAATTAGCGACCAAACAGTCAGAAACCGCTTGCATGAAGTGAACCTTCATTCCCGAAGACCGCTAAGGGTACCACCTATAGCAATGCACAATCGTAGGATTCGATATCAATGGGCTCTTGAACACAGAAATTGGACAGAAGAACAATGGCGTTTCGTGTGCTTTTCTGATGAGTCTCGTTTTGGTATGAGACCGGATACAAGACGTATACGACACTGGAGAACCCCTGGACGCCAACAGCGATTAAAATCCTGCCAGGAAGTCCATCCTTATAGTGGTGGAACCATCATGGTATGGGCGGGTATTTGGATCGGCCGAAGAACTGAGTTGATTTGGATTAGAGGCAACCTCAACGCTTAAATTTATGCTGGGACGATTGTATCAGACGTCATCGTTCCTCTACAAGTGCAAATCGGTCCCTTATTTCAGTTAATGCATGATAATGCACGACCGCACACCGCAAGAGTTGTAAGACAGACTCTCGCCGCAGCTAACATCAATGTCCTGCCCTGGCCTGCTCAGTCGCCAGACTTGAACCCGATTGAGCATGCATGGGATATGCTACAGAGAAGAGCTCTGCCGAATATGGAGGGTATCCAGTCGCAAGAAGACCTTTTTTTGTTGTTGCAACGAACATGGGCGGCCATTCCACAGCGTGATTTGGATGAACTCATTTTGAGTATGCCAAACCGATGTTCTTGTGTTGTTAGTGTTCGCGGTAGAAACACGGATTATTAATTGTTTAAGTTACCCAATAAAATTTTAAAGAAAACTGTTATTTCAGTCTTTTTTTCGAACTTTAATGTTAGTGGTTCAAATGTCAAAAATCCCTTTATTAGGAAAATGGCAAATTTCTTTATTAATGCAAAGGTGACTTGGTTTATCGTTACTGTAAACAAACGAAAACACTTTATTTGATGAATCCTTAAAGAAAATTTTAATTAATATCAATCAGGAGAAAAGTTATTGCAAAAATATATGTTGATCCCTAGACACTTTTGATGTGTGTAGGTCAAGTGAATTTTTATTTTTACCATCCATCAATCACTATTTTCTACACAAAGATAGAAACTAGAAAAAATCTGATCCTAGGGACTCAAGCGTGATTCGAACCCGCGACCTTTCACAATCATGCTCCTCCAACTTAGCTACCGAGGCCGTTAACGTGGATGTCGGACTCCTATACTAAAAACGTGACTTTCGTGCTCTCAACCACTTTTGGGGACGGTATGGAGAAACCAGTTTTCCCACGCCTAGTGCGGCCGGGCCTGATGGTGAGCCCGGCTTTGGCTCTAGTAGATCCATGCAATGCAGATCAAGGTCCCCCGACCTGACCCGGTGGATCCACTGGGTAAAAGCGGCTCGCGTAAAGGGACCACTCACAGGTTACGCCCGCTATTCCACGCAGCCAAAGCGGTCACTAGAGGTCCGAGGTCCCAGCCCGCGTCTAGGATGCAGAACACCCACTACGGAGAGTGAATCGTCCGCTGGTAAACCGATTAAAACCCTGACTTTTTGTCCTTAACCACTTTTGGGGACGGCATGGAGAAAACCAGAGTTCAACCTCAGCTCAACCACAGCTAAGCCACGGCTCAACCAAAGCTCAACCACTAGTGGCCACTAACGGATGCGATTAGTGGCCAAGTGTGCGGTGGCACTAATAGTTATTTTTGGCTGTGGATATAGTCAGGCTAGTAACCGAAGTGCACTGCGGCTAATTTCGTATGCCCTATCGAAACTTTGTCACTCACCGCTGTAGGTGATCGGGGCATGAATTAAATCGGGGGGCTTATCTCTTGTAGGTCACGTGTTGTGATAGGCGCGTTTAATCATTTTGAGTGTGCTGCATGTACTTTATTTACCCACGATCTTAAGGTATACTAGAGTACCTAATCCAAAAAGGCCTTCGAAGGTTTTTTTCATCAATAAAAAAAAAATGTCGTTTTGAATTAGTTAAAGTTGGATTGGATGGATTTCGGTAGTCTGAAAGTAGAATAAATAAACCTGTAAAACAATTATTTGGACAAAAAATAATATCATTTCAAAACTTAAATATTTTACTTGAAACAACACCAGAGAATTCGATCTGTGGAATTTAGTAGGATCATCATAGTTTCTTTTGTAAGTAAAACAACAACAAGACATATGTACTGTTCACGTAATTTATTTATTTATTCAAACACAATTAAACGGGATAAACCTAGTAACATAATTATGGAAGCTAAAGGAAGGACTACATTACACCAATTATTCGAGTTTGTTTAAAAGCGATTGAGGACTGTCAATGAATACCTACATCAATGCAATACAATGTAATGCTAGAAAAGAAAGAGAACCAATATTATCTTACAAAGTTTCTTAAAACATGTTGTTACCAGTGAAAGGAATAATTACAATAATGATTATCTAGTATTAATTGCGGTCAAGTTCTCCGGCTTGGTTCAGTGATAAGTTCAAATAAATAAAGTCATAAATACATCATCTTGCAGCGAGGGGGCTCGTCATCAATCAGGATTGTGTACTAACTAGCTTTCCGCCACCGACTTCACCTACGCGGACTATTTCTCCCGTTAAAGTATACTGTAAAAATAAAGCTCTCGTTACTCGCTGATAATAATGCTTTATGATGGTTTTAATTGGTTTTAATTAATTAATTGTTTTATAATGAGCATAATTTTTATTTTATTTCATTTTATAATTTTATCATATTTTTTTGTATGATGATAATTTGTAATTTTATTTATTTTTTAATTTTCTCTTTTTATTTTGATATGAATGTACTATACTATTATAGGTTTATCGCCTATTTTATTTTATTATTTATTTTATATCAGTGAAGTTACTTTTATAATTGGTTCAGTTGTTTTTGTATTCATAAAAAACGAAAATACAAAAATTCAGAAATTCAAAAACATAAATCTTTTATTAGTAGTATGTATTGATTTATTTTTAAGATTTTTTACCGTTGCTATAATCCTAAAAATGGCCTTACCTTTTCTAAGAGTCCGTTGTTCTAACTAACTCCCCTTTCAACGTTTCTATTACCTCTAAATAACTGCGAAGTTACCTTAGGCACCACTACAGTCACTACAAAAATATTTTTTTTATCAGCAGCCTTTTTTGCTGGAAAAATGTCTGCCTGTGTGAGGGCCCGTTACCTCTCAAAAACTAGATGTAAAGTAAAAGTAAAAAAATCTTTATTTATATAGACTTATAAAAAGTACTTATGACAAGTCATATACAAAAAAAAAATTGTAGCAAAAACATACTGAATAAAAATAAACTTACATAAAATAATACTATGATAGTTCATATCATAATTAAATATAATGTGACTCTACCACCGGTTCGGAGGTTGTTTCCGATCGAGAAGACTCCGGCAAGAAACTCGATGGTTACTCTTTTCAATCTTGTTTTTATACACAAAAATTGAATTGACAGAGTAAAGTCATAACAAAAAAGTGTGCATAGGAGCAGATTATACCTAAGATGACCACAAATTCTTATCATTTAAGAAATCCTCAACACTATAATAACCTCGCTTTATTAACTTAGCTTTAATTTGTGACTTAAACTTGTGAAGAGGCAGTTCAACAAGAGTTTGCGGAATCTTATTAAAATATTTCACACATTGACCAACAAATGATTTCCCTACCTTATGCAGTCTTAGACTGGGAGTTACGAGCTTATTTTTATTTCTGGTATTGAGTTTATGAACATCACTGTTTTTCTTAAAGAGATGCAAGTTTTTACGGACATATACTACATAATCATAAATAAATTGAGCGTGAATATCTATCTCTTTGAATACTTCACGAAGCGAGTCGCGTGGTCTAAGGTTGTACTCGTAAATGGAGCGGATGGCTCTTTCTAGAAGAACAAAGATGGTGTTGAGATCCGCTGCCGAGCCAGATGGGTCCTTACTGCAAGTTATTTTTCTTGTGTGATAGTTAACTAGTTTTTAAACGTTCTAACTACGCAATACTCGTTTTGCGAAAACGTAAATAACCGTAGAAAATGCCTATCCGTCCAGTCATTAACAATATCATTCACGTGACATATACTTCACACCTCAGTCTAACCGGTAATGAGTAGATTTAACTATAAAAATGAACTTTAAAATGCTCTAGAATAAAGGCGGTTTTACTAGAGCTAGTTATTTTGTTTGCGATGTTCTATAATTGGTGGAGATTTGGGCATGTGCCAAGAAAAACATGTGAGTGCGGAAAGAGGTGTGTTAAGTGTGTCACAGTTTGGGCTTTCATATATTTTCAATGTGGCGTTATTGTTATTTTCTGTCACTTGAAGAATCTCATTATTTTCCCAACTAAAGCTGGGTACTGACATATTCATATACTATTTAACTAACAGGGTCCACTGAAAATCAGCACCAGAGCCTATCGGGCCCAGGCCCAGTGAGGTCCTCTTTATTAATGGACATCAGGACACGCTGTCTGGTGGTTTCATTGTTATTTTTTATTTTTGTCCCCCCTAAGCCAGTATAACGATGTTGATTAATGCTTTTTATTACTTTCTTTCTTTCTAGATTTTAACTATTATCTTTCGCACTGGCTGTAATTTCTCCGTCTGACCGTGTGGTTGACTGGTAGATAATGCTTCTAGGCAATAAATCCGCCAATTGTAATCTAAATTATGTGCAATAAAGAACAAATAAATAAGTAATAACACCCAGCACACAACAAACACAAATGTTCGTCACATGAATGTTTGTCATGGGTGGGGATCGAACCCACGACCTCCGGTGCTAAAGGGAGGAGGATCACTTCCATTGCACCAACAGTCGAAGATATCCACTAATCATATATTATATTGGTTCACATAGCATAGCACAGGGCCAACAAATGTCTGGCCATGCCGCCCCCGCCAGGTACCGGTAGAAGAGGTACCCAAGAAGCGGTGGCTCGCCGTCGTTTAGGGTGACATGCGTGCCAACAAACTCACCACTGAGGATGCACAAGACCGCGCAAATTGGGCCAATAAAAGAAGAAAGGCGGACCCTGGGACCACACCTGCCAGAGTGGGTTCACAACCGGGATAGACCGCACGGATGATGATGATGATGATCATGAACCAGCATGAACGGCGGTCATGTGCGGTTGACAGAGGGGAAAGCCTGCCAGTGGCGTCTCCTGTCTGAATGCTCCAAGTAAATTATGCATTGAAGTATTTAAGTACCTATATGTATCTAATTGAAATATATAAGCATTTTTTTAAGTATCTGCCACCCATAGTACAAGCTCTGCTTAGTTTTGGGTCAGACGATCTTGGTGTAATTTGTCCTAGATATTTATTTTTGTTTATTTATCAAACGCATCCATAGCAACGTTGTATAACACACTGTCAGATACTTCAACGACGTTGCATTATAGTATCGGCGTTCTAATTGGTATCGTTAACATAGCAGACCTTTAATCACTCGAGATAACGTTATTGTTGAAAAAACATTTTTATATACGCCTACATTAAACGGGTGATCTAAATAACACATAAAAATCATACGACAATTATCTACTTGTCATGAATTGATGCAATAATTTACACATCAATGGCATACCGTCATTGACTGGTTAGCTCGGTTATCTACTAGTGAGGGTCGTAGATTCTATCCTGACCCAGGACAAACATTCATGACGTTACAAATACATTGTTTGGTGAAGTCTTTATTCAGACACTGTGGGACAGTAAAAAGTAAAGTAATTAGCCCTTAAACTGTCCCACTCCTGGGCAAAGGCCTCGTTCATTGAAATCAAGTTATCGCTACAATTGATGTGTAGTGGCTTAATCACCACGCTTGCCAAATGCGGGTTGGTGATCACAAACACGGGCTATATTCCGAAAAATCCGATAAATTACTTTTGCCCGACCTGGGAATTGATCCCGGGATCTCCGGGATTCGGGTCGACCTCTGAAACCATTCGGCGACGGAGGCGTTGATACTGAATAGATATTTAGAGATATGAAAAAAATATTTTAACAGACTTTATCATAAATAGCGCTTATTCCAAGGCAAGGCGCTATAAATAAATTGAAAGAGAACTGTATATGTATAAGCTTACCCTCAAAACCATCACAAGCTCTGACTAGTTTAAGATCAGATGATATACGTGTCAGCCGTCCCAGGTTTTTATTTATCTATCTTTTTTTTGCGCTAGGCGACACACCACTTGTCATTGTCTCCAAGTAGGGATACATTTCCCTGTATTACGAGGTACCAGACGAGAAAAAAGCCAGGGGCGTCTCCCAGCACACTCAGAACCAAGGCAATTCAGAAAGGATCGTTTCCTGAATTGCCCGACCGGGAATCGAACCTGGGGCACTACGGAATCGAGGCGAGAAACCGTGCTAGTCTCTTATAATTAAATTAGTACAAAAAAATTAGGGGCGTGACCGCAGTTACGAGTACTTACAGCTCAATGCCGACTGAAAACTTGATCTGACAAGTAAACAGATGAAATAAGTTTGAAGCCTACACAATATAATCTATTTTCCGTCTATGTTTTTGTTCGGGACAGATTTGTTGATTTCGCAAACGTTACGAGTAGAGCAATACCAATAACGAAGGATTTTTCAGGATAAAATAAAGATGCTTTAATATTGCACACCAAAAACTAAATTCCAGGTTGGGATTACATTAAAAGGGTATCATAATTGTTGGTTACTTATTTGGTTAATTTTAAGTTAAATAGTTTTTGGACAAAGTTATACCTATACAGCCGTGTAATAATCATTAGAATATATAATACATTATTAATGGACTTAAAGGAATCTTTCATTAATTCAATTCAAGGATAAATTGAAAGTTTGGCTCATTCAAAATTGCTTTTACAACCTAGCTGAATATTTTGATATGGGAATTCAAATTATTCTGTTTGATATTGATTGTGTTTGTGCTTGTGAATTAATGAATTTATTCTAATTTTAATATTAAAAGTTGACATTATTTAATTGCTATATAAAATTGTATTTGCATGCCTCAATGGGTGAATGTGTCTTGTTTACTTTTAATGTTTCTCTACCACCTAAAATGTACCACATTCTTGCGAAATAAATGTTCTTATTCTTATTATTGGCAATCAGGCCAAAAATTATTCACGACTTCATTTTTTTTAAATTTACATATGTTTTACTGTTGGTGTATGTAAATAAATAAATGATTTAATAATTTGGTGATATTGTTACCAGAAGCAATTTTGTTTATGCAAATCACGGAGAGAGAAAAAATTCCCGAAGGTCAAGCAAGTGCACAAAATAAGAACTAGAATATTGATAGTATGTACAATTTTACACTAAAATTATTACGATACAGTTCTATAACACATTATTGTTTTGGACATATAATAAGACTGTAAACATAATAAAACTGCTCACATAAGACTTTATTGACAATGTATACCTCGCAGTATCGGTAAAATTCAAAGTATCTAATCTTAATCATAATGTTGATTAATTTCTACCACTGCGAATTAACGGATAATATTTGTTGATAAATAAATCTTAATCAGTTTTAAAAATATAATGGAAATGGGGTTTTCCAATTTGATTAAAAGCGACGTTATAAGTGAAAGAACTTAAGTTGCTGATGTGATGACGTAGCCCACTGTGAATGTAAGTTGAAATGGCAGTGGGCAGGGTAGATGGTGCGCAAACAACTGTAACTACTGTAAGAAATTCTGTATTTTTCAGCTTATGTCAACTTAATTAGTTATTAGTCTCTTTCTTACAAAAGCGCTGTCAACAGAAGCGCGAAAGGGACCGAGCAGTGCGTTGGCTAAAGTAAGATAAGATAAATAATCTTTATTGCCCAAACAAACAAACACAGTGTGGCGTCACTCGTGTGTTTTCATAAACTTTATTTATTTTTATTCTTATTTTTTTAGATACATATTTTGGTTGTACGAGCAAGGCCGGGCGTGGGACTAGAGAGGCAAAACCTCTCACGCTTTACCGCGTTGCGCAGTGCGGCGGTACCATTTCAATATGGGAGCCGTCTGCGCGCGTCGAAAGCGGTTGCGCGCGCAACCGCGGCCCGCTGACGCCGGCCGACACCATCAGCAGCCAGCAGTCCGTTCCTAGTTAGCACCGCGAATGCACGCCCGGTTTCGCTCCTAATTTTTCACGCGATCTTTTGTTCTGTTTCTTTGTAAATAATTTTGTGTAAATATTATATGGAGGGATCCTATTTTCGTTGACTTTTTTTCACTCCCAAGTAGGGCTCCCCATAACTGGTGACCCCAAGTTTAGAAGCACGCGAACGTTGGACAATAAAGTACGCGATACATACACGCGCGTCGCCCATCGATTGTTCTAGAAAAACAGTGCGGCGGTATAAAAAAAAAAAAAAAAAAAAAAAAAACGAGGGCTGGAAGGACGGTCCGGTTTCCTGACTACTTTCAACCTCGGTAGCCTCGGTCTCAGCAGGGGGGTAGTGTGGCGTCACTCGTGTGTTTTCATAAACTTTATTTATTTTTATTCTTATTTTTTTAGATACATATTTTAGTTGTACGAGCAAGGCCGGGCGTGGGACTAGAGAGGCAAAACCTCTCACGCTTTACCGCGTTGCGCAGTGCGGCGGTACCATTTCAATATGGGAGCCGTCTGCGCGCGTCGAAAGCGGTTGCGCGCGCAACCGCGGCCCGCTGACGCCGGCCGACACCATCAGCAGCCAGCAGTCCGTTCCTAGTTAGCACCGCGAATGCACGCCCGGTTTCGCTCCTAATTTTTCACGCGATCTTTTGTTCTGTTTCTTTGTAAATAATTTTGTGTAAATATTATATGGAGGGATCCTATTTTCGTTGACTTTTTTTCACTCCCAAGTAGGGCTCCCCATAACAGCAAGTTAAACAGTAAGTAGACATAAAATGTACAATATAGGCGGTCTCATCGCTTTAAAGCGATCTCTTCCAGACTACCTTCTGAAGAGAGACTTGTATAATATACCGGGTAAGGCTGTGCAAAATAAAGGATAAGTAAGAAATATTTAAACTAAATGAATTGTGTTACATAAAATACAATACAAAGTAGTGTTTAATTACGTATTAAAGATAGAATAAATATTTAGAACCTTAGGTGAACCTCAGGTTAGGCTTTCGTTCGAATTTCCCCACAAATCTAAAGCTTTTGCATACCATACAATATGACAAGTTTTAGTCTAGTCAAGTCTAGTTTTAAATATTTTATGCAGGTTTGTGTAAACTTGATGGTTTGCCGACTTTTTTCAACACGCTACACATTAAAAGTGAAGGCCTCGACATCACTTCAGTATTTTTCCCTCTGTGGAAGGGACTGCTTTCAGGACAACTTTCATCGTAACACAACGCCGCGTCCAAGGTTAAAAGTGAGGTTATCAGAAGGATACATTACTTTTATCAAGTACTTTTTGTCGGAGAAGTATCTGTGTTTGTGCAACAACCGGCACTACTGGTACTCATTTGACGAAAACGTACTTTCGGATTCAAACAATCAGTAGATATGTCTACCACTAGTTGCCACTTTAAATTTACGTTATCGTTCGCGTAAAATCCTTATACATTTTTTTTACGCGGACGTTAACGTAAATTTAAAGTGGCAACTCGTGATAGACGTAACTAAAATATACTGAGCATGAACATATTGTGAAAAATTTTTAGCACATCGCTTAATGTATGACGTCCACTATCTATTTCTGTATAATCATTGGAGCCAGTCGAAGTTTTCGTGTACAGATAGCTCGGTGAACTGTCATTCAGCTGGGCTGTTCTAAAAAATGACTTTCGAACTTACGCCCTTAGAATGAAACGCATGGAGGGCAATTCCGTACGAGCAAACGTGGCAATGGCACAAATATTTAGCCTTACCGGATCTTAAGTTCCTTTAAAAAATCTCTTGTTTTACTGCATAACTTTCCAGCTACAAGTTTCTGTAACTAAAAACCTTAAGGCCCATCTAACTTGATCTTTGTTTTGTGTCAATAGGGTTTAATTGTCTGGCCTTTAATTCCAAGGTCGTAGAAAATTGTCGCTCGCGCGGTAGGTTCGTGGGTGTGTAATTATGGATAAGGCTTATCACTGTTGGTTGTTATTAGTGAAATTATAATAGATAAGTATACACAAGCCGCATGAGATAATATATAAGTACGTTTTATGTAAGTATGCGTTTTTATGTAGAAGCAGTGGGATTAGCTGTTCCGGCAGAATGTTCTAGAATATTGGACGCATTGCACGCTGTGTCATATCACTACTACGCATGTGCGCGTAAGTGCTTATTTAACCACTGGAAAGGCTCATTATTACGGCGCGGCAACGGCACCGCTCCGACTCGGCATCGCCTCGTATTTAGGTACGGCTAGCCGCCAGCGCGCTTACTACGCGCCGGCCGCGAGGTGCAAGCTAGCAGTCCGGGCACCGGCCAGGGAGCGGTAAGCACGCGGTCGGCGCTGCAAGCTCGCGGTCCGCTCGCTTAGAGCGCGCGGGCTGCGTGTCGAGTTGTATTATAGTCCACATATAGCTGAGTCCCTGCTAACATCTAGTGTTGATGGGTGCACAAATCAGTTCTGCTTTGATCATGTTGATTCTCATGACATCCTCAAGGTATTTAAGGAACTTAATATGAAAAATACAGAAGATTTGTGGGGTATTTCGATTAATCTACTCAAATCAATCATTAATACGATATCACCCCACTTAGCTAAACTTTTTAATAATTGCATAGACCAAGGTCAGTTTCCCAACTTGATGAAATTTAGTAAGGTCATCCCGCTTTTTAAATCTGGTAGCAAAAGTGACCCATCTAATTATAGACCCATTTCTATACTACCAGCTCTCAGTAAAATCTTTGAAAAAATTATATTGAACCAGCTGCTTTCACACTTTGATTTAAATAACTTACTACATGAGAAACAATTTGGTTTTACTAAACACAAGAGCACAACTGATGCAGGTGTAGCACTTATCAAACACATATTTGATGCTTGGGAAAACAAGCAAGATGCAGTAGGAATATTTTGTGATCTTTCAAAAGCATTTGATTGCGTGGATCATGAAATATTACTGATTAAGCTAAGACATTACGGTGTTTCAGGTATCTCATCTCAATTAATACAATCCTATCTTACAGATAGAACTCAAAAAGTTAGTATCAACGGAACTGCATCTTCCGGTGCCACCATACGTATGGGAGTGCCCCAGGGATCTATATTAGGACCTTTGCTTTTTCTTATTTATATAAATGATCTTCCTACCTATGTCAAAGATATTTGTGAGATAGTATTATTTGCTGACGATACCTCGTTGATTTTTAAAGTCGACAGAGGTAAGCAAGCATTTGACGATGTAAATAATACTCTCTCAAAAGTACTATGTTGGTTCACTAGTAATAATTTATTACTTAATGCAAAAAAAAACAAAGTGCATCAAATTCTCTATGCCCAATGTGAGACAGGTTGATACTATTGTAACTATGAATGACGAGCCATTAGAATTAACAAATTCTACTGTATTTTTAGGAATAACTTTAGATTCTAAGTTGCAATGGGGTCCGCATATAACGGCCCTGGCAGGGAGACTCAGTTCCGCTGCTTGTGATGTTAGAAAAATACGACTCTTGACTGATATTGAAACAGCAAGACTAGTATATTTTAGCTACTTTCATAGTGTTATGTCGTATGGTCTACTGTTGTGGGGTTCAGCTGCAGACTTGAACACCATTTTTGTACTTCAAAAAAGAGCCATCCGCTCTATTTACAAACTTAGACCACGCGACTCGCTTAGGGAAGTATTTAAGAAGATCGATATTTTAACTGTGCATGCTCAGTATATTTTAGATAACATAATGTATGTGCGCAAAAACTTGCATCTGTTCAAAAAAAACAGTGACACTCATAAACATAATACCAGAAATAAAAACAAATTGAAAACTCCCAGTCTTAGGCTACACAAGGTGGGAAACTCATTTGTTGGTCAATCTGTAAAATACTTCAACAAAATACCTCAAAGTCTTGTTGATCTACCTCTTCACAAGTTTAAGTCTGCAATTAAAGCAAAGTTAATGAAACAAGGTTATTATAATGTAGAGGATTACTTGAACGACAAAAGTTTGTGGTCATAGTAGGAATAATCTGCTCCTCTGCTCAATATTGTGTTCTTTTTTCTACTCGCATTGACTGTACTCTGAATTTATTTTTTGTAAAACAAACAAAGTTGAAAAGAGTAACTATCGAGTTTCTTGCCGGAGTCTTCTCGATAAGAAGCAACGTCCGAACCGGTGGTAGATTCACATTATGTATATTCACGATGTGTACTAATATTGTACTATTTTATTTACGTTTATTATTATTATTTCTGTATACTTTTTTTGACATGTCATAAGTGCTTTGTACAAGCTTAAATGAATAAATGATTTTTTACTTACTTAAAAAAGTGACAGGCGCGCTGACCACCCGCCGTTGGCATTTTCATATTGACATAGTAAAATATTTTATAGTACACACTAAAATAAAAAAAAATAAAAAAAAATGTATTTATTGCAGAAACAAAGTCCATAGTGTCAGCAACAATTAATCTTAAAAACTATGTTAGTACAAAAAGGTATTATAATTAATTTTAGTGTCTTTGGCAAGCTGGAAGTGAGTCCAGTGCCGCATAATGGCGCTGTCCACGTGAAGTCTTGCCGCGACCGTCTTCAGGAGGCTGTTGGTGCTGCCCCGCACTCGCTGTATCAGGGACGCAATGCGCTTTCTAATGATGGCCGAGAGGCTATCGACCTCAGCTGCAGCTAGCATCCCTGACGCACTGTAGTGTCGTGGCAGCCCCACCAGCCCCCTGAACGCATTATTGTACTGAGTGCGCAGGGCCCTGTACGCCCCCTGGGTGTAGTTTGTCCACAGGCTGCACGTGTATAGGGAGTACACTATCCAATACTCCAATTTGAATGGCAAGTTAGTTGCCGAGTTAGAGCGGTGCCGTTGCCGCGCCGTGGTAATGTGCTATGACCTTTCTCTCCGTACGCGACATGGCCGTGGGCCGTCAGTGTTCACTTGCGCATGTGTAGTAGTGTCATCTGTCACAGTGCGGTTGTTGAAGCTTTGTATCTGTTCCGTTTATTTACTTACTACTGTCCTTCAGCGGGTTCGCCTTTTTCGGTCTTTCCCGTCAAAATATAGCCTAAATTAAAAAAATTATAGGCCATGTCACTCCCTGATAATGTAGTTTATATTAGTGTGAGATTTTTTAAAATCGGTTCAGTAGTTTCGGAGCCTATTCAATACAATCAAAAAAATCTTTCCTCTTTATAATATCTTAAGTATAGATGTGCTGCGTTAGAACAGCGTTTAGAACGGAACAATGAATGAGGTAAAATAGTGTAATCAGACTATTTTGCGATCGAATAGCTAGGGTCCTAGGTAAAATATCTAGCTGGATGGGTGGGTGTTCAGGATATGAATAGTTAAAAGAACAATCGGGGTTTGCGTCATCCCGCATTATGCGCGGTAGTGAATCCTGTTCACATTAGTCGTAGCAATGACTTGAATGACGATTTGAATTCTGGGAATTTGTGTTGCCTCGGTGTCTGCGTGTTATTATCTTTTTCAATGTGCAATGAGAGATATTAAAATATGTTTAACTCAAGTAGATCCAGCCTGATGATCTCGGTATGAAGTTGTCCCAGACATTTATTTATAAGACATTTATGTTATGTTTAAATAATAAACTTCTGACATTGCGTTGTTATCTAGCTGGCTAAGAATGTAAACAGCTTTATTGATAAGGGACACGCAAAACTGTAATCAGAACTAACAGCTGACTAAAAGTTGTTACAAACAGTGCGTGTAGTTTCTATTCATTTTTACAGTGGTGGCCACATAATTGGGACACCAGTCGATTTTCACACAAAAGTAACTCTGAAGCCTTGATCTCCGCCAACGATTGACTAAGCTGTGATCTGATGATAGCCATCCAGGGAGTGAACGGAGGAGATTGCCATACACAGTCAACCAGATCTGATCAGGATTATATTCTATGAGATACAAAGGTCTCAGTTCTCTGTTTGAGGATTTCCATACATGCTATTTATGCGTTTTTTTAAACATATCCTTACACCCTTGAATCTCATCTCTCATCTCATCCATTCACTCAATTGATGACTATCATGAGATCACAGCTCAGTCAATCCTTGGCGGAGAATCAAGACTTCAAAGTTACTTCTTTTGTATGAAAATCGACTGGTGTCCCTA
Source organism: Udea olivalis (assembly GCA_947369235.1). Taxonomy (NCBI): domain Eukaryota; kingdom Metazoa; phylum Arthropoda; class Insecta; order Lepidoptera; family Crambidae; genus Udea; species Udea olivalis. Next base: position 2,501,044 of record OX376347.1, read on the forward strand.
ATTATGTGGCCACCACTGTAGATGTGGCTGTTGCAGCCATTTCCTCCTAATAGTCACGAAGACCTTATTTCCGCGTAAATAGTTAAGGATATTCAATGAGCTGTATCAATCTACTCGTATATAAAAGGGAAAATACGTAACTGACATCAACTCACGGCTCACACTACTGGATCCAAGAATAGAAATGTTAAAATCTAGGAGAGTAATTAAGATTTTACAAACGAGAACAGCGGATTCACGACGGGGTAAAAACTGAAAATTTAATGATCAAATTCACGTAACCCGTAACTGTAGTTTGATTGGCAGTGAGCAGACACCATAGTGCGACAAACTCATGGCTGAGGAGATGAGCCTAATACCTAGTTCTAGATTTGAGACGCAGGTTGCCTCTTCAAATGTATAGGAAGGCCAATATTTAACAGCGACAGTCTTAAAGCTGCAAATTGTGAAAATTAAATGTACAAAAACAAAGCGCAAAAGGAACTAAATATATTAATACCCAATGACGTAACAGAGATCATCGACCACAGCTCCCACGTGCCAAGATAACACGGAGCCTTGCGTGTTTGTGTCAAATGCAACATCATCGTGCTTGTGTCATGTAACTCAAGGGTAGGTCAACACGAGTTTCATATAGAGCGCACTTTAAATCGCACTTCCTCTATTTCGAAGCCTGCTTTAAATTAAATATAAATAAATATGCGCCAAGCAATACACCTCTTGGAATGGTCTCGAAGTAGGGATTAATAACAATGTGTTACGAGGTACCACACGAAGAAATAAGCCAGGGGCGTCTCTCAGCACTTCCAGACCCGAGTCTTCAGGAAAGATCGTTTCCTGAATGGACTCGCGCACCGAGGGTTCCGTACAAACCTGTAGATATATTCATTAAAAATATTTTTATGATGAAACAAAAAAAATACGGTTTTCGTCATTTTTCCTTTATCTGTGCTTTAAGACGTTGCGTCGTACCAAATTTCAAGATTCTGAGTTCACGGGAAGTACCTAGTAGGTTTTGATTCCCTTGCGAGTGTCAAAAATTTGCGTCATATACGGCTGTATCTTTTGATTGCGTTGGCTTAGAAGTTTGATTTTTTCACAGCCTGAACAGGACCTGAATATTTGATATAAATTCCAGCTTTATACCTCCACGCGTTCCTGAGAAAAAGGGTCTTGACAGACAGACGGACGGACAACAAAGTGATCCTATAAGGGTTCCGTTTGTTCCTTTCGAGGTACGGAACCCTAAAAATGGCCCGCTATGAGCTGTTTACTTCATTTTTTACTTTAACGATATTGTGCATGCAATGTTGTTGTGCAAACTGTAAATCAGTTAAGCCAAGACTCGTCCATTATCATAACTGCTACCATTAAAATGTACTATAAATACAACCAGCGAAATATGTTGCCGTCGTAAGTTACAAGAGTAAATCTCCGATTATGCATAGTTATTAATCTTCAATGGACTTTTCGGTCCTTTCTGTATCATAAATTTTCAGTTATTATTCAGTTTCTCTTTTATACATTAAATTTAAAGATTATTACTATAGTAAGGTTACGTACGAAAGAGTAATTGAACTTTAATAAAACCTATAAGCATGTAAATAACCATTCTAGTGATTTATAATTAAAAGGTTTTGCACAGTTGATTAAGAAAATTGTAAGAAAAAGAAGAGATCTTGTCTATTAGTCGGAGTACTATTACCTATTGTGTGATCTAGTGCCTCAAAACGGAAGAGTCGTGGGTTTAATTTTATTATTTACCTAGGACAAACAAGGGTTTCTTCCGAATCTGGGTTTTGCTTGGTCTGTAAGTCAATCCTCATCTTCATTAGAAGCATAGTTCAGACTATTATTAGTTTGACTTCAGAAGATGATGGTGTTGGATTTCGCAAATATTGGTTCAATTTATTTGTTAAAATAATAATTTTAGATTCTCAGATATAAATATATATCTCACGCATCATTGGAAGCCTGAGTTTAAATAATATCACTATCTTAATTGCATGACGTAATTAATAATTTGCGAAAATATTCGTTGTAGTCTGTTTTGTATTGAGAATTTAGGTTGAGCTTGGGGACAACCAGTCGAACTAATAATACGTGTATACGTGTACTCGTAATACGTTACGTGTGTTATTAAATAAGTTAATTATATTGTGTTATATGTATGTTCGTTTTTAAGGTATTTATCTATGGGCCGATTATGTTTAGTTAAGATCTTTAAATGTAATTTGTTGCCTGAAATATTTGTTACTCAATTTTTGTTTCTATTCTATAATACTTTTGATATCTTTTTAGTTTTACTTCAGAACTACGCGTGGCCGGGTTTAAGTTACTGTTGCACTTTACCTTACATTCAATTAACAGATTACAAAGGTAATTTAACACAATTTGCAAGCCATTTGGTATCTTTACGGATAAACCACAGAATTACAGATATACAATTCTAAAGCTTTTTAAAGAGCCGCGTCTGTTTTTTAAAATAATATCGTTTGATAAATTCATAAAAAACTTCATTTGTGCAATTTTTAAGTGATAGTCTGTGGTTTTCACCCACCTATTTTTTACACACCATCCAAAATTTTCTCAGACATTAGGCATCAATGGAAGACAGTTTTTAAAAAGAAGGGTAGGTTTTTCTAACTTTCACATTACAATTTTTTAGGATCGGATTATTCGTGCGAATCGTGCGGCGTGGTTACTTAGTCAAAATTAAATTTAAACTTCTGAATAAAGCGCGGGCGGGGAGTCTCACGTCGCGCAGTGCCAACGAAACTGGTGTTTTTTTTTACCTTATAGTAGTTATAATAACTCAACATTTTAGGAGAAAGTACTGAAGGTTATCAAACAGAAAAATACGTATTTAGCCATTTTTCCCATAGATCCTCATATTTGAATTTGGATTGTGCTCATAAAGTAACCCTATATTACAAAAATAAATAATGATGTTTTAAGAATTCAAATGTTTGAGAAGAATTCAAAATTGAATTGATTAAAATTTTAATAATTTTATTTAATTATTTGTTTGAACATTTACATGTGCAACTTTTGTTTAGTTTTAATAAGAGTCCGGGATGCAACTGTCAAAGAAGTCACCTGCGTGGCGAAAAGCTTTAGGTTCGAGCCTAACCAGTACGTCTACCACGAGTTGCCACTTTAAATTACGTTTTCGTTCGCGTAAAAAAATTGTCTTGGGATTTGTCAAATCCCAAAACAATTTTTTTACGCAACTCGTGTTGAGTTTTGCTTTTACGTATTTCAATCTTTAAATATTAATCAAACTGAAAAGTTTCTAATTATAAAAACAATTCTGTCCCTGATACCTGTCACAATAGCCTTTCTAGTAATAAATCTAAAGGGCATCGACAAACGAAATGACTTCGATACAAGCGAGGTCATAATTACAATGTATTGTTGAGGTCGATTCACACCTACAGATGCCATAATCTTACGGATTTGGAATGATATGAATTTATAAGAATTATTAATAAGCTTTGTGTCAAGACACATTGAGCTTGGGTCCGGTCTGTGAAAAAGTTTGTTATAAAACGTCGGAGGCTAACAAGCATAACAAGCAACCCTGTATGAGCCATTATTATAGTAGTATTCATCTTTAATTTTAGTGAAGTTTTTTTATCATACACCTATAAATATAAATACGGCTATATTTGAAACCTTTGCTCTGCAGTGGGACGGACTGGGCTAATTTAGATTAGATTTATATTAAATATTTAAAACATTATCTATGAAAATCAATACCTATAGAACTCATCTGTATCATCCATAAGAGCCTTAAAACAATGTTTATTAATTAACTATTAGCCTTATGGACCAAACTAACACTGTAGGGACTGTGAAAATTATCGGCAGTTATTTCACTTAACTTTAAGTTAATGACTTGATTGTCTGTGGAAAATTACAATAATTAAGTAAGTGGTTGTTTCCATTTCTCCTGTGTTCCACAAACCCGGCGGCCTCGGCGGGTTCCCCGTGAAGTTCAGTGGCGAAGCCGCAATTAGTTGTGATAGGCGATTGGAGCAGAAAAAATGCTTTTTAACAAAGGATAATAGTATATATAGTAATGTAATTTATTTATTTAGATCACCAACAATTGCTACACTTACTTGATCTCAAAACTAATACTTATTAAGCATTAGTGCACATTCACTATTATCTTTGCAATATATACTCGTATTACTACTACGGCCTTACGAATGTACGTGAATTAGTACATGTTCTGTACTCACTGCTGGGCAAAGGCCTCTATCATCAAGTCATCGCTACAATTGATGGGTATTGGCTTAATCACCACGCTTGCCAAATGTGGGTTGGTGAGCACAAACCCGGGCTATGTTCCGAAAAATCCGAAACACACTTTGCCCGGCCTGTTTGTTTAGTAAAATGTAGGTATTTAAATAAATAAATAAATATCTGGGACAATTCACACCAGGATCATCTGACCCCAAACTAAGCAGAGCTTGTATTATGGGCGTCAGAGACTGATAAACATACTTAAATATTTCTAAATACATACTTAAATAGATAATAACACCCAGACACACAACAAATACACATGTTCGTCACACAAATGTTTGTCATGGGTGGGGATCGAACCCACGACCTCTGGCGCTAAAGGCAGGATCGCTGCCATTGCGCCAACAGGCCAGTGATGATGATATGATTGGACCACCAAAAAACAAAATATTTAAGTAAGTCTTTTTTTATAAACCGCGTCAAGATGAACTCACTCCACCTGATGGACAGCGGTCCTGTGGTCCAGATATGGGGCTCACAAGCACAGTCCAAAGCAATCACTGAGCTGGCCATCCTCATCTTGCAGACTGCTTTTGCTGTCTGTCTGTGATTCGTACAAGCTCTGCTTAGTTTGGGGTCAGGTGATCTTAGTTTTAGGTGTCCCAGATATCTAACTAAGTCTGGAAATCCTTTACTTAATATTTCAAACTACGTACCTACACACGTAGTTTGAGATATTAAGTAAAGTATTGAGATTGGTATTGCTTGTTTTGTAAAATGCGTTTGTCTTACCTGCCTGTTACGACGAAAAAAAGAGGGCAAGTCTCGTATGAGTACTCATACATCTTGTTAAATTTAATAAAAACCCTTTATTTTTAGCGACATTTAAACGCGTCGGTCTCCGCAGGTGCTAATGATGTGGTTTGCAATACAAACAGCGGTTTTTCATTTAAATTACACACGTCCATTCAATTAAAATGAAAGAATAAAATTGTACCTGTCACTTTTAACAATTTGGGTATATTTATCCTCTTAACTGTCGTATATAGTAAACGACTTTAAATTATATCAATTAAGAAGAAAATGAACGAAATATTATCTACTGGTTATCCGCCAGTGGCTTCGGCTTAAAAATCTAGCCTTATACAGCCTATGTTCTCTGTCTGCTGATAATGTAGCTTCATATTAACGAAAGAATTGTCCTAAGCGATAAATTAATTAGTCCCCACCACTGTTTCTAATGGCGTAGCACTAACAATCTTTGTTGTCATCTTAACTTTATCAGTCAAATTTTTCCAATGGCCATGGCACGAGATGGCAACTACAAAAAATCGCATTGTTTACTAAACACAAATCCGCTTTTAGACGCATGAGCTCTTATCGGCGTTATCACAATGAACAAGTACAGAGGCTCCACTTTAAAGCAAGCAGGCAAGATGATTGACTTAAGTACTGTCGCAAACACCACTGAGCTATCCGTTTTTTAACAATTGTTGGGAGAAGAAATGAAGTTGAGTAAAATAGTAACTTCACAAAGAAGAATGGAACGGTGAGAACTATTAGTGTACAGTCAGTATCAGATATATTGTAGCAGACATGGTGACCGAATACTTCTGAACAATTTAAAACGTCAATTAGTTCTTAACACTACAAACTACCAATAATATCTAAACATTAATAACATCAAAAAAATTATATATAAATTTAAAAGATTGACTTACTGCTGTTCAGATATGAATGATAAATAAATAATAAATAAGTCAGTCATCAGTCACTACGTCACACAATATAAGCCTTAACAGTAGTTTTCGATTTAGGACAGAATCGATTAGATTAAAAGTACTAAAGAAATAAACCATTTTTCATGCTGCAACAAAATAATGATTATAACAGAAGGCGGTACTATTGATTGACTTACTTAACACACATGATGAAAACTAAAATGATACTAACTATTGCTCTCTGAATATCTAATCTAAATTGGGCGTTGGGATCCCACTGTCGGGCAAAAATATCTGAGCATAATATTTTTATCTAATTACACAGTTGTTTGCCGTGTACCGTCTGCGTTCATTAGTCTGTGTCGTTATGTCGCATTATCGAATCGTTGTTTCAAAGTCATGGCCGCTTCATAATCAACGTAACAAATGGATTTGGGTAACATTGTAAGAGTATATCGCTATCTTTTTACTGGCCATTTTATAGTAACATTTCGGTGCCTTTTTTGTTAGTCATGGTATTTTAGAGATCATCTGGATTTAAAGGACATGCCTCCTGATTCAGAATGGTACCATTCAATTTTATTTTGAGTTAAACCTAAGACAAAATACATTTTATTGTAATAAAATATTAACGCTTTCCATACTGTTACTAAAATTCAAATAAAGTTAAAAATATAATAAATTAACCGAACAGTCGATAACTTCGCCTTTTCCGCTCAGGTAGCCTGATGAACCTACTCAAACATTTCTCAATACATAGTTAAATAGATATTATACCGCCCAAACCGAACGAACACTAATGATCCTTAGTGGGGATCGAACCCACGACCTTCGGCGCTAAAGATTTCAGCATCCCAAAAAACGCTTTCGCCTAACTAGGTCGCATGATTCAACTGCATCATGTTGGTCGCAGAATCCCCGTGGGCATCAGTATCGCATTTGGTGGTGGGTTTGATTACTATTTTAAAATGTAAAATCACCATTTGTTTATTGTTTTCTTGTTATTTTTTCTTTCCTTTATACGTTTTTTTCCATTACAGGGTGACTTTTAAAATATCGTGTTTATCGATTATAAAACGCCCTTACATAAATAAAATCACACGTAAAGATTTCAATGTTTTTATGATACTCGTAGAAATTAGTAAATTTTTAAACAGCCTGTTAAAATAAGCTATAATAATAAGCTTTAGTTAAATTTCGAAAAAACTTAAAAAATATTATTGCATACCTAATAAATAAATATGCCCCAGACAACACAAACCTTTTGTAATGGTCTCAAAGTAGGGATGAATATCCCTGTGTGAAGAGGTACCACACAAGGAAACAAGCCATGGGGGTCTCCCAGGACACCCAGACCCGAGTCAATTCAGAAAAGATAGTTTCCTGAATTGACCCGACCGGAAATCGAACTCGGTACACTACGGAAATCGAGGCAAGAAACCGTGCTACAGCGCACTACGCCAGATAAGATAATTTACTTTTAACAAAAACATCATCAAATACAGGTTTAGATTACGTTAGTAACTATTAAGTAATCTGTGGTTTATTTTTGGTAATGTTCTAAAACACGATTCCTAATATTACATGTTAAATTAGTCACTGCCATAAAAATCATATCGTAAATATTTATCTTTCTAATGATACTTATGAATACCTTAATTGCTCAAAGAGTCCTTGAAATAACTTTAATTAACTCGCTAAGCTCTTTAAATTTTATTGACTTTTGATTAATGTCCAACACAAATGTCTAAAGGTATTCTGTATTATTAGATAAAAATAAAAGATTTTTTTGCTTTTTATTTAAAAGTAGTTTTAAATAAAAAGCAAAAAATGGGATACACCCTGAAAAAAAATGGCAACCTAGTTTTATCTATACAGTCAGCCACAATTCAAGCATAGCACTATGAAATCAGTTTCATCCGCGCGTAGTATGAGAGTTCGTAGCATTGATAGCTCAGCTTATGCCGGCAATGTTACGCTCTGGTTGAGGTTGACTGTACAAAATAAGATTACGCAACACTTGCGCTATCGGCACGTGAGCCTCACGTTGTGAGCTCAGTCTTATCTTTGAGAATCATTCAAACTCTTTGAGTAGTAGTATATTAAGGTAAAAAGCAGCCGCTAGCTCACTGACCTAACGAATAGGTACCACTTTGTTTGTCTGTTTACGTAGTTTTTTTCGAGAAATAATAAACTGAGCAACTAAAAGTACCAAAATGCGCCCCAGGATTAATATGTCGGCCACTAAACACAGATTTTAGAATATTTAGAGGCTCAGAGAGAGCGTCGCGGCCTAGGGGTTAAGCACTCCAACTCGGATAGCTGATCGTGTGGACCTAAGTTCAAATCTGGCCAGATCCAAAATCTTTGTGTTCATTGTTTAATTCCAACTAACTCTCCGATGATGGAAAACATCGATAAAAAACCAAATCAACCCGGATAGCGGCGAAGTCTCACCACCTTCCACGTTAGATTCTAATACCACTGGTGAAAAGTGGGCTTCTGAGTGTTCCGTTCACCATGACGGCAACAGTCACTTGCCTCTTGACTACACCGTTTGAAAAAAAGTCGTGATAGGTAGTATTTTTGGTGGTTAGGTTAGCATGTCGCTTCATTAAATACCATCTGTTTTTTTCTTATAGCAATCCAAGGTTATCTGACCCCAAACTAAACAGAACTTCTTCTAAGGGTATCAGACAGTAATACACATAGTAAAAGATAAGCAAATCATACATATTTAAAAAAATCCAGTTTAGAACATGCCCAAAAATTCCACACCTTTTGTCCATGGTGGGAACCGAAGCAACTACCTTCGCTTAGCTATAGACAGGACTGTACTTACGGCCCCAACAGGTGTCATAAAGTAATGTCTTGGATAATTCAGACCGTCAATTTTCATTTAGCCTTTACAATCTCGGATCTATACGGGTTTAGAGACCTAAAAAATTAATAAAGTATGCGCTGAGCCAAATAAGGAAATAGCATTTGAACATGACAAATCGCGACATGACATTTCCATTTGAGGAAGGAGACTGAAATGGGCGCGGTCCATTTTCATTTTTCGACTCATTTATAGTATTTTAGACTATTTGGAGGGTTACGAATGAATGGCTTGAATAAATATAATTAAATGTATTATGTGTACGTAGGTAACTTTAAAGTTTTGATTTCTAGACCGTCTGCAGACCCCAGTTCTTTATTATAAAACATTCTAAAATGGTACGATTTAGTAGACTAGTTGATGATAAAATTTAAAAAAAAATGCATTATTTTGACAAAAGTAGTTATAAATGAATGTTTTCTTTTTCAGGTAATTAACACTCCAGTGACCTAACCCACGGGGCAGCCAAGTATGTTTGTGATATAACTTAGGATTGTAATTTAATATCAACCTGTATTTCGTCATAATTAAATAGTTATGCTAATCTAGACCCCTGGCCCGCTGCTTTTCGAAGATATTATTTTATCAGTTAAACCCAGGTCCATTCCAAATCATCACATGTCCCATCAACTCTCTCCTAATGGGTCATAACAATAAAGATTTGTGCCCTTCATAATATTATGTCGTCGCGTAAGCATTTGTATCCGAGAAGCCTGATTATTATTTGACGTAGTGACACATAAGCACAAGCCTACAAGGCACACACGAAGTGAATATATATTTTTCATGTTTTGTCACCAAATATAATGTTTTCTTCTTTTTTATACACATAATGTATACGCGGTGTTAAATGCAATCCGGTTATGGTAGAAAACCAGTGTATCGCCAGTAGGTAACCCTGTATGCTGACCTTTTTGTGATATAGTAACGCGCACTGTATTCCTTCATGGTACTCGTATTTTTATTTCTTTTACTTTAGTCTGTTGTTGTTAATACTTTTTGAACATTTTCTTCCATCGTCTACTATTGCAGTATTACGGTGCGTCATTAGAAATAAAAGGAACCAACGGCAAATTTGTCGTGGTAAGGTCATTTTCCGATAAAAAAATAACTAGTTTCTGTAAATAAGGCATAAATACTCATACCTACTTAGGTAACTAATTATAGACGCAAAATGCATTTGTCCTTGTCTAAAAAAGAATGTCGGACGACTGGTTATTTCATAATTTTTATAAAAGTAGGTATGCACGTGTTCACGTAAAGGTGGGCGGAGACTACAAACAGAAGCACTAGGAATAGGGGACAAGGAGCTTTATTGGAAAAGCGATGTTTTGCAGTGGACGTCTTATGGCTCCTAATGTATCAACATGATCTATGATGATCCATGCGTGTCGTCTGCTCCATGATTCTGCTTTCTAAGGCTGAATAGAATAGTAGTCAGATTGCGTAGATCAAACAGTTTAAGTTTAGACCAAATGTCAAAATCATGTAAGTAATTCAATTACGAGTACAACCATATTAGTATATATTAAGTCAGATCGAGGTTCTGCTTTTAAATGTATCTTTATTCTACCGATACATTGAGTGAAAATACTCAAAAATGCTAACTACTGTATACCCTGTTAAAACAAAAACATGTACGCCACAGAAGTATACATCTGCCCTTAGAATAATAACGTATAGAAGGATAGTCTTCATACAACCGCCCCGTCAAAAATGGAGCACTAATCCGATCCACACATGCGTGACTATTGCTTGCTTACGTGCGGCGCGCTTTGGCATTGAACATTGCGGAGCTGTAATGAACACTGTAAAGCGGTCGTTTGGAGCCATTTAAGGCTCCAATTAAGGTGCTTCAAAAAGGGCGCGCGGACTGGGTTTCTATACGTAATTATTCTAAGCATATTCCAGTAACGCCAACGAGCCGATTAAATATTCACTTTAATCATAAGCTATTTTCTTAAATAATGTGTGCCCGGTGAGAAAACGCAAAACCCTTCGTATTAAATCAAAAGCCTTTATAGAAACACGTCAGTTAATTTATTACACATTGTGGTACTTTCCTGCCTCAAAAGGCAAAACATTGTTACATTTAATTGAAGGCTCAAGGAAAAGTAAGTAAATACGAGTACTTCACGGCTAGTGATTTTTTGCCCTTTATCTGAGAACGCGCCGACAAAAACCGTAGTAAAGTACCCTACATCCGCGAGCGGCGCGGGCGCAGAGGGCGCCCAGGGCTGCCTATGGACATAATATAAGTAACGAAAATAAATTTATGCACGTAGCACACCCGATGTTACAATGGGTGTGAGAGGCCGATAATACGTACTAAAACTGACATTAAGCTATAAGGTTGGATTTCTAAGAGCCGACAAAAAAAAATCACAATGTCAATCACACACAATGCACATGAATTATTATTTTTTAAAGCCTACAGGCAAAGCAAAAAATAATTGTACAGTATGTATTTCCTTCTATATTTTAAAGGCAATCTTAGTAAACTTAAGTATAAACGGACATGTGTATTTATGTGTCTTTCAAATGCCTGCTAAAGGATAGAGTACAAGCTGTGTGTGTAATATCAATTATATGCCCTGTCTTATATGACAAAATATCAATTAGAGACTCCATGGGGCGCAAAAATAGAAAACAGCGAGATTTATAATATTATGATAATTTGCATTACTTATATTAATCATGAGGGCAACAGTAATATCACATTTCTACATATTGCAAAATAGCAACGCCAAAGCCACTTGCATGATTTAATTGTTCTGTTTCTATTTACATGTTTTCATTGTTATGCGCAAATGAGAAACATGGTGTACTGTAAACTACCACAAATTACCAACGAATTTATACATTCCTGAATACAAATAAACCATTTGAATTTGAATGGCAGCAGCCCTAGAGCCGGCCCTATCACAAGGCCGCCCCGCGTCCGCATCAGCCGGACTAGGCCCTGTTGGTCTACTTATCGTTATCTCCGAAACAGCGTGGCCTACGTGGGTGAAGTACTTTGTTTACATCCTAGACGACAAAGTCTGTGGGCTGAAGTCTGTCTGAGCCTGCAATACTTATTTTAAATTCAAATTGTCTAAGGTGGTCGTTCTCGCCTTGAGAAATCTTGAGAAAGGGCCATCTTATTCCCAAACTTAACAGAGCTTTGAAGTCTACCACGGATCGAGTGTGCGAGCAACACTTGACTTTGAACTTGCCAAGAATACTTATAGTACAATATAAGTCTCAGAACAGATACTGAATAATAGTGATAGTGTAAATCCACACACTCAAACAAATAACCAACAAAGCTGCTTACAATTAGCGGTTCTAATAATTAAATTTTCAATTCCAGTGTGATAATAAATATAAATAAATAAAATAATTTATTAATCAGACAACAAGATCCAGAGTGTTAGTTACAATAGCTTATATCCTATGTTAGTACAGTTCAAAAATTAAAGTAGGTTACAAGCGACTTAATCCTATCAATAAGTTTACCAATAAGTGGACAGTCCCCACGGTTGGCTATGGCATCTAAAACACTATTGCGGCTGTCGCAAACCCGCCTGAGCAATGAACCTGCTTTTTTGCGCAGTATTGTCGGGAAACTGTCGACCTGCGCATCCGCGAACATGCCCGATGCACTACACTATCGCGGCAGCCGCAGCAGTGCCCTGAACGCATTGTTATATTGAACGCGAAGGCCGACGACTGATGGATTTTATTTTCAAGATAGTACCTATAATGATCCTAATGATTGCACTTTTGAGGGGTTGTTGACTTACGTCGTTTCTTATCCGATAGCGATCTTAGCTTGCTTACAATCTTATACACCCACGACCATTATGTATTAGTGACACTTTGAGTTTTGTCTTTGTACGACTATCAACATAACAACCATACTTAAACTGTTCTTAACTGTTGTTGTTCATGTTATTTTGCATGCCATGCTATGGTGAAATGTGTGAACTATATTTTTTAACATCTTTGTACCACTTTGAAGCGAAGTGAATGATTCTGATTCTGATTAATAATAGAACATGTCACGATGTATCGCAGCGGAACAAACAAGTTTGAACGTCAATAATTTGGTATCGTTAGTTCATATCTTACCTTGACTCGACAATGACCTAGTTCTTGATCAGAAGTTACTTTCAGTTTCTTTTGCTCCGCACAAGAGCGGTCTCCGACGGCAACAGCTTTCAATTTCTTTTGGGGTCGTTACAGATAATACAAAAAAGTATGATGTATTGGTGACTTAAGGTTATAATCGATTACACACATGTGTTGTTTGTGGTTTTCTGAAGGTTATCTAAATATATATATATCTTCCCTTGATTCAGGTACACATTAAAGGCGAGCATTGTTTACGCGAACTCGAGAGTGAAAAATGACTATTATTCGTGCTTTTCCATGCTGTTTATGTGTCTCATATGTTTAATATTAGTTTAATAATACCTACAACATGTTTAACGCCGCAATGCAGTTCTAATTATTGTAAAACACACCAACCAACACACTTACATCAAACAAATACAGTAATAAAAACACCACAAACATTATATACCCACGCTTTATATAGCATCCCACATATACTACATATATTAAGGAGATTTGTTAACAACAAGTGTCTAAAAAAACATGACATTAGTTTTTCGTTTTCATCTGATAGCCGGTACCATACAAATTTATTTTTCATCTTTTATTCCTTAGCAAAAATACATAACCATAACATTGTTCTTAATTTAATAACAGTAACACTCAATAAGTTAAAATCAGTCGAACCCTCGCCGCAATATCATGTCGTATGTAATACTTCACAGAGCTTGAATTAAATACAGTATCAAGTGGACTAGACTCTTTTAATGTTGCCTACTCACTCAAATGCTTACCAGACCAATGTTTACAAATTTTAGGTAACCAGAATAAGTATCTGAAAGTAATTCACATGAACATAAGGAGTATTAATAAAAACTTTGACCACTTCATTGCCATGCTTAGTACTACTAAACTCGACTTTGATATTTTAATTCTAAGCGAGTGTCGGATCAAAAACGTTCCGAAAATACCAGAGCTTGATGGATACAGTTCATTTTATACTAAAAATAATACAATACAGAATGACGGCGTAGTGATATATGCAAAATTAGGCATGAATGTTGCTGTGTGGGAACCCAGTTTCAGGGACGGAAACTGTCTGGTGTGCACTGTGGATGACAGATTCGCATTTATCGGCATCTATCGATCACCTTCATACTCTAATACAGATGCATTTTTATTAAGTTTCATTAATCTTGTTCGCAGTCTTAATACATTCCAAAACATCTCATTGTTAGGGGACATTAATATCGATATCAAGGCCAATAACACTGACAGATTATCTGATCATTACCTTACTTCGACTGCTGCGCTTGGGCTTCTACCAGCGCACACGTATCCGACACGTTTGGATAAATGTATAGATCATATTCTTTTAAAAACTCATCTGCCCTCCAAAGTCATGGTCTTGGATCCCCTAATAACCGATCACTCACCAACATTACTGTGTCTTGAGACTGGTCTCGATGGAAATGCTAAATCATACAGGACAATAGTTAGAATCGATTACGAGTCAATCAAGAAATCCCTCGATGATGCGGATTTCTCCTCTGTCATGAGCACTCTTGACGCAGATCAGGCGGCCGATAGGTTGGTAACCATAATCTCCAGTACAGTTACTGCTAATTCGAAAACGACTGTGACAACTCGTAGGAAAAATATTCTGAAACCATGGATTACTACAGGATTGCTTCGATGTATGAGAAACCGGGATAAGATGCATATGAAACTAAATAACGATCCGGACAATCAGATACTTCAAGTTACCTACAAACGATACCGCAACTTTTTGAACAACCTACTTCATCAACTAAAGCGTGAATATCAAACATCGGAATTTAATAAGGCCAAAAATAACCCCAAAGCGATGTGGAACGTGATTAAAAAAGCGACTAACTCCACTCGTAACGTGGATCCTCCTCTAGAACTTCTAGCCAAATATGCCGATCCCCATGATGCTTTAAACTCTGTCAACAATTATTTTGTCAGTACAGCGAGAAATTTAGCTGCAAAGATCACTCCGCCAGTGACTAACTTCCCCTCGAGATCCAGCAGTCAAACAAACTCTCTGGTACTTACTGAGGTTGACCATAGAGAAGTAGAACGCATCATTTGTGGTCTGCGTGATGACTGTTCTCCTGGATGGGATAAAATCTCTCCTGCTATAATTAAAGCCTCTAGAAATGTACTGATACCACCAATCACACACATGTGTAACCTCTCAATTTCTACCGGTGTTTTCCCTAGAGTACTGAAAAGAGCACTAGTAAGCCCTATTTTCAAGCGGGGTGATAAAAAGGAAGTGGCTCATTATAGACCGATTTCGGTCCTGCCCGTTCTCTCGAAGGTCTTGGAGAGGATATTAAACAATGTGCTGGTCAAATTTCTGGAAAGATATAACATTATAGCAAAAAATCAATTCGGTTTTAGAGCTGGAATCTCCACTGAAGATGCAGTTGTATCTTTCATCAGCGAAGTAGTGGAAAAATTAGATAGCAATAAGAAGTGTTTCGGTGTTTTTCTTGACCTTTCCAAGGCCTTCGACACGGTATCGATATCTATCCTGATCAAGAAGTTGGAGAGTCATGGCATCCGTGGTCGTGAATTAAACATTTTTCGGAGTTATCTTTTGGATAGGGTGCAGTGCGTTAGGATCGGTCCGTACATTAGTGACATGCAGTCTATCGACTACGGCGTACCACAGGGCAGCATTTTGGGGCCGACACTTTTTCAAATATATGTTAATGACCTGTGCAAACTCAAAATGCATAACTGTAATGTATTTGCTTACGCGGACGACACCGCACTTCTAGTGTATGGACGTGATTGGAAGACTGCTAAACAGTACGCTCAAGATGCTCTTAAAACTGTTCTGAACTGGCTCTCAGCTAATCTGCTCACCTTAAACATAAGTAAGACTCAGATTCTCCCCTTCTACGCTTCTCTTGCCACCTCTCCGCTACCCGCTGACTCGACAATCGTGGTACACACCTGTTTTTTACCCTCGGTAACGTGTGACTGTAATCCTCTTAAAGCTACTAATAGTGTGAAATACCTGGGTGTATTAATTGATTCAAACTTAAAATGGGGCCCGCAAATCGAAGCTGTTAATGGGAGGGTACGTAAACTAATATACATATTTAAGATAGTTAGGCAGTTTGTAGATCAAGACACAGTTAAAAATATATATATCGCATTATGCCAATCAGTCCTGTCTTACTGCATACCGGTCTGGGGAGGAGCTGGCAGTACACTGATGCTCGGTCTGGAGCGGGCTCAACGAATGATCCTTAAAATAATGACGTACAAACATATTCGGCACCCCACAAATCTGTTATACACAGAGTGCCAGGTTCTAACTGTCCGGCAGCTATACGCTCTTCGAACTGTACTGCGAAAACACACAACTCTTCCTCTTGATAGTCGCATCCTTAATCGTCGACAGGTCAGAACTCAAGTATGTCCAACAGTAAGGTGCCGAACAGTTTTAACCAAAAGTCAATTCCCAGCCCGCTCTTGTAAGATCTACAATAATATTCATAAAACATCAAATATCTACACCCTTAACCGCTTCGAAGTAAAGCGGAAAACCATGGCTTGTCTGCTGAAAATGTCATATTCCGAAACTGAAGATCTCTTTAAATAGTTGAATTAATTGGAATATATATATATATATATATATATATATATATATATATATATATATAATATATATATGTGTACAAACAAACACACACTTACACCACACACTACACACACACACACACACACACACACACACACACACACACACACACACGCGTTATAGTCATATTGTAGTTAGATAAGTTGATTAAGTCAAAAATGTCGAGGAATCACTGACACTGATAATACAGTTTTTACTAGTTTCAATGTCAGGGATTCAACCTCCTAATGCAAATGTATATCTAACCCGGCCTACACCATGTATCAGCCTTGTAAACTAACATTTTTGGGTTATGAATAAATGATTATTATTATTATATTATTATTATTCTGTAACTCCAGAAATAACAAATATTATTATAGAATCATTATAATAGTGCTTTGTTGTGTGATAATATAGGTTCTGCATTTATAAAAGTATATATTTGAGAACTTACTTACTTTGGGGTCAAACGATCTTGTTAGATATGGTAATTCACTTTTGTGACAAACATCACACAGGCACAGGTAGGGAGGAGGGAGGGGGGGTGTTATTTGAAAAATGTACAGTAAATGTACGTTTATCTTTTATTCCAAAGATGTTAAGATATTGCGTGTTACAATTTTTATTTATTTAAATGCGCAGTTACTACATTCGCTGTTTCTAAAAAATTCTCAGCATAGATATAATTCAATTTAAAAACAGGATTTATCTTTTCTACATTTTAAAAAGCAAGTTTAAAAAAAACAAGAGCAAGTTAGTGATACATGTAACTTAAGTATGTATACTTAATCATTCATGTTGCCGAAAACCTGTCGCCGGTGTGGTTACGCAAACGTTGGATTTGAATAACGAATGTGTGCGCACGGGCACACCCGCTGATAAGTTCAAGGTCACGCCAGGTGTGACCTTCTACACACTCAAAATTAAAATCTCAGCTGCATTTTCGCAGCTGAGATTTTAATTTTTTATGCATTTTTCATATTATTATTATGCATCTTGGTAAGAACAATCGCCAGTAACATTGAACACCATTAATGACTGCCAGTCAACAGATAACGGGCGAGTTATGGATTAAGGCCGGATACCTGTTGTGTTTTTAGATATTTTCCTATTTTTAAACCATATTCAAGTGGAAGGAATTCAGTAGACGCGCGCTGCTCCGAACGGCTAGACGGATGATGCTGTATCCCACTTGGGTTAAGAAACAATGTTGACTCACATAGTAGAAGTCTGTCAAGTATTTGCCTATCCAATAATGTATTAAGAAAAGGAACTCACATGATATGAGTTTCATTAATTAGCGCCCCATTAAAAAGCCTCGGCATTACGCTTTATGCGGATTGCTTAAATATCAACAAAGTAACTAGCTAGCTAGTAAGACCAGTCTTACTTGACTTTTCTCAATAGGCCGTCTTGTGGAATTTTGGGCAAATGTGAATGCTTCCAAAACCTTGCCAGCAGCAAATTCAGTGCTTGACTAGTCACCAAAGTATTTAAATGAGCCTTCAAATGTTGTTTAGTGTTAGAATATGGGGTTACTCAACCGTAGTTACGATTATGGTCATATGCTTGCATGTGCTCATGTTTTCATTATGCAAATGAAACCTTGCGAGGCAATCGTCTTTTTGGGCTATTACTGACTGAGTTTTTGGTCTAAAGGTCAACAAGTATCATCACATCCTTGCAATGCAAAAATCTATTTAGGATCAATTATTTGTTGCATGCTAGTGGCTGTTTTAACTTAGTAATACTAATTAATCGTCTATTTAATTTTAGGCATGCTGCAATAATCACGATTTCAGAAGTAGGTATCGTTTCTCGTGATCAAGTCCGGATGAGCGAATGTGAATGTTTTAATTTGACATTGAGTTTGCTACTGATGAGAAAACTTATTTAATTTAGCGGAGTCATTAGCAGGAAAACCCTGTGAGAATTTGTGTATTTCTGTGTACAGGCAATAGCAAATATTCAAAATCACGTCACGCTACCAATTACTTCTACGCAACAACAACATTCAAAGGATTGCTAGCATCCCATGCGGGAAAATCACCTGAACAGTAATTAACACTTCAAATATCCCAAGCCCATTAAAATACCTGTGGATTTGAGTTTTCTATGAAATTTTTGTTACTGTTAATGAGTGTTTATAATTAAATAATAAATAAATAAATATGCGCCAGACAACACACCTCTTGTAATGGTCTCGAAGTAGGGATTAATATCCCTGTGTTACGAGGTACCACACAATAAAACAAGCCCTGGGCGTCTCCCAGCACACCCAGACCCGAGTCAATTCAGAAAAGATCGTTTCCTAAATTGACCCGACCGGGAATCGAACCCGGGACACTACGGAAATCGAGGCGAGAAACCGTGCTACAGCGCACTACGCCAACCGTGTCGTCATTGAAACATGATTAAAGCAACACTCATAAATAGCAGAGATCACTTAATTTAATGATGGGGGAATTTTCTCAACAGTGGGACAATAATACGCCGCCAACGTAAAACCAGACGCAATACACAATCTATTGTTTGCCGGTCACCGGTGAGGCCCATGGCAGCTAATGCGTTAATTTATAAATTCAAGTACAAAATTATGTGAACACCTGAATTGCTGGGACACTTTTGGTGCTGATATTACATAATACGAGCTTACAACCATATCTCAAAATGGTGATAATAGTCGTAAGCGCATTTAAGATTACTCACACTGGTCGAAACGTGGGCTAGGATTTTTATAATGGGAACAAAATATATTTTTAATTTATAACCTGAGCCACGATGAAATAATTGTAGCGCAAGCGAGCACGAGTAAATAATCTGCTCCTCTAGTGAAGTAGGTAGAAACTTATTGACGTAAAACATTCTCATAGGTTTAAATGAATAATTATAAAAACAGCCGCTTATCTGAAATACTTAATAGTTGCTTTAAAATAAATTCGTTGCTATTCATTATCCTTTCTCGATAAGTATTTACTTTAATTTTCTTCTATAAACAACATTTCAATAAGTGTCCCAACTGAAGAACTTGTAGCAGCAAAATACAAAAGCTCCCAAGAAAAATAAAGAATATTCGTAGCAACGTAGCTTGCAACTACAAAATTGATTTCCCGAACGTGCGTAACGCGGGTCCCGACTACGTCACTGCTACGAGGGTGCGTAGGTCTCACGACGCAGTCTCATAGGCCTCTACGAAATGTAAGGGGGTAATAAAGTCAATCTTGATTTTATTTTGTAGGAACTTCAGTCAATATATAGGAAATGTTAGGAACGATTAACTATTCACGAACAAAAAGTTAGACGTCATTTATTATTTTAATGTTTATCCGACATTTACAATAAGTGTTCCATAATTAAACAGAGCTAGTTTACGTTCACAAAAGGCACACTACGACCAATATTGAGAGTATGTTTTAAAGGTCGCTCAGTCTTTGTTCTTAATAAATGAAAAATAGCATATGTGTTGTGTGCAAAACGCGTATTATCCACGAATACGCTTAATCAAACTGCTAAGTGTAGTACGGTGAGTGAGAAAGATTGTGGAATGCCTGGTGCGAGCGGGACGGGCGATGTAGCAACAAGTCGGCGGGGGCGACATTGAAGTGAGGGGGGGGGGCGCGTTATCGTACGTGACGTCAGGACCCTTTCACTGTCAGAAGTTGGCGTACTCGGTTTGCCGCGTCAGTCCGCGCGACTCGGTCACAGCGTGAGCACACTTCGCGCTTCGTGTTCCTAAAACTCACCGAATCACGCGTCACTCGAGACTGCACAGGGCCGCTTTCCGCGGGAACAAATAGACGCACGCAAACGCCCGCTCGGCTATTCGTGCGATCGAAACTCCTGCGAAGCCGACTGTGATTGCGCTGACACCATGGGCGTCATAGAAGTGACCCCGGACACCGCGTCCCTCATCTCTGTTTGTGACATGCTCGACGATATGAAGGTAAGTGTTTTTAGTGCGAGTTTTTGTGAAGAAATTCGTTTTTTCAGTGCGCGTAGGCGTTCGCGCAAATTCTCGGTTTAGTTATGCGCTTTTACGCGGTGGAATTCGGCGCAGACGCAAGTGCCGTGTCGCTATGCAGATAGTTGCGAGTTTTCTACCCGCGGTGAAAACGTGCCGTATCGCGCGGTCAACGGAAGCGGTGCCCTTATCAGTTGTTTGTGACATGATTGCCTCACCGCGGACTGGCAGCTACGTGAGAACGCTCACATTTAGTCCTTGATTGGAAAATTAACACACTTCAATAACCTATTTTTTTATAATTCGCCCAAGTTTGATTTCTTATCAGATCGATCTAGATAGTTCTCACGTAAAGTGATTCATCTCAATAAAACTATTGCAGTCAGTTGCACGACACGCTGAAATCACTATGACGCAATCTATCTACGTTAAATTCTGTATTCATTTTAGCTAGGTACGCTCGAATGCATTAGACATTCGGCTTCGCTAACATCCATCGCGCAATGTTACTACAATTTTTGCAATGATCTTTTTTAAAACCGATCGAACAACGACAGCGGAGTGGCTACGTGCTAGTCGTTAGGTTAATTTTCAAAATACATCGCTTTCAGAAAGTTGTGTATTGGGAATGTCGGTACATAGTAACACTGATGATATGCGTAAAGGCAAGAATCTATAGCTGAATAAATGCCGGTGACAGACACGCAACGTTTCGCCAGAGCGTGCACGAGCGCCGGGCATGCGTATTACACCAGGGATTCCTTGGCGTGATTGTCTTCATTTGAACACCCATTTCTAAGCTAATTCTATCAATATCAGTAATTTGCTATTATTGCTTCAAAATTTGATAAACTTAAGGCTATCTTACGCTTTGCATTGGAACGTGTCATGTTTTTGATTAGCAGTAAGTACATTGTCAATAATTGTTCTCGACTTATTTTTCACGTGGAGCATGGCACTTCAAAACACATTAACTAAGTTTTAAACAGTTAAGGTCATGTGTGAAAGTAATAGATTGATGATTGTATAAAGTTCTGACTTTCCTAAAATTAGGAGTCTACTTTCTTTGTTTCACAGACCTTTTACTAGAAGACTCGTAAGTGATTAAATAAATATTTATTTAGAGCACAGTAATATCTACTTCAATTCTTTTGTTTGTTAAGAACTTAAAGAACGCTGAATTATAGGTAAGTATTTAATAAATGCCTGATTTTATTAAGAGTGTTCTAAATGACATTGGTTAGTGTGTTAATGTTTGAACAGGTTTTCTCTCAAAACTGAGTGAGGTAGTTTTCAGCTAGAAATTACTCAGTTTTATGTGACTTTATATTTTTTTCTTTGTTTGCTGCACACGCTTAAAATTTAATGGTCGCTAGCCGTTTTAGGACCGGTTTGTAAAGGTCTGGGTTTTATTCTAAATTAAAAAGTTTTTTTTTTTTTGGGTAACTTGAGTTTCATTGGAACACTGATTTAATCACAAGTCGAAGAGGTTTAAGATACACAAGTTACGAAGAAAGAGAAATCTACAACATCTCATGAACAGCTCAATTTTACATTTTAATTGTTTTGGCTATAATTAAGTGAGCCAGCTAGACGAAGCTCGCTAATTATGTGTTAAATGAACATTACATTAGAATATTACTTAAAAAGATAATTTTAATAATTGTTTCATTGGGTTTATTTATCTTTTATAATTTTTCATCGATTGATGCCAAGTTGATTCAATGTGGAGAGAATCTCCATTTCGTTTTCTTATTATATGTGAAATTTCACCTTTATTTAAATATTTTAGTAATCATCATTGTATTGTAATAAATAATGACCTACTATTGTACATATATTTTGCTTTAGTTACTTTCTCTTATTTTCTGCTAGTGAATAGAACAGTGCAACGCTATGTTTATGCATATGCATTATGCATATTTTATGTTAACTTTTTTGCAATACAATTGTTCTAATGTAAGAAGAAGTACAAATTCTGTTTAAGATTACTTTTGTGAATAACCGGTGTTTTTTTTCTAGACTACTAACTTTTATTTAATCAATCTGAAGCATCCACCCGAGCAGAACCTAATTTAAGACATATTCATGGTCCACCTGCCCGATGCTAGTCATTTCATAAAATTGCGTTTTGGACTAAACAGTAAATACGTAAATGAGATCTAAGCATTTTAATTTTTTACGCTTACCATATTACAGAATAAGTAATAGTAGATTGTTCACCGAGAGGAGAAAGTGACCGATTACCGTCGAGGGTGTGGCGAGGGCTTTAAAACACCCGAGATCGGGAATCGCACTTTCTCTCGAGTGATACATAGTGCTTTATACTACACCTACGAGGAAAATAAAAAACTAAATCTTTACTAATGGAAATTTATATTGAAATTGTTGCAGTTAGTGAAGCTTCAAGTAACACTTTTTCCATTAATGTTTGTTTCAACTGCGGCGGAGTTAAAAAATCTTCATCATCACTATCACTACTTATCATTTTGATAGTTTTATTTTACTTTCTACGAAAACTGAATCCTCAAACAACACACAAATTGAAAATGGCGCCAATGGCGTCTGCAATTTTCACATGTTCTTTTTTCAAATTGTTTATCCTGCCGCCGCAGGGTCGCACTGCCAGCCCGACACCATCCGACACACAGCTAGTGGCCAGTGTCATTTTGCGAACTTGGAGATAAAAACTCACTGTAAAAACTTTTTGGCTTTTGATATTTAGGTTACCGGCGCATAGTCTTACCCAAAATTAAAAAAGAAAAACCACGTAAGAAATGGATTTTCATACACTTTTCTCTCCCGCTCAGATGCGTTTTCTCCCCGCATATTTGTTCGATATGCAATGACTTACTTTCTACCGTAAATTTGATAAAGTATCAAGGTACTTTTCGAACAGGTGTAGTATAAAGGTAAAACCACACCCGGAAAATTATTTTATACGAAATAATCCTTTTACAATTCGTAAAAGCAATTAGCAGCCATCAATCAAAGTTCATATCTTTTCATGTGTTTGATCTTTTTCATGTCTTGACCTTGATTATTAACACAATATTTAAAAAAAAACAATAAACCAAGCACTCTCTCCCACTGCTGGATTTAAGGCCTGTATCATTCATATTAAAATACTTCTACCAAAAACAAGTAGGTACTATTCATTAAAACCATGATTGTCAAATTTTAATGCAGTTCGATGGGATCAGGTACTTGAACTTACGGCTTTAATAAATACGAACCGTGGACTTTTATCGTTCGGTTAGTTCCGTTACTAATTATAACAAGTAAAACTGTAGGTACCGTAAATATCATAAGCGTTTTTTAATTGTTTGCATTGTTTTGACATAAGACGAAGTTATTCTAGGGTTGCTACTTCAGCGCTCTATTTTGACACGTCCATTTTGCTATTCTTGATAAGTAATAAAATTGCTTTTCAAGGTTATTATTTAAATGAATGTTTTTTTTCATTATACATTTTTTGTTATAAAAAGCTTCTACATTTATTAAAAAATATTTAGGAAAACAATACGTTTAGTCCGTAACACGTTACTATAACACTAAATTCCTAGAATTCGTAATGCGCCAAAATATTTAAAACGGCGGACATTGACGATACGTTGACATTTGCGATCCGTAATTTGAAGGCACCGTTTATTTGAGTTAATTTATTGGGTGATACCGCTTGCCTGCGCGTGAGAATCTCAGCCTTGATATTAACAAGTGTTCTGTAACGCATGAGTCGCGGATGCGCGCGGTATGTAAAACGCACGATGCGTTCTGTGAAGAGATGGAAGGTTGACTACTTACATTTCGTCATTAAAAAATGTCTTGATACTTTTTTTTTATTAAGTTACTAGGTAAAAATTGAGCTTTAAAGCTACAACATTGTTCGCATAGAATACATACATAAATACTTCCACAATATTTTATGAAATTAAATCATAATTCTGGATATTTTATGTTGGCAGCCCTAGGTCAACGTCGTGCCTTATTTTTCCATGTTTATCTAAAAAGTTTTGACTTTGAGCTATATGACTTCACCGTGCAGATAATGTGACGTTAGCAACAATTATAATTAAACCGAAATTTTTAAATCACAATATTAAAGTTATGTGAAGTCCGATATTAAATTATACTGCATTATCAGTGAAAGTTGTACCAAACACCTTGACATAGATTGTATAGCAAACATTTGTTATCAGCCAGCGAGTTAACAACCTGAATTATGTATGAGTACAGTCAGCAACATGCTGCTGCGACGCTGATAATTTTAATGACAATTAACTAAATTAATGTGACATTGTACGGTCAGAAACATGAGTCACTAAACGCTCGCAAACTAAGCAACCTTGGCGTGGTTAGTGCCGGATGGGTGACCGAAAACACAAACTATCAAAACACCTAAACATGGAACTTATATAAATGTTTATCACATTCATCAAATTCAAGATTCCATACCTTTTGGCGATTTTATGTAACCTTGCATTAAACCTAAACTCCAATTACTAAAGGAGTTCTAAAAGCTTCTTAAATTACTAAAATATTTGTACCTTTCGATATTTACTATTATTGTGAGTTTATGTTTTCATGAGAAGCTAGTTATTCACATGGAATGTGTTTAAGATAGCGTTCTTGGGTCACCCACGACCGGAATAACAAAGAATCTTTTAATATTCCATAAGGATACGGATGTGAGCGACCAAAAGAGAATTTCTAATGCGAGCCAGCAAGCCCTCAATATAGACATTATTTATTAAAAACATTAGAAAATAATTGTTTGGCAATTTACTTAGCATTTTTCTGTTATTTTACCTTTTGTTGCAATTACTACCACTACGGTACATTCGAGTACATTGTACATACCTATAATTGCCAATAAACATTCATCTCGAAGTTATTGTTTGACAGCACGGAACGGAGTGGGTTAGCAAGGGAAAATAAAAGTGTTGCTTTTGGTATTTTCTTCAGTTTTTTTTTCGTTTTTTCTCTCCATAAGTACCTTCTCTGTGCCCTAAAAAATTACCCAATTTTGGTCGAACCATTCCCGAGTTTTGCGCTTAGTGTTGATTTTAAATTGTTTTCACCTAAATTAAAGACTTTATGAAGAAAATAGTGAGAATTTAACAAAAATAGGTTAAATTCTCACCATTTTCTTCATAAAAACCACTTTCATTAAGTCTATTGTAGCGGAAAGTTTAACCGCAAAAAGAATTCGTTAAAACAGTGATAAAATACTGATAAAGCTCAGGTCAATGAGTACCAAATTCAAATGAAAAATTAGCTACACTAATGACCAGATAACATTTTCAATTATGGACCTTCTTTCAAAGATTATAAAGTTAACCCATTCACTGCCGATTAAAAAACACAATAGGAAATCGATTGGTAAAACGCACCGGAGCGTGGTGTGGCATTGAAAGTGTTAAAGACATGGAACTGCTACCTGCTTTGGTAACCACAATCTCATCTAATCTTCAAGGATTTTGTGTACTGCAGGCCTAACGCATGCTCACTCTATTAAATACTTTTCAGTAAGCCTATTCCACTCCTTTGCCGTTAGCATAGCAATTCAATTATCCGATACTTACTTTTATACGTTCCAAACTCAATTCACAAGAAACTGCCAAGTGATTACCCTCAAGTGCTAACTGCGCACCGTCCACCGTCTCATTGGCCGGTGCCAAGTTGCCTCACGCTAGGACGCGGTTAGTATGCGCGGGCGCACGCGCGAACGAGGTGCCCAATAATGAACGCTTTTCCTTGCTATCTAGCCCTTGATCTAGAATGGAAGGACTGAGTTTCTTTGAGGTCTCTTCGAATTCAATTAAAAACCTTCTTCTATTTTTGTAACGCGAGTGATTTTTATCTGCGATCTTGCTAATAACAGTCCATGTCCAATAAAAGAAAGTATGAGTTACTAATGTAGGCTGCTAACAATTGCAACAACTTGTCGTATTAGATAAGATGCCTATCATGGCTATTAAGGAGATAAAGTAAATTGGCTTGCCTTCTTTTTATCAATTTAATAATTATTTTGTGATCATGATATTATGTATATTTTTTAAATGTATAAAAGATTACAATCGGAACGTTCTGGATCCTGCAATAGTCATGAACTGGATCATGATCAACAATTGGATACCAATTTGTCTTTTAGAATATTATATTTCCATACAGTAAATTTTCAACAAAGTTACAATTATTACTTAATCACAAAAGGTTATTCTGAAAACACAAACAATCATTTATTCACAATCGGTCAAATCTTTTTACGGCCGTTATCGCATCGCAGCTCGAACTGGCCATGACACGCGAGTTTAAAAAATAAACCAGCTACAAAAGAGGTTAGTGACACTTGTATAGCACGGACAATGCGGGAAATTCAATACGCGCTAACTGAAATGTAATTGTTGCTGATTTAAACAATGGATAAAGAGCGCGTGTTAAAAAGTGACACAAAAGATCAGCAGTAAATGACAGGTAGCTTTTCAGTAAAGCATCAGCCATACCACAAAAGGCAGATTAAATAGCAAAGACACGCGATAATTTTAAAATTTTACAAAGTTACAGCACAAGGTACGATATAAAATTCCATATTTGCGTAACCGTCGATAAATGCATGCCTGGTAACGAATACAGTAAATGTCACAGGACAAGTAAGAAATAAAATCAAACTTGCTCCTGACTACTTTTTAATTGGCAATAACCTATCAACATACACGGGTTGTTTAGTATGTATATGTAGCGGTCACACCAGTTTAGCTGCTTTATACTTGGCTATTCGATGATTCTGCTACTCAAAGCTAACCTTTCGTTAGCTAAGGTCGTGATTATAGGTATTTTAAAACTGTGCAGATTTAGATTTTTTCTACAAATCATACTTAAAAAACCCTTTTGATGCTTTTTTAAGAAGTTTCAGATTAAAAACCCTTTTGATGCTTTTTTAAGAAGTTTCAGATTAAACATTTTACAAAAAATTTACGTGACTTTCAATCTTAATTTGGGAGTTCATGTATGTGAAAATACCATCTTGTTCTAACAGAGGTAAAACGTACTAATAATTGCCGGCTTAATTTTTTTGAGCACATGTTTTCAATAATTATTTATTTTCTTGCTAAGATTAACGCTGAAATTCTTGCATAAGGTTTGGGTGAGTTTGTGACCTAAATCGTCTTATCTTTAAACTTATTTAACAGAAATAATTTTGCTACTACTTACACACACTCTTCCACTTGTATCCTGATCAAACAAGGATTCATTTGGTTTACACTCGGATTATCCAATTACAAAGTGCTCAATGAAAAAATTGCCTACGTATAAGAAAACAATGTTCTAGTTTGGCAGGGTACCAAGGTTTCTACAATGACCAATTAGGGAATTGATCATCTACGTTTTTCCCCAGGACAAATTTGCGAAGGAAAAATGTGTAGGTAGGTAACATCAGTTTGTAAGTTCATTAGTATTTATTGTACTCATGTTCACAAAAAGTACCTAAAGTGAATAGTGTTGTAATGACGCTCTGTTGTAATTAAAACCATCTATCAGAAATTATAAACGGTGATAACAACTCAAGCAACAGTAAATTATATTTTACACTTAAAAAGCACATCCATCCTCACTATGATAAAAACGGGAGACCATAGGTAGGTACGTTGTTGCCGGCCGTACGATTAGTTTATGTTATAAATTTTTTGATTAGCTATTATAATAATTCTCATTATAATATTAAAAAGTTATTTCTTTTGAGGGGTTATTTATCTTTCGTAAATTAAAAAAGTCTTGAAAAGCCTTTTTACAAGAAACTTTGGTAAGTTACTCAAAGCGTTGAAATATCTTATTTGTAAATTGATAACTACGCTTCTGAGCAGAATATGCTGTAACCACGCACCATTTTTTAGGTTTAAGTACCTAAACCTTTAATAATCATGTCCTTTTATCGGTTTTTTATGCTCGAGGAGCATAAAAAACCGATAAAAGGACATGATTATTTACGCCATAACGTTGACGCAATCACACGTCGCCAGCAACATCAATCAGCTAATTCAAATTTAGAACGGATCGCGAAATAAATTAAAAGAAAGTGAAAATGTCTTCCTTCCCGCTCGGTAACGTTCAAAAACGCGACGCGAGCGATCCCGCGCCTAGTTCCGTTCCGTGTTACGCAGCTCACGTATGCCGAGGCCATGCTAATTACTGGCCTCACGAAATCGAAAGTACGTCCACTCGTGATTGTCTTGATGTCGGTTGCAGCCGTATAAAGGAACGTTACGTATCCTATTTGCAATTTAGAACAATAGGGTAAAATTATACGGTTGATGCTACAATTATTTTTTAATTTAGGACTGTGCATAGGAAGCATTTAGCATTAGATTACAATCTTGAGACAATATTATTGTTTCATGATACATTACTCTTATCTCTTACCTTGAAAGTAGCCATTTTAACTCCTTCGGCGTTCGCCCTATGAAACAAAAATGAAAAAATTATGTTTATTATAAGGTAGATGATGGGCGCCAGTAAAACAATTCGTGTGGATAGCTGGTATATCTACAACGTACGGGTGTTAAACTGATATGTGTCTAGTAAGTTGACTATACCCGTTCGTGCAGTGTTTTAAGTTTGTCATGTCAATATTATGAATCAACAAAAACAAGTTTAATGTTGAGAAGTTTAGAGGATCCCACGGCACTTCAAAACGTACATATAATACATAGTAAAATGGTGTGCATAGACCATATGTTGGCTTACTTAGTAAGCGTTTGGTGCGAGTGTTGGCTATCTGCACCGCAAAATCCTTTTTGGCTATACAATATTTTCAAATTATAGTTCTTTTTTATATTTTGTTTGTACTCCTATATTGGGTAGAAGTCAATAAAAAAACGGATGAGCTGGTAACTTTTATGTAATGTATTTCTGTCTGCAAAGGTATCAGGTGCAAAGCGACGTTCGGAAATATGAAACTGACCTTTCCCATCGATATTCAAGTCGGCGGCGACCACGAATTGAATGCTAACGCCGTCCGTGACGACACCGAGAGCATCCATCAGCTGAACGCGATTCAATATGCGACCTTAATCGCGGATTTCCGAGCTAAATTGTGCAATAGTTTTTTCTAAACATTTGTACTTGCTCTCTTTAGCTATGTTTTGGCTTGGCTACGAGATGAAATGGAGAACCTAGGCAGCCAGCGGATTAAGTTGGGTAGTGCAGGACACAAATACATTTATTGTTATTTATTTATTAATAATAAGGAACAATTCAAACATATAACAAAGATATACATATAAAATGGCTAAGGAGCGTTAGGGCTAAAAATAATTTAAATTGGATGGTAAATACCATAAAATATTACCAAATTAAATAAAATAAAATAATAAATAAATATCCCTGGACATTATTCCACACAGCGCCATCTAGCCCCAAAGTAAGCTAATTAAAGCTTGTGTTATGGGATACTAGACAACGGATAAACATACTTAAATACATTTTCTTTTTTTGTAAATACATACTTATTATACATAGGAGACACCCAGACCAATAATTAAATAACTACTAGCCAATACCGCTTTCAAAATCAATAAAATAAACTTAAATTAATTAAACGACAGAACAACACAAAACCCTATGAATGTTTCATGCTCAAAGGAGAATAGTAACGTTTTTTAAAATTTCGCGGCCATCCACCAGACCTTATTATTATCAAAGAACATATCGAGGAGAATAAACTTTATACGGAGCACATATAGTTAAAGTATATGGAGCTGAGATATTAGATATTGTTTTTTTTACTAACTACTTGATTGAGCTTGATCCATACCAAGGAAAAGATAAAAAAGGCATTTTTTAAAATCTTTATAAACATGCGACGCAATTAGTATTTAGTAAAGCTAGTTTTTAATGACCAGGTTCAATATTAGGCCACTATTGTTCTTGCATTGGCATTAGGAAGTGGAACACAAGCTATCACGTAATCAATCAATCAATCATTTATTTGCGTCGAATATGGTATACAAGGTGTCAAATTACAATAAAAGAATCACATAATTCACGAAATTATGGTCGTTCAGCCAGCGGAAAACGACCTTAACGTCAATGACATCAAAAAAACATTTTCAATAATGTAAATAGGAGATATTGATGTTTTTTACATGTAGACATTACACAGGAAAAGCATCTGTAACTCATCTAATGACGATGGTTAGGAACCAATATCTCCTAATTACATATTGACTATAAGAAAAAGGTTTTTGATGTCATTGACGTTAAGGTCGTTTTACGTAATAGCTGTGTTTCACTTCCTAATGCTAAATACTTAACATATACTGCTTTGAAGACAACATAACAACATGGTTAAAGATGAATATGGATATAAAAGTACATCAACAACATACAAGTTCTAACTTGAAGTATTGCTGGATGTATTTTTATTAGAAAAATATACTCAACAGATACATCTTGAAAAATAAACCCAATCTTATTTCTGCATCCTTTTTAACACCTGTTAGGTAAGATAAGCTCTATAAAGTAACATTTCAGAACTATCAATTAAGTGAAACTCAGGCAAAATATAATACTTTAAGAAATCATATCTCGTCTCCGATATCACTTAAAACAATTCTGACCACTCAGGTATGTTTCTTTATTAGGGTGCTATAAAACAGTGGTAAAATATTGCTGGGCGCTAATGAAAAAAATGACGACACTTGTCCATACAAAATTACTCAAACCACTTTCATCGTTGCCTAAAATATTGTTTCAATGTTTCATTAGGGGGAAATTATATCTTAATTTGCAGTTGTCTTCAAAAAACCAGCTAGTTAACATTTAGAATTACAAACCAATTAATTTCAACCAGATTAAATAATCTATATTGATATTATAAAGCTGAAGAGTTTGTTTGTTTGCTTGGACGCGCTAATCTCAGGAACTACTGAAAATTATTTCAGTGTTAGATAGCCCATTTATCGAGTAAGGCTATAACGGGAATCCTCGATGCTGGCCAGCAATACAGGAGCCGGAGCGCCGGGTATGTATTTGGTTCTGATAGGGTATTGGATAGGATTTCACGCAATTCAACGGCAGTTTGAGTTGGTTGAAAATTTGCGTTACGTAATCTAAGTTCATAAATAATTTCTGGTTTGTTCAATTGAAAAATATCCATGGTGTACAACTGGTATTATAATAAGGTATAAAACCTTTTCTTAGTTTGAAAAGAGAAAATTATTTGATTTGAAGATAAATAGTGTGACAATGTCTGACAATGTCAGTTCAGAAGCAAAGTTGACGTTTTATATTGAAAATAGTAATGATTATAAATTATTGTAAAAATTATTGCTCAATTCTAGTAAGATAAATTGATGAAGTACGAAAATAAGTTGGAGAGTGGTGTATTTGGTATAAAATATTTTGCTATTCGATGTATGTAATGTTTGTAAGTATACTTAGCTTACGTAAACTTAGTCGGCCTCGAAGACCTAAAGAAATACGAGCTAAGCGTGTAGTATCTTGGTTAAGGATACTCTCCAAAGCCAAGGATGTGGTAACAAACGAGATTTGGAATAACCAAGGGTTTAAACTCCAAAACCTCGAAGGTTTATGTAGCTGTCGGTTAGACAAGCCGTAGAGTAGGTGATGTCTGTAGGGCTGTGGTGTAAATAAAGTAAAGGGTACTGAAAGTATCTTTGGGATAATAAGTAAGGGTAGGTAATAAGTTTGTGAATGTAATGCCTCCGCTACTAAAGCATCGGGAACCGATTACATTTGTAACCAGCAGTAGTAGCGTCGATCGTATTATTGTCTGTAAAATGTGTGTATAGTGATTGAAGTATATTTGGTTGTGAAAACGGTATGGTATAGTGTAATGAAATGGGGATGAATGATAGTACACAAAATAGGGTAGGGTAAATGCACTAAATAAGTTCCACGCTTAAACACACATTATAAATTGCACAAACGTCCTAAATTATCTTCTTTTTCAGTTACTGGAAATAACAAATATTATTCTTCACTAGTGGTTTCGAGCTGCAGAGAAGAGATATCTTCGATTTTTTGTTCGGGCGCCATATGACGGGAATCCTAGATGCTGGCCAGCAATACAGGAGCCGGAGCGCCGGGATTCGTCACACAATATTTAGAAGTAGATGTAGTTGTGGAATAGTTAATAAAAGATCAGCCAATCCAGTGACTTGTTTATTAAATAGGATAAAAGTATAGGTAGGAAAGAAGAACCCGATACACGGGTTCCTGTTACTTATAACTGTTTTAACTGTTTACAAAATTGGTTATTTAGAGTATTTAAAAATACACCATCACGTAAGTTATACTAGTTAAACTGGTAATCTGGTAAAATGCTCACAAACTGTTCAGTACGATGGTTTTGGTAGAACTGAATCAAAAAAGCTGCGCATGCAATGCGAAACAAAAATCGAATTGAATCAAATTTGAAAACAAGTACAAAATACTTTTAATGGCCAGCAGTTAAACCATGAAGTTTCCAGCGATCGTGGAGGTTGTAACGTCCACGAGACTGAAGGGAAACGGCATCGTTACAAGGCTATATATCATCATTCCACGCGGACGAAGTCGCGGGCAGAAGCTAGTGATCATTTAATGTTAAAACAATAAAGATACATTCTAATCAAAATACGTACTAAGATACAATTGCCTAGACAAACAACAAACAAGTAAAACGATAAAATAAATGGAACACAGTGAAAGCAAATCAATTCATTATTTATTTTCTTAAGCTTATTTTATTTGAGCTTATATACTCGTATCCATAAATCATTGGAATGGCTATAGCTTCGATTCTCGGTTCGGGTGCGGCGAGCGTGACGCTCTCCTCGCATGATTTGACTTGAGCAGCTCATTAATATATTTTGAATTAGCATAAGCATTTGCTATAGTGATTTCGTTTTCGTATATCCGACTGCGAATGCTGATGATAATGACCGAGAAATGCGAAAAGCGTGACTGTTGTATGCGAGGACTTGTTCAATGTACGAGTAAGTCCAGTTTGTATGGACCTATTGTGTCTGTCGTGACGCTGTGACGTCAAGCAATTGTACTTCTACTTCCCCCCCTCCCTTCCCCCTCTATAATTCCGCAGATAAATATGTTTTGAGCGAAAACCTCTGAGATAACAGGAAAACGTCTAAATTAATCGCTAGTGTTATCAGTTTTCCTGTCATTACTATGTATGGGGATGATTTTATGCAAGTGACAACGATGTGGTGATTATGCTCGTAGTGATGGCTTGATTTCAATGATGGAGGCTCGCAGTGCTTGCTGCTTTATTATGTAGGCCAATAATTCTACTTCATGAATATTTTACCAATTTTTTCCGGACACCTACATTTATGATCACTAGCCCGCATTCTCCAGGCGTAATGATTTACCCCCTGATTTTTATCAAAATTAAAGCAATGCTTAAGACTACATTACCATAGCAAAAGCAGGTGTTGTAAGACAGTTTTGTTTTAATATGAGGGTTAGTCACAACCCATAAATTGCAATTTCAACGATGGAGGCTTTACCGAGCCGTTGTATACGGCTATAGACCGATTCTTTTCTTGACTTTGTTAAGTGTAACTGGTATCCTTAAGGCTTCTCCACTTATTTTTCCTTCTGTTTTAAATTCACATACAAATTAAGCATTTCCTCAATTTTATTAATGATGGTTATTATCATACAAATTAATAAATACAGTTCTTGGAAGTTTTATAAATTCATTTATTGAGGAAACAATGCAATTTTAAGTGTAACTTAACATACTTAGCAATGTATGTTTACGGGCCTATTGGAACAGTAGTTAATAGGTAAGTGATTCTGTCTTCTGCCAGAGGTTGAAATAATGAATTCGTTTGAATAAAGTGATTTGAGAAAATACATTATTTGATACGAGTCAATGTACACAGTGCCACCATTCGTTAGTGTACATTCATTAAATTTCTGAACAATATTCACACAGCTGGTACAGTAGTCTACGTAACAAATGTGTCGCACAAAAGGGTCGTAAGGTAAATTGACGCATATGTAAAGCCTGTTATTTTAATTGTTATTGATAAGTTTCTTCACCAGATATATTGATGAAAACATTTGTGTTTGTTTTTTGTCTGGTAGCTAACGATAACAACTTTTCAACTTTACTATCTCACTTATAATATCTATTATAAATGCGAAACTTTGTGAGTGTTTGTTACTCTTTCACGCAAAAACTTCTGAACGGATTTGGATGAAACTTTTTAGTAGGTAATACAGCATATAACACATAGGCTACAATTGAAAGTAATTTGATGATTTTCACGCGGGCGAGGCGTAAAGTTACTGTAATACGTTCAAGTTTTCACCTTATATTTATTTTATTTAAAAACGGTATATTTCTTGGGATGTGATTTCTTTCTGTCTTTAAAAATCAAGTTATTTTAAAAAGTAAGGAAATTCTGAGTTACAATTTGACTTGATCTAAAAAATATCAAATTGTAAATAATCAGTGTCTGATTCTATACAATAATATGGCCGCGTGTGAAGACATCCTAGAGTTTTTTTTATTTGAAAATTCTTGAAGTGGTCTCTGGAAAATATGATTCAAGCCTCTACAGATTCGTCTAGGCAATATTTTTCGTTCAAAATGCATTCATTACGCTGTTTCGTAATTGAGAAAAGCCCCAAGGTTGCCGAAGGAGTGCAAGGCTGGCAATTTGTGCATTCCAAGATGTTGTTTGATTGTTGAACACTCGAGTGTGGCCTAATGCAGTTGCATCATGCAGTGGCTTTGTATCGGCGTTCGGCCTAACCCTGGTTAAGCTTGGTATAGTTTGTCTAAGCTGGAATGACGCGCCCCTCCGCATCCACGCACGAATATACAATTCTAAATAGGTTATTCCCATCCGCCACCGCAGCAACTCGGACATATGTGTTGATAAAAGTGAAAAAATATAGCATTAGTGAGGATAGTGGTTCGGATATTTCGCCTGTAAGTCTGTAGGTCACCTCTCGTATATAGAAAAAAAATCCAGTTGCGACCGAGATGAGCCACCGGTGGCAACTAGCCCATGTGTTATTCGGATGTTTATGCTGTTTTACTGCAAAGTTTCATCCAAATCCGTTCAGTATTTTTGCGTGAAAGAGTAACAAACATAGTACATCCTCACAAACTATCGCATTTATAATACTAGTAAGAAGTAAGATAATTTCACTAGATTTGTTACGTTACTAGTGATCTGTCTGTATCAACAGATTGCAGACAGTCAGCAAAGGTTACACCTTAAGTAAGAAGCAGCGTTTTGTCTATGCGCTTCTAATGATGAAACACTATCTCCGTAAGACGTCTACTCGTTTTCCTTTAAATTTAGATTTCTGTATTTGCAGTGAACATTTTTGCTGCAGGACGGTTTAAATCGTAAAAAACAGAATATATCCAAACGTAACACATCGCCCTGATATTTTGAATCAACACGACGACAAACTGAAGAAATCTTTCCGCTACAAATAGATCAGTTCCGCGCTGCACCGCTCCAATTCTGGCCATTCCACATATAATACGGTAAAAAACGCGGCACGCAACAACCGACCTTGTTGAACAGCTGATTTCTACGTCACAGTAAAGAAGCTAGAGTTGAGAATACTGGCCGGCATTCGTCTCGATTGCGTATTCGACCTCACAGCGATTTCGAATCCACGAGGAAAAACCGTTTAGTGGTGGCGGGAACTTGTCCGTCACCTTGACAATGACATTGACAGTTAAGGTGTTTTTGAGCACGATTGCTAGTAATGGATGAAGGACCACCATTTGACAAGTGATGAAGACGTGAGATTCGTGAGGAGATAACAATTAAATTGATAGTTTCCGTTTCAATTGCCCGCACAAGTAAGTGTATGCTTATAAGACACTCAATGCCTTCAAAATGCAAGAATTGTTTTAACAAATAAAATATAACGGTGTGAACTAACCTCGGGAGTAAGTCGTTTTTTAAATCATAACATCGTTGTTGATTTGAATAGCAATATTTATTCTAATATTTAAGTGTTTAATGAATACTTAAATAGCAACTCCAAGACTCAGAAAAAATTACAAATGTTTGACCTAGGTCGTGAACAAACTTAAAACCTGTGGCCTATGAGCAAGTTCACTACCAACTGAGCCATCGAACCACACCAGACTACTTACAAAAAAAAAAAAAAAATCAAAATAGTTTATTTGCTTAAACAACGAAAACAACTTGTATACTTATAAATATTACTTATATCTAGCTGATGTCGGTAGGTACATTTGAATAAGTTTGTCCCTCGCTACCGCTCGCAGGCGCCGAGCAAATAAGCAAACATATGAATGAAGTTCGCGCAGTAGCAAGCAAGTGACTAACAGAACTATTGCGACTACTTAAACTATGGACTTTTTAAAGTACATTTCTTTTATTTGGTAAATTGACTGGGCTGTGTGCGTATACAATGCACTAGCACCTAAACTAGGCCGAGCCTGTGCTATAGGTACTAGTTCCTTCCTTCTATGATCATAATTAACATTTTAATAGAAAGCGTAAGAAAATAATGAAAGTGAGTCGAACTTATTTTATGTTATCTGTGTTTATAGGTTGAAATTCAACATTTATATTTATTACTTATTTACTTATTTTTGCATGTAAATAAATATTTTAACAAATATATATTATATATTAATTATGAATAAATATATACATATAGATATAAATAAAAATACATTAATATAGCAATATTAGTTGGTAACAATGTTGGTAAAATATGCTCCAATCAGTATTTATTTTAGTAAATGATATTTACTGTTTCATTGCGTTCGTCTACGAAAACGTATGGGTTACTTAATAATTTTGAAAACTTCTTCTACTTCTTCATATGAGAGTAATTTAAGCCAATCTTTTGTTTTATTCTTGCAACTATAAAGGTTTAACGTAAATCTTTAGTAAAGTGTTTATTTTATTATATAAAAAGGGGCCAAGGAAACATTGAAATTTATTTATAAAAACTGTGCAAAAAGAAGGTACTGGACAAACTTTTTTTACTCTGCGTGATGATGATTGTGGTGGAATGTATGGTAGTTTCTTGTGTTGGTTAGATATTGTTTCGAGTACAAACAGTTTTCTGACACTTAGCAGGTCGCATTCAGCATACAATTTAGATGTTGGGTATTTAAATGGTTTGAATGTCATAACTTTGAGCAGAGCTCGTTGAGCTCTTTCAACCGTGATCAAGTTGGTTTTATTCGCGCCTCCCCATGCCGTAATGCAATACAACAAAACTGATTGTGCCAAGGCATAATAAATGGTTTTTATGAGTTTTAAATCTGCTACTTGACGAAGAGTTTTAAATATATATATTAACTTTCGAGTTCTTTCTGATATAAGATGGATATGCGGTTTCCATGTGAGAGTTTGGTCAAGTATGACACCTAAGTATTTAATTGTGCTTACTCTCTCAAGTTCAGTACACTGACAGAGGCACGTGGTACCTGAAGAACAGCTGTGGAGTTTTATCTCATAGCTATGGACCGGTAGATCACTTATGCGTTTACCAAACGTTACAAATTTACTTTTTGAATCATTTAGGGTGAGTATATTGGCTTGGAGCCATTGTGTAGCACTACGAAGTCCTATTTCTGCTGCGATTTTCACCCCCTCCCATGATTTGTCATAAAATATCATTGCCGTATCGTCTGCATATGTAAAAATTCTGCAGTTTTTTAGTTGTAAATTGCACAATGAGTTTATGTAAACAAGGAAGAGAGTAGGACCAAGCACACTTCCCTGTGGGACACCGTATGTTATCTGCTCGTCATTTGAAGTATAGTCACCGATTTTTACTCTTTGTGTCCTGCAAGAGAGGTAACTGGAAAATAAGTCAAGAACTTTACCACGTACGCCATTCGTTTCTAGTTTGCGTAAGAGAAGTGAGATTGACACGGTGTCGAAAGCCTTCGCGAAATCCAAAAATATACCAAGACATTTATTTTTGTTATCTAGTTGAATAGCAATAAAATTTGATATCTCAGTTACGGCGTCAGATGTGGACTTGCGTGCTCTGAAACCAAACTGGTTATTGGATAGTAAATTTCCATTTTCCAAAAAAGATAATAGCCGCTTGTTTAGAATTTAGAATATTACCAGTTCCTACTTTTACACGAATCAGGCTATTTATAGTCAAAATGATGTACTTCTTTAAAAGTGAAGGTATAATTATTTGTTTTACAGGAAATGTTGTAAACTTAACGTATATTTAGGAATTCCAAAGTCAACCTTTACAGAGGAAGATGATTGTAGCGATAAAATTGAAGAGGAAGATGTGGTAATGATAAGATTCAGGAAAACCTTAGCTAATATTTGCATTTCAAATAAACAAATATTGAGAAAGCATAAACATGAAGCGTATAAATGTGGGTATGAAATGTACATAAGTTATTTCGTCGCTATGAAATATCTTGCCGCATTGACAACATTAATAACCAACATAACATAATGACTAAGCAACGTTGAATCCGATTTAAGTGTAAGAGAGATTGCTCTGACGCGTTATTCCAGCTTATTCCACGCGTGCTGGATTACGGCGTCATCCACGCACAATTCAACATTTGTTGGCCCGAACTAAAAGGTTCGGTGACTCGTTTCTTTGTCGTACCATCCAGACGTGGAACGGTCTTCCAGCACATGTGTTTCCTTCCTCGTATAGTCCCGGTTCTTCAAGCGGGGCGTGTAAAGGCATTTCTGCAGGCCTTCAAGGTGAGGATGGCCAGCCCAGTGATTCGTTTGAATGACTGGGCTTGTCAACCTCATATCTGGACCTCACGACCGCTTTCCATCAGGTGGAACCTGACGGGCAAAATAATAAAAAAAAAAAAAAAAACCTTTATAATCATAGTTCTGCTTAGTTTGGGGTCAGATAATCTTGGTGTAAGATGTCCCAGATATTTATTTACTAGATTTTCATAACATGTTTTTCCGACTTACGATACTTATCGTTATATACTATGGCCAAATTACATAAAATCTTTATGAATTTGTAGCCTATGTGTTATTCTAATGTATAAGCTGTATTCAATTCAATTTATTTTTATTTCAGACAAAGTCCATAGTGTTAGTAACAATAATCTTAATCTAATGTTAGTAGGGGAGTACAAAATATTAAAAACTATTTTTATTATTTAAATCACCAATGAATCACTACAGTGCAAGTCCGTAGGATATTGCGCAGCAGCGACTCATATAGGCACAGTCCATCCTGTCAGCAATCATGTTCAGGATGCTGTTGGTGCTGGCCCGCACCCGGCGCACTAGGGACGCGCATCTTTTACGCATAGCTGCGTAGAAACAGTCTATGCGAGCTTCTGCAAACATCCCCAAGGCACTACAGAAGCGGGGCAGCCTCAACAGCACCCGGAAGG
Organism: Udea olivalis; assembly: GCA_947369235.1. Lineage (NCBI taxonomy): Eukaryota > Metazoa > Arthropoda > Insecta > Lepidoptera > Crambidae > Udea > Udea olivalis. Next base: position 2,541,037 of record OX376347.1, read on the forward strand.
CGTTGTTGTATTGAACTCTCAGGGCGCTGTAGGATCGCTGGGTATAGACATTCCACAGGCTTCACCGGTATTACCGTAAAGTTTCGTCTAAATCCGTTGAGTAGTTTTTTCTCTAGTATTACTCACAAACTTTCGCATAGATTCATTGTCCAAGTCTCTAATTGATTACAGCTACCAAACAAGCTTACTTATTATCGTTTTCCTTTGCATTAGCGCATCTTGCGCCTGAATCAGCTGATGTTGCGTGGACGCATGACATCGTGTCATATTTCACCGAGATAAACTCCGACAAAATACCGTAGGATCAGGCCGATGATCTGTCATAATAACTCATGAGTTTCAATTATTATTTTAATAAGTTACCGTTTAGCGGTTTCTAATATGTAGTGCCTTTAACCTTTTTATTATTTAATGCACCACTGTCTGCTAGGAAAAATCTCTCATAAGAGATCAGTTCACCCGTTGTGTTACCCTCAATTTTACCTGTGATCACTGAATAAATAAATAAATATGGTAAACAAAGTTTGAATTATTGTCATAGAGGCTAAAGGAATTATCAAAAGAAAAAAATCATTAAACATATCTAAGCAATTGGGTAGTTGACAGCATCATCGAATTCTAAAAATTATGAAAACTATTAAAAAAAACGCTAAAAACGGGGCATATGTAAACTTTTAGTTCGTTTACTCAGGTATAATTAATTTTAGAGCTCTTCAAACTCGGGTGGGCAAGTCAAAAAATTTAAAGTGGTAAATTAATAAAAATTAGTATATCATTCGATAATCCACACAATTTATAGTAACTTTTGTTAAGAAACCATATTCATAAACGCAAAATTTAATATATCTGCCGAACGTGTCTTGCAGAACGCATAGAAATAGACGACCTGTGACGTCATTATCTTCCGATAGTTTGTAGGGAGCGTTTTGGGCAAGTCCAAAAATATGATTTTTAAAATTGTCATATCTAGACGAGTTTTTGTGTTTTTGAAATATTTATTTTATCAATGTTCCTATTATTGAGAGGCCTTTCGATAACACCTGAAAAAAAAAAAATGTCGACTACCCTATTAAGATAAAAAAATACTAAGAAACACCTACATACCATATCTACTTCTAAAAACTAAAAACAAAACTTAATTATGTAATTAATTAATTCTTTTTGAAAAACATACATAATAGGGTTAACCCTATTATGTATGTTTTTCAAAAAGAAGATAAACGACAGCGCATTTAGCATGTTTGCATGATTGAAAAGTAGACTTTTTTTTCTCCAATTGCGCACATGTTTAAAACCATGTGTTGTTCACTCAATAAAGATGTTATAATAAACAAAAAAATGCTAATGTAAGTACAGTTAACTTTAATTAATAATGTGGCACAGATTAAGTGCCATGTAATCGTATTTTATTTTGAAGAAATGCACTTTTACTTATTGATTTATGTAGGTACTTATTATGGATGGATAATGTGCGTTTAAACCTTATGCACATGTTACCCCGTACAGTAAAAATGTCCCCGTGAAATATGTTCATCATAAACCCCGTCACCCTGTTCAGTCCCTCAAAATTTTCAATTCTAAAAGCCAGTGCTCACTGCATTCCTTAGTAGAAGCGAGCACATAAATCTTGTCCAAAACTTCTCGCTCTACCTATGTCTAATACCACAGTTTTCACTTATATTAGGACACTCTTTTATTAGTCAGTAAGCTCCTCCTATCCTATATTTGCAGAAACTACGACTGGATGATGATCAAACAACAGGTTTATGACGAGCTCTTCTCACGCAACACTCTTTATTTAGCTGAGGTATTTCTATCCAAAAGTAACAGCTCAATAGGGCAGGTGACTATTTTTTTTGTTGAAGTGTTATCGAAAGACCTCTTAAAAATAGGAACATTGGTAAAATAAATATTTCTAAAACACGAAAACTCCCCGAGATATGGCAATTTAAAAAATCTTATTTTTGGGCTTGCCCAAAACGCTCCTTACAAACTATGGTGCTAGCTGGTGACGTCACGAATCGCCTATTTCTATGCGTTGGCAGCTATATTAAATTTTGCGTTTCTGAATATGGTTTATTAACAAAAGTTACTAACCATTGTGTGGATTATCGAATGGTATACTTATTTTTATTTATTTTACACTCTTAAAAATAGACTTGCCTACCCGCTTTTGAAGAGCCATAAAACTAATTATACTTAAGTAAACGAACAAAAAGTATTCATATGCCCCTTTTTATTGTATTTTTTGATTATTAGGTGCCTATGGCTAAGGAGGTGCCCGTGGCTAAGTGACGGCAGCGGATCGGCAACGATCCGATGTTAAGCAACGCCAGTCAGGTCGGGTTATGGATGGGTGACCATCCATGACCGAAATTAAGTGATGTGTTTTTCGGGGATCTCCGTGCTTCGGAATGCACGTTAACAGTTGGTCCCGGCTGACGTAGCCAGATATCAGTCGTAAAGCCTAGTCAGAGGCCTAAAAAGGCGGCTTAATAACATCTGACGGTAAGGTTATCACTGGCCTCACATTCACCTCTCCAACAATCCGCACTGAGCCCGCGTGTTAGAGTATGGCTCGTACCACCTCATGGTTGAGGTGAGGCCTGTGCCCAGCAGTGGGACGTATAAGGCTGTATTTGCTTCTGATTATTATTTTTAAATAAGTAATTTTTACCATTTTAGAATTCGATGATGTTGTCAACTACTAACTACTATCAATTACGGACCTAGGAACCTACCTGTAGAACTATTATCCTCGTTACCGGGCAAATTTTTGTCTGACTTTCAAGGTAATCAGCCCTCACCCGGAGCAGACTAACATACCATTAGGTGCCACCCACTCCACGTCTAGTCAGGTCCGGTTCAGGTATCAGTACAGATCAGAACGGTCCTAAACTGAATTATTTACCTTCAAAGTGTGTCCTACTCTTTGATTTCACTTCCTGGTCCAAATTGATCGCGATATCAGCCAATTGTTAGCTTAGTCAATATTGTGATTAACTTTGCTGTTTACATTAACTTGATTAGGGTATTTGAATTTTAATTAGAATTGAGTTTACATAGATTGGCACTTTACACGTTTGTAAATAGGCTTTTAATGGAACTTTTAATGAATAGTGTAGAATTAGTACAAGTTTAAGACTTATAGAAATAGGATTTTACATACTATGTGAAACATTTGGGGAATCTAAATAATTTTTGGATCGTCTTTATATGAAGCTATAAACTCTAGTACTTTGTCAGTTAGCTAAGTGGTAATTAATGCCTTTTCATCTTTTCTATGACCACTTCGAAAAAATATTGTGTGACAGAGTAATAAAGTGTTTGAGGAGTTTCATTGCTCACCGTACATTATCAAAACATTACCCGTCATCAATCATCAGTCAAGGACAGTGTTGTGTTCTTGTTGAGCAAAAATTCTAAAACGTCACTTTATCGTCACTCAAAAACAGATTACGGACGGATACGCATTTACAGCTTATGCTGTGTTGTGTTCCTAAATACGAATGTTAGTGTTCTTAATTAAGTTACAAACTTTTTTTGATTTGAAACGTATCTTAATGATACAATGTTGTTATAACAATCACTCTTGTTCATTGCGAGAAAGATTAAACCCGCGTCTAAATACATTATATTATGAACCATATACCCATTAATAAAATTCGAGAAGGGACAGAATTTAAATATTACCTTGTAATTTATTCGAATTGGATGGCCGTCACTCAAATTCAAATTATCATTTAACTTCTTTTACATGCATTATATAGGTTGACATTGATAAAAGTATTAATGATTAATGTTTGTTGGTAATGTTCATCGCTCGTTCTGCATCTAACTTGAAAACCTCTGCTTATTTCTACTGTTTTAGCCACTGCAAACTTTATGGTCATTGGGTAAAATATAATAATATTTCTGTGACATTTCCTCGATGATCCGGTAGGAAAAACCTTTTACGAACGACTGCTGACACGAGAATAAGAGAAGGTTGACTACAGTCAGTATCAAAAATAATAGACGTATTCAAATAGCTAATTCATTTTTGGACAGAAAACTATTGTTTACACTTACACCATTCAAGATTCGTAATGTACAACTATGCTATACTAATGTACGGGATAGGCAAAGTTATTGTTGTTCAAGCGAGTATTCTTAACGTTAGGGTGCATATATTCGCAATTGGGGGAATTCCGAAAATCGTTCATATCTAAGGTGCATTGATAAAATTAAGAATTACTTCTTACTAGATACCCAAAATTTTAACATAGTTGTTGATACGAATTATTTCGGAAGAACAGCCACCTAAATGATACAGCCTTCCAACATTATGTCCATAAGTTCAGTATTGGAGCCGCATTTTCTTTTTGCAAGTGTAGTTTACCGAAACTGATAGACATGACTTTGATATAAAAAAAACTATTCACACGCGCCCACGTCACTAGCTAAATCAAATAAACAATACTCTCTCAGTCGTCCCCTTTTGCGAGGCTGATGGGATAAGGAGCACGTTTTCCTTTCGGCTAATACACGTGTCAGTCAGGCCGTTAACACATGACATTATTATGGTAGTAAATACATTCATATTTATTCAAGTCGAAATGGCAATAGGAATAGCTATATTATTAAGAATTAGACAGGTTGGTTATTAATATTGCGTTCATTTTCAAAATGTTCGAAATCATTTATTAGTGAAAAGGTTTTAATTGCAAAATAAGCAAAACCTATACAACCAAAATAACCTCGCAAACAACGGTGTTATATTGAGCAGGAAAGCTAAAACTATGAAAGCTGGTGATTTCACGATACGATTATTGTTTATTACAATAAAAATATTCTACAAAGCGGGATAATCTTCCGTTTTAAAATTTTATTTCGGCGTGAAGTACTGTCTGCACGAAGTACCGATTCAATAACACTGTATAACCTCGCCGAATTCTTAGGTCAAGTACTTTGCATTAGCACTCAGATTCTGAGCCACGACCAAACACTATATTGTCGTCTGGAGTGCAAATCAATCAAACCTTGGCATAGTTAGCAGCCATACCACGAATGAAATGAACAGAAATTTGGCGCACCCTTTTTTTTTGACAACACTCTGGATAAATTTTGCCCTTTTATGTGGTCAATCTACTACTACAGCATAGTTTTGTGTGTTAAGACCACACTGGCCAGGTAAAAGCAAGTATGTACTGCATTTCTGGTTAGTGCGCCAAAAGACGTAAGGAACCATTCCCATTCATCGTGTGCGTTTTCATGTTGAACCAAACCAAAAAGTTAGTATGCGCTACTACCTTTACCCCTATTTAGTACACTACCATATCAATGTGTTCCTCTAAAATCATTCCAGTCACGTCATACCTTTCTCATAACAAACAAGTCTTAAGGCAACAACCGTGCGTGACCAATTCCGGATTATAAGCCGGTGACGAACAGTTTTTACGGATTCGCGAAGACTATTGAAAATGTAATTTGCTATTGTTTCGAGCCAATACAGTAATATCCGGTTGCAAATATTGTCAGTTGATACAAAGCTACCTTTCGTCGTTCAGCATTTCCGGTTACCCAATTTCGTTCGAACAAAAGAGGTAACGTCACCTATTGTGCTTTTTGAAATCAATTTAAAGCCAATTGACCACTATCACATGAGAAATATACTTAATAGGTAGATAGTTCATCGTATGATTGAGCAGTTGAGAAAGGTCCACATAATATTACTATAATCAGTCACCAACTCACGTTGGGTTATAACCAAAATATCTTTGTTGCGTTAAACGTAACATTTAATATTATTTTTGTATAAATATGTGAATGAAAGACATTTTTGCGTTGTTGTAAAAAAGTGAAAAGAGATTTATTATATTATTTGTCAGAAATAACATAAATTGAAACAATAAAAAAGTTATTTAAACTTCTGTTGCTGTCAGCAACAATCTTTTTTTTCAATGGTTTTAAAATAAGAGCACAAAATTCAAGAACGATGAATTCAACACCTTGTTATCTTTTACAGAGTGAATCGAGCTACACCTCATCAGAAGGGTGCAGTGGTGGAGAACGGCATGCCGTACTTAGCTACGAGCAAGTGCGGCGGCTGAATGACGTCATGGACGAAGTCGTGGCCATCCACGGGCGCGGCAATTTCCCCACGCTGCACGTGCGCCTGCGCGAGCTGGTAGCGGGCGTGCGCGCGCGGCTCGAGGCGTCGCCCAGCGTCGGCGGTGCCGGCGTCGCCGTGCACGACGTGCGCCTCAACGGCGGCGCCGCCAGCAACGTGCTCGCCGACCGTCCCCAGCCCTACTCCGACATCGACCTCATCTTCACCGCGGATCTCCCGACCGCCCGCCACTGCGACCGCGTCAAGGCCGCCGTCCTCAGCCATATCGCCACCCTCCTCCCCCCCGCGACGCCTCGTCGCCGCGCCACGACCGCCGGCCTCAAAGAAGCATACGTCTCCAAGATGGTCCGCGTCAACTCCGACGGTGATCGTTGGTCTCTGATTTCGTTGGGCAACTCGCGCGGCCACAAATCAGTCGAGCTGAAGTTCGTTGACACAATGCGCCGTCAGTTCGAATTCTCGGTGGACTCGTTCCAGATTGCGCTCGACTCGTTACTGGCGTTCCACGAAGCCGCCGAGTTGCCGATAGGGGAGAATTTCTACCCGACTGTGGTTGGGGAGTCAGTTTACGGAGACTTTGGAGAGGCATTGCTGCACTTATCAGAGAAGCTGATCGCGACGCGGCAGCCCGAGGAGATCCGCGGGGGTGGGCTGTTGAAGTACTGCGCGCTGCTGGCGAAGGCCTACCGCCCAGCGCGGCCGGACAAGATCAAGACCCTGGAGCGATACATGTGCTCACGATTCTTCATAGACTTCCCGGAGCTGGGGCAGCAACGTGCCAAGCTCGAGGCCTACCTACGGAACCACTTCGTCGGGCGAGACGAGGAGGCGCTCAAGCACAGGTGAGTTTCTCAAAACTTGGTTCGCGTTTCATTATACTACAGACCCTTGAATTTTTACTATTATTTATTTCTTCAGTTAGTTCAGTTAGAGGATGACATAGTTATGGAAACCGTTATTTAAAAATTTCAATTTAGACTGCCCCATTAGCGCCATTGGATGCCGTTTTTTCCAATGGAGCGCCAAAAAGTCGTCGTAAGTTGATCTTCAACCAACAAATACATTCATTGTTATAGACTATTTAATTATGTAACTATTTGGAAATTATGAAGTGTGTTTATCACATCTGTCACCAATCAAAGCTTTGCTTACTTTGGGATGTGGTGATTAATTTGTAAGCTTATAAATAAAATGTCGTTACTTGGTCCCCAAAAATTTTCAAGATATCAAGTAAATACGAGTATGTTCTCAACCGTCACACTATTTTCTGCAACAATGTCATGCATCATAATAACATATTATCTAATTTTGTTTAAGTAATTCGCCTAATAACCATTATCGCCCCGTTTCACTTATCAACCTGACCGTTTTAAAATGCTTATCAGTGTGTATATGTAAATGAACAAATATAATGCCGCTCTGATTTGGCGCAGTCACTTACCAGCCCGTGGAGCAAGGTCAGGCAAATCCGTAATGAATAGATTGAAGCTTATTGGCTGATTCCGCCATATTACTTCTAAAAAAAACTTAAACACTAAGATCATCTGACCCAAAGCTAAGCAGAATGGACCATTGTGAATATCAAATAGATGAATCTAATTAAGGAAACTTACTTGTTTACCACTTAGATTAATTTAGGTGTAATTCCGTAGATATTGCCAATCACAATAAATATCTACGAGCGCGTCTGATGGCATCATGGCTACAGCTGAGCAAAGTTGTTAAGTTCCGAGTGAATTGTGCCTGTCTGTTACCTTACGGGGGTTTATAAGTTTGCCTAGTAACTTTGCCCATGTGCTTCAATTAGGTATTTAGGCAGGTATACTAAAATATCTCTGCGACATTTTGACACCGCTTGTATTATGAGTGTAAGTGGCTGATATAAAGACTTAGATATATTGACCTCCACATAAACAGTAACTCATGATCATATCAACCAAGCCAACAACTCAGCCAATGAACCCTATGTGTGTGTGTCCATAATAAGTATTGTAATTCACTGTTCCGTTTCATTACATAATTTGGAAATGCGCCATTATGAATCATTCTGAAATGCAATTTCTTTAGTTAGAGCGTACATTGTTTTAAAAATGTAAGATCAAATGCAGTTTCCTGTCTATGGATGGGCCTGCACATCAGGTTCTTCAGTAGCCACTGACCTGATAGTAAGCGGTTCTCGTAACAGTGATATCATTTGCACGTTCCCGACCCTGTGAAGTGCTTGCAAACCTAACAATAGCATACCTCTGGTCCACCAGCTAATCACATAAAAGCTTCCTGGTGAGCTCTGTCTCTTAAGCGCAGTGGCAGTACTGAAATTTCCTAGAGAATCGCCCCACTAACAATTCTGTATGGTGTAGGTGGTTGCCCAATAGCAACAATAAGTAACGACACCCCTCTTGCAGGTACCTGACACTTCTGCACGGCGTAGTCCGAGAGTCGACTGTGTGCCTCATGGGGCACGAGCGACGGCAGACCCTGGCCCTGATTGAGGCAATGGCTTGCCGCGAGCTGTGCGTGCGCGCAGCCCTGGTCATGGCGCCGCCGCAGTACATCGTCGGTGTGTGCGGCGTGTGCGCGGCGTGCGCCACCTGCGCCGCGTGTCCCGCTTGCGCCGCCTCCGCTGCAGCCGTGGCCGCCTGCTGCGACTTCTGCGGGCCCGCCCTCTGCCCGGCGTGACCCCCACCCCCACCAGACGCGGTCACTCTTACGCTCCTTATCGATCGACGATGAATTTAGTGCCAAATGTATATAATACGATTTAATACTATTACCCTCAAGCTTCCCGAGCGTCTGGCGGGTCGGACCGATCACGATACGATCAGTCAATTTGCATTGCTCACTTACACAGATCAATTTTGCACGTCAATTCTGTCGATGTCGTCGGCTCGGTCGCCCGCGCTGGCGCTCAACCCCGTTCGTTCATTAGTTCGCTCGTTCGTTCGTTGGACACTATTTCCCCGCGTCGGTCGACACCGTCCCCGGACGCCGATACGTGAAATAATTTCTAGTCGTACTCCTTTCGTGTTGATATATTAATATGTTAGCAGTACGAAAATTATTATTCACGGAATATATAATAGGAATACGGACGCGTCGTTAGAGTAAGTCCGAGTCGATGGTCTGCCTATAAAAAGACTAGTTAGTTATTTTTAAGCTTTTTTATTATTAATAAATAAATGCCTCTATAAAGTACTGTAGTGGCATGTCTCTCGCAGTCATAATCACAGATTTTAGTCTCCCAAGATTCAATAAAATGAATGTTTTTTTTCTAAAATTTAGGACACTAGCTCGCGCTAGAATCAAAATGGAAGATTATGTATGTTTTTGCAAGCGACATTTAAAGTGAAAGAAACAAGTCCTACCTGGCCTTGTCCGATGGCCTTCGGTCGCGAGATTTGCCCTTGTATGCGACCGCGATCGTCGTATGCGTCGGCGCGTGCGCAGCCAGGCGACCGCCCTCACGTCGATCAGGACATTACACCGAAACTCTGTTCCTACTTGAGGATATTATATTAAAAAACTATTTTACTACGTATTTATAAAATCTAAAATGTATGTATACACTTCTCTTTCGTGATTGCTCTAGTATTGTATACGGCTTGGCATACGAAGTAACAAATTAAGATAATATAACATAAAAAAACATAAAACCCAAAAAAATATAGTACTAAGGTGTGTACAATATTAAAGTTCACTTGTTTTATAATAATAGTTAAAAAACTATATAAATATTTTAAGAACATTTACAAGTAGCAGTCATGAAGTAACAGAGTACTTATGAACACATTTTTAATTATTAACTTCTCATTCAATTACACGTTATAATAAAGCTGTAGATGGTATGGAAAAATGTGATTTAATTGTTGTAGAGTTAATCTGTTGTCGAAGAATATTATATAACCACTACTTACATTATTATGTAGATTAAATCCAATAGAGAGATATACTATTATTGTTGTATTTTAATAAGATATAGATGTATGAACGATGGTATAAACAATGTCCGGCCAAAATGTGCATGTTTTTAGATAATTTGCCAATGCATATATGCATATTCAAACTTAATATATTATATGTATACAAAGTATATTGCATGGAATACGTATAAGGCTTGAAGTAAGCAGTGTGTAGTCTTTTCGAGTAGTTGAACCATCCGGAGTTATCAAGTACAATTCGCTTCTAGATTAATATTAATCTAATTATTAAAATACTTCGGAACAATATTTAACGACTTTAATTAACGAATTTCCGACTTGCTCACTATCGAACCAAAATTGAGATCTCATTTTTTATTAACTTCATGAAAATTTATGCGATAGTTACTAGGCACGAGTCCTTAGCTTGAGCCAGGCCATTATTATTTAGCAAATGCCAAGTTATGGTTCTGAGTAATGGTGGCTTAGTATGAGCTAAAAGGGCATACCGCTTCGTTCCACCCATGATAGCGTTGGTCGCTTTGTGCTAACCGACGCTAATTTAGACACAGTGCATATCAGATGCCTTTAACATTTCCATCGGTATTCTCAAATGTTGTATTGTACATTTTAGGCTGCGAACTCACGACGCGATTTGAAGCTCGATCATGAAACAAAAACGTTCAAATTGAACAATTCTATGAGCGAAGGTATTATGCAATTTGAGTCAACTTACGTATATTAAAACATGATAACATTCACTTTATTTATTCGAAATATCTGGTTTCTTAAACTGACCTAACTCAAAATAACTATGACATTTCTAATTAAAAAATGAGAAAACATTGAACTCGAACTGTCAAAATCGGTTAGTTACCCTTATCTCTAAAATGGTTTGATAATGCAAGGTTATCAACTTTAGCCTGGCAGTGCAATTTCTTTCTTATTTGATTGAAGTTAAGTTAGTTTAGAGAACAAAAAAATATGTTGTTAATAATTTTATTTGTGACAAATGTTGAGACTTAAAAATTTCGTAGAAAAAAACGCGTGATGAATCAACAGCCTAAACCTAAAACAAAAAATAGTATGTAACCAGGCAATGGAAAAAAAGACTACATTATCATGAACCCTATTCCCAGAAGGTTTCGGCGAGGTTCGGCCTGGTTATGATAAACATGGGCGAAACGAAACGCAGTGCCTTTCGAACAGTATAGCTAGGGATATATATTAGTAATAGTTCCCAGTCGTCTGTACTTAGAGATAAATAAAGTACATAATATAGCTAATGGAATCTAAAGTATATTCCATTAATTTGTTATAAGAGTGAATGTTAGTTAATTATCACTAGTGTTACTTCTCTCTATATCGAGACCGGCGTCTAAGTTGTGATTCGTAGTCTTTTTGACAGGCATTTTAAAGTCATCTTTGTTGTTGTCATTATTATTGTAACTGTGATTGTTATACTATGTCTTAGAATCAGCTATTGGCAAAACTACCTCCTGGCATGTTGTAGAATTTGCGATTTCTATGCTTATTATATCTTTAAAAAAATCTGAAATTAGTGGTGGGGTGACCATGTGTTCGGATTGAAGTTTTTTTAAAATGAAATGTCAAGATCACTTTTAAACAAATTACAATGACTTGTCTCAACATCTGTTGTAAATACTGGTTCATTACTCTTGAATATTCTTACCAAATTCGTCAAGTTAAGAAAAATTAAATAAACGCTGTTTTTTATATTTGTTTTCATATTTCAGAAGAGTAAAAGTAAACAAAGTTAAACTTTGAATGATTTGTCAGAAGAGGGGTTCGCCATCCTGATGGTTATTTTATTCTAAGTCTCTAATTTCAAAAATTTACTTCCCGTGCAGTTCATAAAGTGAACCTTCGGAAATCATAAGTACAAATGGTTTGAACAGATGATGAGAAACGTCACATATTATATTATATGTATATATTTGAGCTCTTCCAAATAACAGGAAAAATACTTTGTGACAAATTGCTTCCAAAAAGCGGTCTAAATAATGTTTCAAATTAGTGTTGTTACCTGAGAGACATTGCAACATAGTTTAGTGTTTTATTTTTCTAAAGTTACCATCAGTTTTCTGCTAGCCCTATTTTATAATGGTTAATTTTAAAACTATTATTGAGCACTGGTCATGTGGCGCTTGCGTTGGCCGCGAAATATGTATATATTGTACTAGAGGAAAGTGTGATTTCTAAATAGACTGAAGATATCTTCTCGGAAAAAAAATGTAATTAAGATTAAGTAATAAAATGTAATAAATTAGAAAAAAAAAGTGAGAGAAGATGTTTTGAGATCTAAGAAAGTTGGTTCTGACTGAAAACTTCTAGGTATGTGTCTGAGATCTGATTTAATTGATCTTGTGTTATTCTTTCTTGAAGTTTCCCGATGTTGTTTTTTTGTTGGTTGACATTCAAAATAACAGAAAGCTAATGTGACGTAAAAATTTTGTTCCCAAAAGGATTCAAACAAACCTAGGACAGTACTTTCTTCAAAAAAATGTATACGAAAAATCCAGAGACCAAATTAAACTGCAGGATTGTCAACCGACAACGCAATGTTTAATGTCATGAATTTGTTATGTATTGTGTAATCAGCGAAAATGTATAGGTTAATGTTAAAACACTTTAAACGTTTAGTAATTCCGAATGATTTGCAGACACTTGAAGCATTTATTTGAAATTTGTTCTTATGGTGTACAACTAACCTAAAGACATTTTTAGGATTACAAAATTCAAATTTGTCTTGCCAGTTAGTCTTGTTAGGTGGATGAGCGATGGTTCAAGTCAGAATAGTATTTAGTTTGTGTGATGGAGCAGATTTGTGCGAGGATGTACGCAAGCGCCGAAATTGAAGCGCTGTTTCGGAAAACCTTAGGTGAGGATTCACAACAGTTTGGTAGTCAAATACAAGTTTTTTGATGAAAAAAACCCGTGAATCTAGTCTATTTACACTCGTACAGTTTTGTTACGTGCAAATAGCGCTAACCGGCTGCAGTTTCTTACACAAACACATGCGCCAAGATTCATGTCGTAGCACGTGACGGTGCAATCAGATTTAGCTGCCAAATTTTTTCTAATACAGATTGATCATACACAATATGTGTACCCAAGATAGTAAGGTAGCTTGAATGATGCTAAAAATCCTCTTATTGAAGATATTTTAAATCTGCAAAAAAATAAACCAGTTTTTGGACTGTCAATATACTTAAAATTTTAATTATTTAATAGAATTACGAAATAATATTTGAATCTATGTTAAAGTTTGATAGCAATTTCAAAATGTCTGAATAGCGAGAGGATCGGAACAGTTGGTAATAGAAATCCAAAGACGACCAAAAAAGCAATAATGACACAACATAATTTTGTTATTTTCTTGATTTACCGGTCAGTAATTGCATTTTTAATAACAACTTTGATTGTGATCATTGTTTTATTTCTACTAGGGCCTAATGAATAGATTTACCTCAAAAAAACAAATAATGGACTAATAATTCCAATTCCGTTGTCATTGTGCAACTAAAGAAATAGAAATTGATCTTTTCTCGCTGCGTGAAACGAAACGTGTTGTTCATCCTCCCTCTGGTTTCGGCGACTGCGCAATGCCGACGCGCTCGTTCATATGTTACAAGCGAGCGCTCGACAAACCGACTCTCTAGTTTAAGGGTTGCTAGGTCATATGCCTTACGTTAAATAAGCTTACTGTTAATCATATATTTACGTCGTAGTTTTTATTTTCTCTTTCAAGTTGCCTGTTGCGTGGAACACGAAGCGCTGAGACGTTGTTGCGATTCATAATGATTATTATATATTTGTGAGGAGTTTTAAGCTATTGTAAATTTTACAGAAAATTAAATAAAAATGTTGTGAAAATAAATTATAAAAAAGTGATAAACAGTGAATTTTGGCTTTTATTTCTTTATCCTATAAATGAATAATGTTTTTAAACGGTTTCAAAATTCTGAAAAACAAGCATTGCTTAAGATTGGCCACAACCCAACCAACTGACCGAGCAAAGTGAAGTATCAACATTAAGTGTTACCTAGTTAGGTACTCAAACTAGATAAAATACAAGATAAATAGATCTTAATGAACAATCAACCACAACTATAGCACACAATAAAGAGTTTACAGAAGGACCGCTCGCGCCTTTTAGGTTCTACTTAATTCGCTCTGAATTTTCAAAATGAAGTAGGTAGCTAGGTTTTGCGGTATCACCTACCTACTTCATTTTCTAGTTCTGTCACGTAGGGATTACATAAACCTACATGAGTTACATGACAGAACCGGCGAAAAGCGAAATTCTTCATGTGATAAATTGCACCAAGATCGACAATAACACTCGCGACAGTGCGACTGGCAGCGTGACTGATTCTGACCGATATCCCCGGTGAACTCACTGTGTCTGTGTGCGTGATCAAAATGGCGGGTTTGTTTTAAGCGGACTATCTGTTAGAGATGCCGCGCCGCAATGCGTAATTGGTGACTATTGCTTCACACAGCCAGCACAAGCAAGGACATCCTCCGGTTACGCTACAATAACCTGTGGTTTACATCCCCCATGGTTCTTTTTAGTAGAGCATATAAAAAAAATTGGCATTCTGAGCAAATACCTAGGATATGCCTAAGCATATCCTAGGTATAAATACTAATATTTCTTCAGGAATTGTAGCCCAGTGGATAATTTCGTTAAAGTGGCAGTGAGTACAGTCAAAAGCATAAATATTTGTACGTTTCAAAGGCTTCAAAACTTTCTGGGCAAAACATTAGCCACAAATATCTATACAAGCCAAAAAGAGTCTGAACGAACTTTCGTTTAGATATTTGTGGCCAATATTTTGCTCAGATATTTTTGAAGCCTTGGCAACGTATTTATATTTATGCTTTTGACTATAGAGAACGCAAATATTAGGTTGGGGTAAAAGACTTTTCGCATATAGTATGTATGAACTTGTAATAAAATCTCTTTGGCTATACTATTTGTTTCTGGCTGGTTTTGGTATCATTAAAAGTTTAAACTTTCAAGAAGATAATTCCAAATTCAAATTAGGAAAATGTGTGATTTTCATTTGTTTTTCTTACTGTCAAGATGAGTGAATCTAATGAAGAAATTCGATACATTTTAAAATTTTACTACAAAAAAGGCAACGCAAGCCGGGAAAAAAATTTGCGATGTTTATGGAAAAGTGCAGTATCTATGATAGTAGCACAAATTTGGTTTAAGCGTTTTTAATCCGGAAATTTTGATGTCAAAGATGCAAGTCGCTCTGGTCCGTTATTATTACGGATAAAATGGATGAAATTTTTGAAAAAGTGGAGCAAGATCGGCATATCAGTAGGTACGATGTAGCTGAAGAACTGGGAATTGATCACAAAACAGTTTTTGCGCATTTGAAAAAAACTGGGTACACAAAAAAGCTCGATATTTGGGTACCTCACGACCTTACTGAAAGAAACCTAATGAACCGTGTACTCATTTGTGATTCTTCATTACGACGTAATGAAACCGAACCATTATTGAAGAAGCTGATAACTGGTGATGAAAAATGGATAACGTACGACAAGAACTTGCGAAAAAGGTCGTGTTCAAAGGCCGGTCAGACTTCACAGTCTGTGGCGAAACCCGGATTAACTCGCAACAAGGCGATGCTGTGTGTGTGGTGGGATTGGAAGGGCATTATTCATTATGAGCTGTTACCACAGGGCAGGACCATTGATTCTCTACTGCGAACAACTGATCGCGATGACTGTCGCATTATGTCTGTATACTGTGTATTTGTATATCTATATTATTATAGTATATCTTGCTTTAAATTTGACGATTTGAAAGTACTTACTGTGAAAGTCTATCTGAATAAAGTTATTTGAGTTTGAGTTTGATGAGAGAGAAAGCGGCCGGAATTGATCAACAGAAAGGGTGTGGTTTTTCATTATGATAACGCTAGACCTCACACATCTTTCGCCACTCAGCAAGAATTAAGAGAGTTTGGCTGGGAGGTGTTATGCATCCGCCGTATAGTCCTGACCTTGCACCTT
This sequence comes from Udea olivalis, assembly GCA_947369235.1. Lineage (NCBI taxonomy): Eukaryota > Metazoa > Arthropoda > Insecta > Lepidoptera > Crambidae > Udea > Udea olivalis. The sequence continues at coordinate 2,557,126 of OX376347.1, forward strand.
CAGATTTCCACCTGTTTCGGTCTCTTCAGAATTCTGTAGGCAGTGTCAGGTTAACATCACGAGAGGACTGCCAAAACCACTTGTCCCGATATTTTGATCAGAAGCCTCAAGATGGCAAAAAGTAATCGAACAAAATGGCACCTACATACTTTAGTGAAATGTAAATAAACTATATTAAAAAAAAAATAATTTTCTTAAAAATGTGAAGATACTTTTTCCCCAACCTATTCAGTGCCGCGCACCCGTCGAGGCCGGTTGGTGTCATTTTGAACTGCGCGTACGCTCGTAAGCAAAGTACAATGACGAACAATATTGTAAAGTGTAAGACGTGTAACATCGTTATTAATGAGGTGCTTGCCTTTGTTCAAAATAAACTGGACATTATGGACGTCGAAAGCCTAATACGTATTTGTGCGACAGGTTTTTCAATATGTGACATCGAAATAGCAAATACGTTACTCTTTGAATGTCTGCCTACGACGGCCACCAACAGAAAAATAACGCGCAAGAGAGAAGGAAAAGCTCAACGAGACCTGAAGAATAAAATCACGGTATTCCAAAATGTAGACCCTGAGGAGCTACCGATTTTTGCTGCCAAAGAATTACAGAAATTGCCACCGGTGACTTTCGATCATCATCATCGATGTAGGGTATAATTACGGTACAGAACGAACTAAGAACTATCAAGGACACTTACGTGACCTGCATTGCAATGATTTACTGTCTGATTCCAAAGTAAACAAGAAAAGAGGCGTGGCCGCGGATATGAGTGTATGGTCAAGCAATAGTGTCTCCATGAATACATCTGCAATTGAGATTTCAGAGCGACAGCAAAAGCATAGGACCTACAACACGCGGGTCCTCACCTACCTAGAGTTTTGTATCTACTTTTCAATTTATGTATTAGTCACGCGTACTTACCTGCAAACTTAACGAAAACCACAGTTATTCCTATTGTAAAAAACAAAACCGGAGACATCTCATCTAAGACGCATTACAGGCCAATTTCCTTAGCAACTGTCATAGCTAAAGTTCTGGACAGTCTTCTGAACAGTGAAATTAATAAGTATGTGCAACTGCAGGAGACACAGTTCCGTATTAGGTCAGGTCTTTCTACTGAAAGTGCTGTGCTTTGCTTGAAACACACTGTGGAGTATTATACGAACAGGCAAACACCTGTATACGCCTGCTTTTTAGATTTAAGTAAGGCTTTTGACCTGGTTCAGTACGATTTGTTAGGGGCTAAGCTGGAGAAATGTCAATTTCCTAACGATCTATTGGCAATATTTCAGTTCTGGTATTCGACTCAAACTAACAATGTTAAATGGAAAAATGAAATGTCAGAGGCTTACGGCTTAAAATGTGGGGTAAGGCAGGGGGGGCTTACCTCCCCCACGCTGTTTAATTTATATGTTAATGAACTGACTGCTAGGCTCAGCAGCATGCATGTTGGCTGCTATATTGATATTGTGTGTATTGACAACATAAGCTACGCTGACGACATGGTGCTGCTGTGCCCTTCAGTCAGTGGTCTGAGGAAATTAATTAATGTATTGAAAATTCGTTTCAGGAGTTTTCTCGATGATTACATGATTGAAACTTTTACATTTTTGATATTAGTTCAAAAGCAATTCTTTAGGTTGAATATTTACCGTTTTTGAACAAACCAACTTCCACCGAGCGGACCTGATTCTGCTATTTAAGGGCCTTTACACATCGCGACTTTTTGCAGCGATACAAACGCGATTCAGTATGTGAAAATTATGTTCATACACATGGTTTGAAATATAACACGTCCAAGAGTGAAATTATGGTTTTCAAAACGGCAAATAAGAAAAAGAACCCCACGAATATACCCGTGATTTCTTTAAATAATACGCCCTTAGACAGGGTGTCGTCCTTCAAATATCTCGGTCACATTGTGACAGAGGACTTGAGGGACGACGCTGACGTCGAAAGGGAGCGCAGAGCGCTGGCGGTTAGGGCCAACATGATAATCCACAGATTTAGACATTGCTCAGCACAGGTCAAAGTGACATTATTCAGAGCTTACTGCACATCCCTATACACTTATAATCTGTGGACTCATTGTTTGAAAAAGTCGCTTTGCGCTCTCAGGGTTCAATATAATAATGCGTTCAGGGCGCTGTTGGGGCTTCCGCGCTGGTGCAGCGCGTCGGGCATGTTCGCGGACGCGCGGGTGGACGGGTTCCACGCGGTGCTCCGGGGCCGTGCCGCCGCGGCGCTGCGCAGGTTGCGTGTCAGCGCCAACAGCCTCCTGGCCGTTATTGCTGATAAGTGGAATAGTCGCTTTATCAGGCACGGGATCACACAGCACGTTAGTTTGAGAAAGATAAATGTCAAATAAAATAAATAAACAGTACCTTTCTGTAATTTTACTAACACATAGACAACTAATTTGCCTTTTGTACTAACAATGATATGGACTTAATGTCTGAAATAAAAACCTTTTATTTTTATTTTATTTTATTTATTACTTATATAAAATCGGAAAAAACTCTGACTACGTTCGGCAGTACTGCTTTTCTTGCACGTTGATGATCTGACCTTAAACGAAGCAGAGCTTTCACGATGGTCTAGAAATATGTATGTGTATTTCCAAGATCTCATAAGATAACTTATCGATACTAATGTAATAAAAAGGAAAGATTTGTTTGTTTGTTCGTATTGAATAGGCTTCGAAACTACTGGACCGATTTTCAAAATTAGTTCACCAATATGAAGCTACAATAAGAGGCCGTCACCAGAATTACGCGCGGCCATAGCGCGCGGGTGTGCATCGTGATTTATTGAATTTTTTGGGGTATTCTAATTACGTTTTTAGGTCTAATTAACTGATTGGATTGTAAATAAAACTTTATATTTCGATTAAAAAAAGATCATAGGTATACTGACAGTAATTTTTAAAAGTAATTATGCTTTATTCAACACCAAAATACGTCGTGAAATTGGGGAATTATTCTCGAAAATTGGGAAACTTATAACGTTTTTTTACAGCAACTATAGTAAGCCTTATTAAGAGATTTAGCCCCTTGAAGTTGACACGATTATGCTATTTCGTAAATCGAGGTGGCGAGATTGATCATTGTATAACAGAAAAAAGATTTTATTGACAAATGTGTTCCATTATGTGTCAAAACGAGAGATTGGCCTATGTATTGCATATATTAAAAAGTAAATTTTTAATTCCGAAGGTCTTGAATTAGGCGCTTGAAAACTCAAAATGAAAGCCGGCTCTCAGGGAGCAATTTTTTTTATTTATTCAGGCTATGTTTTGACGGGAAAGACGGTCTACGCGAGCGAAGCCGCTGACGAACCGCCAGTATGAATATAGACATCCAGACACAGAAACAAACGCTACGCCAAGGGGCTTAATTACTGAAATTCAATTCAGTTAACTTAGCAATTTGTTAAACTTCAGAATGGACTTAAGTACTAATGTTAATAATTTATACATAATATTACACATGGGTAAATGTGACGACACCACTGGCTGTACCAAATGATGACGGAATGATGATAGATGGATAGCATGACACGCATTGCATCTGTGCGTATTTCGCGCCTCTCTAGGCGTTATTGTATTGACCTAATATTGAAACGCGCGAGCCAACATCATCAAGAGTAATGATGTGACATTAGAAACGATTAAATATTTTTACGGTGCGCCCGCGCAATAGTTGCGGTATGTGTTTTGCAACATAATCACATACTTTCCAATAATTTAAAAATTCAATATACTTAATACTGTTTAACAAGATTGCTTCTAATGCTATTTTTAAAAAGTGATGCTGCGCCATTTTGTGCATAGAGACAAAATTTGAGAGTTTGATTACCATTGGATTTAGTTGACTTTGGTGCTTACATAGTATTTATCTGGTTATCCATACCTCAGCAGGGTAAAACATTTAAAAAATGTTTTATAATATTATTTAATGAGACCTGGGTCGGCACGGCAAGTGTAACCTCAGCTTAGGTGTTGCATGTGACTTGCATGCTTGTTTGGCAGCAACATAAATAAAATATAATGTATTCAGAACCAAGCAATAAGCTCAAATATAATGAAGCTATTAGCAACATTACATAGTACATACGAGTATATTTATCATAAAATGATTCGAATTCTTCATAAACAAAAAAGTTATATGTACTTATAGAGTAAGTGAACGCTTTTGTAGCCTTATGCATTTTGCCAGACATGAACAAATATAAATTATTAGGTAAATTGGCAATTAAATATCAAATCTTTATTTAAGTAAAATTAACAGAAATAAACAATAAACAGTTGAATAGTCAACATGTTCATTCCGAGGTTGAGCGTGACGTCAAACAATGTGATCTATTTCGATGTTTCGTTAAAATACAGTGGTCCCGGAAGATAACAGTGCTCTGGCCTCAATACAATAATGCAGGAGGCCTACTCTCTTTAGCCCGAACACGAAGTATCGTACATCGGTAGGCGATAAAAAACATATGTAGGCTACTTTCCTACACGTCACATCTTTAATTTACAATTATCATATTTTACGTTTATATCTATTTATTAATCCTAAACTATATTACACTTAACCTGAGCGCACATGTCTATCTTGATTTTTGGATATTCTGAGCATCACATTTCATTGTACCGCCTAAATTGTGCATTGTTTTGAATGTAATACTTAGCTTTAAGTTTCTCCGTTTATGTCCAATAAAGAATATTATCTATCTATTGTACCAAAAATATGAAACCTAAAAACAAACATGTTTTTATTAGAATTTACCCCTCTCAAAGTTTTACGAAACTTCGTAAAAGATGTATGGAGTAGACCTCCCAGGACTACAGCTGCGGCCGGTCGGCGTGTTGTTGTGATCGTAGCAAATGGGGGTAATCTTGAGAATTTTATCGTTTGACTTATTCAACGCAAAACCAAGGTCAATGACATAGCTCTGAAAATGAGCAAATTGCAGTGAGAAAATTAGCCTGAGTATAAACAGACAAAATGAAAACGCCGGTCAAGGGCATTCATCATTGAAATTAACTCATCGTTATACGACCTGCTTCAAATGTGTAGCTTTTTATATAAATAAATAAATAAATACCTGGGACAATGCACACCAAGATCATCTGACCCCAAACTAAGCAGAGCTTGTAATATGGGCGTCAGAGACTGATAAACATACTTAAATATTTATAAATACATACTTAAATAGATAATAACACCCAGACACACAACAAATACAAATGTTCGTCACACAAATATTTGTCATGGGTGGGGATCGAACCCACGACCTTCGGCGCTAAAGGCAGGATCGCTGCCATTGCGCCAACAGGCCAGTCAATATATATGAAACGTATTATGTAACTTAAAAAACATTTATTTTCGTTCATAGTTTTTGGTAATGTTTAAATGTTGACCAAACACTGACGAAAAAAACAAATGTATGGATATTCTTTCAATTTTTTCAATAAAATTTGTTCCGATTTCAGCTCGATAAATGCAAGCGCATCTTTTGAACCAGGACACGGCGACTAGTTCAGGTCAACGGCCGCCAAAACAACGCTTATTCATCTGGGACTCGGTTATTCATGGAAAACAGGAACCGGGAATCATAATAAATTTTAGTCTCCTGAATTATTAAATTCGGTGTAGATGTCTTCTGGTCGTTTAAAATCTAGTATTTCAGGATTTTTATCAGCATCACCCTGAACACTTTTTTAAGTTTAATTCAATTGCAATCACTGCTAGTTACTAAAACTATACTTCACCTGATTTCTAAACTCCAAGACGAGCTTCACTTAGAATAGTTATAGCAAAAAATACTGTTCATAGTAACGATTTTCAAAATAATTAATAAGTCTTAAATCCAAAAATAATAATAAAAATATTTAAATGTCTTGTCACGACAGAATCGATACACAAATTCGACTTTCTTCTTTTAAGACGAAAAAGGTAAATGTATTGCAGTGCAATGCTGTTAGGTAACTTAAAGGCTTAAACGGCCAAAATAAAAAAAAAGTTTAACAACAGCAGCAAAACTTTTAATAAATAAAAATAGTTATTTCCAATGTTTTGATGAGCCCTTGCCAGGCCAGGTTTCAGTCGATGCACCCTGATAAGGCTTGTTTTCAAACCTTGCAATTGCATTTCATCTACTCTTATAACCTTGTTTACGTTCCAGAGTCCACTAACTGAGGTTCATGTGTTACTACGTATTATCTTGTGACACATGCTCTAAGTATTCTCGTGTTCGCCTCAGTTGGATGTGATTATGCAAATTAGAAACAAGTTAGAAAACTGTTTTAGGAAAAATATTTATTTTGTAGTAAAAATGTTATTTTCAAATTAAGTTTTCACTGTTAGTCATTTTGCCTAGTAAATAAGATTCTTATCCAGGACCAACATTCAAGTGATGATTCATATTTTTGTGAGTTTTATTTCTGTTTGTGAATCTCATAATTATGGTTTACGCCAGTGTTATGAAAACAAAACCAAGCTAGCATTATAAATAGGGATATACTTATTACATAAACAAACGAATTCTATCATTTTTAAATACTTACTCCTACTAGCCCAAATAACGTAACATAACGTTCTTCGTTTTAATAGTTATCAAATTATTTTTCAAATCTAATATACAAAATTATCGGCTCTTAATTTCTGAAATAAGGCAAGTTAAAGAAAACTGAAAAACAAACTTTCCGCTTTGTCGTGTGCTTGAACTAAATGACTTGTGAAACTTACCTACAACTTCCGTGAAACATATTCTTGGTATTTTTAAAAACCTAACAAACTAATCAACAGGTTTTTTCAAGTTAAAGAAACCTCTCATCCTTTCTAAGTACTGAGCATTTTCCTTAATTTTCCGTCACCTGAAATCTCCACTACCCGGGGGACACCCGAATCCGCAGCCAAACTATTTGGCAATGATATTACACGTTCTCGACAAAAAACATCACATTTGCTCCAAACATTAGTGTACCTATTCTCGGCAGTACGCTAATAAGGATAGTAAATAGCAAAATAAATAACTGAACAAATGAAGCAGTAAATTATTAGACGTAACTTTTACGCAACATGGCCGAAATATTTATTGAGTAATATTGCTACTGCTCATGATTTATGTAGATAATTCTAACGGTAATCTACAATATCGTCTTTCATATTCTAATAATATTATTATTGATTTAGTTATTGTAAGTTTTCATAATTTCTGTTATATCATAAGAGTTTTCATTTATTTTCCTTAAAAGAACGTATTGTCTAAAATACTAGAATCATTTTATTTTTGTATTTCAAGTCTGTTGTTAACTTTAATTGAATACAAGAAAAATAAAACGATTCTCTCGCTGAATGGTCACAGCCCTCGATATCGAGGGGTTTTGATTTCAAATGCTATGGCATGTTTTCATATATTTCGTGGTCACCAGCACTCATGAGTGCAAAATGATTGAGCCATAAGCCATCATTTATAACTTCATTGTAATGAAGGCGGCCCTTGTTAAGCAGTAGGTCCAGTCAACCGGCTGAATACCAAACCTCAAGAAACATATTTATATCATCTTTATGTTCATGACAGCTGTAAAACAAAGCAATATCAAAACCTATGCAACGCAAATTCTCAAGTTTAGCAACGACCTTGCGCCGATGCACTTCGGTTATCAAGTCGTCCACGTTTGAAGATCATCAATGGGTCTAAAAATACCGATGACTCTATCTGTGACATGGCCCGCGGGTCACTGGGTCCAAGCTCCAATAACAAACAAACTTCATGCGTTAGGTATCTAATGCTGCGTTTAGACCACACGAGCGAATGATCGATCATTCCATCAAAATCTCTTAGTGTAGACAGAGACAAGAGAATGCTCTGTATCTGTTTAACTAAAGAGAATTTGATAGACTGAGGATAGAATGAGCATTCGCTCGCTTGCCCTAAACTGATCTTAACACGGCGTCCCACGTGAGCGAGAAAGGCGACGCGATGCGACAAGGCAAATGCAATCACAGAAAACGGAATAGAACGGAAACCTATTGGAAAACTTGTACAACGCTGAACTTTTATAAAAAACTGAGTGGTTGATATGTAAGATGACAAGATGGACAGAAAATCATTATCTATTCATTTCATCATTTCAATTATAGACCCGTAGCGCTGGGTTTTAAGGTTTCGAAAATAGTAAGTAAAGTTCTTTCTTTTTGGAATGTAGTTCTGGAATCCGTTGCCCAACCTAATACATTAGTTTGTGTCATTTTAGGTAGTCGCATAGGTAGAAATTTAGGTATTTGTCTTTTCGGTCAGTATTGGACTAAAAAAAATTAGAAATGAAAATTTTACTTTCATGATGATAACGAAGTAGTAACTGATGTACGGAGGCATTTTGTGTCAGCTCTGTCCACAGGAACTATGACATTTAACTGATACTTAACATGTCGCTCGACTAGCTCTGAAAGAATATTACAGTTGGTTAAATAGGTGTTATGCGTTTTAGAATACTAATATCTGTCATACAACGTATTTTGTGTCGAATTTACCCACGACATTAGTATATTATATATTTTTTTAATACAAATATATGTACAAGCCACGAAAGTAAATGCAAGTTATTAAAATTTAAGTGTTTTTATTTATTATGTTGTAATAGAACACTAAATTCTTAATGTGTGTCATTTTCATCTACGAAATCTTATTATTTGAAAAACAGCTTTGTTCGAACGGAACGTTGCGAAAGTTCATAACTGTTGTTACTTAATGACCTTATGACAGTTTTCGCTGGACGAAGATGACACAAATTAGGTTTGCACTCTCCGCAAACCTAAAGCAAGATATGATACTCACAACAACATGGTCTGAGGATATATAAAACTTTTTTAAATAACTTAAAAAGTACTGGCCTTACAAAAAACTATTCATGACAGATTATAAAAACATTATTAAGTTCCTTTTTTAAATTCAAATTTGTATATAAAAGGTTTTGTTTTAAGATGAAATTCGCATTCGTTGAAATTCTTCCAAAGAAGTAGATCTTCACGAACTTCTAACTTGATTAAAACTCCAAAAATTTCTATAAAAAATTGTCAAACGCATCTCCGGTGTTCATTTAATCATGCCACGTAGACACTTGACCAGGAACGAAATGTTAAGAGCAGTGGGCATGATTGAAGCTGACGCTACCCAAATTGCGGTTTCTGAAGCCATGACGACCATTCAGAGCGTTATATCCAGGCTTTGGTCACGTTATCGTGTCACGGGGGAAGTGGTGGAACGGCACCGAGGACCTCAACGTATTACAACACATGTACAGGACCGATTCATAGTAAATTCTGCACGAAGTCAACCAAATGTAACGGCGATGCAATTGGTTTAAAGGCTACAAAGAGAGTATGGTTTGCTGGTCAAACTTTGAGAAGACGACTGCATGAAGTCAACCTACGTGCTCGTAGGCCACTTCGGGTACCAGCGCTTAGGAGGGGCAATCGAGAAAGAAGATTACAATGGGCTATTGCACACGAAAACTGGAACCATTTTCAATGGTTACTTGTGCTTTTCACTGATGAACTCAGGTTTGTATTTCATCCTGATTCGCGAAAAGTACGCGTTTGGAGAGAACCTGGACGTTGGAATCTACTGCAGCATCCACAACAAGTTCATGCATATCAAGGTGGCACGATTGTGGTTTGGGATTATGGAGGAATTCGTCTCGGCGGTAGAACGGACCTCGTTTGGATACAAGGCAATATGACTACATTAAAATACCGAGATGATAATGATCTTGCCCCACAGACAGCAAATGGGATAACATTTCCAGCTAATGCACGACAATGCCCGTCCACATACGGCGCGTATCGTTTCATGTTGGTTACAACAGCATGATATTCAAGCTTTAGACTGGCCTGCACAATCCCCTAACCTAAATCCTATTGAGCATGCCTGGGATATGCTTCAGAGAAGAGCTCTTAGGAACTTCCCTGAAGATATTGTGCATGAAAACCAGCTTTTCTTGCATCTTAGCAGGACTTGGGACAGTATTCCACAACAGGATATTGACACCCTTGTTTTGAGTATGCAGAACCGCTGCAGATGTGTGAGGAGAGTCTTAGGTGGATCCACGGATTATTAATTTTAAGTTTTCAACAATTCTTATAAAAAAAATAGTTATTTTGTTTAGGGTTTGAAATTTCAAAAATAAAGTTATGATTGAAATTTTGTCTGAGTTTTTCCTCTCCTTCTAAGTTTTTTTAAATTTAACTTTATCTAAAAGTTTATTTATCAGATTACTTAGGCTATTTTTTAGGCCCCTTTGCCTAAAAATATGTTATGATTTGTTCTTTCGATATTGTTCTATTTCAGAGGTCGAAAGAGAAGTGAAAAATATTAACTACCTTATTAGACTGTCGAACGCTTTTGCAGAGAATTGAAAAACTTCGTAGCTTTGTAGGGCTGCCACCAGCAGTATTAAAACAAGTATTACCTTACCCGACGCGAATGCTTTTTATTGAATCAGCCTATCGCTAGCCTGCAAACTGAGCGTACTCATCTCATAGAAAATAAAAGCTTTTTTCAAACATCTGAAAGAAAATGTATTCACAAGTATGCACTTTGAATTAGTTGTTTGCTAGCTTTTCCATGGGCAGATAAAACGAACAAGCATTTCAAAATACTCAAAACTAACTAACCTAACCTTTTTGCACTTGATCGAGGCAAATACATTTATACATAAGAAAAAATAATTTCCATGTTTTCTGCTGTACGAATTGGTTGGTTCATATGTTGTTTGTTTGTATTGAATATGGTTTGTTTGTTTGTATTGAATAGGCTCCAAAACTACTGAGCCGATCGTGTAAATTTTTGCACTTACAGAAAGCTAAATTATTCAGGAGTGTTATACCACTATGAGACGATTTGGTCATTTTATCTTCAAGTTACATGTTCGATCATGTATCTATTTTAATTATTGATTTGGGTAGTAGAAGTCTTGGAACTGTGAAATAAGTTAAAGTTGGTGAGAGATATGTAGGCTATGTTTTATTATGATTGAACAAAATATTCAGTGAAAAATAGTAGTAAATGTAAGTAAATCAAGTCGGAGAAAAGCAGGCAAACAGTAGACCGCTGTCAAAGATTTGACAAAACGAAGTCTGTCTGGGCAGCTCGTTCACTATAAAATCGTTTAGTAACCATGTGGCGAAATCCTCGTTGCAGGCCAGCAATACAGGAGCCGGAGCGCCGGGATTCGGCACACAATATTTAGAATTAAATGTAGTTATGGAAAAATGAATAAAAGATCAGCCAATCCAATGACTTGTTTATTGAATAGGGTAGTGTATAGGTAGGAAAGAAGAAAACTGTAACAAAATAACAATAAATAAGACAAAGAGTCCTAGGTAATGGATTATGTAATAGTAATGGGTAAGTAAATAGGTATGATATGCTTACCCCGAAACACGGGTTCCTGTTACATTATATGTAACTATTTACAATTGATTATTTAATAATCACCATCACGTGTGTAAATAAAGCTTATACCGGTTATCTCGTAAAATTCACGCAAGCTCTGTTCAGTACGATGGTTTTGGTAGGACTCACTCAAAATGCTGAACAGGGAACGTGGAACGATAAACAAAATTTTGAAAGGACAGGTACAGAATACTATTGATGGCCAGTAAGTTAAACTATGAAGTTTCCAGCTATCATGGAGGTTCTAATGTCTATGAGACTGTAACGAAACGGCATCGTTACAACCCTACGGGTAACCACCCACACGCCGAGCCGCCTACTAGAATTTTCAACCGTGTTGACGCCCACGCTCGTCGGACTCGCGCCTAAATGTCAAGTTGTCCCATATTTGACACCCAATTTTAGCGCTTCATTAGTTTACCGTTTTAGGAGATTTCGGCCCTGTTTAACAGCTATCAATCGTTGGAGTCAAATTTGTCTGGTTTAGATCTATGTGTCGACATACACACATAAACATGGTCTAGGGATATTTCAATTAAACCTAAATAACTAAAATTCTATTAACTTTTTGTTAAGACACCTACACATTAAAATAAACCTTGTTTAATAGCCTATCTAATCTGATAAATAAACTTTTAGATAAAGTTAAATTTAAAAAAAACTCAGAAGAAGAGGAAAAACTCAGACAAAATTTCAATCTTAACTTTATTTTCGAAAAAACCTAAATAAAAACAACTATTTTTTTTATAACACATCAGGGTGTTATTATCTATTTAAGTATGTATTTAGAAATATTTAAGTATGTTTATCAGTCTCTGACGCCCATATTACAAGCTCTGCTTAGTTTGGGGTCAGATGATCTTGGTGTGCATTGTCCCAGGTATTTATTTATTTATTTATCTCGGTATTTTAGAGCAGTCATATTGCCTTGTATCCAAACGAGGTCCGTTCTCCCGCCGAGACGATTTCCTGCCCAAACCATAATCGTGCCACCTTGATGTGCATGAACTTGTTGTGGGTGCTGCAGTCGATTCCAACGTCCAGGTTCTCCCTAAACGCGTACTCTTCGCGAATCAGGATGAAATCCAAACCTGGATTCATCGGTGAAAAGCACAAGTGACCATTGAGAATGGTTCCAGTTTTCGTGTGCAATAGCCCATTGTAATCTTCTTCCTCGATTGCCTCTCCTTAGCGCTGGTACCCGAAGTGGCCTACGAGCACGTAGGTTGACTTCATGCAGTCGTCTTCTCAAAGTTTGACCGCTTACCAGCAAACCATCAAATAAACGGGGACCAGAAACCTCAAACCATTTATTAGCAAAAACACAACTTCAGAAGACGCGGAACCTAAAACCAGTCACTCTATATGTCTATGAAGGAGAATCCTGTATCCATATGACCTGTATGATGATGTATAGCTTTCTGAGCTGATTAAACTGTAAAAGAAAAAATAAAGTAAACTCTTTAGAATTTAATTAGCTTCACAGAAAGTCAGTGATTGGGTACTTCTATTTTATTACAACGACGACCACTTTAGAGGTTTCGGGTAAGGCATTTAGTGGTCCAATTATTTTTAAAACAAACCGGGAAATGTTTATTCAGGTCACGTTATGAAACTTGGAAAACCTTTTCGTGGAAATATCGCGATGTTAAAAAAAATATGTGAAAACCGGCTGTTTGTATTCGTGGCAGAATATAATTTATTTTCAGATCTCGTAATTAAATAATTACTTATATTATGTGGAGCTAAAATAATAACAACAGTGATTATTATTTCTCTTACGCAATGGATTTATGTCACTATCCATTTTTATTTTTAAGCATTATTTAAATAAGAGAATAAACACTCGTCACTTTCCACCAGCTGCGATTGCGATCAAATGTCTGTCTAGTAAGTATAAAAAAATAGAATACCAAATCCCATACCATTACGAATCCCTCAGGGATTCATAATTACTTCTTACTTTTATGATTTTTTTAATATTTACTTTAAACATATGACTACGAATCTAGCAATTCCCTCAATAAATATTCAGTCAGTTGACTTCAGCTGACTCGAAGTATCACCTACATTAAACGAATTAGATGACGCTAGTGTATGTATTTCGCGAGTCGAAAAAGAGCGCAATAGTTCACTTTCGACGCTTCTTGACCTCGACAGTCGATTCACAAGATGCGGTAAATTGTATAGTTGTTTCTATTGTGTCTACTATGTCGACTGACGACGTTTTAATTTAGTCAATGTCCCGCCGTTCAGCAATGGATTACAAAACCAAGTAGAATCAAGTATCATTCCTCTGTTTATGAACTTGATTAATATTGTTTGATGAGTTCAGACTAAACTGGCACGCTTGGATTTCATACGAAAGGGCTTGGTTTATCTGTTTTGATTTATGTCTGAGGTATTAACCGAGATATGAATTACTTCATAACTTATATTTTATTTACGAAAATCTACACATTTAAATATCATAGAACGCAACGCACAAAGTCGACAAAAGTGGAGAGACATCGCGCGACGTGCGGCTGCCATAGAAAAAATGGAAAAAACTAAAATTGACCATAACTTTTTATGGATAGAAACAGGACCAGTATTGATATGGCTAAAAAGGTCAGAAATAACACCAGCTATGCGATAATTTGATTTGATCCTTACTTCCAGGGACACCCTGTATTAGCTGCAATAGAAAGGCTATTATTATTAGCTATATTATCTGCTAACTAAAAAGTACTTCCTGTTCGGTAAACCATTTGGTGTGTCATGTCCAATACTCAATAATGAACTAAAACAATACTAATGGCTTCATCTGGTGCTAGAAATAATATAAATCGTGTTTCGACTGGAACAATGGAAGTCTTGTTATTGAGACAGCGCCGTAATTAGGCTCGAAAAGACCTCTAACATATAGGTAGTATAAACATAATTAACTATTGCCATGTATAGTGACATATCCGTTATTATGCTGTTTAGTAATTTGAATAAGCTAAGTTACGCAAACAGATTGGTCATCAGCAGACACCCATCAAATAAATGCTTGATTTCTGGACCCTTCGATAATTTACTTTTTTGTTCATAGTTAAAATTACAATCTAATTATACATAGGAATCAAAGTTTGGTGAATATTGTTTTTGTTTTTCTTACTTACTTACTAATTCCCCGCGAGCCTATTACAGAGTCGATATTCCCATCTGAATGCTAAAAATTTTTTTTTTTTTTTTATATTATTTTTTTACCATATAGATGAAAAAAAAATTTTTTTAGCATATAGATAGGAATATTTCATTTATTTTAAGCCCTGATTTAGAATATACAGACATATTATACAGAGGGATAGTGCGTAAATGCATTTTCAACCCGGAAAAAAAAAGGATTATTGATAAAACATCAACAACTTCGCAAGACTAGGTAGCTACCATCATACACAACAACATTTGTTCTACGAGTTTGATCACAACTCAATCAATTAATTAAAAATTATTTTCCAAGCTTTTATTGTATTGTTGTGACATTTGTCCATTCGTGTTATGTTCCATTCATAGACAAAAAGGCGATTCTGGTAATAGTGATGTGAAGTACTTAATAAGTGATTCGGATTCACACCCCGTGATTCGGATGGGTTTGTGTACCTTATTTTTGCGATGCCATGCGCAAAGAGATAAGAACATACAGACGTAAAATCAAATTGATATATATTAATGTATGAAAGTAAAATGTGTCAAATTATCAAAAGTCGTGGAACTTTTATCAATAACCCTGTGTAAATAATGTACTAGTAATCAAAGACTACAATCACAACAAATACTTTATACTTTTTTTATAAGCAGGAGAATTACCGCTAAGGTACCAGAAAATTTCGTATGTGGTGTTAGTTAATCAATCATCCTTATTTTCCTGTCATTAATGAGATGAGTGATCCGGTTCGTAGCAAGTAGCCTACCCTAAAGATCCCCCAGTAAAAGACCTGAAATAGCATTGTAATCGCAGAAACTTAAGTGAATAACTTCTCTACACACCAATAAGGAAACCAGGATTCTGGACATTGTAAAATAGTGCAAACATAATATACTAGAAAAATTATAAGCGCTAAGAAGATGGTTAGCGAAATTGATTGTGCAGAAATCAATCGAAACGGTATTGTGAACCCATTCGATGCCGAATAAGAAAGACAATAGAAAATCTATTGTTAAAACGCACCGGTGCGTGGTGTGGCAGCGAACCTGTTAAGAAAAAAGTACTTACATCGCTGAATATTTTTTTACTAATATTACATTTTCATTATTTCAACACGAAGCTTCTTAGTGTTTTTCAAGTTTTCCTTAAGAAATTGCAGTTTTAACATATTTTAATTGCATTTTCCATAAAAAAGCTTGCCTTTGGCGGTTTGAAAAGTGGCAGTACAAAGAAAACTGAGAATTCTTGCTTTGTTACGGTAATTTTTGTTTAGCGCAGTTCTTCCTTCGTACAAGCCTTTGTTTCTTCATGTTATACTTAGTTTTCCTATAAATAGATTGTAGTCATTGTATAATTATTACTGCCTATTTCAGAACCAATTGATAAAGACATTTTGTTCCAAAAAAATGAAAAAAGAGGATTGAAACTTCTTGGTTAAAAGGCTTTTAGAGGCTTAAAGATGTGTGGAGTCCATTTCATTGTTAGGCTGGGCTATTTACTAACTTCGAAGCAATCGATTTGCGTTGGTATTTAGAAAATAAAGTGGCACCTTGTGCATTATATTGTTTATGGTATGCGTCTTGGTGTTATGGCCTCAGATCTTGGTGTAAGCAATCTCACATACTTATTTATTTTTAACTAGCTTTTCGCCCCGGCTTCGACCGCGTGAACTTGATTTTTATTACTTATTTAACGTTATATATTATGGCCAAATAACAGACAATCTTCATGAATTGTAGCCTATGTGTTATTCTGATGTATTAACTGTATAACTATAAAGTTTCAGCTAAATCCATTAGAAAGCTTTCGCGTGAAAGAGAGAGTAACAAACACACACACAAACATACCCTCAAACTTTCGCATTCATAATATTAGATATACTATTAGAGAATATTTAAGGAAAATCTGTGCAAATTGTAATAATGTTTTATAATTTTCGTGTGTACTTAACGTTACATCAATTTATTTTACATAAAATGGTAGCTCTATGTGTGATTATGTACAAATACATGTCATTATTTTATAATGATTGGATTTTAACGGCAAGCCTTTACTTTTGCTCTGGTACATTGATTGCGGTTTCTAATGTTAATTAAATTAACCTTTTGGTTAAATAACCACATCCTTGGCCAATAAGTATTCACAAGTACACTTTTTATCATTTTACTTCATACTTTTAGTTGTGGATTTCGAAACAATCGAAGTCATACCAATACGATAAATGTGGAAGGAACTCCGTCTGTTTGTTACATTTTCACCTCAAACAACAAATTCTGACGATTTTGATTTACCTTTTGTCGCGAAAGTGCCAGAAACATATTTTATTGATAAACAAAAAAATGTGGCAAAAAGATAGGCCAAATAGTCCTAGAAATTATTTCTATCTTACAAAACTATTCAAACATTTAAAAACAGGTAATTTTATGAATATGCGCAAGACAACACAACAAATATTATCATGGTCTCGACATAAGGATAAATAATATCCCTGTCTTACGAGATACATATGGATTAAAGCCAGCGCGTCTCCATAGCACAGTTAAACCCGTAAGAGTTTGTTTTCTGAATTAACCCGACAGGGACTCGAAACAGCACGCAAGTCAAGTTGAAAGACTATGCTGCAGTACACCAAAGAGTATATGAACACTACGTCAGCGCACTACGCCAATCGTTATATCATCATCGCGTGAGGAGAGAAATTACAAAATTGCAAATATTTGACACCTCAAAAGTGCTGGTTTAAATTTTGAATGCCGATACATAGCATTGCGAACCTAGCTGGTTATCAAATATGATTTTTAAGTCAGCGGTCCTTATTGTTTTCTGTTTAATTTGTCTCTCTGTGTACGAAATACGAATAAATAAATAAATACCTACTTACATGCTTTTCAAACTGAAAATTGGTAGGGTACGGTGTAGTCTTAGAATAATAACGTATGTAATTATTCTAAGGTTGTAGTACTCAGTACGAGTGTGAAATATATACCTACATACTGGCTTTGAAACCGTATGTTCATCAAAGGCCACAAACTCAAAACACAACAAAAACAATCAACACTATTTACAAAAATTAGGTGAAATATTTTTACATCAAAACATTTTTTAAATTAATTTAACGTTGGCCATGAGCACAATCAAATCACAACGATGAGTGATGGCGGAAGGAAAAGTTTGACAGTTTGCGAATCGTTCAAGAACCGGGCGAGAAGCAGGCGTAAAAATGGGAAGCCAAAGGAATTTATAAGCAAACTGGAACTACGGAATTTCACTCAAGCATTGCTTTGTTCTTGAGCAAAAATCATACGAAAGCCAAAATTACAAAAAATACGGTTTGGTAAACGTTTTAGAATAATTGCCTAGAACTTTCGTCTGGCTCGTTCCTTTGCGTAATCGGTAGAAGTCTTGCATATGCCGCTAGAAGTCCAGAATTCGATTGTCTCCCGTAAAGAGAATGAAATAATAATAAGACCTGACATCACTTTGATAAACAAAATTAAGAAAACCGCTAACTTGATTGACAGAGCTGTACCCAATACCCTTAACATCAATAAAACAATCGTTGAAAAGTTGACCAAGTATATAGAGTTAAAAGATGAAATAACAAGAATGTGGCAACTAAGTAAAGTTACTATAGTCCCGTTTGTACTATCTTCGACCGGGGTAATACCAATCCAGCTACTACCGTCACTACGAGCATTGGACCTTCGTGAAGATGTGTTTGTTAAACTTCAAAAAGCTTGTATCCTGAATACTTGCCGACTCACCCGCAAGTTCCTACAAACCGATCAAAATTCATAATGGCAGGATTAGAAATGATACTCACTTGGCCCCGGCCCGTGAATATCATATTAACCGAAGTCCTTCCTAAAACTTCGAGTCTCATAAGAGAAACAATCATAATAATAATAAATAATAAAAGCATTTATTTGTTCCCAATAATAAGCACAAATACAACACAATACAGATAATGTTTACAACAAATTAAATTGTAATACAATTCAAAGAAAGAAAATGAAAGTGACTGCTCTACAAGCAAGTGCAGTAGTGTGTGTAGAAGTCCCGGCTCCCATCTGGTTCCTTCAAAAATTACTTTTTTCTATTATTTATAGATTAGATGATTTAGGTTTGTTTTATTTCATTTTTGTATTATTTGTTTTTGTAACAAAGGTCTTAGTAAGAGACGTAAGCGCAAGTATAGATAATTCGTTGAAATTCCGAGGCGGTCGCTAACAGCTAATAAATGCCTTAATAGGGCAAAGCTGGCGGTGCTTAAACATTTACAATATCAGCTCAGTTTTGCTTAGGATTGTGTAATAGATATCTTTACAAATTTTGTCAGCTTAACTTGGGCATATTAGCACACGAATCGTAAAACATATTTGGTGTAATGCTGAAGCCCTGAATACCACAAAGATTGGGCACCATCCTCTCACTCTGACGTCTTGGTCGAAGTAAGGTCATTATTAGACATGAGCTCGGATACGTTCACTTGTTTCAAGTTACACAATTCTATATTGGTCTCGAATCTCTGAAAAATTGGTAAGTTATCAGCTTAATGCTGTTATTTAAATTAAGTTATCGTTACTAATATTGGGATATGGCCTATTGATTGCACTTGCCAAATACGAATTTATAGTCATAGAAACGGTCTTTGTTTCGAAAATCCTAAAAAAATCGCATGGTTTGATTTGAACTCAGGACCTTACACTCGATCAAGAAAGCATTATTAACCACCGTTTATAAAGTGTATGTTACAATATTATACCTACTTAACGCAATGTTATTTAACTTTCCCGAAAACCAACTCGAATAGGGAGTACCTACATCTTCTTCTTCACACTATCATACACATATTATCCTAGCACACACAACACAACATGTCCAAATACACTACTTCATTACATAACTGCTTTGATCCTAGCCTCATTAATGTTTTTTTTAATTTTTAATTCTGTGACTTGAGCAGTGTCCCCCCTATCAACTTTTGTTTGTAATTTCGTGTATGGACGTTGCGATACAAGCATTGCTTAGTGCAAAGTCCGCTAGATATAAGGAAAAACTTGTAAATATTTTTGATAATAAACATTACTTTACTTCTTCTTTTCAGTCTATAGCAGTCCACTGCTGGACATAAGCCTCCCCCAGGGCGCGCCCCAAAGCCCGATATCCTGTTTTTGCCATCCAGTCACAACCAGCCACTTTCTTGAGGTAAGGACTACATCTAGGACATCATTATTTTACGATTGTTTAACCTAGTTATTATCAACCCAAGTAACTAAAATTGTATTGCAAGATCTTTTCAGTTGTATTTGATATATAAGCTCAAAACTCCGTAATATTGTATCATACCTTTGTTTTAGTAAATTTAGACATAAAAGCAGAGTTAGTGATAATAACGTCTTTTAATAAAAGATACGCTCATATTTTATTGAAGTATTTCTATAATCTAGCAACACCAAGCTATAAAAAGAGAGATTATTGAGGATTACGTTTTTCAATAGAAACTTCAATAATAAATAACTCTCATAATTGAAGTATTTCTATGATCAAGCAACATGCGGCAATATCGAGAGCGAGGTAGCCGAAAGAATTCAAACAAAGAAACGGGGTCGCCGCGGCATTTTCCTTTCCACGCTGCGCGCGCGCCGCCGTTACGCCGCGCTCAAACAACTATGCTGCGACTTTGCAATGCAATAAACACTGCCAGAATCTTAGCATAGGGACACGTCACAAACTAAAATTTAACAGTCGAGAAATAATGTGAAAACAGTAATTTAAGATTATTAAAGCCTTTTAATTAAGATAATTGAATTAGGTTCTATGACCACAAAAAAAAGGTTTTTGAAGGAACTGAATATTGAGTTGATACTTAATATTATTTTATTTTATTTTATTTTGATATGATTATCAAAATGCCAGTACGGTTTACTAAAAATGTGTCCTATACATTCATTTATGTAACTCTTCAATCAATTGAGATACTTTTTATCACCAGTCAAAATGGCAAATCCCATCTCTTTAATTGTGACTTCATTTTGAAGATGAATAGTCTATGAATTGTGCCGCGGTTGGGCACAATTCATAGGCTAATCACTTACTTACTTTACTGCTAAAATCAAGTATGTGACTCACGAAGTTTGTTAATTAATATCTACCATTATTTATTAAATTAACTGTGCCCTTTTTTTGGTTTAGCCTGTTCAATCCACTTCGTTAGGTGATTGTCCGTACACTCAATTAGCGCTCTGTATTCCAGCGCATGCATTGCAGTCTCAGGCGCAGCAAACCAGACGACAAGGTCGTTCAAGGCAGCCCGCGCGCACGTGGGAACGCGCCGCTCTCTCGCCGCGCCTGGACCCGTAGTTGTGGTAGGCACCGCTGCGTTTCGCTGCCCTGGGATGCACTCTTGGAACAGAATTACAGGCTTAATCCTGAAAAAGCAATCAATGAGTTTCTCCACGAATCTTTTCAATTGAAACAGCAGTCCAACTGCGGTGGTAGTCACAGATCGACCTCAAAGATTGACAAATTGATCATGTCATCCTGAACGGGCAGATGAGACGTTACTAGTAAGACATTGTACGAATGGAAGAATAATGTTTTAGCCAATGAAATTGATCCTTCCAATATTGGTAATATTCTCGCCGTTAATTCTGCACGTTGTGGTAATAATAAGTCTAGCTGTTACTTAGGCTGTAATTGGCTTCAGATATAACCAGTTCTGTTGGAAACAACATTTACTACATTATCGACATGCAGCATTGCAGTTGTTATGTTCGATGTCCTCACTTAGATTAAATCCCCAAAGTTTGATTTCGGATTTCAGTTTATCTATCACTTTATTGGTATTTATCAAAATAATAGTTTAGCAGACCCAATAATACTTTACAGTTATGTCTTTTATTAGTTAACTTGATTTCTGTTAATAATAATAATAAAGCATTTAACAAAAAACATTCATTCTAAACAGTTACAAATCCAACATGAAGTCTAGACTAACCTGATACTTCCCTGCTTTCTTTAATAAGAAACCATGTAGTTGACACTCATAATCACAACGTTTTATTTGCAATACAAACTATGCTATGTTTTTTAATGTAATCTACCAAATGGTACTCGTATTTATTTGCTGAACGTTTCATTCATAAAATTGGAATTGTTGACTGGTTGGATGATTGTAACATTGTCAATTAACATTTTAAAGTTATACACTTTAGTATCAAAAGATGGTACCTTTAGTGAAATATTTTTTGGGATTTCGAATTTTACGATCTCTTTAATGTTTTTATCATTCTTGCGACTCAGTTTGGCAATTCGCCTGGCATCCTTATAGGAATCATCAAAATTTTCAACATATTTTTCCTCAGTATTATCCTGAAATTTATCCTTAACGACATTCACAGATACAAGAGAAGGATCCACTTCATCAAGTACTATTGTGTTATTTGGCAGAATTTTTATTACATTCCTAATCGGCTCTGGTACATTCATACTGTTTGCATTAGTCTTATTTGTAACAAACGTATTTCCTGAGCTTCTGTAACTTCTCAGGTTGTTATTTTCAATATCTCCATTGGGTCCTAATTTGATTTCTATTCTAGAACGACCGAAGTCGTCTATTATTTTCAGAATCACACCCGAACTGTCTTCAAACTTTTCTATAGGCTTTCCAAGTTGATTTTCGTTAATAGATCTTCGTAATCCTTTTACTCGAGGATGTTTCGTTATCACTGTTTCTACTTGTGAATTATTATCTGATGTTTCCTTGTTGTTACTAATAGATGCTTTAGTTGTATGTAATTCAACCCCATTTGGCATAAGTGGTTGCACTTCCATGATATGAGAATTGTTGACAAACACTTCGTGGTCTTTTAATTCGCGATAAAAAGGTACAATATCTGGAATAGGTGGATTGTTACGAATGTCGTTTCTGGATATTCTCTCCAAACCATATCCAAGACCTTCGTTATCAGGAGAGGGGAAGAGAGGTCCTTTGAAGGCAGGTCCCAGCTGTTAAACAATAAAAAAGGATATTTTTTTCAAGAATTCATACTAGAAACGAGAAAGAAAGACTGACGGTACTCAATCAAACTGGACGTCCAGAAAGACCTTGCAGGTAGGCATCCAATCATGACAGCTAGTATGCAATTGCGGTTTTAAAAATGGACGGGACGGGACAAAATCTACATGAAGAACATGCGGACAGGACGCGGACGGGACAGGACGTTCCCGTTTTTAACTAAGCAGTCTCGTCTCCCTTTTCGTTCACGTCCCGTCTGAGATATTATCTCGTTCCATATGCAGAGACCTTAAGGTGGTCAGGGTGGTAACAGGACCATTTACCTCCAAGCTTGCCCTTCTTCCAACCTTGATGACTTCTGAAGTGATGTTCGATCCTTCTATTGGATCTGGGTTGACGGTGCTCATCAGAAAGCAACACAGCCCGAAAAGAACCAGCATAATCACGGAGTAGCCCACGACCATCGCGATGAGCTTAACCATTGTCAGTACCAGTGATGCTATAACTAATTAAAATAACAATTCCGAAAAGCTGAATTTGGTGTTGTCTTCTTGCTTGTCATTTTGACAATTACTTTTCATTAAATTGATAATTTGACAAATAAACTTAAGGTTTTATAAAAAATAAATGGCAGGAATAATGCAATGTGCACATCGATCCCATACAATAATACAATATGACAAATTAAGGCATACAATCCGCGAAGTGTGATTGATTTTTTACGTGCAAAAACAATAAATAAATCGATAATCTATAAAGAACAAAGAAGAATTCAGCATAGAATTCTCAGGTAAGCAGTAACAACAGCATTACCTACAAGTTACAAGCAAGACGTATCAGTTTAGAAAAAGTTTGATTTATGATCAGGCAATTGAGCTTTATAAATGGAGTTCTATACTCCATTCATTATAGATTTTAGGTTATTTTGAGGGTACACTTTGGGGTAAAAGTCTAGGTAAAAGTACAATGAATATTATTACTTTAAATAAAGTAACATCGGTAATTGCACGTTGTAACTAACATTTAAATGTAACATTTAAATGTAAATGATAACTGGTTTTTTATCTATCAATCGATAGAGCCTTTAGTTAAATGTATGTATTAATTATCAGAGTGCTTAGTGGAAGTGGCAAATCGGGCAACATTAAGGCCGCCAGGTGGCGCTGACTCGACGCCTTACAAATTAGCGTTTACGTGATTTTTGTATAGATTTAGAAAAATGGAGTACCTATAAAAGATTGAATGGAATTGTGTAGGATGTAAACAAAAGTAAGGAAGAACGAAAGGATGAGTTTGATAAGAGGTTTACTGAAGTCTTCCGAACAAATGTCAAGTTTTTCTGCAAGTCAGTACGTTCTGCTAGGGGAGCATCGACCGTAACAGAGCTTACGAAAATCAGAGGCGATGATGGAAAGATTTTAAAAGAGGAAGAGTGTATCTTAGTGACATGCAAGGAGTATTTTGAAAGTTTGTTCAAAGGGAAAATACTTTGGCAGAAATAGCTAAGCCGTCCATGGAAGGTAATGAAGGTGAGGTTGAGATTCGTATGGATGAGATAGTGACAGCGTTGAAAAGTATGAAAGCTGGTAAGGTAAGGCTGCAGGGTATGATAGAGTGTCTGTTGAGATGCTGAGGGCCGGGCGAGGCATAGCGGCTAGTCAGTTGTACCGCATTTTTAATTTGTGTTGGAGGGCCGGCCGGGTACCAGAAGATTGGTGCAGGGCCGTGATCGTGCCGCTTTTTAGGTGGAAGGGTTCGCAACAAGACTGCAGAAATTGCCGCCAAATCAGCCTTCTCAGTGTTGTCGGCAAACTGTATGCTAAGGTGTTGATTAGTGGGGTTGTGAAAGAGACGGAAGAAAAGATTTGGGATGCGCAGGCGGGATTCGGAAGGGCAGTTGGATGTACGGATCAGGTTTTTTCCTTGCGTTGCATAGCGGATTTTTTTTTGCCCGAAAACCTAAGTCTATTGCATGTTCGTGGACCTGGAAAAAGCCTATGATCGGGTGAAAGGGACTGAGTTGTGGTTGTCTTTATCCGCGCATGGGGTGAGCAGCTGTCTGATACGAGCGCGGAGCGCTGAAATCTGTCTATGAGTGTTCCAGTGCTTGCGTCAGAATAAACGGGGCGTACACTGACTGGTTTGACATCCATGAAGGGGTTAGACAGGGTTGTGTAGCGTCCCCATGACTGTTCAACCTATTCATGGATGACTATTTGACAGATCTGAAAGACAGTGATTATGGACTGAGAATGGATGGGTTGCTTGTTGACTGCCTTCTCTACGCTGATGACCAAGTCATACTGGCGTCGTCGGCCGACGAGTTGCAGGGAATGGTAACATTAATGAATGTGTCGTTAGAAGCGGGAGGTATGAAAGTGAACGTGAGTAAGACAAAAACCATGGTTTTTGAAAGAGAGGAGGATATGACAGAATGTGATGTTTTAATTGGAGGTAAAAAGGTCTGGGTTCACGAGGGATGGAAGGCATGAGGGGGATATTGATGGAAGAGTGAATGCAGGAAGTTGTAGTGTTGAGTGTTAAATGGAGCGCTGCATGCCTTTATGAGCAGTCACAAAGTGTCAGAGAAGGCGCGACTGGCTCTTCATGCGGGGGTGTTAGTGCCGACGCTTATGTCCGGAGGTGAGAGTTTGGTATGGCAAAAGAAGAATGAAAGTAGGATGGGTGCAGTGAAAATGAGAGCATTGCGAAGTATGGCAGGAGTGACATGGAGTGATAAAGTTAGGAATAGCATAATTGGAGAGCGTTGTGGTGTGAAAGAGGATGTTGTCACAAAAATTGAGATGGGAATGCTAAGATAGTTTGGGCATATGGATAGGATGGATAAAAGGCGATTAACGAAACAAGTTTACAAGGTGAGGGTGGATGGAGCTGTTGGAAGGGTAAGGTCTACTTAGATGGACGTACTTAGGACAAGTCCAAGACGTGCTCAGAAAAGGTCAGGTCAGGAGTACCCTTAATCGACGAGCATGTATGAAAGGATTAATGAGAGTAAAAGAAGCGCAAGAGGTGTGTCAGGACCGTAGCAAGTGGAAAAATGACGTGGTCTCTGCCTACCCCGTTGGGAAAGAGGCGTGATGGATAATGTATGTAAGATTTATGCCGAATTTATTAAAATCAACTTTTATAGCAGCTGTCACACTAAATTGTTCTCATTTAAAATAAAGTAACTTCAGAATTTATGAAGCTTTTAGCTAAAATAAATTATTTTGTCTTGTATCAAACTACACACATCAACATGGTCTAAGGATATTTCAATTAAACCTAAATAACTAAAATTCTATTAACTTTTTGCTAAGACACATGACACATTAAAATAAACCTTGTTTAATAGCCTATGTAATCTGATAAATGAACTTTTAGATAAAGTTAAATTTAAAAAAAACTTAGAAGAAGAGGAAAAACTCAGACAAAATTTCAATCTTAACTTTATTTTTGAAAAAACCTAAACAAAACAACTATTTTTTTATAAAAAATGTTGAAAACTTAAAATTAAAAATCCGCGGATCCACCTAAGACTCTCCTGACACATCTGCAGCGGTTCTGCATACTTAAAACAAGGGTGTCAATATCCTGTTGTAGAATACTGTCCCAAGTCCTGCTAAGATGCAAGTAAAGCTGTTTTTCATGCACAATATCTTCAGGGAAATTCCTAAGAGCTCTTCTCTGAAGCATATCCCAGGCATGCTCAATAGGATTTAGGTCAGGGGATTGTGCAGGCCAGTCTAAAGCTTGGATATCATGCTGTTGTAACCAACATGAAACGATACGCGCCGTATGTGGACGGGCATTGTCGTGCATTAGCTGGAAATTTTGTCCCATTTGCTGTCTGTGGGGCAAGATTACAGGCTCTAGCTCCTCATCTCCGTATTTTAGAGCAGTCATATTGCCTTGTATCCAAACGAGGTCCGTTCTACCGCCGAGACGAATTCCTGCCCAAACCATAATCGTGCCATCTTGATATGCATGAACTTGTTGTGGGTGCTGCAGTCGATTCCAACGTCCAGGTTCTCTCCAAACGCGTACTCTTCGCGAATCAGGATGAAATCCAAACCTGGATTCATCAGTGAAAAGCACAAGTGACCATTGAGAATGGTTCCAGTTTTCGTGTGCAATAGCCCATTGTAATCTTCTTCCTCGATTGCCTCTCCTTAGCGCTGGTACCCGAAGTTGCCCACGACACGTAGGTTGACTTCATGCAGTCGTCTTCTCAAAGTTTGACCGCTTACCAGCAAAACCATACTCTCTCTGTAGCCTTTGAACCAATTGCATCACCGTTACATTTGGTTGACTTCGTGCAGAATTTACTATGAATCGGTCCTGTACATGTGTTGTAATGCGTTGAGGTCCTCGGTGCCGTTCCACCACTTCCCCCGTGACACGATAACGTGATCAAAGCCTGGATATAACGCTCTGACTGGTCCTCATGGCTTCAGAAACCGCAATTTGGGTAGCGCCAGCTTGAATCATGCCCACTGCTCTTAACATTTCGTTCCTGGTCAAATGTCTACGTGGCATGATTAAATGAATACCGGAGATGCGTTTGACAAAGATTTATAGAAATTTATGGAGTTTTAATCAAGTTAGAAGTCCGTGAAGATTTACTTCTTGTAAGAAATTCAATGAATGCTAATTACATCTTAAAACAAAACCATTTTTAAATACAAATTTGAATTTAAAAAAGGAACTTAATGTTTTTATAATCTGTCAATAATACAACAGTTTTTCTGTAAGGCCAGTACTTTTTAAGTTATTTAAAAAACTTTTATATATCCCTAGACCATGTTGTTGTGTGTATGTATATTGTTAATGTAAAAACCTAAAACAAGCAGGGGTTTTATCCGAACACATTTTAGGCTGGTTTTCTTGTCATGCCGCACGTTGACGGTCGGCGCTGATGGGTTGACGGCGTTTTTGAGTCGCACTGACCGCTCAGCGCTACCGGCCGTCAGAGCCCGAGATACGCGGCCGTGCTATACAAGCTTCGCGCCGATCGTCAGCGCCGGCGCTCCGCGCGACAGTAAAACCAGCTTTACTGTCACTATAACTCTACCAAATCTAAAATATTACATTATCCCTTCATACGTTGTGGTGAAAGGGGTTTTCAATATTGCCAAGTTATACTCAGGTATGTCATCGTCATGGCAACGTCAAATGTAAATTGTCATTCATTTTAGCACCCTTGGCCTTGCTTCTTATCTCTAATGTTATAAGAATGAAGTATAAATAGGTTACAAACGGAACTTGTCATGCCCGATATAGTAAAAAAAAATGGTACAGGAGCCAGCTTCGTATCTCAATAAAATGAATATTCTTATTCAGTAGTAAATTAAAACGTTATTTAGGATACATCCTCGATATTGTAGTATAAGTTACACTTAAAAAAAAAATATAAAGGTGAAACTTCAATCCAAATGTTTAGTTTGAGGAGTCACGTTCACGTTGATACATTTTTGGATATATTTTACTACAAATTTAAGAATTTGGTCTACAGGTATATAATTCCTTTTAAAATCTGACGTAGCTCCTCAATCCACACGGCCATAATTTATTTTGCTTTTCGGGCTGCCAATTCACCGCTAAAGACAAAAGTTAGAAAAACACAGACTGAAGTTATTGTTTATTGAAACAGAAAATCCTTATTTTATTTTTCAATCTATGAGGACTTGAATTTTTTTTCCAGATAATCCTGATCACACGGTGAGGTTACTGATACGACTTTAACGGCATAAGGCACCTAAATCTTAATATTTAAACTTCGTCACTTTGGAATTTCTCTCGATAAATTAGCAAGTAAACCCTTGATGAACAATTCGGCTGTCTGAAATGAAAAAAAAACGCTTTATTGTGCGAGTAAGTCGTACTAAGGCGTTCATATCAACCTTTACAAAACCACTGCAAAATGGGTCTTATGTCAGCAGTATAAGATTCCCCTGTGTAAAAGGTTGATGTGAGTGCCTCTGTAAATCGCAATTTGGTACATTGGACTATTATTTGTGTTAAAAGATCTCAGTTATTACTTCTCACTCTCAACGACCCTGCACAAAAAAAAACAAAAACACGTACCAACGTGACTTCCTCCAGTTCCTCATCCTCCTCTTCGCTATTATCTTCCATTGTATGTCCACTATGGTAACTTATTAAAGCAGCTTTCTTTGGCAAATCAAGAATATCAGGGTCCACTCTTTTCATCAGGTACATAAAACTAGTAAACAAGGCGAGTACGAGCCATGAGTATACCAAGAAGTACAGTACGACCTTCATTTTGCCTGTCTTCCGAGGGGTTGTGGTATATTGTTGTGGAAAGTCTTCAATGATAGGACGTGAACCAGCGCTACTGAGCACTTTCCAAAATACGATAGAAAATGATATAGTGAGTGACGAAATGGTTGACAGTGGCAGATTTGCGTTTTTAGTTAACTGCGTTCAAATACTTACACAACAGTCTTCAAGCATGTGGACCGCCTGATGGTAAGCAGGTCCAGCAGCCGATGGACGCGCGCAACGAAAAGGTTATACATAGAGAGTAAGGAAAATGGCGTAATTAGGTACCTAAAAGGATTTTTTTATATGCAATTCAAAATTGAAGTTTTTTCTATTTCTATTGAAAATTATAAACAATTGGGTATGGAAACAATTGTTTTAGTTTTTTTTAGATATTTTTTTAAAATACCTTTTACTATTCTAAGCAACTAATTTGAAAATTTTGTTGATCCAGTCTGTAGTTAATTTTTTATTATTTTTTAAACATTGCGAACCCTTGACGCCACAAATTCGCTTAGTGTTCCCACATGTGTTTTTTCCCGGATTCGAGGTAAATGAATCATGAGGAGAAAATTACTGATTTACTGCACTTACGGCGGAAACAGAGCTCGCCATTCATCTGTTAAAGAAGATCGCCTTAGGATAGTACTCCTTTTAGTTTGACTTTGGCAGTTCGAAGTTTTTTTTGTTTTTTTGGTTCCTTGTCATTCAACGTAATCTTTCTGAAGGATAATATATTATTTTCCCTTTTACGATCCTAGTATTTATTTAAAGTGGTAGCAGAGCGTAGTTTCAGTAGGCTCAGACCTGAAAAGGCAAGCCTAGCAATGGATTCGACGCAAAGATTTGTCGATTCAGCTAAGATGCAAATTGCAAAACTTGATGGGAAAAACTGGATTACTTGGAAGTGTCTAATGAAGATTGCTTTGAAGGGCTCAGGTCTTATTACGGTAGTAGAAGAAGACTACGTAAAGGAAGGCAAGTCATCAGACGATTTGATTAAGCATGAGAAAGATTCGTGTGCTGCATTGTTGATCATAATGACAAGTCTGTCAGAGGAGAACATCGAGAAGGTGATGAGATTCTCCACTGCTCGCGAGGTATGGGTAGAGCTACATCGGTTGTATGAAGGTTCCAACGATGAGCGATCATACGATTTATGCATGACCTTTTTCCAATATAAAATGGATCCGAAAGACGACATAGCTACACATCTGTCTAAATTAAAGAATCTGTGGCAAGAGCTAGATCGTGAAATGCAAAAGAAAAACGTATCAAGCGGTAAGCTTCCAGAACTGTTTTTGCAATGTAAAATCTTGGAAACCTTACCTGAGGATTATTTTTCTTTTATTTCCAACTGGAAAATGACATCTGCTACGGAGCGAACAATTGATAAACTGACAAGTCTTCTATGTTCACATGAGAGAGCACTATTATCGAAAAGTTCTACAAGTAAGAACTCTGAAGAAGAGGTTCTGTTGTTAGACAGGACGAAGAAGTCACAGAAAGCCTTTCAAATGCAATTATTGTGGAGGTGCTAATCACTTAGTTAGGAATTGCACTAAATGGATCAATGATGGACGTCCTCCAAAGGAAAAGCCGTCTTCCAGTGTGACAGAGAACAGTAAGGGTGTAAATATGAATGTTATGAGTATAATAAACAAGAACAATGTCGACACTGAGAGTTGGTACGTAGACAACGGCGCGACGAGTCACGTAACCAATAGACGTGATCTATTTGTGAGTTTTCAATACTTTGACGGCGCACACTCAGTCAGAACGGCTAATAACCAAGCCATAGAAGCAATTGGTAAAGGCAAGATAAAGATATTAGCTGAAGTAGAAGGTGACACGCAAGAAATTGTTCTTAATGATGTCTGGTATGTACCAGCCATATCTAGAAATTTATTTTCGGTTCTATCAGCTCAAGATATGCTGGGCAATAGTATTTTTGAGTCAGAATGCTGCGTGTGTAAGATAAAAGTAGATGGCAAAGCTTTACTAATCGGAGACCGAGAAAGACAGGGGAGTCTTTACAAACTGAGGGTGAAAAATGTAACCCCTTCAAATTCTATTGAAATAAACGCTTTAAACGCCATAGATACACTGCAGCTATACCATGAAAGGTTGGCGCATCAAAACAAGGCCCACGTCAAGGAAGTAGTGGAACGAGAACTCGGAATAAAGCTTACAAGTCCAAGTGATAAGACTGTTTGTGAAGGATGTGTATACGGAAAGGACACAGACTTAAATTTGGCACCAGAGAAGGATCTAAGAGTCCTGGTGAACGGTTTTACGCTGATGTATGCGGACCGTTTAAGTATTCAGTTGGAATGAAAAGATATTTTGCGTTGTTTAAAGATGACTATTCAAAATACAGATATGTGTATCTAATGAAAGAGAAATCAGAGGTCAAAGATAAGTTAAAATTGCTAATAGCCGAAGTGAAGACTACAGGACATGTCATTAAAGAGCTATTTACAGATAATGGAGGAGAATTTCTGAATGAAAATGTTAAAGCAATTTTAAACAAAGAGGGTATCATTCACAGACTTACTATGCCACATACACCGCAGCAAAATGCAGTTGAACGAGATAACCGCACTGTTGTTGAAGCTGTACGAACTGTAATGCATGTACCTGGTAGAGAATTACCTGAAGGAATATGGGCCGAGATAGTCAACGCAGTGGTATACGTACTGAATAGAACAGGACCCTCAGTAGAGAATAAAAGTCCTCATGAAGCATGGTTTAATGAGAAACCGAGAATTAGTCATTTGCATATAATCGGAAGTACATGCTACGCTCACGTGCCAAAAGTTTCTAGAAAGAAATTTGATAAGAAAACTATCAAGGGTATTTTGATTGGATACAACTATTATGAAGGATACAGAGTCTACGTCGAAGAAAAATGTCTACTTATTAATTCAAGAGATGTAATATTTGATGAGAAGATTTTAAACCCAGTGAATGAAATTGAGAATACAAACAATAAACCGAATACAACCATTGAAGTCGAGGAACCGGTAGAAACTGAGCACACAAATGATATTGAAACAGACTCGACAGACAGTTATAATACAGCTGAGTCTTGGAATAATTGTCATGAGCCAGATCATGATAATAAAAATGTTGGTAAAAATGAGATCATTTCACCTGAGTATGAGCATGAAGATGTAGAGATAAAGAGTGGCAATGTTGAGGATGCTTCACCTGAATGTGACGAAACAGAACAGGAAGATGTAGAAAGTGGTGAAAATGAAAACATTTTACGTAAACAAGAGATTGCTCATGAAGGCAGAATGACATTGAGAGACCGCTCAACACTTCAAAAGCCGCAACGATTCGACGATTATGTAATGACTGCAGCTACAGAGCTTATTGAGGGAGAAGAACCTCAGTCGTACAAAGAAGCGATTCAATCCAAATATGGTGAGAAATGGAAGACTGCCATGGATGAAGAAATAAAATCTTTGAATGAAAACAAAACATGGAAGTTAGTGAGCTTACCTGCAAACCGCAAAGCCATTCCTAATAAGTTCAAAGTAAAGCAAAACCCTGATGGTACTATTGAACGACACAAGGCACGTTTAGTCATAAAAGGCTACTATCAGAAAAAGGGCGTTGATTATTTAGAAACGTTCAGTCCTGTTGCAAAGATGAGCACCATAAGAGTCTTGCTAAGCGTTGCTGCTACAGATAATTTGAAACTAGCTCAGTTTGATGTATCGACTGCATTTCTTTATGGAAGTCTGGACGAAGAAATATATATGAAACAGCCTACTGGATATGATGATGGCTCTGGCAGAGTCTGTAAGTTAGAACGCAGTCTCTATGGTTTAAAACAAGCTCCGAGATGCTGGAACAATTGTATGACAGACTTTCTGTTAAAGTCTGGCTTCAAAACAGCTGAAGATCTATGTTTATTTGTAAAAAAGAGCAACGGGAAGAAGTTAATTCTAGCCCTATATGTTGACGACGGGTTAGTTGCAGGAGAAGATAACGATATAGAGAGTTTTCTTGATGATTTGAAAAAGCGTTTCAAAATAAAGACCAAACCCGTCGCAGATTATTTCCTGGGTATCGAAATTGAAAGA
The DNA here is from genome assembly GCA_947369235.1 of Udea olivalis. Lineage (NCBI taxonomy): Eukaryota > Metazoa > Arthropoda > Insecta > Lepidoptera > Crambidae > Udea > Udea olivalis. The sequence goes on from OX376347.1 coordinate 2,590,157, forward strand.
AATGAAAATTCCATAAAGATCAGTCAGAAAGCATACACAAAGAAAGTTCTAGAACGTTTTGGTATGCAGAATGCACGACCTACGGGAACTCCTATTGTAAAAGATTCTCAATTAGGAGAAGATGATACCGATGACACAGAATACCCATATAGACAAGCTGTAGGAGCGCTTGCATATTTAATGGTTGGAACGAGACCAGATATTTGTTATGTCGTTGGTGTAGCTTCTAGACATTTGGAAAATCCAAAGAAGGATGATGTTATAAAAGTGAAGCGTATATTTCGCTATCTGAGTGGAACTATAGATCATGGCATCAACTATTGCCGCGGAGGAGAAAAGAAGCTAGAATGCTACAGTGATGCAGACCACGGGGGGGATATTGAGAGCGGTCGCTCAACATCTGGAATGGTCTGTTTGCTGGCTGGAGGAGCAGTGTCCTGGCGCAGCCATAGACAAGTGTCAGTTGCAATTTCAAGCACTGAGGCGGAAATAGTCGCTGCCAGTGAGGTGGCAAGGGAGATAATTTGGATGAAGAGACTAATTGAGAATATTAATTGCCTGTCAGAAGTTCCAGTCCTATTCGTAGACAATGAGTCGGCCATAAAACTTGCTCAAAATCCGCCATACGAATTTCATAACAGAACTAAGCACATAAGGCTGCGACATTTCTTTATAAGAGAAGCTGTGCGAGATGAAACCTTAGTCGTTAAGAAGGTTCCCACAGAGACGCAGTTGGCAGATATTATGACAAAGCCAATGTTTAAGCCAAGACTGGTCAAGCTCATAAATCTGATGGGTTTGCAGTGACCGCTGGTCTAGTTAAGACCTGGAAAGGAGTCCTAGGAGAAGATGTTAAAGAAGATCGCCTTAGGATAGTACTCCTTTTAGTTTGACTTTGTCAGTTCGAAGTTTTTTTTGTTTTTTTGGTTCCTTGTCATTCAATGTAATCTTTCTGAAGGATAATATATTATTTTCCCTTTTACGATCCTAGTATTTATTTAAAGTCATCATGTAGCATCTCACGAGAATGTGAGAAGTAGACTTCAGATACAATTTATTTTGCCAAGTTCTGAAAACAAGCCCTACCTGAAAGGGTTGGGATCATAGCGAATGGATATTTTAAGTCCTACCTACCCGTCTGGGCAATGGGCCTTAATTATTGTACGTAATTATTGAAAACAACTTTGTAGAAAAATACTTTTCACCTGTGGGAATTTCAAATCTGCTATCTGGAAACACCATTAATACCATGCAGTAGAATCACCTAGCTAAAAATCTCACATAAGATACAGATCGCATAATTAGATTGGTTGATGGATAGATTATCAACCAATCACGTGAAATGACGTTTATACGACCCAATAGGTTACAATTGTGAGTTGTCAATTTGATTACCGTCAAGAGTCCATTATGAACCTTAATGTACTCTTTATGTAGGTACTTTGGTAATCTGGGGTCAAATGAATGACCCCAGTTTACCAACGTATTTAATTTAAAATATCCTAGATCCTTTGCCTTTAAAAATGTTAAATATTTAAATAAGTTATAAAATACAAATACCTCGAAATGGTTTTCGATTTAAGACATGTTTGATCTTTTTTTCCCATACCCAATTGGGTCTTTTTATTTTATTCTTCGGTAGTCTGTAGTTGAACGACATAAAGTAGATAGTTGCCAGATTGACAGCCTCCAAACATTAAAATCACGATTCACAACACTCACTGTTGGGTAAAATAATTATATATTGACTTATTTCTGTGAAATGCATATTTATTTGCTGTGAACGTTACAAAAGTAAGTTTTGCATTTCGACAATGATAAGATGTTGTATTATAAAATGCATTTTATCATGCATTTTTTACGAATCATGGGAATGTAAGGTAGAAAACTGAAGTATTTTTATAGCAAGCAACTGTCCAATGGTAGGAACAGACGAGGTAATGCTCGGCATATACTACTCGTACTCAGAGAAATTTCCAGAAGCTACCAGGTACAGCTTGAAAGGTTTAAAGATTAAACTTTTCGAACTCTACTTGTTAGTGTAAGCAACCTAATATTTTTTTTTGTGAAAATTAAAGAATCAGCATACTTGTAAACTGTGAGGCCCTGGCCCTATAGAGGGGGATCATCTTTTGACGCCCATTGGCGTGTTGATGACTCACGCTAGGTATATCGGCAAACCTTGGGACGCTTTTGAACTACCCATTTTTTCAATTTCCCGCACCCTTACACGACTAAAGTAATGCTGCTTGTAAGGGCTGCTTGTAATGTTCTAAATTTGAACTGATAGATGCACAAACCGAAATGACTGATGATCGCAAATTTAAATGTGTAATCATCACTACTTATAGGTAAATAATCGCCTCCGTGGCATGGCCAACTGACAACAGAGTGCGGCCCGACATCCGGGGCTTCGAATCCAAGGACGGAGAATGTACGTCTTCAGATTTTCGGAAAGACAGCCCGTGTTGGTGATCAGTGATGATCACCAACCCGCATTTGGCAAAAGTAGCCAATGCCAATTTACCGTAGCTATGACTTTTATTTCAATGAGACTTTATTTCAAATGAGAGTCTTTGTGCAGCACTTAATGACAATATAGGCTGAGTACTTTTTCACTTATACCACAGGTATGACCAAAGAATCTGACAGGCACAGCGGCACCGACTCCGAAGCGGGGTCTTTGCGTTCCCAGCGCGGGAAGGTTGCCGCCATCTTGTGCCCAGTGGCTTGCGCGCTGCTGCTCGTGAGCGTGTTTGCAGTCTCGTTCTTAGGCGCGAAGCTGGCGTACGAGCAGTACGGCGCGCTGTGCGCCGCGCGCCGCGGGTTTGATGTAGCCAAGCTGTATATCTTCCCGAATGCCACGCTACGTGTGCTGAAGCCTGCTTGATATGCTGTAATAAATAATACTTGCTGCATGGGACTTTTTTTGGACTGACCCCTGAATTACTAACGTGACCTACATTTTAGCACCTGTGTCCAATGTCTTTTAAAATGACAATGGAAAAGTAAGGGACAATTGCGGAACAGCGGACAACTTTAACTTAAAGTACCTACCGTGTGAACACCAATCATGGTGTTCCACCATTTTCACACTACTGTGACGGCACCATAAAGATGTGATAGGAATTCAACATTTCTCAATCAATTTAATAATAATAATAATAATAATATATCATTTATTTCGGACCAATAATCCATATTAACAAATTATAATGTTAGTAACAATTGTTGCTAAAATTATGTTAGTTTACTAACCTAACTTAACTTAAAATAATTTTTTGGTACCTATACCGGGATGTGACACGTGCCCTGCCACCCAATGCCTGAGCAAGGGGCTGTCGTCCCTCAAACCGATGGTGTTCAGTAAGCCACAGCAGCCGCCGCGGACCCGGCGCATCAGAGAACTGACTCTCTTGCGCATTATCGCATGAAAGTCGTCCACGCGAGCCTCCGCGAACATTCCTGACGCACTACAGTACCGCGGCAGCCCCATCAGCATCCTGAACCCATGATTAAACTGTATACGCAGGGCGTTATAGGCTCTCTGCGTATATGCAGACCACAGGCTGCACGTATAAAACGACTGACAGTAGGCTCTAAAGAGAGTTACCTTTACTGCAGTCGTACACTGCGCAAACCTGCGAGCCAACATATTACAGCGCACCGCCAACGCCCTGCGCTCCCTCTCAATGTCATAGTCATCTCTCATGTCTTCGGTAACCCAGTGGCCCAGGTATTTAAACTTACTCACCTGAGGTAAGACGCTGCCAGCAAGCGTGACAGATGGCATATTGTAAGTTTTAGTGCCAGCTTTGAAAATCATCACCTCACTTTTCAATGTGTTATACCTGAGCCCATGTGCTTCCGCGTACCTCTCACAGACTGATAACAATTTTCTCATCCCGCTGATTGAGGGACTCAGCAACACCATGTCATCGGCGTAACTAATATTATTGATGCATTTCCCGTCTATTGAGCACCCGACATTGGTATTGCTCAGTTCCTCAATCAGTCCATTTACATACAGGTTAAAAATAGTAGGAGAAGTGATCCCCCCCTGCCTCACTCCACAGTTTAACCTGTAAGCATCCGATAAGGTGTCAGACCATTTTACATAATTATTTTGTCCTTCATACCAGCATTTAAAGATGGAGATAAGATCTTCGGGAAAGCCTGTTTCCGATCTCATCTTTTCCTACAGTACGCTATACGAAACCAGGTCGAAAGCTTTCGACATATCAAGAAAACAGGCAAACACAGGTGTACTTCTAGTTGTATAGTAAAGTACGGTTTGCTTGAGACACAGGATCGCTGCCTCCGTGGACAATCCGGGTCTGAAACCGAACTGCGCGCCATGTAGTTTGATGTTTCTCAGCTGAGTGTCAAGCAAACCGTCCAGCACTTTTGCAATAATAGTGGCAAGCGATATTGGTCTGTCCTTGACAATTGGGACAACTATAGTTTTTATTAGGTCTGGTTTTTACTTAGTTAAGAATGACTCATACACAGGTTAAACAGCATAGACAGCACTCTGGGTAGATGGACACTAGCGTACCTGAGATGTTCAACGCTGAGGGCATCGTGCCTGGGTGACTTTCATCGCTTCAAATTCTTAATTATTAGTGCCACATCTTTTGCAGTAAATAGAATACTAGATCCACCCGCACGGCTGGCCCCAGCGTTCAACCTCCCACGCACCAGCTCATTTGGACTCACCTGAAAATGCTGACTAAACAGGTTGGCTATTTGAGCCGGTTCACTTACTCCCTCAATGCTAACAGGGACACCCGGCCTTGGATTAAGTTTATTAGTAAGCTTCCAGAACTCTGAGAAATTTTTAGCATTACGAGTATGACGATCCGCTAAAAGGTTCATTTCAATTTGTTGGGCGTTGTTTTGGCACCATTTCAATTTTGACTTAAAACATTTATTTAATAGAGTAAAAATAAAGGTCTATATTTAAGATCTTGTAAACCTACATGGAGCAATAAATGATATGACTATGCCAAGTAGATTCCCAGTTTGTTTTGACTTCCGTTGCCATAGCGGTAGACCGTGGACTATCTACTCGTAAATAAAGCAGCGTCGAAAGAAGAGCGTTGCATTTGGGTTGATTTGAGAGCCTGCCGCTCACTCTCTTGTGAAGCTTGTGAAATACATCAGCGGCTAACAGCATTAGCCATTTTATTTAATCAGCAGAAAGTCATTTGATAGCAATTGCACCTCATCGTAAGTGACGATGCAATCTATGATTTAACACGTCTGCCTAGTAAATGCCTTTTAACTCTCGCCTTGAAGAGACCCAGATTGTATTGGTTTGGCATTTTGGCAACTCATGCGCGGGCAGCGAGTTCCAATCCTTTGCTGTACGCATAATGAAGAAGTCCGCGAAACGTTTTGTGCGTATGACTGGAATATCCACAACGTGAGGGTGAAAGGCTAATTTGCGTCTTGCTTGTGCTCCAATGGTGAAAAGGCGGCGGTGGAACCAACTCATGCAGTTCGCTCGCACACTTCCCGAAATAAAGCCTGTATAACACCGACAGGCAAGGAACTCTGCGCCGGTGTTCTAGATCCTGCAGCCCAGCACAGAGCCAGATCATTAAGGAGCTTCACGGCACGTGTCTCTAAAGAGTCGAGCCAGAGCAGCAAGCCGATATTTAGCTGATCCGCTCCAGAGGTGGCAGCAGTACTCCATACACAGCCGGATTTGCGCCTTATATAACTGGAGAAGCTGTAGGTACCAATGTGGAATACCATCTACCTTGGATAGGATGCCAAGCTTTTTGGCAGCAGTTATAGCTGCGAACTCAATGTATTCTCCGAAGTTGAGGCTTGTTGACAACTCAAAACCAAGCAGCTGGATGTGGTCGGTGCCTGTTCTTGAGACGTGCACCCGTGCTTAAAGAAATGAACGCCACAAAAACAAACGAGGTCCAACAGGAATACCAAATAATGTAAGTTTGTTTCATTAGGCTGCCGTGCCAAACTCTATTAAAGGCTTGGATATATCGAATCATACAGCCAAGGCTTCACGGTGTTTCTCGATGGCCTCACTCGGCGTGTGAGTGGCATACGCTGGCTAGAAGATCCCCAGTGGACATTCTCTTGCAGAGTATGAAAGTAACTGAGATAGGTCTGAAGTTAATAGGGTCAGCACGGCTAGCGCTATATAAAATTAAAAAAAGGGCTGCACTGCCCTGTTACATATATACGACGCGACGTACTTATATACCCTTTGTATCGTCTACTATTTCGTTCAAGTCTGTGGCAATTTGATTGCAATACAAATTTCTGGTCATGGGCTGACGCGAATAAAAGCGTGAGATAATTTAGTCGCGATGCGCAGAACCATCTGAACGCACGATAACATGTTTCGGACGAATTGTCTTTTAAAATCTTAAGTACTAATAATATAAATGCGGAAGTTTGTGAGGATGTATGTATGTATGTATGTTTGTTAACTTTACAGTAATAGATACAGCTTGAACATCAGAATAACACATGAACTACAATTTATATAGTTTTTATATATCAGCAAAATCTGTTTTAACTAGGTGGCTTCTTTCTTTAGATTATTTAAGTACTGAAGATCTGGTTATGTAACTGATGTTAAGTCTTTCATTTTTGTGAAACTTCTAATTTCATGTTATATCCCTTCCAAATTTAAAAATTATATTTTTCGTTTGTAATTTAAAATTCATTGTAAACACAGGTTAATTATTTCTTTACTGGTTCCCCAAGATACAGGCCCAGCCTAGTTTGGGGTCCTCTGTAAAATTCTCATCTGCCTCAACCTGCAATGCATGTATTTGTTTTAATTTAATTTTGTTTGATTAACTGTTGTTTTGTGCAATAAAGAAATATCATTATTATTCTCTTTATTTAGCATAAAACTTAGGTATACAATTTGTACAGTATTCCTATAAAAACAAAGATTTACAACAATAAAACAACTTAAGAATTATAATTATAAAAACAAAATACATATAAGTAATCACAATTATAAAACCTAAGCCTAAATTAATGTTATAAAACAATGATTTACAAAAATACTATAAAAACCTTAACCTAGGGTGCCGCCGGCAGCGGAGCAGGCAAGGCCCAGACTACCGGTGGTTAGGGCTGCAGAGAGAGGAACCTCCTGACAATTATTATTATTATTATAATATAACGAAACACGAGCGAAGCCGCGGGCGAAAAGCTAGTTAGTAATAGAGTCCTATAACAAAACAAGGAATTCTCAGAAATAGATTTATTTAATTTGTCCCTTAAACTCTCAAGAATAAGATGAAGGTCATTTATCTGTTTAAAATTCGTATTTTCTTTATACCTACTATTATTGTCAATTTTACATTAGCCCTGCGTGGCAAATTGATTTAGTAAGTATTTCCGCTCCTGCCCCCCGATTCAGAACGAAGTTATCGACCGATTCGGTAAGTTTGTTTTAATTATAGAAAATGGACCGTATAACGGTAGCAATCAATATTTTCATATGTTAAAGCCAAACGCCTTAAGTTTTTATGAAATAAATTATATAAAAACTACCCATACTAAAAGATGAATTAAAAATAAAAGAAAATAACCGAATCGGTCGATAACTTTGTTCTGAATCGCTGTGCTGGTGCGGTCGGCGACAGTAACCTGTGAATCATCGTTGCTTGCTACAGCGAACGTAGAATTTGTGATTGACGCCCATGTAAAACTTTTATTCTAGTGCTCTGTAAAAGCTGTCCCTGCGATATAATAGACTTCACTTTGATAATTCCTGGCCTTGAATGCATCCGCTGCCCGATCAGGTATTGCTTGGTCATTAACTAAACGTGATCATCACGTTTGATCATGTAGTAATTGTTAATTTTTCATAATACATTTTGGGCACTGTTGGTATTCTTACACAATTATTATTTATAATCATTGTAACTTAAGACTGTTTGATGCCAAAATTTAAAAAAAAGTGATAAACATTTTCTACATCTTGTTCTGCTGAAATGCAATCAGAGTGCCGAGTGCGAGTTGCAGTGAGAGAAGTGAATAACTTCACCATCGCGTTTGCGAGAAACAAAACGCGAATTTGTATGGCATCGAGTGAGCGCCATCTAGCGGCCTGAATGTTGCCCGAATTCGCCGCTAGATGGCACTGACTCGATCCCATACTATTTCACATTTACGTGCACGCAAAACGCTATGGTGAAGTCATTCACTTCTCTCACTGCAACTCGCACTCGGCACTCTGACTAGGTACCTAGATATTATGAAAGCCTACAGAGCTCTACTTCACGAGCCTCATTCAATGTTTATAAAACAGGACGCAACTCACGATCTTTTTGAATCAATATGAGATTAAACGATACTGTGATCACTTATTAAGCATTTTTAAAACCTAAATAAGTATTATTTCAACCAAAACAGGAGCGATTAATGAAACATTTTCGTAGTAGCGCCATCTCTCGAAACTTCCTTATACTACTATGTCATGAACTTCCAATGCCTAGCTCTGGTAAAATTTCTGATTTATTTTTGCATAATATCAAGAGATGACGCTACCATTCCTAGACAGATTTCAGAGAGAGAGAGTACAGGTGAGGTGGGTTCTGATTCGATCCGTGTTTTATATGAATTAGTCGATGAATGCCATATTCTGGAAATGACACAATGGTCTAAAAACGACAAATTCTATAAATGAAGAAATTGCTGAAATGTAGTTTTTTTCAAAAAGTGTGTTAGTAGAATGTGGCGTTATCAGATTTTGTCATTTATAGAATTTGTCGTTTTTAGACCATTGTGTCATTTCCAGAATATGGCATTCATCGACTAAACCTTTTAGATGCCAGCATAGCTCAAAATAAACCTGAATTATAGTCAAGCTGTATTTAAAGTACTTGACGTGTGAAATGTATTTAATTTAATAAAATAACATTTCTGAACGAATGATCTGTAATTTTTTAAGCTAGCAACATTATTACTGACTGACATTGACAATTGTCAATATTGTTGAGTTTGACACCCAGAAGCTAAATAAAATGGGCGGCCAATAACCATCAGCTTAGTTTATTTCCGTAGTTTTTCTCGAATCTGTAGTGTATTTCACTTAGATATTTTAATTTGTGTTGATCTTTCAAGTGCTAGTGTCGTCTTCTCCTGGTTCTCTTTCATTCATGTAAGTATCTGCATAAATCGCCTTGAAACTGGGCTATACCTTGTATTGATTGTGTGAAACTGCTATGTACTTACTTACCTTCAGGAGGAAGGCCAATGTCACCGTAGCGGTAATGTGGAGAACACGGGAAAGTAGGCTAAAGTACGCCCTACGAGATAGCTTTTATTGATCGTAGCTTAAGATTGTTTTATTTAACTGCCTGTTTAAAGTCTAAGTGTGATTGATTAGTCCATTAAGTATATTTTACCTACCTGGCTGACGAGCACTTCGTGACTACCAGGATACATAGTCAGATATTTATCTGTCTTTTATCCCAAATTTCCAGGCACTTTTATTTAGTACTGTAACTAACAATAACTCATTAATAGCCTTAAACTTGCAGAGTTAATTTTTAATGATAGTTTGAGGCATTTAAAAATTCATTATTTAATACATTACAAACAATGGGTCCTTCTTGCTCATTCTGTAGTAGAAGGTTAGCTTGGGAAAGAAAAAGTATGCTGAAACTTAATAAAAATAATTTATATCTAGAAAAAATTAAGAACATAATAGGTTGCATTATAGGTGTCAGAACCTGATCAGCTCAACAATTAAGCTGCAATGTAGTTCCTAAATCCTTTTTAAAATATTAATAATACCACCTAGATATAAAAAAAAAATCATCATTTATCCTAGGTGGGTACCCACAACAGCACCAACAGGCCAGGCAATTAATTAGTGGTTTTCAAATGGACAATATATTACTAAAACCATGCAAGCCAATGTTGCTCTTCAACATACTATATATCATTATATCACTGAAGAAACAGTTCAATTTAGTTGGTTCTTCTTAATAAAATTTAGCTTATTAACTTATTGCCCTTTCTCTGTAAAATCAGCATTTAACATTTTACTTCAAAAGTGATAGATTCATTTTTATTTTTCATGAATAATTGTGTTAGTAAATAATAAATAAAATGGTATTTTAGTAGTATGTTTTAATTGAATAATTACTCACAAAGGTTTTCATTGTTGTATTTATTTTAGTGTGCACAGTCATTCTACCTTAGTTTCTCATTTTTCCTTTTCAGACTAGGTATTATTTTTTATGAAATATGTATTAATAAATATTTTATTTCTTAAATAATAATTATATCATCAAATATTACTTACCAACAGTTACTTTACCATCTTTACGCCTAATAAACAGTTGAATGGCATTACTGATACAAAATGTGCAACATGATAAAAAAAAAAAATTCTTTATTTATAAGTTACAATCAGACCATAATTAAATTATTGATAATATCTGAATCAGATAGCTATGGGAGTTCAGCTTATTACGGCGATGTTACGCTCAGCCTTTTTTTTTTTTTTTAAGAAGGGGAAATGCCTTACGCATACCCGTCCACCGGGGGGCGGACGGGTTATGTCGGACTCTCCACTGGGGGGGACTTCCTATTAAAGGAAACCGCCCAGTGGCCTACCGACTAAAAACCCTACTACTCCCTCTCATCGTCCATAGTGGGGGAGCACGGTAAGTAGCACGAAGCCTTCTACGCGTTCCCCCGGACGGGGCCCGCCTACACGGCGGGCCGGAAGCGACCCCCCCTTCTAGAGGAGGGGTCGATAGGGACAGCCGAGGGTGTCGAGCCGTCCCTACCAGGCGATGGTGGAGGCCTGTGCAATGCCGGCGCGGGGACCCCCGTACCGCGCGCCAGCTGGCCTCCTCCACGGAGAGGTTGGAGGCGACGAACAGGTGGTCGCCGTCTCCCCCCCCTCCTCGCCCTGCGGAGCGTATCAGCGTCGGGATCTTGTTCCCGCGCGCGCTCCGCGGCTTCCTTGGCAGTCACCACCTCCTCACAGAAGGTGGCGAAAGCTCTCCAGGCCTCTTTATCTGCCAGCAGTGCAAGCACTATGCTGGGCAGAGTGAGGTCCTGGCCCACCTTTGCGCACTGCGCTGTGGGGCCCACTTTTGGCACACCGCTAGTGTGTGGTGCGCCGTGTCCTCCACAGCGCCGCACTCATGGCAGAGTGGTGCTCCCTCTCGACGGATGCGGTGCAAGTAAGAGCCAAAGTATCCATGCCCGGTCATCACTTGCACCATCCTGTAGGAGAGGGAGCCATGCGGCCGCTCGAGCCACCCGTCAAGGACCGGAGCGAGCGCCTCCAGGGTTCGACGGCCAGACTCCGCACCTCTCAGGTCCGCCGTCCACAACCGAACCAGGCTTTCATACGCCTCCTTGCGGACGGCCTCCCGCTCTTCAGGGCAAAAGGGTTCGCCCGCGGCCCTCTTGGCGGCCGTCCAGCGGTACACGGCCGCCAACACGCCCGCCTCCAGCTCCCAGGGAGCGGTGCCTGCCAGCGCACAGGCCGCAGAGAAGCTTACGGTGCGGTAAGCTCTTACGGCCCGTTGCGCAATCTGTTACGCTCAGCCTGCTTAGAATGCGAGCCCCTGCGTCGCGGGCGCGGCGGTATTTTATAAGGCGTGTTGAGTCGTGCGCCTTTTCGGAAACTGGATAGTGCGTAACAAAATGTCACTGTGTTCATAATCCTCCCCGAGCCCTAGTTAGATTTATATCTGATCAAGCGTCGTTTGTTAATCGAAGTTCGTCCACGCCCTGCTAGCTAGGTGACGGCTCCACCTGCTGGGTCAAAATGAAAACGGGTGCAACCTATTTCTTCGTAGTGTTGTCAAAAACTACACTCACTAGCCAATACGTAGTGCCTTACATAAATGTGATAACATTTCATGGGCCACTGGAAACTTCTATTATATTACTAATCTTGCTAATATTAAAAATGCGAAAGTTTATAATATTAGTAAGTTTGTGAGGATGTTGTGTGTATGTTTGTTACTCCTTTACGCAAAAACTATTAAACAGATTTAGATGAAACTTTACAGTAATACAGCTTTAACATCAGAACAACACATGGGCTACAATTTCTGAAGATTTGATGTAACCATGTTAGAGAAATGAAGTACACGAGGGCGAAGCCGCGGCAGAAAGCTAGTAGCGTCTTTAAATATAAAATACATAAGTACGTTTAAAAAATGTACTAGTAATGCAATAGTTTACGACTAATTTGAACAAACACTGAAGTCTGAACATTATTGTCATTAATTATGTACAATCACATAACAGTAAGTAAATATTCTCGAATATTACTTTTAGCTTTTAACAAGCTAACGTGACCAGTTTTAATAACATAACACGCTCACGACTACTATATTCAAAACTAGGTAGTCAGAGGCAGGTTGATTGTTGCCGTCCTGGAGAACGAAACACTCAGGGGTCCACATTTCGACAAGTTTTTAGATCCCAACCTAATAGGTGGTGAACCTTCGGCCGTAAAATGTATTTTCTAACATCATTGCTCTTCAGTGTAGTTCAGTGTAGAACGATGTGACATCATTGTATTAATCTCTCCACCAACCACAACCAACCAACTACATGAAACGTTAAATCCCATATTAATCTTTAGAAGCACCCCTTTTATCTCATGTCACAGCCCAAAGAAATGTAGGCCACTGAATCCCAAAGAAACTGGCACGTCTGCCAAGAAAAAACCAACGTGACGGAAAGTGGAGCGCCACATAATCTTTGAGGGGGCGAAATGAAAAAGAGCTATTCCGCTTCGCATAAAGGCACTCGAGGTCGGGTCCACACGAAAGATGAGCTGGCAACGAATGAGGGCGTGTATAAGGGCGCCATATGGACGCCTCATATGCGAAGTGCATTTTTATTTATTTATTTATTCATTGCACAGAATTTCGAGTACTCGCGTGCTTAATGCCTAGAGGCATTCTGTACCAGTCAACCACACGGTCCGACGGAGATATTTCAGTCAGTGCGAAAGATTATAGTTAAAAACTACGTTTTCTAAAAGATTTGAATCAGATTAGGAAAACTACAAAATAATAAAACATTTGATTGGCCTGTAGGTGCAATGGCAGCGATCCTGCCTTTAGCACCGGAGGTCGTGGGTTCGACCCCACCCATGACGAACATTTATGTGATGAACATTTGAGTTTGTTGTGTGTCTGGGTGTTATTATCTATTTGAGTATTATTTAGAAATATTTAAGTATGTATTTAGAAATATTTAAGTTTGTTTATCAGTCTCTGACACCCATAGTACAAGCTCTCCTTAGTTTAGGATCAGATGATCTTGGTGTAAATTGTCCCAGATATTTATTTGTTTTTATTTATTTAGGGAAGATAATAGCAACACATTAATAGACTAATACCTTGTTATAAATTATGCATAGAAAACATTGTACAATGTGATGCATTGGAGTAAGTTCGTTAGATGTCGTTCTTAACTTTTTTTTTAGTTCATACTTTTGATAAATTCTAGGAACTCTTTATAATGCAGTGTTAAATTAAACTGTTCCTTTGGCCCAGTAGTAGTGATCCTGCCTATAGCGCCGAAGGTCGTGCGTTCGAACACTGTCACCCATCATTTGTATTTGTTCTGTTCTTGCATGTTATTATCTATTTAGTTATGAATTTGGATTTTTATAAAGATATATTTTAACAGGGATGAGCGACTGACAAATACACTTACTACTTTCATTGAACTATTGTTTAAAACCACTTATTTCGAATGTGTTCAGTAACCTAAATGTCTTCAACCAGACCGCCAGAACACATACTCGTAGCTAAGACGGGGAAACATATACCATCATTACGACTTTATCCCAAACCTACCCCGTTTGGTCAAACTTCAGAGGCAAACTAAGTGAATGTTGCCGTCATGGTGAACGGAACACTCAGAACCCTATTTTTCAGCAATGGTATTAGAACAAAACGTGGTAGGGGGTCATCTTTTTTTTTTTTTTTTACATGGCATGCATTGTTAGACGTTGATGGCTTTCACAATTTCACCGGACAAGTGGGTGAGCGGAAGGCTCTCAACCCTTATATTTAAGTAACGTGCCCAAGGGTGCCCCAAGGCGGGACACGAACCTCGGCTTAGGGCGTTACTGGGAGATAACAAACGGACGTAGGTTTGCGGAGAGAAACGACCCGGCACGTGCCGGTTACGCGAATCTAAATATGACTGGGGTCGCGGCGCGCGTCCACGCCGGCGTGGACGATAGATCGGTCTGATAGGGGGTCAGCCTTCTGCCGTTATTCGGGTGGATTGGGTTTTTTAACGATGTTTTCCACCACCGAAGAGTAAGTCGGAAATTTAACAATTGACAAACTGGGGCCCGATTCTGCTATTAAAAAGCCAATGGAATCGTAATTGAATAGCGTGATTTTGACAGATTTAGTATGGTCTTAATGTCATAATCGTTTCATTCAATTACGATTCCATTGGATTTTAATTAGCAGAATCGAGGGGTTAGTATCATTTCGTCTAAAATGCACCTGGTCTAAATTACTACTGGTCTAAAAAGCAGCTAGTCTAAGTAGCAAGTGGTCTAAAAAGCAGCTGGTCCACCAAGCAAGTAGTCTAAAAAGCAGCTAGTCTAAGTAGCTATTGGTCTATAAAGCAGATGGTCTAGAACGCAACTGGTCTATGTAGCAAAAAGTCTAAAATGCAAATGGTCTAAGTCGCAAGTAGTCTGAAATAGACCTGGTCTACCTGGCAATCTGTTTAAAACGCAGATTGTTTTTTTTAACCTATACTTTTACAACTTATATTTTTTTTAATTTTAAGTTACTAATATTATAAGGCTTTCCTAAAGACACAAGGTTCCTTCAAATAATTGTGTTATGAAACAATGTTTTGCATTGGCCTACAAATAGAGACAATATTAATACTAACTATTTTACATCGGAAATATACTGGCCACTTTCGATTTTTAATGTCAACTTTAAACTACTATTTTGATTCTAATTTTGCTTGTGAACTGAAACAACAAACTGAACTTGTATATAATTTTACCATGGATACTGGAACAAGTAACAGGGAACAACAGCAACAACCACAATTGATATTTATAGAGAGTCAGAGAGGTCATTCATCTCTATTATGTGTAGGCCATAGGTACAATTTAAATAAAACTAATCAGGATACCACCACTCTTTGGCGTTGTGCAAACCGTGGCCAATGTAGTGCTTCTATGAAATTGGACGCATGGCAAAATAATGTAGAGAAGCCCCCAATTAAGTGGACCAAATAATTGCTTCCTGCAAAAAAGAAGTATGTAAGAATTACGCTCCTGTCAAACAAATTTTTGAAGAACAGATATCCGAATTACATGAAAGCTCAAAACGTAAAATAACTGAAATGGATATGATTGCATCGAAAAAAGATGCTCTGTATAGAAAAAGAAAGAAATTTTTAAATGTAAAAAAAACTGAATGCCAAAATTTAAATGACGTCGAAGTACCCGAAATTTTGGCCAGAGATTTTTTGGTGTGGAGTGATGGAGATAACAATGACAAAATATTGATCTTCTGTACCAAACAAAGTCAGAAAACATTGAATGAAGGCAAAGGCCGTCAGTTTTTTAGAGACTACATTCAAAAGGGTACCCAAACCCTTCAAGCAACTTTTCTCTTTGCATTTGGACATTGGAAGTGATGAAAACCATACTAATATTGTGCCAATGGTTTATGCCCTCCTCCCCAACAAACATGAAAGAACATACATCAGATTATTTGAGGCATTAAAAACAAAGCTGTTGCTCGAAATAGAATTCTACAAATGCGACTACGAAGTAGCCCAATATAAGGCTTTCGAAATGGTATTTCCCCAAGCTCAGGTGACTGGATGCTACTTTCATTCTATTAAATCAGTATGGAAGAAGGGTGACACTGAAGAGATGAGTAAATTTCATTCTTACGTGAACAGACAATGGCTGTCATTGCCGATGATTAGCTGTGCATATGAAAAACATCGCACGACAAATAGTGTCGAAGCATGGCATCGGAGATTAAATAGCCGAGTGCCGCCAAGGCCCACATTCATTATTTTTTTGGAAAAAATACTAAAAGAGTCTAAAATACAAGACATAAAATTAACAAAAAATATTTTTAATGTGTATAGTTGAAAAAAAGACTGATAAAAAATTCAATGCTGAATACAGTAAGCTATTGACTGCTTTAGAGAGGGGATTTATTACACCCTGTAACTGTTTAGAGGAAATAACAGGAGTGAAAAAGAACCTCAAAATATATAAACAATAGTTTAATAATGTGTGCGAAATGCAGAAGGCCCTGCTTGTGGTAATTTTTAGTTTAATTATAAGTATTTTAGGTGTTACAGTAACAGTATAGTTAGGAAGATATTAAGAATAAAGATTTATTTTATTACTCACTTGAAAATAATAAAAAAGTTTGTTTTTAAGACTGACTTAAAAATATGTTACTATGTCTAGTGACACTAATTTATATTTAGACTACCTGCATTTTTGACGAGATAAGATTTAGTCCAAGAACATTTAGGATCAGTTGCGTTTTAGACCAGTACCATTATAGACGAGATGTATTTTTAGACCAGTTGCGTTATAGGCGAGAAGCGTTTTAGACCAGCTGCTAGGTGCATTTTAGACCGATTGCTTGGTAGACGAGCTGCTTTTTAGACCACTTACTACTTAGACTAGCTGCTTTTTAGACCAGTATTTATTTAGACCAGCTGCGTTTCAGACGAAATGATACTAACCCGAATCGAGCCCCTGTTGACATGTGCTTTGAATTATAATTATGTTTTCATTTTTATTTTATTTTTAAATCGATTCTGACATCTTGTAATTTTGACACTTATGCCTTGTAAATTCAATCCATTATTTTTTTAAAAAATTGCATGCTGTTATTAACGGCTGAGTAAGCAGAACGTCCTAAAAATATGTCATCTTCAGTGTACCTTATTCATAAGCAGATAATAAATTTCATTTCATTTCATTTCAATAAACACAAAAAATTTGGTTCTGGCCAAGCTCGGGATCACACGATCCTCATGACTCGATGTCTAAGAAAGGGACCTGATTATAAATCCAGCCTCCAAGGCCACACTGAATAACTGCAATACTTACTGCCGAAAATAAATATATTGATTTCGGTAGAAGCATGTCGTTGACAAAGGGCCCGCCCGGAAAATATAGGGGGGGCGGGCAATGTTTAGCAGTGGACGTCTGTAGTCACGAATGATGAATCTTCCTTAACAATAAAGAGACTATGGCTTGCGTAAGTCGTTGCTATGCATTATTTCTCATGCTGTAATGGCAGTCCATACCGTGTTAATCAACTTTATCTTTCCGCATATTTCACATTTTAACAAAAGCCGCTATGCATAGTAAGTAGGCAGGGTGTTTTATTTTTTTGTCAAGCGGTCATAGCAGCTAATTTACTTTTTTTTTAATTGTTACATTTTACATTGGTATATTACTTGTTTAGATTAAAATAAATGACTATTTTTATTTACATACCTACTCACGGCTTAAAATAACAGTTAACTCTAGTATACAGTACTGAAGTTAAAATTTAAAAACTAACTATAACTAATAAACTATAAGAACTAACATTTGTTATTTAAGTTCTTGAGAGAGTATTATAATGTTAAACGTTACACATTCAAGTTAGGAAACTTATGAGTGATATGTGATGCCTGGTTGAGCCACATGTTAAAATAAAATAAAGGAATATGTGCGAAACCGAGGTAAATCGTTAGTACTTCTATAAAAATCAAATGTAAATAATTGTTTAATATACTTAATTACACGCGATATCGCCAATGCACAATGAGCGATAGTTTCGCATTTAACCGGACACTAGAACATTTGTTACGGATTCGTCACGTCTATACGTTATCGAGATTACGGTTCTGTTGTTATAGCGGAAGTTTCTGAGGAAACGTGCCTAGACAAAACTAGAAAGAGTGGGATATGCCTCAATGGCATAGGGCCAGTGGTTCAGATCCTATAAAGTGTGGTCATCCACTGTTTTCTTTACTCTCGTGAGGAATAATCATGGATATCCAGTTCCGTGACAACGGTAAATTGTGACTCCTGTCAAAATCCACTGCAGTGCCACGCTTCAGTGCCTTTGAGAGCTGGTGGCTCCACTTCACATCGCCACTATTCCTCTCCACCATAATATGGTAAGAGGTAATGGTAACCACTATAATAATATTTAGACGCACATAATTTGGAGGTCATGGTTTGTTAATGTGACTAAAAAACTGTAGAAATTCATCATTATCATCATTGGTAGCCATTAGGGCGACAAGTGCGGCCACTGCACTTTCTGCCTTGCGTGTTTTTAATTCTAATACCTTTTCCTGGTCCACTTAAGTGGGGTTCCTTAGTGACGTTTGCTTTTAAATTGTCTATTCCAGGACTTTTTTTCCTATCGCTGATTTGTTTGTCCTGCTTCGTGACCTACCCACTTCTCCTTAAACTTACCTACCAGTACTTCTGTGCCTTCAGTACTTTCACGGTTCCATCTCTGTTCTATCATTAAGTTTTTTTTATTGTCATGAAACAATTTACTCTCAACCATCTCGCTCCCGCACAAAAGCTCGTGACCCAATTTCTCGGGTTCACCTGGGATGCGTTTGTGACGTCAGTCGCCTACGTCACGGTTGACACAGTGCCCTATTTACCGGGGGTGGGAGGCACCATTCAACTTTAATCCCTGCACATGGCCAGGCCTATTTATAGATCACAACTTCATTCATCGAAGGCCGGAGCGGTGTAGCCTGCATGAATCGTTTTCAGGTGCTTCTGTTTTGTATAGGACTTCGGAATGTATGACTTATAGTTAAGACACACTTTGTTTTACATATTTACTGATAGGGGTATCTATGACAAATGTAGTTAAATATTTTTACTAAACAACGGTGGACAGACCATTATTATCGTTACAAAATATATCAAATCATATTATGCAAATAAATATTTGGGTCTTATTTTATGTAGCCTGTTGGTGAAGTATATAAAAGGTCTGCCTGTCTATAGCGCTTAAGTCGAGGGTTCGATTCCCACATAGTATGTACAACACATTCACAGCCGATTTCTTGTCATGCCCCTCGTGTGCGAACAGCTGCACATACGACGACCTTATGTGTGATAATGCAGATGCTGTAAAGGTGACGGAATGTAAGGCTATGCTTTCCCAAGACTGACAATATTTGATCGACTTTGTTTGAAGATAACTACTAAATTAAAAGATATTTGAGCAAATAAAAGTATTTCAGTGTCTTTAACTAAGGCGGCAACTTTTCCAAAATACGATATAGCATAATTTCACCGATAAAAAAACAAAGAAGTACGTCGACGATTTTTTTGTTAAACTCTCAAATATTCATTATTAACATTTTGCACTTAAAAATATATTTACACATAGATAAGATAGGTCTTTGTAAATTCTAGGTCGACTACTTTTAAAACTCTTTAATTTGTCTATTGTTATTTCATAATAAATTCATTACACGAAAACAAGAAAGCCGCGGCGTCATTCCGTTCGCGCAGAACTAATCAGTGGCCCACCGAATGCTCTATCGGACGGCGCGCTGAATCCCAGCCTTAAATATAGTGTTGCTGTCGACACTAAAGAAGAAGAAGTGTTCGTTTCTTATTCTAATTGTAGGTTCGTTTCCTATACTATTTGCCCTGCAACTCGTATGTTCGGTGTGTATCGTTTCGTGTTAAATCTAAATAAATAAATAATAAATAAATAAATATCTGGGACAATTCACACCAAGATCATCTGACCCCAAACTAAGCAGAGCTTGTAATATGGTCGTTAGAGACTGATCAACATACTTAAATATTTCTAAATACATACTTAAATAGATAATAACACCCAGACACACAGCAAATATAAATGTTCGTCACACAAATATTTGTCATGGGTGGGGATCGAACCCACGACCTCCGGCGCTAAAGGCAGGATCGCTGCCATTGCGCCAACAGGCCAGTCAATCTGAGAATAAATAGGAGCAATTCAAATAATTTAAATACACACATAACAAAACAACTTGTTGTACCTAAAAGTCACGTAATTAATAATACGTCCGTTTGTTGAGAAGGTGACACATTCATAGATCAACAATCAACATGGCGATTCAGAAAAAGAAAAATTAAGTCTCCTTCATATACGTTAATACGAGTACATGTGTAATTTCCATACGCGAATCAGCTTCGTCTGTGATAATACAGAAGGCCCTTTCAAATTGAGCGTTCAACATATTTCTTAGTTATCCAGTGCAGCTAGCTCATCTGTCAACAATGTTATCTTGGCTAGCTGATCAAACTCGTGTTCTCTTGCTTGGTAACTTTGGTCATGTTTTACTCGTATTAAGGTTGCGTTTGGCGCCTAGACTGAGACAAGAGACACTACTTCTCCGTATGGCTTTGGATGGGCTAAATCGCCGGTAGACCGGTAGCAGGCTAGCGGGCCTCTGTCACTCCATGTACTTGCGCGCGATAATCACCTAGGTACCAGCCAGCCGCTGTCAACCAGCGCGTACGTAAAACATTCCATAGATAATAATATGTACTGACGTATACCCTGTCCAGTCGTTTATTTTCTTTTTGACAATTCGAGACAGTTCGAAATTAGTGACGCCCTCACACGTTACCGATTCGATTAGTAAACGATAGTAATCGATTTTATTTAAGAAGAACTTTCAATCGATTTGATAATTAAAAGGTTTTTAGGTTCAATATTAATTATTCGATTAGCAAAGTTTTTTTAAAAAAAAGCAATTGGCAAATAAAATAAATCTATAAATATAGTCTGATGAATCGTTGTAATTGTAATGTAATAAATAATTCTACTCTAATTTCGTATGTACATCCAATTACAAATAATAATTATAATTCCTTGCAAATAATTATCCATGCAGTCATACATACTATTATTTTTATTAAATAAGCTTTTAAGAGTCAATGCTAACAGTCAAATTATTTTTTTCAAATGATCGATGTATCTTATCATTATAATATAAAAGACCTCTTTTATAATATGTGGTTGTTTGTAATGCACAGGTCACTTCACTAAGTGGGCAGTAACCGTCAATAAGTAAGATATTACTGTAGTTAATTATTTCAAAAAAGAAAACGGTAATTCATAGGTGTGAGTTGTCAAAAAGAAAATAAACGAATGGACAAGGTATAAACAGTACAGACAGTACTGAATAGCTGACATTTATATCGAAAGAGGTAGCCCTGGCAATATATGCCTGTCACATGACAGCACGCATAAATTGTAGCGGCCACGTCCACGACCACGATGTCCGCGTCCACGACCACGGTTTCCGTACCAACATTCTCTTTGCACATGCCCAGGTTTTCCACAAGTAAAACAACTTGGTTTGTTCTCAAAATGAGCTTTAAATGCGTTTGATTTATCCGATATATCTTCATCTTTATTAACTATATTTTTCATTCGAATTTTGCTTTTCAAGTATTCAACTGTCCTCTCCTTTTCCGGCAATTGACAAAATTGTTAACGTTCTATGTAGTTATTTATCTGTTAATTAGTAATCTGTGCCGGTAGTAGAGACTCCCCATACAAAGCCGAGACGTAGAGCACAAGACGTCCACACCTGAAAGTCTAAGGAGCTGACAGATGTGGGTTGTATTGTATTTTTATTCACCGGAATGCCGCAAATTTTATCCGGTTGACCGTCCGTGTATCGCGTACCTACGTAGCAAGGTGGCGGCACACGGTTGCTGTCTTCAAATGGTCTTCATTCTAGAAGTTTAGGCCCAAATAGCCTTTAGTTCTTCGAATTATTGCTCACCACTGTGTCGTGCCGCTGGCAGCGGTTGGCGAGTGGCAGAACCGAATTCTCAGTGAATGAACATAAGTGGCAAAAAGGGTTGTTGAGGATGGCCAAATAAAACCCTAAGTTTCGTTAGTTACCAGATCATAGATTTGTTTATTTTTTAAGTTCTGACAAATATTTTGAAGGGTAAATAGAAGTACGAGGGTCATTCAATAAATACTTAGCCTACAAAAAGTAAACGAAAATTTTGGAATAGTGGCAATTTATTTTTCAACATAGTCTCCTTTTAGTTCGATACACTTAGCCCAGCGATACTCCAACTTTTTTAACCCGTCCGAAAAATAGTTTTTGTCAAACTCTGCAAAATAGGCCTCCGTGGCGGCGATGACCTCCTCATTTGATCCATATCTATTCCCGGCGAGTGATTTTTTCAGATTAGGAAACAGAAAGAAGTCACAAGGGGCCAAATCTGGAGAATACGGTGGATGGGGCAGCAATTCGTAGCGTAATTCGACCAATTTGGCCATGGCAACGGCAGACGTGTGAACCGGTGCGTTGTCGTGGTGAAACAGTCGTTTTTTCTTTAATTCGGCGTCGAATCGGCCTAATAAATCGGCATAGTAAAGCCCTGTAATTGTTTTACCCTTCTCGAGGTAATCGATGTAGATCACACCTTGTGAATCCCAGAAAACGGTGGCCATAACTTTTCCGGCCGATTTTACAGTTTTTGCCTTCTTTGGAGCACGTTCCCCGGTCTGGATCCATTGTTTTGATTGCTCCTTGGTCTCTGGTGTGTACCAGTGGATTCAGGTTTCATCGACGGTCACAAAACGACGCAAAAACTCCGCTGGATTCCGCTTAAACAGCGCCAAACACGTCTCCGGTGTGGTCTCACGGTTGCGCTTGTTTTCCGGTGTGAGTAAACGCGGCACCCATCGCGCCGACAGCTTTCTTATGCCGAGTTCCTCGTGAAGAATATGATGCACTGTTCCTTCTGAAATGGCTACAGTCTCAGCTAGCTCCCGAACCTTCAATCGGCGATCTGCCAATACGAAATCATGGATTTTTTTAGTGTTTTCCTCCGTAGCAGCTGTTTTCGGTGCACCTGGACGTGGTTCATCAAAAACCGACGTACGGCCACGTGCAAACTCGTTGAACCAATTCTTGACGGTGGCCATCGATGGAGAAGAGTCACCGTACACAGCATCCAAGCGCTCTTTGATTTCGATGCGCGTTTTCCCTTCCAAAAATAGGAATCGAATCACCGAACGATATTGCTCTTTTTCCATTTTTGTAAAACCGATCGACACGCTCGCTTCCATAAGTTGTCAAATTAAAACAAATGAAGGGATTGGAATGAAAATTTGAAAAAAGAATTAAAAAAGAATGTGCTACACTGTGGCACACTGTGTGTGTGGTGTGTGGTAAAACTCTTTTGAAACTACAGCGCCCTCTGGCGATGAGGCTAGGTACTTATTGAATGCACCTCGTACAAACAAAAATATAAAAAGCAACTAGAATTTAGAAATATTGTGGCCAAAAAGGATCTTGCGGTGCAGGTCGCCAACAGGTATTTCGTATCATTCAAATCGTATGCCATACACCATTTTGAGAAGAGTATGTTGTGCCAAACATGACCAAACAATCATTTGTAATAATATGCCAAAAAATAGATTTGCTAACTAAAAATTTGCGAATAGTTGTTTTGTGGGAAAGGTTTTTTTGCCAAATGAAAATTTGAGTGAGTATAATAGTTTGCGCACATTAGTAATCCTTCAGGTCCATAAGTTATCTCTGGAAACACACCAAGGCATTGTTATTTGTTTGTTGTCTTGAATAAAATTGTTTTGCATTCACAAAACTCAAACAACCAGATTCGTCACTAAGCCTAACATCGCGTCAGCATCATCATAATAAAATTATCATCTCAAGACATGATATAAAAAACTCTGACCCCATCTCGGCTGACGTAACGGTTTATGAAGTAGTAGCTGCTTAGGCCTCGAGACATAATTGTTTAAATAAGTAAATGTTTTAATATTTGTGTGTAGTAAAAACGCTGATCCCTCGGATTTTTGTGATTTGATACTTAGGTTTCTCATGACGACTGTTGTTTTGTTTACCATTTTGTTATCAGACAAGACTCTTGTTAGTCATTTCTCCGAGACTTTTTTTATTACTACGTGGAAAAGCATTTGATAACATGAATAAATCTATGAGACATCATTCCAGAACTAATCCCAAACGATCTTAAGAGAAGTAGAGAATTCCTTCGATTTTAATTATTCCGAAAATTTATCGGAAAACCAAAGGTTTGCTTTAAATTTCGGTCAAATTAGACAAAAAATAATGCTCAAATTGAGCAAACTCCGACAGAATGAACTCAATTTTGGTACAGACCTTGGGTACATTGGGCCATTTTTTTTAAACTTACTGATTTTAAGATTAACCCAAAAAACAGAAAACTTTAACGCTTGACCTGGATTTTTTTTTGGCACACATGGGATCTATGGATCTACCTTTGGCACTTAATTTTACTGATGTACCTGAGGGCTCCACCAAAATTCTGGTCTGTCGGAGCTCTTGTTAATTGAAATGTCTAACTTGACCGGGTTATTAGAGCTGGTGAGTAAGAGGAGGCCCATCGGAGAGCTTGCCTGGTAAGCTGGTGGTCCTGGGAATCTCACCTTACTTACAGATTTTCATAATGTAGTAATCTGCGTCTAGGTAATCTGTATCAGCTAAAATCCTCCGACCTTATATCAGGTCGCAAGCTACGTTGCGTTTCTTATCACGTATCTATTTGAGAACTTCTCTGTCTCAACTCGAGTGTTTATGTTTATAAGACAGTCTGAAAGTTTAAATTAAGCTGCGAGCTCCCATCCCAATTTCTTTACCCTGTAGAGGGACAACAAAGGCAATAACATAAGGAAGAAAAACAAATGATATGGACTATTTTGTATCCACACCACACCGCCCCCTCCCAAACATATGTAAGAGCCCAGCAACTCTACTAGTCCTGGATTGCCACACTGCTTATCCAGAATAAAGTCTGCAAAAAGCTGACAACAAGTTTGAAAAACAAAAGGAAATCTTCAAAATTAATAAGTAAAAAAAAAAGTAGAAAAAACTAAATCTGTGTTGAGATGGAAATTTCATTTCCAACGGAATGAAATTCATTTATGGTTTTCAAATGACCTAAATGTGCACTAGCTGTTGGCCGCGGCTCTGTCGGGTAACGATTTACAAAGTTCTTATTGGAATTGCCGAACCTACGATGAAATAAATGGTAATCTGTTTCCAACTTACTAAGGACTAGGGTGGAAAAGCACCCATATGATGCTGTGTTGAATTAGCATAGTTACTTCAGCCATCAGCTGCATAGTTTAAATGGCATTGCCACGTAAATTGATGGCAACAAAGCAACAGTTGAAATAATTACTGTAAATGGCTTCGTTATCTTCTTAATTACCATTTTAAACATTAGTTAAGTACTTGTGTAGCACAGCACCTATGTGACAAATTGCATGTCATCTTAGTATCTCACATCCTTGTTAAAAGTGAGTTTTTTCGATAAAGAAAGACGTGTTTTAGTCTTAGGCACAAGTAGCCCTTGGTTCAGTTCAGGCCAGTGTCTCCACTTTATTAGGAGCCAGCTACCATTTTGAGAGCATGATTCAACAATATAATCGCCTAATTTACGACCTTCGGATAAAAATGTGTTCAATACATGCAAAACATATTCCAACCTTTCGTATTGACAAAAAAGGAATAACACTTGTAATGAAATCTTGTTTTTTCTAAAATGAATAATTTCGCCACCGCGATTTACGGAAAAGTATAAGAAAAAAAAATGTATAACACGTTGAACGCCGCGCCGTGTGGGGATCACCGGATTCACCGGTAAACGGCAAACAATAGATTTTCTATGGAGTCTGGTTTGGCGGCAGTCAAACTTAAAGGCAAAAACTATAATAAATCGGCCTTATCCTAGGCATTTTACTATGTCCTAGGGCTCGAGCGGGACAGGCCCTAGCTGATTCCTTTCTTTAGATGGAAAATAGTGCATTGTTATGATTTCACTTAGGAATAATATTCCTTGTTGACGAAGACGCAGGTGAATAGCTAGTAAATAATACTTTACCTTAGAATTGATATGGCTTGCTTATTAAACATTCAAAAACTTGTCATAACTCGGTCTGAGTTAGGTTTGTTTCCCAGCAACTCTATTTCAGACGGTAGCGGTCGTGGCACGCCATCGCATGCGCCATAAAAAGGTTAAATATTACAAAGTTAGCTGAAACGTTCGCTTCATGAGATAACTAGCCGTTTTTTAGGTTTTTCGTCGTTTTACAAGGTACAATTTAATGGCTAATCGGTTCTTGGCTCGGTTTACTGCAAAGAAATTTGTATAGATGTCGTGCTTAGTCTTCAGTAATTTATTTTGCATAGTGGCTGTTTTGACTAATTCCAACATTAGCAAATACTAAATAATGCAAAACTGTATGTCCTTTTGCATTTAGTAAAGTAAAATGTTACACATCGTAGACTTAAAAGTTAAAATGATACAAGACGCACTTAAAAGCAACATTTGAGGTTTCCTTGTTTTTTTTAACATTATTAATCCAGTAATGTAATGCTCAGATTATTTAGTAAAGATTATACTATTTTAGTCCCTGAAGTATTTTACCCAGCATGTTGTGAAATAAAATTAAAAATTTTGTTTTTTAAAATTTATGAATCAACACAACACTCGGAAAGTGGAATACATCGCAACTAGACGTGGGCAAAACTGCTTCAAAACTGCATTACCTACGCAAGCCTTCACTGTCACATTTGTTTACACATACAAATATAAACGCTGAATCGTTCAAATAAAGCACAGTTTCCTGCAAACTAAGTCGGAAGGCGTTTATTAGCATTGCAGTTTGTTGTTGATCATCAGTCCCTATCCAGCGCTCGCGGCCAGCGAGCGTCTCTTTCGTTCGTCAGTGACTAGTCCAACTTTTTCCGTGTCAATAAACTTTTCGAATTGCCGTGTGAGTGAGACAGTGATATTGTGTTCTTTTACAAAGGCAGCCAACATTTCCACCCTGGATTTCCTATCTGATGGTACGACTAAGCTTTGGTTCTCTAGATTTCTCTAATAAAGCCACATGGTCCTTTCAAAACCGTCATGAGTTAATTTTTTGGTTTATCCATACATTTTCAAGATTTCTAAACAGTCTGTTACAAATATTCGTGTATTTTGTATGTTATAAATTCAATAAATCATTTTTTTTAGTTACTATTGCCACAAAGCGGTTTTCCGTATTAGTTACGGTGTTAGATTCAATGCCAATTAAAATAAATGCTTCAATAATCTTACATTTAAGAAAAGTCATCTATCGAACTCGGATCCAGAGTTGTTTTTAAGTTGTGAAATGTTTTACTGAGGTCTTTGTTACGTTGAAGATAACAAAGGTCAATGATGACTAGAAGCGATTGCCGCTACAGCGTGATCGGTGGGATCTTAGTTACATAATGATTGTATTTATAACTAGTTGTCCGTCAGCGGCTTCGCCCGCGTAAACTGTCTTTCCCGTCAAAATAATGCCCTAATTAAAAACAAATTGCCTATGTCACTCCCTGATATTGGTGAAAGAATTTTTAAAATCGGTTCAGTAGTTTTGGAGCCTATTCAATACAAACAAACAAACAAAAAACAAATCTTTCCTCTTAATAATATTAGTATAGATGACAACTGTCATCTTGATGAAGACTTTGATTTCCTCATTTGTTTCTTAATACCTTTTAAAGTGAAGGTGCAACATGCCTTGGGATTTCTGCTGAGAACAGGTTCCAAATGTAGCTCCTTATTTGGATGGTCTGCCAAAGCCGGTAAATTTAGTATTCATAGCATTTGGACTTTTGGATTAAGATCCTACATAGTCTGCTGCTGGTCGCGGGTTTACTCCCCCACTCAGGACAAAAAGTATGTCCCAAACAATTGCGTTTTTCTATCTGTATAGTTATTAGTGTATCATGCATGACATATTGCAAGAGTATTAAATTAGGCTGATACACATCCACTATTTCCCACAAGCAATGAATGACGAAAAAATGGCAATCCATTTACGATTTGTGCAAAGATGCCCGCCCCAGTGGGCATATATCATTATTTCCATTTCATCCAAATAACTTTCAAACAAAAAAGCCCAAATATAATCAAAATCTGAAAGTTTAATGGAATGAAGTGCGATGCCTTCCTCTGAAAGAACTTCGCCGGTAACAATGAGCCAGTAATGTGTCATCGAATCGTTAAACCAAATGGCGCACAGTCAGTGGCCAACGGTCCCGCTATGCCTCGAGGACATCCGGCATGCGATACTCGCATTTTAATTGACCAATAGAAGAGTTTTTCAAAAACAACAGAACTAAGATTCTCTTAACTGTTTGCTCTTGGAACCTCTGTTCATTTTTGATTAAGCAATCGATGGGCTAGTAGTGTTTTGCAAGTTTTCAATCCAAATGTGCTGTTTTTGTAAGTAATCAATTGTTTCTGTTGTTGACTTGCATAAATATTGCGTTTCTCCAATACTAGAAAATAATCGTCTGACTTGAATAAATTATAATCAATTTATCAAACGTAGACGTAATTACATTCGTGATGATTAACCTAATTCATTTAAAGAGGAAAGTCGTTATGACGAAGGTGATTATCGGATCTGTTAATGAAAATGTGGTCAACGTTATCCAATCGCCCGTTAAGTGATCGAGTTTGACCCGACGTACTTGTGTAGCGAAAGCGTCAACCTTTCCGTTCTATCGTAGCGTGCTCTAACGGTTATATATTTGGGGCACTGTTTCAATTAAATCGTGATATTTAGCTTTAATGGTGTACTTTGAAAGTCACAATCCAACATCATCATCAACATCATAAACGAACTAGCAATTAACGATAAATTTCCTAATTCCCTTACATCTATCCTTTTTCGTAAAATTTTCCTCTATAATAAAATATTCTTCGATGTGCTGCATGTAAGTTTTATTATTATAAAACTGATGTTGTAAAAAAATAATTTTCACTTCGTTCGTTTCTAAAAATAGAAGCAATCGCTGGTAAGATATATGGAATTTGAAAATAAAACCGATCAAACTTACATTGTAAGTTTGTAAGTTTGATCAGTGAATCTCCGATATAGAACATGAACGGAACATGATGGATGAATCTCCGATATAGAATGGAATAATTCTATATCGGAAAAAAGGAATGATTCTATATTGGAGATTCATCATGTTTCAATTGAACTTTCATTCTGTTCTTCTATTTCATTCCTGCTCATTTCCCCTTTGATAATTTGTTAGGTTTTCTATTTTTGTAACATCGTCTATCTCTATTAAAAAGTAAATTTAGTACCTACTTAGTAACTAATTCAAAATGGTAATTGAGCGTAGGTATCTCCTCTCGACTCATAACCTATGTATGGTCCTCCCTCACCCCGAAGTTTACCCAACTAACAAGATATCGCAACTCCCGAGCGAGGAGTAGCGTACTTACATAGCAGTCGATTAGATACGTGATCAGCATGAAGCTTCAACTGCATATTAATGGTCATTACTGGATACACGATGCGTTATTTAGAATTTCAGGTCAACAAACTCTAATAGCAGTCGTAACTTCAATGCTGGCGTAGTAATTAATTTTGACGTTACTATTACCTAATACTTCTTTTTCACATTTCACCAAAGCACCTATAATTTGGTGTCAGTCTATTGTTTGAAACATTTGAATAGGATAACTTTGGTTAGTAGATGGTGTGAGTAACGGCGGACAGTTTTTAACACATAAAGTCTACGTACTCATGTAGGTGTAACGTAACATCATCGTTAATTCAGTGGATTCCGTATGAAGGTCGTTTCCTTGTTTCATGTTTTTAGTCTTTTTTCACTGAGAAAATGGTACGTATTAAATTAAAGTAGTTGGGGATTTAAAAAGCATGCGAGGTTGTAATGTGCCTATGATAGGCAGAGCAAAATTTAAAAATAACAGGATTATTTGCCGGCCAGTTTTATATTTTAGGGGGCAGGTTCAATAATAGCTATGCATGTGTACTCTTGATGAGCAGAGTCCAGACCCGCTTTTTTTTTAAAACCTCAGTATTTCAGTAACAGAAGCGTTAACACTCTTATAACAGAAGCGTTGAATTGTTTCTGCCAGCTAGCCACAGGCGAAGGTCTTTCTTCGACAATAAAGACATATGAAAACATTTGGATGGATGCTGCTCGTATTGCCATTTGCCCAACAAATCGGTTGAGAACCCGGTTCTTAATCAGTGCGCAGGCAAGGTCAACTCGCCCTCAAATTACTTAAATCACTGTCTGGAGTACATTCACTGGCTATGTTCTGTAAAGTGTTTGATATTTATCATATTATGTTGTATCGATCGATGGATCGATGGTTATTAGATCATCGATAAATGTCAGTAATGGTTCTAATAACCATTATCTTTCTTGATGAGGTTGTAAAATGTGTCTAACAAATTAATCTGATGCAGAGATGCAGCTTGATCAAACTATATTGTTCTGATTTGCTATCAATTCATTCGTATAGTTATTCAACACCCATTTTCGTACCCTGTTTTCAATCATGGCTTTTATTACTAGCTGGTAGGTATTCCACCTGCCTGTAAACTATGAACATGGTTGACATAATTTGTCATTTCCACTATTGGTATCATGAATCATCGTTTGAATGGATATCGTATATAATAGCACGCCTATTAGAGTGACATTTGCGGTAGTTCAGTTTTCCCATAGTCGGTGGCGAGCCTCATATTAGTGCAACCACGTTGTGCATAAGCAGTGGCCCGTGAACTGTACTGCGATACCGTTACTGCGCCGTTTGATCAACCAGTAGTCAAACTACTGTGTATATTAAATAAGCAAAGTCTCATTGTATGTTGTACGTATACAACGAATAGTGACAAACTATTTGCCATGCGGGAAGTTACACTTGAAACGAACTCGTATTTAACGAACAATTACAATGATTCACAGTGATAATACATTATGCTTAATACTCGTATATGAGGCTGACTAGCCCTAGTTTACTACGCTTTGTGGATCTAATTCCTATCTCACAAGAGAACAAGTTCTTTCTAACCGTATCTAAAACTTACTTCTTCTTCTTCTTCTGTCGCCCTCTTCAACATACGAAGGTCGTGTCTAACTACTTCTTTGGTATGCTTCGGTGGCGGTCTTGACTAGGCTGCTCCACTCGTCTCGGTCTTCAGCTTTTCGGAGAGCAGTGGTGATGGACATATTTATCACCGATTTTATTTAGTCAGACCAGCGATGGGGTGCTCTACCACGAGACCTTTTCCCTTCTACTCTGCCTAACATTAAAAGCTTCTCCGGAGCCACGTGACCAAAATATTTAAGCATTCTCTAGGAGCACAAAGTGGATAGCCGTATACTAAGCTGGTCGAGAATCGACTTATTGGTCCTCTTTGCAGTCCATGGGATCCGTAACATGCTCCGGCAACACCACATTTTGAAAGCGTCTATCTTCTTTCGTTCAGATGCACGAAGTATCCAGGATTCTGAGCTGAGTAAAGAAAAATGGGGAAAACTAAGGTACGAACTGAACGCATTTTCGTGCTATTGGAGATAATTCTATCCTGCCAGATTTTTTGCAGTTTGCTCATTGCGTCTTTAGCCATCTGGGAACGCCGCTTTATTTCTTTTTCGGTACCTTCTTACACTACTTACTAAAACTTACTTATCACTATAAAAAAACCCGGCCTTTTTGAACACATGTCGACTTGTTAGAAAATTTCTGCAAATCAACGAAGAGGACAAAAATACTGATGAACTGTGACGTAAAAACGTAAATGAAAAGAACACCTAAACATGTTAGGGCTGCTCAACTTTTCCGGTCGTTTCAGAATTCGGGCATTTGATTTTTGGTCATCAGACCATAATAATAATATCATCATCAAAATAGCCTTTAGAAGTCCACTGCTGGACATAGGCCTCCTCTAATGAACGCCACAGCGAACAGCTTTGAGCCGTTTGCATTCGACGGTTTTCTGCAACCTGCACTAAAACATCTGTTCACCCGATCGGAGGCCTACTCACGCTGCGTCATCCAATTCGTGATCACCACTTGAGAACCCTTGTTCTGTGGCGGTCATCACTATTGCGAGCAATTAGGTTTCTGCCTATTGCCACTTCATCTTGATTATCCGAAATCGAAATCATGTCGGTTACTTAGTTCTTTTTGCGGATCTCATCACGCGAAGCAACGCCAAGCTTTACCAGATTAACGTGCAAAACTGTTCGTTTATCACAGAGCTCTACCAACAGCACAGCGAACGATGCTCATTCCCAAAACAGGAATTTATGAATCACTAATTTGCTTTAGTCTTACTCTAATTAGGTATTAGTATTCCGATCTAATAAGTGGCACCCATAATCACCTCAGTCATGAATAATGAGCTCTCAAGCGTTTACAAATAAAAGTAGCCGAGGCGAAATTGGATAGTGGTAAATCCGTCAGGGCTTCTGTGACCGCGGCCGAAGCCACCGAAGTGTCTGACGAGCCACACGTATATCAGATTAATAGGCCGAAGGACCTTGCGCAATTAACTGTTACTATACTTGTAATTGTATACCAATACCTTTCTTTAATAGCCTCCATTGAGATTTGATAGTTATGTAGAAAAAGGATGTGAACTCAAACCGGTATTCACTTTGCTTAGTAGTTAGTGCAGGTGCTTAGTGTTAGTAGAAAACACGTGTGGACACTGATAGATTAGTGCAAGTGATTAGTAACCTGCGTAGTAAAGCGATTAGAAGCGTGTTCTATTTTTTTGCGAGTGGCCTCTTACCGCGCGCCTCCCATTACCCTCACTCACCGCGTACTTACCACTTAACACGTCTGGACAGCAGGTGTCAGGTTTAGTGTTTAGCGCAAAAAATGGCGAAGTAGACGAAAGATTTACCTTAAACATAGAACCTCCATCTTTTTTGAAGTCGGTTAAATAGGTGTGCAGGAGTATGTAAAATATGAATGTGTTTCAAATTGTAAAGGACTAATCAATCGCTCCTACTAGTCACCTGCACTCGCACTAAGCAAAGTTAATACCGGTCTTTAGCGAGCGCTCTGCTTGGCATTGTCGACAGCGGTTGAGTTTATTAAGGGTTGCTATTCTTTGCCGCTAACTATTTTATGTATTTTAGCTTTAGATTACTACTAGTTAAATTCCGGTTTAGTTCAACTTAACTGTGAAGGTATATTATCACATTCTAGAATTTTTTTACTCAGTCTGCCTTACGTTATTGGCGCTATGTGCTTTGCTATTGCAAACTACATATTTTCATCGCTCAATGTTCAATGCTACGAGTGGTTTGCTGTCTCCGAAAAAGAGTTAAGTTTCTCACAATGAGTTTCGATACAATTTCATCACAATTTCCACAATTTTTTTCGCAGAACTTCTTTTTGTATCATAATTTCTTGAGAAAGTACCCTTATGTGAATGTTTTTTCCTTTCATATTACTACAAGGCACTATCTTAAACAGATAAGAAACTTCAAAGGGTATTCTCATTTTAGCAACTGGTTTTCTTCCATTTGAGAATATCCTTAGGCGACTTGCATTTAGATAAAATCAAATATATGCCAGAAACTAACCCCCAAACGAGTTTCTGGGGTGTGTAAATAAAAGGCAAATGGAAAAGCGTTATATAACATCAGTGTCTCAAATTATGGTGAGTAATGAGTATCAAACGTGGTCCATGTGGAGAATTAATTTAACTTTTTTGATAACAGTTCAATATGTAAAAATGTCATTGACATCTTATTACAATGTTTAGGTACATCTTAAATTTGTCTGATTCGCATTATAAAATACTCTAGGTACAGTCACGTGCAATAATAAGTATACATTTTGGGTTATGTCAAAAACATAAGGATCAAATATGGGTTAATATTGGTGCTCGTGTGACTACTGTAGCGTCATTAGCCAACAAGCTGTCAAAAGGCGAGTGAATAGCAATCAAGTCGCGTTGCGAATTAGAGAATAAGGGGGCCGATGCTACGAGTATACTGGTTGGCCTTATAAAAGGTTTAAATATTTAGTTATCTTAGCGAACCACCTACTTTTGCTCTTATCCTTTTGCTTCTAAAGCCTTAAACATCAAGATTACTGATCTTGATGTTTAATAAAACTAACTATAGTCAATCGTATTGTTTCCTGTAATAAATAATCCAATGATCTACCTACATTCATGCATAATTCATTGGTGTGCACGTAATATGAAAATGTATCGAGAACTCACGACGCTATTGATAGTAGGTTTAATAGTGAATAACTTGGATGCTCGAGGAAAACTTGAACAATAAGCTATAAGGTCAATAGGTATCCTTGGAATTATAGGATTTATATACTGATGATACTGTGGTGATTGCCTAGCCTAGTAATTAGCTTAGCATCAGTAGTCTTTAGCTTAGCATTTGCTATAGTACTCATCGCTTTGTGGTAAAAATTTGGCCGCCCGCACGCCGCGTTTGTTTTATAGTATCTCTATGGGCCAGTAAAATTGTTCAAAACATGTTTCCTCCTATAAATTATTGTGTAAAAACCCCTTGAAGTACATCAATATATTTGCTATAACTTCTCTTCGATGTAGTAATGTCAACCTTATATACATTGTCTAATGCCCAGTTCACATTATTCCAGTAGCAGCATCCTAGTCCAGCGCTGAAATACCACTGGAATAATGTGGACCGGCACTTTGATGTCCACATTGATTAAGCGCCTGTCTGGAATAATGTGAACAGGGCATTAGTCCCGAAGAAAGGTTTCCCTTGTGTTATGGATCCAGAAACAAGAGTTACAGCCGGTTAAGGCGCGAATCAAACCGGCGATCCTTGTCGTATAAACGATGATGACCCAAAAAGTGTTTTCTTCATGTAAAACGTTAGCATTTTTACCCTGACGTTAGGCCGAGATTATTATGACATCTTATTTGAATGAAAAACTCGTTGATTTTAAATGTTCTCACTCAAACCAAGTATGACTACAGCCTTGGACAACGTACTTAGGACAATGACATCACTGGTCTCGAATGCTCGTGGAGTGAATACAGTACCTTTTCGCTTCTCGGTAGTGCAGCAAAAAACCCATTAAAGTTTTTTGGATTGTAGGCGCGCTCGTAGTAAACTGAAAGACGAAATCATATTCTTGACTATAAAAATGACTCGGGCACAAGAAAATATGAAGGTAATTTTAATGAATAGGTCTAAAAAGGTTAATATGAAATTCTTATTCTGGATTCCTGTGCCCACCTATATTATTCGAGGGCTCATGGAAAAGTCGTTGGCGGCCCTCCAAGAACTTCTCTAAACTTCTTTTGCAGAAAGGAACCTCGGGACCACGTTCCATAATTTAGGTGTCGTTGCATTTCAAAAAACGAGCCGTCAGAGAAGCTTTAGATGTCCCAAGCGAAGAATTTAAAGGAAGAGTTTCTTTTGATTCCCATACGGTCATACTTTTTCAGACGCTGTCTTCTGCATAGTATGGTGATTAATATTCACGCAAACGGAAATGCTAGAACTAATCAGAAATGTTGTCTGTCGCTTTACAATTACTTGGGTATTTGTACTAGCGGTTATTTTAATATAGTATAACGTCCTTCTAACATACTTACATTATGTTCACTGTGGTTTTGAACCATATGGAAATAACCTTCATCACGCCCTATTTTGACTTTAAAGTACAAGTTTGTACTCGTACTTTTGATACTTGGGTATATATTTTGTTCATGAAATTAGACTAAAGAACTGTGATGCAAATGAACCCTTATCGCTTGTAGCGCCGTAGGTCGGTTTTCGCACACAGAACAAACATTAGTGTAACGATTTTTGTGTGTTAATTCAGCGTCTTAGTGCTTGTTATAATCGAATTATGTATATGAATAGGAATCAATCTTAAGACACCTAAAAGCTTAAGCATCATTTTCAAAGGTGTCATGGGTAATGATTAGAAAATGATACGGTCGATGTCTCAGCGCTTCACCTAATTAAGCTAATGCTTCGTGTATATTTTGGATTATTCGAGTAATCGATCACTGATCATCATTAAAATAATAGGTTATTTCTAAAAACCCCACCTTTTTTCTTAAATATCGAAAAATATAAAAGTCTTCATTGAAAATAAAGTCAACTGCGTCTGCCTTATCTCCTACAATTGTAGTATTAGTATTCCCAACAATAAACAGTAGATATATTACATGACGTAGATTTGTACAGATATATCTGTGATTCTCTTTTTAATGCGTTCTCAAACCGTCACTTGTATCTAAGTCCCTTCATGTATTATTTACAAACGACTAGCGATTGCCAGCGAGTTCGTCCACGTTTATTTCTTAGCTTCAGCTTTTTTAGTATACGTGTATAAAGTTTCCTAAAACGTAGTTTTCATGATGCTAGAACTTACAAACTAAATTCAGAAATTAATATTTCATTTTCAATGTTTTAAAAATATAAATATGCGCCAGACAACACACCACTTGTCATGGTCTCGAAGTAAGGATAAATATCCCTGTGTTACGAGGTACCAGACAGGGAAATAAGCCAGGGGCGTCTCCCAGCACACCCAGACCCGAGCCAATTTAGAAAAAGTCATTTTTCTGAATTGACCCGACAGGGAATCGAACCCAAGACACCACGGAAGCCAAGGCGAGAAACCGTGCTACAGCACACTGCGCCAATCGTGTCGTCAATATCTTTCAAATACATCGCAATTAAGTTCAAAATAAAATGTACAGGTTAACCACAGTTACGATTTAAATGATTTATTACACGCCATCTTTATTCAACTCGCCACTGAGTTTTATCACTAGAATGCGAGCTGCATTCTACTTGCAATTGTGCATAGTAATTGTTTGTTAACGTTGAGCGGTGGATACTGGTGCAGCATTATTGGCTTAGCTTTAAAGCAGACAGCAAGGCTAAGCTTAACTCCAATGTTATTGTTTCAATAAAATAACGTACAGTTAAAATATCACAACATATACAGGGTGTCCCGGGTAACCTGTACCAGCGAAGGTCTGTGGTCTGTGGACGCCACAACTTATCGATAGAACCCAGTGTATGTTCCGCGATTTTTGGTAGTTTTCGAGTTATGTTTTTTTTTGGCATTTTCTAAAATTTCTGGGTTGTGTCACGTTTTTGGTTACTGTGGCGCAAATAATATAGTTTAGGTACATGTTTTTTTTTCATTATTCGTTGAATACTAGGTCAACTTGATTCACAAGCATTTACATTTATAGCACTGAATCCTAATTCAGAAGAAATATATGAAATTGAAAAAGTACCTACTTAAATTTTCATGCAAAGTGTCAGAAGCACTGTGTTGGAGCTTCTGCATGTAACATGTCCGACTCCATGAGATCCTATCTGATTTTTAAGTACATAAGGCGTTCTGAATTTTCGTTATTGGTCCATTATTTGGTCTTCCGTATGGGTATAATCAATTGATGACCGTCGATAAGTAAAATGTACGTACGTACAGGTACAAGGATTATGGAATGTATAAAGTTGATGTTGCCTCTTATTTAATGACAGTTATGCTTAAGAATATTATTTAAATCATGATGGCAATCATAACAATTACAGCTAGGTCGGGTTCTAGCATACCTTTTATGAAGCTCATTCACCAAAATCGAAGTCTACATAAACCAAAATTAGGTAATGACCTTATCCATACAAGAGACAGCGACCCCAGAGCCCCATAAAATAGTTGATGCAAAACCCTAGAGAGGCTATTGACATGCAAGAAAGTGTACCTAGGCAGGTACAGTCAAACATCGCTTTAAGGGTGACACATGATCTGAACAGAGACAGAGCTTCAACAAACTGGGGCCTTACTCTTAAACAGAATTTCGTGGACAAGCATTGCAGAAATGTCAAATAAGAAATTTATGAACCTTATTCCGATGCAAAAGCAAAAAAATAATGTGGTGTCTTTATTGTCAATCCGGCGAAATTAGGTTCAAAAGTCAGGGTCAGGGGCCTGCTCTGTGATAGGCACTCTCCTAGGCGTGCGTGTGATCACTGGCCGTTTCGTCAGGAAATCAGTTCATACCGGCTGCTCGGCCATTTCGAATTCAATGTTACGCCCAACTTACAGTTGACTGTACATACGTTTGTATCCGAAGTAACTATCAAAAGTTAGAACGTTATTTAAATGAACGATCGTTTTGTCAAGAGACTGCAATAAATTATTATTGTTTGTTTCGTGGTCTTGCTATTCTCATAATAGCTCAAGGATACTCGTGAGCTATGCTCAGTGATCGAATCAGAAATGAGGAAATACAAAATCGACATCCCAGCCAATATATTGTGTTACATTGTCTGTCTGTCACTGCTGCTTATTACTTGTCACGACCACTGCTAAGAATATAGACCTTAAATTTTGGAATTGGGAAGGTAATATGATAGCACCAAAAATTTACAAATGACATTGGACACGCTGTTTCTACCATACTTGATGTACTCGTATGTAGTTATACCTACTACCTACACACAATCGTGCCTAGCAGCGCATCTCCAACGAAGCAGACTTCCTTGTGGTTACACGAGACTGCAATAAGGTTACCGAAATTATGTTTTTTCTGATCAGAACTCCCCGCAAGGTACCGAATACCGATATAAATGCTGATTTTTATTGCCGTTCCGCAAACGTTGATATTGCCTTTCCTTGTATACCTCGTACTTTATTGTTTTTGCTAACCGCTTGTTCCATTCTGGATCATGTATGATTTGATGTTATTTTTAATCTTGTATTCTGTACGGCGCGATGCTCTTTAGTGACATTAATCTTTATCCAAAAGAGTTTTAGAGTTTAAGTAAAATCGAATTGTTAACTGTTGTAGTAGCTTCTAACTAGTACCAATATTATAAACGCCAAAGTACCTCTGTCTGATTGTAAACTTTTCACGCTTAAAACTGCTTAGCCAATGTAGGTTAATTTCGGTAAAGAGATTGGGGAAAGGACCTCTTGACACGAAAATGAAATCCTTTACGATGTGGACTGTTATGAATCCAAAAGTTAAGTAGGTATGTCTAGACTAAACAGATATTTGTGGTATTCCACAACAAAGGGAAAAACCGTTCTTTGGGAGATGAGACCACCTCTGTGATTTATAGTTGTGTCAAACTCAAACTCAAATATTTTTATTTAAATAGACTTAATCAGTACTTTTAAATAATCAAAAAAATTACTAAATAATAGACATAAACACTATAATAATATGAATTTTCTATAAATAAACAGTTTACAAACATAATGCGACTCTACCACCGCGTCGCAGGAGTTGATTCTTACTCCTACGTGTAATAGTGTAGCTTTATTCATATTTTTTGGTAAAGGTTAGGGCAATGTTCAAAGTTTTTATGAGTAAAAACTAAATAAGTCATGAAAGTTTAGTATTAAGCGCTTCCAATGATCTAATGGTTATAAATTATAAGAAAAATATTGAATCATTTGTATTTGCGTTGCGTACATTGAATTCCATGTCTACAAACTTTATTTATTCGTTGGATACTGTATATTGTGTAATGTATTAAATTCACTACGGAATATGGAAATCTCGAATAATAATCGATTATTATTCGAGATTTATAAACTCT
The DNA here is from genome assembly GCA_947369235.1 of Udea olivalis. Classification (NCBI taxonomy): domain Eukaryota; kingdom Metazoa; phylum Arthropoda; class Insecta; order Lepidoptera; family Crambidae; genus Udea; species Udea olivalis. The sequence goes on from OX376347.1 coordinate 2,629,670, forward strand.
CTTTAGAGTCCAGTCACGTGGCCAAGCACTAAAAATAGAGCTCTATTAAGGCGAGTTTTGCCGCCAACTAGCGCCACCAATTGATTTATTATTTATAACATCCAAATTAAAAAAAATTGAGATATTCATAATCTCAAAAAATACATATTTATATAAATTTTAAATATTGAATGTCTATCCACGACTTTTCATTCTTTGCTAAAAGTGGCCATTTTTAGCAAAAAACTCAAAAACAGGATGAAAAGTCGTGGACAGACATTCAATATTTAAAGGTATTTTTGAGATATTAATTTTTCAGTTTTTTAAATAAAAAGGTCTAAATTGGAAGTTAAAAAAATAAATCAATTGGTGGCGCTAGTTTTGGGCTTAACTCGCCTTAACGTTTTAAGGTTTACGTTACTCGCCTTAACGTTATGAATTGTCTATTCTGCCGAGAGACACGCAGGCTATAAACTAAATTCACCGTTATGTCGTTAAGAACAATAGCAATTACGACAGTGGCATCGCTGGCCGACCGTCAGTGACCTTCCATCAATACATGTTTATGAAACTATTATAAATAATCAATTGTCCACCTCATTTACTGTTTTATAATAATACGTTGAATCCTTTTTAAAATTACTCATTGTCTTGGAAAAGATCGATGGAGCATCGGTGATTATAACTCATTCACATGACCCCTGACAAAAAGAGGAGGTTTTAATATAAATTCTTAGCCTCTAATGTTGTTGTGCAAGAAATTTTGGCAACGGTAGCATTACCCATTTGATAACCTTAGAAAACTTTATCCGTGACTTAAAATGACCTTGGACACCCCATCCGGCTATTCATTCATTTTTAATTCTAAATCGTAGACGATAGCAATTAATAAAGGCAATAAAACGTTAAATCCTGTAAAAGTTTATTTTTAAAACAATAATACATGGCTTTATTCATTTTAACTTAGTGTACTAATGCAATGAAATCTAATCACAGTCTATTCTTTGTTCCTGGATAATGCTATAAAATCAAACAAAGGTTTAATGTAGAGTGTAATCGTTAAAGCTAATGCAGACATTAAGGATAATCGCTTTTATGTAACGTTGTTCGACACATAATACTTCGATGTACGTCGTAATGGCCTAACATTTGCCTTTTGGCAATTTGCGTAACTCAGTTTGTGAAACATTCTGAAATTTAGCGAAATTTCTAGTTTCAGACAAGTTTGGACTGCTCTATAAAACGTCTTTTTTAAAGACACAAAAGTCTTGAATCTAAAAGTATTGCCTTTCTGTAAAGTTGACTGTCCTACTGCCTTGTTATAAATGACACGCTGATGTAGATCCGCATTTTATCCTTCGTGGATTAGAGTTTGATCTAATAAAATTTTAAGAATGTTTTTGTTCATATCGTTTTCCATTACAAAAATGAAAGCCCTGAAGGTAACGATTTTATCATCGAGATTTGTTATTCGATAATTATCTTCTATAAGGTTGGATATTTGGATGTTCGTAAGTTCATATCTAAATTTAAAAGAACTTAGTACCCACATATTAAAAAATATATATCTAAATCTATACCCAAGAAAGCCTTAACGGCTTCTTTTTACTGAACTGTGCTAGACCGAAAGCCATATAATTAAATGTGCGCTAGATACCAACGATATTCTTGTTCACAAACGTGCAGACAATATTTGTCGGTTCATTTACGACATTATTGCTATAAACAATTAGTCAAGGCTGAGTACCGCCACACGAGTGTTAATTGAGATTATCCACTAAATCCATCCATTGTTGTGGCATTTTGCAACAATGACTCCATTTTATTGTTCCACGCTTGTTTGCTCGTAATCTGCTTCGGCACACGTCTGCTGCCTTCATGAAGTCACGCACAATGTAGTATAGATAAAAGACTTTTGTGATACCTTTTTTTCTCCTAAATATCGTCTATGTACACTTGTGCTATTATACTTTTTAAATGCTAATCCCTCGTGAGAAATGCTGCTGTTGCAACTTAATTTGTATAAACGGCTCATACCGAACAGCGTAATTTTTTAAATGAACGTGAATTTCATCAAAGCCAAGTACACAATTTCAGTAAACAATTTTATTAGGTTTAATAGTAACTTAGTTGTAATGAAAGGCTGCTAAGTTTTACGAACTTTATTCATAAATAACTAATGTTATATGTTGCACTTTTACGCTTATTTTTGATATCGTAAACTGATACAGAAGAAGTAGTCAATTAGTCCAACCTAAGAAGCAATGAGTTTGTGTAGGATTATTCATAAAAATACTCAATACTCTACCATATAATATTTATAAGAGGTGCTAAAATGACCAGCAATGGAAACCGATCCAAGTTTCCACGTGTTCTCGCTAATCAGAAAATCATACAGAGGACTATACTGAGAAATCAAATTGCGAAGTTGATGATTGCGCAAGTGACAAACACACAGAAGCACCAGACAACGCCGCCATTTAACATTGCATCACACAAGTAATGCACTATACAAACTTGAGATACAAAAGTTAAAACAAGAAAAGTTAGGCTTAATTCAGTCTTAAGTTTGTTGGATCAATACGGACAAGTTGTTCGTTCGGTTAGTCGAAGTAACCAGAGTTAGACGGCATTTTTATTTGGGAAGACATTGTGTGCTACTGCTGTAGAAAGAAACTGCATTAGGTAGGTTGTAATGTTTGTTTCAGCAGGATCCTTGTCGTGTCCAGGATATTTGTGGTGTGCTGTAGGTATAGTTTCAATGATACACCTGATCTGATCTGATCTTAGTTTAACGTCTTTATTCCAGTATTTATTTTCATGTTTAACCACGTTGAATAAAATGCATTTTAAACACCGCTATGAACAATAGAGAGACCTACCATTTTTAGAATATATTTCGAATTCACACCATCTTGACTCTCGGGGAATCCCATTTGAATATAAATGTAGCAATATAAAGAACAACAACTTCTTTATTAACTATTTACTTATTCATTAGTCATCGGAATTTATCTTTGCTTTTTGCGTCATTATAATAACTAAGAACACTTTACGTCTTCACGTAAGAGCAAAGTAAAACGTCAATGCGCAGATACAACAACAATAATTTGTCGACGGTAAATTTTTTAATCAAACACAATATTATTTAATCATAATCATAATCATTTATTCATTCATAAACATAGGTACATAATATAAAAAGATGTTATAACAAGATTTTGAGCTCTATGCTTCACCTACGTAGGTACATGAATATAAGGCAATTCAGTGACGATAAATTTGAGGAGTTTACCCACATACAAAATAGGAATTGGTGAACTAATAAATTTTATAAAATAAACCATTCAATGAAATTAATTAAAAATGTACAATTTTAAAATTTAAAAACACAATGTCAAGTCATCATCAAAGTAATCATTAATATTAGCATATTTTTCGATAAGAAATTTAAATAGCACCTTTTTAAATTATTCATTACTTAAACTTCTTATATCAACAGGTAGTTTAATATACAATCGGGGAGCCATAACTACTACACTTTTCTGTAACATTGCTATTTTACATATTTGAGTACGGATAAAAGGTTTCCTGGGGCTAAGGCGAAAGTCCTTAGCGGATTCCACTACTTCAAATAGATGTGTATGGCATTTAACAAACTTGCAGCATTCATAGATGTATAGGCATGAAAAGGTTAAAAGTCCTAGTTTAACGTACGAGTATGAACGTTTTTATAAATTGTTACTTTCTAAAGCAATATATCTGTCTCTACATGGTTAAATTTAACAAAGGTCGCACTATCGAAGTTGAACGATAAACCTATCTATCAGAGATTCAACTGTATCCGTTATTATTACAAGACTACAAACAAGCAATCCGAGCCACTGAACCGGAATAGTTTAATCAGCTATTTCAACCATCGGTATCTATTGCCGATTTGTAGACATTAATAGCAACGGTAGTCTGTAGTTTAGAGTCAGGAATTCAGCAATGTACTCCTAGGTTTATTAGGGTAAGTTCTTCAAGTCCAAAAATGTTGAGAAACCAACTGTTTTGGAGTTTTCAAAATTACATAAAGTAAATTTGAAAAAGTAACTAAAGACACAAAAACTAGAAAAATTCAAATTTCGGACCTTGAAGAAATTAGGCAGGATTCGAACCCGCGTCATCCACAATCCGGGTCCACTCTAAACACTGAGCTACCGAAATCTTACTGACCCGAACGAATCTTTCTAGTATGTGCTTACGTTGCAGGTCAACGTTATTTCATAAATTTTCTAAGGCAAGTACCCTCTAACATCCCAAAGAAATATTTTTACTAATATTTAAACTTTCGGTTTAGATGAAATATGCCATTTGATTATTATTTTGTTTTGTTTTGATAACGCCTCCGTGGCCGAGTGGTTTCAGGACTCGGCCCGAAACCCGGAGGTCCCGGTTCAATTCCCAGGTCGGGCAAAGTGTGTTCTCGGATTTTTCGGAAAATAGCCCGGGTTTGGGATCCTGAGCACCAACCCGCATTTGGCAAGCGTGGTGATTAAGCCAATACCCATCCATTGTAGCGATGACTTGATTTCAATAATAATAATTTTAAAAAAAGCATTAATTTTTCTCCACAATCTTAAAAGTACGATTAGAGCTATGGACATTAATTTAATTAGAGACAACAATAAAGTTTGTAAGAGACTGGTGCCTGAACTAGGCAGAAGCCTGTATCTCAGAACACCAGGGGGGCTATGCCCAGTAGTGGGACAGAATATACGTTAATTACTTTACTTTGTTATTTTTAGCATTTTACAATGCTTGTTTTTCATATCTAAAGATAGAAAAACTAAAAAAAACTAATTTCGGACCTTGAAGAAATCAGGTAGGATTCGAACCCGAGTCCACAATCCAACCACCGCAACCGCTCTAACCACCGAATCCTGCCTGGTTTCTTCAAGGTCCGAAGTTCGAATTCTTAGTTTTTCTATCTTTAGATATGAAAAACAAGCATTGTAAATGCTAAAATAAACAAAATAATAACTGAAAAGTTTGCTTAAAAAAAATAAGTGCTGATTTATACGGATTATTTTTAGGGTTCCGTACCTCGAAGCGAAAAAACGGAACCCTTATAGGATCACTTTGTTGTCCGTCTGTCTGTCTGTCAAGACCCTGCTTCTCAGGAACGCGTGGAGGCATCAAGCTGAAATTGATATCAAATGCAGGTCTAGTGTCCCTTGGAGCTGTGAAAAATCAAACTTCTAAGCCAACGCAATCAAAAGATACAGCCGTTTATGCCCCACATTTTCGACTCTCGCAAGGGAATCAAAACACACAGGGTACTTCCCGTGAACTCAGAATCTTGAAATTTAGTACGAAGGAACGTCTTATAGCACATATAAAGAAAAAATTGCGAAAACCGTAAATTTTCAGTTGTGTTGATGTGTTTAATAAACATACCTACAGGTTTGTACGAAACCCTCGGTGCACGAGTCCGACTTGCACTTGACCGGTTTTTTTTGCTTTGTAACTCTCAACGAAATCTCTAACTAAGTAGTTAATGTATTAATTACATCTAAGCTTGATGAATGGATATAGCTTGAGCTGAGTTCGTCATTAATAACAAGCATGAACTGTATTAGTGTCTTAATCTGCAGCATATCACCTTTCGTGTCCAACTTGGCTCTATCGATGTCCGTTTTTCCGCTACCTAATAGACTTTTTGCTGATCAGATTTACCTGGCTCAACGTCTGTCGCGTCAAGTGGAGCTTGCAAAAGGCTTACTTCCTGAAAGCCATGCAGATCGACCAGTCCGATCTCGTGACCCAGTTCCCGAGGTCGTCGCCCTCGTGACGTCACACCCTCCCCGCGCCCCACGTCACGTCATCTCGGGGGTGTGTTCTCTTCCCGCCCTCCGACGCCGAGGTCATATGCCATCCATATTTGGAACAGAGTGGTTGTGTGGCTCTTCAGTGGATCGCTATTTTAGAATTTCCTAAAAGTTTTAACTGGTCAAGTTTCTGCTGTGTCGATTGATAGGATGACTATTTTAGGTAAGCGTTTCTTGATTTATTGTTGTAGCTTTATTGGCAGTTATGTAACGTTCCACGTGGCCTTCGACGTCGTAATGTTCGTAATGAACAATGTAGATTTTTTCTTCGTACTCGGTGCTTCGTCCTTGAATTTTGATCAGCCTAATACCTTTTCCATCGGAAAACATTTTGTGGCATGCCTTTTCCGTAATTTAAAGGGTAACATTATTCTTTAGATGGGGTCTTCGGCTTTTGTATCGTATTCATTTCGTAATAAGTGTGAGTTGTAACGCAAAGAGAAATACTACATTTTTTTTTGTATTTGACATCTTTATAAAATACACCCACGTTTCTTGCAAATAAATAATTTGGAATTTGGAAATATATTTTAATTTCAAAACGATTACCTACAACCTAATATTTTCGGATAGAACTATCTCTTACACTTCTTTGTTCCACTTTTATTTTTAGTTCTAGTGTAAATGTATTGTTGATTAGCGTATGAATATGCTTCAATTTTTCATTTTACTGAAATATTCAGATCACTGTGAATTTTATTTTACAGTAATCATTATTAAATGATTACAAGAATTTCCTCCTCAAAATCTGAGTGTACGTACACGATACAAAATTAATCGGAATAACGTTATCCGCAACTTATTAGGGCCAGAATTTGTCTGGTTTATAATGAGCTATCTGTATGCTTGCTGATGTTTCTTTGCCAATATTGCGTAGTCTTAGTCACGCGAATGTCGCCACATTCAGGAAACCTTTCTTACGTTTAAGCTTGCACTCAATGAATTTTCCATCTCTCTCTAACTGCATACGAAAGCGAGGGATGCCGATATTGCAATGCTGACGTCACGGGAGGTTGTGCCCTAGATATCGGTTGAAAATGAATCGCTTTACAATTTCGCTGTCTCCCGGCAGTGGATTTATAAAATGACTCTATCACGTTGTGTTAACGGCTAATTTAATCTAATGCTTTTTATTCGACAAAGTGTCCACTCTGCTACTAGTGGTTCCTTTGTCTCAGCGTTCGCTGCGGCTTTTACATAGAACTTGAGATATGGAATGTGGGTTAAATTCCTCATGAATGGCCTATTGAGCTGTGAAGGAGACGATAACGTTCAAGAAAAATGCTACATAGTGAAAAATAGGCGCAAGCATGAAAAATTGTACATAACGAAATGTAGGCCATCATAAATAATATACTAGCTCATTTACCATTTTAGGCTTTTATTCGTCTTGAAAAATAGCATGTTATACATATAATCCAACTATACTCCATTTGTTAGACTTTTAACTGCTATCGTATGAATTTCAATGGAAATTTGTCGGTTCTGATGCGCGCTAAACGATGTCATTTATTACTGCCTTACCCAAATGTATTATTGATAAAGGTGCTTTGTAATTCTTCGAATTGGGCGTAGGAAGTGAATAAGCTATTACTAGATGACAAAGAATAGGGTTAAATGCTGGGATGTGGAGATTGCCATTTATGAATAAATTGATGATAGTAATAAGTTGAGGAAGTAGCATCGTTTATGAGTGTATTTCGCGTTGTTTTGTTTATAATAACATACAAATTTATCATAATATTCATGTCGTTTGCATCTTGTTATCTTAGGTGTTTCTAATAAACTTCACTTTTAATCCTTTTGATGGCAGAAGGTTTAATACTCGTAGCTAGTTAATTTGATTTACCTTTTAAAAACTGAGGTAAAGTTCACCTAGTAATCTGGCCTCACCTTTATAAAATAGCCGCTTTCGTTCTACCACAAATTTAATATAGGGCTCGGGTGTAATGAGTCTCATCGACAATCCAGCTTTCAGGACTGTTTAGTGATAATATTCAGTATGAATAACAGTAATATTGTAGTCTGCAAAAAGTACTGAGAATCGTTGTAATACCGTTAGCATTAGACCAAATGGCGCCACAAACCAGACTTCGAGACGTCGTAAACTGCAGACTTTTTTGACGGCAGACAGTTTTATAGGAGGCGTACGATACACGAACCTCATTATTATGTAATAATCGCTACCGATTTGGCTACGGTCACTAGGCTTTTTATGTTTGATATTATTTGACTCCAATGTAGCTGTAATACTGTATTTCAGTAAAATAGTAACTCTTTTATGACCCTAAATGGTTGTACACTGTTTTATAGAAAATCGATTCATAGAATTTCGTTTCACATAAATTGTTTCTCATATTATCATTCCATCGAATAACCAATACGCAGAATTACTTCAAAGAAATTTAAATTATAGATTTTTGTTACAAATAAAATTCATTTCTTAGGATATTCATATCGTAGAATATCAAATCAAGTATTATTATTGCTCATAATGTTTGGCTTTTGTAAGAAGTATTCTCAAGGCCTTTTTTTGCTACTTATGTTCATTCGCCGAAAACCGATGAAAATTCTGTCTGTGAAACAAGGGATCGCCACCTTAAATATGTATGTACCTCTCCAGCAATCCTTACCGAGACTGCGTGTTAAAAGTCCATCAAAATGACCATTAATCCTAGTCGCTACCTATTTCTTCTCTCTTGGTCTGCTTTTAGTTTCCTTAACGAAGTCTTTACAAACGACAACTGTATCGTACCGAATCTGATCAATCCACTTAAGATTATATTCATCTACATTATTCTACATGCTCTGGTCCTTTCTTTTATTGCTTGTGCACACTCTTTCCCCTGTAGCAATTTCTCACTACTGGAGTATAGAGATGGCTACAAGGAAAAAAGGAGGGTTCATTAGTGAAAAAAAGATTACCTTATCTCATTTTATTATCCCGTTCATTCCAGATCCTGTGCGCAGCGTGATGCGCGCGCCGGCGTGCGCGGGTGGCGCTCTCCCGCGCTGGGCGCACTCGACGCCGCACGCGCCGCCGCCCCCCCACGACAAGCACGACGAGCACGCGCACGCGCCGTACCCCTACGACGAGGATATTAACCACCGGTTCGCGATATGGTCAGTATTCAATGATGATGAACGCGCTAGTTGAGTGAATTTTGCGTTCCGCAAGGTTGCGTTTTGGCTCATATTCTTCTTTCTGTTTCTTCACCATCTTTAAGCAGACTATCTTCAAGTTTAAAGCTATTCGTTAGGCGGCTCTGAGAACCAACGTCCAAACCGTTATCTGATCTGGCACTGGTTAACAGGGTCGTTAACATGCAAGGTGTTTCACCTTTGCATATAAATATGCAACATCTGTCTTAACCCTATTTAACTATTTCATCCTTCATACTCAGAATTTTTATTTGAGACATCTATTGTTATCTTTTGGTGATCTTTCGTGTAAGCTTGTTTTAGTTTTGTATGGAAGAGATCGTTACTTAAGATCGTCTAAATTGTACTCCAAGTTAACTATACTAATAAGTCCGGTATACACTAACTAAAGTGTCTCACGTCCGGACGTTTGAGTGGAAACAAATTATTTTATTTTTGCAAATATCTTATCCAATCTTGTCTACGACAGAGCCCGTGGCCGAGGTTTTGTTTCTCTATGTCAAATGTTAATGGCATTCATACACTTAAAAACCTGTCGAAACGATAGTAGTGCTTGTACGAGTATGTACGTCATTGAAAGCTCACATCATTTACGTTCTGTTCTAAAGCCATCACTGCATATTTTCAGAAGATCTACTGCACCTGGTTTCTCTTCGTTTACGTTCTTTGGTCTTCACTCCAACTAGACTAAGATCGCACTGCGTCAATTCCCGGCGTTTATCTGATGGTGGCGCAAGAAAAACCTCGACATAGTTTTGTCATGGTTTGCTTGTTCAGCCGCGCGTTTTGATGCGGGTTTTCGGGGCTGCGTCGTTAACCTTAGTTTTTTGTAGGACAATTCCAACGAGCCATGTTTAGTGTCATTGTTATTTTGCCCGCCAGCAGCACGACTTTACTGAGCCTCCAATATTCTTCTGCATCCAATGCAGTGCAGCCTACTGAAATAATACAAAAAGTGGTTCATCGAAATAAGGGAGAACCGTTGAAGCATCGAACATCGGTTCACTACGAGTATATGGTAGTACTTTATATTATTTGGACTTCTTTTTACTTTTTTAACTCTTCCGAGTTATCATTGTTTTTATGTTTTTTCTTCTGATTTTTCTTCTGCTTGACATTCGGTCCCTTCGGTGTCACTGTTTGCCCTAGGTGTCCTCATTCACTTAAGCAGCGAACCATATCTTTTGAGGTCGTATGTGTTTCTTGGCACCAAATTGAGCAAGTTTTGCATTCAATGCCCCTTTGATGTTGTCGCTTAACTATAGATAATAAATCTTTGGTTACTTAGGATAAACCTAGCAAACATATTGTTATGCCATCATGAGCAATGATCGTAATTCACATGGGATATCTCTTAACTACACAGCAAAAGCTAATATTGTTGTATCTTTTCGTTAATACCTGTTTACACATAAGTCTGTTATCGTTTTTAACCTAAAGCGATAGTCAAATAGCTGTAAACCAGGCTTCAAGGATAACGAAATACCCAGTACCTTCTAACTAACTCTTGCAATTAGTGATAGTCACACGCAAAAGTTTTAGCTGGCTTTTTGAAGTTGCCGTGTTAATAATAATAAACCAATCTAGAGATAACTTAATATGTTTTTCCTGTAACGTATGTATAAATGTGGAATTACTTGTTTGTTCATCAGAAAAGCCATTTCGACTTGGCAAAATATGGAAATACTGATATTTAGGATCTAAGATAAAAGGACTCAAATAGAAAATTATTTAATACGCAGTATAATACTTGCTTTTATTTATTTGTTGGCCAGTATTTCTGACATTTTCAATCGCATGCTTCAGGTTTGTAAATGCCTTTTACAGGGAACTGTAGGCCGAGTGTGGGTTCACAAACTGTGTCGCAGCGAATCGCACACGCGGCGAGATAAACGGTCCTTCACCTACATTAACATTTCGCGTTTGTGTTTATAAGTGTACTTACAACTTTTAATTGTAAATTGAGAATAATATTGTTCTGAATCGCACTTTTTTTATTAACTAATACACTCTTATGCGTTTGATCCTACTGTATTGCAATTATAATTAAAATATGACCGACAGCTTACACAAAAAGCACATGACTTCAAACTACACAGATATTTGGATCTTGCTCCCAGAGACTGACCCTAAATATTACTGCAAGATACTTACTGAATGTTCATCCCGGGTGTAGATGGAACTCGAAAACTTAGGCGCTATAGACTGGACCTCTACCCATAGCGCCAACAGGAGAGTCACTTAGGGATATTTTTTTAATTTGAAAAACCTGATTCTTCCTACCGCCTTTTTAGTTTGCTACTGTGCACGTTTCAGGCAAGGCGACATAACGGCTTTGGAAGTGGACGCAATCACAAACACGACAGATGAGAGTCTGCTGGAATGCAACGCCGTCAGCGAGCGCATCATGCTGGCGGCCGGCTCTGGTCTCAAGGAGGAGATCCTCACCAAGGCTAGAGGTACTCACGAACTGACATAAGTCTCATACAAGTAATTAAGTGTTAGAGACAGTACAGCCGGGCTGCATTTCGACTGCCAGCCTAAATAAATATCTGGGAAAAATCACACCCAAGATCATCTGACCCCAAATTAAGCTGAGCTTGTACTATGGATGTCAGAGACTAATAAACATACTTAAATATTTCTAAATACATAATAGGTACCACCCAGACACAACAAACACAAATGTTCGACGCATGAATGATCGCTGGCGTTGCACCAACAGGCCAATCAAAATAGCAGTTGGTATTTGCATATCATTCCCTAATACCCATATTTTCACTATTAAACGTCGGTGGCAATTAAAGCAAGCGGGTCGCCTGATGGTAAGTGGCTACCGCAACCTATGGACGCACGATGTATCAGTCGCGCGGTACTGAATCTGTAAAAACTTTTCAAACCACTTTCACAGGGTAGGACTCTATGCCTGGAGAAACCTAGACAGCCCATACCTCAATTTAAACACTAGGATGCTTAGGAAACATCCTAGTTCATAGTCAGATGGTCATTTACGAAGTAAATAGGGTTGAGCTTGTATCTTTAGCAAGGTACTGAAGAACGCTGTTAGTGACGAAGGCTCACTAGTGATGTTACTGATGGCTAAAGATGTCTTAGCCGCAGCGGGGTTAACTGAGAAGTCAACACAGTTTTATTGTCTTTGCTAAGCTATTTATACAAGATATAACAAAACGCACAGGTAAATCACTGTAGGTAATTGTTTTTCAGTCGATGGTAAGACGACGTTTCACGTTACTAACGGCTGTAAGATGTGTGAGGTAACTCTTGAAATTAGTTACAGCTAGAATATAGTTATTAACACTCTCAGGGTTGAATTACTATGAACAACTACTTTATACCCACTGACTGCCCTAACAACAAACTCAAACTCCAACGTTTATTTACATAACATTGCGTAGTACAGACCAAAATAATCTCATGCAAAATTTTATGTTCAGAACCTGTCAGTCAGTTTTTTTTCATAGAAGTAAAATAATCAATTATTTTAGGACCTGCAATATGTGTAATACCTTATATTTAGCAAATAAATATTTATGATTTACCAATTGTCATGAATATTAAATCATACGTGTAACATTCCATGCAATAATTTTCCACAACGCTTGACATACAATACAACCAAGAAGGCTAGAGACTGAGGAGAGATAACTCCCGAAGTGGGGGTAAGCTTTCGAGGGCCGAAAGTCGTATACTCTGTGCCGGGCAAAACGCTGTATTGCGCATGTGCAGCGGCAGCTATTTGTCATTTCATGGTCACATGGTTTTGTTTTGAACGGTGTCACGTGCGACAGTTGTTGTTTTTTGTTGACCAATTTTGACACTTCGCGAGGATCGCGGCAAAGAAGCGTAATGCGCATGCGTCACTGTGGGATACGGATTTAGTCCAACCCTTTCCAGGGAGTTATCTCTCCTTAGTTTCTAGCCTTCTTGAATACAACATTCAAGAGTATATTTATCTATAAGTTATTATAGCCTCTTCGACTATAACATGGCACACGCGTCACAGTGACATCTCGAGTTCTGTTTCTTTCTGACATGTATGAGAGAAAGGAGTAGGAATACATTGAAACTATAGAAAAAGTGTGTTAAGCATACTTTTTTCTGTTCCTTTGACTGCACACTGATGCAGATTGTAATTTATTCTTCTAAAAATTTTCGTATGTTGCTCTTGGCTTCAACCTCTGTTTATCTGGTCATGATCTGGCTAATAACTGTTTATGATTTTCCTGTTGTAAATCACCAGTGTAACAGTATATCCATAACATAAATGGTCCCATGATTCACAAATAAAGAACTATGACTTTGAAAATCCCATGCTAAATAATGACTTGACTGTCGTCGCTTGCAGAATGCCGCACCGGCGAGGTGGCGGTGACGCCGGGCTTCCGGCTTCGCTGTCGGCACATAGTGCACACCGTGTGCCCCACATACTCGCCCAAGTACCACACGGCGGCCGAGAGCTCGCTCCACAACTGCTACAAGTATGTATGCGGCAGCGACACACACCGTGTGCCCCACCTACTCGCCCAAGTACCACACGGCGGCCGAGAGCTCGCTCCACAACTGCTACAAGTATGTATGCGGCAGCGACACACACCGTGTGCCCCACATACTCGCCCAAGTACCACACGGCGGCCGAGAGCTCGCTCCACAACTGCTACAAGTATGTATGCGGCAGCGACACACACCGTGTGCCCCACCTACTCGCCCAAGTACCACACGGCGGCCGAGAGCTCGCTCCACAACTGCTACAAGTATGTATGCGGCAGCGACACACACCGTGTGCCCCACATACTCGCCCAAGTACCACACGGCGGCCGAGAGCTCGCTCCACAACTGCTACAAGTATGTATGCGGCAGCGACACACACCGTGTGCCCCACATACTCGCCCAAGTACCACACGGCGGCCGAGAGCTCGCTCCACAACTGCTACAAGTATGTATGCGGCAGCGACACACACCGTGTGCCCCACCTACTCGCCCAAGTACCACACGGCGGCCGAGAGCTCGCTCCACAACTGCTACAAGTATGTATGCGGCAGCGACACACACCGTGTGCCCCACCTACTCGCCCAAGTACCACACGGCGGCCGAGAGCTCGCTCCACAACTGCTACAAGTATGTATGCGGCAGCGACACACACCGTGTGCCCCACCTACTCGCACAAGTACCACACGGCGGCCGAGAGCTCGCTCCACAACTGCTACAAGTATGTATGCGGCAGCGACACACACCGTGTGCCCCACATACTCGCCCAAGTACCACACGGCGGCCGAGAGCTCGCTCCACAACTGCTACAAGTATGTATGCGGCAGCGACACACACCGTGTGCCCCACATACTCGCCCAAGTACCACACGGCGGCCGAGAGCTCGCTCCACAACTGCTACAAGTATGTATGCGGCAGCGACACACACCGTGTGCCCCACCTACTCGCCCAAGTACCACACGGCGGCCGAGAGCTCGCTCCACAACTGCTACAAGTATGTATGCGGCAGCGACACACACCGTGTGCCCCACCTACTCGCCCAAGTACCACACGGCGGCCGAGAGCTCGCTCCACAACTGCTACAAGTATGTATGCGGCAGCGACACACACCGTGTGCCCCACATACTCGCCCAAGTACCACACGGCGGCCGAGAGCTCGCTCCACAACTGCTACAAGTATGTATGCGGCAGCGACACACACCGTGTGCCCCACATACTCGCCCAAGTACCACACGGCGGCCGAGAGCTCGCTCCACAACTGCTACAAGTATGTATGCGGCAGCGACACTAATCTGAAGCTGCCGTTCAATTTGAGCCAAAAGTAATTTCAGCGCTTTCATAACTTTTCGCCTTTTTTTTTTGTTATCCGGGTGAGAAATGCATTACGCACTACCCAACTGCCTGGGTCGGGCAGTGGGGGAGTGTAGGACTCTCCGCCGGTGAAACCGGCGGCATACCCACTAAAGAACACCCGGGTATACCTCGCCGCTATGAAATTGGGAGACATGGAGCCTAAAGGATTACCACGTTGCCCCAGCGGTCGGCCCAGCCTATGCGCCGGGCCTCCTCACGCTACGGGGGCATCCCGGTATACTGGGACACCCCCAGACGGGTGCACCTTGGAATAGGGTGTAAGCCCCCCGGTACGTCAGAGGTCACTCCTGACGTAACCACTGGTTGAGGACCGGCCGTATTTGGTATCCTGGCCATAGAGCGGGTCAGCCAGGTGCTCCGCCCACCTCTGCGTGAGCGCCTCCTGCGCTCTCCTCCGAGCCCCTTCCACCACGTCCTGGAAGGGGCGCTCGCCCTGGGCTCTCGCTGCTGCCCTGTGCTGGTAGACAGCAGCGAGAACTCACGCATCCAACTCTCACGGAGGCATACCTGCGAGAACGCAGGCTGCCCCCGCCGAGATGGTGCGGTACCCTCGGTTGGCTCTCACCGCCATGACCCTTTGCGGAGCTCGCAAGAGGGAGATGTTGTGGGCGGTGAGAGCATCCGCCCAAATTGGCGCTCCGTAGAGCGCCATACTGCGGATAACGCCAGCATAAAGCCGCCGGCATGATTGATGATTGTGCCCCCGCGGAACGGATAAGGCGGGGCTCGAGGCGGGAGAAATGTTCCTCGAATCGCCACCGCCCATCCAAAAAGAGGTACAGATATTTGATCTGGACCATGACCCGCACCGTCGTCCCATTGAGGGAGACCGAGGCACCAGGCGGTGGTCCCTGCCGAGGCCCGTGGAAAAGGAGGGCCTCGGTTTTGTGTAAGGCGACCTTTAGGCCCAGCGCCTCAATGAGTCCAATCACGAGGCAGGCGCCGACCTCCGCCAGCCTCTGGTCATCCGGAAAGGTGTGTCCCCTCGCTACGACTAGGGTATCGTCCGCGTAACAAATGACGCACATCCTGGGCAGGAGCGCGCCGCGGAGAACCCAGTCGTAGCCTATGTTCCACAACAGGGATAACTTTTCGCCTGGCCCAAATTGAAAAGCACTTTCGAAGCACTGACATTGCTGAAAGCTTTCAAATCAAATCGGACCGGAAGATTATCATCACACAACCTAAAATTTACGAATAAATTGGTTTGTAGTCTTTCGCAAGCTGTTGACACTTTTATAAATTAAAAGGTTTCAGAACATCAGCGCCAAAGAAGATTTTACCACTCACAAGTTTGTTATGGCTATTTCAGTGCATTATCTAAAAAAATACGTAACGTTAATATGTGACGTTTCTTCTATGAATTTGACATAATGCTTACAGTACTAACACCCAAGAGCAAAGGTAACGTAAGCGCAAGATAGCTAATGGCGGAGTTCATGACGTCGTCGCGCATCTGTCGATAGCGCGCTATCATACAATAAGGACGCTTTTGAGCCCTATATTAGTATATTTTATATCGAGGGGCTAAACGAAGCCATAATATACCAGAGGTGGTTTGACTCCCGAGCGTGCGAGGGAGTCAATGAAACCGAGGGTATATTAAGTTGGCGTTTAGTCTCGAGGTGCAAACTGTACTTTTCACTTCGAGTGCGAGAAAAATAGTCAATTTAGTACAAAAACATTTAAAACCAAACTTTACACTTGGAGAAAAGTTACGAAATTTTCGTGGTCAGTTTTTTCTTCTGAACTGAACCACAGATTAACAATTTAAAACACATGGCACCACCTTCTTTGCGGACAAACCATGGAACTAAAACTCTCAACATTTTTCCAATGAAGACGGTCCACACTCCACAGATAATAGTATATTTTTACTGGCTGTTTGAGTTTGTCACATGAAGGAAATTAAAAAACTAATTACTTTTTACTCCCTAGGGCCTAAAGTGGTCACTTTAGCCCCGCTTCGTGGGGCTATATTGGCGTACTTTTAGAGCATGCGAAGTGAAATAGTATATATTATATCAAGGGACTAAACGAAGCTATAATATACCAGAGGTATGACCAAACCCTTAAACAACCTCTGGTATATTATGGCTTCGTTTAGTCCCTCGATATAATATATACTATTCTTTCCAAATCAAACCACTGTCTAGAACTCTAGAATGACGGTAGAGTTATAGTTTGTTCATTTGTATTATAGTATTACTCTATGACTATTAGAGGGGATACGCACAAAGAGTATAATAATGTTTTTTTTAAATAATTTGTAATAAGTGCTTGTTCAAACTTGTATGAATGTGAATGAATCTTGTATAAATCTACACTAATATTATAAAGAGGTATGCGTTTGTGAGTTTGTATGTTTGAGGTAGGTAATCTCTGAAACTACCGAACCTACTCCAAAAATTATTTTACTGTAAAAAGCTACATTATCCCTGATTGCTATTGCCATTTAATTTTTTCAAAAACGTTAGGGTTCTTATGATATGTAACCCAATGTGTGAGAAAAAATTAACCACGCGGGCGAGCGCAAAGCTAGTAAATAATATTTACTTTAATAATCACACCACTTTTTGATCAGAACAGTTGATTTTTAATAACTTTATTCACTTAGCTAGAAATTACGTGTTATCGCTACTTTATCACATTGTCTGTAACATATACCCAGCCAGGCCCATCTTACCCTTTATGCACTTTAGGCAATCTTGAGGGCCTCTAAAATCATTAAATAAATATCTGGGACAATTACACCAATATCATCTGACCCCAAACTAAGCGGAGCTTGTACTATGGGCGTCAGAGACTGATAAACATACTTAAATATTCCTAAATTATTATTTTTTATTTTTTTCATTCTTCTTAAAACTTACTAAGCTAATTTTACAATTCTGCCAAACACAGACACAGTTTATCGGCAGCAGTTCTCATTTACTACCTTCTTAATCTATCGTAACAAAATTCTAAGAATTTCTATTGAGTAAGCCAAATTATATCAAACGATTTCCAGCTACACAACTCATTTTATTATGTTAATAGTTCCATCGTGCAGCATGAGTATTTAGCCCATGCCGCATAACAAAATCATGTACGTAAACCCATTTTCAAACTGCATAGCAATAACAATAACAATTGGTCACTCGGCTGATCTTTCTCTCTGCTGTGCACTGTCTCCGATCAGCATAGACCACCAGAGTGGCAAACGTCACGGACATAGTAATAAATAGTGTTTTTAAGCACGACTCAAGATATTTCTGGAGGAAACATCTTTCAGCACTTCCTCTGGGAGCTGATTGCTAAGGTTGGGTACCATATATCGTCTCTGCGCTTACCATAATAGTCCTTATTCTAGGGACCGACATTGTAGACTTACTGGCTAGACGGGTTGGTTACGTATGTACTCTTGATTTGTTATGCTCAGTTTTACCATATTGCTCTATTATGATGGCTAATTTAATTTAATTATGTATTCAATGGGGTTTTTCCCATTTTCTTTGCATAAGCCAAACAACTTTTCATAACATACTTGAAAACAGAGTATCACACAGACACACAACTAACACAAATGTTCGTCACATAAATGATTGTCATGCCATTGCACCAACAGACCATTTTTAGATTTTAGAACATATAAACAAGATAAACTCATATTCTAAATATTCGTTATAGTATTAACTAATATTTAGAATATGAGTAGCTTTTAGTTAGGTCATAAAAATTTAATTTTTGTAATTTAAATGTCCCTCACATAATTATTGTAAATGTGTATACGCTTGCAAAAGCAGGATCAAGTGATACTTTGTTAGTTATAAGATCTATGTACATACCTTTTTCCATACACAATAAAGACTTACTTACTTACTAACTAAGAATAAACGGGCCATCCTCCTAATGTGTCCAGGGGCCTAAAAAGGATAAGATTTCTCTTATTTTCTTTTATTTCAATATCATCCCGAAAAGATTGTGTAAAGTATGGTAGAGTTCCGGATGGTCAATAGTAAATTCCTACATTTGTTGTTCATATTTACTAAGCGAACACAAACTTACATCGTTGTCTGAGATTTAAAACGCATATTTATCCATATTAAACGTTTATGTAAGTAAACCAGACACAATGGAAATTTTATGGTTACGTCCTAAATGACGTCTTTGCACGAATATGTTAATAAATCTGATGTTTATTTCAAAACATAATCAAGTTCACTAGAACGATTGTAGCCGAACAACTGCCTAAATCATAGTTTTTACGTGTAAAATTCACAAACATGTGAATTATTATATTCGTTTTCTTTCAATGAGTAGTGTTCGTATAAATATCAGGAAATAGAAAAGGTGGCGATTAGGTTCGCGACCGAGACCGGATACAGTACTTGTCACTATTCAATTGCTTCTGAATTAACGACCTAGATCGAAGACGGCGAAGCGAGACGTTTAAGGCTGGCTGTGGATTGGAAGCGGATTGGCAAGGTCGCATTGTTGAAAGATACTTATTGTTATTTTATCAATTGCAATTGAAAGTATATTTGTATCCTTTGCTAAGATATATATTATAACCCGAGTTTAATAACTGTGCACCTCGAGCTGTCAAAGCGTTAGGTTGGCAGCATTGAATTTCACCCGCCCGCTAACTTACTCACCACTCCGCACACACCTGCCACCGTGTCAGTCACTATTGGCGGGTGAAATTCAATGCTGCTAACCTAACGATTTTGACAGCTCGAGGTGCACAGTTATAAAAATCCGGTTATACTACTGAATATTTTTTTACGGAAATGTTATGCTTTGTTTGGAGTAACGCAGCTGTAAAAATTTGCCTATTCTTTACATCGCATTCATGCGTTTTATTAAAAAACCTTCAAATCCGTGTATTTTGAGTACCATAAATTTGTCGACCGACTTTAAACAAGAGGGGATTCCTAATTTGGCTGTATGTTTTTCAAATGATTCGTGGTTTTGTTTCAGAAACGTGCTGTCCATTGCTTCGGAGCTGGGCGCGCGCTCGCTGGCGCTGTGCGTGCTGAACACGCCGCGCCGCAGCTTCCCGCCCGACACCGCCGCGCACATCGCCTTGCGTGAGTCTGCTCATTATACGTTAGCTTCCGCAGTGATTTCGTTTACGTAGACGATGCTTTGATGTCATGTTTGCAGTTTTATTTCTTTCGATTGCGATACTGTACAATTTTCGACGACACGGTTGGTGTAGTGCGCTGAAGCACAGTTCCTCGCCTCGTTTTCCGTCCAGGTTCGATTCCCGGTCGGGTCAATTCAGGAAACGATCTTTTATAAATTGGCTCGGGTCTGGGTGTGTTGGGTGGGAGACGCTCTTAGCTTAACCCTTGTCTGGTACCTCGTAACAAAAGGATATTACTACTTACTTCTTTCGAGACAACTGTTGTGTTTTCTAGCGCATATTCATTTATTTAAATTAAAGTATTTAAGACTGAAAAGCACTTAACACACAAACAATGCCTTCTTGGCCTGGCACCATCTAGCTGTGCTGAAAAACTACGTTTTTTGTTGTGAACTTGATGTTCATGAAGCATAATTAGAATGTTGGTGAATAATAATGAATATCATTCAATTATCGAACCAAGATGTAACATATCGACGACACTTCCATAGAAAACCAGGTGACTCTAATATCACACACGCACAGCGTATTCTTACAGATTTTTATGCGCTTGTGTGTGTGCCAGGGCAGTTTCCGACACGTAAACAGCGATCGTTGCGTTCATAAATTTGTATGCCGTTTTGGTTCCATTTTAAATCACTAGGGGCGCTGTACCAAAATCCCATTAAAAAATGTCAACGCGGTTTACGTGGATAGCGCTATCACTTCCATAGAAAACCAGGTGACTCTAATATCATACACGCACAGCGTATTCTTACAGATTTTTATGCGCTCGTGTGTGTGCCAGGGCAGTTTCCGACACGTAAACAGCGATCGTTGCGTTCATAAATTTGTATGCCGTTTTGGTTCCATTTTAAATCACTAGGGGCGCTGTACCAAAATCCCATTAAAAAATGTCAACGCGGTTTACGTGGATAGCGCTATACGTTAGAGCTATAAGTGCCTCTCTCTTGCAAGTTTCCTAACAATACCGAGCTCTTCAAAGCGCATAACTTTGTACCGGCGCTCAATTTTTGGAAAAGCACTAACAGGCTTAATGTTAGGCCGAGCGTGCCTGTGAGCGTTAACGGCATTTCTGGCGCAGAACATTGCTGAGATGTTCAAAGCTCATTTCGCAATAGAAACGCTGCTGGGACTACCGTGTCGGGAGTTCGATGCAAAGGATCAGGTTGAAAAGCCTCTGCCAGTTATTACGCCAAAACAAATAAGGCAGCTTTTAAAAACATGACTAGAGGCAAATCACCAGGCCACGATGGACTTAGCATTGAACACCTGCAATATGCGGGATTTCACTTGTCTCGTGTGCTCGCGCTGTTATTTAATGTATGCCATTCATACCTTCCTCCAGAGCTGATGCGGACCCTGATGGTGTCATTTGGTAAAAGAAAAACGGGTGATGTGTCTGATAGAAATAATTATAGGCCTATTTCTTTGGCTACAATCATGGCAAAAATACTTGACAGTGTGCTCAACTCACAGCTGAGAGAGCACGGCCAGCTGAACGACGCTCAGTTCAGCTTTCGACCTGGGTTGTCAACAGAGACCGCTATCCTAGCCTTAAAGCACACAGTCAATTATTATACTGACAGAAAGACTCCCATATATGCATGCTTTCTGTATTTGACGAAGGCATTTGATATGACGACGCTGCCAACAGGGTTCGCAACTCTGATGAGGTACTGGTATCTGAATCAGGAAACCAGTGGGAGGGGGAGCTCTCGGAACCATTTAGACCAAATTGCGGAGTAAGACAATGGGAACTGAGTTCTCCACTGCTCTTTAACTTGTACATGAATGGTCTGGTCGAGGGGCTCAGCAGCATGCGTATCGGCTGCTATATAGACGGTGTCTGTCATAACGCCAGAAAGACTGAGGTCATGGTTTTCAGGTCTGGCACCAGATGTCCTGCTTCTGTTCCTCGTATTTGCCTTAACAGTGTCAAATTGCATAGAGCATGTCAATTTATGCATCTGGGGCACTTGGTAACTGATGACCTCAGAGATGATCTCGATATGGAGATGGAACGCAGAGCATTGTCAGTCCGGGCCAACATATTGGCTCGAAGGGTTTTCCGGTGTGCAGTGGATGTAAAAATTACATTGTTTCAAGCCTACTGCACATCATTATACTCATCAGCCCTGTGGTTTCAATCACACGCAAAAGGCTTACAATGCTCTGCGAGTTCAGTTAAATAACGCGTTTAGGGCGTTGCTGCGTCTGCCGCGCTTCTGTAGCGCTTCAGTCATGTTCGCCGAGACACACACTGATGGCTTCGATTCCACCTGGCGCAAGAAATCCGCCTCGCTACTGCGCAAGTTGCGCCACACCCTCAGCACCATCCTACGTGTGATAGCCGACCGGCTCGATAGCCCGTTCGTGTGGACGCTGGTTAAGCAAACACGGTCATGTTTAGTTATTAAGTACTAACATAGTATAGTAAGTTTAATTGTAGCTGAGTCTGTGGACCTACGATGTCTTATTTGAATAAATAAAAATAAAAAATCTATTATCTTGCAAACATCATTACTTTAGTAAACATTTTTTCTTCACTTGTCATGCTCTGAAAGTATGCCAATATAGCCCTACGAAACGGGACTAAAGGGACTACTTTTGTCTCCAGGGAGTAAAAAGTAATTAGTTTTTTAATTTCCTTCATATGACATAGACAAACTCAAACAGCCAGTAAATATACAATTGTCTGTGGACCATCTTCATTGCGAAAATGTTGAAAGTTTTAGTTCCATGGTTTGTCCGCAAAGAAGGTGGCGCCATGCCATGCCATGTGTTTTAAATTGTTAATCTGTGACTGGTTCAGAAGAAAATACTGACCGCGAAAATTTGAGAACTTTTGTCGAGTGTGAATTTGTTTGGTTTTAAATGTTTTTGTACTGAATTGACTATTTTTCTCGCACTCAAAGTGAAAAGTACAGTGCACCTCGAGACTAAACGCCAACTCGGTTTCATTGACTCCCGAGCGGGCGAGGGAGTCAAACCACCTCTGAGTACCTCGATATAAACTATACTATTCGTAGGCAGCCATAAACACTTCAAAAACGGAGCATTGCTTTTGTTGTTAATAAAACACAATCACAGCCATTACAGCCAGAAACTTTTACCATTTATAACCTGAATGAATATGAAAATATTAACAAAGATTTGATGTGCAGTCAGGACTGTTTGTCGAATATAAAACTGCATTGTCAATACGGTAGTTTACATTTTCTTTGTTGAGGTGTTATCGAAAGACCTCTCAATAATAGAAACATTGGTAAAAGAAATATTTCGAAAACACGAAAACTCCCCGAGAAATGACAATTTTGAATAAAGACGTCACAGGTTGCCTATATCTATGCGTTCTGCAAGATACTTGTCCGGCAAATATGTTAAATTTGCGTTTATGAATATGGTTTCTCAACAAAAGTTACTATAAAATGTGTGGATTACCGAACGGTATACTAATTTTCATTTATTTTACACTTTTTAAATTTGACTTACCCACCTGAGTTTGAACAGCCATAAAATTAATAATACCTAAGTAAACAAACTAAAAGTTTACATATGCCCCATTTTTAGTGTATATTTGATTATTTTCAATCATTTTTAGAATTCGATGATGTTGTCAACTACCCAATTGTATGTACTCACTCATATATCTCATCCATCACAGGTACGATCCGCTGCCACCTAGAACAAAGCCGCCTCCCCTCCCTGGTGGTGCTGGTGTGCGCGGCGCCGGACGCGGCGCTGTACGCGGCGCTCGCGCCCGCGTACTTCCCGCGCAGCCTGGCGGAGCAGCGCGCGCCCGCGCAGCCCGCGCTCGCGCCGGAGCTGCAGGAGCGGCGGATCCGGATCATACATAACCCGCACGAGCATAACAATGATAGCAGTGAGTGTCTTATGCTTTATAGGTTTTCAATTTTATAAACGACGACAAGATTGGCGTAATATGCTGTAGCACGGTTTCTCGCCTCGATTTCCGTTGAGTCCCGGGTTCGATTCCCGGGTGGGTCAATTCAGGAAACGACGTTTTCTGATTTAACTCGAGTCTGGGTGTGCTGAGAGACGCCCCTGGCTTATTTCCTTGTGTGGTACCTCGTAACACAGGGATATTATTCCATACTTCGAGACCATTACAAGAGGTGTCTGGCGTATATTTATTTATTTATAAAGGGTTTTTCAACAAGACCGGATAAATGTTGAAATGGAATTAAACAAGCTGTGTGTAAGGTATTAACGAATTTCTTTTTTTATTTGAAAGGGCCATGTATGACATTAAGTATGGAATAAGACATCGTTCAAATGCTCGCCTCGACTTTTAGAGTGAGTGGGCCAATTATCAATTACTCTTTCGCATAGATCCGACGCAAATTACGCGATGGCCTGTGTTATGTTCACCTTAAGGACATCGGCCAGATGTGGTTTGTTCGCATACACGTGAGACTTCAAGCAATCCCACAAGAAAAAGTCTAGCGGGGTCAAATCACATGACCTTCTCCACAAGGAGGGTCTATGCGTGCATATACCGCTCCCACAAAGGCGACGCCGAGACAACTCGACTCTTCGAGCATCTGAGTCAGGCCGCAGACAACGCTCAGGCGCAGTTCCCAAATGCCGAAATGGTGTTTTTGGGAGACTTCAATGGCCACCATGAGTCCTGGTTAGGCTCATCAAAAACAGACCATGCAGGCCGAACTGCCCATACGTTTGCTCTCACGCAAGACCTGACGCAACTGGTACACCAGCCCACCCGGGTACCAGATATTGTCGGTCATACTCCCTCCTTATTGGACCTTCTGCTGACGAGTCACCCAGCCGGGTATAAAGTGTCGGTTGGTGCTCCATTGGGCTCCTCCGATCACTGTCTGGTTGGCGCTACAGTGCCTTGTGCAGCTCCCCCACAACCTGTGGAGGTGACGCGGCGGTTATGGCACTACTCGTCGGCAGATTGGGACGGATTGCGAGAGTATTTTGCCTCCGTCCCTTGGCGGCAGTGCTGCCTTGGAGAAAGGGATGCTTCAGAGAGTGCATATGCTATCGCTGACGAGATCAGTACCGGAATGGAATACTACATTCCTTTTACTGATGTCGTCAGTGCTAGCAACACTGGTCCCTGGTTCAATCGCGAGTGTGCCGCAGCTGTTGAACAAAAACAGGCGGCGTACCGTGCTTGGTCTAGGGCCCAGGCACTCAGTGATCATTCAAACCTTGCCTCCCTGAAAGCAGCCTTTAATAAAGCCACCAAGGCCACGAAGAGGGCTTATATTAGAGCAGACGCCCAGCGAATTGCACGTGTTGGCCAAGAACTCATCACGCACCCTACGGGTAGCCGCTCCTACTGGCGATTGGCTAAACACGTGCAATCTAACTTCTGCGTGCCTTCGCTGCCCCCACTGAGATACCCTGATGGATCGTTGGCTCATCAGCAGATATAGCAGAAGAAACCCTTTTCATGGATAGGATCAGTACGGTTATCCGTCGTGAGTTAACTGGTGAAGTTGGTGAGCGCCTGGCTCAAATTATTAGCAAATCTGTTTCTAAACAGTTTGTCTCTGTCTTTGAATCATGCGTGGCTCCTTTAAATGCCAGAATTATGGGTCTTGAAAATCAAATTGCGAGATTACAGCCCGTCAACACTTTGATAAATTTGCCAAAGACCTGCGACACAGAACCATTGAGTGTCCCTCACGTAGAGCAGACGTGCAGCAAGCAGCAACAGCCGACAAAATACTCTAAGTCGAAATGAACGAAGAGGGAGGCCCCGAGTGCAGTAGCGCCTGCGCCGGAGCGTATTGATCTAGGTGTCGTATCCAACACCCAACATCCTACAGCGTCAAGTAATTGTCCTGAGAAGAAAGTATTAGATGCACTGACGCCAATACCATCAGAAGCTTTAACAGAGACTTCTTTAAATAACGGGGACATAGGACGATGGGAAGAGGTAAGGCATAAGCGGCCTCGCATTTCATTGAAAAACGTTATAACGAAGGGCACCGCGGTTCCTGGCGCAACAACTATCGAAGCTTCAGCCAGGACTACTTATCTACACGTATTTTACGTTAAGACGGGTACAACAGCTGATCAAATACTCTCGCATCTTGTATCCATCGGTGCGGGTAACTGTTGTACGGTTCAAGCTTTGAAGGCGCGCGGGGACTATGCATCCTTCAAACTCGGGGTTCCGGCAAAGCTATCTGAAAAGGTGACTTCTCCAGATAACTGGGCAGAGGATATTTGTATTAAGCCCTGGCGGCAGAATTTTCGTGCCAAAAGTGAGAGGGAATCGTAGTTTTGCTGCATCAATGATTTACCAAAATGTACGGGGCCTTCGTAGTAAAACGCACATCTTTTACAATAATTTGTTAATCAATCCATGTGATTTTGTCGCGTTAACCGAAACCTTTCTAACTAGCTCAGTATTTGACAGTGAATTGTTTCCTAGTAATTATAAGATTTTCCGCAAAGATAGAAAAGGAGATATTGGTTGGGGAGGCGTTTTGTTAGCCGTAAAAGATAGTTACAACACCCGTCTTATAACTGGTATTGACGGTCTTACAGATGACAAGGAACTAATATTTGTTACTGTTTCATTTAAGAATGTGAAATTGTTAATCTGCGTTGTTTATTTACCGCCTAGTTACAACGAGAGTCAATACATAAGCGTATTATCCTGTATCGAGAATGCCATTTGTGAATATTCATCTCTTGATTTTCTAATTATAGGAGACTTTAATCTGTACTCTTGTTCAAAAAAAGTTAAATTGCACTTCGAGCACTTTATTGATTTTTGTAAACTCCATCAAGTTAATAATGTCTGTAACGAGTACGGAGGCATCCTGGACTTGGCGCTAACTAACCTTGAACTTAATGCAATTGTCGTCTCGGAAGTGGACCCATTAGTGCCCGCCGACAAATACCACCCGGCTCTCGGGGTGTCGCTCTCCTTAACTACTACAGGCATTTTTGTTCCTAACAGTGGTAGTGCTGCAAATGGCGCAGATACTCATGAGTGGAACTTTCGAAAAGCAAACTTTCCGCAGCTCTACTCGGATCTTCTCCAGGCTGACTGGACTGCAGTGCTGAAATTGCAAGATGTCAACACTGCAGTTGACGCGTTTTTGGGAGTGGTCAATGCTGTTATTGGAAAGAGCGTTCCTCTTCGAAGGCGTTCACAGCCCACTGGCCAGCGTTTTACGTATCCCGAATGGTTCAGTCCGGAGTTAAAGATTTCTATTGGCCAAAAATATTTTCATCTGAAAAAATATAAATGTCATGGGCTAGACTTTAATCGCGAATTATACAAGTACTACAGAGCGACAGTTAAGAAATTAATGAAAATAGATTATAGCACGTATTTAAAGTCTATTGAAAGCAACATAACTCATGATCCCAAATCCTTTTGGACTTTTGTAAGGAAAAAGCGTAAAGACGGGGTAAAATCTTCAGAGTTTACTTGCGATGATGAGGTATTCACTGGCCAGGAAGCAGCAGATAAGTTTGCTGAGTTTTTTTCCTCTGTCTTTCAACCAGACGCCCCCATCCTAAATCCTGAGGCTGCACAGAGAGATGCTGGTGTTTGTAGCAGTCCCAGCGCTAATAGAATCTCTCTTGAGTCCATAACGTCATATGAGTTGCAGCGCGTTGTCAGCAAATTGAAGGCATCATCAGTGTCAGGTCCTGATGGCATACCTCCCTTTCTAGTAAAGGATTGCGTCTCAGAATTTGAACTTCCTTTGCTTCACATTTTTAACTTGTCCCTTCAAAGCGGCGTGTTTCCAAAACCATGGAAAGTATCAAGAGTGACACCGATACCCAAGGAAAAAGCTTCGCAGGATATCACGTCATTTAGGCCGATTGCAGTCATGTCCGTATTTAGTAGGATATTCGAAGGTGTAATAAATAACCTCATTACTGCACAGATTAATCCCTACATTGATAATGCGCAACATGGTTTTCGTAAAGCAAGGTCTACCACAACAAACTTAACAAGTTTTGTTGATGAAGTTGCCATTGCAATGGACAAAGGACTACAAGTTGATGTAGCTTATTTTGATCTTAAAAAAGCGTTTGATCTGGTGGATAACGATATCCTATTGCGTAAGCTCTCGGTGATTGGTTTCACTCCTAAATTATTATCGTTTTTCGCAGACTACCTTAGGGACCGCAAACAATATGTCAATTTGTTTGGGTTTCAGTCTCACGACTATTACACCCGCTCCGGTGTCAGTCAAGGTAGCACGTTGGGACCAACCCTATTCTCGGTAATGATAAACGACCTCCCACCTGTCGTGGGTAAAGCTCAATGTCTCCTTTTTGCAGATGACCTCAAGTTATTTCTTCCGGTAGCAAATGAGGATGACTGCAGCGACCTTCAAAATGATATAGAGGCTGTTCATGGCTGGGCTTTAGAGAATAAAATGAATTTCAATTGCTCTAAGTGCAAAGTGATGTCTTTCTCGCGATCGCAGTTACCCTTACATGCAACGTATTGCATCGCTGGGATGCCAATGAGCAGAGTAGGTGAAATTCGCGACTTAGGCGTGACTTTTGACGCTAAGTTGGATTTTTGCACACACATCACCTCTATTTGTAAGCAAGCCAATAAGACCTTGGGCTTTATAATGCGTACCGCTGCCCAGTTTCATAACCCAGGCGTTGCAGTTTTACTCTTTAATGCTTTTGTGCGCAGTAAGCTAGAGTACTGTTCCTCAGTCTGGGATCCGAGTACCACTAAGTACGAACTCCTAATAGAGAAGGTGCAGAAGAAATTCGCGCGCTTCTTATATAAGCGGCAATATGGGTACTATCCCTTTCTTTTCCCATCAATGTTTGTGACTGGCATGGTTGGCCTTGATTCCTTAAAGTTTCGACGAAAGCTATTACTGGCCATCCATTACTTTCTATTGCTTGGTCATAAAGTTGATAATCCGGCGGCTGCAGGTCGATTCGGGCTTTATGTCCCTCAAAACTATATGCGAGGTGTTGGCCGACGTTGGCGTCAGCTTTTCTCCACTCTGGGTAGCCTGCGCACACAGCATGCTAGCAACTGTCCCACAGCTCGTGCTATTAATTTGCTGAATGGATTTTTGAGGGAGGTCCATGATGCCGACGTTTTCGCTGATTCCTTGCAGTGTTTCGTTACAAAATTGCGACGCTACCTTAGTTTTATGAAATAGATTTTAGAGTAACAATATAAACGTGTTGGCTTAAGTAGCTGTAAGTTTATGTTTGTATCTGTGTTAATAAATAAATAAATAAATCAGCCGCGAGAGAAAGCCGATTTACTGGCTAACCTCTTTGCCGCAAACTCTTGCATCGATGACTGCGGTGCTGCGCCGCCTGAAATTCCACATTGCGGCTCCACAATGCCTGATATTCGTATCAGGCAGTGTGATGTTCGTGCTGAACTGCAGTCACTCGATGTCAGAAAAGCCAGTGACCCTGATGGAATTCCAGCTGTGGTGCTGAAGAAATGTGCAGCGGAGTTGTCTCCAGTGTTCACTAGCCTGTATCGCCTCTCCTACAATTCGGGTCTTGTGCCGCTGTCTTGGAGGGAGGCGAACGTTCAACCAGTTCCCAAAAAAGGGGACCGGTCTGACCCTGCCAATTACCGTCCAATAGCCGTAACCTCAGTTTTAGCTAAAGTGTTTGAGCGGATCATAAACACGCAGCTCATCCGCTACCTAGAGGATCACTCTCTCATTCACGACCGTCAGTACGGCTTCCGACCAAAACGGTCTACGGGTGATCTTCTAGCGTACGTAACACACATCTGGGGGGAGGCTATGGACAAGCATGGGGAATCTTTGGCCGTCAGCCTTGACATTGCCAAAGCTTTCGACCGTGTATGGCATCGTTCGCTTCTTTCCAAGCTTCCGGCATTTGGTCTGCCACCTCGCCTATGCGACTGGGTCGCCGGATTTCTGGAGGGACGCAGAATTCGTGTCCTTTGCGATGGTCAAAAATCACGCTTTCTCCAGATTAATGCCGGAGTGCGGCAGGGCTCCGTCTTGTCGCCGACGTTGTTTCTTCTGCATATCAATGACATGTTATCTCTTGGTAATATTCATTGCTATGCGGATGTTAGCACGGTCCACGCGCAATATTTCAAACGCCCTGGGGCAAAGCAGACTGACATCGAGGAGAAGAGGCGAAGTCTTGTTGTTGAGCTTGACGGAGTGTTAGACCGCATTTCAGAATGGAGTGCATGCAATCTTGTCGAGTTCAATGCCAAGAAAACGCAGGTGTGTGCATTCACAGCAAAGGCGTCGCCTTTCCATTCCCATCCCACTCTTCAGAGCACCCCGCTACCGATTAAGGATAGCCTAAACATCCTTGGCATGGATGTTCGTAGCAACTTAAACCAGCGGGACTACATTGAGAGCGTCATTAGAACTGCATCCCGTAAACTCGGAGTCCTGAACAGAGTGAGACGATTCTTCACGCCTGAGCAGCTCTGTCTCTTGTATAAGACACAAGTTCGCTCGTGTGTGGAATACTGCTCTCATCTCTGGGATGGTTCCGCTAAGTACCTACTCGAAGCTCTTGACAGGTTGCAGCGGTGTGCTATCCGTATTATTGGAAACCCAGAGGCAACTTTGACCCTTGAGCCTCTCCAATTGCGTAGAGACATTGCCAGGCTAAGTGTTCTCTATCGCTTCTACAATGGGGAATGCTCTGACGAGTTATTCCAGCTTATCCCACCCTCACCTTTCCACTCCCGTACCACGCGTGCTGGACTACGGCGTCACCCACACACAATTCAACATTTGTTGGCCCGAACTAAAAGGTTCGGTGACTCGTTTCTTTGTCGTACCATCCAGACGTGGAACGCTCTTCCAGCACATGTGTTTCCTTCCTCTTATAGTCCCGGGTTCTTCAAGCGGGGCGTGAAAAGGCATTTCTGCAGGCCTTCAAGGTGAGGATGGCCAGCCCATTGATTCGTTTGAATGACTGGGCTTGTCAACCTCATATCTGGACCTCACGACCGCTTTCCATCAGGTGGAGTAAGGTCATCTTGACGGGCAATATTAAAAAAAAAAACATTGGTGGCCAATTCACATCACCTCTGTCGCGGAGATTTAATATCTAGTTCCTTACAATATCTTATCTGCTTCGCTCAGAATTCTACAATAAACATTTATCCGCGACAAGAACTTGTGATCTTATTTAGTGTATAAATTATTAAACAATGGTAATAAATCTCTTTCTTTCACATAATAGCAATTTTATACTTTCTTATACACACACACAACTGAGAGCCACTTAACTGTGGGACGCGGGCACATCCCACGTTTAGTCCTCTCTATGAGCCAGGCTCCTTGCCTCTTGTAAAGCCTCCACAACACCCCTTATAGCTTTACCCTTTACCACCGAAGGCTCATTATCTTACTGTATACAATATCCTTGTGAATGTGATGACACTTGTGTCATCATCACCATTCATCCTCATTATTTACTATTCTTGTTACAGAACACTACCTATGAGATGATATTTCTATCATTCTTATGTCCTTAAAATATCTTTGTCAAACATGGCGGGTAACTTATCATAGCGAATTCATAAAGTTAACTTACCATGTGAACTCTTGACTGCACCTCTGCCGCTTCACATGCTCCTACCTCTTTATGTCTTATCCTTCCTTATTTGTCCTCAGTTATTGTTTTCTGCCTCCTCCAACTCACTGTAAAGTTTATCACAAAACTTTTCTTTTAATAACTTCCTATTTTTTTTCACGTCCATACGTCATTCCCAACCTTGTTACCAACCTGAAGATAATTGTAGCAAGTCTGTTTCCACAGACAATAATAATGTAACTAGTAGGTATGTTCTTACTTACCAGAGTGTTATAACTCGCGATCTTCGCGACACTCCCCAACGGCGAGGAATTAAAGCAGGGCGAAAAGGTTGCTGGTCCACTCAGCAATTCTTTCCCTCGCTCTAATGGCCGCACTTCTCTTAGTCCTAGATCGTTCTGGGCTCTCTTCGATAACCTCCTCATCAATTACTTGAGTGTTGGGATCTACATCAACATTTGTTTTACTGGCAACAGCTGAACACTTTTCTGTATCCACTGTTACGTCACCTTGTTCTCTTGCAGTCTTTGAACACATTTCTGTGTCCTCAAGCAAGGTTGTATCTTCTCTGTTACATCCATCATTTTCTGTGATGGCCAGATCTTTGATTTGCTGGGTTACTTGCTTCGAATTATGTCTAGTCACATCTTGATTCATATCCATTATGCCAGTGATAGATTCGTTCTTTCCTAACACCGGTTCATCTTCGTGCGTATCAGCCACGTTTTCCTGATGGGTTATTGCATCAGACGTTGTATCCTCTACTTCCAATGGATATAGATGTCCTACAGATCGGATAAATTCTGCATCCTTCACTCTTACTTTAGCAACCCTGCATTCCCCATCAGGTCCTTCCAAGAGAGCAGTGACCTTTCCTACTTTCCAGTTTTCTCTGTTCTTAGATTCTCCTTTCAACTGAACTATGTCTCCAACTTTTGGTACTTGATGAGACTGTATTCTACCTTGTTTATGCTGATGACTGTATCTTTCTCTTAGACTAGGAAGATATTGACCCACAAACATTTTCTTGAACTCCTCTATGATCATCTGTCCTCTCTTCCATCCTGCAATAAGATCTTGTTTTGTTTTTGTACCTGGTGTTGAGACTTCCTGGTCACATGAAGATGTTGAGAGACATTTACCTAGTGAAAGAAAATCTGAAGGTCGAAGAACATCTTCTACTTCTGATCCTACACAAGTGAGAGGGCGTGTGTTTACTACTGCTTCTATTTCTTTGATTACTGTCATAAGTTGATTTGTATTTAACAAGTGTTTTTGTAAAGTTCTTTTCATACAATGCTTCACTAAACCAACCATCCTCTCATAGAATCCCCCATGCCATGGGGCTAACTGAGGAATAAACCTCCATTTAATCTGATTCTCAATACAGCATTTGCTGGATAGTATTGCGGCTGTCAACTTGAATTGTAGAGCATTATCTGATACAATGAGTGTAGGTGTTCCTCTTGTTGCTATCAGTCTTCGTAGAGCCAATAGGCATTCTTCTGCTGTCAAGTCTGCCACTACTTCCAAATGAACTGCTCTTACAGCTAAACACGTATAGAGACAAATCCATTTCTTTATGTTGCCACTATCTGATGATACATACACTGGCCCAAGGTAGTCTACACCAGTATATGTAAATGGTGTACTATATCTTACCCGCTCAGCTGGCAACACAGGGGCATCTGGTAATTTGTATGGTCCTCCACCATGTCTAACACATTGCGCACACTTCCTCAGTATTTTTTGCACTTGAGCTCTTCCTTGAGGTATCCAGTAGTTTTCTCTAATAAGACTGAGGGTATGCGATACGCCTACATGATAGTTTTTAGTATGAACATCCCTTATAATCTTATTTGTAAATTCACAGTCTTTTGGTAAAAGTATGGGGTGCTTCTTATCATATGACCAATCAGTCATTGACAATCTTCCTCGACATCGCAGGATACCATCAACATCTACATACAAACCCAAATTTCTTGAAATACTGGTTTCCTTTCCAGTAACTTCATCTTGAAAGTTTTCATGTTGTAACTTTTTTATTTCATTTAGATTTTTGTCCTTTAAACATTCTATTTCTGTTATCCTTTGTTCCTCTTGTGGGACAAGCTTACCTTTCTTGGTGTCTGTCCTAGGTGCTATATCTAACCCTTCTTTGGTTAGATCCTCCCTAACCATGACTGTCGTAGTACTTTCACGAAAATTCATTTGCTTAGGCCAGAATGACCTATCTCTCAACAGAAAATCTGGGCCCCTAAACCATAGAA
Source organism: Udea olivalis (assembly GCA_947369235.1). NCBI lineage: Eukaryota > Metazoa > Arthropoda > Insecta > Lepidoptera > Crambidae > Udea > Udea olivalis. Next base: position 2,663,539 of record OX376347.1, read on the forward strand.
TTTTCTTAAACCTCCACATATCTGGTCTTGTGGCTATGTCTGCTGGATTTTCAGTTGTATTCACATAGCAATGTTTAACATCTTGTCCTTGTTTTATTTCTGATATTCGTCTTGCGACAAATGGAGGTAATAATTTGTTTGAACTCATCCAATTTAAAACAACATGACTGTCTGTCCATAAATATTGATTGTTGATGGCAAGATTTAATTTAATTTTGACATATTTTAACAGTCTGTAAGCAATAAGGTAACCCAACAATTCTAATCTAGGAATCTTTAGGTCCTCTTGGTCTTTCATAGGTGTTACTCGGGATTTTGCCATTATAAGGGTAGACCTTGTCTCTCCCTTGCAACTAGCACGCAAGTAGACTACTGCAGCATACGCTTTGATAGAAGCATCTGCAAATGCATGAAGCTCATACCTTGTACTGTCATCCTCTCTAAATCCAGTGTATCTTTCAGGGTGAACATTCTTTATATCCTTTAAGTTCTGTAGAGTCATTTCCCACATCTTCTGTAGGTCCTTTGGTATTTCTGCATCCCATTTTAATTTTCTCTTGCACAATTCCTGAAATAGAAGTTTAGCTGGCAGGATCAGTGGTGCCACAAACCCACAGGGGTCATAAACCTTTGCTATAACACTTAGAACATCACGTTTCTTCATGATTTCATCATTTTGATGAGTGAACAGGTCTTCACTGTATCTTAGTTGAAGGGTATCAGAACCAGTGTTCCATAATAGTCCTAAAACTTTTACATTATCCGTGTGTGAGGCTCTTACTTTTTTAGGAATTAGCTCATTGAATTCTGGATCATTCGTTGTCCAGTCTCGTATATTCATTGATAATTCTTCAAAGATCTTTCTTGTATTATGATATGTTTTCCTTGCTTCTTCCAGTGAGTCAGCTCCAGAGACAACATTGTCAACATAACATTTATTTGCAATTTCTTGCAAAAGTGACTCCTTTGTTCTTGATATATGATAGCGAATAGTTGCTGTCAATAGAAATGGGCTTGCTATTACTCCAAATGGTACTCTACAAAATCTAAGATGCACAAGGTTGTCCTCTGACGGGGCTTTCATTGGGTCTTTTAGCCACAAGAATCTGGTCACATCTCTATCCTTCTCCTGAAGGCCAACTTGCAGGAACGCTTTTTCCACATCAGCTGTGAGTGCAATACGCTTAGTTCTAAATTGGATTAGCAATCCAGTCAAATCTTCCAACATAGATGGTCCTTTGTGCATACATTCATTCAAACTTTTCTCCCCCTTCATCTTCGCAGAAGCATCATACACTATCCTTCCTCTCTTGCCTTCCTGTTTCACTATATGATGTGGCAGATAGTGTACTACCGTTATTGCTTGATTATCATGATATATTTGTGCTGGAACTGTCTCTATCACGCCAGCGTCTAGCTGTTCTTTCAATATATCTTCATAATCTCTTCTCATATCATCATCTAACCTCTTATGAAGACCTTTCAGCCGTCCAAAGGCTAGACCGAAATTAGTAGGCAAATCTGGTGGGTATTGGATCCAGGGCCACTTTACTTCATATCTTCCATTTTTATATTCAACAGTATCATTGAAGTATTTAACAGTTTCTTCATCTCTAGTCTTTCCAGGTGAGTCTGTTATTCCAAGATTCTCCAAAGACCATAAAAAGTCTACATCTGTATCTCTTAGTGGGAGATCAGGTTCAGTAAGACGGGAACAGCCAGGATTTTGGCAATATGTCACTACAGTGAATATGTTGTCTTCATCGGACTTAATTGTGCTACCAGATATGACCCAACCTAAGTCAGTGTCAATCAGGTAGAGTCTATTATCCAGTTGAATGCGGTTGTGTCTTATCAGTGTGTAATAATAGTCATTTCCAATTAGTAAATCAATTTGAAGGCCTGCGGAGTCATCATCAGCTATAACATCTATTGATTTAAGTATGTGAGTACTTAATTCAGTAAACGGAATACCTTTTGTGATATGTGGTACCACATTTACAGTAATATTCTTTCTTATGCCACGTTTAGTAAGGATAGTTACTTCCGTTACTGAACTTTGTGTTTCTACTGGTACATTTGATCCAAAGGTGTAAATAACTAGCTGTTCCTTCTCACTAGTATTCAAATTCAACTCACATGCTAATTTTGCAGACACATAGCTCCTCTGGCTTCCGCAGTCCAACAATAATCTACAAGTTGTTACTGCTCCTCTTTTGTTGTAGATCTTGGTAGTTGCAGTCTGTAAACATGATTGCATATTAATAGAAGCGAGACACATTGCCCTTTCAATGGGATCAAAACAATTACTACCTTTCTTACTGCTAACTGTAGATCTAGGTACAGGACATAAGGCTCTATTATGATGTTTTCCACAGTATTTACAGTTTCCATTATTTCGACAGTTCTTCAAAAGGTGGCCACTTTTGAAACACAGGAAACATTTACCATATAATTTTCGTTTTCTTTCTTGAACAGTCTTATATTGCTGGCACTGATCGTTATAATGGTCGCCGTCACAAAAAACACACCCAATTTTCCTTTTCTTCGATCCAGTTTTCTCCCTATTATTAGAATGAAACTGTAGTTTCCTCTTTTGCTGGTCTGTAGATCTACCTCTTTGGCCATTTTCTCTATTAGCAGTATGTAGTACTTGTGTAGTCGATGTTGTTAGATCATCCGTTCCCTTAGGCTCTGAGACACAAAGTTGGCCGCACTCCATCGCTGTAATTACCTGGTCTATGGTTTTCCTTAGGTCTGCTATGTTATCCGGAGCCTTCAGCAAATTAGTTTGGTAAATTACCGTACTTGGAAACTTTTCTAAAATAATAACTCTTAAATGATTGCTGTTAATATTCTCCCCAAGTGAAAGTAGGATGCGTAGATGTCGTTCAATATGATTAAATGTACGTCTGCAGTCATATGCAGTTTCAGTACACCTTTTCAAAACATTTAGGGCTTTATAGTGCGCATCTATCACTTTATTTAAGTTACCATATCTTTTACGGAGAATTTCTAATGCAATTTCATAATTGTCATTGGAGGATGTCAAGCCGTCTAAACACTCCAGAGCCTCACCCTGTAGGTGAGATAATAAATAGCATAATTTTTCAGCCTCGGATATAGTCTTAGAATGAACATTAGTATGGAATTTGTCCCAGAAGCTACTCCATTCTAAAATATTCCCACCAAACTTGGTCATCTCAAGTTTAGGTAGCTTGCTGGCTGATGGTTGCTCGTGAGATGAACCCGAGACCTGATCTAATGTTTCCAAGTTCAAGTAAGATTCCTCTGCTTGGATAAGATCACTGTTACATGCTTTGATTATTTCGGCGGCACCGCCTCTCTGGATCGCGAAACGTATTTCCCTATCAAGGGAATCGATAGACGCCTTTAAGCGGATCTTGGCTTGAATAAAATCCGCTCTAACCACGCCAGTAGAACATCGTTCATACACCAAGTTCGCTTTATGTAGATTTTTAATGAGAATTTCTCGCCTTATATTCAGGTTTGATGTAATTATATCTTCTTCCATTTTAAAATTGTTACTGAAACAAACATTTTCTCTTATGTTAACGGATTCTATAAAGTTGACCACATTCTTCTCTATTATGCTTACCAGTTTCCGTATAAACCACCTAACTTTAATAAAGAGTCACGATGGCGGGTAAAATTCGCTATTAACTTTTGTTTTGATCACCACACAATTCACAATTCACAAACTTAACAAATTGAAAAAATAACGAGAGCATAGACGTAAATTCTATATTCGAGATGCTCGACCGTGATTGGTGGAAAGTTACTTTCATTGACATTTCCGGGTTTGGAGTCGTGCCCTTTGAGTCTTATCCATAAATCGATTGAAGCATCGATTTTCAAGGGTAGCGGCATGACGTTATCGTATTGGATTTGGTGTTTATTAAATGAAACAGGGACGGATTTTTTTCTTTATCTTTATTGACATTATATTTACAAATAACATACTCATACTATTCTATATCAATCTGAAATCAAATACAGTATTGTATTTGATTTGATGGTTATATAAAGTCGTTTATTGAAGTACTAGCTTATTTCTAAGGCAAGTCACTTCAATTTTGTTGAGGGCCTAAACACAATGGAAGTAATGCTTTATTTCTAAAGCAAGTAACTGGAATACTGAAACCAGCTAGTTATACTGCTATTATATAAGACTCTTACACTACCTTAGCTTAGGTAGGCTGCTTACAATTAATTATTTTCTTGCTCTCTTCAAGCAGGCTGCCATCACCTTTTATTTTCTGCTGCGCGCTCCTCCTAAATAGGCAGCCTACAGGAAATTCGAACCATGCCCTCTCTAAGCGGGCTACCAACAGGAAATTCAAACGATGCCCTCTCTAAGCGGGCTGCCAATACAGGCTATTGTCTGCTGCACAACCCTCCTTCATGGGTTGCCAACAGGCAATTCATAACATGCCCTCTCTAAGCGGGCTACCAACAGGAAATTCAAACGATGCCCTCTCTAAGCGGGCTGCCAATACAGGCTATTGTCTGCTGCACAACCCTCCTTCATGGGTTGCCAACAGGCAATTCATAACATGCCCTCTCTAAGCGGGCTGCCAATACTGGCTATTGTCTGCTGCACAACCCTCCTTCATGGGTTGCCAACAGGCAATTCATAACATGCCCTCTCTAAGCGGGCTGCCAATACAGGCTATTGTCTGCTGCACAACCCTCCTTCATGGGTTGCCAACAGGCAATTCATAACATGCCCTCTCTAAGCGGGCTGCCAATACTGGCTATTGTCTGCTGCACAACCCTCTTTCATGGGTTGCCAACAGGCAAGTCATAACATGAGTCATATCCCAGCACCTCCACCATTTTGTCGCGGAGATTTAATATCTAGTTCCTTACAATATCTTATCTGCTTCGCTCAGAATTCTACAATAAACATTTATCCGCGACAAGAACTTGTGATCTTATTTAGTGTATAAATTATTAAACAATGGTAATAAATCTCTTTCTTTCACATAATAGCAATTTTATACTTTCTTATACACACACACAACTGAGAGCCACTTAACTGTGGGACGCGGGCACATCCCACGTTTAGTCCTCTCTATGAGCCAGGCTCCTTGCCTCTTGTAAAGCCTCCACAACACCCCTTATAGCTTTACCCTTTACCACCGAAGGCTCATTATCTTACTGTATACAATATCCTTGTGAATGTGATGACACTTGTGTCATCATCACCATTCATCCTCATTATTTACTATTCTTGTTACAGAACACTACCTATGAGATGATATTTCTATCATTCTTATGTCCTTAAAATATCTTTGTCAAACATGGCGGGTAACTTATCATAGCGAATTCATAAAGTTAACTTACCATGTGAACTCTTGACTGCACCTCTGCCGCTTCACATGCTCCTACCTCTTTATGTCTTATCCTTCCTTATTTGTCCTCAGTTATTGTTTTCTGCCTCCTCCAACTCACTGTAAAGTTTATCACAAAACTTTTCTTTTAATAACTTCCTATTTTTTTTCACGTCCATACGTCATTCCCAACCTTGTTACCAACCTGAAGATAATTGTAGCAAGTCTGTTTCCACAGACAATAATAATGTAACTAGTAGGTATGTTCTTACTTACCAGAGTGTTATAACTCGCGATCTTCGCGACAACCTCTGCAAGAGATAACTTTACCCTCACAGAATGTCAATAGTTGCTTCTATTGTGTGAGACGTAGCGCCGTCCTGCCAGAACCACATGTCATCTAAATCCATATGGTTCAATTTGGGCCATAAACATCGTTCTGTAGCGTTCGTTGTTCACATTGACCGCTTCAACAACGTCGTTTTAAAAAAAAACATACCATTGACGCCAGCCCTAAGCCCACACCAGACGGTAACTTTTTGAGCCTTGAACCTCGTGTGGGTTGGTCTCGTCCGCAATTTTGCTTGTTTACATCGCTGAAGATGATTATTCGGCCAAAATTGGGTCCTCTTCCAAACGCTTCGAAGCCCAGTCCACGAACAAACGGCGTTGTCTATATTCATGAAACTTGCTTTGGTTATTTGGCATCAGAAACTGAATAATAAACAACAGAAATTACAGATGTCACTAAAACAACATGGCACTACCAATAAAGTCTACCCGCGCCAATTAAAAAACCCTTTACTTTTAGTTGGTGCGACTGATAAGCGTGAGTATGATATCCTCATTTGTACTGTTGTCTACACTTAGAAACTTACTTGTCTACTTGTAGAAACTTGGTTCTCTACGTCTAGAAACTCACTTGTCTTCTTGTAGAAACGTAGTTGTCTACATGTAGAAAGTTACTTGTCTATAAGATAAGCTAAGATACTCTTTATTGCACAAAAACAGAGGGGAAAAAAACAAGGATTACAAAGAAAGTTGATGTACAATTTAGGCGGTCTTATTGCTAAAAGCAATCTCTTCCAGACAACCTACTACAGGTAGAGGAAAGATGACAGAAAGGGTCAGCAAGTGCAGAGATATAAAAAGGATTGAAAAATATTTTACCAAATAAATAATCTATATGGAGAAACTTACTTTGCTGCATGTAGAAACTTGTTTTTAGGAAATTTCAAGTGACCAGACTTTTCGATTTTGGCTTCGTGTAAAAACTTAGTGTGATATGTAGAAGTTTAGTAACACACAAAACCGACTTTCGACATTTGCTCTTGACGCGGCGATTTACGCGGCGCTACTTCCCGCGCTCGCTCGCCTAATATATATGAGCATAATAATGATAGCAGTGAGTACTTACACTAATCAGGGTGTCTCTGGAAATAAGGATCAAATCAAAATAGCGCATAGATGGGGTATTTTCCGAAATTTTTAGCCCCATTAAGAGTAGTCCGATTTCTAACCGGTAAAAAGCCATGATCAATTTTAGTTTTATTCATAAAATCGCCTTATTCTAAACAAAAAGAATTATTAAAACATATATATCAAAGACTGACTAGACTAGCTGCCCAGACAGACTTCGTTCTATTAAAATTTATAGGCAACTTTGACAGCTGGGAACATTTTGTATGGGAAAATGTTTTTTCTTTTAATTTCCTTTTTTGTCAATTTTCCGATGTTTCAAGTGTTCTAAGTGTTCAAACAAACCCGACTTTGTTTTATATATTGAGATAAAGAGGATGGTGGATTTACTTTAACTAGTTATTTTATTGAGCTAGAAAACATGCGTCAATTGAAAAAATAAAACGCATTTAAAAATCTTGATAAAAAAACTTAATTTTCAATCAGATCTCGTGAAAACAACTGTAATACTGAAAGATTTCAAGTATTCGAAAAAACTCATGTTCTCCTTTTTCATTTCATCCATCTTTATCTGATAATGCAAATGTCCCTCTCTTGTACCATATTTTCAGTGAATTTTAATACTATTAGTCTATGTTTGTGGATGATATTATTTTTCATAATGCCCGGTTTACATTATTCCAGTCCAGCGCTTAATCAATGTGGACATTCCATTGTGGATTTACCAGTGCAGGTTCACATTATTCCAGTGGTATTCCAGCGCTAGTCTGGAATGCTGCTACTGGAATAATGTGAACAGGGCTTAAATGTTTCATTATTATATATTTTCCTGATTCTGTTTCAAATCTTTTAGAAAACGTGGTTTTAATTATTAGCTTTCGCACTGCCTGGGATTCATCGAAACAAGTATGGAAAGGTTTTTTTCACTGAAACTATGATTTCACACGAACAATTTGTTACAGAAACGTTTTTGAATACTCGTGGTTTTGTCTAACCACCTAACGTGATAAATAGTAAGAAGTTCAGTGAAATTCGTTATCGGATGTAAACAATGAATGAATTTATTCATTTATTTATTCATTGCATAGTCACAATAAACCCTATATCCGCATAAATTCCAGTAACTCCGCGTCAACACGAAGAAAACCGCGATAACTATGGCCCACTTACTCACAGATTTACTTTTACAGCGTATTATTTTATCAATCGGCTCATAGTGACTTATCATGATATCAAAATAATGATTGTTACAGTAAACCAAAATCAACTTGTCTGCCTGTTTGTGGTAAAGGTTTGTTTATTTCATGCGTTAGATTGGGTAAAAGTCTTTACGCATATAGTATGTATGAACTTGTAATCAAATCTCTTTGGCTATACTATTTGTATCTGGCTGGTTTTGGTATCATTAAAAGTTTAAATTTTAAAGAAGATAATTACAAATCCAAATTAGGAAAATGTGTGATATTCATTTGTTTTTCTTACTGTCAAGATGAGTAAATCTGATGAAGAAATTCGATACATTTACTGTAAAATTTTACTTTAAAAAAAAACAAAAAAAAACGCAAGCCGCGAGAAAACTGCGATGTTTATGGACCTAGTGCAGTGTCTGTGAGAGTAGCACAGATTTGGTTTAAGCGTTTTCAATTCGGAAATTTTGATGTCAAAGATGCACGTCGCTCTGGTCGCCCTATTACGGATAAAATGGATGCGATTTTTAAAAAAGTGTTCACTTCCAGCTGAAGAACTGGTAATTGATCACAAAACTGTTGCGCAACTGTGTACACAGAAAAGCTCGATATTTGGGTACCTCACGAGCTCACTGAAAGAAACTTAATGAACCGTGTACTCATTTGTGATTCTTTATTACGACGTAATAAAACCGAACCATTTTGAAGGAGCTTATAACTGGTAATGAAAAGTGGATCACGTACGACAAGAACGTGCGAAAAAGGACGGCGAAACCCGGGTTACCTCGCAACAAGGTGATGCTGTGTGTGTGGTGGGATTGGAAGGGCATTATTCATTATGAGCTGTTACCACCAGGCAGGACCATCGATTCTGAACTCTACTGCGAACAACTGATGAGATTAAAGCAAAAAGTTGAGAGAAAGCGGCCGGGATTAATCAACAGAAAGGGTGTGGTTTTTCATCATGATAACGCTAAACCTCACACATCTTTAGACACTCAGCAAAAATTAAGAGAGTTTGGCTGGGAGGTGTTATGCATCCGCCGTATAGTCCTGACCTTGTACCTTCAGATTTCCACCTGTTTCGGTCTCTTCAGAATTCTTTAGGCATTGTTAGGTTAACATCACGAGAGGACTGCCAAAACCACTTGTTTGCACCTACATACTTTAGTTAAATGTAAATAAACTATATTAAAAAATGCTTTGAAGCTTCTTAAAAAATGCGTAGAAACTTTTTCCCTAACCTATTATTTAATAAATTTCTTGGATTAGATTTTAGAAGGGTTTGAACCCACAGTTTAGCAAGTGCATCTCCTCATTCCCTTCTGCCAGTCATTCTTATAGCGGCTTAAATCATCACTCTGCCTTTTTTTGTTAAGTCCCCTGCAAAGACACATGAGACAAATCGTTTAATAAAATTGACCTCTATGACAAAATCTTACGATTCAGGTTTGTGGGAATTCGTTTTGATTTTTTATATTTTAACTTTTAACAAGGCATAAGTATTTATCGTGAACATATTTTTTACTGTCTTAGTGGAACGATGTCGAAAAGCTTAGCCGGTAACAGTGAACCTCCATACTAACTGTATATTGTGCTTGAGATCGAAATAATCCAACGTCAAGATTAATTAAGAAGAGTTTGTTACTACGAGTATCAGATCCAACAAGTCTGTTCAGAGCGGCAGTACATGGCATAAAGGAAGCCAAAAGAAACACTTGAGTGAAGCGGTGACCGGCAGACTTTCAACAGTGAACGGTGGAGAAGTTTTTGGATGATTTTTGTTCAGCAGTTTGAAAGAACCGGTTCACTAAAATAATAAAAAAATACCTCAGGGGCAACGCTAGTTCTGCCTTATCTCCGATAGAGTAAGCAGGTTATCGCTTATTGACGCATTCACGCTATCGATTCATCACTGCTAGCCGCTCGCATACCAAGTGAAGGAAAGGAATTATTCGTTATTTATTTAGTTTGTGAACTGCGAAACAATGGATGTGCAAACCCAGAGTGTAACGATCGATTTGGAGCTAAAGGCGCGCCCTACTGGTAGGATTATAAGCTTAATTTCTTAAATTCTCAATCGAGTGATTCACTAGTAGCTTGGCCTTCACTGTTCTTGGCGCTGAGGCTGACTCGAAATAAAGCAGTCAAGAGACCATTGCTTCTTTTCAAAGTTTGGCCCGAGACAGATGCTGGCTTAGCCATTTATTTCCAATTATCGCTCCTGAATACTCGCTGAGACAGAAATAATGTTTTGGGCGGAAGTGAAGTGCACGTTAAAGCCTGATTTTCTATCAGAAAAACGGACACCCCCAGCCAGCCCAAACAGGCTATGTTAATTATGAGGAAAGCTTTGCTCTAGTCTATTCCAAACCGCCTCATCCCCTTGACGTGGCCTGTCTTTAGGACTAGCTTGAACAAACATGTGAATACCATGAGTATTTATTTTCTTTATCGCGTGTTGATATTTATTTCAATGTTATTAAAGGAGAATGGGTGTACTTTTGGGCGGTCGACGGCCATTAAAGAAAGTAGTGTCCAATGAAAGCAGTGATAACGAAGAACGACTTTTTCTACCAGCGTTTTACTGAAATCTGTGTAGGAAAATATATATTTACATGTTAACATGATGGAATTGCATAGAACATAATAATAAATATTTCGTTTATTGCCTTTTTCTAAAACGTATGTAAAAAGAAAATCCACGTGGCGGCAATGAAATTTGTACATAGTGGTTGTAGGACTAAACTACACCAAAGAACAACGAACTCAAGTTTGGTCGCAGATCTCCCAGACTCCATACAACTTTGCCCATTCTCCTTTGGATTGAAAGAGCAAATTAAAATGACTTGTATCTATCAAGCTCTACGTTTCTTAGAGTGTATAATTGCGGTTTGTGTACTTGGTTAAAACCCATATCTTACAATTTTTATCTTTAAAACCGAATATGCAGTTGTTATCTTGTGTATAAAATACTCACCCTTTTTCACAAAAAGTGCAGTGTTGTTATCTAACAAAAGAAAACTAAAAAAAATTAATTTAGGATCTAAAGATATCGAGCGTGATTTGGTTTGAATAGACTTTTACTTATGTCATGTTATACACATTAATTGACAATTTTTTCTCTATTGAGTTTTTTTTACTAAGGTTTTTTTTTATTTCCACCTGGGAGTCTTTTATCTAAGTTTTTGTGATTCCTTAAAAAACCTTCATTGTTATTCCTTGTTGGATAGCTGAAGAAACATAGGTATTTTAAGAAACATCTGCAAAACACAACCTCTGCACTTTTTTTTGATATTCCTAAAAGGAAAAAATATATTTTGGGGGTTTTTTTAGCTATCCATCGTCTACTACGACCTAGTTTGTTCACTCCCCTGCAAATTTGGTGTTGAAACTAATAACCACTTATCAGCTACCCATAAATTGTAAAAACAAATACATCAGAGAGATAATAACTTCCAATAACTATACTTGTGTTCTTTCCTTATCCAACTATGTGAACCTGGCTTCGGCGTTTTCCAAACTGACTATTCTTCAGCTTAACTGATGTTAATCCCCATAATGTCAGGCTTTATATACATACTTGCATAATGTCGCTTGGTCATCACATCATTAACACTGACTAGTTCATTTTATATATGCGGACTATGGGCTAGCTGCTGAAATTTCAATTAAAACATAAATATTAATACAAATCGATTTTTACGCACCTGCGTCTATTGTTCGTCATGTTGTGCCTAATTGCGTGGACTGTGACACGCAATCTTGATCAATATTTTCCGATACGCTAGCTGACATCTGCAGGTATATTTTAGGATACTATTTTTGGACCATGGAACGTCTCATGTAGTAATTAAACTCGTAACCCTCATTGTAAACTTTTAATTCAAATACGTAATGCTAACCAAAATAGCAAATCAGTAGACGTTATCTTGTTTAAACTAAGTGTCTTAACTGAAACGCTGACAGAAAATTTTGATAATTTTGATATTTAAATATTCATATATGAAAACAAATAAACTGGAAGTTTGCTTATATTCGTAGGTAGGTACATACATCAAACATCTACGATTGAATACTAAACTACTTAAAACCTGAAAACCTCGCGGGTCTTAAAACATTATATTTGTATCATTTCAATCAGATTTTGTTTTGCAAACGTCCATGCAATTTAATTTAAAATAATATTTTCCTATCAATTACAGCATAGTTATAAAAATATGCCAGCCATATGTACCTATCATACGAGCGATATGAATTTTTACTCCATATTAATTTATAATTAGTTGTATCTAAACAATTTCCCCAAACGATGCTAGTTGCCACGGTGAAACAAATATTATTTATTGTACTCAGTCCAAACTACGGTTCTGATGGAGAAAGTCATGTAGTGTGAACACAGGCTTACTCGTCGTACCGCAAACCGCTAGCGTGGAACTGCCTTACGCGCCTTACGTTTACTTTACCGCCATATTTTGACAAACTTCACTATTATTTTTATCTTAATTTTAACGTTTGCCTCTTATTTAGTGATCGCTTAGAAATACATATGCTCCGCTCTTTGTTTCACGTTATTAGGTGCTTTGTAGTAAATAAACTGTGTTTGGAACAAGTTGGTTGTGCAATTTTTTTGTGTTGTAATTGAGTAATTATCGTCAGTATAATATTGAAAAGTTCGTCATGTGTTGTGGTACTCGCGCGAAGATGTAGAGTGAAGAAGGCGCGAGTGTCGTTTCCCGCCAAGAAACGCCCGCCATGTTTAATTTTGGGTGCGTTTGTATTCGGATGCCGATGACAACATGTTGAACGAGGGTTTCGAGCTCGATTGTGAGTAACTTGAACATGTCCAAAGTGGGAAACCAAACCAAGCAACTTGAGTTGAAAAGGTATGGCGATAGCATAGACACGCACGGCTGACGAAAGTGAGTCTGTTATCGTTGGAGCCTCGATTGTTGTGGGTGTTGCGTTGACGCCCCCTATCATTTGTTTTCATAGGTGCTATCTGATTTGCTTCCCTTTGTGTTTATACAAACAATATTGATTCACGCTTATCATACTTGCGTCTGATTGTTTTTTGTTAATACAATAAAGAACGAATGAAGGTACATGAATACAAAGCCTTAGAATCTACATTCCTCCAAAGAAGTCTAAATGGGAATAGACTTTTGGGCGAATCAAGCCTAGTCTAGTAAAAAGTAATGACTATGTTCATTTTTCAGGCGTTTTCCAAATTGAAATTAAAAATACTTGAGCATGAAGTCTACAGTTCAGTGTCCGTTGCATAGTTATGGCAATAAATCTATATCCAATATGCACGAACCAACTTCACTCAAATGTTTCCTTGTTCTTAAAACATTATTTTAAGCATACGCTATCATCTCTGTGGCCCAGTTCCTAATAGTGGAGTGGCATATCTAAAGATATGGGATTGTAGACGAGTGATTTCGTTGTGATCACATCATTCCCCATCGCGTAGTACAAACCTTTTTGCTGAAGAAAAAAAATAGCGCAGCAATTTGATTTTAAACAATATGTTCAGTGTATTTTCATATTCCGTATCATTTTTGAGATAATGATTGCAATCAGATCAATGAACGAAGAAATCAGTCTAATTTCGATTAGTTAACTACAAACAGGTGTGAATAAGTAGGTTATTATTACTAATTACTGCCACAAACTATAATCAATAATTAGGCTGAAACACATTGTACCTTAGTTTGAAATGATGATTTACATTTTACATAAGTACACGAAGAAATCTTTTTCGGATTTTTAATAAACCCTAAGCGATTCCCTCGTACCTATCATTTCTTGCACACAATGGCGACACTTTTACTCATTATGAAAGTAACGAAACATTAATATGACACATTGTGGTGTTATGTGTCACAATTTAGAAATGGGCATGTTATCTTTTCAATTGCTTCATAATCATAACCCATTTCAAAATAATATCATGCTTGAAATACGTTCCTAATCTATTTATAAAACATCTTTTCACATATGTTAGCTAATATATTAGTACAGTAAAAATTAAAAAGAAAACCTTAAAATAAATATAACTAAAAACTACTAAGAAAATTTTGCACCTGTGGTAAGGTACCCAAGATGCTGGCAGCATTCCCCCGTTGTATAGAAAGACTCACACGTTGTGCGAGGAATGTACCAGCTCTTGGGTCACCTGTAGTTGAAATCAATTTTTTAGCTAGAGTTTTCAAAAGGTTCTGTGCACTAGGACCCCACGGACCCAGGGTTTCGACGCCGAAAGGCACAAAAGTGTAACCGGAACCGATGTTCTGGTACTTTTGTGCCTTTTTATATTCCGCCGCTTCAGCCGCCGCGCCTGCCCGTTTACTTGTAGCGGGAACATGGGAAGGGGCCAGCGTGTCGACGCAGGTCGCATCCCACACCAGCGGCCGGCCCATGGTCCATGGAACGAGTGTCATCCCGTCGGGTCTTTTACCGTCGTCACGTACGATACCTTGCGGCTCTAACATAGCCGGTACGTTGACGGAGGCGAAGGCCCGACGAATGACATCGTTCAAAGCGGCGTGGCGGGACAAGCGGCCTGCACTCCTAACACATGAGAGCCCGTGGTGTCCCAGTGAGTCAACCACAGTACCACAGGGGCAGGTGTGTGATACGCACAGCTCTGCTCCGAGGCGCAATCCCACTGCAACACGCAGTGTATTAGGGTCGAGGCAATTACCCGTATTTGTGCAGGGGTAGGCATTTAGCCAGTGCCCAGACTCTTTACGGGAAACTGCCTCAAGCCTTGCTCGCTCGGAGCCTGAGCTGCACAGAAGCAAACTATTGTGTGCAGCACTGCAGATAATTTCATCCCAACTTCTCTGTGAGTTGGGGCACGCGGGAATTTGGTTAGGCCAGGCCATTTGCCAAGCTTTTTTAGCGTTGTCTAGTTCGAAAATTTCTGATGTCGGAACGGAACGGGAAAGAATTTGTTTGGTGAGGTCGGATGTGCTGTAAGCAGACGATAAAAAAGCTGGTAGAGATACACTTGAAATTTTGCGAATGCCTAGTCCTCCAAATCTTATGAGAAGAGAGGCTTGTGTCCATGAAGATTCATGTAATTTTATATTAAGGACAGTTTCTAATGAAATTTTGATAAGCCTGTCTATGGACAAAAGAAGATTTTGATTAGTCCAAAGAGGGGTTGATCGGAGGAGGTAAGTAAACTTTGGAACGAATAAACAAAATCTCAAAATGAATAAGGCCGAATGGGGGGTGATCTACACCAAGCGGTCGGATTTTTCTTTAAATTTAGAGATTGAATTTTCAACAAAATTTGGAAAAGAAATCGGAAAAATGGGGGACCCAAGGAGACACAAGGAGATTTTGTCAATAATTTTGATGTCTTTTGCCAAAAGATTAAATTTCTTAATTATAAGGTCTTTGTTTTCCAGCTTTTCAGGAAGGTAAAGTTCACATTTTTCAAAATTTAATTCTAAACCCATTGATTGAAATTTTTTAATAATGTTTTTTAAATCCAATAGTACGATATCTGGTTTGTCTCCTAGGGTTCCGTCATCCAAATACCAAACGTTAAATTTTGAATGCAAGTTTTGAATTATAGGGTTTATAGACAAACTAAAAATGGCCGGACCAAGAGGGTCACCTTGTTGACAACCGACCGCTGAAAGAATTTCTTGGTTTTTGTACATAAGTTTTGTAGGTTCCAAATAGCAGTTGCTTAAATAATTGGTGAGTTCCGGGATATTGTGCCAAATTTCTGTCAACATGGTGGTCCTGTCTACCGAATTAAATGCATTTTTCACGTCAATTTTGAGCAGCACCTCATCTTGTGAATTTGAGTGTAAGAAAGTGCGAGCTGAGTGTACGGCAGCTTCGCATCCACCACTTACGTTAAAACCTAACTGGACAGGAGAAAAATGGCTACTTAATTTAGGCTGTATATATTTCACGGAAATTTTTGATGCCAAACGTCTAAAGGTGGATCCAATTGCTATTGGCCTTACACCACCGTCTTTTTTGGAAAGTGCTACAAGGTTTGCACCGTATAGTATGGGTTTAATCTGAGCATTGACTTTTCCGGCTAGCATTAGGTTAATTAAATTAGTAATCGACAAAACAAGCTTTTGGCCGACGTCACCGATAGCAGCAGAGGTTAAATCTTTTAGGTGCTGTGGAGATAGACCGTCTAAGCCAGAAGCAGAGCCTGCTTTGAAAGAAAAAATTGCTCTGGATATATCTTTTGTCGTGCATTGTATACTGGGTGCTTGGGGTGGGCCGGGGAGTTGAGGTGCTGCTGGGGCCGAGGGGTGTCTGGACTGCAATGCTGCTAGTGTTTCTGTCGAGTCTGGGGACAATACGTCATCGGAAAAGAGGATCCTGGCGGCACCTTTAAGATCTCCGTCGCTAACTTTTTCTTCAACTTTTTTGTATAAGTTGAAAGGCCTTCTCGCAGTGATGGAAGGCGTCACTGGAGTAAGGTTATAACAGTTGTTTTTTATGATTTAAGTTAATGATGTACGGCTATTGTTTGAATTTGCGTGGAGAATTTGGAATGAAAAAGTGAAAAGATTAGTCCAATCAGTTTCTGTGTTGTTTATTGTACAGTTGTCTATAATTTTTGTAAGTTTTGTAGCGACAGAGATTCTAGCTCCTCGAGGAATCCTCTTTAATATCGCAGTATTTTGCTTTAGACGACTAAGGTGAATATGTAATGGATCAGTGATGTGAACTGTGTCTTGACAGGGAACATTTGAAGATGATGATGATACATTGTCAGCCGAAGTGGTAGGTGTGCGGTGTTTTTTGGTGATATGTATGTGCAAGCCTCGAATGGATGAGAAAGATCTTTGGCAGTTATTGCATATAAAAGTGGTATTGTCACTCAGACTAGACATGAGATATCACACACCCAACTAGAAACAAGAAAATATTGAAATACTTACATCTATAAATCATTCTAAGACATATAAGATAAAAAACACAGGAAAGAATATAAACACAAATTTGACATAAAAAAGTCAGATAAAGACAAAGTCAAAACAGCCTGTCTGGTCGCCCGGGTAACGCACACGATCTTTGGCGTAAACTGTCGAAATGGACAGCTGGTCGCCTAGCGACCGACTGAACGGCGTCCTGTCAGATTGGATTACACAAATCAAATGGCTAATCGGGTCAATTGTCACCTAGAGGGTATATTCTAGATAACTTCAATAATAGCACCATGTGTTAGTTAATAGTATCGATTTATTATTAACCTCCGCAGAGACGTGAATAGAGGGGGTTAGTCCTGAAGCAAAAATACCCATTAAAAGTCCCATTAAAAATTAGGACGCTTACAGCTCAGTCTACGCCAATAGTCAAAAATTTTTGCGAAGATACTTACGACTTAAAAAATATTTTTTTACAACTCTACATGGTTGAGATAGTGGGCCACGCCACGCCTCTTTTTTCTGATTTAAATAAATATTCTTGAGCGTTCATGCCTCCTTAGTGCGATTATATAAATAAAACAATGTCGCAATCAGCAAACAATTAGTTTGCATTTTATTTTGTTGATTAACGAGTTTTCCCAGTTTAATTTTCATTATCATTTGAACAAAATACGGATGTCATTAGCTGGTTTGAGTAACCTACATATTTAGACTAGTACTTATCTTGATATCAGTGGCGCATTGCAGATTTTTTTATCTGCAAACAAATGAAGTTGTTAAAAAGACACGTTTATGTTTTGTTATTACATAAGTCTTTGCCACTATAATTTGATGAAGAGATTGTCGCCTTTACTGTAAGATCCTAATCAGTTTGCTTTTTGGGGGTTAAAAAGGTTTGTTGATAGCATTACTTTAAACTGTGACGTATATTGCTATCTGGAAAGTGGGCTTATTTCTATGGTTACGGAAATACTTTTTAATTCCTGTGTAAATGTGACAGTTTTCGTTATTTGGGATAGTAGCCGTCCCTGATTTGATGTAGACATCTGCTCATAAAGGTTTTTTTAAAATTGCTCGCGGTTCGCCCCAGCCCAAAATGTTGTTAATTAAAGAAAACTGCTGAGTCTGGGTGTTTGTGATGACTTCCTTTCTGGTTTTGCTTTACTCAAAGAAAATCTCAACTCTGACACTATGGATATGTATACTCGTATCAGCATACTTTTCACAACATCTCATTATCTTTTACTCACATTATGGGTTTAGTTGATTGTGCGATCAGCTACGAATTAAATTAAATAAATAACATGTCATAAGAGCTGATTTGACAGCTCGTTGATAATTTATATGACAGCTTTAACAATTTAAATGTACCTATTTTACTCTATGTTGTTGTTGACTGATCTGTTCACCAGCTTCCTCTACATTGTTGGAATTATGTTGTAAAGTACCATAAAAACACATTTTCTTTTGGACGGGCTCAATAAATATATAATAGACGAGTTTGAAATCAGAATTGGTGCATCTTTGTGCGGAATTCTCCTAGGTGTATTATTCTAGGCAGAGCACTAACCGCAACGTTCTTTTCAGCGGAAGACGACGTATCACTATGCGACGAGGACGCCGCAGCAGAGGCGGCCGCGGCGTTTGCGCGAGCGTGCGCGCCCGACACGCAGCGGCTGCTTGCGCCCGCGACCCGGCCGCAGCCTTACATAGACACGAGATTGGACGACCACGAGCAGTGAGTACACTATTTAATGGTCACTTTTGTCATGAATAGGTAATCCGCGCGCGACCCGGCCGCAACTTTAAGCTTTGCTCCCGCGATCGTAACGCACAACGCTGCGTTATGCGGCATGCGTTGCCGGACAAATATCGTATGAAACCGCTGACGCATATTGCGACGAATCAAAATACCATTCTAGAAGTTTTGCATAGGATTATGTGCCCGGCACCGCATGCCGCATACCGCAATGTCGTGCGTTACGATCAAGAGATCAAAGCTTTACATCGACGCGAAACTGGACGACCACGAGCAGTGAGTACACTAGTTATGATACACTTGTGTCATGAAGAATTTCATCATCAGCACTGGCAAACCAAAATGTGCTATACAAGAACAGCTAAGTGCAGAGCATAGTACGAAGAATTGGGTTGGGTCCTCTTTATTTCATCAACTAAAACATTATGTATCTCCTTTACATACAATTTTACAGGAAAATGCCTATTGCACATAGGAGATTTTGGTTTGAAAACGGAGATGTTCAAGTATGGGCTAAGGCAGCGATCAATGTGCTGACCCACAACAGGACACGACCTCACCTCGAGGCAAACCTGAAAGAGGACGGTAGGATGAGCTGAACGTTTAGTTATATGGTCCGTCTTAGTCTCACCATTTTCTCATACCAAGTAAAATAGTATGGTGAGATGAAAAGATACGTTGTGTGCAAGTCTCGTACTGTGGCCTGCCACAATTTACGCAAGACGTCACAACATTTTTCAAATTTACAGTTCCTATCATTTACAGATTCGTCCTGATTCATCTTCAATAGGAATAAATAGAAGACATTGTTATCGGAATGTTCCGATTTAAGTAAGTTCAGAAATAGATTCCGCGACCCATAGTCTTATCAAATGGTTATATCAATTGAAGTTATATTCAATTCTATAAAAGCCACGCAGGAAAACATTAAGGAAAGTACCGTCTAAATATGCCCGTAAATTTTTTCCTGGAATAATCTGATTCAAGCTAAATATAAACAGTAGCATTATATAAAAACAGCACTTCTTAGAGATGGTTCGCCCCAGGACGCAAATATTTGCGTTGCACCGGAGTATTTGTCGACTGTACGCGGTGACACCGCGGGCCAAACAAACAAAGTTTGGCAGCGGGCTTTAAATTATCTGGGTTAAGGTAACCATTTATCCATTTATGATTTGTAAGATCCTTAATTTTTGGCAAAGGATTTTCGACGAATTATTTATCAATACTAATATTATAAAGAGGAAAGATTTGTTTGTTTGTTTTTATTGAATAGGCTCCGAAACTACTGGACCAATTTAAAAAATATTTCACCAATATGAACCTACACTACCAGGGAGTGACATGCATTTTTTGTAATTTAGCGAGCTATATTTTGGCCGGAAAGACGTGATACGCGGGCGAAGCCGCTGATGGACAGCTAGTAAAGTAATTAACAACGTTCCGCAAAGTTTCACTAACAACAGCTGTCTTCTAAAAACAATGATCGACAAATTATTTTGTCAATCAATTATTTATACAAACTTCCTGTCAAAATAAAAATTAACATTTTTTGTACAAATTATTATTTACATAAAAGTAACATCTATCAGTAACCTACGCCTAAGCAAGCTACGTCACCTTCCATTGAAACTTGTTGTTGCTATTGGTTCATTGTCGCTGGTTCAACATTTTTATAAAAGAAGAAAGCGTATATTTAGTAACTAATGGAAAAACTACGATGCAGTTTTCTCATTTCGAGAGATAAAATATTGACATTCCTTTAAACTCCGAACAAACATGCTTCCGTTATCTTGACATCCGCCAAATATCACAATATATTCGTGTTTGCTATCCTTCATTTAATAACAGTGACCAGCTAAATGACACTTACTATAATTCGATTAATGTGTTCACATTTGTGATGAACCTACTTGCTTTTCATTTATTTATTGCTATGCTACAATGAAATAATTCAGGTGTAAGACAAAGTATGGTATATAAATCATCGTGGACCCCGTCGGGCACAGCAAATTAAAAGGGAGGAGGAAATGTGCAATGTTTTAACATAGTTAAAGGTTACATTTTGCTTAATTTTAAAATTACGTTTTTTCTAAAGGCTCTCGCGAAAGTATTCATCTATGATATAATAACTTTTACTGATCAGCAGTTACCGATAGAGAATTTCTTGCTGAAATGTGGCTGTAGACTGATACCGACACATTTCAGCAAGAAACTTTTACTACGTAATAGCTAGGTTGGTTGCATCGGCAACCCAAGCCTCCGAACCAGTGCAGTAATAACCGGAGGCCACTGTCGTGGCCAAACTGGCCACACGCCGTGCGCAAAATACCCTTGGTCATCGAAAGATGAATGTAGTATTGCGTTAACTCCTGTTTACAATTACGATGTTTAAAGAACACTTAAAATAACTCTGGCTTATAATCCGTCAAACTCGTGGCGCCTCTGGGAATGTTCCGTTTTTCTGAAACTTCCTTTGCAGACTCTTCAGTACAAATGATGCTGCTCTGAGCTCATCTCTGCTTATAAATAGAATATAACGAAATGATCTGTCTATTGGTTTTCTTCCTTAAAATAAACTCTGTTTTTCTTAGTTATTTACAAGGAAATTTTAATGCGGGTTTCCATTATTCAAAAAAAACATAAAGGTGTGCGTGGTATGTACCCGCATAATACCTATCAAATCTAAAGATGTGTGGTATTGAAATCTTACCAAATACCGAGCTCTGATTTATAAATATGAATAAGTTGAAATTTTTTGGTATCTGATTAGAAATCAATCAATGATCTCAGGATTTTTATTGCGATGTATGAACATGCCTCGCCGCGATCACTAAAAAATATAAAGTTTCATTAATTGCAAGCAGATTCATGGAAAGAACATAGTTCATATTAAATGACATATTGGCTGTTTATGTACTTGATTTTTTGAATGTTTAATTCATATTATGTTCCATTTTCATTTAATCGCGTCACGTCTCGTCACGATTTCAATCGATAGCCGAATCACGCACGCTCGCGTTGTATGACGCTGACTAAATAATTCACTCTCACCTCGATGACTGAGTAATAAGTATCCTTCTTGAATGCTTTTCCTTGGTATTGGAATCGTCTTAATGATAGGTTGTTTGAGTTGTGTTATATATTTTTTTCGAGCTAATGGAACTGATTGCAGGGGATCGTGACTTGTGTGGTATCATTAGTATTCATTAGTGACAATCTATCGATAAACTTATAGGTTAGTTGAACGAATGGACGCACGAAATGAAATGAAATTAATATTCGATACTGGCAATCAATTATTTGTCATTTCAAAATAATTAACCATCCGAGCGTAAGGATCAATCCCTGTGGGGTTTATAAAAAGAAAAGAGAAGAGAAGGGGTGTTTTATCAGGATAATTTGTAATTGTATTCAAAAAACTGTGAAAGTATTACGAGTGTTTAAAAAAATACATAGCAAATTAAGGTAGCAGCTGCAACAGATCTATTTCTTGCTTGTTCTCGGAAAGCTTATGAAATGCATTCAAGAAACTGCCACTTTTGCAGCTTGATCCCTCCACTTGTTATCTTCTTAACCTACATGGCGTCTCGAGGCCCTATTCAACTGTGAGGGGCTTTCAGAGTCGGCTTCGCTGAGAGGCACGGCTAGGCCCTATCTAACAGAAGGTAGAATAAGATGACATGGTATTCTCATTGTAGTAAATGATTGGCCTGTTGGCGCAATGGCAGTGATCCTGCCTTTTGCGCCGGCGGTCGTGGGTTCGATCCCCACCCATGACAAACATTTATGTGACGAACGTTTGTGTTTGTTGTGTGTCTGGGTGTTATTATCAATTGAAGTATGTATTTAAAAATATTTAAGTATGTTTATCAGTCTATGACGCCCATTGTTCAAGCTCTACTTAGTTTGGGGTCAGATGGTCTTGGTGTAAATTGTCCTAAATATTTATTTATTTATTTTATTTTATTCTAAAGGTAGACAGAAATGTACATCATTCTATTCGAGCTGCTAAATACTCTAATTGAATAGATGCATATTTAAAGTTGTAAGATTTCATTTCATTAATAAATTAGCGCCAGTTGTACACATTATTCAGTTCTCCGAAGATAACTAATATGTTTTTTTTATTTATTATCCAAATCACAAACTTTACTATATTTTTTATTATCAACCTACCTACTGTATCACCTACAGTGGGTTTATGTGTAGGCGGTTTGAGTCGTTACGCACTTACTAGATATTATAATATATATGTAGGTATATAACAATACATGCATCTCACTTAATGATCACGTAACGTATTATCTCATCAATATCTGTTTGCAATTTCTGACCGACTTGGTGTAATGGTTAAGAAGTTGGCTACTACACCAGAGGTCGCGGGTTCGATCCCCGCACAGTACAAACATTTGTGTGCATGAACATGTCTGTTTGTACTGGTCTGGGTGTCTTCTATGTATAATAAGTATGTATTTATAAAAGAAAATGTATTTAAGTATGTTTATCCGTTGTCTAGTATCCCATAACACAAGCTTTAATTAGCTTACTTTGGGGCTAGATGGCGCTGTGTGGAATAATGTCCAGGGATATTTATTTATTTAATTTGCATTTAGATTGCCACATTTTTTTTTCTTTTCACCACTGAAGTACCTTTGCATGTCAGTAAATATCATAAAAATAACATAAATGTTTAAATAAATAAATAGCTGAAACTGCGCCACAAGCCTGCTCGAAAACATGTTTGCTTTGCTTCTTTCCGACGGATCTTATCTATTAAAAGCTTTTCGATGGAGCTAATGGCGTGTGTAGTGAGTAAATAATATAAATAAATGAATACTGGTTGATTGTTTGTGTTAACATTCAAATAGCAGATAAACATTTTCGGCTTTGAGAGAAACAAATGTCACTCTAAAGATCAAACTAGAAAAATTCGAATTTCGGACCTTAAAGGAATCTCACTCATTGCATTGTACGTCACCAGTCATTGCTTTGCTTATAGCAGAACTGAATTTTCTGCGCTCTACTAGGTACGTACATAAAACGTCCTCTGCACGGCGCCCATTAATGCCTTTTTTACATGGCAGTTAGAAAACCATAAATATTAGATAAAGTCATGTACGAGGTGCATTCAATAAGTACCTAGCCTCATCGCCAGAGGGCGCTGTAGTTTCAAAAGAGTTTTACCACAGTGTAGCACATTCTTTTTCAATTCTTTTTTCCTATTTTCATTCCAATCCCTTCATTTGTTTTAATTTGACAACTTATGGAAGCGAACGTGTCGATCGGTTTTACAAAAAAGGAAAAATAGCAATATCGTTCGGTGATTCGATTCCTAGTTTTGGAAGGGAAAACGCGCATCGAAATCAAAGAGCGCTTGGATGCTGTGTACGGTGACTCTTCTCCATCGATGGCCACCGTCAAGAATTGGTTCAACGAGTTTGCACGTGGCCGTACGTCGGTTTTTGATGAACCACGTCCAGGTGCACCGAAAACAGCTGCTACGGAGGAAAACATTAAAAAAATCCATGATCTCGTATTGGCCGATCGCCGATTGAAGGTTCGGGAGCTAGCTGAGACTGTAGCCATTTCAGAAGGAACAGTGCATCATATTCTTCACGAGGAACTCGGCATGAGAAAGCTGTCGGCGCGATGGGTGCCGCGTTTACTCACACCGGAAAACAAGCGCAACCGTGAGACCACATCGGAGACGTGTTTGGCGCTGTTTAAGCGGAATCCAGCGGAGTTTTTGCGTCGTTTTGTGACAGTCGATGAAACCTGGATCCACTGGTACACACCAGAGACCAAGGAGCAATCAAAACAATGGATCCAGACCGGGGAACGTGCTCCAAAGAAGGCGAAAGCTGTAAAATCGGCCGGAAAAGTTATGGCCACCGTTTTCTGTGATTCACAAGGTGTGATCTACATCGATTACCTCGAGAAGGGTAAAACAATTACAGGGCTTTACTATGCCGATTTATTGGGCCGATTCGACGCCGAATTAAAGAAAAAACGACACTATCTGGCGAAGAAAAAAGTGCTGTTTCACCACGACAACGCACCGGTTCACACGTCTGCCGTTGCCATGGCCAAATTGGTCGAATTACGCTACGAATTGCTGCCCCATCCACCGTATTCTCCAGATTTGGCCTCTTGTGACTTCTTTTTGTTTCCTAATCTGAAAAAATCACTCGCCGGATTTTTCATTTTCATCAATAGATATGGATCAAATGAGGAGGTCATCGCCGCCACGGAGGCGTATTTTGCAGAGTTTGACAAAAACTATTTTTCGGACGGGTTAAAAAAGTTGGAGCATCGCTGGGCATCGAACTAAAAGGAGACTATGTTGAAAAATAAATTGCCACTATTCCAAAATTTTCGTTTACTTTTTGTAGGCTAAGTATTTATTGAATGACCCTCGTACATTGGCGTGTGTACCTCGAATGCTCATACCCACCAATAACATCTTATTCATTTTAACAGACATCTGCCCTGGTGCTGAAATAGACTCTCGATTCTTGGCTTCTCATCCGAATCTCGCCTAAAATTGGTGTCCAAACCCTTCGTTTGCATCAAAATATAATCGCCTAATCTCCTGAAATTGCATTTGCTCAAAACTACCTCAAAAACTCGTCATGTGCAAGCTGAACGCCCTTGAGCGTCCTTAAATGAAAATAAACTCTTGTGCTTCCCCGGTCACGTAAGTAGCTAACGCCTTACGTACCACCATGTACAGTGACCGCAGCTGGAACATTACACTGTAGCATATAAACGGAACCAAAACTTCAACAACCCTGCGCGCGTTTATTCCAGCTTGGCCAGTGGTCAAGTTAGATCTCACGCACACTAGCAGTATAGTACGAGTACCTACCTGTCACAGCGCAGTTGTTGAAACTTTGCCTCTATTCCGTCTAGACTAGCTGTCCGTCAGCGGCTTCGCCCGCGTAGACTGTCTTGCCCGTCAAAATATAGCCTAAATTAAAATAATATATAGCATAGGTCACTCTCTGATAATGTAGCTTTAAATTGGTGAGAGAAATTCTGAAATTGGTCCAGTAGTTGCGGAGCCTATTCTATACAAACAAACTAACAAACAAATCTTTCCTCTTTATAATATTAGTATAGATGTGACTAGTCTCCGTACGGCGGCGCTTATTTTGCGAATCCATGGCAATTCATATAACCTTGTAATAGCAATAACTAAGCTCTTTATGTGGCCGACTGTACGCTCGCTCTTGCATTGATTGATGGATTTCGGCCCATCATTTCGTAAACACTAGAATATTTTTCCAGATAATAGGTACCCAAGTAGACTAAAATGAACAAGCGTAGGATGTTTATGTGATTACTTACAACTTCCTCTGTTATCTTGAGGCGTAATATTTCTGGAATGCAAAATTCATTAAATAAAAATAGCGTTTGCCTACGCTTTATAAACGTTGGGATTTTACACTATGATCAAAGTCGTGCCATAAATATTGCTAAACTTCATAGAACAGATTGCTGGTAGAAAATATCCTGACCATGGTGGAATGGTTGTTATATTTTATTATTTTTATTCGAAAATAAAAAAGTTCATAGTACCACTCCACTCTCAATTTTAAGTATTAATTCCACATCACGTATTTACAAGAAGAACATCTTCTTCATTTTATTATTGTTGTTCATGTAGGCGTGGTCCGTATTTATTCATTTTTTATCCCTTTTTGGCGCTGTGGCTATTACCAATCAGATACATAGAGAACCTACTTAAACACTAAAGAACACGGAGTTTAGTTTCTGGACTCACTGGACGTGTCATCATTGTTGCGAAAAGATGTGATCTAATAGTTGTCTAAAGCTATTTCCTTGAAAATTGTACTGAAATTTGCCTGCTTACATATAAGTGGAACTACTCGAACATCCGCCAGCAAACATGTCAAAAGCAAAGTTTGAACAGCGATAGTGTGACGCGCTGTCACGCCGCAGTGTGACGACACCCTTATCACTTTGTACAGTCCGCCACATTGTCGCTGCTGGCATGTTTGTACTTGTATCACATGTTGTTTTGGGGGCTTGCTAGCTTTGCATATGCTTTGGTTCCATTTGTAGCGATAACGTTATTTCAATATCTGTTATCGGACACTCAACAATGAACAAATGAATGCATGTTCTGAACTAGTTCGTGTTCACAGTTTTGAGGTAATCAAATTTATAGACTGACTAAATTGACACAAGTAAGACTTGACGGCAAACGTAGCGAATAGGATTGTGGGGTGTTGACTTTGGCTTTGTTTTTTATAGCGAAGGACGCCTTTAGAGGACCCTAGCAAGGCGGCCGGAGCCTCTGATACAGATCACCTAAAAATACCTTCACTATTTACATCAACTACGGATCGGTCGCTGCAAGGACAATCTGTGTAGATGGGGCTACACTCACGGTGCAGAGAATGTGTGCGAATGTAGTGCCTCTCCCCAGAACATAAATCACCTTTTACTGTGTCCTTTAAGTCCGAACAGCTGCACACATGACGACCTTATGCAGATGCTGTAAAGGTGGCAGAATACTAGTCTAACAAAATATAGAGTGTCTATCGACACGAAAGAAGAAGAAGAGCTTACATCAATGTACCCCTAAGTATTTCCTATCTAAGAATTGACACAGGAAATCACAAAAAAAACTCCTAAGACTCTTTGTTCCTTTCAGTACAGAAAATGTTGTCGTTGTTATGTTGGGCTCTTACATCCTAATCCGGAAATTGTAGTGTAATGTACGAAATCCGAAACCGACCCTCCCTAAAGTTGTCCATTAAGCTACTTTCCGGATTATGGACAAACAAAATAAATATGGTGAACAAGTGACCATTTAAATTGTTGTTGCTCAGGTAACTTTCGCTATGTCGCCTATTTAGTTTTGTTAACCCATGATTATATTTTCCCTATGAAATAGTATGGCTCTGTCATATAATAGAAGCAAGAAAAAGATTTTCCCACACGTCATTGGAAACACAACTCTGCATACTATCATAGAGTATTACAATAGTCGCGTCAGTGTCACCTGCTTTTCAAAGACTTTTTTTTAAATTAAAAGCAAACACAAGACTGCATCTGTCCATCCGGCTGTCTCCTGTGGAAATGAACAAATGTTGACATTTTGCTGACCTAATTCAATGCCTACTGTGTGTGGAGAACGAGTAAAAAGAACCACTTTAGAGCTAGGAATAAAGAAAATTGCTGTTTCAGAACTATCAAATACTTATACATCTTCGTAGAGCAGTTTTTCAAGACAAGATTGAATTGGTATACTGTGTGTATTGGTAATTTCACTAAGAATACTTAAAATAGGGTAATGAGCCTTTCAAGAGCGGGAGAAATAGGGCAATGTTGAACGCTAGAGCAACGGTCAGGATCTGAGAATAGTCGATAGAAGCTGTTGGTTGATATTTCATAGTCTAGAATTGTAATCTAAGAATACTTAAAAAATAGGACAATAAGGAGTTTTGATTAAATAATAGTTAGAATGTCATCATGACCATAATTTAGACGCACGCAATACATGTAAAAATAGAGACATTGTAGAAAATATAATATAATTTCCCCAAAAATAGGCTGAGGTAAACCTGTCAAGAACATCTTCACTCAACGTCTGATTGTTAGTATCGACCAAAAGCCGAATAAAACAGCGTGCCTAAGGCTCGAGATTTCTTCCCGAATGACCTGCAGCCTTCTAGGGCTTCTAGCTACCGCTTCTCGCTACTCTTCCCGCAATAAGTCCTCTCCACACGCCCGTGAAGTGTCTACTATACGCTCGAGTGTTCATTACAGAGGCAGCGGCGGCCAGGACGCCCTAGATACTCGCTTCTGTTGACATCTCGACACTTCAATAGACATCGGTCCGGCCATCTTTCTTTTAGCGTTTCAAGGGCGGGAGAAATAAGGCAATGTTGAACGCTATAGCACCGATCAGGATCTGAGAATAGTCGAAAGAAGCTGTTGATATTGCATAGTCCAGAATTGAAAACGGTGTGGTACAAGCTTGGGAACGGCCTGGTGTAAGTGGTTACCTTATCTTTTGCGGTCTTCGATCGGAGCGTTCAAAAGTATTTTTTGCATGCCTTCAAGATGTGGCTGACCAGACGGGATTGCTTTGCATTACTCACGTCCACTGTGACACGGTTTGAAAAGGTTTTTGCAGGGTTGACAACGCGCAATCAGGCGGTCTGCATGCTTGATTGTCACCGACATGGTATAAAAAAAAACTTCCTTTACGTGGCCGGTTCCAACCACCATGGGTTTCTACGATAGTGCAAAGTGGAATAAGAAAGCAAGGACGAGAAGCTAGAACATGTGCAGAGGTTGATTCTTGCGGTTTAAAGGCATTCTTGTATGACCATGAGTCAGCAGCCCACGACTGAAAATCACTTGAACTTTTGCCCTTCATATTGTGAGCGCTAGACAATAGCTCAGGAAGGAAGAGAAATGAAGCTTCTCAGATGTCTGGGACAGCGCGTTCCAATTTGAAGTTCCTTGATGATGTTTCTTTTTCTTTTAAAGATCTTTTGCAGTACCAGCGTGATGCGGTAAATGCGTGTGACATTAAAAGTTTGTTGAGTAAAATGCCCGTAATTATAACCGAAATAATTTTGTTTACTGAGTTATAGCCCTTGAATCATTTCAGGATTTTTTAATGAAAAACCATATTACACTAAAAAGATATAGGATTTTATGGCAATCGTAGTGAGTCAACTACCGTGCCTGGTACACACTGCAACAACACCAAACGTATCATTCGCACTATCGAAATTTTCAAAAGCTTTTTAAATATCCAAGAACGCGCTTTGCTAATTCAAGTAATAAATCAATTTACAGAAGATTTGGAGACTGCATTAAATCTTAAGAGGATAGAACGATCGATTTGTACGAAATTAAGATAACCACCGGTATTTCACAAACATAGTTTCTTGGACTCACCCCATCATATTTGCAAAGCTTCAGATTGAATTTTATTTCAGGCTTTGAGAGGATAAGAACATTAATTCGACGATTATCAGAACTAATGATTAATGTAATAAGGAATGTAAGATGTGCCGTCTGAGCTGAGCAGGCTCAAGTGCGTCAGACAGCCGCCTGATGACGTCACGGTAATTTAATCCGCCTGTGACGTCACGATCTCGACTGGCGACTTGTCGTGCGACTGGTTGGCGGATCGATCGCCCCAAGGGTGGGCGTGCTGACACAGGAGGGTGCTTCTTTATGAGTATTTCTAATAGTTCGGGGTTGGCATGACCTTTACTTCCCATTATTAATAATCGCTTTCTACTGACATTAATAGAGGCTTTTGTTTTTGATCTTGATGTACACATCAGATTGTAGCGATGACTTTATTTAAATGAAAGAGGCCTTTACCTAGCTATGGGACAGTTTTTTAGGCTAATTTAAGTACTTAAGTTAAGTACTTTACAGTGAAGTAAAACAACATTTTTTATCTGGGCTGACTTTCTGGCGTCGAATATATCTACTCATGACAGCCCTGCGTCAAATCGTAGTGCTACTAACCCGGCTTATAGCCCGCTCCGATCACCCCGTTTATCGGGTAATTCTCCCCGCGAGTGCGGTCCGCGCACCTCCTCCACGCTCCCTCTCAGTCGTTCGGTAACCACTGCGCAAGGCTGACGGTCTGCGTATCGACCGCAAGTAACGCGTATAAACAATCCGATAGTCAATCCGACGCGAATCAGTCAGTTTTAACTACTCTAGTAGCCTTGGTAACGAAAACTAACCTATTTTTTGCGACTTTAAACTAAATGCACAAAGAGTGTAAATATTTTTCAGCTGTGACTCGTCCAATGGGATTTTATCCAGTCGTTGCACTTCTTAATAAGCATAAATTATATGAAAACAAGTGATAATGATCGCAAGAAAACGGTGTCATACAATATGTTATTGTGTACAAACTACTACTTGATATCCCAAACTGTGAAGCCGGCTTAAACAGTTTTCCGGCTTCGCTGTTCTGATAAGTCATCGGTTTTTAAACCTTACCGTCCACAAGAATATTTTTTATTTATAAAATGGTGTAACACATTTTTTCCTGTGTGAAATAAGTGAAATGTTTTTGGAGTATTTATTTATTACTGCCACACGATACATATCAATACAAACGTATGGTAAACATGCATATTTTCTCGTTTGTTTACACGTATGTCAATCTTTTTGGTCTATTGAAACGTGAAATGAAAACCAGAATAGGTACCTAAATTCTATAAGGAAGAGTAACTCAACAAAAAGCTTAAAATGTACGCCAAAATGAATAGATATCGGTTAGAGAATAATGCTGACTGTAAACTTAATTACCTCTTAGCTTTCCCTAAAAGAAACTAAACGTTTAATTAATTAAAAGTTGGTAATTCTTTCATTATCATGCTTCACGCGTAAGATACCCTACTAAAAGTATGATCGTTGAATTTCTCGTATAATGCTGTTTAGTTGGCCTTTCATATTAGTTATAGTGATTGTTTCGCCAGAGCAGCGTGCGGCGGTTACGGATGCGCAAACTGCTTTCAATGTGAAACATACATGATCCCAATCCTAACATACTGACACACACGCGACAACGTAAACATAGTTAACCGTTTCACGATATTAACTTTTTTCTTTTCATCGGGGTTCTGGCAATAATTTGGTTAGTCTCAGTTGCTGGTAAATGCATATTTACTGTTTCAAGAAGACCTGAGCTGCAGGGCTAGTACATTCGTATGCAGCAAGTTCCTCACGCAACCACAGAAAGTTCCTTGCTGACAGCTTCGGTAGGTGTGATATCCGCTATTTCAGTCTACTTCTTGATTTTTAAATTTTGGTTTTGAACATTGCCTATCATGATCTCATACGATTTTTTAAAATCCATCTCTTTGTTTGAGTTCTTCGTTTATCTGGTTACCTAGTATACGTTCTGTGATTTCATTCGTGGCCTGTGGCACTGTATACGTATTTC
This sequence comes from Udea olivalis, assembly GCA_947369235.1. Lineage (NCBI taxonomy): Eukaryota > Metazoa > Arthropoda > Insecta > Lepidoptera > Crambidae > Udea > Udea olivalis. The sequence goes on from OX376347.1 coordinate 2,695,155, forward strand.
AGCTACAATGTTCCTTCAGTAGCTATAAACTCTTAGAGGCTATCAAGCCGTTCAGATCTTGCTGATATCATTGTGAATTGTAATGCACTGGCCTTCGTTATTTATACGGGGTGCTAACTTTAAGTGTGGCTAGTCAGTTTTTTTGGTGATTACAATAATATTGCCAAACGACTCGCTGAAACAGAATATAAGATATGATATATATGACATTTACTATGATGGTTATTTCTAAACAAGGTACCAACAAATATTTTTTTCTTAGGTTAAACAATGTACTTACAATAACACCAGGGTGATGTCCTTAAAAACCATTAACTAATTTCAAAATAACAATAACAAAAAAAAAGATAAAAGACATTGCCAGTGTTGAAGCAAATGTATGATTTATGACTTAAAGTTCCGATATCATGTCTTCCTTTAAATGACTTCAAAAAATATGTAGTATTTAATAGTGTAGGATCTAGAAAAGGAGCAATGAAAAAACTAAACACGTTAGTACCTTTTAAAACTATGTTTGGCTATATGTTTGATAGGCAATGCACTTTTTACGACAGTTATTTGTTTGATATTATCCAAATTGACAAAACTATTGGCTGAATAACTAACGGTTCCACCATGTATCACTCACAACAATTACCTGCGATTATAAGTAATGCCCCTGAAGCCGGCGGAACATGCGACACTCAAACCTATTGCATTGTTTGCAGTTTACATATCTAATTATTTAAACGGCAGAGAAGTTTGCGAAAAGCCAAATGCATTTAAATAATGTGACCGAGGAAGAACCTAACGAAAGGAGACATGATTTTCCAGAATAGGGTTTCACTTTACATTTTTAGCCCAATGATTAATGGTGATGTGAAAGGTTCTCTTTTACCCTCCCTGACATATTCGGATCACGTTTTCAATTTGCGCTTTTCAAATTCGTAAAATATATGTTCCTTGTGTTTTTTCGCCGAACTGATCACATTTTTATAGTATTTATATAATCAAACATTTGTCCTAAAAACATGTAAAGTCACAATGCATGCTCAACAATCTTAAGCATAGTATACACAATGAAAACGGAAACGAAACGCTCTATGTGACTCAGTGGTTACAGCATTAGGTACCATAACCACAACCTTTGCTATTCTGCAGCCTTTAGCAAAAAAGTGTTTTATCTCATGCATCATATGACATCTAGGGGAAACAATAGCGTACTCATGTTTAATGTATTCAGAAATATTACAATGTCCAAGCCTGAAACTTTATCTATTTTTCAAGTCGTCATGTTTATCTCTTCCGCTGTATATTAATGTGCATCAATACATTTAATAAGCTTTAAGAGTATTCACTTTAATACATTAGCTTTAAGAGTATCACTGTAAATGAAATCCACAACTGTATGTTTAGCGAACATACTAGACTCGGGAGTGACGTTTTAATCTAATACTTTAGGGTTTCCACGTGTCTCACAAGTTGTACAGAAGCAGTTTACCACAATGCTCATTCAACTGGAAAATGTTTACTTAACTCACGAAACCGGTGCATTCCAGTTCACGTTTCTTGTTACGGAATTATCTATTCATTACCTTAATAAATAATGTCTCATATAACGTCATTTTATGTTCACGAGTTTGTGCATTTAATTTATACTCGCAGTTTCATTAGTAATGCTTGCATTAGTCTTTGTTTAGTCACCGTTTGGTTCCATACTACTTGGCGAGACATAGTTTCGACTATTGAATTTGACATAATCACACAACTCACTTGATCTAATAACTTCGTAACGGTGCAAAAACTGGACGAAAATCCCTATGTTGACTAAGTTATTAATAACACTATAAAATAAACAGTTTTGCTTATTCTAACTAAAATTTTACAGAAAATTAAACCAGTAGGTACTATTTCTGTGAGACATTTGAGTTCATAGCCAAACCTACAGGACTTTCGTCGATGAGTGTGAGAGTTCTCACTCTTCTCACAAACTCAGTAACTTTAGTGCATAGTGCTATACAGTAAGTGTAGTGCGATATGGCGATGGACACTATGGCAGTGGAGATGCCGGACTTGGCAGTGCACGTGCCCCCGACTCCACCGGTAGAGGAGACGGCTGAGGAAAAGTGAGTTGAAGTTTTTTATTGTCAGTAGCGATAGAAATAAAAAAACCGATTGATAACAGGTGCCTGTCACGTTCTTTATTCTTTGGAGAAAGAAACCTAATAGAAATTGAACATTTTGCACAGGATTGTGTATTTGTGTGTTTTTCTTGTTCATAAGCTTAAAATATGTTTACCTACCGTACGAATATCCATCATTTCCGCGACAGCTTAAAATTGGCTGTAATCAAAACTTCATATTTTGAATTGAACTAAGAAAGTCTTAAAAGTTTTGCTGTCGACACAAAAAATTTCAAGCATTGCCTTTAATTGCGCCAAATAATGCAGCCTGGGGTAACCTTTAGTTATCAATAACCGGGCTCATTTTGAATCCAGCTTTGTCTGCATATCAACATGCTATGCATCGTGCTAAACTGTTGTTCCAAAAAGATATCAATTTGTCATAACTCATAATCAACTTACAAAATAAAACAATTACTGCAATGTCGTTTACGGCGCTGTTAATTACTTACACGCCAATGATCGCGCCTGTTCATGTATTGCGGACGGTTAATTTTAGTTTAGTAGTTATAATTAGCTCGCTTAAAACACTTAACACATTTATATTTTATTTTAGACAGCCGTGTTGTATAATGAAGCATGTATAGTGTAGGCAAAACTGAAACTATTCAGCCAAAATGTATAGTGAATTATCATTGAATTTTGACTATTTACGTAATACTGCATCTAAAAACCCAGCTTAGCCTCTTTCCAGGCTTCACTTTGAATCTGCTCATCTTATCGTTAGTGGAATCGAAAAGGGAACTTTTTGCCGCGTTTTTGTGGTGAACCTAATGAATCTGTTGCATGTTCGATGAATCTTTCGCATGTTGCATTCATGGCTGACTATTTTTCATGCATGATGAACTAGCTACCTACATTCCATTAGCGATAAATATATGTTCGTTACATATACATATTTGAATTCGGCAAGAATGTTTTCCTTCCAGAATTCTTTTTCTTTTATTTTAAAAAATATATTTAATTTTTCACATATACAGTATGGGTTCAAAATCCCACTACATTCTTTAAACTTCAAAGCAGATTCTTCCATATAATATGGAATCTATGCTCAACTACTACCACGTATCCTTTTCTGTTGTGTTGTGGTTTGAGAATTTTATTATTCATTATAGCATTCGAAAGATTTAGCAGTGTCCCCCAGCGTCCATCGATATAGTGGCCACATTTGCATTGTTTTATCAATGTTATCTTGCGACAAAATTAATGAGTCGACAAACAATTTTCACGCTGCAAGTGAAGCACTCAGTGCTCAGAACACAGGTGCAACATAGATCATAAAAGTAACAAATCCATTTAGTACCTACACCATAATAGCCTTCTAACCATCTGTTACAATTTAACTCTGCAATTGCAAGTCTTGCCATCTAATTCTAAATAATAGTAGGTAGTGCTGAATGGCTTTAAACATTTGTCATATGGCACTTTTTCCGGACCTAATAATTAAGCTCGCTGCCACATATTCGCTGTATCACTGTTAGTCAGTAATGCATAACAAATGCCTTCTCATTTCAGTTTAACATATTCATACTCATGAATCGCTTGATGAAAAGCTCTCTAAAAATCCATATATCTACTCCCAGGTTAAATATATCTAAGTGTATCCTTCTAATTTCAAAAGAAAGCTAGATTGATCGACAGTACGTGTTGCTTCTTTGGAAAAACGTAGTTCAAGCATCTTCCCGATCGGTTTTCAGGCTCTATCTAATAAAAAGTTAGTTTTACGAAATATTTTGAACAATGGTTGTAGCACCAAAACAAAGTAGCGATTATACAAAATTTGGATCCATTCAGAATAAAAACAGAACTGAGGTTTGAAATAAGGCTGAGCTAAAAAACTGTAACATCTTTTGAGATAGGTACCATATTCATAGTGGGATTTTCCAATCAAATTTCATTTTTTTTACTTAAAGCAATTTATCGTTTTTGAGTAGTTGATAACTATCACAATATTCCTATTCTCTCTTTTAGTTTGGAACCATCTGGTTTAGGTATGTTCAGTTCATCTTAGTCGCCTATTATTTTGCATTGTGACTGCAGTCAGTTGATTCTTAAGATGCCTTTTGTCTATCACAAAGTCAGTCTCAGTCGGTTGCACAGGCCGGTGCGTGCTGACATGTGATCGCCTGTCTATCGGCTCCGATTAGCCACGCTTGGTGAGCAGGTCAATGTCAGCACGCACGTGACCACAATATAGGTAATGTGTCATTTAGTTCATATTGCAATTTATAGATATTCACCTTCGGAAATGGTTTTGAAAAAGTGTCGCAGTGATTAAGTATCCTTCATACTGCCCTTAATCGCAGAAAATTGGCCACTAGTAGAATCAAATTGCTTTGTGCAATATTGATGTTTCGAGACGTCATGAAACCGCAAAACTGTCTAGAACTGTCTGCCTTGCAGCTGAATTGAGTCTTTTGTTCGCTAAATTGAATCCATGTAAGCTACCAAAATGAAATTCTTTGTGTTCACTGTGATATGGATTCATCTGTGTAGGTCAGGCAGCAGCCGTACGGCGTAGTAAGAGTTCAAAACAATTTTGGATCACATCCAATTTCCTCCGGATGCCTATTAATTCTGTTTACCAGGCTCGATTAGACTGACACTTCCACAGCTGAAATCAATGGTCATGCCTTGCTGGATTCTGAAGAGGATCGTTGAGTGGCGCCATGTTTGTACACGTGGTCGCGTAAACTTGGCTCAGAACGCCTACTGGTGTTACAACATGAGGATGGGGACGGTTCGAATTTGACCCGATCGCGAAACGAGGGCGCGACGCAATAACGTTCAGGCGCGACGGGGCGCCCCTTACTCCCGCTGTTGTTAAGGGTTGGAGAGTGAAGTAGGTATACAATTTCATTTTAAGTTCGGCAGTCTATGCAATGGTGCAACTATTTAAACTAACTCTGAAACCTTCCTTGTAGTAGTTGTAGTCCTTCGTCAAATTAATAAAGCAGACTGGTAAATAAGGACTGTCAAACCAAAATAATCACGACTAATTGTGGCAACCAAATGGTGTCAGTCTGCTTTTACTTCCAACTAAACAAGAGGAAAAAATCCTTTTCCTTATAATCTTTTCAACTGATCTTTACTAAACTTGTCATAGATATTATAAATCGTGCTGTAGACGCAAAAGTAACCTTGATCTCTACAAACTTTAACTGAGAGTAGCGCACTGGCGACTTTTCCTTTTAAACTATTGATTATGTAAACTTTGCTCCTGGCAACCCTGACGTTCGATAGCGTCTAGACTAGTCCTCTATCGTTGTGTCGGTCGCCATAAGGACGAGTGGAAAATAATAAAACGGGGGGTCGCAGGTCGAAATAATCCGCTTTAATGCCTTTAGTTGGGGTTGGGGTGGGGTCGTGTAAGTTGACCTGGAATCGAATACATTTACTTACTTATAATCTCAGCCTCTGGAATTGAAAAAAAATTAAGTTCGAAGTTTCTTTATATTATTATAACCGATAATGTTGACACTTGACGTATCTATTTGCTACTTTACATTTTAATATAAATCCGACTTACTGGAAGAAAAACATCTCCACTCCTGTTCTATTCATTCCTCTTTTTTTTACTATCTAGTATCGATAGAAACAGCAGCCATGACTCACACACTTAAATACCTTTGTTTTCTTCCTACATACATAAAAACTTTTCAAGTACAGTCATCCACATAATTCAAGTGGCAGCGACGTTAATGCACAGCAATGCTGGGCGGCTCTGGGCGGATGACGTCACACGTCAATGGCAACGGTGGCGCCGATCCAGCCGACCGACCGCTCCTACCTCCATCCCCCCTAGAAGTAGGGGTGCCAGAACTCTGATCGAGAATCTCCCCGGCTGTATGAGTTATTGCTAGTTTATAGGCCAATATCGCTTTCAGCTTGTGCTCATTTATTTTAGGTTGTGCTTAATTTTGATCCGTTTTTGGCTATAAAGGAGAACATCAAAAGCTCTCATTTATTTCCTCTAAGTATGAATAAATATCTCAGACTTACTTAAATAAACACCCAGACACAAAACAAACTCAAATGTTAGTACCATGAATGTGTGTTTTGAAAGGATAGCAACGCACCTATTGGCATGAACTGTACCTATAGATCCAACGGGCTAGTCATAATAATCGAAAGACTTCAAAACTGCTATTGAGATGCATTTAAGACCTAAAAAGCTGAGGTCTTCTATATTTTTAGCCAGGCTTTACATAATTGACACTGGGTTTAGTCTAAAAAATGCAGTGCCAATGACCTAGGCAGACCGAGCATGCGCAGTGCCCACGTACCAAACGTATAAGTATCTGTACTTCAATAAGTATGTGCCTATCGACAGCCAGTTGCCAAGCTAGACTTTAAACCGTGAGGCCTGCCTCGTAAAGGATCAAATGAATTAGAAAATTCATTCTAAGTGGAGTGTCAAAAATATAATACCGAACGAGTCCGAAACTCCGAACCCCACAGTTGCCTAGTGGTTCGCAAGTCTACTTTCAATCGTCAAATCCAAACACTTTTTAACTGCTAGTTACTGTTTAGAAGTTTTTTTTTACTAAGTAAGGAGCCCTTTATTAAACATTAACCAAGGTAAGGAACTATTTTAACAAACAAAGCTCCCAGCCTAATCGAAGTCGCAGTTCGATGCCAGTACATGTTTTAAACGCCAGCTTATGTCAAAGGTTACAACAGCAACGCAATTATGGGCTCTGATCCATAAAAGTTACCCCCAAAATACTATCCATACGCAAAAAAACACGCACGCTGATCGAGGTGAGTGATTTGTGACATGCTCTGACGTCAGAGTTCCAACACTTGCTATTTATAACTAACACGGAAAGCGAAGACGGGGCTTGAAATAATAAAACAAACTTCGGGTATTGGAAGTTTATCACTTATGTATAGGCTTGTCATTGTCAGGCGATGGAAACTCCGATAATAGTATCGTCGATGGCACAGCGTTATTTTCCTCTTTTTTGTTGATTCCATATGAAAGTATATCCACTACGTTACATAACGAAAATCTTCATTTTACTTGTCAAGGAGAGGAATTTATGTGTCATCCTATGCGTAACAGATTTTTCAGTCCATCTTTAATGTATAAATAAAGTAGATACTTATATAGAGGCTTTTTATAGAAAATAGACGAAATAAATGCATTCAAGAGTTAGCCTCAATGTGTTTACTGATAGACAGTAATACACATTCACACATATTATTATGTAAGTGGTTGTTTTATTGAAAAAAGTACCTTATACTAATTTGATTATTGAATCCTATTCAAACTCTTTATTTTATTTCCTCTCAACTGGAGCTAAACATGCCTGCATTACATCTCTTGTTAATATTTATAATCTAAACATTAGCTTGTATCAGTTTGCGCCCAATATAAGTGCTTCCTAGATCTGTTTCTCTTTACATTACCACTGAAACGTTTGAACTTCCGTCTTTGATATTAAGTATTTGAATCTGAGTCGGAGGCTGAATGGATATGTTTACTTTCGACGAAAATATACTCACGTTTATTCGTAATCATCTTCATGTATTTCTAGTTTTGCATTATTTTTTTTCAAATTGCATCATTTACAGCGTGAAAGGAAACTGACTCATAAAGGAAACCTAGGTAATCTTCAGTTCAGTCATCGCAATGAAATGATGCAATCTAATACATTGTTTTTGTAACTTTATGATGGACCCACCTTTTAGGATAAATCAGGATCGGGACACACTTAGGCGATCATGTCAAGCTTGACATTGGGGCACCTAAAAGTGTATTTAGACCAAATGAACATAGAGCTAGAGGAATTCTAACGAAATAATACGAGGAATCTAGAACGAGTATTTTTCTAGGCTCTCCGCGAACGTAGATAGGTCAACGAAAGAATGCTCGGTCTCTGTTTACACAATGATAATTTTATAGAGTGGGGATAGAATGAGCATTCGCTCGTTTGGTCTAAATGCACCTGTAGGCCACTGACATAAGATTCGAAATGATTGTGTAAAGGTTGTCCTGTCTTCCTCCATACATAATAAATAAATAAATATGCGCCAGACAACACACCTCTTGTAATGGTCTCGAAGTAGGGATTCTTATCCCTGTGTTACGAGATGCCACACAAGTAAATAAGCCAGGGGCGTCTCCCAGCACACCCAGACCCGAGTCAATTCAGAAAAGATCGTTCGTCCTGAATTGACCCGACCGGGAATCGAACCCGGGACACTACGGAAATCGAGGCGAGAAACCGTGCTACAGCGCACTACGCCAATCGTGTCGTCAATACGTCATGTTGCATATTAGGACTTATTTACACAAAATAATCAACAATGACCGTCCATGAATTTGTCAAGCACACCTGAAGGAAATATGTTTATGTGAGTATACTTTAAAATTAATACGTGCAGAAAGTTGGGTAAATAAATGAAGTCAGCGCTGTAAATGTTCATTACACATAATTTAAAAAGCATTTCAAGGTTTTAATTAGCCTCTAATTGCGTGGTTTACAAAGTCCCACATAATATATGCGGTCTTGAACATAATTAAAAAGTTGGTCTCTGTAAAATTCTGGTGACCTGTACCTCTGCTATACAACCAAGAGTTTGCCTCAAGTAAACTACGCGATTGCTGACTACAGCAACTTGTATGCAATTTTTAGTTTTTCGATATTCAGTAGAGAGCGTCGTGGCCTAGGGGTTAAGTACCCCAACTCGGATCGCGGATCGTGTGGTCCCAAGTTCAAATCTGGCTAGATCCAAAATCTTTGTGTTCATTGTTAAATTTCCGTCAAACTCTCCGGTGATGGAAAACATCGATAAAAAACCAAATCAACCCGGATAACGGCGGAAGGCTCACCACCTACGACGTCTGGTTCTAATACCATTGTTGAAAAGTGGGCTTCTGAATGTTCCGTTCACCATGACGGCAACAGTCACTTGATTCTGACTACCCCGTTTGGAATAAAGTCGTGATGGTATGATTCACTAGAGGTACTGCCGCGCTCTGTTCCGAAATCCCATACAAAACGTCACCAGAGACACTAGCGACTGTCACCGGTGGTAGGGGTACTGAATATGTATGACTTATGGTTTTCTTGCCTCGGCGACCTATTGGTAAAAACAATCAACTCTGAATTCAAAGGTTTGTTTGGATTCAAGGAACAAAGCTTGTGGTTATTTATTTATTTATTCTTTACTAGCTCTCCGCCCGCGGCTTTGCCCGCGTTTCTGAATTCTATGGCCAAATTACTTAAAATCTTTATAAATTGTAGCCCAAGTGTTATTCTGTTGTATAAGCTGTATTACTGTAAAGTTTCATCCATATCCGTTCAGTAGTTCTTGCGTGAAAGAGTAACAAACATTCTTACAACCTTTCGCCTTTATAATATTATTATAGTAAGATTGCACTTTAAAAAAAAGTACAATTGGCTAGGAAGCCAATCCCACATTTAACAAGATGATTGAGACAGTACCTAACAATCATATGAAACGTAAAAATTACTCAGTTGTAATGATGGAGTTTGCATAGCAGTGTACAATACGACATACGTATACTTAACTATATGCAACAAAAGACTAGCTGGTTCTACGAAATTTAATGAAACAATTCGACTATCCTTCCAGACACCCTTTATTAGTTTTTCATGAATTCATCGTCATCCACAACTCAGGTCTTTAATTAGCAATGAGTTACGGCCATAGTCGGGTCGTTAGCGAGTTCGGAAGAGTGGCTTTCTTCACGCGGTGTTCTAATGAGATGACCTGGATAAACAACACCTATTTCTGTCACCGCTCTGATTCCTGACGCGCTTAGAAAAATCTATTAATACCGGGACCGTGTAAACAAACATGCTTATCTCCTCCAGGAACGCCATTAATGAAGTGCCGGTAACTTTACTTTAATATTTGGAAAAGCAAAGCCATGGTATTTTATAAAATGGCAAAGAAGTTGTTAAAAATTTAATGAAATTAATTATTTTCATATTTTTCAGCTCCCTAGCGATATCGTAGACATTTTTCGAACTAGAAACTTGTGCGCACAATGTAAATAAAAATTATGATAATAAACAAACATTTGATGTAATGTTACATATCCGATACGTCACTGGTCCGAATGATGCGTTCGATCCTAAACCCAAATTAAACTAAAACGCGTAGGTATATAGATATAGGTCAAGTTGAGTCCGTAATCAAATTTTTACCTGAAACAAATAAGACTTCGATGAACAAACGATAAATGAAATATTGCCGCCTGGGTGCCCATGGCCTCAATAGCGTTACATCCAAAACCACTTGGTATAAACTCGACGCGGAGTCTAATAATAAAAAAGATATGGGTCAAGAATGTGTGGTGGCGTTTCGGACATTTATGATAGAATAAACAAAATATTTTAAACGGCATGGTGCTGAATGCAAGCGCTAGGAATTACTTAAAAGAACATAAGATTAGTGGAATAAGGTCGAATGTTCAAGAATGGGAGCATTTCAATGATAAACATAGATAACAGATACGAGGTATTTATAGGCAAAATTAAACGACATAGCCACCTTTTAAAACCAATCATTTAAGTGAGAGAAGAAAGACCATCTATCTTCAGAAGGAACTGAGCCGAGACCTTGTCCTATTTCATCAAGACAAGCAAAGGCCACACGTCATACCGTTTAATTACAGCATTCAAGGTGCTGGCTGAGTCCAGAGAGAAACAGGGGTTGCTTCCCCGATAATAAGCCCCTTGAGTGTTTCTTGTACATACGGGTGTAGGTACAGCGAAAATGTTCGGCACGCTACGTAAACCCGGTTGTACTAGAAACACACAACGGGTTAGATAATAGTAAATATAAAGAAATGCTACAAGTATCTTCTTTCTTTAAAAGCGTCGTGGCCTAGTGGTTAAGCACTCCAACTCGATCGCGGATCGTGTGGTCCCGAGTTCAAATCTGGGCAGAACCAAAATCTTTGTGCTCATTGTTTAATTTCCGACAAACTCTCCGGTGATGGCAAACATCGATAAAAAACCAAATCAACCCAGATAGCGCCGGAAGGCTCACCACCTACCACGTTGGGTTCTAATACCATTGGTGAAAAGTGGGCTTCTGAGTGTTTCGTTCACCATGACGGCAACAGTCACTTGCCTCTGACTACCCCGTTTGGGATAAAGTCGTGATGGTATGTTATGTGTTATGTTCCTTTAAAAGTTTGAACGTGTAGGTATATTTATTTTTAAAGCAGATTTAAATATTTGTCGGGCACGTGATACCTATTTTGGAGTTCTTCCGTGTCAGGTTTAGTGAACAAATTCGTCAAGATAACATTTAATAAGCTCAAAACAAATATTTGCAATTAGCAAAACAAATCTCATTTCAACACGCCAACTAATGACTTGAAATCCCGCAGAACACACCAATGTCAAACGTCTGCACAGAAAAAAGCAGCCTTATTACGTTTGAATAGAGCCTGCATTGCCGGGCTGTTTTTGTTTTATGAGCGATAAAAATGTGTAAAGAAGTTGTGAACAAATACAGGGGGTAATCATTGTACTAGGCGATGAACTTTGCGCATATTCCCGCGCATATATGTTTGTCTTAGCTCTGCATTACAGAAATCCAATTCTTTGCTGACTAACATCCTGCTTGCTCATACTGCGACCTTAGAACTAAATGGCGTGAAAGCCACAATAGCCATTTTTTAGATTCAAAACAATGTTTAAAAGTTATGCATGAATTTTCTCCTATCGCTATTAATCCAATTTGGAATGGTTATGATGACGAAAATTAACTCAGGAGCTTTATTACAGTTAATATTACAATCTCTTATTTGCAGACTATTCACGAAACATATCTATAAAGCTGTAATGTAATGCAATCTATCATTGTAATCTTTCATTGCTAGCCAGTCTGTGGTCACCTGTTCAAATGACCCGAGAATCCGAGGCTAGATAACTGGTACAAGCACAAAATAAGTACAAGTTATCTTTGATTAGTTTACTAGCGCCAAACTTAATCACATGAATTACCCATTATATATTTATGTCGTTATTACAAGAAGAGCCAAAACTACAATTATTGGGCCACAAAATAAGCTCCCTGACTTAATAAACATATTGTGAGAGGCCCTTGGCTGAAACACAGGTGTGCGTGCGAACTGCGCTGCGACGCACCCCAGATTTCACAAAATATCATCTAATGGCTTGTACGGAAGACAGCGGGTCAACCTGTACAAAAATATTTACAAGATGAGCCGTATATTGGCAGCATAAGGTGCCAACATGTGAAGCTTGACGTGCTGTCTTGTGTTCTAGCCAACAATTGTTATAAATTCTGCCCTAAGAATGAACCTTTATGTTATGCACTGATTCGGTTCACCCAAACCAAGATAACATAACTCTCTAAATCTACATGTTAAAAAAGCTGTGAAAATTGGCAAACTCCTTTAAACGTTTGTCAAAGTTATTGCTGCCAAAAGCCATTTGTGCAACTTCAAGTTTGAAATGTAGGTAACAAATCCTTCATCCAACAACCACAGTCCCAGTCATTACTTTCAATTAGTATGTATATTATGTTAAAAATGAACGGTCGGCAACGTTTAGTAGTACTATGCCACATCTCTTTCACCGAGAACGCTCTTTCCACCTGCTATTATTATTATTACTAACAAATATTGTATCGCAGGTCAATGTTTCCATACCTCTTCTATAAAGCCCCTTTTAAAACCATATTTGGTTCTGTTGCCATGCATGATAATTTCTTAGTTCATATGCCGATTCTTTTAATTTGAGGTCAAGATTAACCATTCCTTCTCTTCTTTCTCAGATATGAGCGTCTTCTGCGGCGCGCGCGCACCGAGGACCTAAGCGAGATCTCGGGCATCGGCTGCCTGTACCAGAGCGGAGTTGACCGGCTCGGCAGGCCCGTCGTCATCTTCATCGGCAAGTGGTTCCCAATCAGTGACATCGATCTTGACAAGGTATGTGCAGTGGCTTTCTTTGATGCATTTACTATTATTACTCGTAGCTTAAGACCCGTTACAAATGATACTTGCAACAAAAATTGTTCCTTGGCACAATCTGGATTCGGGCGTGAGTATGTGTGACGAATCATCACCAAAGGTCCTTACTTAATTCGTTTCTGCAGAACGATTTTCTGTAATTCTTCTAAGAAGGCGACGTTTGAAATAACGACTAAAGTTAAGATTACTCTTATTTGAGTCAAGTAGTAAAACGTACGTTTTCAACTTGCACTTTTAAATCAAACTTGTTTTCTCAAGTCAGCGGCACTGGTGTCATATTATGAAAGCACTTAAATTTTATTGTTGGAGTGTTCCACATAACCTTTCATTCCTTGAACTGGTGGAAAATAAGCTATTTGTGAATGCAGCTAGTGTTTATCGTATCTTTCACAACACGAATGCGGCAAGCATCTTTATGAAATGAAATGACATTACGTAAGCAAAAATCTTGTTTGCAGTGGGAAAATTTTGAAGTGCTCTAATTTTCCTTTGCAAAATACATTTTGTTAGTCCTCAATTTCTTAAATTAAATATCATTTCCTCTTAATACTCGTGTGCTTTCATTTACGCACATCTAGTTGTTAAAGGTCGTAAATGTCAAAAAATCCATAATTGTGTTAATAATGCCAAAACATCCCTTTTAGTGAATGCATCGAATGGATGTGGATGAAAGGTCTTTGTTGAATTGTAGAAATTTACGTTTTATGACATTTATGAACTAGATGAGCGTGTGTAGATGTATGTGTATGTGGAAACACAAACGCATGCAATAAATTTGCTAATGCCTTGTCGCCACATATGCATTCATTGAATTCCATACGGTGATGCATCTCGTTAAATTAGCGTATACCATGGGTGTTTTCTAATATTTACACTCACGCAATTACTACATGTAATATTTAAATTAGCGCGTTAAAATATGACAATAATTATGCTGAAGTTATCGCTTTGACAAATCAGATGATGTCACACAAAAGCTATCGATCGAGCTTTCGACGCTTAGGCCGAAATCTATAGTGCCGAATTACGCTTTGCTCATCCAGAGCCCACGCCAAACTTACCTTAGTGTGCGGTTAGCCTACACTTGGATTTTAAATTTATAGTCGTATCATGCAAAGTTGGCTGAGCACAAGCATAACAAAGGAACCTCACAACGTTCCGATACAATAAACTTATCTTTCGTTCTCCAGATGTAAAAAATATGAATGGTTATTATTGGTAAATAATCGAAAAATATTATTCAACTAATTCTTCTAGCAAAAATCATGAAACTGACGTTTTTGTCCACTCAATTGAAACAGAAAGCTTGTAAATAGTTCTTTTTTTCCTTCTCAAGTGAAATGGAACGCAAACAAGTGACGACATCTGTGAACGTCAAAATCGCTTCCAAACTTCCGATTTTGGCAGACTTTTAACAGGGGACATATTAAAATCCAAAAAAATACCCGATCTCAAAATACCTTAAGATTTAAAATACCCGAAGCTATTAAACCCTAACCAGAATTCAAATAGCAAATTTTCAATTACCTTACATTAAAATTCAAATATATGAAATGCATAAAATAGCTCGGTACAGTTTTCTATGTTATTTTACTTAAGCGAAATAAAACGAACATTAGCTTAAAAAGCTTCAGTTGGTTAAGTTAGCACTGTGACCACATCGCACGAGCCGAGCGATCGTAGCGAGCGTGCCGCGGGAGCGGCTGAGTGCCGGAACCGAATTTTCGGCTAATGAACACAAGTACAAAACATAAGAATTACTTAGATAAGCACAGACTTATTACATTAAATATCATCTTACTTATTGAGCATTGTTATAATAACATCAACTTAGATATTATTAGCAAATATCTAAGTTGATGTTAGGGGCCCTTAGTGCTAAATAATCATTTAGTACTAGATTCTTCAGACGATGCCAGTAAAGCGACGCGTGTCACAGTGCGTGTGCGCACGTCTACTATGCGCACCCGTTCATCATCACCGGCGTGAGTCGCACTTACTACCCCGTAATCTCCGAAACTACCGAAACGATTTCAACTACCGAAATTCTTTCACTGTTGAAAAACTACATTATCCCTGATTGCTACTAAGGCAAAAACAATTTAATATCGATAGGAAGTAACTGATAGAGATAAATACAGCTGTTCAAAGTCTAAGTTTAAGCTAAGCAGGCTCTATAGATCTCGGCCTAAGACTAGGCAACTTATTAGACCGAAAGCAATGATAGACCAGTCAGCCCTTTTACATATAAGTCGGCCAAACTCACAGTAGACGTTTATGGTTGCGAATTAGACAAAGATTAGTTTACAATATTAGTTTGATAGTCCTAAATCCATGTGAAGTAAGTGATCGCTAGACCAGGAAGACGTTCTATCTTCATTTAAAAGGTATAGTTATAGCGAAATTGGAGGTCATTTTCCTATTTTCCGGTGCTTCCTCGTGAAGCACGTTCTAGGATTTTCAGATTGCCTATAATCCTACGACAGATATTGTTGTCGTTGGTTGCAGGCTCTCCTGTACCTGATCAAGCTGCTGGACCCGATCGTCCGCGGCGACTACGTCATCGCGTACTTCCACACGCTCGCCTCCTCCGCCAACCACCCGCCCTTCTCCTGGCTGAAGGAGGTCTACACCGTGCTGCCTTACAAGTTAGTATAACTATTATTATTTGACTAACAGGACCACAGAATACTTAGTAGCACCAACGTACAGAAGGTCTACTTCAGAATGTCATCGATTTCATGAGTCGTTATTTGTTCAGTGACATTACTTAAATAATGTTTTTTTTTGTTACAGATACAAAAAGAACCTCAAAGCATTTTATATCGTTCATCCCACATTCTGGACAAAAGTAAGTATTTTCATTTTGATACAACTATATATGTTTCACTTTTTTTAGCCACACTGAGTCAGAGTTAGGTTAATTTAGTTTAAAACATATGCATTGCAATTTATCCTGTCCTGTTAACATATTCTTTACCTACAAATTTCGCTTTTGAGTCAATTTTCTTAATGTTTATTTAATACATGTTTATTTTTGTACCTTCTTGTCCTTGTAACCTCTATGATACAATGTAATATAACTAGGTATGACTGAAATGTTATACTAACATCTTTGTCCTAAATGACAAATCTGAGTAAAGTCTTCTCATTTATGAAAAAAATTAACTTCTAAATTATTGTCTTAAGTACAGTATAATTTTCATCATCGATCTAATCTATTTTGTATAGGCATTTCTAATGTTCACGCTCCCCTTCCCTCCCAAACTATAATCCTGGATGAGGCAAGCCCCTCCCACACCACAAACCCTGAGGCTCACGTGTGCGCTTGCCGCAGATGATGACGTGGTGGTTCACGACGTTCATGGCGCCGGCGATCAAGGCGAAGGTGGCGTCGCTGCCCGGCGTGGAGTTCCTCTACTCCGTCATGCCGCGCGACCAGCTCGAGCTGCCCGCCTTCGTCACCGAGTACGACATGACGGTGAGCACACCCTGCTTACACTCCGGCCGCTTAGTCGCGCGCCTTTTGACAGCTTGTCGGCCAATGACGGTGCAGTATTGGGTAGTTGACGACATCATCGAATTATAAAAAATATTCAAAATAATCAAAAAACACAATAAAAAGGATACGCATATCGTCGTTGGTCGTTGTATTTAAAATCTCATAAGTGTCATTTTTTGTAAAATCACTTTTTTAAATCAAACTTTGCAGAATTGAGAGCTTCATCGTCTGAAAAAACTCCCATGTGCACAAATTCAAAATCACGCTAGTAATTATAGTAAAAACATCTTATGTGTTCACTAATAAAATGTTTAAAAAAATCTTATGTGCAAAACGAGATTTTCGGTTACAGTTTTTTGGGCAAATCAAATAAAATTCAAATAAAAATATCTTATGTGTACCTATAGAAAGAGTGAGGAGAGAATTGAAAGTGAAATAGAAATAGGTCGTATCATCTACATCGCTTCGTGTCTCTCGGAAACTACCTAGGTACATTAGTAAATATTGACCCTAAACCTCAACAGAGTACAATCAAAAAGCACAGTGGTCATAATATTTTCTTCAATAAATTGGACTCGAACTGCACAAAATTGAGGGTATGCAGATTTTTTTTAAATACACTGTGTGTTGGAGAAGATAGTTTTCGTCGCTGGACTAAAGATGATGATGTGGTAAATGACACAGATGCCATGATCCCCTGTTTACCAGAACCAGAATGCTCATCAAACAATTCTATTTCAAACTATATAACAATCTTAACCCGTACTGTAAAATGCCAAGCCATTATTGTCGTGCAAGTTCTTGCCTAAAATTCCAAGCCATTATTGTCGTGCAAGTTCAAAAGTATGTAGAATCAGATCTTTTAGATCTGAACTTCATGTGCATCACGTTTTCAAAGAATGGTGTGCAGAGAACAATTTTAAAGCCGCTTCTAGAAAAACGTTTCTCAAGTTATTAACTCTGGAGAACATTGCCATACACCACCCACGCATTTAAGGACCTGTGTGACATGTGCTGCAGTTTCAGAACTGGAAACATTAGTCAGGTTTAATAGGAATATGAGGAGCACATCGCTGAGAAGAACGAAGCTCGTCAGGCGAAACAGAATACTGTAGCTAATGCTAATGACAAGATTGTGGTAATCACAGTAGACGTTCAGAGTGTGTTGCTGGCCCCAAAGCTTCTAGCTAGTGCTGTATTACTATGCAAATGAAATTGCAATACCACATCTTCACATTTTAAAATGTATCACAAAAAATGTCACTGTATACTTTTGGCATGAGGCAGACGGAAATGAATTTACTAGCTGTCTGGTTGATTACATACAGACACTACCACCAGAAATTAAGCAGGTTATCATAATTTTTGATGGCTGCGGACATCAAAACCGTAACAGGATTTTATCATGTGCTTTGAGCGGCCTGTCGCAAAAATTAGGTATAATTATCGAACAGTTATCCCTCGAAACAGGTCATACGTTGATGGAGGTAGACAGTGTGCACTCCACGATGGAAAAGTATACAAAGCCACCAATATGTGCCCCTACTGATAATATAACTCGCATGAAGCAAGCTAGTGAGCTTCCATTCCTTCAAAGAAATCATAGTGTACATAGTGATGTACACTATGATTTCTTTGAAGGAATGGAATCTAACTTGATGTCTATAAGACTTGGCAAGAAAAAGGGAGATCCAGTGGTCGTCGACCTAAGAGCGCTTAAATATACATGAGATGGATCAATATTTTACCGATTGACACATACGGAGAACTGGATGGTACTTCCTCATCGCCGATGCTGTTCTAGACAGGGTTTATTACAGCCAAATCCTTTGTATGACAGCGTTGGCAAATCACTGAAAGTAAGTTTAAACACTTACAAGAACTTAAGACTGTAATAGACAAGGGTTATCACTCATTCTATGACTGTCTTGAATATAATCCGGGTACGTAATAATAACCCGTATTTTCTCCTTTGCGACGATTGATTATTTTATTTTTATGTACAGTGAGTACCTTTATAATTTGTGTCTAATGCACCAAAGAGTTTTTGCCCTAGAGAACCTATCTTAGTGATAATTATAGTAATTTCTAGAAATCGAAATATTTTTTTTTAAACAAAGAACCTCCTAAGGAACAAAAAAGGCGCAACTATAACCTCTTAAGTTCCACCGAAGTTTTTTTTTTTAACATGATTGCTCTAATCAAATGCCGCAAATGTACTACATAATAATGCACGGTACCTTAGAATATAATTTTTCAGCAGGTTTTTTTTGGTTTTCTCAAAAATATGAATTTTGCATTTACGAGCTTCTAAATTCGCAACGACGTTATGATAACTTTTAGTTCGTTTATCATCGTTTATAATTATTTTATGGCTCTTGGCAAACTCGCGTGGGCAAGTCTATATTTTAAAGTGTAAAATAAAAAAAATAAGTATACCATCCGGTAATCCACACAATGTACTTAAAGTAACTTTTGTTTAGAAACCATATTAAACGCAAAATTTACTATAGCTGCCTAACTAGTGTCTCGCAGAACGCATAGAGAAATAGGCGGTCTGCGAAGTCACCATCTTGTGATAGTTGTAGGAAGCGTTTTACGCATGTCCAAAAATATGATTTTTAAAATTGCCATATCTCGGGGAGTTTTCGTGTTTTCGAAATATTTCTTTTACTATTTTTTCTATTATTGAGAAATCTTTCGATAACACCTCGACTCAAAAATAGTCAACTACCCTATTCGGCGTCAAATAGCAATAATTGCTGTCAAAATCGCGATTTACTTGCGATCGAAGTTAATGAATAGCCCAGCCGGTGGGTCGCGCACTTTGCCGCGCGTGATACGGGTCGCCCATACTATTTTTTGATACAGAAACGGTGCGTGAGACCCTTTTAGCGAACGCCCTGAGACTTCATCCGCGCTAAAACTCATTTTAAAAAATAACATAATTTAAAAACAAGCAACAATAAGTATCACTACTTTTAATAAGTACAGTCAATAGCAGAACAAAGTGATAATTGAACATGTCAAAACGGATGATTTTACGCTAACCATCAAACATATTCAATTAAGAATAATATAAATAAGACATTTCATTTAATATATTGGCTATTTGAAGTAGTTATCAATTTTGTATGAAGTTTTAGTTTGTTCAATCACTTTCTATTCACTTTTGCTGTTAACTGTACCTACTAACAACATTGATTTTGGCATGTATAACTTGAACGATATTATTTTCAACAAGTACAATAGCAATTTGCGAAAAACCATGAATTTTTGCCTCTTGGTAACACAGTACAGTAAAAAAATAATTTCGGTTTCTTGAAAAAACGACAGGGTACTGGATAATTGGAATTATTAATACTTTTTTTCGCAGATAAACGGCCTGCATTACTTCCAGCCGGACACAAACAACACGTAAGCTCCTGTCGGCAACATCTTGTTATTCGCCGCCGACGACCGCGACGCACTGAACTTGACAACGGCTGCAAAAAAGCTACCATTTATTGTTGATATTTTGTAATATGGCAATAATCTGCCTGTCAAACTTCAATGTCTTTTCTAAATTGCCTTTTTTAGATGTAGCAAAGAAACTACCTAATACATAATAGTGATTCGTTTGAATGACTGGGCTTGTCAACCTCATATCTGGGCCTCACGACCGCTTTCCATCAGTTGGAGTGAGGTCATTTTGACGGGCAATATAAAAAAAACCTACTATCTTTTTCAACAATATTTAATAAGATAATTGATTTTCTAAAAAATATCTAATGTGCAATGCCAATTAAAAAAAAAGTATCGTATCGTTTTATTGTCAAAAAGTTTTTCTGTCCTAAAAAAAAGGTATTTTGACCAATTCATTTTGTAATCGGCTCGGTCGTCGAGTTCAAGTTGCTGTTGTTATTGCGGTGACATTCTTATTCAACAAGCGAAATGCAATAATATCACAAATAAGATTTTTTTTTAAAGTCCATATAGTTTTTTCCATAGTCATTTATCGATTTTTGCTAAATGAGAATGTCACTGATTTTTGAGATTGTTGATATCATCGTGTAACTAGTATTAGCGGTGCATTTTTATATTATTTAGTGCTAAGGTTGTATCGGAGTATGGTGTCCTCTAACTCTAGGTCTGTATTTACAAACCCCATGTTGTCAAACCTTATCCAGATCATGGTGTCTATATATTTCATTTACTTTTCTATGTAAATATATTCGTATTGAGATTGTTTATTCTCAACTCAAGACATTACCTACCGACGGGGAATATTGGTGAATAACGCCGACTAATCCGATCGGGTATCAAATTTAGTACTTACTGCGACTCTAAAAATGCGAATATTTATTTATTTAAAAAAAAATCCGTATTCTATGGACTATTGTGTATGTTCGATAAGAAACACACTTCATTAAGTGCTATTTTATACTATTATGTAATTCTGCTATTTTTATTATTTATAGATAGTGAAATCGCATATAGCAAACGTAATCCTGCGACAGGGTACTCGTTTAGCGTTATTGCTTTATTTTATACTCACGTAGAGTCAAACCCCCTCATTCATAAAAAAAAATACCAGCAGCTAATGAACCGTTTTGAACCTTTCACTTTTGGCGCTAACAAAATAATACATTAGCTAAAACTGTGTTAAAGTGTTTTTTTTATGAATAAGGAAGAAAGTTAGCGTCCGTATAGTTGAAAGCCAGCCGCGAATGGAAGACAACCTGGTCATACCGTTTTCACAAGGGTGCTTAATAGTTTTGCGGATGAGAAATGTTTTAAATTAGGTTTTAAATGTAAGCTTAGTATTAGATCGACGTTGTAAATACGCTGTTGAGGTTTTTCAGTACATTCTTGGAGCCATACGCTCCCCCCGTTTGCACCTGTAAAGATTTCCTAATAAATAGGACCGTATCTACAACACACCGATTAAACGCACTCAATACATTGTCATGTTTGTAAATATTCACTAGGTTGATGGTAAAGAAATAGATTATTATTCCTTTACACATAAATTATTTTCTCACTGTTACAGAACTAATAGAAATTAAGTCAATAATTCAAAACTAGTAATCACAATTAAAAAAAATACAAAATAGGAAGTTGAAATATTGTGTTATTCTAAAACAAACTGTAACACTTTTGATCGTGTCTAGGATCAAAAGTGTTACATAACTAAAAAAAGATTCTAGTTTTGTACATTTGGTAAGATCTGGTAGTGTTGCCAATTATAAATGTTTAATACCACTGCCACCACAGTAGTAGCGGTTTGTATCGACGTGCAAACGTTCCGCAGCACAGACAATCATTTGATGAAACAATGATTTTCATCAATAAAGCTATAATTTCTCGATATAGTACACTTGAATGGAATTTGCTATAAAAATATTATTTCTATGAACAACTTTTTAAAACGTGTTCCACTATTTAACCGCCATGTGACGCCACCACTATCTCAGGATATTGAATTCAAGAGGGTTATCAAATAACGATCTACAAAATTTAAACGCTCTAACGCCTATTTTGATAATGTGTGTATGTCTAACAGAATAGCTATAAAAGAAGCCCTAGGCCTAGAAATTGCATATTTTATTACGACTATAATACATTAAGCGACCCTGTAGATCACAACGTTACAAGCGAATGATACAAATGCAGAAGATGTTGAAAATGGAAACGAGTATATTTTTTGTACAGTCAAACCAAATATGTGCCACCTACTTTCTTTACCCCTTCAGTGATTAATATTTCATAAATTTGAAAATGCAATATTGAAATGTGTGATTGTTGGTTGTTATCATATACTATATTGCATATTTAAAACTTTTAAAACAGTCCTAACGTATTATTAAGGTTTTTTCATAATTCCGTTAAAATATTTTATATTAAATAACTGCGGCAATGTAATAA
Source organism: Udea olivalis (assembly GCA_947369235.1). Lineage (NCBI taxonomy): Eukaryota > Metazoa > Arthropoda > Insecta > Lepidoptera > Crambidae > Udea > Udea olivalis. The sequence goes on from OX376347.1 coordinate 2,717,716, forward strand.
TAAATAAGCATGTGTGTATTGTTTGTTGAAGATTTTGCAGAAACCTTTCTGGCAAATGCGACATGTTCACCATATTCGTACTTATAACTTGGTTTCAAAATTTGCTCTAGTAATTAGTAAAAGTTCGTAACATAAAATATGTATTGTTGTTTGTTACATAATACATAGTACTTACAACACAAAATATATATCAGCAAGGCCTTAAATGTGTTAAAATAACTGTTGTTACTTTATAATTTATATTCATAAATGAACCTTACTTGCAAATTATATTGCTGTTGACGGTTATTGTAAAGAAACAGAGAAATTATCATGTTCTTCAAATCTTCAAATAAAATCTATTTAGGTGTTACCTACATGAAAAATGTGATCAAGCAAAATGTTAGTTAAGTTTCATATTTTATTATTAAATAGATTGTTAAATAGGCTATGTAAATATTTAACAAATAAAAGAATAAAATTATTAATTTACTAATGCTTGTGTTTGTTTTCCCTATTTATGGTAAATTGTTACCTGACCGCGTGCTCAGCAGAGCTAAGTACAGAGTCCTCTTCAAACCTCAAGAATGTCTGAGCATCTGGCACGGAATAGGTAGTTAAGTAGTATCTGGCTCGAACTTGCAGATCTGTCCCAGAGGTGACCACCAAGGTTTAGTGAAGGTTAAATGTGAAATAAAGATGAAGGTGAATAAATTTAGCCTAACATTTGAAAGATGTTGCCTGCTGTGCTACCTTTTGTAGCTCCAATTATCGTAGCGACGCAGAATGTTTATGATCGACTTATTTTAGAGGGCTCTAAGAGTCACCTCCACGAGCGACGTATCGTCGTAGCGCGCTCCCAACGAAACGTGTGCTTTCGCAGCGAGAGAGACTGCAAGTAGTTGTATGTCACCTACCTTACTAAACTCTTTATAACAAAACAATTTGGTTATACTAAAGCCAGTCGTCGCGGTCGTAGCGGCGATATCGTAGCAATACGCTGACGGGAAAATCGTCGTCTCCTGGAGATAACAGACAATAGAACGGCGGTCTCATCGCGATTCGTCGTCGCCCGTGGAGGTGAAAGTAGTTTCAGATTGATGCTGTTCCTGTCACATGTTAGTATATGAAAGGGACAGCTATTCATGCATTTGAGGGTAACTCATCTTTGATATCTAGTCATTTCATAATTCGGGCTAGTGTTACGACATCCACGAAACCATCTTGTAAGATCATATTATATCCTCTGCCCTTGGACTAAATTCGAATCTTCTGTATGTAGTCCACTTGACTTATTAGGCCACATTTACAATAGCATAATGTTAGCTTTAAGATGCTTTGTTTGCCTAGGCTAATGATAAAAGGTAATATTTGATGTGGATGTCTGTTGATACATATGATAGCACAACCTTTTTGATTTTTTTTGTAAAGATTGACCTGCTGTCCCCTGTAGCATAAGTATTTTGGTAAAATGATTTGTGAGAAAGTTAACATACTTACAGAAAGAGAAAGTCAAAATCATGAATCACTAGATATATTAAAAGCATTTAGATTAATTAATTTAAAAGATACCGCTGATCTTTGGGGTATATCAGTCAAAATTGTTAGCCACATAATTCAACGTGATTGCCCCTTAATTAGCCGTAATATTCAATGATTGTGTTGATGAAGGTGTTTTTCCAAACTGAATGAAATACAGTAGGGTTGTACCACTTTTTAAATCAGGCAAAAAACAAGACCCAGGTAACTTTAGGCCTGTTTCAATCCTACCAGCTCTAAGTAAAATCTTTGAAAAAATCATTCAAGAACTATTAAGCCATTTTTATGAGAACAATCTCTTACACAGTGAACAATACGGATTCACGAGAGGCCGTTCTACTACTGATGCTAGCATTGCACTTCTAAAACACATCTTTAGGGCTTGGGAGAATTCACAGAACGCTCTTGGCGTCTTCTATGACTTGTCCAAGGCCTTTGATTGCGTTGATCACGATACACTTATACGCAAGCTTAATTTTTACGGGGTAAGGGATAATGCTTTAGATTTGGTAATTTCGTACCTTAGTTTAAGAACTCAAAAAGTTGATGTTAACAGTGTACTGTCTACAGTCTACAGGATCACAAGTTAAAATGGGGGTCCCTCAAGGATCCATTCCAGGTCCATTACTATTTCTGATGAATAAAAAATATAAACGATTTACCTTTTTACTTATAAGATATTTGTGATGTTGTATTGTTTGCAGACGAAACATCTTTAGTTTTTGAAACTGACAGAAATAAAAACCTTTTTGATGATGTTAATGACGCACTTTCAAAAGGTTTTACAATGGTTCACAGTGAATAATCTACAGCTTAATGCAAAAAAGACTAAATGTATTAATTTTAAGTTGCCTAATGTTAATGATAAATCCCATTAGTCTAAAAATTGATGGTAATACTATGAAGCTTGTAGATACAACAGTTTTTCTTGGAATCACACTAGATTCAAAACTGCAATGGAACCCTCATATAACAGCTCTCTCAGGCAGACTTAATTCGGCTGCATTTGCAGTAAGAAAAATTAGGTTATTAACAGATGTTGATACTGCTCGTTCAGTTTATTTTAGTTATTTCCACAGTGTAATGTCTTACGGCATTGTACTTTGGGGTCAAGCGGCGGATATACTAACCATCTTTATCCTCCAGAAGCGAGCGATCAAATCCATCTATAAGCTTCGTGCACGGGCTTCACTTAAGGAGATTTTTAAGGAAATTGGTATCCTCACTGTATCGTCACAATACATTTACAATTGCATTGTTTTGGTGAGAAAAATATTGGTCTCTATGCTAAACACAGTGACATACATTGCAGAAATACTAGGAATAAAGATAAAATTGCACTTCCACTCTTTAGGTTACAAAAAGTTTTAGGATCCTTTATGGGGCAAGGTATACATTATTACAACAAAATTCCAAAAACCATTTGTGAGTTACCTTTACATAGATTCAAAAATCACATCAAAACAGCTTTATGAAAAAAGGGATATTATACTACCAAAGACTACCTTATAGATAAAAATGCCTGGGTGTAAGCGCTCTGCTCGATGCGGGATTAAATAGCTCTATTGTAACAGATGTTTTATTGTGATAGTTAATAGGTACCTAGTATGTACTGACTAACAATTTTTCTTATTGAATTGTTTAAATGTATTTTTGTTTTATATTCTTTTAGGTTTACTTGTATCAAAATGACACACTGCTTGTACTTTACTAACACCTGTTGTAAACCCAAAACAAGTTTAAAAGAGTAACTGCTGAGTTTCTCACCGGGTCTTCTCAGCAAGAAAAAACTCCGACGCGGTGGTAGAGTCGCATTATGTCTGTATACTGTTTATTTACATATCCATATTATTATGGTATTTATGTCTATTATTTAGTATATTTCGCTGTAAATTTGACGATTTGAAAGTACTGATACAGTCTATTTGAATAAAGTTATTTGAGTTTGAGTTTTGAGTTTCATGTTCAGATGTTCAGGTAAACTAGGAAAAAATAACACAGTATTTTAAACATTTTAATAATACAGTTTTAATACTGGTAAAAATCATTAAATGCCTTTGGTAGTATGAAGACTGTTCATAACGTTAACTACAAATTGAAGTATAGGATATTTTTGCACTGCTGTCATCAATGAGACTTTCAATACAGTCAGCACATTTGACATCAAGTAGCCTCCAATGGCTCCAAGGTAGCAAGGAATGGGCCACTGCTGCCACGGCGTGTTCCAGTCCAATGGGATCACAACTGCACCCAGCCATGCTCCTCCAACAGCTAATAAAGAATTGTTGATGAGCATTTGAATTATAGTATCTTTCCCATATGTCTTGACTCCAAACAACAGTTGCATCGATGCTTCGACTCCTGTGTGAGCAATCAACGGAAATACGGTCAGCAGCGTCATCAAAGCCGACAGCATCAATGTCTCTTCGTGACATTCCATTATTGGTGCTCCAAACAATATTATCCCGACAAAGAAACAAAACAATACCACCAGCAGGAATACAAAAGACTTCAAGATATCACTGATTCTGGTCTTACTCGCCTTGGTTTTTTTCGCTTGAATATCATTGTTTACGTTTAGATAAAAAGATTTTAACAGTTCTGCCAAAAATATCAGAACCAAGATGTAGAAAGAGGAGCCATTTCCAACCGAGTACAGAAGGCCCCTGTACGATATAAATGTAACTATACTGGGTAAATAAATGCAAGTGATTAGACTGGAAATTGACACTTTTCTTAGTTCTAATTGATTGTTTAGAGAAAACATTTTTCTTCTGGACAGGTTCGCCCCATTCGATTAAAATTTCAATCAAATCAAAAGTGGTTTTTTCTTCATCACCTTCTTCAGTCAGTCAGGGCTCAGCTGTCAAAACTCACATCTGTCATTGACATTTACCGGTCGGCGGTCCGTTATGGGAATTATCGCTCACAGAACAATAAAAAATTTAATCAAGTGGTTTCATTTTAGGCCCAAGGATATTATCGTTTTTGTGTCCCATATAAATAACTACAAAAATTACCTATATGCGAACTTTAGAAACACGCATTGAAAATGATTAGCGGAATGCATCAGTCTGTTGAGTTCTGTAGGTTGGTTGTGGCTGTGCTGTGTGTTGTCTATGACTTATAAAAAAAGTGACAACGAATTCGGTGCATTCGCAAATATTAAATTCGTGTTTATCATAAAATTTCATATAACTGTCCAATATATTTATATTCTTGTCATAGTCCACACAAATAAATGTCACTTTAGTAAATAATGTAATAAATAAAATCTTTATCATTAAATGGAACACTAAAAACTTCTGTTTTAATTATTCATGGGTGTGGGGCAACACTGGCAACCCAAGTGTTGTTGCATTAGTCTGTGGTTGTTGCGAAATGGTCAAAATTGTGTGTGTAGAGTAGAGTTGTACAAAGTATATAGCAGTCGTCGTAATCGATATGACGACACGAACTTTATAAATGAAAGGTGCCGTCGTGATAGCCGCCAGTTGAACTTTACTCAGTAAAACGTTCGGCTACAGTGCGAGCCAACGTTTTAATTCATAACACCTCGAAAATCGTAGTTTAGTTCTCGTGTCGTAAACAGTTTTGGAGTGTTTATCAAGAATTTCACAAAAATGCCTTGTCCATTTTTGGGGTCGCTCAACCAAGCCTTCGTAAGGAATTACGGAGCTGCTCTGATGAAACAGTACGCGAACTACTGTCCGGTCGTTTCGAGAGGTTTTCGCTCGCTCGGCAACGACGAGACGAAATGTCCTTTCATAAAGGAGAACGCGATCATCGCGGATGCGCCTAAAGAGATGACCGAGGACATCATGGAGACCATCCTGCCGTATAAGTACGAAAAGTTCTTCAACGACCAGATCAGTGCCAAAAAGAAGGACTACTCCTACCGTGTGTTCCGTAAAGTGTCTCGGCTTGCGGCCGACGGCGTGTACCCGAAAGCCCTGGAAGGCGCTGAGAACCGCCGAGTGACTGTGTGGTGCGCTAACGACTACCTTGGCGCTTCCCGCCACCCTGTGGTCCAAGACGCCGCCATCAACGCCATCAAGTCTTATGGCACCGGAGCTGGAGGTACGCGCAACATCGCTGGAAACTCCCAAATGACCGAGAAACTTGAAGCTGAAATAGCCCACCTTCACAAAAAGCCTGCAGCCTTGATCTTCAGTTCTTGCTTTGTTGCCAACGATGCAACATTATCAACTCTTGCACGTTTACTTCCTGGGTGTATTGTTTACTCGGACGCAGGCAACCATGCTTCAATGATTCAAGGTATTTGCAACAGCCGAGCCCCAAAGCATATATTCAGGCACAATGACCCTCATCACCTTAGACAATTATTGGAAGAATCACCTGCAGGAGCACCGAAGCTAGTCGTATTTGAGACTGTTCACTCAATGAGTGGAGCAATTTGTCCTCTAGAGGAAATGTGTGATATTGCACATGAATATGGCGCTTTAACATTTGTAGATGAAGTACATGCTGTAGGTTTGTATGGGAAACATGGTGCTGGCATCGGTGAAGAGAGAGGATTGCAACACAAAATTGATATTGTATCTGGCACACTAGGCAAAGCCTATGGGAATGTTGGTGGGTACATTGCTGGTTCTTCTCTTTTGGTGGACACTGTGAGGTCTTTAGCGCCTGGGTTTATTTTCACGACGGCGCTTCCGCCTCCTGTGCTGGCAGGTTCGCTGGCCGCCATCAGACTCCTGGCCAGCGAAGAAGGAAGGAGTTTGAGGACGAAGCACCAAGCGATTGTGCGTTATTTAAAACTGTCTCTCCTCGTCGCGGGGCTTCCGCAGCTTCCGTCCGTCAGTCACATCGTTCCGGTCCCTATAAAGGGGGCGGATAAAGTGGCCCTCGTCGCCGAGTCGCTCATGAAGCGAGGTCACTACGTGCAGGCAATCAACTATCCCACGGTCGCGCGCGGCGAGGAGCGTCTACGTTTCGCGCCCGGCCCCTACCACACGCCCGAAATGATCGACAGCCTTATCACTGCCCTAACTGAAGCATTCCACGAAAATAACATAACATTCAATGAGTTCCTCAAAAACGGCACCTGTAGAGAGTGCAGCATGGAATACAAGGTCGACATATCTTTCGAGGAGCCCTACAAGTACCAAGTACAGGTCTAATCGGTCTGATAAGAGCCATGACATTAATTGTTTGCAGCATGACAGAAAAAGTAAAAAAAATGTTAAGAGATGTTTTACAGTTTATCTGTGTTATTTTATTGTATATTTTATGGTTCGTGGTTCATGTTAAGGGAAATTAAAGATGTGGCAATGGTAATTTGTGTTTTATTCAATCCCAGTACTTGATGACGCCGTCCCAGCCTGCGGTGAGCATCTTGCTCGGCTCGTGGGGGTGCCACAAGGTAGATATGCAAACGCCATCGTGCGCCTTCCATTTCTTGTACAGTTTCGTGGTTTTCCAGTCCCAAATATAGCATTTGCCGTCTGCGTCGCCCGATACTAGATAGCTGTAACAAACGAGAAAGTATTTTTGTAATGAATTTTGTCTACAATTAATTATGGCCGTATTAAATTAAAAGATAAATATCATCTTCATTTTGTCTTGAAAAAAACTTCAAGACTTGCATGACTACGAGTATACGAACTCATAAAGTATTCCAAAGAAAATAGTGCATTGTTAAATGCTAAAAATAAAAAAAACACTATTCCAAAGAATAGAAGAACGTTTTAGAAGTTAGAACATGGTTGTCCAAACTAGAACTTTACCGGGTCAATACCTACTGGTTAATATAGGGACTGGAGGGCCGCTGACTCGCAAAAAAACATTACCAAATTACCTATGACATGCAATAGAAAATTATTATTCGTAGGTAAACAGCAATGCTCTTGAGAGCCCTTTTTTAGAATCTGATTTTATTCGAATAAATCATATTCTGGCCTCGGAAGTCTGCACTTTGCGATGATCTTAAATCAATATCTGTACCTAGTTAGGTGGATACTTAGCACTCAAGATTATGTAAGTAGATCGGAAGTGTGCAAATTATCAGATAGGAATAAGAGGTTGCCATTGGTGATACTCATCACGTGCCAATCACGATATATCTTCACGTAGGGCGCTCTTGACTCACGCAGTGGTCGACCTAGAGCCGTGACTTTGTTAAAAATAACCACAAATACGTGGCAATGTTATCGCCCGTAGTTTGAGGTAAGTACCTACTTTACGTAACGCATTAAAACGTGAAATCTGAGCTACAAAATGCCCTTTATTTCAGATACTCTTAAAAACAGCAAAATAAACGTATAAATGTGCTCATTCATGTAAAAAAATGGAAGTACAAATTGAATTGAAATCGGAAAAACTTACAAAATGTAAATAGGTCATCTTAGGAAATCATAAATGGAAATCTTAGGAAATCCGAACAAGATCAATTCAATTTCAGCAATTCTGGAGAACTCGACTTCATATTTAAGGCCCGCGCAGACGACGTACGCGGAGAAAAAGTACGCTCCGCGAATACAAATTTACCGCGGACTCAATGCACACGGAGTGCGATCATTTGTTGTCCGAGAGTATTTAAATATTATGAGATTACGTTGTGCTGTAATTTACATGAAGTTTAAGAAAAACAGAAGATCCATCAATTTATTTCGAATCGATTTTTAACGCGGAGTAAAATCCGCCGTATGCGTTGACTGCTCATAGTTCGTTCGTTTTATTTTTTTCGCGGACGCCTGCGCACTTTAATCCGCTAAGCTCCGCGGGCGGCTGCGGTGTTTAGGCGGATTTTCGGTACCTACTTGTAGTCGTTCGTGTGCGTTGCTCGATACAGTTTGTAAGGGATCTATTTATCTCTATGCTAAACACAGTGACATACATTGCAGAAATACTAGGAATAAGGATAAAATTGCACTTCCACTCTTTAGGTTACAAAAAGTTTTAGGATCCTTTATGGGGCAAGGTATACATTATTACAACAAAATTCCAAAAACCATTTGTGAGTTACCTTTACATAGATTCAAAAATCACATCAAAACAGCTTTATTAAAAAAGGGCTATTATACTACAAAAGACTACCATAAAGATAAAAATGCCTGGGTATAAGCGCTCTGCTCGATGCGGGATTAAATAGCTCTATTGTAACAGATGTTTTATTGTAAGAGTTAATAGGTACCTAGTTTGTATGTACTGACTAACTGTTATTATATTCTTTTATGGTTGGTTTTTTCTCTTTGTTTTATATTCTTTTAGGTTTATTTGTATCAAAATGACACACTGCTTGTACTTTACTAACGCCTGTTGTAAACCCAAAACAAGTTTAAAAGAGTAACTGCTGAGTTTCTCGCCGGGTCTTCTCAGCAAGAAACAACTCCGACGCGGTGGTAGAGTCGCATTATGTCTGTATACTGTTTATTTACATATCCATATTATTATGGTATTTATGTCTATTATTTAGTATATTTTGCTGTAAATTTGACGATTTGAAAGTACTGATACAGTCTATTTGAATAAAGTTATTTGAGTTTGAGTTTATTTTGACGGAGAAAAAAGTACGCCGCAGATAATTCCTCGTCTGCGCAGGCCTTTAAGTGACAGGTTTAAAATATGCTCGGTAATACCACCACTCGACATACCTCCCAACTCATAAAGATTGAAGATAAAAAATTAAAACAAATGGTAATCAACCGTGATTGGAAAACTAAGCCGTTACTGTGATAACTGATAGTCTGAATTGGATTTTAAACTTCATAAATAACTAAAACTATAAGAGCCGTCTAAATTGATTCGATAACCCTGTAGTTCCTATATTTGCGAACCCAATACGAATTCTCAAATTACTCGTAGTTAAGCTATTTTACATACAAAATAGGCATTCGGTAGAATAGGCACTTGCTTTAAGAGCTGCTTAAAATAACTACATTTTTATCTTTGAGCTGCAAGTACAGTCGACAAAGAAAGTGGTCTAGCAGTTTTGAAAAAAGTTTCTGTTAGATCTGATAGTCGCTAAGGTTAAGCAATGTCACTGTCATAAATATTATGATAGTGACAATTGCGCAACCCCAATAATATTATTGCAAGGGGAAAATTGGCCCCGTTATTTCATGACTTTCAAATGAACCTCAATCGTAGGATAGTAGACCACATGTTTGGCCGTCTGTACCAACATTCCTCCTCCCAGCGTCCATATATACCTACATATTTAATCTTACACTACAGAGACTTGTATTTGATTTCATCAACAAATTCTTGAAAAACAACAATCTGGGGGTCACGGAATAAATTCAGGATGCCCCCGCCGCACCCTGCTGCGAGTGTGACGTACAATATAAGTCATTCCTTTGGAATTAAATTACAACGGTCACTATGGCGTCTTTCCGGCGAACCTCCACGCATATGTAAACATGTAGATGACGAAACACGTCAATTCCTCTGACATTAAACACATATTCTGATTCTGCAGATCTAAATTGCTTAATTACTAGCCTTTTTGAGTATTTTTTGGAAACAAGCAAGATGCCAAAACAAATTTAGGTAAGCAAGTTTTGTCTTAAAAACAATCATAGGCCACTATCCACTTTAAAATTTGGCTGAGCTGAAAACAGTATGAATTCTACAACTTGGGTACCCGATTGTCAGAGGAGCTGACTGCGGAAAAGCCCTTGATTGTTTATGACAAGTACAACTACAAGAAATTTAAGGGGTTACAGACAACCAAAGCATAGCCTTAACATAGTTCATAGCAGCAACGTCTCAGCTTAGGAGTCGGTGGCTTATGCCTTAGGCAAGCCAGCAGTGTTCTGCTTTGAGTTGTTGAGTTGAAATTCCGCCGGCCGTAACACACACATTACCGATGAATTATGTAAGAAATAATTTGATAACGCAAAAATACGTATGACGTATAAGTCCGGTTCTTCAAGTTTGTTATTAATCATTTATCGCACCTAAAAACCAGAAAATATTTGTACTTTGGCAGCGATCAATATCTTATCTCCATTTATTTACTCAACGTAACATTACCTTCCTACCTTTTAGTAAATACCTGTAACAAAGCTGATATTTCGACCACATTTTATCCGATGTTAGTTATAAAAATCGTGCTAAGCTAACCTTCTTCGATTTTATCACAAAAAAGGTTTCATGAGTACCTATAGAAACAATGTAACACAATGCATGTAAATAATCGTGAGAATTTGCTGTTGTGGCGTCGCCGTTTCTAGATAGGTAGGTGCTGCTAATTTCTCCTCTAGTGGTGATTATTAAATGGCCTTAGCAGATGCCACCGGCAATACCATACCATTCTGGGTTACATTCAACGAAAGGTTTAACAGGCCAAGAGTCCGACATAACACAAGCGGTAATTTCTGTGTGCATGATGGATTCTCTTTGCAAAAAATATATTTGATATCTGTTACAAAGTGAATTGTAACAACAAGATAATGATTATACTACTTGGCACAACTGGTTACGTTTATTGGGGTCAACAGTCCGCTTCATACACGTGGATTTACGTACGAGCTCATACCGGATCGAAAACATCTTTTGAGAATTAACGGAATTCAACAACATAATAGCTTATCTATTGATTCGCATAAACAAAAGAAACGGAGTTCATTAACTTATACGTCGTTTCAAATGATGATCAAAGTCACTGTTGTATGCTCTGCACGAGTACAATTTCTTGTCACCAGATTTTTTACAATGATGCCAGTACGTCTACCATGAGATTACCAATGACAGCCGCTGGCGTGCGCGTTGACGTGTTTATATGAGATTTCTTTACAGCGCCCCTAGCGATTAGATATAGAACCAAAAAATGGCACACAATTTCCTGAAGTCAAGTATTTATTTATTTATTTATTCTTTATTGCACATAATCTATGTTACAAAGGACGGACTTAATGCCCAGAGGCATTCTCAAGTATCGTAGTTTACGTGTCGAAAACTCATGACAGACATGCAGACAGATATGCCCCCTTGTCTACTATTTTCGAAGACGTGCGAAACTTTCAAGGAATACTTGTTGAGTTCATTAATACGTTTTAGTCACTCACAATATCACAAGCCTACCAACTTTCTATAGCTCTACTAACCTCTTGATCATGCATACGAAGAATCCAAAGCGAAGGAAACCTGGCAACGGATAAAGCTGATCTTAACTTTCTTTATCTCACTTGTTTGGGACTGGACCAGACCGTCATTTGAACATAATTGGTGATGATAACCGTCTATGTATTATATACTACATGTCATGCCCGAAAAATATTGTTAAAAACTCTTGTCTTAAAAATATCAAACTATAGTACCTACCTATTTAGGATTTAAATTAGTTGTCCGCAGTATAAAAGATTTGAAAAAGAATGTTGACCGGATCTTTGGCGAATACTAAAACTGAGATTTGGTTTTTCAGTGTTTTTAATTTGAATAACGTAAGTGTATACATTTTGTGTCAACTCAACCCAGACAGTGAAGTTCCATAGATGTGTTAATGATAACATATCGTAAAAGCTAAGCGTTTAACCCACATAGTTAAATGGTTGGTCGTTGACAAATGAACAAATCCTAGTATATTAGGGATTACTTATTAGCTGCATAAAACTCTTTCAAGTTTTTAAATATTTAATTTCCAGTATTTCAGTTAAATCGCAAGTACTGGACCTATGGATAAACACTTGACATTTTAGCAAATAATCTCTCGTATATAAACAATAATATACCTTCGGCGAAAAGTATTGCTAATGACCAACACGTCTGAATAATTTAAAATGTCGTATTATTTTCTTCATAACAATAAATATTAATATGTAGTAGTAATATTATGCGCATTTTAATTCAAGATTATTAGCACTACTGTTGATGCACTCTTGAAGCAGCAGCTCTGAAGTACCCAAATATTATTGATAAGTTCGATGAAGATAAACGAGACTCTATAATGGCAACAAAATGTGTTTACGCTGGGGAGTCCAATCGTTAGAATAACATAGGATGGCAATATCCATCTTCGACAATTATGATGCTGTTTTTAAATAAACTAAGTAGGTTTGTCTATTTTACCTAACTATCGGAATATAGAGAATATCCAATTAAGAAATTATAAACCTGAAATCTGACTGTTTGCAAAAAAATATTTTATTTATTTATTTAAGCTTACAGCTATTATTACAGGCGAGCCCAATACAATAGAAGAGCTATACACACAATCTTAAAACAAACACATTAAAAATAAAATTATTTTTCATAACATAAATTGTATAGCGTTATCCTTGTGAATTCACACAGAACAGTGAAATAGGTCGATTTTCTCAGCTATTATATTTAAAATACGCAGTGTGAGCGTCAGAGGAGACTTATTGAGAAGGTGGGTTCTACCCGTTCTTCTATGTTCAGGAAGATGTTTAAGTAATATAAAATTTAAATAAATCTATTTCCAAGTTGGAGACATCGTTTTGAAGGCAACGCTACATAACTGATGATATTACAAATTATAGTTTGTTATAGTTTGTACCACCCTCTTCATTTTATCAAGAGACACGAAATGCCACGTCATCATGACAACATACCGCGATGCTGTTGTCTCAACATAAGTGGATTTGGTGGCTGGCTAGCACCTTAGCCTGATTCCTTCGTTTTTGAATCGGATCTTTTTGGCGCCCTTGATTTGCAACCGCATCGGTCAACGCAGGCTCTATTGACTAAACAAAGTAGCCACACATACGAGCGACCGCGGGTGTCACACATCACGTGACTCTCACCAAAACATCTTAAAGTCACGTGCGTAACAGCAATGACAATGTTAGTAAATCATTATTACGTGATTCAATCACAGCGAAGGTTTCAGTGTTGCTAATTTTCTGCCTTCGCTTTTGGAAACAACTGAAGTCATCATCACGAAAGCGTCCCAATCGAATGGATATATCTTCGGTACCTATTTCTTTAGGGGCAAACCCACCGATTTACAATCTTGTTGTACCAATTATTTATAATTCCCGTCATCTAAAAAGAACCCTGGTCAGTGAGTGAGTGAGTGAACCTGCGCAGTGAGCCAATTTAGGGTCAAATTGTTTGTATGAAACCCCCACCTCCACACTGTCGCCTAGAGCTATTTTAACATGACGCGATTTGTACTTACTTTTTAGGCAAAATTTCGTCAATTAATTCTGGGCTTCGATATTACAAAAAATATTAATACAAATACAAAATATTTATTTCAGTATCTTACAATATACTTGTTTGTTTCAAGGTTAGGAGTCTCCTTTTAAGCAAACAATTTGCTTGTGTTAGGAGATCCGCTCTTCAATAGCCATTTACAAAAATCTTATTAATAGGTTATACCGAAACGAAACTATGGAGTTTAATTACACATAAAATTTTTGAAAAATAATATTATTGCCAATATTAAGTTTATAAGAGAACATTTTAAAGAACACTACTTGTAGACTCATTAAACAAGTTTAATGGTTTGTGTATGTGTGTGTGCGCGCGTGTATGTATGTATGTGTAAGTGTGTGTGTGTGCGAGTGTGTGTTTGTGCAAGCGGGTGTGTGAGAGGGCGTATGTATATGATAAGAAATTAATTGATTGCTTCTTAGATGCCAATATGAGGAAAGTCCTTTTAGAATAAGCTATACCATTTTTGCTTGTACTATGCCTTCAATATCGTCATAGCTTTTGGTTTTTAACCATGCTGTGACGGTATTTTTGCAGCTTCTGTATGTCATAGGGTGGATAGATAGTAAGCTATGAACAACATTATAAATGTGGGATGATTGGCATTCAAACTGTCTCTTAGCAAAGGTGGTCTTTACTGTGACTTTAGGGCCAACATATTTCTTTCTCCTACTTTGAACCTGTTCCCGTTCAAAAGGAAGGATTTTAATTTAATGGAGTATTTAATTACTGTTACATCCAGTTTTATCTCTAAATTCATGGAATTCGGAGCATGACCCTTTCCCAACTACTGAGATTTATTTTAGTGCCCCCTCCGACCAACCTCCCGGTTATGCAGAAAGGCACACTATTCCTAGCAAACCGTGAAGTGTACCAGGGACCATCTGCGGTAGGTCCTTCCGCCACAATGCACAATGCATTACACATTATGGTACTCATAGGCGAGTAGCCTGTCGCATTACCCACTCCCATTTATCCAGAATGGTACCGGAGCAGTTATAGTCGCTCACCACGCGCATCCAAAGAACGCTAGCGGCTTCAATCCCCGCTGGGGACGTCAGAGAAGCCAACGACCATTTCTCCAGAATGGTGCCGGAGCTGTATAGCACGCTCACATCTCAATGCACTGCCGTACATCTACCCTTAGCTACAGCAGGGTGGTCGGATAGGCAATCTAGCGGATACCCATCTCCTTGCTATACAGGCAAGTACCGGAGGAGCGGCAAGCCGCTATAAAGGATCCTCACTAACCCCGCATCTAAACACTTAGCGGCCCAACGCCCTAGACCAGTGAATTTAGACGCTCGTTGCGCGCTAGGAGGGACGCTCGGTACACACTACCGAGCAGACGAACATGCCCCACCTCTGCAACTAACCACATGCCACCACGAATCCAACTCCAAGTTGGGGCCTGCCTTAAGACAGGCAGTGCTGGGACCCCCCAACACCCGTGGTACCCTGATCCTAACAGCCAGACCCGTAGTTCGGGCTGCGAAAACCCTACCTACCCGGGTGAAGTAGATAGGGACTCGGAGCAGAGAAAATTTCTAATTGTTATGCAACAAGGATTTGATTGTCCAATTTAAAGTAAAACAAATCCCAATTGAGCCCCCCAACTGTGGCCAGCCTAATGGCAATAGAAATGGGAACAAACCCGAATTGAACCGTTTGGGGGAATAGCGAGATTAGAACGAAGCTGTTACTTGAAATGGCGTACCGGTCTACCAAAAATATCAGAATATCGTTAATACGTTATTGGATAGCGCGGTATTCGTGGACTTAAGTAGTAATTACTGCTTATTTGACTTTTTGATGAGATAATTAGTAATAGAACTAGCAATAGCAACTGTTTGAGTAAAAGTGGCTGCGGGCAGGTTAAGAAAAGATTGCCGTTGGCAGGAAGTTCTGGAATAAAGATAATTGCATAAGTGGCGCCCATCACGCGTGCCGCCGTGCGGAATGGATGAGATCGATAGACCGCAGGATTCCGGTGGACACAGGCCTGAAGATCTTTGGGGAAAGCCTATGTTCAGCAGTGGATAGTTTACAACTTGTTACAACGATGAGGATTTCAGGTTTCAAAACTATCCTAATCTTTCCCCATATCTGTATGAGTAAAACAAGTTAAGACAAAAAGTAAAAAACAGATTAAAGGCCAATCAAAACAATGCAGGTCATTATCACAAGGTCCGTCCGAATGTAAACCGATAAAATGCTTGGAACGCAAAACCTCGACTACATATTTACGTGTTCTAGTTAATTCAACAAAGCTAAGACATAACTTAGCCAAACCGGCTGATAACACAATGCCATCATTTTCTTGATGCCATTTATTTCAATGAATAAAACAAAAACCATTTTGTCACACGTCACTTTGTGTAATTTGGGAATACCTACCTTTTGTGGCATTTATATCTGATCGCCCATAAAATAGATCTAAAAGAAAATACCTTATCATCATTAGCAGCTTTCCGCCAGCGGCTCCACTCACCTGAATGAACTATGTCTTCCGATATAATTCAGCCTAAAAATAGGAATACTATATTCTAATATATATATATATATATATATATTTATATAGTTAGGTTTGTAAATACCACTTTCATTTCTTTTGTATTTCTGCACATACTTACCCTTCTATCATCTTTCCTATGTCTGTGGGTGGTCTCTGAAAGAGATTGCTTCTAGCAATAAGACCGCCTACTTTACGTGTGTTACTCATTTTGTTAATTTTCTGTTTGATGTGCAATAAAGAATTTCTTATCTTTCTTATCAACAGGCTACTGCTAAACTCTAAGCTATAAAAGAGCTTGCAGTTTGACCTCAGATTAACAAACTTTTATATGGGTTCCTGCAGAATAGCTGAATTCACCGCTAGGCTAGCAACGAGCTTGAAAGGTCAATAAACTGTGGCTATCGCTTCTCACAAAAGAAAACAGTTTGATACCGATTCTTTATTTTCACATGTTCAAATAGTCGTAGGAAAAAAAGACGAAACATTTAATTTAAATGTTAAGAATTAGGAGCGCGACCGTTCCGAATCGGTTGTCCGTGTGTGTGTTTGCTGACGAGCATGAATATGTGATCGATCACTTACATAAATGGCGTTACTTTTTAAAACAGATAAAGAGATAATATTCTTTATTGTACATTGAAAAAAGAAACTTATAGCTAGGTTTTATAATTCAAACAACGCACAACATAGGCGGCCTTATCGATTTCGCCCAAGCAACCTACAGGAGAGGAAAATATATAGAAAAGGGCAAGTATATAAGATAGTAATAATAATAGTCATGTTATTGTAAATTTGAACGGACGGTGACCAACCGGTCAGTCAGGACATGGTCACGGTTACGGTCTGAATTCAAAAAGTATTTTAACTGATGCAGAAGTAACCCGATATACGAGGGTCATTCAATAAATACTTAGCCTACAAAAAGTAAACGAAAATTTTGGAATAGTGGCAATTTATTTTTCAACATAGTCTCCTTTTAGTTCGATACACTTAGCCCAGCGATGCTCCAACTTTTTTAACCCGCCTGAAAAATAGTTTTTGTCAAACTCTGCAAAATAGGCCTCCGTGGCGGCGATGACCTCCTCATTTGATCCATATCTATTCCCGGCGAGTGATTTTTTCAGATTAGGAAACAGAAAGAAGTCACAAGAGGCCAAATCTGGAGAATACGGTGGATGGGGCAGCAATTCGTAGCGTAATTCGACCAATTTGGCCATGGCAACGGCAGACGTGTGAACCGGTGCGTTGTCGTGGTGAAACAGCACTTTTTTCTTCGCCAGATGGGGTCGTTTTTTCTTTAATTCGGCGTCGAATCGGCCCAATAAATCGGCATAGTAAAGCCCTGTAATTGTTACCCTTCTAGAGGTAATCGATGTAGATCACACCTTGTGAATCCCAGAAAACGGTGGCCATAACTTTTCCGGCCGATTTTACAGTTTTCGCCTTCTTTGAAGCACGTTCCCCGGTCTGGATCCATTGTTTTGATTGCTCCTTGGTCTCTGGTGTGTACCAGTGGATCCAGGTTTCATCGACGGTCACAAAACGACGCAAAAACTCCGCTGGATTCCGCTTAAACAGCGCCAAACACGTCTCTGATGTGGTCTCACGGTTGCGCTTGTTTTCCGGTGTGAGTAAACGCGGCACCCATCGCGCCGACAGCTTTCTCATGCCGAGTTCCTCGTGAAGAATATGATGCACTGTTCCTTCTGAAATGGCTACAGTCTCAGCTAGCTCCCGAACCTTCAATCGGCGATCTGCCAATACGAGATCATGGATTTTTTTAATGTTTTCCTCCGTAGCAGCTGTTTTCGGTGCACCTGGACGTGGTTCATTAAAAACCGACGTACAGCCACGTGCAAACTCGTTGAACCAATTCTTGACGGTGGCCATCGATGGAGAAGAGTCACCGTACACAGCATCCAAGCGCTCTTTGATTTCGATGCGCGTTTTCCCTTCCAAAAATAGGAATCGAATCACCGAACGATATTGCTCTTTTTCCATTTTTGTAAAACCGATCGACACGTTCGCTTCCATAAGTTGTCAAATTAAAACAAATGAAGGGATTGGAATGAAAATTTGAAAAAAGAATTAAAAAAAGAATGTGCTACACTGTGGTAAAACTCTTCTGAAACTACAGCGCCCTCTGGCGATGAGGCTAGGTACTTATTGAATGCACCTCGTATCTCCGATCGCTTCAAGTGTATTTGCATGCAATTGTATCACCATAATAAATAAACCTGAAAGTATGTAGTTTGATATGTGGTATTGTGCAATCTAGACACAATCACGACTTGCAGTAAAGTAAACGCTAGTATTGGAAATAATTTTACGGGCAATGTTTATATGTTCGGCTAGGTACCTACTCTGAGGCACAGACGGCTATTTGTATTCTAAAGCCTAGGCTATTCTCTAAAGATGAACATCAAAAACCATCCGCAGATGTATTAGATAATTTCCCAAGAAATCATTTGTAGTCCCATAAACCTACGACCTTATCCTATGTTAGAGTTACTATCAAATGGTCTCATATCAGAATTATTCTACCCCAATGGCCAAAATATCTCTGCGTTATTTATCGCCCACAATACAATTCCAACCTATTAAATAAAACTCCTGAAAATTCGTATTACTTAGTAACTAAAAATACTGTCTATGGCTTTTCCTCATTTAAAATTTAAGAAATATCAATTATTTTATATTTTGTGTATATATATTAAATTATGTAGAAGAAGGTAAAAAGTGTTAATTCATATTAACTTTTACGCATATATACCTGCCTAGTAACAATAAAAATTAAAACTGAAATCTTACAAAATAGAAACTTAATCATTTAGAAAAAACCGGCCCACTAACCATAAATTATTTTTTGCTATCAATCTACAGGTACATAATTGAGGTTAAGTAAAGCGTAGAAAGTAAGTTTATTTTGTGAACATGTAACCAAACTCATGTCAGTCACACAAAGGATTGATTAGGGGCATTGACAATTGGTATTTTAAAAGCGTATGGTAATGAAAAATAACCTGCCGTCACTCCATCTTGTTTATACATATTTATTACAGAATTTCCAGCCATTATCTATTCTGCTTAAATATCTTGACTATAAATCCTAAGTGATATTTGGAGTTGACATAAAGAGGGATGCATAATATTATACTGTTGTTACAAGAATATCCTGAACGGGTATCCAGATGGCAGTCAGTAGCTTGAACCCTACTTATTTGCGCTACTGAAATATGTTAATAAGCAATAACTTTAACACTAAACAAAACAAGTGTTTCATTGAGATGCAAGGCCGCGTACAGTCGTCGCAAGCATATGTTGAGCAATAATGAGTCCTTTTCAGGCGTGCTAAGTTGTAACTGTGGTTCGCGTTGGGTTGATGCGCGGTTATGCGCGGGAGAAAGTCGCGCAACTCAACTAACGCAGCTCAACGCGTGCGCAGGCAAGGTGATCGGCTGACGCGGTCTGGATGACAGCGGGGGTTATTATTACGTGCGATTTCCGTTGAGTCTTTGTCCAGATTAGAATATTGATTTTGTCTAGATTCGAATAATATAACTCTTCTATTTATTGCACATAGTGTATAGTACAAATGGCGGACTTAATGCCTAGAGGCATTCTCTACCTAGGTAGGTTATTTAGCGATGTTCAAGTGGACTAGACAGGAATGGTCTTAACAATATCAAATGAGAAGGTGCTAAATACATGATTTTTTGGTCAAATATATTTAGATGGCGGCAGAGCTGGGTAGAAAAGAGTGCAGTTGTAACTACCAGTGGTTCACCCTTTTGAGGCTTCCTGAATAACCAACGTCGGAAACCAGTTGTGTGTTTTGACAAAAACGAGCTTCATCATCATCATTCAAGACGTCCACTATTAAGATTACGTCTCAAATTAACGATTTGCTGAGTGACCGTCTGAGCCGCCCCGTACGAAACCCTGCGGTCCACCAGTATATCAGACGTTCTTCCAGATTTATCTTTTTTTAAGGAAAGAAATTAAAATGATTTTTACATCTTTTTATCGTACTAAGCTGTGTCAAAAAACAACCTCATCATAACAGAACTTAACTGCCGTGTATTAATATTGAAAACAATAATCGTGTTTCCCGCTCACACTAGGCCCCGGTTGTCGTAAACGGTGAGGCCATAATGAGTCCTCACGAGTCACATTGCGTCATAGTTCACATCTGGTTTGAGTGTTGCTTCCTCTTCTTTACAATTTGCACAACCTCATTTTGACCCAATGTTATGGCGAGCACGTAGTTTTTGTATTGACAAAAAATACCTAAGTTTTATCTTTTGCCATTTAGCTAGCTGTCTTATATCAACTGCTAGGCTGGGACCGATATTGCAGAAGTAACTGTATCTCAAATGAATACCTTCATATACTTACACGGCAATTGTTCAAAAAACTAACGTAAAAACGCTACATTGAAAACAGTCGTGCTGCCTGACGTCACGTTTCAACGGAATTATCAATTCAAAGTATGGATAGATGGACAAAATTGAGTATATCTCTGTTAATAATTCGTTTACGTCAATACTTATTTCATATACTTTTGGTAATCCTATGGCATAATTATTTTCATTACATGTATCTTGTAATTTGTTGAAAGATCTTTTTGTAATTTTTAAAAACTATGTCATGTGACATATCTAAATAAAGCCCTAAATCTTATTAGTTATTACGTCACACAGGTTATATGTATAAGCCTATACTTACCAAAAAAAAATTAAAAAATAAATAACTATTATTATTCTCTGCATTAAAATAACTAAACAGTGACAGTAGGTACATAGTTTGTTAGGTAGATATTTATTACAGTTACGAATCATCACGTTATTGTCGTGGTTTTACTCAGTTACTTCGAAAGTAACTGAATAAAACCACAACAATACACGTAAAGTAAGAAAAAAACAGTATATTAATAAGCTGATATTACATGGCCACTAAAATATGCGAATAAATTATATTTTAATTAAACATCATCAGAAGATACAGTTAGGCAGTTTCAACTACGAACCAAGTTATGTATGACTATGTAGAGATAGTGGTGAACAAGTTTTATTTAAGCCCATAATATACTATTTGAGCTCAGTAAAATATTTCGCTGAGGAAAATCTAACATTATGCTAAGTAACTCGTTTATTAAGCTACCGTCACACCGGTGCGTGGCCAGTTCAACTTGACTGCACAAGGTCTGCGAGGTGAGCTTGTGACGTCGAGGCAATTACATATAAATGTTACCGGTAATGTGTATGAATTCAGGCATTGTATACAATGCCGGGTGCGTTTAGGCAATGTATGAAATATTACGAATTTGATTATCCATAGCATACTTTGCCTAGGCAATGTATACAATGCCTAGGTATTGTATGCAATGCCGGATGCGCAGCCGGTAATGTGTGTAAAAGGGTTCACTAAAAAGAAAGTTCACTGTCAGAATCGTCCTTTGGCATATATTTTGTCTAGGAAAGATAAATCGAATCGTGTTTTCTGAAATATTGAACAGACATGAACTGGCCTCGTTTTATACTTTGGACCTTTTAATTAAAGATATTTCGATAGTGAAAACATACGAATCGATTTATCTTTCCTACCTAAAATGTATGCCAAAGGACGATTCTGACAGTGAACTTTCTTTTTAGTGAACCCTTTTACACACATTCGTATTGTATACAATGCCTAGGTAAAGTATCAAATGAATAATATTTCATACATTGCCTGAAAGTTTTAGGCATTGCATATAATGCCGGATTATACGCATTGCCGGTAACATAAACATTTTGACGCAAACATATTTGTAAACAT
This sequence comes from Udea olivalis, assembly GCA_947369235.1. Taxonomy (NCBI): domain Eukaryota; kingdom Metazoa; phylum Arthropoda; class Insecta; order Lepidoptera; family Crambidae; genus Udea; species Udea olivalis. Next base: position 2,739,713 of record OX376347.1, read on the forward strand.
TCGAGAAAAAACCAGTTACACAACTAAACTTTTAAGTTGGAAAAATTATAATTTGTTTGTAAAAGAAATGGCATTAAAACTAAATAATTAATAAAGTCTTTATAAAACTTGATGAATATCGTCCTAAAATTTTAGTCTGCATTAGAGTAACAAGTACTGGGTATTGCGTCCAATAGGTATCTAGGTTCTTCAGAAACCAAAGTAATGATGTGATTTTTGTGAGAAGAAATATGTTAATTTCACTGCGACGTCGTTTTAGTAGACCTCAGACATTTAGACCTGTGTGCGTCCATTGTAGAACGGAATATTTAAAAACTGGCCTAGTACAAGTTTTAATGAAAAAAAAAACGTTAGCGTTACCGAGATAGAACACCCCCTGCTAAATCCTATAGACGACCGGCATCCTAAAACCTCTACAGATCGTTCGTCCTCTCTCAAGTGGTCCATCACTGAGCTATCATCAAATGTTCGCTTTTCCAGATATTCCTATTTGAGTCCTCCTTCCTAGGATCAGGTCGATTATTTCTAATTTCTATCTTTGTTGACCACAGATCCCCAGTCCGTCCGCATAGGCGTTGACGTGGTCGAGCGCACGGACCGTGTTAAATACCTGGGATCTGTGTGAGGCGCATCCGGGGACATCGACCGCGACGTCAGAGCCCGAATTTCCGCGGCTTGGGCCAAATGGCGTTAGGTGACTGGTGTCATTTGTGACTCCAAAGTGCCGATCAAGCAGAAGGGGCAGGTCAGGAAGAGCGACACAAGCAGGAGCTGCGCGTCACGGAAATGAAGATGCTGCAGTGGATGTGTGGAGTCTCACGTAAAGATCGCGTGCGTAACACCCGCATCCGCGGCAGCCTTCGTGTTCGTGACATCGCAGACAAGCTGCAGGAGTGTGTACGGAGATCGGCAAACTACATGGGCAACAAATGTCTGGCCATGCCGCCCCCGCCAGGTACCGGTAGAAGAGGTCGACCCAAGAAGCGGTGGCTCGACGTCGTTAGGGGTGACATGCGTGCCAACAGACTCACCACTGAGGATGCACAAGACCGCGCGAAGTGGGCCAAGAAAATAAGAAAGGCGGACCCTGGGACCCCACACACCAGTGTGGGTTCACAACCGGGATAGACCGCACGGATGATGATGATGATGATGATCTTTGTTGAGGAGATATTCCTACAAAACCATGTGTCTTTATGTAAGCAAATGTAAGCATTTGCATATGGTAACAAAGTCAAGGCTATCAGTTTAACAGGCTAGCGTGATTGTAATAAGCTAGGCCTGTTTTATCAGATTAAGTATTCGGACAATCAGGGCAATCAATAATACATTGGGGGCACTGAACGCTTCACATCCGTACTACAATTTGTTACTAAGGACTTCATCTGTTACTGAGAAGAGGTTTCAAAGAGTTCGTTAATACAGAAACAACACCCAAATGATATTTTCCCAAGAAGAGCGGGGCCAGTAGGACCAGGAGCCTGACTCTTGAACAGAATTTCTTTGGACAAGCATTGCAGAAATGTCAAACAAGAAATGTTTGAACCTTATTTCAAAGCGTTAAGGTTCAAATATTTTGATCTAATGCCAATCCGGCGAAAATAGATAAGGAGTCAGTGGCCAGAGCAGTTTAAAAAATTTGCATAGTAATACTCTACTGGTACCTATTGGTATTAAGTTAGGGAAGTCATTATGGGGAAATTTCAGAATGAGTGGGACTGTCTGTATTTTTGTTTTCCTTCAGAATTTTCCTATGCAATCAAGGTCCACAATAAAATTGTTTTTTTTTCCTAAATTGATTTTAATTTTTATTAGTAGTTTAAGAAAATAAAAACACACACTTTATGAAGCGTTTACGATACCGAAAATTGCAAATTGTATCACAAAGTTTAAGGGTACACTACTTAAGGCTCCAAGGCTCTTAAATAGCTATGTACTATCGGCACCTTGGCTTCTAACCAATGCATCTAGTTATAGGATGACCTGGTTTCCACCTTTGTTGTGTAACCTACAAGTAACGTTTTGTACTCAGGAAAATGCTAAGCGAAGATTTGCAGTTATTTGAATTTATTTTCGATTATATAATGAAATAAAATTAATAAATAATTTTAAATCATGTAGACCTTTAAGTTTATATTAGTGGCTAACGCGTGTGTGTGTTAAACAGACGCACCATGTTGTATTTGAGCAGCTTTAGTCAGTAAAAATGTATGGCACCTCAAAAAAAAATGTTTTTTGGTTTTAAATTTTATAATAGCAGGCACACATATTGTTTTACTTACAAGGACAAAAAGCAATTTGAGTCTGATGAGACATAGACCACATACACAGGAAATCCCTACATGAACAGGATATCTGGTCGCTTATGCATATTACTATTAAACAGAGTAGACATTAAAATTTGTCTTTGGTCATTCGGATTCTAGAACGCAAGCGCTTCTGTGTCAAACTTTCAACCAATCAATGAGGTTTATGATTGAAAAATTATGAACACTCGTTTTAGTAGACCACAGACATTTAGACCTGTGTGCGTCCATTGTGGAACGGAATATTTAAAAACTGGCCTAGTTCAAGTTTCAATGAAAAAAAACGTTGTTCTTGAACGTTAAAACACTAACGTCAACACGATAACGTAATTAAAAAACAAGTCAATTCTGGTTTTTAAATTACTATTTTTGCGATTTATTTAACGATTGTTTTACTTTGTTGATGATGCTGATGACTACGCGGTTTCATAAAGCCGCCACGTCACGATTTATTTGAAAAAAACTAATTTTCACTCAGACTTACTACATCACTTGCTGAGTATGCCTTATCGTTTGTGTAAGTCTTTTGATTATCACCCTGTATGATGTCTTTACTATTCATAGCTTTTTCACAAAATAAAGAGTTTACAGAAGGACCGCTCGCACCTTTTTCCAAAACTTGCGTGAACCGCCTAGGGTTACCACTATATTCGCTCTAACTTCTTAAAATGAAGTAAGTATACATATACCTACATACTACATACATATACATATATACCTACTTGACAGAACCGGCCAAAAACAAAATTCATCATGCACCAAGTTCGACAAAAACAAAAACACTCGCGACAGTGCTACTTTCCGACTCACCGAAGCTCACTGACTTCGCTTGTAACCTCATGTCTCTGTGTGCGTGCTTCAAAAATGGCGTGTTGTTCTAAGCGGGCTATCTGTCAGAGCGCCGCGCATGTCTAATTTGTGGCTATTTTTATAAATATGAAAACTTATTTGTTGGATGGTTGCTATTATTTTTAATAAATAGCTGTCCGTCAGCGGCTTCGCCCGCGTAGACTGTCTTACCCGTCAAAATACGAGGTGCATTCAATAAGTACCTAGCCTCATCGCCAGAGGGCGCTGTAGTTTCAAAAGAGTTTTACCACAGTGTAGCACATTCTTTTTTAATTCTTTTTTCAAATTTTCATTCCAATCCCTTCATTTGTTTTAATTTGACAACTTATGGAAGCGAACGTGTCGATCGGTTTTACAAAAATGGAAAAAGAGCAATATCGTTCGGTGATTCGATTCCTATTTTTGGAAGGGAAAACGCGCATCGAAATCAAAGAGCGCTTGGATGCTGTGTACGGTGACTCTTTTCCATCGATGGCTACCGTCAAGAATTGGTTCAACGAGTTTGCACGTGGCCGTACGTCGGTTTTTGATGAACCACGTCCAGGTGCACCGAAAACAGCTGCTACGGAGGAAAACATCAAAAAAATCCATGATCTCGTATTGGCAGATCGCCGATTGAAGGTTCGGGAGCTAGCTGAGACTGTAGCCATTTCAGAAGGAACAGTGCATCATATTCTTCACGAGGAACTCGGCATGAGAAAGCTGTCGGCGTGATGGGTGCCGCGTTTACTCACACCGGAAAACAAGCGCAACCGTGAGACCACATCGGAGACGTGTTTGGCGCTGTTTAAGCGGAATCCAGCGGAGTTTTTGCGTCGTTTTGTGACCGTCGATGAAACCTGGATCCACTGGTACACACCAGAGACCAAGGAGCAATCAAAACAATAGATCCAGACCGGGGAACGTGCTCCAAAGAAGGCGAAAACTGTAAAATCGGCCAGAAAAGTTATGGCCACCGTTTTCTGGGATTCACAAGGTGTGATCTACATCGATTACCTCGAGAAGGGTAAAACAATTACAGGGCTTTACTATGCCGATTTATTGGGCCGATTCGACGCCGAATTAAAGAAAAAACGACCCCATCTGGCGAAGAAAAAAGTGCTGTTTCACCACGACAACGCACCGGTTCACATGTCTGCCGTTGCCATGGCCAAATTGGTCGAATTACGCTACGAATTGCTGCCCCATCCACCGTATTCTCCAGATTTGGCCCCTTGTGACTTCTTTCTGTTTCCTAATCTGAAAAAATCACTCGCCGGGAATAGATATGGATCAAATGAGGAGGTCATCGCCGCCACGGAGGCCTATTTTGCAGAGTTTGACAAAAACTATTTTTCGGACGGGTTAAAAAAGTTGGAGCATCGCTGGGCTAAGTGTATCGAACTAAAAGGAGACTATGTTGAAAAATAAAGTAGGCTAAGTATTTATTGAATGACCCTCGTATAGCCTAAATTAAAAGAAAAAGTGCCTGCTAAGTGATAATGTAGCTTTAAATTGTTTTTTTTTTTAAATTGGTCCAGTATTTTCGGAGCCTCAATACAAACAAACAAATCTTTCCTCTTTATAATATTAGTTTATTAGTGTATTATCTATATGTTAATCGGCTTATTACTTCACTGTGATAGATAACTGTCCATAAGGCAATACGTTATGCCTTAAAAACATATTGCTTGCCTTTCATTGAAGTATAAAAGGTCACATAAATGTCAACTAATTTTTAAAGAACCGAATTTTACTTTTTGTAGGTTTTTCAAAAGTAACTCGATGGGACTTTTAGTAAGTCAGTTATTTGGCTATTATTCAAGCTTACAGCTATAATAATAACAGATAGATTCATATTCCAAAGCAAAGAAGGATTAACTAGAATGTAATAATTAACATAAAACATATCTGTGGAAAGTTCCTTAGTTGAGCTCAATAAGATAAATCAATTTATGGGTTTTTCGATTTACTCTAACGATTTAGAAGAAAAACATTTACTTTTAAGGTACTTAAGTGGCAAGCATTTTATCATGTTGATAAATTGTATAAAGATTTTTGTTTATTAAAAATTATTTATCATATAATTGTATGTATCAAGTCACAATGACTGGGCATAACTTGTAAGTGGTTGAAAACTGCGTTTCATGATAACTAGCAAGTTATGTAACTAGGTACAACGCAAAATAAATATCACACTTGAAAGGCATTTATCAATTGGTTGTTGAAAATATTTTCATCCGAAATAACAAAATCACAATGACTAGGTTTTAATTAAAGGAAAACAAAGTTCAAAGTTTAAATTGTCATCTGGCAGGGTTATTTCAGTTACAATATGGTCAGTTGCACTCCCTAACTACAAAAATTACTTAACTCATTGCTAATAGAAATACACACATCAAAAGTGTCTAGGGATCAAGCATTTTTATGCGGATTTCTTGAGATTGAGATGTGCTTGTTGTTGCTTTTTGATGTATTTCATAATTTGAAACAGGAACTGTCAATCAAATTCGAGTAAAAGATGAAAATCAGCTGTCAATATTTTCCCTATAAAAACATACAACGCATTGAAGACATTATTAGTGCTACTGTTTCCCTACTACTGATTAAAACCAACGTTATTATGGAGCGGCGACGTCATTTAAGCAGGGAAGAAATGCTCAGAGCCGTGGGAATGATAGAAGCTAGTTCCCGGCAACGTACTGTGGCTTTAGCTCTGAATACAAGTCAGAGTGTTATCAGTCGACTTTGGACACGTTACCGAAGCACTGGTACCGTGGCTGAGCGCCATGGAGGACGGTATCGCTGCACCACACGGAGACAAGACCGATACATTCAAATCACAACTCGAAGAGCTCCAACAATAACCGCCATGATGTTAGCCGTGAGGCTTCAACACTCTTCAGGGAACTCAATTAGCGACCAAACAGTCAGAAGCCGCTTGCATGGAGTGAACCTTCATTCCCGAAGACCGCTAAGGGTACCACCTATAGCAATGCACAATCGTAGGATTCGATATCAATGGGCTCTTGAACACAGAAATTGGGCAGAAGAACAATGGCGTTTCGTGTGCTTTTCTGATGAGTCTCGTTTTGGTATGAGACCGGATACAAGACGTATACGACACTGGAGAACCCCTGGACGCCAACAGCGATTAAAATCCTGCCAGGAAGTCCATCCTTATAGTGGTGGAACCATCATGGTATGGACGGGTAATTGGATCGGCGGAAGAACTGAGTTGATTTGGATCAGAGGCAACCTCAACGCTCAAATTTATGCTGAGACGATTGTATCAGACGTCATCGTTCCTCTACAAGTGCAAATCGGTCCCTTATTTCAGTTAATGCATGATAATGCACGACCGCTCACCGCAAGAGTTGTAAGACAGACTCTCGCCGCAGCTAACATCAATGTCCTGCCCTGGCCTGCTCAGTCGCCAGACTTGAACCCGATTGAGCATGCATGGGATATGCTACAGAGAAGAGCTCTGCCGAATATGGAGGGTATCCAGTCGCGAGAAGACCTTTTTTGTTGTTGCAACGAACATGGGCGGCCATTCCACAGCGTGATTTGGATTAACTCATTTTGAGTATGCCAAACCGATGTTCTTGTGTTGTTAGTGTTCGCGGTAGAAACACGGATTATTAATTGTTTAGGTTACCCAATAAAATTTTAAAGAAAACTGTTATTTCAGTCTTTTTTTCGAACTTTAATGTTAGTGGTTCAAATGTCAAAAATCCCTTTATTAGGAAAATGGCAAATTTCTTTATTAATGCAAAGGTGACTTGGTTTATCGTTACTGTAGACAAACGAAAACACTTTATTTGATGAATCCTTAAAGAAAATTTTAATTAATATCAATCAGGAGAAAAGTTATTGCAAAAATATATGTTGATCCCTAGACACTTTTGATGTGTGTATTAGCAGTCCTTACTATAATTGGCAGTTACTTCCTCATTCAGGAAAACTTTATTGTAGGTACTTCACGCTTGTAGCGAATACACTCTGGCCACAAAATAACTGTGTTCATTTTACTAAATACCTGGTCCTGTTAAGGCTGGGATTTAGCGCGCCGTCCGATAGAGCATTCGGTGGGCCACTGATTAGTTTTGCGCAAACGTAATAACGCCGCGGCTTCCTTCTGTTTTCGTGTAATGAATTTATCATGAAATAACGTTAGACAAATCAAAAAGTTGTCGACCTAGTAAATACTATCTTTATATATATTTTTGAGGGCAAAATGTCGATAATGAATATTTGAGAGCCAAACTTGTGCTTTTTTATCGGTGAAATTATGATATATCGTTTTTTGGAAAAGTGGTCGCCTTAACTCAAACTCAAACTCAAACTCAAATAACTTTATTCAAATAGACTGTATCAGTACTTTCAAATCGTCAAATTTACAGCAAAATATACTAAATAATAGACATAAATACCATAATAATATGGATATGTAAATAAACAGTATACAGACATAATGCGACTCTACCACCGCGTCGGAGTTGTTTCTTGCTGAGAAGACCCGGCGAGAAACTCAGCAGTTACTCTTTTAAACTTGTTTTGGGTTTACATTAATAAAGAAATTTGCCATTTTCCTAATAAAGGGATTTTTGACATTTGAACCACTAACATTAAAGTTCGAAAAAAAGACTGAAATAACAGTTTTCTTTAAAATTTTATTGGGTAACCTAAACAATTAATAATCCGTGTTTCTACCGCGAACACTAACAACACAAGAACATCGGTTTGGCATACTCAAAATGAGTTAATCCAAATCACGCTGTGGAATGGCCGCCCATGTTCGTTGCAACAACAAAAAAGGTCTTCTCGCGACTGGATACCCTCCATATTCGGCAGAGCTCTTCTCTGTAGCATATCCCATGCATGCTCAATCGGGTTCAAGTCTGGCGACTGAGCAGGCCAGGGCAGGACATTGATGTTAGCTGCGGCGAGAGTCTGTCTTACAACTCTTGCGGTGAGCGGTCGTGCATTATCATGCATTAACTGAAATAAGGGACCGATTTGCACTTGTAGAGGAACGATGACGTCTGATACAATCGTCTCAGCATAAATTTGAGCGTTGAGGTTGCCTCTGATCCAAATCAACTCAGTTCTTCCGCCGATCCAATTACCCGTCCATACCATGATGGTTCCACCACTATAAGGATGGACTTCCTGGCAGGATTTTAATCGCTGTTGGCGTCCAGGGGTTCTCCAGTGTCGTATACGTCTTGTATCCGGTCTCATACCAAAACGAGACTCATCAGAAAAGCACACGAAACGCCATTGTTCTTCTGCCCAATTTCTGTGTTCAAGAGCCCATTGATATCGAATCCTACGATTGTGCATTGCTATAGGTGGTACCCTTAGCGGTCTTCGGGAATGAAGGTTCACTCCATGCAAGCGGCTTCTGACTGTTTGGTCGCTAATTAAGTTCCCTGAAGAGTGTTGAAGCCTCACGGCTAACATCATGGCGGTTATTGTTGGAGCTCTTCGAGTTGTGATTTGAATGTATCGGTCTTGTCTCCGTGTGGTGCAGCGATACCGTCCTCCATGGCGCTCAGCCACGGTACCAGTGCTTCACACCGACGCTAGACCACCAAACAGTGACTATCACTTTTCTAGGGGTAAGTTTTCGTTTAGGGCATTGTTTAGGTGCTCAACCTCCAAACAACTTGCTGAGCGCTTGCGGTTATCAATCAGAATCCATTTTCCATCGCAGGTAACGATGCGGTTCAAAATTCCTTCATTTGTGTGTCTGTTGAGCAGTGCAAAGCACGTCTCAACGCGTACTTCGCGCTGGCGATCATTTAGTTCGTGGGGCATCCATTTGTCAAGCTTTTTTACCTTGCCAATTTGACGCAAATGGACCAATATTGTTTTGACGCTAACGTCGAAAGCTGCTGCTAATTCAGCCGTAGATTGGGCATCATCAGCTTCCACAATCGCCTTTAATTCGTCATTGTCGACCAAAGTCTTCGCAAGACCGCGAGGTTCATTTTTCAGGTCGAAATTACCAGAACGGAAGCGAGCAAACCAATAACAGGTGGTGCGTTGGTTTGTAGTGTTAGCTCCGTAAACGTCGTTGATGTTGCGTGCCGCTTGTGCCGCGTTGCTGCCACGACGGTACTCAAATTCCATAATTACTCGAATTTTTAACGTATCCATGATGACGAAAAGGATTGAAATGCGATGAAAATGTTACACAAATCAATAAACAAATGACTACTTTTGAAAAAGAATTCCATGTTTTTAAAATAAAATTAATTTGAAATTAGAATTCTTGGCCAAACAAAAAATATTTTGATTTGAAATGGCCAGTATTGCAGAACGGCAATTTCATAGGTAAAGACCTATTATAACAATTACAAGATAAAGTTTACATAACATAAGAGTACAATTTAGGTGGCCTTATCGCTAGAAGCAATCTGTTCCAGGCTTATATGGTTATTTGAATACCGAAAAATCAAAATTAATTCCTAACGGTAAGTTTGTTTTATTAACGACTGAAAATTCACGTGACTACGGATTGGACGAACGCGAGTATGCTCCCTGTTCTGCTCTAACTGGGATCGCTATACCGGGTGATTATCAAAAGACATACAAAAACGATATGAAATACTCAGTAAGTGATGTATGCCCCTTCAACTGCCCCCTAGGCTATATCAGTGACTGGATTGAACGGGTTTCCTTATTTTCTAATTAGGTAACGGATCAATAAGACCCTGTATAACTGTCACTATATCTAATAGAGTGACCTTGGGTTAACTATGCGGCCCAATATTCAAATATAGCACATGTGATATTCTTGGTTTTTAAATAACCGTCTAGCCAGGATATTGGTTTTCATTATATTGCACGGATTTACGTAGTTTTGTTATCATTAAGATAAGTTTGCGATATAGGTATACTTTAATACTTCAGTGAATTATCAGTCAATGTCAAATGAACGGATTTCCGTGGAATTTCGAAATTCCATTTTGTTAAAAAATATTAGGTTTTTTCTTAGGGTTTGTTTCTTTTTTCAATAATATTAGGTTTCAAGTTAACCGCCACCTTCCATTTGTCAGAAAGTGATATTAAATGGATTTACGTGAAATTACAAAATCCTAAAAACACGACTTCCTTCTTTTAAATTTCAGAACTTTATAAGTTATTGACAGCTGGTGTACATTATCATATCTCGCCCGCTTTTCTTCGACTTGATTTACATATACTATTATTTTTTACTGAATTTCTTGTGTTGTATGAATCATAATAAAATGTAGCATACTAGCTTTCCGCCAGCGGCTTCGCCCGCGTGAACTTTATTTTTATGACTTAAGGGATTTTTTCAGACGAACGATACTTGTTATTCACAAAATCCCATCTTAGTTAGCACCTACGTTCTAAAAAGATCCCCGATGCAAAATTTGAGACTCCTAGCACTTGGAGTAACGAAGTTTCATACAAACCTATCAACCCCAAAAACAACCCCTTAGAGGTCGACTTTTTACAAATTTTTAAGGGTAACATTTTTACAAACTTTGTATGCCATAATTATTTATATCTTATTAACAGCCTAAAATATAAGTTTTATGCTTCTAGTTCTGAAAATGACAATACTTTCATACAACCTTTCATCCCCTTTTTCAACCCTTTTTTCCAATTAAAAAGTAGCCTATGTCCTTTCTCAGGCTCTAGCTAGACTATCTGTATAACAAATTTCATTTGAATCGGTTCAGTAGTTTTGGCGTGAAAGCGAGACAGACAAACAGACCCACAGACAGACAGGTTTATACTCGTAATCTCGTAATAGTTTTACAGTATGGATATCACAACTCCTGAATAGTTTAGCACTACGGTTAAAGTTTCGCAAAAATCATGTATGACAGACTTGTTCCCCTTCAAAAGTTTTAAAAAGAAGTCCGCGATAGCTTAGGTCTATCTTTTAAGGTTGGGTCACTATAACCCTTTTTATGCTTACTAAATTTGTTACAAAATAATGCATTATTTGCGAATGTGTTTTTATATTAACCTGATAATAATCCTTATCCAAATAAATAGGTTACACATCACAAGTATTTAATTTAATACAAAATTACCCTTCACATCATGCGATTTCGATGAATATCTTAGAAGATATCGCAGTATTAATATAAAATGGCAGTAAAATAATGATCAAGTACTGCGGGCGCATTTATGATGTGCGAGGCGGCGGCCCGGCGGGGCAGTCTGCATGATAGAAGATTATAAGACCCAGTACTTTCACCTAACTTTTTAAAGTTCCACTCTTACTGATAAAAGCATGCTGTAGGATGTAGGTACCTGAAATAGCTTCTTAACGTACGTATTATTTTATAATATTTTCACCTTTTACGTAAATGAAGTCGCCGGTTAAAGTTAGCGTTAGTCCAAAGTAACTATTTCACGCGGACGAGGTTGGGGCAGAAGCTAGTATGTAGACAAGAATAACTGGGCAATTGGTACCGCAAAAGAATTTGTGTTAAATGAGCAATTTTGACAACTTTCAGTGGTACCAATTTTTTTCAGCAGATCTGCTTGAAAATTAGTATTTTTTTTTAATCATTTTTTATTGTTATTTTTTTTTTTTTAATTGCTAGCTAGCTCAGTAAAATAACTAGTCAATGTAAGACAAATCATTCACCAACCTTTTGGCAAAAAAAAAATAAGTTGGTCTTTCTAATATTTTTTTTTATAATTCTCTATGTTTGTACTTGGCAATTTTATGAAAACAACTAAAATTGATAATAACTTTCTAACGGTTTGAAATCGGACTCCTATTGATTAAATTTTTGTGTGAAACAATCTGGGTAAACAAAAAAGCTCAGTATTTGGGTACCTCACGAGCCGTATCCGCCGTATAGTCCTGACCTTGCACCTTTAGTTTTCCACCTGTTTCGGTCTCTTCAGAATTCTTTAGGCAGTCTCAGTTTAACATCACGAGAGGACTGCCAAAACCACTTGTCGCGATATTTTGATCAGAAGTCTCAAAATTTCTATAGCAATGGGATCATGTCCCTACTCCCTACCTACAAGATGGCGAAAAGTTATCGAACAAAATGGCACCTACATACTTTAGTTTAATGTAAATAAACTTTATTAAGAAATGTTTTGAATTTTCTTAAAAAATGCGGAGAAACTTTTTCCCCAACTTATTATTTCATGGTTTGACAAACATTTGTGTTTATTTTGTGTTTGGGTGTTATCATCTATTTAAGAATGTACTTAGAAATAATAAAGTATGATTATCAGTCTCTGACACCGATAGTATGTACAAGCTCTGCGTAGTTCGGCGTCAGGTTAGCTTGGTGTAAGGTGTCTCGGATGTTATTTTATTTTTTACATATTATTATCTATAAACTATTTTAAAATCGATTGAGTAATAACAGATAACTAACACTAAAACGCTAGCGTGAAGCCACCATTGACTTAAAAAAATTGAAAACTTGGTTTTAAATTTTTCATACAATTGAGTTATCTATTTACAATTTTGTCGGTGATTGGTAGAAATAAATGTCTCACCTCATATCAGGCGAGTAGTCTATACTGCAAGCGTATCCCGCCACCATATGGCCGGTGAAAGTCTTCTTGCGGTTCATCTTGAACCTGTTCAGCGCTGAGAACACGATCACTTTGTTGTCCATAGACTGGCATGCTAGCCACTTGCCGTTCGGCGACGCGGTTACCGCAGGCAGCGAGTGCATGGACGGGTCCGCAATGTATTTCATGTCTACTGGTATGTCCCTAGAAAGAAAAGGAATACGTCTAGTAATGTGATTTCTGAAATGCAACCATTTTGGCTGGAGCGCATTTTGATCCTTTGAGCCAGATTTTAAAGAAGTATTTTTAGCACCTAAAGAAGTTTTCAAATCTATTGTGGCAAGTGAGCAAGCAAATCATTGCTACTGGCAAGATAAGTGTACACTTAAGTGTACTCCAGAAAGTACTTTCTGGACGCCAAATTCTCAGGTTGCTGTTCAAAACGGGTAACAGTCTTAATTGAAAGAGAAAACAATCTTGCGCTTTCTTTTAAATAAGGTTCGATTTACTCAACAAACAGTTTAGTTACAATTTTTCTTGCCTAATATATATAATATAGGTTGTATTGGGTAGGTTTGGTAGTCCTTTGAAAATTGTCTCGTTCATCTTACTTACCACTCCCAAACCCTCAAGCTCTTGTCATCGGAGGTGGTCACAAATCGCCTGTTCTCGTCCACAAACGTTATAGTGTTGACGGCGCCCAAATGTCTGTCGTATTCTTGTGCTATCTCGCCGCTTCTGGCATCCCACTATGAAACGAAAATAAACTATTAATTACTAAAATAGAAACTAGAAAAAATTTACCTGATTTTAGGGCTCAAGCGCGATTCGAACACTAGTTTTTATCTTTGTGTGGAAAATAGTTTGTTGTTAAATGCTAAAAATAAAAATTAAACGAAGTAAAGACAAATAGAGGACGAAGGGAGTATAAGTAAAATACTCATGTTTGAACTGTAGGCGCTAAAGTTAAATATTTTATAATTTGTAACAACAATCTTTATAATGTTGAAACAATTACTCGCATTTAAGCTCTGTGCCAGCAGTGTTATTTAGATGAGCTCCACACTGCATCTGACTTCACTACCATATGGAAGTACAATAAATAAGGTAACGTACAGATTGACCAATAATGTTCTACTGACCAATAATGAGGTTAATTTTTAGGAAAAATGGGAAAAACTAAGCAGTAGCAGTGAATCCCATATGATAAATAATGAACAACATCCACGTTATGATTTCGAAATTTGAAAAAGATTGTTTTTTATCTAGCCCTAGACTGTGGTTGGTTTTTTTCAATACTTTTAACACATTAACTTTTTTTGTTGTCACTATTATTGATGATGCCAATTTTGAAGTCACTTTAATTGAATACACGCGCATTAGTTTCTTGGTATTTCATTATACAAATAACTATTATATTACTGACTGCAAGAAATCAAAAAAAATCAATAGATTTGCATGAAAATAATAATTGTAAAAAAGACTGCAGGTAGAAAAATAATATGCGCAAGACAACACACCACTTCTCATGGTTTCGTAGTATGCATAAATATCTAGGTGGGCCAGGGGCGTCTTTCAGCACACCCAAGCCCGATTCAATTTAGAAAAGATCGTTTTCTAAATTGACCCGGCTGGAAATCGAACTACAGTTCACTACGCTGATCGTGTCGTGTGATGAAAAACGATAATATTATTTCTACTGTAATTTTTTTTAAAGTTGTCAACTTACACAAATAATCTTCTTGTCGGAAGTCCCGGCCACGAACAAGTGCTGCTTGTCGGGGTCGGGGTTGAACTTGGCGCAGTACGGCACCTTGCGCGACGTGAAGCGCGACACGCACGCGCCCGTCTCCGTGTCCCACAGCTTTATGTAGCGGTCGTACGCTGCGCGGGAGAAATGCGGATTATCTCTAGCATGTCACATGAGAAAAGTGAGCAAAATTGTTCTGTATTACCAGGCCTGTGTCACTTCAAAGTTTAGGTACGCTCGGCCGCGTAGCCCCTCTCTGGGGTATCTGACAGTGGGTTGCTCTCACACTCGCCGCCGATCGCGTTAGTTTAATGTTTTGTTTCTGATTTGTTTCAAGTGTAACTTGTAATAAAAAAGAGGTTTTTGTTTTTCTTTCTTAATTATAACAATTATAATGACTACTACTAATACTAAACGATGTTATATTAATTATAGCAATACTTTTTTAAAGTTTCGTTCAGCGGCGCACAGTGGAATATGAACGCTCGTGCTACGCAATAAGTTTCGATTACGCGTGCAAGCTAAATAAACATGGCCTTGATCGATAGCACGGACAAATTGAAAAGTACTGGCGTGACACAAACTTGTAAAATTAGAGGAGACTATTCTACTTGTCCGCGTGTCTTGAGAGAACCTTCTGTTCGGAGTACTATTACTAGAGAATGCGAAACCGGAACGAAATTAAAACCGGTTTTATTTTCGGTTTAGAATTTCAAAACCGGGTTTACCAGGTCGGTTTCGGTTACCGGTTTAAAAAATGCTGTACCTTAATACTATTTATTTATTTTATATCAAATATCAAAATAAATCTAAAATCAAGCTTGCAAAAGTAAAGAAAAGTAAACTGCTTAATACTTATGTTGTATAAATCTAATAATTTCTTGACGAGTATTTTTTTAAATCACTAGAATGAGATATTTGCAGTTATCTGTAAGGTAAGGGTCTTATTTAGGAGCTTATTTAGTGTTATTTATAAAACATGACAATATCAATACACTATCCTTAGACATAGAATCATCAAAATCGAGCATTTCTGCAAGTACTACTGAAGCCGCCAAACTGCGATTGAGGTGACAGCGCGCAACGGTCTAGTAGTCTCGACTGTGCAGCGCGTTAACGTTTATTATTTTATCATGAATGCATATTATAGTAGTCCATAATTATTAAACGAACGTAACTTGTATTTGGACTATTCTTTAGAATATTCCAGATAATCTCAATGTATATTTTCAATTATTTTAACGTTTTACACCTATTACAATAACGCTAGTTAGGGCCTAGTACTGACTAGTTTAGTTAGTAAGCACAATTTTTATAATTGAAATGGAAAGTTAAATACTGGTTCCTTTTATTCAATTGCTATAGTCATCTAAGAATCTGTCACAAAAACACGACGGAACAAACTTTACTTCCTTACATCTCAATGTAATAATTTTATTGTAAAATAAAATAGAAAGTACGTAGTGAGTACTTCAATAAAGTTTGTTTACTGTGAGTTTGTGTGTAATAAATACAATATTTTAAAATGTGATTTTGTTTGATTTACCGGCCCATTAAAGTAACCTCGACCGACACGTTCAATTCACACAAAAGCAGGCACGAAACTAAAGTGATCAAAATGGCAGCGCATTTTTTTCTTTTTAAGTGTCTTTTTGAGTAAGACAACCAATTAACCATCAACTCGAAAAAATCGGTTTAGTGAATAAAAAACCCGGTTTTTTTTCTACGTTAAATACCACCGAAAAACCGCCGTATTCTCTTACTATTACGTATTCTGGGGTATTAGTAAATGATATTACTATTAAACATAATGAGATTCCACCACCAATTTACAGGTTGAGTAGAAGACTCCAGCGAGAACCTTGATGGCTAGTTGATAGTCTTTTCAACTTTATTGAATTCATGGTCAAAAAATAATATTATTTATACTATGCAAAGTATCGAATACTCTTACTATTCCTACAAATAAGTCTACAGCAATAAAAAACTATAAATAAAAAAACATGCTCAAATTACATATACCTGCAGGTAGAAACTGATGACCTTCATTATAGAAGATAGAGTGCCAAGAATACTAAGTTTACATCATACATATAGTTGAGGGTATTCAGTAATTATTAACCTTTTTAGACCTCCAGAGCGATATCTCTGTAAGCACTATTTGATTTCAGTTTTGTTTACAACACAATGCGATTAATAAATCGCAGAAGCCGATAGTAATCAGATGGCTTAAATAACTTACCAGCAGACAAAAACTGATTCCCCTCATTATTAAAGTTGACATCCCTCACAGCCTGTCTGTGCCCAAAGTACGTTCTTATACAGCGTCGCTCGCCGTACACTTCCCAAAGCTTCACGCGACAATCCATCCCGGCTGACAGCAGCAAGTGCGCTGTTGAGGGGAACCAGCGGACCGCGGCGATGCCTTTTGTGTGGCCTTTCCACGTGTGGATGTGGGCCTGGAATGATTTACCATACATACATACATACCATCACGACTTTATCCCAAACAGGGTAGTCACTGGCAAGTGACTGTTGCCGTTGATTATGATTTACATAAACCAGTGACTAAAAATAATTTGTGCGTGGGCTTGCTAAAAGTTAACTGCAGATTATTTTGCCATCTCAATTAACTTCTGTCTTAGTTTACTAAGTAAATGTTTATTTTATATAGTGTATGAAACCTATTCACGATTACTTCAAGGTCCGAAATTCTAATTTTTCTACTTTTTTAACTTTCGATATAAAAAACAAGCATTGTAAAAAGCTCAAATAAACAAAGTATTAATCTATTTACGATTGATTTCTTGAATTCATAAATTTGAAGTATATCTGTAAAAATCAATTTAAAAATGTCCTCATTATCTGCAATTTAAAACGCTGAGCTGAGAACGCTACCATCATTGTAACTTTATTTTAGTTGTAAACAATTAATCGTTGATTCATATTGGACTGTATTAATAATACAACTTTTTACTCTTTTTTTATGGAAAAAAATATGCATAAAGAATTCGAGAATACAAGTTTCAATTATCTTCATTGCTAGAAATTTGAAGCTATGCTGCCGAAATAAAAATTTAAGTGAAGTCTTGTATGTGTTACCTTAGGTAAGAAACATTTATCAGGCGGGGTATCACTTCTGAGCTGTGTTTCGCTGCGCGGTGCTTCAATCCATGACCTGCCTTGGTAGTCTGTCGCTTTTTCAACTGAAACAAACATGTACTATTCACCATTACACAACAAGATTTATTGGGTAACCTAAAATGTTGAAATATGTAATTGAATTCCAAAAAAGCACACTTTAAGGATCCTCAAAAATACTACCTAAAAGGCTAAAACAAGAAAAATATTTTATTGCGATTTGATTTCCATGGAGGCTTCCATTCATTATATTTTTTTCAACCACTTAAACACATGAAATGGTCTAAGATAGTGTTTTAAATTTATCTGCAAAAAGTTCTGTTGGTGATTATGTTTGGAAAGAGATAAATAGTCCAATGTTTACTTACTGTGTAATATTGATTTCTCCTCAAGCGGTTTGTCATCTTCCACCTTGCCTCTCTTCTGTCTTTTTGCCAATATTTCTTCTAATTCTTTTGCTTCATCACCTTCTGGTTTCATTACTCTGAAAAGGATAAATTTCAACTTTAAACAAATGAAATGTACTCGTATTATGTTAACATGCTACATATAGTTAACCTTAAGGCTGTGTTCCAAAACAAGTGGAATTTCCCACTGAGGAATGAAAATCACTCAAACCCGTTCCAAATTGACCCCGAGTGAAACCGAGGTTGACCGAGCTGTCACCTGTCAATTTTCTAGTTGTTTCGGCACGGGTTTGGGTGTAATTTATCACTCTGACAAGTGCGAATTCTACCTAGAGGATAGGCTGGAGCCCGATAAAATTCACCTGACAGCTGTCAGACAAAGGTTTTGCTCGTTTTGCCTCTCTCTATTCAACAAGGGTGAAAATCACTCAGCAAAAAGCGATTTGGAAGGGGCCTTCAGTAATAAAAGCCATAAACGAATCATTTTGGCAACAGTAAAATTTGGTATGGCAGGTAATCTCTGTTTATTTTAATATTATCTGAGCGTAACTGTAAGGCAGAAACTTCATCATTATCACTCCTACTAACTGAAACATTCAATAGTTTGATTTTTAGAAACAAAATGTTTTTTAGACAAAACCAACTCTGGTTTCAAAATGACTAATAATCAGGGGAGGGGGTAAACCCGATCAGTTCATAAAAATAATAATAATATGGTATAGAATGCCTTCGGGCAATAAGTCCGCCATTTGAACTTGTTTTAATATGCAATCAAGAATAGTTAAATAAATAAAAATTACTTAAATTGAATAGGTATTGCAATTGTGATGACAGATTTACCCGTTATTAGATTTGTGCTGTTATTATTGTTAATAAGCATGTTTCATAAATTAGACAATTACTCACACGAGGACTTCCAATATTTCTATCCCTGTGCCACCACTATGTTGGAACAAATAAATATATTTTTCTTATTCTTCATTTACCTTCTCTCTCCTTCATATCCTCCCCAAGGTCCCAGGAATCCACTGACGTCCTCAGGTTTATCATTTTTGTTCCTTTTCTTCATGTCCAGAGGTCTTTTCTTTATAGTCTCAAATACTGATTTACCTTCTGCTTCAACTGGTGCAGCAACCATTGCTGATACTGAAAAGGAAATGTATGAGATTGAAAAACTGATGAATCAAAGATGCTTACGTTCAATCATTGGCTTTAAATTGGCAAATAATGTCAGTTGGCTTTATTAAGCAGATCTCTCTTTTTTGCCCCCCACTTAATGGCAGGAGCTGAACTGAAATTAAATCATACATATCTATACTAATATTTTAAAGAGGAATGATTTGTTTGTAATAAATAGGCTCTGAAACTACTGGTCCATTTTAAAAATTATTTTACCAATATAAAGCTATATGATCAGGGAGTGACCTAAGTTTTTTTTTTAAATTAGGCTATATTTTGACAGGAGAGACAGTCTACGCGGGGGCAAAGCCACTGGTGGACAGCTAGTTACGAATAAAACAGCTTACATACACTAAGTGATCATTATTATTTGCATTTGCATGTTATGATTTTTTATTTTACTCAAATCTATTATTTGCCTGTTAGTGAAGTCCTCCTTAAGCAATCGGTGACCTTCTGCCTGATGATTTTTGGATCACATAGATTTTATATTATTATGTTACTTGTACTTAACAATATTTGAATTGGACTAGCTTACCAACAACAGCATTTGCTTTGCCTTGGTCACCATCTGTAGATGGGTCCATAGCATAACCGTAACTTGTGAAGGTTCTCCTCTGGTTTTCAAACTGAAAGTCGCTTATGTGAGCCATTTCTACAAATCCCGACAAGATGTTCCTGTTAGCTTTCATTTGTTGTGTTTGAAAAGGGTTCTCAGGGCCAAATGTGGGGGCATACAACTCTTCATACTTCAGGTTGTGCATAAGCTCTTGATTTGCTGGTATTAGGATTCTAGTATCATCATTATTCTGTAATGTTTCGTTATCAAAGCATTAGAAACCTTAAATCAAAAGATCTAGATTGTAAAGATTTAAATAGTACACATGAAATGACATCAAGTTTCACATTGAGACACCTGCTGCTGATAAAAGACCCATTTTGTAACAGTTTTGTTAAGCTTTACCTGTCGTAATGATTTGATGTGAATATTCATTCACATCATGTTTGCATGCCTTCTGGCTGAATATGGCTTTGGTTCAATTCATATTTTTTGTAATATCTCAAATGTACACCTAAATAAATAACTTTGACTTTGACTTTGACTTCCTCCCCCGTACATTACAATGTAGGTAGATCAGCTCATTTCCAAAACAACAACAAAAACACATGTAGCGAAATTGAGGCAAATCTTTAGCAAGAGATACTTACAGTAGGCATCACAACGGGTGCAGCGCAAACTTGCATCGTTTTGGCGACGGATAAACTAGGATCTACAGGTTTTAAATGCGTCAACATACTTTCGTTGCTGTGCTGTGTAACTATTTCTGATTCATTCCCGCCTTCATCCTCGGAACTACTGCCATAGTTTTGGATATTCAACATATTGTCTACCTTACAAAATACTTTAAGTAAACCAAATTACAGCTTAATTACAAATTAAGAAATACACGCAAAATTACGATCCCAAACATTTCATTTCCTTCACTTTCAATCACAGATTCACCACAGAATATAGAAAAAACTTTCGATGTCACAGGTTGCTGCTGTCAAATTGCCAATGACATGACACACTTTTTCTTAAATTCATCGCCATGACATTTATATTGCCAGTAAAATTTCTAGTAAATAATTCGAAAATTAGTCTGGCAGGACACTTGAACAGAACGCAGCCAAAACTTTTTTACATCCTACCAACTTGACAAAAAAAATCCATAAAGTCAAATTTTGCGATTCAAGTCAGGTGACTAGCCTTGGCCCTTGTGACATTCCTCAATTCATTCATAAAAATAAATCCGGAAAATACAATAAAAAACCTGAAAATGGCTCTACAGGCGGCTGTAAAAGGAAAATTGATCAGCGTTATCGGAGATGAGGTATTTATAAATAAGTTTACGTGTATCGCAGAGCGTATTGGCCCGAAACACTTAAAGTTTTATTTAGTCGTAGTTTTCCCTTTTTATCTTCAGTTTTAGTATTCAACGATTTATTTATCTTTCAGGACACCTGCGTTGGTTTCCTCCTGGGTGGTATTGGAGAAATAAACAAGAACAGGCACCCAAATTTCATGGTTGTTGACAAAAGTAAGTAACGCCTTGATATAACGCCTTGATACCCCATGTTTCTGTTTTGATATTTATCAAGCTTTTAAAGTACCTATATTAGATTGGGCCCTGAATCAGGTGGCGTTTCAGAAGGTTTTTTTCGTAACTAAAGGATTTTTTTAACAATTTCAGACACCGCTGTAAGTGAGATTGAGGAGTGTTTCAAGCGGTTCATCAAGCGAGATGACATTGACATCATCCTGATCAACCAGAACGTCGCCGAGCTCATCAGACACGTGATTGACGCCCACACAGCCCCTGTGCCATCTGTACTTGAAATCCCATCCAAAGACCACCCATATGATGCCAGCAAAGACTCGATTTTACGTCGTGCTAAGGTATGTTTGTAGTGTGAGCTTGTTTATTTGCTGAGTAATAAATACAATCAATAAATTATAAAAAATTCTCAGCATGGATCTGAAAATAATTGTATCTAAAAAGAACTGAGTGGAGTTTTAATCTAATAAACTTCTCTATTAATCTCTTAAAATTATTTCACACAATTTCCATATAGTAAAACAGGTGCTATTTTCTTTTATATGAAATACTTTTGACATGATTTGGAGCTAAACCAAGTAAGACTGCTGAAAACTCCACTGATTTGGGTGGGCATCTAGCTAACTTCACCCGTATTGCAGGGAGGAGTAAACTAATTTGTCTCTCATTCTCAAATTCTTAAACCCACTCAAACAAGGCAAGCCCTCTAAATGATGCAGCCTTAAGAGATATTGCTAAAACAAAAAGTGGCAGTTAGAATTGATCAAATAACTTTTAAGGCCATTTGAGAATTGGACTGTCAAAATGAATGCCTCCCAAAGTATGTTAAAATTGTGAGGTCACAATTCTATTTATTTCTAACATATTAATCCCTTGCTCTTACATCACCTAATTCTTATCTCTAAATTGACAGCTGATCCATTATTTTATCATTGTTTTTTTCTATAGATTTTAATATTTGTTATGCTAAAATACATTTAATGTTAATACATATCCCGAATATTTCTGTATTTAAATACTAGCGGCCCCGACAAACTTCCTTTTGTCAAAAGTTATTGGCAAATGCTTGACAGCTGTGAACATTTAGTATGGAAAAATGTTTTTGCTTATTTTTTGTCAATTTCCCAATGTTTTATATATCATCTATATACTTAAATTATCAATTCGTAATTATCTTATTCCCGATGTAGATAAATCCAAAAACACAAAAATCATAAAAATCAGTCCACCCATTCATGAGTTTTAGGTAAGTGGTGTAACTAACACGACTTTCTTCTATGAAGGGTGTAAAAAGACCCTTAACTTACGTATTCTGCACATCATCAGGACCATTTTTTCTTATAATACCATACCTGGGAACTCAATAGTTACCAAGTTATTGAAGGTCAAAGTCAATAAAAAAATCTCAAGATTTTAATGAAAACAAACTTAATCATTATTAACCTAATTTTTGTCCTAAGAAACATTATCAAAATTTCAAGTATTTCCTAACAAAAAATTGCTTCAACACGCTCAACTCGCGATGTACATCGTGCGTACCCCTTGATTATAGGTAACAGCCGCACACAAAAGCCCAGGAGTGGTCTGTTGCACGCGTTACATGGCGTAGTCCCTTTTTAGGTTTAAAATTGACACCTAAAAAAAATTTTCGTTCTCCATCAATTATTAATTTTTTCTGTGACTTGATTTAGGCGCTGGCTTCGGTAAGGGTCTTTTTTTATATTGGAGAATTATTTAATATAATTATGCGCCAGACAACACACCTCTTGTCATGGTTTCAAAGTAGGGATAACTATACCTGTGTTACGAGTTACTAGACAAGGAATTAAGCCAGGGGCGTCTCCCAGCACACCCAGACCCAGGCCAATTTAGAAAAGAACATTTCCTGAATTGACCTGACCGGCGATCGATCCCGGGACACTACGGAATTAAAGGCGAGAAACCGTGCTACAGCGCACTACGCCATTCGTGTCGTCAACCCCCTGTGTGTGTGTTTTTACACCCTGTATGTATAGATATATCAATTTTATTATCAATAGCTAGGCGGCTTCGCCCGCGTGGACTATTTCTCCCGTAAATATTATAGCAAAAAAAGTATCGGTCCAGTAGTTTCAGAGCCTATTATATTTTTAAAAATATTAGTATAAACTATGTATTTTTTTTATTTTCTGGCAGTACACTGCTGTATTTTGTTGTCTCACTGCTGGGCAAAGACCTCACTTATTGAAATTTTCTATTAATTGAGCATTAGCTATTAAGTCATCATTAGGTCATTACCATGCTTGCCAAATACAACCTACATTAGTCTGGATAGTCTAGAACCTACAGAGGTGATAAGCAGGCCGGGAACGAACCTCCACGCCCACCGACCGATCCCTGTATGTTGAAAGCAACTCGGATTGAACAAAAATATCCGCCTTCCGAATGCTCCCGGTCCTCCCGCTCCTGTGTGGGTTCTGCGCTTTAAACTATTCGAAAATACACTTTCCCAACTTGTGAATTGAACCAATGGATTTTGTGTTGACCTCTAGGGCTCATTAGAAGATTTTCTCCTTAAGGTATTTTCTTCTATGAACAGAGAACATACAGGTTATGGATTTTGTGTTGACCTCTAGGGCTCATTAGAATATTTTCTTCAATGAGGTATTTTCTTTCTTGAACAGAGAACTTACAGGTTAGTCCGAACATACACGTCATTAATTTTTTTTTAGCTTCCTCACACTCAGGGGTATCCAAAAATACCCTATATGTACCCTATATGTATGTTACCCGATTTTTTCTAAGTAGTTTTCGAGTTACGATTTTTTTTACGAATTTTTGAAACTTTCTGGGTTGAGTCACTTTTTCAGTCACTGTGGCGCGATCTGTCAAGATAAATTAATAACTTTTTAATGAATAACAGCGCTAGATGATTCTGAAGAATTTACATCCATAACGCTTAATAACTCTATTATGAAATTGAAAAAGTTAGAAATGCTGTTTTTTTCCTGAACTTTTAAGGCCGTTTTAAAAAAAAGTTATCTAAAATTTTTCATCCAAATCTTTTTTAAAAACTTCACTACACTCTTAACTATACTATTTTCACTATACGATGATATGCCTGACAGCTCTTATTGCTCCGTGTCACGCATACTATTTCAAACTAAATAAAAAGAAACTAGCAAAAGAAAATGTTTTAGATTATTAAAAAGCTATTGTCCTTTTGAATCTTATCAAGTATATTATTGTTATTTTTATTAACTGTTAATAAATGAAGTTAATGAAATGAAATTATTAAATCTTTACAGCGCTTGATGCGTGAAAAGGAACGCCATTCAATAGTGTATTGACACTACTGAATCGACAAAAAATCTATGAATAGGAGCGACCATTCAGTAATCACCTCATTCGCATCAGTACCATAGCGTCTACCTTGTGTGCAATTTTTTAGCTATTATTTTCGAGATACCGCGTTTTATTCTGTAACTAATTAGCCATAGCCCGTTTATTATGAATTTATTTAAAAACTTAAAATCGGTAACTCCGATTCCAATTCCTTTGCCAACTCGATTTAATTACATTCGGTACATCACTATAATTGTCAATTTTGAACTGTCAGCGATATCATCATCCGGCGAAAGTAGTATAGTTATCATGTGAATTTAAATGAGTTTCAATGGCATCATACTTAAATTTTCATTCAAATTGTCAGAACTGTCAAATTCAAGTAATCTGTGTATCAACGAAAACTTGATTTTATATAAACCTTAGAATAATGACACCTAGAAGAATAGTTCCATACAAAAAGCCAAAACCGAATGTCAAAAATGTGTCATGGCAGAAGTAACCAAATAATGTCGCAAGCATTTTCCCTGAAAAGTGGGAAGAGTAAAGTCATTTCTGAACTTAAATTGTGTGGATTTTTTTAAGGTCTTTATCTAGCGTATTTAGTTAAAAGTGGTTAATTATATGAATAATATAAATATTTTTTTACAGTGAACTGATTTATTCTGAGGTGACTTTTACGTTAATCCTTTTGATTTTTATAATCACATGAATAATATTCATGTTAAAAAATATATAATATAATTAAATAAATACTTCAATTTTTTGAATAATACATATATAATATAATTAAATAAATGCTTCAATTTATGTGATCAAGGTCATGGTCTATTGGTAGGAGCTCCAACAAAATGACAGTTTGTTGTGTAAATGGGTTTCACAATGATTTGAGAAAACAAAAAAAATATAAAAATAACCTAATTAATAATATTAATAATAATAATAAATTGAAGTATTTATTTAATTATATTATATATTTTTCAATTTAAAAACAAAAGTTTTTCTACATAAATTACAATATTTATTTTGAGTTTTTAAGTGCTAATATCGTCTTAATATAAGTTAAATCATATTGTCTACTGGTGGTAAGTTATTTTTATATTTTTTTTGTGTTTTCCCAAATCATTGTGAAACCCATTTACACAATAAACTGTCATTTTGTTGGAGTTCCTACATAGCTCCTCGGACATGGTGTCCAGACTTCAGTGGCATCAGTAAGCATGCGTCGACTCTCCTTCTAAGCGTAATTATTTTAAGAAGTAAACTAAAAACATCTTAATTGAAAAAAAAAAACATAAAACGCTTTCAAAATGACCATTTTATTGCTCAATACAGAGAATACATAGTCAGAACAAAAACAAATTAAGGTTATAAATGCGTTCATTTAGACGACTTTTTTTGTGATCAAATATTTTTTTTTATACGACGTCAAATCTATGTGAAACTAAAAAGTCACCATTTTGAATACTTCATGTAACTTTTTTTTATAAATAAATCCATTAAGTCAACTTGTAATCAAGTTTTAGTTAATGTTGATACACTAATTACTTGAATTTTACACTTCTGCCACTTTGAATGAAAATTCAGGTATGATGCCGTTGAAGTAACTCATTGAAATTTACATGGTAAATAGTTATGAGTGTAATAAAGTTTTTAAAAAAGATTTGTATGAAATATTTTAGGTAACTTTTTTTTTTGAAACAGTCGTCAAAGTTCAAAGAAAAAACAGCATTTCTAACTTATTCTATTTCATAATTTTTTTTCAGAGTTATGATAAGCGTTATGGATATAAATTCTTCAGAACCATCTAGCGCTTTTGTTCATCTAAAAAAGAAAAAAAAATCAAGCATTTATCTCAACAGAGTGCCGAGTGCGAGTTGCAGTGAGAGAAGTGAATAACTTCACAATCGCGTTTGCGAGAAAAAAAACGCGAATTTGTATGGCATCGAGTGAGCGCCATGTAGCGGCCTGAATGTTGGCCGAATTCGCCGCTAGATGGCGCTGACTCGATTCCATACTAATTGACATTGAGGTGCTAGCATCACGCTAGTGACCGAAAAAGTGTCTCAACCCAGAAATTATCAAAAATTCGTAAAAAAAATCATAACTCGAAAACTGCAAAAAATCGGGTAACATACATGTATGGGGTATTTTCGGATACCCCTGTGTGGTAGGAAGCTAAAAAAAAATATTGACGTGTATGTTTGGAACACCCTGTATCAATTATACACTATCTGAGAAACTTAATTCAGAAAGTAATAATCTCGATTTAGATACTAAATACTTACAGATTTTTTTAATCTGAATGATTCAAAATTCTGAATACCACAATTACGATTCTCATTAGTGCGATTTTCATTATTCCAAAATCACAGAACTGAATGGTCACTACCGAAATCAAATTCCGACTCCTCAATAATCCGAATTCTCAAAATCTGTTATCGTTTGTCCTAACTGTTCTGGCGCTCGCCGACTGCTGGCGGCGGCCCTTGATACTTCTTTTCTGGTACCCAAGGATGGCATTGGACATAGGAAGTTCTTAGACGCACTGCGCCCCTCGAAAGGCGCCATTTTTATAATCTCGCTCTAATTATCTTTTTGGCAATCTTCATGCCACATTTAACCTAAAGCGACCGCTCCTTCGCTCTACACAACCCAACCTACAAAAGGCTACCCCGCAGCCGGCAGCAGCCGAATGCTCGCTGACGGCTTGTCCATGTACAATTGTACATCTGAAATACTCCTCGCTTCGCTCCTCGCACTTATTTCATTACTAGGTCTAACAATTTAATAATAATACCTATGATCGTACAACTACCTATCCACCGTCCATTAGGCTTTCGCCTGTGAAAAAAATGAAAATGTTTCTGATTTTAGTAACACATTACTAAAATCAGAAACATTTAGGCCCGTATTCTAGAATCGTACTCAAGCACTGATCTGTACTTGAGTAGAGATTTCAAAACGTCAGTTCATACAAAAACGTCACTCAGATCTATACTCAAGTATAGATTTTGTTTTAGAATACGGGCCTTAAAGTACCACTAACACAGATGTCAATGCGAGTTGCAAAGAGATTCAAATGACTTTAGTTGCCTAGTTGATTAGTCGCCCTAAAGGTAGTCCCTCACCTGGAGTATTTTTTTTTTATATTGCCCGTTAAGATGACCTCACTCCACCTGATAGAAAGCGGTCGTGAGGTCCAGATATGAGGTTGACAAGCCCAGTCATTCAAACGAATCACTGGGCTGGCCATCCTCACCTTGAAGGCCTACAGAAATGCCTTTTCACGCCCGCTTGAAGAACCCGGGACTATACGAGGAAGGAAACACATGTGCTGTTTTTGTAATGTAACGTTTTAGATTCGATTTTGAGCATCACATTACAATAATGCCTTACAAAACTTCATCGAAGTTGTATCGAAACATAACACATTGTATCATCAAGTTGCGCACTGTAATGCTCGCTGCTTTTCCCTCACCAACGGAATGCTCGAATACAGTTTGCGCACTGTAATGCTCGGTTCTCCTCCCTCGCTGATGTAATGCTCGACTCTGTATCGTCACATTACAGGAAAATGCCCCAGGTGAGGGGGCACCTTGAGAGACATTAGTGCTGGTAAAGGATTCGAACCCGCTAGTTTTTCTAAATTATAGCAGACTGAATTGCTGTTCAATATGTCCCTATTTGATAGCTACTCAGCCAATGATGATTCATGAAAGCTGTTTGTTTAAATTGCGATCTTCTGCGTCAACAAGTCGTGAAATATGTGTATTTTGTGAGTATGATATCATCCTGAAATGAATTAAATGTTTTCTTTTTCAGGGCATGTTCAACCCCGAGGACCTGGTACGCTAAAACTAATTTATTGCATGATATTTTGTCTGTTTTGAGCAGACTGGCAGTTGTAAATATGCCAAACGTTCAACCAGCTAACCTCTAATGTACATTCTGTAAAGTCTGTTCTATGTGTGCAATTCTTTAAATAATCAGTGTTTGATGATTTCCTAATACAAACATCACCTACATTCCACAAAGCAAACGATTACATTTATATTTCCACTGTTAAAAGTTTTATATAAACAAATTATCCTTCATAGTTAATAAATGATTCAAATATTATTTTGGTTTTAATAGAGAACTTATTAATCTTGTATAGATTTTGTTGAAGTTGTAATATAGAAGTTAAAACACCATCTGCATTGTTTTATTTTTATTGAAAGCTAGCTATCCGTCCGCGGCTTTGCTGTTATCTGATGTACTTATAAGCTGTTTAACTGTAAAGTTTGATCTAAACCGGTTCAGTCGTTTTTGTGTAAAAGAGTAACAAACATTCATATTCACGAACTTTCGCATTTATAATATTGAGATATGATAGTAAGATGTGCATGTATTTTGTATGCAACAAGATTGAGGTTTAAGTGTTATCCCAGTGCCATCCGAAGCCCTACTAACAGTGTACAGTGAGTGTCACATTCCTGTACGTCTACCACGAGTTGCCACTTTTTTACATTATTTATCGTTCGCGTAAAAATATTTTTTACGTACGATAACGTAAATTTGAAGTGGCAACTCGTGGTAGACGTACTGAGCCAACTGGTGTGATATGCTGTGCGTTTGATCAGTTTGCAGCATTTATGGTTTTGTGGAATTTCTTTGTGCCAAATGAAAGGTATGATATCTTTGTAATAACACATTTAATATTATTTTAATAGGCACAAGAAAAGGTCGTAATTAACATTTGTATTGTTTTCATTTTCAGTCAATGTTCGGGTCTGACAACTACAATACGTAATAATATTTGTGTAGTTCGTTAGAAAATATATTAATTTCATAAATATCTTATAATTTTGAAAATCGGAAGATTGTGTTTCGAAAAGTTTCTATTTTGTAATTGTACCTGCTTGTCATATTAAAAATTAAACCAGTCAAATTATATACAAATCGTTTATTTTCAATATAATTAACAAAACTTATATATACTTACATACTATCACACAAATTACACAAATTACTAAACAAACAATATAATTCAGTGCACACAACCATAATGAGTTTAAAAAAGATATCAGATAATAGTATTTGGTATCGAGGGGTGGATTTGAGATACATACCCGTAGTGAATCCTATTGGTAAATGTTAATACTGGTTATTTATTCGTCGAATTCAGCGACGTCATTTTCGGCTTTCTTGTGTCCAACCCAGTCCCATTTGGAGTAGTGGAGCTTGGTCTTCTTGAACTTGGGATTCTTGGAGGTGATGCGGACGAAGACGCGGCGGCCAAACAGAGGCTGGAGCTGTCTAAAGTTGTCCACGAGAGGCAGGTTCAGGTTTGACAGGAGACCACGGAAGTTGTCCATCTGTGAAATGAAAGAAAATATTAGCAGATTCGAAATAGTGTTGAAAAAGGCAAGACTATTCACAGGGGCAAGACTCGTTACGTCAGACCAGCTAATGATGCCCTTCAGAATAAATCCTCAGCATTCTGTTCTCTTTATGCAGATAATCAAACAGCCGTATGATATTTTATCCCATCGAAAAGATAAAACAAAAAGCGTTTCTTTCTAGAAGGATTCTGTGGTCAATCATCAAAAATAATCAATCGTCTCTGTAGTATTTCGAGGAAGCGTTGCGTGATACTGAAATTTAATATTACCTGGAAGACAGAGATTGGGAGGTAGTCAGAAAAGACGACCCATGTGACAGCCTCAGCGCAAGGGGGGGTGGTCAGCGAGCCCTTGTAGGTGTAGAAGCGTTCAGTGTCCAGACCGGACAGGATAGAAGACAAGGAGAAGGTGTGCGGCAGCTGCATGCTGGTGTTGTAGTTCTCGATGGCAGACAGGTTCTTGACGATGGGCGTCAGCAGCTTAGCGTCGAATTCAACCACCTGAAAATGTAAGGAAAAGGATAAAGTGCTTACCCCAGAAGTTAATGCTTGAATAGTAGGAGTCTTGATTTGTTGACCCCTCTTGAAACTTAGTATAAAATCAAATTTGCTATCAGGAAAGTACATTCCTAAGAAAATCGGCATAAACTGCGGCACATATCTTTTCGGCATCTTGAATACATAACTTCATATTAGTTAGTTACCTGGTAGAAGAAAGCAAGCACGCAAAGACCATCAGGGTGCTGGAGAGCTTCAGCAAGGTTCCTGTACTTCTTGTTCCTGTGGATGATGTGCATCTCAAGAGGCAGACGCATGTCGTTGAGGGTGTGCTCTGAACCTCGGTTGTTCTTGTCTCCCCAGTGGAAGTGGAGGCCTTCGATCTCGTACTCTGTGTCCAGGGGACCACCAAAG
This sequence comes from Udea olivalis, assembly GCA_947369235.1. Classification (NCBI taxonomy): domain Eukaryota; kingdom Metazoa; phylum Arthropoda; class Insecta; order Lepidoptera; family Crambidae; genus Udea; species Udea olivalis. Next base: position 2,770,588 of record OX376347.1, read on the forward strand.
ATGTATGGCAGGCGGAACCCTTTCTTTTCCTCTTCGGAACTATATTTGGGGATGGTCAGGGCCACTGAAAACACAGTTTGTTATTGTAAAGGGTAATGAATGATTGATTGATGCCGTACTGACAGACCTTTAGGGTAAGTAAGATTTTTGAATAACCCATAGCTACTGATAAAAATAAATGTAAGAATTTTGTTTTTCAACTTTTCGGTAAAGTCAGGTGACTTTCACGCAATATGCATGCTGGAAGGTAATTTAGGAAAATAGATTCTTTTATTTGTATAAATTAGTAGTTTATAAACATGAGCAGAATACCTACCAATATGTTTTTTTTCAACATTCATTTTGTTTAATCAACAAATTATAAACAGTCATTGTAATTTTTGCTACTTGAAAATGTACTAATTATTTCTGCAGCGTTCTCAATGTAAATTTATATTAAGAAAAATTCAGGTAGTGAACGTATATTCCGTTCGCCTTAGCAAAATTTTACCACTTTGTATGAACAGCCTTGGTTTAGATGAAGATCATGTATCTACCATTGGGAGCAAATATATCGAGCTATCGTTCGTTGTATTTATTACATGAAACCGACGAAGTATATAAGTTGTTACAACGAAACCTAAAAAACGGAGTAGGTTGAATTTTTCGAGTATACTTTATGTAGATAGGTTCTTGAAGTACTTTTTAACTACATAATTGCCAATTTTCTAATACGTAGAGATGTGATGGACTACGTACGATGTGATAATAAAGAAAATTATGCTCGGATGATGTAGAGCATATTGACGGCGACTAGTGTTCACTAGCACTTCTCATGTTTGGACTCTACTTATGGTTTTCTGTCCATTGATGCAGAGCGAGGCAGCAGACCGATTTTTGACAATGTTTAACCAATAGGGTTGCTAAAAGGGAAGTAAGACTTGGTGGGCCGCCAATGACATTAAATCCTGGCTCCACGCCGCGCGTCAATTGACAGGCAGCCTCACTCTAGGTGCAGTGTATCATCTGTCAGTAAAAAGGTTCTTACCAGAATGTCCATTATTGGTGGTCGTCAGCGGCCCAGGCAGTGGGTTCTGGTAGCCGATCAGCTCCATAGCAGGGATGGAGATGGGTATGGCCTGCCGAGCCGAGATCGCGATGGGGGACTGCTGGCGCCCCCCGCACGCAGGGTGGAGGACCGCCCATCGCCGCTGGTCGGAGGCTCGGTAACCCCAACCGAATGCGATGGATACTGCGAGGAGAGTTGGTAAGTCAGATTGGAATACAAGTTTAATTAGTTGCAATACTAGTGTTAATCTGACCAGGATAGGTGTTGGGTCTCGAAAGTATCTAAGTGCCAGATATTACTAAGAGGCAGAAGATGTTAAAAGATAACATGGAATGTAATGGCATTTGATTATCTCGCATGCAATCAATCGCAGGAAAATGTTACTTGTTTAAGTTGCTGCAATGCACTGTTATGAAACAACTGTTCCTTTGTTGCACATTGTCAATTTTATTATTATATTGCTAATGAGATTATATACTTACTGCACCCAGCTTATAGCAATAAGCGTTATGTATTAATTTCTCTTATTGTATCTCATTGACTGATTGACGCATTTAAACACTTAACATACGAGGTAATACGATCTTAGTTTTGCAGAGAATCAACTTAACTGGATGTTTGTTAACGATTTATTGAAGTTCTATCAAGTATGTGAAAATATTATTTTAATATGTCTATAATGGATGGTTAGGGTCAAAGATTTAATTAGCCGAAATCTTTGTTTTGATAGTATCTGTAGGTAGGTTTCTTTAAACGATAGATAATCAACTTAATCTTCTGGTCCAGAAATCAGAATAAACTAAGTTACAACATACACCCACGCCGGACATAGGTATTTCGTCAACATAAATTTTGTTGATTTTAAGTCAATCTGGGCGCGCGGCGCTTGGCGGCGATGATTAATTATTCTACATTCGTACAGTTTAATTCTTTAATAAGACGTATTCAATCATTAACGATGCTAATATTATGTAATATAAGCAGCTATATTTCAAAGTCAAGCGTGCAGATCACTAGTAATTTTTAAAGCAACGTGTTCAACTTATTAATAATTCGGTGGCGTTCACAAAATGGGCAATAAAGAATGTACTACTCGTAGCTAATTATAATTCCCCTTGTGCACTGCGACTAATCAAGTTTGAACTGACAGGAGCTTTTTTAAGTTAGCTGGCAATCAACGTGCGGTATGCAAAACTATGCCTATTGTGAAGCGAGATGGATTTATAGGTATTTTTTTCTGAGCTTAGATCAATTGTAAATTTGTCACATTAGACTTGTGTTTAGGTCTGGATTTCAATTGTTGTGCATAAAAAACCATGTATTTTTTGTCTCTATCCTTCAGGTCCTATGGTTCATTTGTATTTTTATTTTAAACTCAACAAAGAACATAGCCTATTAAACTGAACGTTATTATAACATATTTACCATACTAATATTGAAAACCACATACCCAAGTACGTAACAGATTTCAACTTTGCATAAAGCGAACTTCCATGACCTGCAAACCACTTCTGCTAACGTCGTATCACATAGATACAATTAGCAGCAAAAAATAAAATTATTCGGATCACATTAATAATTCGATTATGTAATGCGACAAAAAAGTATCCGATTATGTCTAGCTCGTGACAAGTTATTCGAATTCCTGAATCAGTAATGCAAACTTAGATCACTCAGGCAGAATTAAGCTAGGTAAATGCTAGATGACCTCTTTGATTTCAATTTTATGTGGACTGTGCTGAAGATTCATGCAAGTGTTTATTATTTAAACATTAAAAAACCTAATAAAAAAGAGTGGGCGACTTGAGTGTGGGTTGATCTTTGCTTCGAACCATGTCGGGCATGGGGTGACAAATCGCATGGTCGATGCGAGTACGGCGTCGCACGACTTATACGCAATCATTAAATATAGCAAAAAGTTAGCAGTAGGTCAACAAAAATTGGATCAGGCGTGGAGTATATAAAACAGGTGAAGGACCATTAGAAATAAGTGTGGTTGCTCCCACCATTCATATAGGTATCTGTAATTTTAAGTAAGTTAACAATAAATTACCAAGTGCAAAATTATTTTCGATTGACACGATTAAACTACTTAGTTAAATACGATTCGATTATCCAGCCCTTATGGAAATCACCAATAACATGTCAGCTCCTCATTTTCTTTGTTGTGGGCGAGATGCAATTAACCGACTTCTCTCTGGTCAACGTTTAAAAAATATATTATCCAAAAATGACTAATCGCTGCAAAAAAGTTACTGTAACGGTGCATTTAAATGAATGGTTTAGTTTGACAGTATTTACCAAATACACCATGACTAAGCAGTAAATACCCAGCCCAGAAGATGGGCTAGTGACAGGTGACCTGACTAACTTAAATTAAACGAAATTCCAATGCATTCCGGTAAACTTTGGTCAACTTACTGGTATAAACAATTGTACTCGTATAAGGCTTTAGCTATCGTGAATACAGACCTCCTATTGAAAGGCAGTCTTTTGTCGTGTGTTTAGTAAAATTAAGTAGCAGTTTTTCACATTATCTAATTGCGCTGTGGCTTTGTAATTTTATAGAATTTTATGGCTGGTCTAAGCTTTATTACACATTACGTAAATCTATAGTTCTTACGGCATGTGCAGAATTGATTGATTTGGGTGCTGCAGAAATCGTAAATATAAATTACAAAGTAAAATAAGTCATCAAAGTGCATTGCATTTTTTAATCACGGTCGTAGCCGTAACAGAGTTATTGTTTTTTAATGTATCGTGACTAACCAATTAGGATAAAACTTTCAACTGATCTTTTAATCCTGCTACCTAAGACTAACTTCAATTATAAATTTGCACTGTGCAATAATTACACTTGCTATACCATTTAACACGAAAAGTTAGATAGGTATTAATTTAAAAAACAACGTCTGAACGTCTTACTTTGCCTTTTTCAATTTAAAGCGATATTTCATTAAATTTCAATGTTAAACCTGGCAATGTTTTTATCTAAAGGCTTGATTAATTGAATTTGACAATTCTAATGTAATTTTTATGCGTTATATTTGAATAAAACAATTTTGAGTACACATTGACAACGATAAATAGGCTTTTGCAATCGTCAACTCAGTTCGTTTAAACCGTGATAGTTGTTTCAAAACTTTCAAACATTAAAAAAATATTGTTAACAGCTACCACGTTGGGGCGCCACCCCATTTTCGGTCAAATGTTGATTGGATTCTAAGTTTCCCTAACCCAGCAATTAAAATTAGAAAAGTGATTACAGATGAAATGTATACTCTCCTAGAGCCCTATAGGTAGGTGCTGCTTAGGAGAAACAAAGTGTATAGTAGTGCATAGTACTAGTGAATGTAGATTGTTTTGTCGGATGTTTGCGCGAGCCGCGCTTGCGCAGAGGAAGACACCACGTGTTTCGCGAGTCTTTCACGAATTTTTGCGCTACTATTGAAATTTCGGTTTTAAATTCGACATTTGTTTGGAAAAAGTTTTTACTGTGACAGTACTTTTTAGTAGCTAGGGGTGTTGTAATTTTATTCAATTAATAAAAATAGTAATTTTCTGAGGATTTCGTAATAATGGTATCTACATATCTCGGTCCTTCTGTTGGCACGATAATTATGAGTAGTGTTATGGTTAAGAAAAAATATCTTTTTTGATTGCCTTGATGTTAATTTAGTTATTGTTTAGGCAATTTAGCTCTAAAAGTGAATACAGGGAGGTCAGCCGTAGCTTTAAGTGTGAAAATGATTCAAAATAAGTTACACCTATCGTGATTTAAATAACTTGCAACGTCTAGCTAGTAGAGTAGAGCATTCGATGTATGAGAATTTCAAAACAAAATTATAAAGTATTTTAACTCGCTGAGCGTGTAATGTAAAACAAGGAATAAACAATTTGATTAAATATGATTAAAACTTTAAAATAAATGGAGTTTTTCTGATGATTGCGGTTGACACTAATTGTTTTTATAATTATTAATATTAATCACAGTAAACTTGAAATTTTCCAAATCGTAGACTTAAGTGGCAAAAGAGGAGTAGGTTTTTTTTTCTTTTAGTCTATTTTTTTACTTAAATTCGTTGTTTCCATTTTTTGAACTGTTAAACTCACCATTTGCCACCAAAATGGCGATCGCAGCCGTAAACCCAATGGTGTTCATGTTCACTACTACACAAGATTGTAAGAGATGTGAAGATGGATGGACTCGATGCTTCCTACCCCGGTGCCCGCGGTTTATATACTACACTTGTCCAACAAGCGCTCGGGCGTTTTCAATGGCCGCCGCGTCACCGCTGTGGGAACTAACCCCCGCGTGCTGACGGCGGCACCGGCGCAGCGGTCTTTTGGACCCCCTTATTCCTCAGCAGAACTGGATAGACATTGAGTTTTAAATATTATTTTAATAAAATTATTGAAATGGTTTAGTTTTTACTTCATGGAAGGATGCTTTGTGCCTAAAACATGTAAATGAAACAATGTGGATCTGAAACAACCAAACCAAATTTTAAGATAGTATGTGAACCAGATGTTAGTTACCTATAATTATGATATCCGTAAAAGGACATGAGGTTAACTTCATATCTGCCCGTGACGCATTACTACTTAAGGACTTAACACATAGAGTACGTTACGTTTGTCCCGACGGGTTTCCCTATATCCTAACCTCTGGTAGTTCCTTTATCAGTGACGTAGAAGGTAGTGTAGTGCACCTTCCACTGAATCATGGGCCAAATGCTGTTACATGACATTATGTCACACTTTAGCTCTACAATGAAACTATAACCATAGGCCTCCCATTGTTGATTACTAGAGTAAGCTATCGTAAGGTGCAAGCTACCCAGTAACATTCTCGTATTTCACAGATTCTCCTACGTTTAACATTTAAATGAAAGTAAAATCTTAATTTACCGAACAGCATGAATGTCTGTAAAAATATGACATAAATAAATATTCGTGAACAGGGGTGAGAGAGAAATGAATGACTTCAGAATTTACAAGATGATAATGACGACAACCATGTAATTTGCAATTGAAATTCCTAAATAATGGTTTTTGTTACTTGACGTTTATTCTTATCCAATAGATTTACTAGCGGATACGTACGTTTGTATAATGCGAAAGCTGTAAAAAAAAAAGATAATAAGTGTTTATGGAGACTACCTTCCGATCAATTGAAGCAAAGGAAAGTGTCTGTTTAAAATCTCAGAATATCTATACTTACATCCCTTTATTTCGTAACAGACATGTTTTTCGTTAGGCAATTATTTCATCAAGTTTTTAAAGTCACGTAAAATTGTTTTATTCCTAGAGTGCATGTGCAACGGATACACAGTATCATGTCGATTGATAAGAGAGTAATTTAGCAACTTACATTCTCCTCGTCATGTTTACAATTTTTATAATTAAGTCCATGCTAAAGTAATTCTGAAATTGCACGTTATTGTCCTTTAGGTCATCTACGTAGATACTTATAAAAACTAACGCATTGAGCTTAGTCTATTTTCATTAAATGAAACTTATTTCACCAAATAATTGTTTGACTGTATGTAAATATGTTCCTTGCCCTGCTTTAGAAAGTACCTATATGACACTAACCGAGGATATATTCTTAGATACATAGATATATACTTAAACACGTATCTATGAACGTATATCAGTATGCTACGCTTCCTAAAATTACACTATGCTCTCGATTTTGGAATAGTTTGGAAACAAATGCGGGTCTTATCTTCTAAAAATCATAACTTGAAATCTAAACGGTTTATTATGCACTTATGTATTGCATTAGTGGTACATGGATTAAGGATAACTAACGGTCAAAATTATAGTTTTTCATCTAATTATTGACGCCCGGACGCAATGAGCAGTTTAGGGGAAGAGGTGGGTTCCGTTAGAATGGTTTCACACAGTATTGCCGCCAGTTCTTTTCAGCCACTGGACCCTTTTTCCTGACGCCTCAATGATGGGTGGAGGCCACGGAAGCACCTTGTGGATGTGGCTTTTTAAACCATTTTGCTTAAAACCGTGCAAAGAGCCCATGTAAGTCTTCCACTTACGACCCGACTGGACCCAAAACCACGAGCTAACTGGAGGGTGATTTCGCTACCGCATCCAGCAGTGTGGCCGGGCGGCACGCACGATGCACTAGATGACCATTTGGAGGGGCAAATGGTTGTGACAGGTGACCTGATACCGCCACACGTTGTGGGTTAAGAGATGGACGTCTAACAATCTCGTATGAGCCTCTTTGAGGCTCTGTGGTGTTTCCTGGTTAATTAGTACTAAGCCTACTTGCCATGATAAGGAAAGAGGTTTTTACTTCAAAGTACACAAGGAACAAAGTAAAAAAATATTTCACGATTACATATCTAAGGCCCGTATTCTAGAATCGTACTCAAGCACTGATCTGTCTGTACTTGAGTAGAGATTTTGAACCGTCAGTTCATACAAAAACGTCACTCGGATCTATACTCAAGTACAGATTTTGTTTTAGAATACGGGCCTAAGTAAGTTATTTAGTGTATAAGTGTTTCAGAAGTAAGAGGGGTATTTCTGACCCGACTGGCTCGCAATAAGTTATCAAATTGCATGAGATTTGAACGGGTTGATTTGCATCGGTACAACTGATCGAATATTCCGAACAATAGATGATAACAAGTCCTCGAGATGATATAAATAATTAGGCTAGTTAGTTAAACATGCCCATTGATTAGGGACGAAATAAAAATAATATTACTGATCCAATCAAAACAGCACGTTCATTGTTGTAACTTATAAGTCGGAGATTTCACAGCTGCAAAGCGCAATGCTGAGAAGAAATCCTCATTTTCCTCGCAGTGATGGATCTATCGACCCGTCTGTCATTGGTCCTTATTATTATTTTATTAATAATTTCCCAACCAAATAATTTTTGAAACGAACTGTAAGGGTCGTGTCATTTAAAAAATAGCTTTCATTTCATAGTTCAAAAGTAAAACTGTCGTAAAAATCAAATGTTGATTAAGTTTGGAGCTGCACCCTGCACTATCGTAACTTCAAAATAATTTGACCACGAACTTTTTTTGCGGGAATATTGCGTCTTCGGCATCGATTATTTATTGGTATTTGTCGTCAAATACTGCATTGTCATTGGCTAAACGACTATCAAATAGCGAGCGCTTAGCCTTTCTTCTACTTATTCTGTATTCTGTGCCATGGAGTCGCAATGCGGGTTAGAGAATCGGGTTCCAAACTACCGTATGGAAATGCGTAAAAGAACAGGGTGACCCAACTACCCTGGAAAAGTGTAGTATTCGTATGCTGAAAAGAGCATTAGCAACGGTGGCCCTAGTCTTGGATCAAGGTAGAGCGAGAAGGGTTCCGACACTCGCCCCCATACTAGTACTTGTTAAAGTTACTTACAAGGGGTATTCAATAAAAAGTAATACTTAATGGCATTACTTGAACAACAAAAAAGTAAATACTGGCAGGTAAAGCCCAGAGATTTGTTAAAAAAAAAAAAAAAAACTTAATAAGAATTTTAAAAATAAAAGTCATTGGTTTTCGTCTAGTCCATTAGTTCGTGGTCCAGGTGGATCCCAAGGGGTCCACGGGAGACTCTAAGGGGTCTATGTTGGCTTTATTTTTTGTCGAATTTCGAGAATATGGTAGAGATGTGTAGCTGCAGGGCGTCCACCGGAACCAGCTAAATCTTTAAAGTGCTCTATGCGAAAAAAAGTTTGGGAACTCCTGGTCTAGTCAGAGCGTGGTATGCAAAATGAATAAAATTGAAATTCGCGCCGTAATAAAATATCTCTGCCTGAAAAAAAATACTACTGAGCAAGTAAATCTAGATTCGAAAGGAACTTAAAGGGGTTAATGCTTCTCCGTATTCTATGGGTGCGCAGTGGTTTGCAGAGTTTAAGAGAGGAAGGACTTCCGCGCTCGGGACGCCCTACGACGGCAGTTACCGAACAAATTATAAAAAAAGTTGAAAAAATTGTTCTGGCAGATCGTCGTGTTACTGTTCGTTTTTGCTGAAGAACTAGCCTAGAATGCCTACAGACGAGCATAAACAAAAAAGACTGCGGATTTCTCAAATCAATTTGAAATTGTTACAACAAGATCCTGACCGATTTTTAGCTCGCTTCGTAACTATGGATGAAACATGGCTCCACCATTATGATCCTGAAACGAAACAACAGCCCATGACTTGGGAGAGGCCGTCATCTCCAACGCCTGAGAAGTTTAAGGCGATTCCATCCGACGGTAAGATTATGGACTCTCTTTTCTGGGACAGCCTGGGGGTGATAATGATTGAATACCTCAATTATGGAGCCACTATTACGGGGCCCATAAACGCAGAACAAATAAAAAAACTGCGTCAGGAAATACGCCAAAATCGCCGCAGCAAACATGCTACAGTTGTATTGTTTCACCAAGATAACGCCCCCGCACACAAGTCCCGGGTTGATGACTGCTATCCAAGATGCTGGATTTGAATTGATGAAACATCCTCCATACTCACCTGACCCGCCTAGTGATTTCTACCTGTTCCCGCGATTAAAAGAACAACTGAGAGGTCACAAATATGGGAATGATGAGGAAGTGATTGCCGCCGTACATGATTTTTTAAAAGATCAAGATAAAGATTTTTTTTTAAGAAGGGAAGGATTAGAAAAACGATATACCAAGTGTATAAACCTCAAAGGTGAAAGTCGAAAAATAAAATAACAATAAATAATATGAAACTGCTTCATACTCGTTATCACTTTTTATTGAACATCCCTAGTACTAGTTCTTCATTTAGGCACTAAAAAATATACAGAAAACTTACCTTATTTACTTTATATATTTACCTACCATTCAGAAATAAGAGGGTGATTGAAGCGCTTTGTAAAAAAATGTATTTAGGATCAGACCTCTCTCGCCATCGCATCTCTTGAAATCTCTTCGCTTATAAACTAAATAGGTGTAAACTGACAAGTGCTATGTAGCCTAAGAGCTACGAATCTTTTCGCACTCTGCGGCTTTGTATGGTTGATAATTTTATTAAGTTTGTCAAGGGTGTCATTGAAAACAAAAATGTTTTGACTCAATTAATTAATTATTGAACTAGCTGTCCATCAGCGGATTCGCCCGCGTAGACTCATTATTCCGTCAAAATATAGCCTACATTGATAAGCCCATTAATAGTTACCCTGATAATTTAAAAAAATCGGTCCTGTAGTTTCAGGGCCTATTCATTACAAACCAACAATCAAACCTTTATATAATATTAGTGTAGATTGTATAAAATAACTAAATGAGTAATAATAAAAGAACTTGACCAATGATTTTCATTTTAATATTTCTGCCTCATTTTTGTTATTATTTTACAGACTGTTATTTTTTCATCTCTGCTTGTAATAGTCCCAGAACATACTATCTCTCTGGCTATGGGGGGCTTATGCCTAACTATGCATGATGTTGCTGATTTATTGAGATTGATAGTTACCAGCGAGAAGGAACAGGAATGTAGCTCCATGCCAATTCCATTAAATTAGAGTTACAAACAACTTTTTTCAGTAATCGTTCGTAATATCACAATTGATTTTAATTGTCTTGTTTGTAAGGTTATCGGTTGTAACCTCTTGTAATGGGTGCCAAATATTATTTATTCAACAAGGCCGCCGTTGTAAAAATCCTGACTTGACTCGGATTAATGAAATCTAGCGAATCCGACGTTTAATGTTTAATACGATGTCCAAAGTCACGTCAATTTTCAATAAGCGATTTTTGTTTTTCTATGTGTTGTAGGACGTAACATTAAAGTTAGCCTTGCAAGGGCCTGAAAAACTGGGTTAAATTTCTATTGTAGAAATCGTCGTGGCGTGTTGCTTTTGGCTAGGCCCCCAGTTATCAGTCATTGCTATTTGCTGATCCACGGACTCCAACGTCCATATTGGTGCACCTACTGTCGCCTAAACTGTAGAAAACATAGTTGTACTTACCTATCTTTAAGTTTCATCTTCATCGAAAAGTATGATGATGATGTAATAAGGTCAATTATAATTAATAAAAACTGTTTTTTTAACTTATATCAATGTCTATTATGTAAAAAACATTTCATATCTACTTGATGGTGAATTTATTTTGAGTAAAAAATTTCGTTCCTCAAAAATAAAAGATGCGATGTCAATTGTTAAATCGTCACAACAGCTTGATATTCGGCTGGTGCAAGCGATGAGCGATTTTTAACAATAAGTATAGGTTTCGGTTTCCGTTGATTCATCATCATACTAAATCAATAAAGATTACAAATGCAATAAAGTGTGGTTTACATGGTTTACAAGGTGCCCGTGGCTAAGTGACGGCAGCGGATCGGCAACGATCCGATGTTAAGCAACGCCAGACAGGTCGGGTTATGGATGGGTGACCATCCCGACCGAAATTAAGTGATGCGTTTTTCGGGCATCTCCGTGCTTCGGAAGGCACGTTAAACAGTTGGTCCCGGCTGACGTCGCAAGATATCAGTCGTGAAGCCTAGTCAGAGGCTTAAAAAGGCGGCTTGATAACATCTGACGGTAAGGTTTATCACTGGCCTTACATTCACCTCTCCAACAATCCGCACTGAGCCCGCGTGTTGGAGTATGGCTTGTACCACCTCATAGTTGAGGTGAGGCCTGTGCCCAGCAGTGGGACGTATATGGCTGTATTTGTTGTTGTTGTTGTGGTTTACATACACCACAACAACATCACTAGATTTTCTGGAACGCGTATTTGTAATCTTCAGCTTTTTTTTGCAAAGTAAGTAAGTAGAGAGTTTGTGTAAGTAGTGGTCTGATCAATGACTGCTTATAACCAAATTATGAACATAAATTCTATAAAAATCGAATTTTTCATTTGATTCTATTACGGATAAACCAAGCATTTTCACTTTTCCAAGGCTGTTGATTCTGCGTTGTCTTTACCACAATTGTGGTTTACTTAATTTATGCTACTTTTAATACAAAACTGACCTTTACACAAAAACCAATAATATATGCTAGTCCTAGATTTAACTGACCATTAACAGAATAAAGATACAACTGCGAAACATTGTTGGAATGAGTACTTCATAAGCAGAGTCTATTTCTCCACAATAGCTCTCTCGAGGTTGAGGGATAGAAAGGATCGTAATGTCTGTATCGATAGTCCACGTCAATATCTTCACATTACGTGGTGTGTGTTAAATTATGATAGTTAAAATTTAAAAGAGGTCTAGGTCTCGAGTGTATAGGATTGATGATCTAGATGCAAGGCTGTTTCAAGATGTTTAACGACTTAGATTCATTCAAGACTCCTAGTCTTTAACATGTCGCTATTTTTGGGGGCAGGCTGGCTTGGCCATGATTTAATTCGGGGCAGAATGTATGCTACTATATTAAGTATTAGGCAGCTGTTTTTACGGTCAACTTCGCAGAAGAAAAACTGGTGAAAGTTTACTGATGCAGTTTAATGGTAAATTGAAAGGAGTCCGCAATGGACCAACCACCAAACTACCTTATAGATTTCCAATGAGTCGTCAATAAATTACTCCACACATGATTGTGCTCCACTATTTTTTTTACTTGTAGTTTCAAACATTATGAGGTGCTGGTGGATTCAGCTATGTCAGCACGCATTTTGATGCTCACAACGCAGCGTCGATGCGGCTTATTGGCCTAAATCAGAGGTCCCCAAGCTTTTTTTCGCATGGACTACTTTCAGGATTTAGCTGTTCCGGTGGACCCCCTGCAGCTACACATCACCATATTCCCAAAACTAGACAAAAAATAAAGCCAACATAGACCCCCTTCAAGTCTCCCGTGGACCCCTTGGGGTCCACCTGGACCACTTTGGGAACCAATGGCCTAGATAGACAGACAAAGAATTATTTAAAAGACTACATTAATGATTTTCTCTATTTTGATACCTTAATTTCTTGTTAAAACGTAAACTTTGCAAGAAGCCTTTTTTTAAAAGTAAGTACGAGGTATAAGACAATCCGTGGCTTCGACTTGGACGTCAGCTCGCACGAGCCAAAACTTTGATTGGAAAAAACTATCGCCATTAGTTAGCGATGATGGCGCTAAAGCTATATATATATATATATATATATATATATATATATATATATGCGCCAGACAACACACCTCTTGTAATGGTCTCGAAATAGGGATTAATATCCCTGTGTCACGAGGTACCACATGATGAGGCTATAACTGGCATGAGCGGACTTGTTGCGGAATTTAAATCGATAATGCCAAACATATGACACACAATTCTTCATCAAGAACTTCTAGCTGCTTAGTTGGTACCTACTGATTTGAAAGACGTTTTAATGACGAATTAGATACTGATTTGTTTAATAACGTTACAAAAATAGCACCATTATTTGTCAATTTTAGGAAATTTATACAAGCCCATCCTTCTCACTCATTCACTCATTCTCACTACAATTGTGTTTTTATTGTAGTGTAAAAACTTGACAATTATTTTTGCCGGCGGCCCCCTGAGTAAGGTTTCACGAGCCCCCTAGGGGTCGCGAACTCGCCACAGATTGTAAAACCCTGAGAGCGATCACTCTACCCTTGTGCCTCCAGTGTTTAAAAGTACCTTAAAACGTACAAATCTATCGAGTAGCATTTTTAGCTGGACCCTGTTTGCAGGTAAATGCCGCCACCTGACCAAACGCTTGTTACTTCAACCGCCATCAATAAATCAGTCTGTTTATTAGTCAAGAGGCGTCGAATATCATCCATCAGCCGAGACAGGCGGGGCCTACCGACAATAAATCATGTTCTATGCCCAAGTTCATTGATAATGGGCTGTTAAGACGTGTCCAGGTTTGCTATGACGCGTAGACGCAGACGGCGCCCGCTCCTTGTGGAGTGTGGGCGTGGTTACAGGTGGGTATGCGCAGGAGTGTGGAATAACTCGCAGAAACAGTGACCAGCGTTCCTACTGATGTTTGATGGCTCAATTGGTGGTGTCGTGGCCTGTCTCTTTAAATAGACTGGATCTAATCTTGACACCCTCCTACGCGCACAATCAGCTACTAAAACGACCTCTTCCATTCTGCACCTCGAGGGTATGACGGTGAAGCAAGTAGGTTTCTGCGGTCACCCTTAGGCCGGTAACGTTAACAAAGCGCAGAGTCTATCGCCTATCGCCTGCTAGTTTGTAAACCTGTTGCATTTTTTGGAGTGAGCTTAACTTTAGTGCAGTCAAAATTTGCAAGAGTAGGTACTTACTTAAGGCGTTCAAATCCCTACAGCCTAGAAAAATTTACAAATTCATAGAGGGATTGGTAATTTCGGGCACGGATTCCTCTACCGGTCAACACCCCACGCTACTTGACCTTGGCGTCCGACGAGACACCGGATTCCCTTAATATAAATTCTATTATTTTCTGAATAGAATTCATGTCATGTTTACAGTTGATTTACTTATTAAATAAATGCACGGTGAACATTGACTCGTCTTATATCTAATAATTCATTTACAAAACCGCGGGCCTTTTAATTTTACAAAAAAAAAAAGATTACTACAACTACTTAATTATTGACATTATGATAACAATTTCATTCAGATCGATTATAAATTACTATACAGTCATATGAAGTAGAAGTCTTTTTACACAGGTCAGAAATTGATTCAATTCAATTGAATTCGTTTATTTGCTTTCATGAATGTTACAATTTGATGGAAGTTGTGGTGGTTTCATGTTACCCATTTGGGCGTCACAATAAAAACATGGAGATATAAAAGACAAAATAATAAAAATAAAAATATGAGCGTGAGATGGATAACAATTTTTAAAGAGTGAAGTTTGAATCTGAGATAAAATCGTTGAGGGTATAATAGCATTTTGAGATAAGCAGTCGTTTCAATTTATTTAGAAATATTTTTGTATTTGTCTCTATTCTTAAATTGTGAGGTAAATTATTAAAAATTCTCATTGCGGTACAATACGGGCTGCAGCGAAACATTTCCGTGCGGCAGTAAGGCATTTTAATTTTTTTTTGAGCATTGGATCTAGGGGCACGTGTAGGTATTACTAAAATCCGCAATTGCATTTGCAAATATTGCCGGGTACTTTTTTATAAAATTACACAGTTCTAGAATATATACAGGCTGTCCCAAAAAGAAGTGTCAAGCGGAAGCCCACAGAAAGAGCACCCCTTGGGGTACCCGAATCATCCCCATGTATGTTCCGCGATTGTTGATAGTTTTCGAGTTATGATTTTTTTTCTGAATTTCTGAGAATTTCGGACCTAAAAGTTTAAATTTTTTATTTTTTAAAATGTAGAAGACTTTGCAATTTTTTTTCTTTGCACAACTGAATCATCCTTAATTGTACTTTAATGCATAAAATAATCAGTTTCATAACTTTGACCAAAATGATGAAAATGTTGGTATAAAACCAAAAATGTACGGTTGATGAATAAAGACTTAAATTTTCAACTTTAAATTAAAAATCTAAGCGGGTGACTGTATGGTTTCTAAGTAAAGCTCAAAAATGCTCCAAAATCTCAGCTTTCTTAATCATTACAAAAAAGAAGTACTTAATGGGCTACTTTGGCTAAAATCAGCCTTCAAAGACAGCGAGGTGGAAAATTCTTGAAATCAGCCATCAGATTAATAACTGTTTTTTGGCCATTTTATCATTCCTGAAGTTCATGAATTTGTTATCTGACCAAAAACTACTGCAGGAAACTTTGAGTGCGATTACGATTTAGTTTTGTGTGGATACTGGACTTCTACTAATTTGGCTTTCTCAACGAACTTTCGAGCCCATTCGTTTGGTGAGATGCCTTTCACATCACGTGATTATGCTTTACTTTTATGGCTTTGCAAGAGGAAACGATTCTGTAGCAGCCAGATTGTACAGGGAGCAAGTACAAAATGGAGGTGGACCTCAACCCGAAACTTGGCCTGATCATCGTATGATTTTAAGAGTGCATAACTCTTACATGGGAGGACATCCACCAGTTATAAGACCAGGCCGTGTATCTCAAATGCATGACCCAGATAGTGTCGAATCAGTGCTCGAAGAAGTGGCAAGTGATTCATCAGTAAGTGTGAGAACAATACAACGTCGAACCGGAATTCCAAAATCACTGGCACATCGCATACTCCAACAAGAGGGTTTTCACCCATATCATATTCAAAAAGTTCAGCAGCTTAAGCCCGCAGACTATCCGAGAAGAGTAGCGTTTTGTCAGGAAATGTTGCGGCGTCAAGCTGAAAACATATAATTTACAATAATGCAGATACATTTTTTTTGAAGGAAAAAAAGATCTCCTACATCGGTGCTACTACCCCAAAGAATAATTCCATAGCTTAGCCACGAATGTGCGTAGGCGTAGTATGCTGCAATTGTAGTTTTTGTGTCGGTGTTCAGTTTTAGTTCAAATAATGCGTACGTAAATTTTGATAGTTTTGCTTTAACTTTTTCTATGTGGTTTTTCCAATTTATGTGTGAATCAATTTCTAAGCCTAACAATGAACAGGTGTTTACTTTCTCTAAATTAACATTATTGGTTTTTAGTTCTGCGTTTAGGGATGATTTTCATTAAAACCTGAATTCGAGTACTGTATTTTGGTTTTACTGTAATTTATTAGTAAGTTGTGTTCTTTAAACCAATCTAATATTTTTGACACTATTGATTCTAGTTCAATTTTAAATTTAGCTTCAGTTTCAAATTTGTATAAAAGAGAGACATCATCTGCAAAAAGTACACATGATAAATGTATGATTTTAGGGAGGTCGTTAATATAAATTAAAAATAGAATGCATCCTAAAACACTTCCCTGTGGAATTGAGCAGCGTAGTTTAGTGGGATCGGATCTAAATTGTTTTAATTCTCCTGATTCTGTACAATGATTGTCTATTTGAACATATTGTGTTCTGTTCTTAAGATAAGAGACGAGCCAGTCGTGGCATTTGCCTCTTATCCCATAATGGTAAAGCTTAGAGAACAGAATCTCATGCTGGACTCTGTCATAAGCTTTAGTCATGTCTAAAACTACGCCCACAGCGTAGTAACCATTGTTGAAATGATTAAGAATTTGTTGGATGTATTTTTATACAGCTAGTGTTGTCGATTTATCTTTCCGAAAACCAAACTGATTTTCGTCTAATATGTTGTATTTTTCAAAGAAAGAAAACAAACGATTAGACATTGCTCGTTCAAATATTTTGGAGATTTTTTTTTCTAGTTCTTCAAGCTTTTATCGGAGGGTGGCAGTTTATTAAACAATTTCTGACCTATGAATTTCGGTAGCTTATTGCTGACAGATTGTGTTGCTTAGCGAAAGCTTTTTAATCTCTTAATTATTTTTACTCAACTGACTACCATTTAAGCGTAACGTGGTTCTGTCTGGCTTTTTGTTTTAACGAATGAGGGTTTCCTGAAATGGCCTGCGTGAGATGGCAGCTCTGTAGCGTTAGGTTCAATCAACTGTCAAAAAATAATAATAATTACCAACATATTAATAATAATTCATTTATTTTCAGACCATTGATCCATAGGTTAGTAACAATTCCTTAAAAATCATAATGTTAGTGAAACAAAATGAAATAAAATGGAGGGGTACCACAGGGACTACCCCCCAACGTCCACGTGACGCAAGAAGGCTGAGTCCCAATGGTCTGCCAGAACGCCCAGGATGCTGTTGGAACTGGCACGGGTGCGATAAAAATAATAATAATAATATACCATTTATTTCAGGCTACAAAATTACATTTTCAGATGTTACAAAATATAATTGGCCCATATAATAAATAACTGAGACACTAACATACATATTTAATAAACAATTAAACTACTTATGAAATTTACACGTATTACTCGTAGGAACAGGCGACGTGTGACGCAAGCTGGTGCCCGGTAGCCACCCTCGGAACCGCTGATACAGGACACCTTTCGGCCAGAACTCTTCTTTCATGAAGGTCGAAAGATGTTCAGTGGGAACCCTCACCACAAATGAGTTAAAATTTACATTGTGGCGGGACTCCAACCGCTCGACCCTCAAAGTGAATTTGGACTTAATTCGCATGTACTCTACGATCTCCTCTGCCTTTGTTGAGTAATGGAGACGGGACACGTACAGTAGCGTTACGGGTATAGCTGGACGCAAGAGATGATTCGGTCCGGTCGGTGCAACACCACACAGATTTTGATGAACAGGCTTCTTCTTCTTCCTTCTTTCCACTTTTTGGAAGCCCTCGTCATCGCAAAGCTTTTTTGGCGTTGCAACAGGCGCAGCAACCTGGATAAACTCCTGGTTACTTTTCTTCCCCTCTTGAGTCAGCCGCCGATGCTCAGATTGTAGGGAGGTGGTGGCTGGTCGGCTGGCAGCTGCAGCGGCGTAAGCACGTTGAGGAGTAGACGTGCAGACGTGAATCGTCTCCGGCGAGGCGGAAGATGAAGCGGCAAGTAACGAAGCATCGCGCAAGGTGTCGATGGCCGGTGACGCACTCATATTATGCGCCGACTCAAAACTGCCGACGGATGCATTCTGCGCCCCGCGACGAGTGTTTACATTAGATGCCTCGAGTGACCTACTTACTGAAACAGTGTTGCTTAATAACACTACTTGAGCACGCAGTTCACTGATGGTGTTATTTGAGGCTTCGAACTTGCTCACAACATCGGCCAAGCTGGTTTTAAGGAAAATGATATCCTTCAACAGCCTGGTAACATCGATGTGGTCGAATGTGACTGGAGGAAGCTTGTGCAGCTCCTTAGCCACGAATGAAGGCACGTCGTCAGGATCTACCTCCTTCAGCAGGGTGATGATGTCCTGCACACTTTTTTGGTCCTATCCCTCCGGCGAGATGACATCTGGTCGTCCTTTCCGAGGGTCTTGAATAGCAGCGCCTAAGCAGTTACTATTAAGCATTGAGGCACAGCGCTTACGAATTATGGTGTAGAAGCCATCAATTCTCGCCTCAGCAAACATGTTGGAATGCGCTGCAATACCGAGGCAGCCGACCAGCACCCTGTACGCGTTATTATATTGAACATGCAAGTCGCTAAAAGCCCTCTGCGTATAGTTCACCCACAGACTGCACGTGTAAAAGGACTGACAATAGGCTTTAAAAAGCGTGTCTTTAACCTGAATCGTACAACGTGCAAATCTGCGGGCCAACATGTTGCATCGGACAGAAAACGACCTGCGTTCCCTCTCTATATCTAACCCATCACTCATATCCTCCGTGAGCCAATGACCCAAATACTTAAACTGCGATACCTTATTCAACGGAGTGCCTGAAAGATTAATTATAGGCGAAAATCGAGTAATGCTTTTTACCTGCCCTAAAAAGCATAAACTCACTTTTCTTCGCATTGTATTTCAGTCCATGGGCCACGGCATAAGATTCACAGATGGATAGGAGCCTTCTCAAAGCAGCAATCGAGGGGCTCAGCAGGACCATATCATCGGCATAGTTTATATTGTTAATACAAGTGCCATCGATATGACACCCAACCTTAGTGCTGTTTAGCTCCTCGGTGAGCCTATTTATATAAAGACTGAAAAGCTTCGGTGAGGTTATCCCCCTCTGCCTCACTCCACATTCCAGTCCGTAGCTTCGGAAAAAGCATTTGCCCATTTAACACGGTTTCTTTGATGGTTGTATTGTACCAGTATCTTAAAAGACAAATACATACACTTCTTATTTTTCGGTATTTTTTTTGGTTTATTTATTCTTATTAACATTCTCAATGAATGTGGTTTTCTTAAAGGCCATAGTGTTGTGCAGTGCTTATGTGTGCAAACAAATCAGAAGGGCATAACCTGGTAACACACAACATGCGCACCCTGAGGACCGACGAGAAAATCCTCGTGCTGGAAGAGGAAATCAGTGGGTTACGCTGGGACATCTTGGGTTTATCTGAAGTTCGTAGAGAGGGCGAGGACTCGATAACCCTAAAGTCTGGTAACCTACTTTACTACCGGGACCAGAAGTCTCAAGGTGGTGTCGGTTTTCTCGTTCAAAAGTCACTTATTAACAACATTGTGTCCATCGAAAGTGTGTCGAGCAGGGTGGTATACCTCATACTCAGAATATCCAAAAAGTATTCGCTGAAGGTCATACAGGTTTACGCACCCAGATAACGAGGTAGAGGCTATGTTCGCAGATATCAGTGCAGCCATACACGCCTCCATGACACATTTTAATGTTGTTTTAAATTTCATTTTAAAGTTACCCATCTTTAATGCGAACCTAGGCGAAAGAAGCGATTGTGAGCAGAAAGTGGGGCGATTTGGATATGGGCAACGGAACTCCAGGGAACAGAGGTTGGCCGACTTCCTGAATAAAGAGGGACTCTTTGTAATGAACTCTTTCTTTCAGAAGCCACCTCACAGGAAGTGGACCTGGATGAGTCCCGATGGTTCAACGAGAAACGAGATAGACTTCATCATGACAACAACGAGACAAATATTCAACGATGTCTCAGTGATCAATGGGGTAAAAACCGGTAGCGATCACCGACTGGTAAGAGGCACATTGAATATTAATGTCAAACTTGAAGGGGTTGTCACGCTTGACGAAGTTTACGCTCCGACCTACTTGTGCACATATTCAGAACCCCGAAAGCTTTCAATTAGAGCTGAAAAATGCTTTGCTTGCCTGGAAAATTGCGTTTCGGTGGACAAGATAAATAACGGCTTCGTGGAAGCTGTCCATGCGGTTGAATCCAGGTTCTTTAAACCTAGCCGTCGGAACAAACCGCAAAAACTATCGCCCCAGACTCTCGACCTCATGGCTGAATGTCGATCTCTAGCGCTGCAGACCTCCTATGACGCTGAAAACTATCGGCAGCTCAATAGAAACATATGAAAATCCTTGCGACATCAGAGTCTTTAATACAAATCGTATCAAAGAGACGATCTATTAGCCAAAGTCGGTTGACGAAGCTGAAGACGGAGGATGGCAGTGTGGCGTCGACTGTAACAGCAGTATTGAGGGAGATCGAAAGATTTTACGGACAGCTAGCTATACACCTCGACCGCCAAACCCGTTAGTAGCGAGGCCAAAGACTCAAGAGCCAAGCTCATCCGACATTACACCAAAGATATCCCAGACATCATCCTCTACGAGGTTAGGATAGCTCTCAAACAGCTTAAGAACAACAAGGCGCCGGGTGATGACGGAATTACTACTGAGCTTTTAAAGGCAGGCGAAACGCCGGCACTCAGAGTACTTCAGAAGCTATTTAATTCCGTGTTGTTCGAGAGCGTAACTCCAGAGGCATGGAACAGAGGCGTAGTGATGCTGTTCTTTAAGAAAGGCGACAACACCTATCTGAAGAACTACAGACCCTCGAGGGTCATCACGAACCGTCTCGCACGCTGGTTCGATGACTTCCAGTCTCCCGAAAAGGCTGGATTCTGAAAAGGGTACAGTACCATAGACCACATCCATACGCTGCGGCAGATTATACAGAAGAAATTATACAAGATCAACTTCTGAACCACTTTCACAAGAACGGACTCCTACACAGTGAACAATATGGTATCACTAGGGGTCGTTCGACTACTGATACTGGTATTGCGCTCCTAAAGCACATCTTCAGGGCTTGGGAGAATACACAGAATGCTCTTGGTGTTTTCTGTGACTTATCCAAAGCGTTTGATTGCGTCGATCACGAGACTCGCATTCGCAAGCTTGATTTTTATGGTGTGAAAGATACTGCGTTGGATCTTATTTTTTCGTACCTTAGTTTTAGAACACAAAAAGTAGATGTAAATGGTGTATTGTCGTCTGGCTCACCAGTTAAAATGGGGGTTCCACAGGGATCTATTCTGGGTCCTTTTTTATTCCTAGTATATATAAATGACTTACCTATTTACGTTAAAGACACTTGTAATATTGTTTTATTTGCAGATGGGGTCATCTGCAAATAAAAACTAAGGATGGGTATCCTTAGTTTTTAATATTGACAGGAATAAAAACCTTTTTGATGACGTTAATGACGCGCTTTCTAAGGTTTTACAATGGTTTAATGTCAATAACCTACAGCTAAACGCAAAAAAGACCAAATGTATTAATTTCAAGTTGCCTAATTTTAAAAATAATCTCATTGATTTAAAGGTAGATGGTAATAACATGGAGTTTGTAGATTCAACAGTTTTTCTTGGGGTTACACTTGATTCAAAATTACAATGGAACCCTCATATAAATATCGTTTCAGGCAGGCTCAGTTCGGCTGCATTTGCTATTAAAAAAATAAGGTCTCTAACAGATGTAGACACCGCTCGTTCTGTTTATTTCAGCTACTTTCATAGTATTATGTCTTACGGCATTGTACTCTGGGGTAAGGCAGCAGATATACAGACGATTTTCATCCTTCAGAAGCGAGCTATTAGATTCATATATAAGCTTCGCGGACGGGCCTCGCTTAGGGAGCTTTTAAGGAAATTGGGATCCTTACTGTAGCTTCTCAATACATTTACAACTGTATTGTTTTGGTAAGGAAAAATATCAGCCTGTATACTAAACACAGTGATATACATGGCAAAAATACCAGGAATAGAGATAAAATTGCGCTCCCATCCTTCAGGTTACAGAAAGTTTTAGGTTCATTTATGGGGCAAGGTGTACACTTTTACAATAAAGTCCCAAAGGCAATATGTGAGTTACCACTAAACAAATTCAAAAACCACATTAAGACAGTATTATCAAAAAAGGGCTATTACACTACAAATGTACCTTTTGGATAAAAAGGCCTGGGTTTAAGCTCTTTACTCGGTACATGATTAGTTAACTCTTGTAATATTTATATAACTAGTTTGTACTGACTAACAAAAATCTAACAATTTCTAGGCTTGAATTGTATAAACTTTGTTCAATGTTTTTCCTTTATATCCGGTAGTTTAGATGTACTTTTAGGTCCATATTTTAAGGAAATGTTAGAACGTAAGCATTTTTTATAAAAGTAAAAGTAAAAGTAAAAAAATCATTTAATCATTTAAGCTTGTACAAAGCACTTATGATATGTCAAAAAAAGTATATAGAAATAATAATAATAAACGTAAATGAAATAGTACAATAAATATCCCTGGACATTATTCCACACAGCGCCATCTAGCCCCAAAGTAAGCTAATTAAAGCTTGTGTTATGGGATACTAGACAACGGATAAACATACTTATATACATTTTCTTTTGTAAATACATACTTATTATACATAGGAGACACCCAGACCAGTACAAACAGACATGTTCATGCATACAAATGTTTGTACTGTGCGGGGATCGAACCCGCGACCTCTGGTGTAGTAGCCAACTTCTTAACCATTACACCAAGTCGGTCGTCAAACAAATTAAGTACAACAATATTAGTACACATCGTGAATATACATAATGTGAATCTACCACCGGTTCGGACGTTGCTTCTTATCGAGAAGACTCCGGCAAGAAACTCAATAGTTACTCTTTTCAACTTTGTTTGTTTTACAAAAAATAAATTTAGAGTACAGTCAATGCGAGTAGAAAAAAAACACAATATTGAGCAGAGGAGCAGATTATTCCTACTATGACCACAAACTTTTGTCGTTCAAGTAATCCTCTACTTTATAATAACCTTGTTTCATTAACTTTGCTTTAATTGCAGACTTAAACTTGTGAAGAGGTAGATCAACAAGACTTTGAGGTATTTTGTTAAAGTATTTTACAGATTGACCCACAAATGAGTTTCCCACCTTATGTAGCCTAAGACTGGGAGTTTTCAATTTGTTTTTATTTCTTGTATTATGTTTATGAGTATCACTGTTATGTGTATCACTGTTTAAATACTCTTTGTACTTTACTAACTCTTTTTGTGAAACCGAATCAAGTTTAAAAGAGTAAGTACTGAGTTACTCGCCGGGTCTTCTCAGTATAAGATCAACTTCCGATGCGGTGGTAGAGTCACATTATGTTTGTATACAGTGTATTTATGTAATCATATTATTATAGTATTTAAGTCTATTACTAAGTTTTTTTTTTTTGTAATGACGATTTAAAAGTACTTGATACAGGTCTATTTAAATAAAGATATTTTTTGTTTGTTTGTTTGAAGTCCGAGGAGTATAACCTGCCACTATGCTTAGTGTTTGTGGACTATGAGAAAGCCTTCGATTCGGTGGAGACTTGGGCGGTGCTGCAGTCTTTTCAGCGGTGCCACATTGACTATCGGTATATCGAGGTGCTGAAGTGTTTATACAATAACGCCACCATGTCGATCCGAGTACAGGAGCAGAGTATGAGGGCGATTCCACTGCAAAGGGGCGTGAGACAGGGAGATGTCATCTCTCCTAAACTGTTCACAGCCGCACTGGAAGACGCCTTCAAACTCCTGGAATTGCAAGGACTCAGCATAAATATCAATGGCCAGTATATCACTGACCTTCGATTTGCCGCCGATATAGTTGTCATGGCAGAATCGCTGGAGGAGCTTGGCAATATGCTCGAGAACCTTAATCGTGCCTCCCTACAAGTAGGCCTAAAAATGAACATGGACAAGACGAAGGTCATGTCAAACGCCCATGTTACGCCCACTCCAATATCCGTAGGGAACTCGATGCTCGAAGTTGTCAATCACTACGTCTACCTAGAACAAGTGATCCAACTAGGTAGGTACATCTTCGACAAAGAGGTAAACCGCCGAATCCAACTCGGTTGGGCAGCGTTCGGGAAGTTGCGCTACGTTTTCTCGTCCAACATACCTCAGTGCCTCAAATCAAAACTTTACGATCAGTGTTTGTTACCAGTGATAACTTACGGAGCTGAAACGTGGACTCTGACTATAGGTCTCATCAAAAAGCTAAAAGGATCGAATCAGAAATGAGGAAATCCGTAGAAGAACGAAAGTGACCGACGTTGCCCAGCGGGTGAGTAAGCTGAAGTAGCAGTCGGCAGGGCACATGGCGCGCAGAACTAATGGCCGTTGGGGCAGGGAAGTTCTAGAATGGAGACCATTTCAGGGCAGGCGCAGCGTGGGACGCCCACCTGCAAAGTGGACTGAGGACCTGATAAAAGTGGCGGGATTTCGGTGGATGCAGACCGACTGCAATCGGTCGCTTTGGAAATCGGTGTGGGAGGCCTATGTACAGCAGTGGACGTCTTGTGGCTGAAATGATGAACGAAAAAAACAAGATGATGAGTTTTAGTGTGTAGTTGATTATCGGTACGGTAACTACAACTCAATGAAACACAAATATCTGCAATTTAGAAGTTAAAAAACCAAATCAATATGTGTAAATAAATACTAGTAGGTTGGGGATTAATCTGCTTGCGTCCGTAAGTTCTAGCACTCGATGCCTTACACGAGATCCCTGAGTAGCGCTAAATAAGCAGTAGCTTTTAGTGGTAGAGCCTAGCTTCAGTCTGACTGGAGCTCATAAATGGGCTGGCTCATCCGGAGCAATACCACACTCATGCAAAATACCAGCGTGAAGCAGAGATCACTCACTCAGCATATAGACTTATAAAAAGTACGACAAGTAAATACAAAAAAAAATATATATCAAAAATATACTAAATGAAAATAAACTTACATAAAATCATACTATGATAGTCAATAATATCATAATTAAACATGATGTGACCCTACCACCGGTTCGGAGGTTGTTTCCGATCGAGAAGACTCCGGCAAGTAACTCGATGGTTACTCTTTTCAATCTTGTTTTTATACACTAAAGTTGAATTGACATAGTCATAACAAAAAATAAAATAGATATGTTGCAAACCAGTAGCATTCATTGTTATGCGGATGACAGCACTGGGGACGCACTGTACTTTTGGCAACGCAATCTCTCCAAGACCGCAGTTGACGAGAACCGAAGAGAGCTTGTGTCTGTAGTCGAGGCCTCCCTCGAACAGGTCTCACAATGGGGTCAAAATAACATCGTCTGTTTCAACCCCGGTAAGACACAACTTTGCGCATTTACCGCGAAAAAAGTCCCGTTTGTCGCATGTCCTAAGTTTGAGAGCACTCCCTTGAGGATCAGCCCTAGCATCGGAATCCTTGGCGTTGACGTTTCGAGTCATGTACAGTTCCGCAGTCATCTGGAGGGTCAAGCCAAATTGGCTTCCAAAGAAACTGGAGTGCTAAACAAAGCAAAGCAGTATTTCTTGCCGTCTCAGCGCCTTCAACTTTACAAGGCACAAGTAAGGCCTCACATGGAGTACTGCTGCCATCTTTGGGCTGGAGCACCTCAGTATCTTCTCCATCCTCTTGACCGTATACAGCGGAGAACCGCTCAAATTGTCAGCGAACCTGTGATTTCCGACCGAGTTGGGAGTGCACAGAAGAATTGCATGATCTTATACCTGCCGCTGAATTTCATCAGCACACGACACGTCATAAGTCGAAATTCCATGCTTATCACCTGGATGGCTGGCGCTCAACAACCGTACGTTTTTCGCGTCAATTTCTTCCGCGTACATCCAAGATATGGAATGAACTTCCTGCGTCGGTATTTCCGAAGGAATATGACATCGGTGCCTTAAAGAAGAGAGTGTATTCCCATTTAAAAGGCAAGCAACGCATCGGTGACACCTCTGGTGTGGCAGTTGTCCATTGGCGGAGGTGATCACTTTCCATCAGGTGACCTTCGAGCTCGTTTATTCCATTAAAAAAAACTAGTACCATAAGTTACCTTTCAATGAGCTTCCTTAGTGGTTTTTGCGCTTCTGTTTTTGAGCTCAATCTTCAGTTCAGCGACTTGTTTCTGGCCATTATCCATAATAAAATCAATAACACCTCCTAATTAATAGAATTTCAAAAAACAATTGTATTTTCGGTACGAATCTATGGGATCTGACAGCTGTTTGCACCTAACGCAACGGCAGCGCTGACTGATGGTGGCAGAACAAGTATTAAAAACCCCCCATTAGCAAAGGAGTCACGTGTGTCCGGAAATAGTTGTCAATCATAATTTAAGTTGCAGACGTGGTATTTGGAGATTACCTACATGATCGCAAGTAGCGACGGTGGCCGTTCTATCGGAAGGTCGCCTTATCAGGCACGTCCATCTGCAGGCAGGCGCCACACCCCTTTTTATAGATATGGTATCTTCAGGTATATTATTAACATAATGATTATTTAAGTTTAATAATGTAATGCAATGAACTATCATGTTAGGAAGGGTAGGTACTTTCTGTATACTTAAACCTGTTACCTACTTCATTATATATCGTGTTTACCTATAGAGAAATAAAACAGCAAAAAAGGAAAACAAACTAAGAAATTTAAGTAGTATGTACCTAGTAGCCAAGGTATATAATTTAGACACATGAATTTTTGTGATGAGTGGGAATCGAACCGTCGACTTTAAGAGCTATGAGTAGCAGCTCTACCTTTTGCGCCAAAAGACCTGTCTAAAATACGCGTCACTCAATCGGTACAACTAATCAATCTTTATGGCCACCTACAATTTGCGGAGCCAAATAAACTCGAACTACACATGCACAAAAAATGTCTATCAAAATCAAAGCCTAACGACTTTATTGAATCATTCTGTATAGGCGATCTATCTAAATATGATCAATGGATTAAGATGTTATCAAGATGGATTACGTAATAAAAGAAGCCTAAATTATTAAACACAGTCATTCCATATGGTAAGCGCGTACGGCGCCAGACAAAATGAGAATGAATAACTGCGCGAGGTGCATCCGAAAACGAATGGTTAAGTATGGGGACCAGGGGCCGTAGTACCATCTCATAAAGCCAGTCAAGTTAATATCTTAAACTGAGCGTAAAGAGAAATTTCGGCAGTAAACCGTAAGTATCTGGCTTAGAGGATACATTATTGACAAGTACCTAACCGCTGACTGGCTTATAACAAAAAATCATTTAACGAAATCGCTCGCTACGCTCAGTTTAGGAAATTAACTTGACTGGCTATAAGAGATGGTAATACCCCTGGAGAAAAGACGCCGACCAGTCTAACTAATAAGTTAACTAACTAACTACCTACTTACTAGTAAGTAGGAAAACGCTGTTGATCATGAATCCGATAGTTGTTTTTTTACAACTTTTGTGGCAATCTAAAACAAACTCACGGAGATGGACCGCCTGATGGGCATGGTAAGTATTACGCTGAGAAGTGACGGCGCGGTTTTCTGCCGCGGCGGCGCGCCGGTTTGGCGGTTTTTTTCCAGAACTCACGAGACCGCAGTTTTTTGCGGTGCTGCAGCCGCCGCGGTTGCGATTTTCGCCCGCAAACTTGTGGATTTAATAAGTGACGCCTTCACACGTTACCAATTTGATTTAAAATAATAATCAATTTTATTTAAGAATAACTTGAAATATTTTTAGTTTCAATATAAATTATTCGTTTATTAGTTTTATAAATTATAATAAATAATATACTAGTGTGCATCCAGGCAAATAATCAATAATCGCCACCCTGTGGCAGCCTACAGACGGATTTCGTTTCAGGGGCCGGCCCAGAAAAAACTTGGAGTGACGACTTGATGAGACAGCAACAGGAGAAACGACTAGATGAGACAGCAGCAGGAGAACTAGCAAACCTTGGCCTTGAATCGTGACCTATGGAAAAATTTGGGGAGAGCTTTGCTCAGCAGTGGGGCCAGTGGGACATTAAAGGTTATTAAAAAGAATATAAATAAAATATCTGATAAATCTATAAATAAAGTCTGAATGAATCGTTTTATCGTTGTAATAAATAATATTTAATAATTTAACTTATTTCATTTGTATATCCAATTACTAATAATAACTATAATTCCTTGCAAATTATTATTAATGGAGTCGTATACTATTTTCAATTTCTATGCTTATTCAATTTCCAGAAATTATAAAGTGATTGATTAGTGCGATTGAATAGTAACCTGCGCCATGAAGTATTTAGAAGCGTGTTTTATTCAATCGCACTAATTAATCGCTGTCCACAGGTGTTTTCTTCTAACACAAAGCACCTGCACTAACTACTAAGCAAAGTGTAAACCGACCTTTACTCTATTCTACAAACAAGTTACTACAATATGACGTCAGATTTGCGGGTTGCCCGCACGGGAATCGCGCCCGTCGTGAGTTCACTTTCAATTTTTTTTGATACATTTCTGCATGCCGCTGAAGCTGCGGGCCCCACAACCGCGGCGGGCGCGGCAGAAAACCGCGCCGTGAGTTCTTAACCCTAGTTACTTACTATTATGACCACGTGTAGTTAACTACTGCACTAGAAGTAAGGATTATTCGCGTGTTTCTCATCCTGAATATGGTTTATGAATGTAACATTTTCGATTGGTTAACAAGAACAAATAAGGTAGGTGTCTCATCCCGGCCGATCAAACACTGTCATTCGGGTAGAATCGCCTCCCTACAAGTAACTGTACTGTTTAAGTGACCGCGTCGCTTATACCAGGTGTCCCAAAAATAAGTGTCAAGCGGAAGCCCACAGAAAGAGCACCCCTTGGGGTACCCGAATCACCCCCATGTATGTTCCGCGATTGTTCATAGTTTTCGAGTTATGTTTTTTTTTCTTAATTTCTGAGAATTACGGACCTAAAAGTTTAAATTTATGAGATTCAGGAATGATAAAATGGCCAGAAAACAGTTATTAATCTGATGGCTAATTTCAAGAATTTTCCACCTCGCTGTCATTGAAGGCTGATTTTAGCCAAAGTAGCCCATTAAGTACTTCTTTTTTGTAATGATTATAAAATTAAGAAATCTGAGATTCTGGAGCATTTTTGAGCTTTACTTAGAAACCATACAGTCACCCGCTTAGATTTTTAATTTAAGGTTGAAAATTTAAGTCTTTATTCATCAACCGTACATTTTTGGTTTTATACCAACATTTTCATCATTTTGGTCAAAGTTATGAAACTGATTATTTTATGCATCAAAGTACAATTAAGGATGATTCAGTTGGACAAAGAAAAGTCTTCTACTTTTTAAAAAATTTAAAATTTAAACTTTTAGGTCCGAAATTCTCAGAAATTCAGAAAAAAAATCATAACTCGAAAACTATGAACAATCGCGGAACATAGGTACATGGCGGTGATTCGGGTACCCCAAGGGGTGCTCTTTCTGTGGGCTTCCGCTTGACACTTCTTTTTGGGACACCCTGTATAGATATTACCTCAACCATATTATAATAAGGCAAGGCGAGAATTTTTCATTATCCTACTTCTTCCAAAATAGTATTTCGTAAGTTTAATTAGTCAATGATAAACTAAAAAACACCTACATTTCTTTACGACACGACTGGCGTACGTAGTGCTAGGTTAGTAGTCGTTTTTCACCTTGACATGCACGGTGTCCGTTGTTCGATCCCCAGTTGAGGCAATTCAGGAAACGAAATTCTTTAAATTGGCTAGGGTGCTGAGTAACACAAGATCCTTACTTTGCTGTCTGGCGCATATTTATGTAGTTGAGTATCTGAGAATTTCAAGAGTGAAGCGTGCGATGGGATCACCCTTCTTAACTATTTAATGTAAGGTACACAGTGAGATAATAAATCGAATTATCTGACGAAGCATTAAAAGGCACAATACCTAATTATCACTCATTATGGAGCGGTGATAAATTACCCACAAAGCAAATTTAGTTGGTATTCATATGCCAAAACACAGGTACTTATAAGTAAGTCTAGTAGGTAGATACCTACTTATTTACCTAGTAAGTACTTGATTAACCGGCATATTGGTACAAAGTGAAGAAGTACCTATTCGTAGGGCGTAGGTCGTTAAAGACCCATTAAGTATGCATGGATGCTACAAAAAAGGGGTATAGGTATTGGCCTAACCACGATTTCGAAAACCGTGTTGGGGTTGGCATTCGCAATTGAATAATTCTCTGAAAAATCTGTATGCATTCACGCGGTCGTACGGTATAGAACCCAGGGGCTTTAAAAATCCAGTTCAGTACATTTTCGAAACTGAAAGCGAAGTAGCGAGAAAGTTTGTATGATGATCTGTCATTTCAAGGTAAATTGTGTTGTTGCAGCTTCATGCGCATAAGTTGTGGTAACTACAAAACGTCGTCGTCGCCAGCTGACACGCAGCAGCGAGTTGGGATCTAGAGAAAGCGGTGCGGTCGCTTTAGGCGCTAGGTGGGAAATGGCGCTGAAGCCAATTTTAGAATGAAAATGGGGGCGCGCCAGCATAATGAAGCAGGGGCTAGCTAACTGGGTATAGCGCTTTGCACATGGAGCAACTTAGTTGAGGCAAACAACTTTTTAAGTTTCCTGTGAAAAGTTGGTAGTTGCTATAACGTTTACGGTTGCCGCAATTTTATGGCAATCCGTGAGCAACTTTCATAGCTGAGTAACTCAATAGTACTCAATCTACGCAGCGGTCATCATTCAGTGTGACCTCTGTGAGTGTGACGATGGATATCAAAGAAGCAGCACTCCTTCTCATTTTATTACGTCGTCGCCGTCGAGGTAAAAAACTAACTTAGTCATCGAAACGACGAAACTAACTTAAGGCCTGCGCAGACGAGAGATTATCCGCGGCGTACACACTTTTTTCTCCGTCAAAATAGATCCTTATCTGCACTTTAGTCATCGATTACAGCAACTGAAAACTGTTGACGATCACCGCTTTGCGTGCGCAGTCCCATTGAAATGAATGTAAACAGCTAGTTGCTAATCTCTGCAATAGTTGCTCAGTGTGCAAAGCGCATAAGTAGAAACGCGGTGTTGCTGAGTCTAAAACTTTTCCATATTCGCCCAAGCAACTTGGCCAGAGCGGCGCTGCTGCAGCAACGGTGCTACAGCTACGGCACCCATGTCCACAAACAAATACGGAGTGTTTCATTGATGGACCGGCTTCTGCACCGCTTCTGACTGCGAGCAGATTCAGGAGAACTATGTAATTTTAATTTTTTAATGTAATTTTATTTTCCTTATTGACGCCTCCGTTTTCCTTACCTCTAAGTTACAAGACATACAAATGCTGCTGATATTGCCGATTTAAACCCATTTCGCAAGTTTTGTAAGGTTGACCTGTCATGCGCACCTATCTCTGCCCCAAATAAAGAAAGCACTACAACATTTATTAGTTACACAAATGAGGCGGTATCTAAATTACAATTCCTAAATACAATATCTGTGTTCACACAGAAACATGTTTCTAACAACATTAGGTACTACATTATTAAGGACTTAATTTTATTTGAACCTTACAAAAGAACAAACAATTGACAACCAACCAACCTCAAACAATTTGAAGTAAACTACCAAAGTATACTAGTCATATTATTTATTATAATATGTCAACTACAATACCAACCATGCTAAAAGAAGAAATGATATTTTTATAAATATCGTCAATAAACCACTAAAAGCCTCACTGCATACCGTACATTATATAATTAACCACAGTATGCACAGCATTTTCGTAAAATCACTTTCTATAAAAAATATAAACATGATTTACAGTTTTTAACTGTCTTTAAAACTGATCTAAATTATCATGAATATTTTTAACATTTTTTATTAAAAATTCAGATCAAAATTAAACGCCTTAGAAATATTACTGTTAAGCAGTTATCTTATCAAGATTCTGTGTACATTATCAAATCAAGTATTCAAACAATCCAAAGTAATTCTATTCTGAAAAAGGTCAAGCATTTGAGCATGGCTTCCCATTAACTTCATAACATAAGTTATTGTTTATTAAAAAAGTTATGGAACCGATTCATTGCGGATGACGCCCGAAGGGCGTCATTAATTTCTTCTGCGTATGGCGTGTGACGCCCGAGAGGCGTCAGTTTTCAATTTGTTAAAACTCTGATAAAACGTCACTTTTAAGGGTTCCTGCTAAAAAAGACTACCATTATTATTTTATGTAGTTTATGCTTATAGTGTTCGTTTCAGGATATAGCGACAATTACAAAACTTCAGAGGTTGACAACCTTTTCGATTGATACGAATTAGTTCTTCTTCTTATTTTATTTAATGGCGATCTCCACTCCGGTTTTATACCACAATTTCGCCAATGTCATGTGGATATAATTTAAAATCTTAAGAAATATCTCGTTAATTCATTGTAATTTCAGGTTGTGAATTCTTATTTCGAACGTACTTAAGGCAACTGAGTTATTTTTAATACGCATTCTGACTATTATCTAAGTTAGGTATGATTTGTAAAACTGCAAGAGCCGCCAAAAGTATACATAGCTTGCGACGGCTCGTAAATTCAACATCAAAGTTTCTAGTACGTCGAAGTTAGTAGAAACCTTAATAGAGTATATTTAAGGAATGTTTTAATTTGCATATTATGTACGCCACGTAAAAATAGCCATCATAAAACTAAAATGTTCAATCATTGTTATACATCAGTCAGATGGACTGCTTTGTCTTTACTAAAGAAAGAAAATAATCTCATTGACTTAGCAATAAGGTTGGTCTTTGGTTGGCATCCATGCAAATCTAGGACCCCTAGAACATCCTTGTCCAATTCAATTATTTATTGCAAACCATGTCCTCCGTACGATTGGTGCATATTCCAATATCTTTTCTTTCAATTTTCACATCACAGTCTGAATACGACTGAGAGTTCTGATCCTAGGCGACCTGATAACTCATCATTTCGCATTGAGGCAACTCAATGCGAAATGATCCGAGTGACGAAGATGCAAATCTTCGTCACTAGGATTTAGCAATTCAGGGATACATTTGCGCTTTCGAATTGATTAACTGTTATATCTTTATTATGTAGTGGCCATTTAAATAGTGATCAAGATTATTATTATCTTAAATAGGTACATATCACTTTTATTAAACTGTCCTCGTATTTTAATGTAACTATTCTTTTTTATGTTATTTATTAATCCATAAACCTCTCCCTACCGGGTACTAACATATAAAAGTAATGTTTGCAACCACTTCTTTAAACGTTAAAAAATGAATTAATAATTCCTTCAAAATGCATTGTCAATAAACAAATCATAAAAAGGTTCACAACATCTACTATTATTCCGTCACTTACCCTCCATTTCGCCTGAAACACTTTAAGCATTTTAAGCTTAGAACAGGCTTTAACTGATAAGCAAAGTGCTTAGGTCTGATATCACATGCCCATTGCACAAAAACGAGTCTATACAAGTCGGAAACAGAAGAATAAGCAAGAACTTTTTATACATGACTGATAACGCCATGGGGGCGTCATTTAAACCTATGGCGCTTCACGCCTTAGAGGCGTCATGAAAAATTTGTTGCCGCCACGGGCATAAGTTTACCAAAAGTACCGTCGCAATGTCGCAATGAATCGGTTAAGTAAACATTCTTACATTTATTTAATTACAAGTATTTGTATTTTAACCCATACCGTGCCAATAGTAAAACAGGTTTTTGCATAACACGCCATATGTTTTCTCGGAACCCCCGTATGTTCAACTAACATTCAACGTGTTAATTGAGTTCATTGAGATGTTTGATAAAGTAAAGAATGAATGATAAATTCACATCACCATCACAGAAAATCAGATTGGTAAACGCCATAACTGGAAGACAAACAATTGAATTTTCTTAAAGTGAATCTAGTGAACTAATCTAAAGCGTTCATGCACCTACAGACTCAGCTAAAGAAATGTATTATCTTATTGAGCACCACTTCTTTTTGCATGTGTGACACATTGCATGTAGACTAAATGAAGTGGAATGGTAACATAGCCATTTATTTGCTCAGGTTCTTGTTAAAACAGCTACATTATTTTTATATTATAAAATAGCCGAACCAATAATATTTAGGACCTTCAGGTTCTCATTGTTTGTAGGAAGCTTAATGGGGCTATTTTTGTAGGCCATACCATACCCTCAGTACTCAAACAGTATAATAGTGGTGGCAATTCAGTTTTACAATATTATCTGTATATTGTGCAGTAAAAGTAAGATTAAGTAAATCAATTGAGTGCTGGTGTAATGAGTTATCTTAAATACAGCACTAAGAAGAGGGCATCATGTTCATACACAAAAATAGTTTGAATAAGGTCACAATGAGTAAAGTCAAATACCAAACTATGTAGAAAGAGATTTTCACAAGCTACAGTCAGAATCCTGCAGTTGTTTCTCCAACAGCCTTTTCATCTTCTCTGGCACGGGCACGCCGGAGTGTGCTGGCTTCGGGCGACGCTTCCATGACGCTTTCTTTGCGCTCTTAGTCACACTTCCAGGCATGGGGGCAGATTTGTTATCCTTGGAGTTTGGCGTCGCCACCTTCGGGACTGTACTCGTTCGTTGTCTTGTTTGCATCGTTGTGTTTACTACAATACAAAATTATAAACTGAGTTATACAAATTTATGATTATGAGTATGATAAATAGAGGCTTTTCAAACGTACCTTTCGTAGAAATCTTTTCAGCATTTTTAGCTGACATGGTTTTTTTGATCGTAGACACAGGGGTTCTGGTTTTAGAACCTCCTGTCTTTACAATGGTGCGTTGCACTTTTGGAGTGGCTTTCGGCGTATCTCTAGGAGCCATTGCTGATTTTTTACGAGATTCTTTCGTTTAATTTTATGAAAAGCTAAATGACAGACAGACAACAACAAACTCGAGCGAAATTGAAATAAAGAGTACTTTAGTAATGAACGAATCACAAATTCAAAAATGACCACAGACTAAATAAGTAACAAAAAAAGACTAGTTAAGGGCAGTATTCACTTTGGTCAGTGCGAGTGAGTGGCTGTGTTTAGTTTATCTCAAACACCTTTATCTTTGTACTTAAGGTCTTTACAATTTAAAAGACATTCATTTTCACATACCAGGAGTATTTTACACATTTTTATGGAAAAGCTTCCGTCTACTTTGCCATTTTATGAAAGTTTTGCAAAACACGAAACACATAACACTAACACCTGCTGTCCAGACGTGTTTAGTGGCATGCACGTGGTGAGTGAGTTGAATGGGAGGCACGCGGGACGAGGATACTCGCAAAAAAATAAAACACGCTTCTAATCGCTTTACTACGCAGGTTACTAATCACTTGCACTAATCAACACGTTTTTTACTAACACGTGCACTAACTACCAAGCAAAGTGAATACCGGCCCGTATTCACTTTTAATAGTGCGAGTGCAGGTGATTAATGCAGGTGCTTAGTGATTATGAGAAAACACTTGTAGACAGCGATGGATTATCTTGAGTGATTAGTATTCTGCGTCGTGAAGTGATAAGAAGCGTGTTCTATTCAATCGCACTTATCAATCGCTGTCCACACGTGTTTTCTCATAATCACTAAGCACCTGCACTGATCACCTTCACTTACTACTATACAAAGTGAATACGGGCCTTTATGAAACATGACAAGTAAAATAGCAGCAGTCCGAATTGGGCCTACCACCCTGATTCTACGACTAATATTACAATGCAAATGCGACTTGATTGCTTTCCTTTTCAAAATAGCATGGGTACGATAGAGAAATACGTACCTATGTATGGTAGAATCGGATAAATATTTAATAATCAATCTAATGTTGCTTAATAGAAATAAGATTAATGAAATAAAAAAATATTTAAAAAAGCACGAAACAGGAAGTGATCGACCGATTCGGTTATTTTATTTTTATTTCATCTTTTTAATATGGGGTATGTCTGTATTATTTGTTACACACAAACTGAAGGCATTTGGCTTCTACATATAAAAATATCGAATGCTACCGTTTAACGGGTAATTTATCATAATTAAACCAAATTTACCGAATCGGTCGATAACTTCGTTCTGAATCGGGGGGCAGATTTGATGATGACAATCCACTTTTTTAATGAATGATGATGTGATGATGTGTACAAGCATCACGCAATCCACGTTTCAGTGTGTATGTCACAAAAGTAAATGCAGGCATCAGATACAGTCACACGACTGAAATGGACTTGACGGATTCGAAACTTTAAAGTTAAACTAGTATTTAAACTCTGCCAAAACCGTATTTGCTTTCGAGATCTTTTCTGGAAGGTTTGTTATTTTTGCTTAATTATTTGAATCCCGATTGGGTATGGTAATATAAATAAATAAATAAATGTGAAAAAAATCAAACATGTCCTAAATCGAAAATCATTTCG
This sequence comes from Udea olivalis, assembly GCA_947369235.1. Classification (NCBI taxonomy): domain Eukaryota; kingdom Metazoa; phylum Arthropoda; class Insecta; order Lepidoptera; family Crambidae; genus Udea; species Udea olivalis. The sequence goes on from OX376347.1 coordinate 2,807,656, forward strand.
AGGTATTTATATTCTATACCTTATTTAAATATTTAACATTTTTAAAGGCATAGGATCTAGGATATTTTCAATAAAATACGTTGCCTTTCTGGGGTCAAATGAATGACCCCATTCAATACAAAATACTGTAGGTGAGCAGCCCTATCGCGTGTTTATGTACCGCGCGGCTGTAAGCATTTATTTCAAGGATAGGGCCGTGTTACAATTGGTACTGATAGATAATATTACCGTGCTATTGGTCGTATAAACGTCCTTTAACGTGAGTGGTTGATAATCTATCCATCAACCAATCAAATGACGCGATCTGTATCATACGTGAGATTTTTAGCTAGGTGATTCTACTGCATGGTATTAAAGATATCAGATTTTAAATTCCCCTTTTCCACAAGGTCAAATTATTGCTGTACTAAGTTATTTTTAATAATACGTACATTAATTTACGCCCATTGCCCAGACGGGTAGGCAGGACTTAAAATAGCCATTTGCTATACTTAGTCCCAACCCTTTTAGGTAGGGCTTGGTTTCAGAACTTGGCAAAATAAATGGTTTCTAAAGTCTAATTCTCACATTCTCGTTAGATGCTACATAATGAACGGCGAGCTCTGTTTCAGCCGTAAGTGCAGTACATCAGTAATTTTTTCCTCATTATTTATTTACCACGAATCCGGGAAAAAACACACACACTAAGCGCATTTGTGACGTCATAGTTCGCAGTGTTTAAAAATTAATAAAAAACTACCGGCTATTGAATAAAATGTTTAAAAAAATACCTCAAATTTTGTTCCCATACCCAAATTAGCCTAAATAAATTGGCAATATTAGCATTAGGTGGACGTTATTTGGTTGGAACCTTTTAATAAGAAATGAGGTTCTTACATGTCATATTTGAGATTTATTTAAATCATTCAATCTAGAATCGAAGCAGGTGCGATCTCTCCTAATTAGGTCCAAACTTAAAGTTTATTCAAGCTTAGACACTAGAAAAATTCGACCTTAACCTAGGACTCAAGCGGAAGTTCATTTCATAGTGATTTTATAACATTACTTTCATGATGTTGTATCAGTAAGATATGATTTTTATTTTATGTAAATTAATTTCTTTGATGTAATTTCCGTAGTGTCCCGGGTTCTATTCCCGGTTGGGTCAATTCAGGTAATGAACTTTTCTAATTAATTTACTCGAGTCTGCGTGTGCTGGGAGACGCCCTGACTTAAATCCTTGTCCGGTACTTCGTAATTCAAGGTTATTTTTATCCTTACTGCGAGACCATGCTAAGATTGTTCAGTTATGGATTGTCTGACTTTTCTGGCGCATATTTATTTATATTATATTTTAAGGTTGCCTGGAAGAAATTGCTCAATTCAGCTGCCTAAAATGTACAAATCGTAATTTGTGTATTTAATTATTCATGTAGGATATTTTACATCCTACTATTTTGGGTACATACAACTAAGGTTAATCATTAAATTTTATCTATCAATTTAAACTTAATTTAAATCTAATTGATTGAAGACCCTGGCAATAATTTTACGATGTATAAATAGGTAATGCATTGCATTTAGCTCTATGATGGCATTGCACAATTTTACGAAGTACTTAATAAATAAAATCAATTTTTTTACTGATGCGTTCCTTTATTTTCAAATGAACTCCCAATTTTTTGTAATAAAACCTATTGATAAATGATAACAATATGACACGCGGAATAACGGCAACATCGCTCGCTATTTGGCGTCCATCTTTTTAATCTTTGATGTGTTGTGTTGTTACCAAAAATTGCTCTGAAATTTCTGAAAATATTAGAATCACCTTTGCAACAATATAAACAGAAGAATTTCTATCTACAATTGTATTTGCAAGTTATTCTAGGAAATTTTATTTTGGTACGGCTTAATTACTTCGATGTTTATCAAAAGTGTCACAGTATCAATCGTTTGTTCCACAAAAAAGTTTCACTGTATTTCTTTGCTATTGACCTACGTGCTAATTAATTGGCCAACCTTCAAATGTTTTCGTTACATAGCTTTCTGGACGTATATATGGTGCTTTTACTTAATTTTAGGGTAATAATTCTAGTGTTTTTGCAGATGAAGTGTGAAAATGGATAGGTTGAATCAGTTGCGAGGCGAGGCGGGGGGCTCCAGAGACTCCACGCTAGACACCTCTTCCCCGCCGAGCGAATCATTTATGACAGCGAACGAGAGCTCATCCAAATACTTTTCTCTGTCAGAAGTTGACTCAACATTCGATATTTCTCCAATAAAGGATGTGTCTTTGGCCTCAGCTAATATGGATTCCGAGAAACCTTTATCTGAATCTGACCAGTTGATGTCTAACTTGTCGCCAATTGGAGCAAAAAGTGACTTTTTGGATACTTACAAGATTGGAAAACAGATAGAGGCAGCAAACATATTGTCAGGTGGTGTTGCCATATTTGATGATAATGACAACTCTTATGATGGTGATGAGCTTGTAATTGATGAAGTCGAGGACAAATCAAACCCAGAGATGAAACTTGAACTTGATGATAATATGTCGGCAGTTGAACCGGAGACAGTGGGTAGTAAGGATACAGAGGTAATCCTACAGATTGATGGAAAGAATGTGGATGCAATAGACATAGGGAATGGGTTGTACTTGTACCGTAAGGAAGGACAAGAAGAGCTGGCAGCCGTTCAAATAATTGATGATGACCAGCAACAGCCAAACTTCAAATTTCTGAAAGTCCGGTGAGTGTAGTATTCAATTTTTTTTAATTATAAATGTGTTGGATAGTGAAAGTCAACTTAATATCATGTTTAACTGACCTCTTGGCACAATAGGTATAAAGCCCGCCTCTAGTGCTAAAGGTTGTTGGGCTTGGGGACCCAGAACAAACATTAATGTGAAGAACATAACATGTTTGTTCTTTTTTTAGATGTTATTATATACTGAGTATGTAGGTATTTTAAATAACTAAGTTTGTTTATCAGACTCACCCATAATACCATCCCAGCTTATCGAATCAAAGGCTACTCACATAAGTTCACCACAAAGGCCCTTGGATTAAGAAGGGGACTACTACTACTGTAGGCTAGACTACTGTAGGCTGAACAAACAGGGACACAGGATTGGTAACGCTGAGTCACCAACCTGTAGATTCTGTCGTGAAGAGGAAGGAGACCCCAGTCCATGCCCTATGTGACTGTGATGCTTTAATACACAGCAGAAGTCGCATTCTCGGCGGGCACAAGCTTGCCCCTTCGGACGTCATTGACATCACTCCCAGGAAAATAATTCAGTTCATGATGGCTGTAGGCCTGGAGAGTGATCTTTGAGGGGATGATGACCACAATAGATCAACCGATCAAGCCGACATCCTTATGCTAAACGAATAACGATCCCAGCTTAGTTTGGAGTCTAGGGAGGGGGTATAAGTTGTTGTGAAAAGCATGAATCTAAAATACTTGTTAATATTTTTTTACTACAAGTGCAATAAAGTTGAAATTGTACACACACAGTGTTTTACACAGCTTAATATTTTTTAATCTCAACTCATGAGTATTAAGATTATCACATAGTTGTAAAAAAGAACATGCAATCCTACACACATTTAAAAAAATCTTGTTCACCAACAGTTTTTCTTTTCATATGGGAAAGAGAGGTTTCATATTGATTAATTATTTTTAAGCCACATTTCTGCACTATTTATTAAGAAGAACGAGCTTGGCACTGTATTCTGATAAAATGATCACCTTTAAATTTTAAATCAACAAGGAAACTTAGATTAAATTATTTAATTCTAAACAATGCACTACTACTATTGTTTCATTTCAATGTGTAGTGTTCGCGTAAATATAGGAAAACAAAATGCACTATTAGTTTTCAATGTGTTTGATTTTTATTTATCCACACTATTATTATAAAGAGAAAAGATTTGGTTTCAGGGTTACCATTAGAAAAACACCATTCTGGTGTTAACCAATCTTGATGAGAGAAAAATAAGTAGTTTTTTATTTTTAGCATTAGAACAATGCACATTTTCCCATCTTTAGGGAGAAGAGATATGTTGAAAACAAATCAAATCAAATATTTTTTATTGCCAAGTTATAAGTTTGTATATTACAGGTGACTTGTGAGTAATATTGTTTAAAGTTACATTATAACAAGCCGTCAACAAAAATCAACCTGGGACAATAAAATTATAAATAAATCATTCTTCTTCTTCTTCGTGTCGATGATCCCATCGCCAATACTAAATAACAGCAGCCCAGTGCTCCGCCATCGCCACCCCAGTGGGAGAGGCCTCATATAGATCCTTAATTGAGCAGCTGGTAGGGCACTGGGGGCAAACCAGCAGGTGCTGCATTGTTTGGTCCGAGGTTCCGCAGTCGCATTTTACCCTGTCCGCACTGATGTAACCCCATTTAAAAAGGTTACTCCTGCAGCGGCCCACTTGGGTTCGGAGACGGTTAAGCGACTTCCATGTGGGCCACGGCAGTTCACATCCGGCAGGAAGATGTTCAAGGGGCGCCATATACTCTGGTGGTGGAGGGTGAGTCTCACGCCACAATTTACATCGTCCCTCACCTGGGGTGCACTTTAAAGAGGAGGTTCCGCGGAGAAAGCTATTACGACTTTTAAGGCGAGGGGGATTATAAGGCGTGAATGTAGAGAGCAGGTGCCTCCTGTCTGATTCCTGCTTCTGTTTTTCAGCAGAAGCGGCGATATGCCTCCTCACGACTGGAGGGGCTATACCGGCTAGAGGGTATATCATGCCGAGTGGCGTAGGTTTGAGGCATCCCGTTATGGTCCTACAAGTCTCGTTTAAAGCCACATCCACCTGCTTAGCATGAGCCGAACGATGCCACACTGGGCATGCATATTCGCCTGCCGAGAAGCAAAGTGCCAAGCCTGAGGTACGGAGCACATGCGGGGAGGCTCCCCAAGTTGTTGCGGTAAGGCGTGAAAGGAGATTATTTCTCGAGCCTACCTTTTGTTTAACCTTGTTGCAGTGGGACTTGTATGTAAGGGACCTATCTAGGGTCACCCCCAAATAGATCGGATGGTCGCAATGCCTTTGAATAAATCATTCAAAGAGTTGATTAACTAATTAGGTAATAGAAAATAACGTTTTTTGAATATGGGTTCGGCGTATTCGGCAGGGCGGCCTATCTGTTTCCGTCAAAAAGAGCATAGCAGGCCTCGCCGTCCCGAGGTGTTGATGGACGGCGTTGAGGTTTACAAGGAGTCCGCGGATGTTAGCGAACTCCCCCTTGGTAAGGGATGGGGATGCTGCTGTTGGCCTTTTATGTCTTTTTACTGCCATAGAAGTAAGGGGGAAGAGAGGGGCGTGAAAGGGAGACTATCAACGAGGCAATAAAGGACGGAAGCGTGGTGCCCTTTGGAATCGAGTAGTGTAGGCCGGTCCGCCGGACAAACCTCCCCTGTGGGTGGTCGCGGAACCGGGAGTGACTATCCTGTAAATTAATTTAAAATTGTAAGCCAAGCCTGATGAATAACTGTATTGCTGAGCATTTCTGGCATACCTCGGCAGCTACTGGTCAGCCTGTCCAGTGTGCATGTAGGTGGGCTTGCAGGCATATTCAAGTTAGACCACCTTCGATAGGTTGGAAAGTTCTGCCAGTGACCCTTAGATTCAATCAAAATAGCGGAAGATAGGTGGCAGGCACCATAATTCGTACCCTCAAATAAACTCTTGGTTTTAGAACATGTTTGATGCTGTTAATATGTCCAGTTATACTTATGTGTTTGTTAATATAATGAAACATGTTTTCATACAGATATATTACTAATATTTTTATATCAATGAAATTTCACAATTTGAAAACAAAAATATCTACATATTGTAAAAAACAAAAAAACGTTTTGTAACATTAAATAGTACAAATATTTCAATGAATTATCATCGTCATCATCATCTGGGGCATTATCATCCGATGTATTATAGGATGGAGTTGAAGATGCAATGTCTTTATTAAATAAAGACATTGAATCCCAGTCGTAGTTGCTTCCGTCGACTGGGATTTGTATTACGTAACCTGCGTGACTTCCACAGTCCTGATGTAATCAAACTTCTATTTATTAGTCTTGTTAGAAGCTCATTGGAATTTAGCGCAATAGGTATCTCGAATCCTCACGAAGCTAAGTATAGGCTAATGTTGGAAAAGATTCAAAAGGCTTTTCTTCGGTACTACTTTAAGCGAGTGTATGGGTAGTACCCCACCAATTTTTGCTAGGAATGTTTCAGATGAACTCTTTAGAAGTAAGAAGAGCCCGTTTGGAGGTTTCAACTGCTCGTCTATATGTGCCTGATAAATATTTACGTACCTATTCGCTCCGGTCGGAGACATCGGCTGTTCGTTATTCCACCGTGTCGTACAGTAGCGCGTGAGCAATCCCCGCTGTGTCGTATGCAGAGGGCGCTAAACATGACTACTGGTCGCTAACCCTGAATTGGATATATTCATTACAATACAATACGAAATCCAAAATATTTATTTCAGTATCTTACAATATACTTGTTTGTTACAAGGTTTGGAGTCTCCTTTTAAGCAAACAATTTGCTTGTGTTAGGAGATCCGCTCTTCAATAGCCATTTACAAAAATCTTATTAATAGGTTATACCGAAACGAAACTATGGAGTCTAATTACACATAAAAATTTTGAAGGATAATAATATTGCCAATATTAAGTTTATAAGAGAACATTTTAAAGAACACAACTTGTAGACTCACTAAACAAGTTTAATGGTTTGTGTGTGTGTGTGTGTGTGTGTGTGTGTGTGTGTGTCTGTGTGTGTGTGTGAGTGCGTGCGTGTGTATGTGTGTGTGTGTGTGTATGTATGTGTGTGTGTGAGTGTGTGTTTGTGCAAGCGGGTGTGTGAGAGGGCGTATGTATATGATAAGAAATTAATTGATTGCTTCTTAGATGCCAATATGAGGAAAGTCCTTTTAGAATAAGCTATACCATTTTTGCATTTCATTGACAGTCCTTAATCGCTTTTAAACAAATTCGAGAAATTGATGTAATGTATTCCTTCCTGTAGCTTCCATAATTATGTAACTGGGATTATAAGTGCATCTTTAAGGATATTCTTAACTTTACTTTTTACTGGCTTTTGCTTGCTAAAAATAATGTATAAGAAAGAACAGCTTGTTCCACCCTCACCTTCCCACTCCCGTACCACGCGTGCTGGACTACGGCGTCTGAAATTGTATTTATGCCAGTTTTGAGTATAATTTTGTGTTTTTAAATGTTTTTTGCATGCCGAGAGGCCAAATATGGAGATACTTATCATATCCATAACATCAAATGTACATACCCATGATTCGCAAATAAAGAACTTTGACTTTAAGATGTTCATATTCCTAAATAATATAGTAGGTACGAGTATGTCAACATTTTATCACATACCTGAAGAAGGTTCCAAATCGAAATAACACTTAAATTTGATAAACTTAAAGAAATTTGACTCTAAACGTATGCAAAAAGTCACCAATAAAATTGGGCCAGGCTGTTTGCTGAACTTTGACGTGGTGTACAAGCGAATTCGGTTTGTTGCGAAGCATCCAAATGATATCTACGAGTACCTTAGTTAGTGTGCCACTTATTCATTGTACACTGTTTTATAGAAAATCTATTTATAGAATTTCGTTTCACATAAATAATTTTCTCGCCGGGTCTTCTCAGCAAGAAACAACTCCGACGCGGTGGTAGAGTCGCATTATGTCTGTATACTGTGTATTTATATATCTATAATATTATAGTATTATGTCTATTATTTAGTGTATCTTGCTTTAAATTTGACGATTTGAAAGTACTTACTGTGAAAGTATGTATATTTGAGTTTGAGTTTGAATCAATACGCAGAATAGTTACTTCAAAAAAATTTAATTTATTCATTCCTTTGAATATTCATATCATAGAATATACAATCAAGTATTATTATTGCTCATAATGTTTGGATTTTCAACCGACTTCAAAAAAAGGAGGAGTTAAGGTTCGACTGTATGTTTTTTTTTTAATTTTTTCTTTTTTATGTTTGTTACCTCATAACTTTCGGCTGGGTGAACCGATTTTGATCGTTTTTTTTTTGTTTGAAAGCTAGTGCTTCCCGAATGGTCCCATTATAATTTCGTCTAGTTCTGACAGTGGCATCCATGAGAAAACCATATAAGTCTTAAATCTAGATAGACAAAATGCGCGACCAATGGACGGGTAACTCAATATTACGCCAACCGATTTTGATAATTCTTTTTTTATTTGAAAGCTGATGCTGCCCGTGTGGTCCTATTTTAATTTGGTCCAGTTCTGACAGTGGCATCCATTGGAAATCCATATAAGTCTTAAATCTAGATAAACCATATGCGCGACTAATGGACGAATAACTCATTATCACGACAACCGATTTCGATGCTTCTTTTTTATTGGAAAGGATATACTTCAAGGGTAGTTTGATGAGTGTTAGATTCTGATTATGGGATCCATGACAAAGTAACGGAACTATTCAATTCTTAGGAGCAATTGGACGATATTTTTTCCATTTATAAAATAAATAAGAACTATTCACTGAAAATCAAGAAATAACCAAAAATTTTAACAAAAAAAAACCCTAAACTTCAAAAAAAACTATTCCAAAACAAAGCACTAAAAAGTAAAGAAATCATTGCTCATTCTTCTAAAACTTATACGATAATATAATGTAGGTACAATTATTGTTATTGTTGGAGATGTATTTAAGATGTATTCTCAAGAACATTTTTTTTGCCAGTTATGTTCATTCGCCGAAAATTCGCTTCTGGCACTCGCCGGCCGCTGTCGCGGCACGCTCGCTACGCTCGCTCGGTTCGTGCGATGTGGTCACAGTTCTAACCTAACCAAACCGAGGCTTTTTAAACTGATGTCTGTTATTAATTAATTAAAAATATGCGAGGTATGTTTCTATAAAGTAAATAGTAAAGTAAAAAAGTAAAGTAAAAAATATCTTTATTCATATAGACTTATAAAAAGTACTTATGACATGTCATGTAACAAAAAAAAATTGTAGCAAAAATATACTGAATAAAAATAAACTTACATAAAATAATACTATGATAGTTCATATCATAATTAAATATAATGTGAATCTACCACCGGTTCAGAGGTTGTTTCCGATCGAGAAGACTCCGGCAAGAAACTCGATGGTTACTCTTTTCAATCTTGTTTTTATACACAAAAATGTAATTGACAGAGTAAAGTCATAACAAAAAAGTGTGCAGAGGAGCAGATTATACCTAAGATGACCACAAATTCTTATCATTTAAGAAATCGTCAACACTATAATAACCCCGCTTCATTAACTTAGCTTTAATTTGTGACTTAAACTTGTGAAGTGGCAGTTCAACAAGAGTTGGCGGAATCTTATTAAAATATTTTACACATTGACCAACAAATGATTTCCCTACCTTATGCAGTCTTAGACTGGGAGTTACGAGCTTATTTTTATTTCTGGTATTGAGTTTATGAACATCACTGTTTTTCTTGAAGAGATGCAAGTTTTTACGAACATATACTACATTATCATAAATAAATTGAGAGTACACAGTTAAAATATCTATCTCTTTGAATACTTCACGAAGCGAGTCGCGTGGTCTAAGGTTGTAAATGGAGCGGATGGCTCTTTTTTGAAGAACAAAGATGGTGTTGAGATCCGCTGCCGAGCCCCACAACTGAAGACCATACGACATAACACTGTGAAAATAACTGAAGTACACTAATCTTGCTGTTGCGATATCAGTCAGGAGCCTTATTTTTCTAACAGCATAAGCTGCCGAACTAAGTCTTCCTGCCAGGGCAGAAATATGCGGACCCCACTGTAACTTGGAATCGAGAGTAATTCCCAGAAATACAGTGGAATTCGCAATCTCTAATGGCTCGTTATTCATGTTTATAATGGTATCGACCTGTCTTACATTGGGCATAGAAAATTTGATACATTTGGTCTTCTTAGCATTAAGCAGTAAATTGTTACTCGTGAACCAATGCAGTACCTTAGAAAGAGTATTATTTACGTCGTCAAGTGCTTTGTTACTTCTATCTACGTTAAAAATTAGAGAAGTGTCATCAGCAAATAATACAATCCCACATAGGTCTTTGACAAAATAAGGCAGGTCATTTATATAGATTAAAAACAGCAGAGGACCCAATATTGATCCCTGGGGCACGCCCATACGTATGGTGGCACCGGAAGAGTTCGTACCATTGATACTCACTTTTTGTATTCTATCAGTGAGGTAAGATTCTATAAGGCTAAGTGAAATATTTGAAACACCGTAATGCCTCAGCTTAATCAGTAAGATTTCATGATCTACGCAGTCAAATGCTTTTGATAAATCACAAAAAACTCCTATTGCATCTTGCTTGCCTTCCCACGCATCAAATATGTGTTTGATGAGCGCAACACCTGCATCGGTTGTATTCCTATTTTTAGTGAATCCAAATTGATTACTATGTAATAATTTATTCAAAGCAAAGTGAGAATGTAATTGATTCAATATAATTTTTTCAAAAATTTTACTTAAAGCTGGTAGAATAGAAATAGGTCTATAATTGGATGGGTCACTTTTCTCACCAGACTTATAAAGGGGTATGACTTTACTAAATTTCATTAAATTAGGGAACTGACCCTTGTCTACACAGTTATTAAAAAGTAACGCTAAACTAGGGGAGATGGCATCTATGACTGATTTAAGTATATCAACAGAAATACCCCATAAATCCTCCGTTTTTTTTATGTTAAGTTCTTTAAACGATTTGAGGATGGTATGAGGAGATATATGATCGAAGCAAAAACTAGTGGCGCACTCATTAACACTTGATGTGAGGAGATAACTAGCTAGCAGTGAACTAGAATTTAGTTTACTGGTAGTAATAAAAGGTATCTCAGAGAAAAATGATTCAAATGTATTAGCTATATCAACGTCAGACTTAATAATATTATCTTTAATTTTAAGTGAGAAAGAGTTATTGCGTGGTATGGACTTACAAGTTTCTTTGTTTATAATGTTCCAAGTCGCTTTGATTTTGTTTTTTGCTTGTTTTATTTTGTCTCGCAAAAACATGGACTTGGCAACATTGCAAGATTTTTTAAATATCTTAGAGTAAGATTTAACATAGTCTACTAGTTTGGGACTATGAAAGTTCGCTTTTAAATCATATAATTCGTATAATTTAATCCTACTTTTATGAATACCTGGAGTAGCCCAGTCACTGAATTTAAATTTAAATTTATCAACTGACACTTTTTTTTTTGAAAAAATGGTGTTATGTTCATACAATAACAGATTGAACAAATCCTCATACTGATCATTTATGTTCTGGTCTTGGTGTGATAAGTAAGGAAGTTGACTGTTTATATTGTGTTTATTTTTCTATACGTTTCTGAGTAACTGGTCTGAAAATAATATCCACCGATTGAGGGACATGACGGTGCTCAAATTTGGTTAACAGACCACAATGGTCAGATTTTAAACAATTAATTATTGATTTCTCCTTATAAAAATTTTCACAAAAAATATTATCCAAGCAGGTAGCTGATGACGCAGTGATTCTAGTTGGTTGATCAAAAATATTAAATAAATTGAATGATTTAAAAAGATTCAAAAATCTAAGTGAGGTTTGAGAAGAGTCTAGAATATCTACATTAAAATCACCACAAACAACCACCTTCTTGTTTGATTTACATACTCTCTTTAACACTTCTTCCAAAGTTTCTTCAAACAGTGAATAATCCGCAGATGGTGGTTTATACACACAAACAATAATAATCCGCTCTAACTCTGCACATGAAATTTCAATAGTTTGCTCAATTGAGAGTGCTACCACATCTTTGCGTTCTTTATACTTTAACTTATTGTGCAATAATATTAGTGACCCACCCCGAATAGCAGAAACTCTCATGAACATACTAGCGATGCTATAATTATCAAAACTTAACAGACAGTTGTGTTCCTTAAGCCAGTGTTCTGTTAAACATAAAACATCTATATTCATACTGTCAAGGAACAAACCTACCTCTAAATCTTTGCCAGAAAAGCCCTGTATATTCTGATGAACAAAATTGAGGTAATTACTGTTGGGCTTTTCTTTTGTCATAGATATTCGTAGATAAATAGTCGTTGAAATAATAATATTTGACATGAAAATATGTGGACTGAATATTCTAAGGAGTAAATAGTTTTTGAAACAATAATATTCGAAATGAAAATATTTGAACCGAATATTCTATGAAACATTTTGTTGTGAACCGAAATTCTATGTAAATTCTGTCTGAACCAAGGGATCACCCATTATAAGATAGATTATCTTGAAATCTCAGTATTTTTTTTAAATTATGGGTATGTTTAGCGGCTATCTGCCCCAGTGTGCGTCGCCTAATTTCAATCTGTCGCAATATACGATTGACCGGACTTAACTCTGACGAACTCTTGTCTCGCTTACGCTATGGTCAAAACAAACAGGTTTGTTTCTGCCCTTCAACATCGCACAATGATAAATAGAATCAAAGCAGTGTTAGTGTTCGTGCATGTAGTTGTGCATTATCCCCGTTTTCATTTGTGAATTTTATGGAAGTGCCATATTTTCCGCTATTCGATTCAATCTAAGCAGTGACCTAATAGACATGTTTGTGTTGATATAATCTGATGCCCAATGCCTTAAAACTTTCCGACACTTGAATTTAATTCTATAATGTCTATAATCTTAAGAAAGCAGCTTGCAGCTCAGTTCTTTTTGGTGTTTAAATACTCAATACATGAAGTCTTATCAGGTTGATCATTGTCGGTAGAGGTCGGTAGAGGTGCTTCAAATTATCATTACTATTAATTTGACTAAAATTGTTTATTTCCAAATGCTAAAAAAACTGTTTTTTTGTTTACAGAGAAAATGCAGAGGGCAATTTGGAGGTTTATGAAGAAATACAGATTGAAGTACCAAAAGAAGTGGTGAGTCCTATGATGTATTTTTTTAAACACTTAATGCCTAGATTCTGTTCATTGTAAAAGCTAACTAAATTAATAAAAATGGGTCTGTTCACAAGATGCAATAAAGTTGATAATTTATGGTCAGTTCTAACTAAATAAAATAATGAATGATATTGTTAATATTACACACATTTAAGAAAGTGGTTACTTAAAATATATTTAAACTCAACTATTTTACTTTACAGCCGGTAAAGGAAGAAAAAGTGTTTAGTAAAAATATTTCCTACGTCCATAATAAGGACATCAATAAAGTAAAAAGTGAGTCTACAAGTAATAAAACTGCAGATAAGAAAATTAAACCTCAAAGCGTGGATAAACCACCAGTGGCAGTGATTAAAGAACCAGAATCAGAAAATAAGAAAGAAACACAACCTGAAAGCAAATTGGATGGAAATGGGACTAAAAAGATAAAATTTAGTGAATCTAGAAAATCTCCAGTCATAGGCAGTTTCACTCCTATGGCCTTCCATTCAACACCAAATAAGGAGCCAATACCTCTGACCAAAACTATGGTGGATCAGCAATTGCACCCAAACAGACATTCAGATAATAATAAGAAAACTATAGAGGTTCACACTGATATTGCTAAGCAGAAAATTCTAGAATCTCCGGTTAAGCAGATAAAAGACATTGACGATGAACAAATTCAACAACCCCCTTTAGAGAAGATATTAGCAGAAGATAAAAATGAATTATTACAGCCAGAGCAGGATTGTAAAGAGGTTATAAATGAAATCACTAATGAGACAGAAAAAGATGAGCATAAAACTAAAGGGGAAAACATCGATAAAAATAATGAAATACATGACAAGGAGAAGGAACTGGCTACAACTAACAATCTAGAGATTTTAAAAATAACGCAGGCTAAAGCTGAGAACGAAATACCAAATGTAAAAGAAGACAACAGCGCGGAAGTTAAAAAATCAATAAAAGAACCTTCAGGCAAGAACTCTAACTTAGAAGTTAGTCCTGATGTAAATATTGTAGAAATAAAAGATTCTAAAAAAACTGTAGGTGAAAGAACTGAATTAAAAGATGCCAATGTTTTTCCAGTTGTGACAGAAACTTCTAATGTATCAAGAGATCAAAAAATCATTGAAAAACCTGCCATTCACGAGCCAATTTTTAATCAGCAAGAGACTAAATCAGATGCTCTTAAAGATGATAAGGAAGAACAAATGTTACAGAGTAAAGAAGATAATGAAAATAAAACTTCTGTAGCTAATTCTAAACTACAACAAGACGCGGAAATTCCAAACGAAGATAGTGCAGCTAGCATTCAAAGCTTATGTAATAAGCCCGTTGAAAGTGTAACTGATACATTAATTTCTAAGCTACCTGAAAGTAGTGATAAGGATAATACTGAAACTTCTTTTAATGATAAGCTAGCACAAGAAGTAAGCACTGATTTATCTAACAGTTCCAATAACAAAAGTAAAGCACCAATGATCACGACCGCAGTTGAAGATAATACTCAAAAAAACAAAAGCAATGTAATTGATTCTGATACTTCCAAAAAGGAAAATGAAATTATTGTTGTAGCAGAAATCGATTCGGCCAAAGGCCAAGAAAAAGACCAAGAAAATGAAAAAAATACTGAGAAAGACCCCATTATTGAGACATCTGCCGAAATTAAAAACCCAAATGAAGAGGAGAAGAATGCCGTATTAAAAACATTGGTGGAAATAGGTAAACCAAACGGTGGAACTAAGGTCGATCCAGTTTGCGAAAGCAACAAATCAATTAAAGCCCATGAAATAAAAAAAACAGGAGAAATCAACAAATTAGATGAAAATACAAGTAACCCTGTTGTAATTAGGTCAGTTCAGGACCTGGAAAGCAAACTAACCTACAAAGACCAAGAGAAAAAAGCAACAGATAATGAACCAAAACTTGATACTAATACTAAGATTAACTCAATGGATAAAGTTTTAAATGAAAAAGATATAAAGTCAACTCAAGCTGTTAACGAAAACAAGATAAACATTGTGCCTGAAACACCCGCCAAGTCAGTCAACATGGTAAAAACTACAGTGACATCTGATAATTTAGTGCCTTCTAAAATTATGCCGCAAGTTCCACTTTGTGTTGCGAAAGGTGTAGAAGTTAGTGAAATGAAAAAGCTGGATATTAAACCTGTTATTTTACATAAAACCGATACTACAGATAGCAAGGTGTTACCTAAAATGACCGCTAATCCTGATCAGAAACCCATTAACAACAACCATGCTCCAGTTCCTTTCGGTAAATGGACAGACGTGAATCGCCAAGCGTTTTTAAATAAGATCAAAGAGTCCAAAGTGCCTACTAATAGCTCTAACGGTAAACAAATTAAAAATTCTAATGACTTGAATAGGAGAGATGTATTGAAAAAAATTGACAGTCAAAGACAGTCTAGCATCGCAACAGCTAAAGCTCTGGAACTTGCTAATGTAAACAAAATAAGTGTTAAAAATGAAACTGTCTTTGTAAGTAAATCCTCTGTGCAAAAAGACAGTAAAACAGCAGTAAAAACTGAAGTGCCTATTTTGAAGAATACCAATCCCGTGCCAAGTAAAAAGATCGCTAAACAAGAAATAGCTAACAAACCTCAAACTATTACAACTAACACAGGGACTTCTGCCGTCAAGAAAGAAACATCCGAGAAGAAAGAATTAACCCAAAGGAAAGAAATCAATAACCAGGACCTAATAGATAAAACTATCGAAGGTATCATAAATAGGGCTGTGCCCGTTAAAGCTCCTCATGAAGAAGCAAGTCAGAATGCAGCAAAAGATGCGCAAAACGCGCCAAAAGGTGACAAATCACAACCTCTTACTCAAGCTAGTCTGGATGAAATAGAAATGAAAATGAATGAACTGCATGGCATACCATTCATAGAAAGACCTCCTCATGAACTACCGTTTGTTCCAAAACCTACGCCTAAAGCAACAACTAAACCAGAAATACAGAAACCTTCTACTAAGCCTAGCAAAATACCAAGTCTCTTACCATTTGTCACCAAAAATATACAAAAAGGTGTCAAAGAAAATGTTATTGATGTGGATTCAGAAGAAGAAATAATAGAACACGAGCCTATAACTGGAGATATGGATCTAACCAAAAAAAGTTTACCGAAACATATGGCAGAAAAAGCGCCAATAGTTGAAACTTTGACGCTAATAAGCGCAGACTCCTCAAAGAAAGAGACAATCATTACCGAGAATGACTTTGATAAGTTTGTTAGACGTAATTCAATTAGCTATGAAAACTGTCTAACAGTTAATTACGATGGAACTGAGCCGCTTCATAATTTAGTACAAACTATTGTACAAAAAGATACTGGTTTGACAATTTACGCAAAAGCAGAAGGTGTGCAGTCTATTACCAAGTTAGAATCTCCTCAGAAACTTGCACGTTTTTCTCAGAACAGTGTGTCAATTAATCCTGGTCGGAATGTTACGAAATACGAAGCTTCAAACGTTGAAGATGATGGTAATAAAAACTATCAGTCCAAAGTTAAAATGGCTTACCAAACAGCCATGACTGCTAAACGGCAACTGGAGCGACCTATAACAATTATCGAAGATAAACCAGTTAAAGTTGTGTTTACAGATTCAAACATGGAATTCATCTCAAGTCAGTTGAATGTTCAGAGTAAGCCATCATCAACGAAAAAAACAGTCACTGATATTGTTACCTCACAAACAAGTGATTCTTTAGATTCAGACACATTAGATTCTATTGATGAAACTAAAATCTCAGATGACGTTAAATTAAAAACTAAACATCAAAGAAAACAAGTCCTGACTCCTGTAGAAACTCCAGAGTTGGAACTGATTGAACCTGATGACTTGGGTATTGAAGTTTCACCTAAAAAGAAACGAAGAACTGAAGAAAAAGTCGATAAAAATTCTAAAACACTCGTCCCCAAAAAGTCATATTTACTAGGACGTGGTCATACAGCAGATGGAAACAGTTCAAACCCTTTTGACTTGTCTATAACTCAAAGACAATTATCCAGTCAAGAAAATTCAGTTGTTTCTCATAAAAATGCAGCATCTGCAATAGACAGTCTGGTTAAAGCAGCAGAACTGTTGGAGACTCAATCTGGAAATATAACCGCTAAGTCATCTGATGTATCAATTTCCGATAGTCAATCGAATACACCTGTGAAAAGAGGTAGAGGTCGTCCTAGGAAAAATCCACTTCCTGAGGTAGAAACTGATAAATCAAAAGTACCAAGTTCACAAAAGAAACCGAGATTAATAGATGCTAAAGTAGTAAAAAATAAAGAAACTGACGATGATGATGATCAGGATGATGACTACGATGACGATGATGACAGCATTGATAGTGCGATGGTTAAAGAAAACTGGACAATGGGTAAAATTAATGAAAATATTGTATGTCCCATCTGCAATAAATTGTTCCGCTCGGAAAATGTTGTTTTTAAACATGTGAAACACTGTACAGGGCCATCGCCTAGTAGGTCTGATTCGGAAAATAAAAGTCCTAGAAGGTTTAGAGATTCTCAGGGATCTGAAACCAAATCTTACGAAAGTAAGTCTGATATGGACATTGATGAAGCTGACACAGAAAGTTTGCGTAAAAATGTTCGTAAGAAACGTAAATCTAAAGACACTCATTCTATAGAAATAAGTGGTAACAAAGATGAAATCATTGTTATCGAGGATACTCCTATTAAACCAAAAATAGATAAGCGAGATGAATCTAAAGTACCCGACTCTAGAAAGACTGTCACTTCCACAGCCAAGAACAAAGTATCAGAAAGAACAAGCAGTCTAGTGTGCGAGTTTTGTGGCAAAACATTTAGACAACTGTCATATTTAGTCAATCATAAACTACAACATGGGAAAGAAGACACAAAGAAAGATGAAGAGGAAAGCACTAAAGCGACAAAAACTATTTTTGGCTGTGAGATTTGTAAGAAGGAATTCAGAAAATTACATCACCTTGTGCAGCACCGGGTAATCCATAATCCTAGCACCACTGTTAAAGTGTCCCGTAAAAGTTCGTCAGAACAAAGTGACAGTAAATCAACAAAAGATCCCAATCCTGCAAAACAAAGCGACGACGCAAGTGCTGGCTTCCGTTGTGAACCGTGCGACAAGTCATTTAGGAAACTACATCACTTAGTGGAACATAGGGAGACACATGATGGAATAATAAATAAACAAAAAACCTCAGCAGTTGTACCAGCAAATTTAGATAAACAACCACCACCGCCCCCGCAATGCGAAGTGTGCAAGAAAACGTTCCGAAAACTGCACCATTTAATTGAACATAAGGAACAGCACATAGAAACAAGTTCAGAAAAATCAGATGACAAAAGTATAAAGAGTTCATTGTCCACTAAAGATATTATCCACGAATGTTCACTTTGCTACATGGTATTCCCGAATGAACATTCTTTGAATAAACATACCGTCATTTGTCAAAGGAAAAAGCGACAATCAGCCACAAAACAAATTAAACAGACTGATGAAGATGGTAACAAAGAAACTGAAGTTGAGAAAGAATCAAACATCGACAAGGAAACCCTCAAAGGTGAAGAAAAGAAAACAGATAAAGAAGATGACGTGACCATAGTGTCTGACGAAATTGCAGCTGATGCCAAGCCTGAACAACAAGAAAATGTGAAAGATAAAACACAACCAAAACCGAAGCAACATGAACACAATACTATAGAAAAGAGTCTAGTTGTTGAAGACACAATAAAATCTGTTGAACCAAAAGTTCAAGTTAAGGAATCTCTAAAATCTGATCAAGAAGGCGAAAAATCAGACGACGAAGTAATTGCAGATTTGATTAAATCTCGTTTTAAACTTGAAGAAGATTTACCGTTAAAAGCAAAGAAAGTAGTTGATAAAGAAGCAAAGCGAAAAATTCAGGACACGCTAAGAAAGACAAAAACACCCCAGAAAGACAAAGTGGCGCCTACAGTTACAAAGCGACATAGACCGAATCTGCCGCTTCCCGACATTGACAAAGTTAAACCCGCGGAGAGTGACGATGATGAAGTTCGTTACATGTTAAATCCTGATTACAAATTAGAAGATAATGAAGGAAAACTGTTTATGAAAGTCAGAGCGAGCAAACGTAATTCCCTTCAAATTGAGCGACCGAACTCTAAAGATCTAGTCAAGCGCCGTATTTCATTGCAGCATCCACCAAAAATCCCTCGTTTAAAGCCGAAACCAGTTCAAGTTAAAGCACCTATTAATAAAACAATAAATACGAAAACTATTACCAAAACCCCAAAATTGGAACCAGTGCCTTCGACAGATTCTGATGATAGTGATGTCAAGTACTCTTTTCCGGAACCTCCAGCTGACAAACCTTTGAAAGTGAGTCCTTCAGAGAGTGCATCGAAAGAGCCTATTAAGAAAACTCAAAGAAAATCGTTAGCAGAGAAGCGAAAATCGCTAAGTACTATAGCGAAAAAGAAATCATTAGGCCAAGCAGTCGGAGCGAAACTAAAGGCCAAACCATCACCTGTGAAACAAGTCAGAAAACGTAAGTATTTTCATCATTAATTTGTCGAAGTAAACTAATTTTTAATTTGAAGAGAGTTTATTACTGTTATTCTGTTATTCGTTCATGTGTTGCCTCAAATTCTTGTTTAGTTTTCTTTCTCTTCATTCTAGTTTTATTGAATTGTAAACTCACGACGTTTATCAAGTGTAAACCTTAGTGGTTATCAGAAACCATCACTATGTGAATGTGTGTAACAACTACTTGTTCATTTAAAAAAACTATTCTGGTTAGGGGCACAAGTTAGATCTCAATTTAGTTAGTAATGAGTTTTGATCAAAAAAAAAGATAAGGAATGTTTCCAGGAACGGCAGAAGTCGAGCTTAGATGTGACTGTGGGCAGCTGTTCAGCAGCGCGGCGCTGCTGGCGCGCCACACCAGCCTCGCGCACACGCCGCCGCGCCTGCGCCGGCGCCGCTCCCCGCCGCCCGCGCCCGCGCCCGCGCCCGCGCCCGCGCCCGCGCCCGCGCCCGCGCCCGCCAGCGCTAGTGACGCCGGCAATGCCAACCCGAGAACTACCACCAAAAGAAAATCCAGTGTCAAAACTGAACCCAAAACACCGACCGATACCCGCAAGTCACCTAAAACTAGTGATAAAACAGATACTCTCAAAAGTGCTCCGTCTAATGTCAAACTTAGGCGGTACGCCGCGCATAAAGGAGTGCCTGTCCCGGAGAAGATGAGAAAATTAATGGAAAAATCTAAGAAGTAGTCTCGGGGCCGAGGATATCTTTAGATTGGACTGAATAACATTTCCCCGAATAATATAGGAAATGCTAGGATAGTTATGTTAGGTAAATCGCTAGTTATATTTTAGATGAAATCACGCAACGCAAAACTCAATAATGTAACAGATGGACCATTGAAACATAGAAATACCTATTTTTACACATCGATGGCTAAGTTTCAACATCTTACAATATTTTTATGAAGAGTTTGTAAAGCGTTGATTTGTCTATAATATGTAAATTGGAGAACTTAACATTAGATAAATATTTTGTCAATTTGTTCTACAATTATTTAGTTTTAATATCATTATGTATCTATAAGATTAACTATTTATGTTTTATAAGATTAAGATTTACAAAATTTTGGCATTATGATTTCTCGCTCAGTGCAATTTCAGTTTCCATACAATGGATGATAATAATTTTTACGTCATGGCATTACCATATTCTATTATTAAGGCACATTGTCGATATATTGTTATAGAGCTCTAATGTAACTAAATAATTCTATATATTTGGTTTATTAGACTTGTATTGGACATATCTGCCTTTACCGTTTGATGTAATTTTATGTACATTCAAGAAATGAGCTTATAAACTTTCTTTGGGTTTCTGTAGAGGGGATTGTAAATGAATATTAATATGCTATATAGGTAATTTTATTGTGAGCTTCCCTTATTCCTGGAGTTTGGAATTATTTAGTGCTTCGTAGTCTTGATTTGATCATTGATAATAATGAGGGATTAGTGAGAGTATTTAATAAAATCAGGATTTTCTGATAAAATAAAATTGTAGACAAAAAGCCTCAATTTGATTAGAGTATATTGATAGGATTTGTAGATAGCAGACCAAAAATCGATATTTTGGAAATTAAAATTTATTGCAAAAAATTATGACCTTTATCATTTTAAGCTGGTAAAATAAGTCTAGATGAATACTATGAATTAAAATTGCGGTTATAAAAATTACCTGTTTGTTAATAATATTGTTCATGTTTTATATTGACTACACACGAGAGTGTTACTGTAGGGGAATCGCGTGACTGTATTGAGTAAAAGATGAACTCAACGTTGGTTAACTATCGTGTTGAATGGACTATTGAATTCCCAGCTTTGTCTGAATACCCGTACAGTCTAATGTTTAACAGCAAGTTTGTCCGAGAATCCCTATCAAATGTATGGCATATACAGTAATACTCTTATCATTTTAATAGTAAACTAGGACCAAAATATTTATCAAATTCTCTGTTTGTAATGGTAATATTAATATATTATGTTGTTTTTAATTTTAAATAATGTTTATTCTACTCTCGTGACTAACTGTACACTGTAATAAATGGCTAAAATAAAACAGTAGACCGTCTCGTGAGATTTATGTTTTAGAAGCATTTAACATAAATTTTATATATGTAGATATCATTATTTTTAATATGATGATGCAATTTTCATTAATGGGTTATAATAATAAATTGTCTAAAAACGATTTTGCAATTTTATTAAGTTTGAGGGTTAATATACCGGCACCTGTATTTGTGCTTCTAACTACGGAAATATCTTTCTCTTTAGAATAAAGACAGTCTCTTGAATGTGGCTAGTCATATGTTGGCTCTGGAGGGGTCTACTATGGTCTACATGCCACTTGATCACATTAAACAAGTACAAGAGTGCCTTAATTACAAGCTTGAGTCTATTTTTTCTAGTTTCTTTGTATAAAATGCATATACTATTGAACGTTTTTTCAAGCATAGCTAGGCGGGCACTTGATCATAGTCTGAATTGCAGGCACCTTGATTCAGAACTTCTTTGTTCCGATGCCGCGCCGCCTTGGTGTAACAGCCTAACGCAATGGTGGATTCGCCGATAACGCACTTCCAAAGCACAGCTCCCTATAATCTAGTTCGTAGAACTAACCAGCTGGTAACTTCCAAAATCTTCATATCGCTTCATATTTAACTGCTGCCGCGGCGGCATGGGCATAGCATATGACATGTAGTACCTACTATCCTCTATGCACATGACACACGATGAAAGCATGCACTAAAATAGCAAGCGTAAGGGTGCATTTCCACCGAAAACACGGAACAGGATGCATTGCAAGGAATGTGTGATAAGAACTAATGGAATTGTTCACCTAGTTTCGCGATTCTACTGGTTCTTAACAAACACATTCCTCGCACATCTCTGGTGGAACCGCACCCTTAGGGTGCTTTTCCTCCTGAGATGTTCTATGCTTCGTTGCTGTGGTTGCATTTGATATCTACCAATCACATTTATTGATTCACAGAGCATAACGCTGATGAAAACGGATTCTAATAACCTATCCATGTTCTGACACATGGATTCATGCTGTGCGTGCCATCCCTACTATCGATTACATTGCAAAGCTCGAGCTGCGCATCTTCGTAGCACATCTTACTCACTCCGCAGAGCATAGCATCAGTGGAAACGGTCTAGTAGTTTCGTAGCTTCTTGCACATCCTTGCAGCTTATCACATAATAATATCTGGTGGAAAAGCAGCTTAATAGCTTGGGCAAAAATATCACAAAGTACTAAAGTTTAAGCTACTTCTGTTGACTACCTATAGTAGGTACGTCATTGATACTTGGAGTATTTTAGAAAGATATCTACTCACATGTTGTAGTAATTAGCCAATAAACTGTCCCACTGCTGGGCAAAGGCCTCTATCATTGAAATCAAGTCATTGCTACAATGGATGGGTATTGGCTCAATCACCACGCTTGCCAAATGCAGGTTGGTGATCACTAACCCGGGCTATGTTACGAAAACTCTGAAAGCACACTCTGCTGACCTGGGAATTGACCCCGGGACCTCCGGGATTCGGGTCGAGCTCTGAAACACCGCCACGGAGGCGTTCCTGAAACCACTCGGCCACGGAGGCGTTTCTGATGTTGATACAGAACAAAAACAAAATGTTTGCTTGCACCAAGGCACTCACCCAGAGGTTGGGTACGAACCCACAACCTTTGCGCTGTTGGCTAGTCTTCTACTCGTTGCATCACCGGGCTAGTGCCGTGATGCCGCCACCGTTCAGGTGCACTGCTGATCCGAAAAGGTTTAAATCAAACAAGTCTTACATAGATATCAAACATATTTATTTTTCTTGCTAATAGTTTATTTTATAAATACATCTTAAGTTAGCAACTATGCTAAAGTATAATTAAATGCCTAGCCTATCCTCTTTCACAGATAATATCTACAATGCTAGGTTCCATTAGTTGGGGATCGACACATCTTAACTGAGCAGAAGCTAGTGCATCTTCAAGGAGAGCATTTAACAGCCTTTCATCATTGCCCATACACGACAGCCTCTGTTGCAGGAAATGAACATCAACTTGCAGCTGCTGCAAGCCATGTCTGCCGAAGGTACGAAGTCTTACACACTCAACCAACGCTTTCAGAGCCACCTTCAGCGCGCCATTGGACAAGGCAGCCCTATCAGCACCCGCAGGACTGAACACTTCAATCCGTTCAGAAAATATCCTGTTGATTGGTGAGAAAGACGACGGCGCCCGGGACCAAATAGTACGTCGGCTGGAGTCACTAGAAGGCTTAATACTTGTGGGGAATAACTGAGACGCCGCGCTGTCGGCGCTCGCAAGCGTCTCCACCACTCTCCTGCAGACCGCACGAGGGCCCCTCGGCTCAGGGGCCCGCAACCAATCCCTAGCGAGCACTGATACCCTCAACATCTGAGCAGCTGTTTGCCCAATGAATACCACCTCCGAATCTAAAGCAGCTTGGGCGGCAGTCGACAAATGCACCATTATGGTATTTGTGTCTCTATTTTCTATTGTCAGACCTGGGGCAGCCTCCTCTAAAAGTTTTGCTAAATGATTATGCAATGTGGTTACACCATTTTCTTGCATTTCCAAACAAAGTTTGGCAAGAATTAGCAGTAATTCAAATGGAATATTGTTATTAGAAGATTGGAGACAAGCCATTTTTTTTACCATTTCAGAGAGATTTACCATTGTTTCAGAAATTACTTTCCAGCATGTGTCTGCAACTGCTTTAGCACACCATGCTTTGAGTCCAAAAGAAAGAGTATTTTGTAGAAATGCCATCAGATCTAAGAGGGATGCTTGAACTTTCTGCAAGAGATATATTTGGAGAGAGTTCAGGATATCCTTGAGGTCAGTGGTTTCTGACCCTTTGCTAGCTAAAGACTGCCTAACTTTCATCAAGCTTTCTTTGAATTGGGCTTGTATGGATTGATACTGTATTATCGCCTTGTGGTTGATGCACTGGATAACTACATCAATTGCCTTGTTAGCCATAGCCTCGCTTGCAATTATTTCTGTCATTGCTTGTAGCTTTCTGAAGAATTTATCTAAGCCTCTTATGAGCATTTCAGTCCCAATGTTTTCTGGTCTCTTTGCTACTTCTTCAAATAAATGGAATACTTGTAACATGATTTTGTCTGCAAATTCAGGTATTTCTACTTCATCTTCTTCTTGAAACATTTCATGATAGCAGGATATGATGATACCCAAGTCGGCTAACAAAGTGCTGTTACAGCGTTCAACCCATTCAAGAATGTCTGTACTATCCACAATGCTATTAAGCGTTTGCAAGTGCTTATCAAGTCTGCTTTCAGCACAACTTAGGAAGATTTCTTTCAGGGATGAATCAGTTTCTTGAAGTTGTCTAAGCAGACCAACACTCTCAGCAAGCTCTGACGCTGAGGTCTCCGGGCTGAGCAACCTATCTCTAAGGGTTTTTTTTAAGTCATAAATAATTTCAGAACATTCTGTCTGAATACTTTGAAAAGAGGGCTGGTTACCATATTTTTGTAGCACTCTTTGAGCATGTGTATAGTCATGAACTGCATCCGTATAACGACATTCTTCTATTGCCTTATTGAGCTGTGAAGGTAATAAGAATAAAAACTGCAGTTTATCAAGTAACTGACGTGTGCCACAAAGCCTGCTGACATTATTACCACTTTCTTTTAGTGATTCTGATATTTGACCACTGAAAGAGGTGATTTTGTTGATGTTTTCACTTAGTTTGTTCATCTCCTCCTGCATAACTATAAAGTCTGATCTCATTTTTCGTACTGTTTCAGTTGCTGATATAAACTTGTTGTAGTTTTCGTATACTAAGGTCTGCATCTCGGACTGGAGGAATTGGCTTTGGCTCACTATTTCGGCCTCCTTGTCCATGACCTGGCGCAAAGTCGCGCATTTCATGAGACATTCTAAGTACGTGTCTGGGTTGAAATTACTGCCGTCTATGTCCAGGGGATTTTCACCATTAACTGTGGATGCTGCCATTTTGGATAGACCTGAAATTGGCCGAAAGAAAATAATTTAGCAACTATGAACCTAAAAGGTAAGGTAGGCTTAGTGATTTTTACTGTAAAGACAGGTGTCCCAATTTCCCAAAGATACATTCCAATTTTAATTTTTTTATACTTACTAAGAAATTAATAAACTGCTGTATGAAGAAATGCACTAATATTAAATAGATTTAAATAAAAAATTAAATTAAATTACATACTTTTATTTCCACGTAAATAAACATACGTTTCAAGTAATGTCACTCTGACATTTGTTTTCTTTTCTATCAAAGGCGAAGCGCGAGCCAATAGCCTACCACACACGTACGCATTAAACCTGGCAGGTACCCGACGTGTACACACCTCCAGCACATATTAGACAGGGTGTCCCAAAAAAAAGTGTCAAGCGGAATCCCACAGAAAGAGCACCCCTTGGGGTAACCGAATCACCCCCATGTATGTTCCGCGATTGTTCATAGTTTTCGAGTTATGATTTTTTTTCTGAATTTCTGAGAATTTCGGACCTAAAAGTTTAAATTTTTATTTTTTAAAAAGTGGAAGACTTTCCAAATTTTTTCTTTGCCCAACTGAATCATCCATAATTGTACTTTGATGCATAAAATAATCAGTTTCATACTTTTGACCATTACTTTGACCAAAATGATGAAAATGTTGGTATAAAACCAAAAATGTACGGTTGATGAATAAAAACTAAAATTTTCAACTTTAAATTAAAAATCTAAGCGGGTGACTGTATGGTTTCTAAGTAAAGCTCAAAAATGCTCCAGAATCTCAGCTTTCTTAATCATCACAAAAAAGAAGTACTTAATGGGCTACTTTGGCTAAAATCAGCTTTCAAAGACAGCGAGGTGGAAAATTCTTGAAATTAGCCATCAGATTAATAACTGTTTTTTGGCCATTTTATCATTCCTGAAGTTCATGAATTTGTTATCTAACCAAAAATTACTGCAGGAAAGCTAAGGAAATAATAGAAAGAATAAACATTTGAAAGTTTAATTAATAGAACAAAAAGAAATAGTTTAATAAAATTATTCATTATTTATTTACAAGAAATGTTCAAAATGTCTACCTTCGTTCTCGATACAAATTCTACATCGTCTAAAAAAGTTGTCTTTTAGTTTTATAAAGGCAATTCTGTTGTTTTTTATCGTCTCTTCTGTTTGCCTCAATTTTATTCGTAATTCGGCTACGTTGCTGATGTCCTTGGCGTAAACCAATTCCTTGTAATATCCCCAGACGAAGAAATCAATTGGGTTCAAGTCGGGGGACCGTGGCGGCCACGCAATGGGCCCTCCACGGCCGACCCACCTGTCTGGAAATTTTTCAGACAAATATTGTCTGACGATTCTCGCAAAATGGCATGGGGCGCCGTCGTTTTGAAAAATCATAGTTAAAGCGTTAACACGTCAACATCTCTTAACAAGTCGGTGAGATTATGTTGTAGAAAATGCAAATAGGCCTCGCCGTTTAGTAGGTCAGGTAGTTCGAACGGACCAATCACCTGTCCGTTTAAGATGTCTGACCATCGATTGACACTGAATTGTTCTTGGAAATTAGATTCCCGGGTCAAGTGTGGATTTTCAATGTTCCAAGAATGATAGTTGTGTATGTTGAAAATTCCACATCTCTTAAAATGTGACCGATAAGTCACATTTTTTCCATAAGATATTAAAAAAAAAAAAATTGTTCTCAGCTTGACGCCGCAACATTTCCTGACAAAACGCTACTCTTCTCGGATAGTCTGCGGGCTTAAGCTGCTGAACTTTTTGAATATGATATGGGTGAAAACCCTCTTGTTGGAGTATGCGATGTGCCAGTGATTTTAGAATTCCGGTTCGACGTTGTATTGTTCTCACACTTACTGATTTATCTCTTACCACTTCTTCGAGCACTGATTCGACACTATCTGGGTCATGCATTTAAGATACACGGCCTGGTCTTCTACCTGGTGGATGTCCTCCCATGTAAGACTTATGCACTCTTAAAATCATGCGATGATCAGGTCAAGTTTCGGGTTGAATTCCACCTCCATTTTGTACTTGCTCCCTGTACAATCTGGCTGCTGCAGAAGCGTATCCTCTTGCAAAGCCATAAAAGTAATGCATAAGAGCATAATCACGTGATGTGAAAGGCATCTCACCAAACGAATGGGCTCGAAAGTTCGTTGAGAAAGCCAAATTAGTCGAAGTCCAGTATCCACACAAAACTAAATCGTAATCGCACTCAAAGTCCATAACCCCTTACCAGGCGCGGCTGTCAAAATTTATTAAGACGGAATCTGATAGGGGGTCAACTTTCCTGCAGTAATTTTTGGTTATTTAACAAATTAATGAACTTCAGGAATGATAACATGGCCAAAATACATTTATTAATCTGATGGCTATTTTCAAGAATTTTCCACCTCGCTGTCTTTGAAGGTTGATTTTAGCCAAAGTAGCCCATTAAGTACTTCTGTTTTGTAATGATTATGAAAGCTGAGATTCTGGAGCATTTTTGAGCTTTACTTAGAAACCATACAGTCACCCGCTTAGATTTTTAATTTGAAGTTTAAAATTTAAGTCTTTATTCATTCACATTCACAAAAAGTGAGTATAAACGGAACCACCTCTTCCGGTGCCACCATTAGCATGGGAGTGCCCCAGGGATCGATATTGGGCCCACTGCTTTTTCTTATTTATATAAATGACCTTCCCTACTTTGTCAAAGACATTTGTGAAATAGTATTATTTGCTGATGATACCTCGTTGATTTTTAAAATCAACAGAGGTAAGCAAGCATTTGACGATGTAAATAATACTCTTTCCAAAGTACTATGTTGGTTCACAAGCAACAATTTATTACTAAATGCAAAGAAAACGAAGTGTATTAAATTCACTATGCCTAATGTTAAACAGGTTGATACCATTATCAACATGAATGATGAGACATTAGAAATTACTAACTCTACGGTATTTTTAGGAATTACTCTAGATTCTAAGTTACAGTGGGGTCCACATATAACGGCTCTGGCAGGGAGACTTAGTTCGGCCGCTTGTGCTGTCCGAAAAATTAGACTCCTGACTGATATTGAAACAGCAAGACTAGTGTATTTTAGTTACTTTCATAGCGTTATGTCGTATGGTCTACTGTTGTGGGGCTCAGCTGCAGACCTTAACACCATTTTTGTACTCCAAAAAAGAGCTATTCGGTCGATATACAACCTTAGGCCACGCGACTCGCTCAGAGAAGTATTTAAGAAGATTGATATTTTAACTGTGCACGCTCAGTATATTTTCGATAACATAATGTATGTGCGCAAAAACTTGCAAATGTTCAAAAAAAACTGTGATACTCATACACACAATACTAGAAATAAAAACAAACTTATTACTCCAAGTCTTAGGCTACATAAGGTAGGAAATTCTTTTGTGGGTCAATCTGTAAAGTACTTTAACAAAATACCTCAAAGTCTTGTTGATCTACCTCTTCACAAGTTCAAGTCTACAATTAAAACAAAGTTGATAAAACAAGGTTATTATAACGTGGAGGATTACTTGAGCGACAAGAATTTGTGGTCATAGTAGGAATAATCTGCTCCTCTGCTCAAATAATGTATTTTTATTGTTCTTTTGACTGTACTCTGAATTTATTTGTTGTAAAACAAAACAAAGTTCAAAAGAGTAACTATCGAGTTTCTTGCCGGAGTCTTCTCGATAAGAAGCAACTTCCGAACCGGTGGTAGATTCGCATTATGTTTATTTAGTATATGTAACTACTATTATTGTATTATTTTATTTACGTCTATTATCGTTTATATATATTTTTTGTGAATTTTGACCTTTCATAAGTGCTTCTTTGTAAAAGCTTAAGTGAATAAATGATTTTTTACTTTTACTTTTACTTTTATTAACCGTACATTTTTGGTTTTATACCAACATTTTAATAATTTTGGTCAAAGTTATGAAGCTGATTATTTTATGCATCAAAGTGCAATTGAATTATTTTGTAGAAATGCCATCAGATCTAAGAGGGATGCTTGAACTTTCTGCAAGAGATATATTTGGAGAGAGTTCAGGATATCCTTGAGGTCAGTGGTTTCTGACCCTTTGCTAGCTAAAGACTGCCTAACTTTCATCAAGCTTTCTTTGAATTGGGCTTGTATGGATTGATACTGTATTATCGCCTTGTGGTTGATGCACTGGATAACTACATCAATTGCCTTGTTAGCCATAGCCTCGCTTGCAATTATTTCTGTCATTGCTTGTAGCTTTCTGAAGAATTTATCTAAGCCTCTTATGAGCATTTCAGTCCCAATGTTTTCTGGTCTCTTTGCTACTTCTTCAAATAAATGGAATACTTGTAACATGATTTTGTCTGCAAATTCAGGTATTTCTACTTCATCTCCTTCTTGAAACATTTCATGATAGCAGGATATGATGATACCCAAGTCGGCTAACAAAGTGCTGTTACAGCGTTCAACCCATTCAAGAATGTCTGTACTATCCACAATGCTATTAAGCGTTTGCAAGTGCTTATCAAGTCTGCTTTCAGCACAACTTAGGAAGATTTCTTTCAGGGATGAATCAGTTTCTTGAAGTTGTCTAAGCAGACCAACACTCTCAGCAAGCTCTGACGCTGAGGTCTCCGGGCTGAGCAACCTATCTCTAAGGGTTTTTTTTAAGTCATAAATAATTTCAGAACATTCTGTCTGAATACTTTGAAAAGAGGGCTGGTTACCATATTTTTGTAGCACTCTTTGAGCATGTGTATAGTCATGAACTGCATCCGTATAACGACATTCTTCTATTGCCTTATTGAGCTGTGAAGGTAATAAGAATAAAAACTGCAGTTTATCAAGTAACTGACGTGTGCCACAAAGCCTGCTGACATTATTACCACTTTCTTTTAGTGATTCTGATATTTGACCACTGAAAGAGGTGATTTTGTTGATGTTTTCACTTAGTTTGTTCATCTCCTCCTGCATAACTATAAAGTCTGATCTCATTTTTCGTACTGTTTCAGTTGCTGATATAAACTTGTTGTAGTTTTCGTATACTAAGGTCTGCATCTCGGACTGGAGGAATTGGCTTTGGCTCACTATTTCGGCCTCCTCGTCCATGACCTGGCGCAAAGTCGCGCATTTCATGAGACATTCTAAGTACGTGTCTGGGTTGAAATTACTGCCGTCTATGTCCAGGGGATTTTCACCATTAACTGTGGATGCTGCCATTTTGGATAGACCTGAAATTGGCCGAAAGAAAATAATTTAGCAACTATGAACCTAAAAGGTAAGGTAGGCTTAGTGATTTTTACTGTAAAGACAGGTGTCCCAATTTCCCAAAGATACATTCCAATTTTAATTTTTTTATACTTACTAAGAAATTAATAAACTGCTGTATGAAGAAATGCACTAATATTAAATAGATTTAAATAAAAAATTAAATTAAATTACATACTTTTATTTCCACGTAAATAAACATACGTTTCAAGTAATGTCACTCTGACATTTGTTTTCTTTTCTATCAAAGGCGAAGCGCGAGCCAATAGCCTACCACACACGTACGCATTAAACCTGGCAGGTACCCGACGTGTACACACCTCCAGCACATATTAGACAGGGTGTCCCAAAAAAAAGTGTCAAGCGGAATCCCACAGAAAGAGCACCCCTTGGGGTAACCGAATCACCCCCATGTATGTTCCGCGATTGTTCATAGTTTTCGAGTTATGATTTTTTTTCTGAATTTCTGAGAATTTCGGACCTAAAAGTTTAAATTTTTATTTTTTAAAAAGTGGAAGACTTTCCAAATTTTTTCTTTGCCCAACTGAATCATCCATAATTGTACTTTGATGCATAAAATAATCAGTTTCATACTTTTGACCATTACTTTTTCACTTTGACCAAAATGATGAAAATGTTGGTATAAAACCAAAAATGTACGGTTGATGAATAAAAACTAAAATTTTCAACTTTAAATTAAAAATCTAAGCGGGTGACTGTATGGTTTCTAAGTAAAGCTCAAAAATGCTCCAGAATCTCAGCTTTCTTAATCATCACAAAAAAGAAGTACTTAATGGGCTACTTTGGCTAAAATCAGCTTTCAAAGACAGCGAGGTGGAAAATTCTTGAAATTAGCCATCAGATTAATAACTGTTTTTTGGCCATTTTATCATTCCTGAAGTTCATGAATTTGTTATCTAACCAAAAATTACTGCAGGAAAGCTAAGGAAATAATAGAAAGAATAAACATTTGAAAGTTTAATTAATAGAACAAAAAGAAATAGTTTAATAAAATTATTCATTATTTATTTACAAGAAATGTTCAAAATGTCTACCTTCGTTCTCGATACAAATTCTACATCGTCTAAAAAAGTTGTCTTTTAGTTTTATAAAGGCAATTCTGTTGTTTTTTATCGTCTCTTCTGTTTGCCTCAATTTTATTCGTAATTCGGCTACGTTGCTGATGTCCTTGGCGTAAACCAATTCCTTGTAATATCCCCAGACGAAGAAATCAATTGGGTTCAAGTCGGGGGACCGTGGCGGCCACGCAATGGGCCCTCCACGGCCGACCCACCTGTCTGGAAATTTTTCAGACAAATATTGTCTGACGATTCTCGCAAAATGGCATGGGGCGCCGTCGTTTTGAAAAATCATAGTTAAAGCGTTAACACGTCAACATCTCTTAACAAGTCGGTGAGATTATGTTGTAGAAAATGCAAATAGGCCTCGCCGTTTAGTAGGTCAGGTAGTTCGAACGGACCAATCACCTGTCCGTTTAAGATGTCTGACCATCGATTGACACTGAATTGTTCTTGGAAATTAGATTCCCGGGTCAAGTGTGGATTTTCAATGTTCCAAGAATGATAGTTGTGTATGTTGAAAATTCCACATCTCTTAAAATGTGACCGATAAGTCACATTTTTTCCATAAGATATTAAAAAAAAAAAAATTGTTCTCAGCTTGACGCCGCAACATTTCCTGACAAAACGCTACTCTTCTCGGATAGTCTGCGGGCTTAAGCTGCTGAACTTTTTGAATATGATATGGGTGAAAACCCTCTTGTTGGAGTATGCGATGTGCCAGTGATTTTAGAATTCCGGTTCGACGTTGTATTGTTCTCACACTTACTGATTTATCTCTTACCACTTCTTCGAGCACTGATTCGACACTATCTGGGTCATGCATTTAAGATACACGGCCTGGTCTTCTACCTGGTGGATGTCCTCCCATGTAAGACTTATGCACTCTTAAAATCATGCGATGATCAGGTCAAGTTTCGGGTTGAATTCCACCTCCATTTTGTACTTGCTCCCTGTACAATCTGGCTGCTGCAGAAGCGTATCCTCTTGCAAAGCCATAAAAGTAATGCATAAGAGCATAATCACGTGATGTGAAAGGCATCTCACCAAACGAATGGGCTCGAAAGTTCGTTGAGAAAGCCAAATTAGTCGAAGTCCAGTATCCACACAAAACTAAATCGTAATCGCACTCAAAGTCCATAACCCCTTACCAGGCGCGGCTGTCAAAATTTATCAAGACGGAATCTGATAGGGGGTCAACTTTCCTGCAGTAATTTTTGGTTATTTAACAAATTAATGAACTTCAGGAATGATAACATGGCCAAAATACATTTATTAATCTGATGGCTATTTTCAAGAATTTTCCACCTCGCTGTCTTTGAAGGTTGATTTTAGCCAAAGTAGCCCATTAAGTACTTCTGTTTTGTAATGATTATGAAAGCTGAGATTCTGGAGCATTTTTGAGCTTTACTTAGAAACCATACAGTCACCCGCTTAGATTTTTAATTTGAAGTTTAAAATTTAAGTCTTTATTCATTCACATTCACAAAAAGTGAGTATAAACGGAACCACCTCTTCCGGTGCCACCATTAGCATGGGAGTGCCCCAGGGATCGATATTGGGCCCACTGCTTTTCCTTATTTATATAAATGACCTTCCCTACTTTGTCAAAGACATTTGTGAAATAGTATTATTTGCTGATGATACCTCGTTGATTTTTAAAATCAACAGAGGTAAGCAAGCATTTGACGATGTAAATAATACTCTTTCCAAAGTACTATGTTGGTTCACAAGCAACAATTTATTACTAAATGCAAAGAAAACGAAGTGTATTAAATTCACTATGCCTAATGTTAAACAGGTTGATACCATTATCAACATGAATGATGAGACATTAGAAATTACTAACTCTACGGTATTTTTAGGAATTACTCTAGATTCTAAGTTACAGTGGGGTCCACATATAACGGCTCTGGCAGGGAGACTTAGTTCGGCCGCTTGTGCTGTCCGAAAAATTAGACTCCTGACTGATATTGAAACAGCAAGACTAGTGTATTTTAGTTACTTTCATAGCGTTATGTCGTATGGTCTACTGTTGTGGGGCTCAGCTGCAGACCTTAACACCATTTTTGTACTCCAAAAAAGAGCTATTCGGTCGATATACAACCTTAGGCCACGCGACTCGCTCAGAGAAGTATTTAAGAAGATTGATATTTTAACTGTGCACGCTCAGTATATTTTCGATAACATAATGTATGTGCGCAAAAACTTGCAAATGTTCAAAAAAAACTGTGATACTCATACACACAATACTAGAAATAAAAACAAACTTATTACTCCAAGTCTTAGGCTACATAAGGTAGGAAATTCTTTTGTGGGTCAATCTGTAAAGTACTTTAACAAAATACCTCAAAGTCTTGTTGATCTACCTCTTCACAAGTTCAAGTCTACAATTAAAACAAAGTTGATAAAACAAGGTTATTATAACGTGGAGGATTACTTGAGCGACAAGAATTTGTGGTCATAGTAGGAATAATCTGCTCCTCTGCTCAAATAATGTATTTTTATTGTTCTTTTGACTGTACTCTGAATTTATTTGTTGTAAAACAAAACAAAGTTCAAAAGAGTAACTATCGAGTTTCTTGCCGGAGTCTTCTCGATAAGAAGCAACTTCCGAACCGGTGGTAGATTCGCATTATGTTTATTTAGTATATGTAACTACTATTATTGTATTATTTTATTTACGTCTATTATCGTTTATATATATTTTTTGTGAATTTTGACCTTTCATAAGTGCTTCTTTGTAAAAGCTTAAGTGAATAAATGATTTTTTACTTTTACTTTTACTTTTATTAACCGTACATTTTTGGTTTTATACCAACATTTTAATAATTTTGGTCAAAGTTATGAAGCTGATTATTTTATGCATCAAAGTGCAATTGATGATGATTGACTGAGCAAAGAAAAAATTTGAAAAGTCTTCTACTTTTTAAAAAATTAAAAATTTGAACTTTTAGGTACGAAATCCTCAGAAATTCAGAAAAAAAATCATAACTCGAAAACTATGAACAATCGCGGAGCATACATGGGGGTGATTCGGGTACCCCAAGGGGTGCTCTATCTGTAGGCTTCCGCTTGACACTTCTTTTTGGGACATCCTGTATAGGCATTGCGTGCACCACACACGCCCATTTCTGCCCGACGCGGCGCGCGGGCAAATACGCTGAGCTATTCAGTAACTTCGACCGCAAGAAAATCGTTAGATTGCGTGCCTGATTGGCTGACAAGCTGTAAAAGGCGAGCAACAACATTCGCGTTGCTTGAGGTGGCAGAACGTTTTAATAATTATTTGATGACGGGTAAAACACTGTCTTATCATGCGCTAATGCTATGCTTCAGGCTGCCTGTCCACCAAAGCGGAGCGAGGTAGTAGCAGAGCGGAGTTTGGCAACTTTCAACCAGTGGGATTGCTTAAAGGCAGGCCTGCCTTCAATCCTATTGGTTGAAAATTGCCAAGGCTCCGCTCCGCTTTGGTTGACAGGCAGCCTTAGACGTAGGTAGGTACACAAAGTGAAGATTTATTTTTAAATGTTTTTTTTGCAGCATATCTTTGAATAAAACATAGGTACCTACTCACTCAGAAATTGGTCGAGTAAAACAAACTCTCAGACTTGGTACATAGTATTGATTATTTATTTCATCAATTCACAAGGCTTATGGTAAACACACACCTTCACTTATTTTACTTAGCTAATTATTTCAATAGTTCAATTCAGTCCACCTCACACCCTTATTTAATTCAAGACTAGGTAAAACCAAGTTTTCACAAGAGATATATAGGTGTACGTACTATTAGCTACTTTTTGTTCTACTTAAAATTCACGTTATTGTAAAATTAAAATCATAAATGCCTGTTTTTAACCCCCGACGCAAAAAGAGGGGTGTTATAAGTTTAACGTGTCTGTGTATCTGTGTGTGGTATCGTAGCTCCCAAACGGATGAACCAATTTTCGTTTAGTTTTTTTTGTGTCATAGATAATTTTATCCCGAGTGTTCTTAGCCATGTTTCATGAAAATCTGTTCAGCCGTTTGACGATCATCAGGTCTTTTCTAGTTGATGAGGGGATATGACTAACTTCCTTATGCCCGATCAATTCGAAATTTGGTACCGTGTTACTTCAATGATATTGGAAGTATATGGTAAGGTAACCATGGCCTGATCAGCCGTTTGAAGATCATCAGGTCATTAATAGTTGATGAGGGGATCTGACTACCTTTCATATGTCCTAATGATTTAAAATTTGTTACTGTGTTACTTCAAACTCAACTATTTAATCACTTTAAATACCTTCCTAATATTTTACCTACTTTAAAAAGGACAAAATAAAAGTAAAATTAAATTTTTTTAAAACCCCCGACACAAAAAATAAACTCCAAAAACTAACAAATAATATTTTAAATTCACTAGTTCAACTATTTTTATTTTCCAAGCGTCGGGTCCCGTCGGGGGACCGCTAAGTCAGAAAAACAGGTGTAGTCGCAGATTGCAAGAAAAGAATTTACTCCGAAAATTCGCAAAATCGACACAACCGTCAACGTAGGCTGCCCTCACGTGTCTGCCCGTTCGGGTCGCCGCACTTGGTAACACCCACCCCTGCGCCGCATACCGCACACCGAGCTCGCAGCACGCGGCATTACGAAGAAGACTATGTAATTCGTAATAATAATTAGCTGTTGTTGGAAAAATACTTCATAAACTTGAGCGGTCCCCAGACGTGACGCGACGCTTGGAAAATAAAAATAGTTGAACTTACCTTATACATGTGAATTTAAAATATTATTTGTTAGTTTTTGGAGTTTATTTTTTGTGTCGGGGGTTTTTTATACAGTGCTATATTTTGGACACCATCCAAAATTCTCCCAGACATTAGGCATTAAACGATGACAGCTTTTTAAAAGAAAGGGTTTTTTCGATCGGATTATTGGTGCGGCGTAATTACTTAGTCAAAATTAAATTTCAAATTCTGAATAAAGCGCGGGCGGGGAGTTGAGAGGCTGCGAGCCGCCACTCACGTCGCGCAGTGTCAACAAAACTAGTGTTTTTTTTACCTTATAATAGTTATAATAACTCAACATTTTAGTACCGAAGGTTATCAAACAGAAAAATACGTATTTTGCCATTTTCTCCATAGATCCTCATATTTAAATTTGGATGGTGTTCATAAAGTAACCCATTATAAACTTTGGCCCGTAGCCTGCAAAGTATCTGAATCATCTTTTGACAAATTTGTAAGTTTAGACTGTAAAGGATCGTTGCGTTTGAAGAACTTCTTACTAAAATTAGCATTATTCTTACATTCATTTGACTACCTATTCTAACACTAGTTAGTCTGAACCTGCATATCAATCACTCATCAACAAGAGTAGGTAGGAACTTTACGTATATTTTAAATAATAAGGCTTCAGCAATGGTAGCACCTAGCAAGCCCATGGCAGGCAGAGTGCCATAGTGTCACATATAACCCAATTTTTATAACTGTGCACCTCGAGTTGTCAAATTATCAAAATCATTAGGTTGGCGCTGTCGGGTGTGAGCGGGTAGCAAGGAAGTTTGCGCGAGCCGGTGAAATTCAATGCTGCCAACCTAACGATTTTGACAACTCGAGGTGCACAGTTTTAAAAATCGGGTTATACCAGTGACATTTTTTTGTCTATCTGAGTGCATAGTGAGAGTTGCACAAAGAGATTCGAATGACTTCACCATTGCGTGATGCGAGCACGTAAACGCGAATTTGTATGGAATTGAGTCAGCGCCAGCTAGCGGTCTTAACGTTGCCCGATTATTTGCCGCTAGGTGGCGCTGACTTGCTGCCATTTCGTTTCGCGATGGTGGCACTCAGATAAAATTGAAAGTGGCTAGAAATCAGTGGATAACAAAATGCTAAAGATCGCAGACAAAAGGCTAATCCTGGGAGAAGATTATACCAGTGATTATTTATACTCTTAGAAAAATGATAGCGTTCTCAATAGGTGATGTAGACCCCCTACGTTTTTTATAAAAAATCAGTCACACATTTGTAGTTTTTGTATGAAGACCCTTTCATTTAAATTTATTAAAATAATGGAATTATTACTTATATAGGTTCTACAAGTTCTGCATCACCTTTTAAGCTTTTTGCCGGCTGAACATAATGTCATAAAATGAAGCAGATTTCGAAATGTAACAATTAATATGTCACTGCGTAGATTTTATTTATGGCGATGTAATTGGTAAAAACGTATGGAAGCTATAGTCATCATCACAGGTCGCCCGATTAGCTGGAGGCAGGTCGCCAGCAACCGGCCAGATTATTATCATCCTCTATTGAGGCCTCTTGGCGCCAATGAAGACGTTGATTTTGAAAGTAGATAATAGTTTTTGTTCTTATGCCTACAATTGAAGTAAAAATGGTGCATACATCGACATACTTTACCTTATCAAAGAAGGTCTAAAAATAACACAGTTATTTTTTTAGTTTGACATGCATTAAGATTTTTTAAATCGCCAGCGTCAAAAATAACAGTGAGTTAAAAATAGTAAGAATTATAAATTATTTATTATGTATTTGTACACGCACTTCTGAATGTCCATTATTAAATTTATCACAAAGATTTCTGATTGTATTCGTTTTATTTCAGATTGAAATCAAATCCTAGGCAGCCTGTCACATAAGTTGTATCAATTAAAAATATAAGATATTCAAAAACGGATTCTCTTAATACCAAAAGCTTATTTCAAATCCTATCGAACGCAACCACTGCGAATTTTTTCTACACTGCTGCCCGTCTGGTTTGCGTAACAATATCAACAATATTTGACTAACTATAAACTATAGCAATAACTGACGCTTTGGATAGCTATTCGCAACTTTACTGATGAGCAAAATATCCTCCTGTATTCACTGACCAATATCTTACAAAGCATCACATAACGCACATAAAATTCGACCTTCCAACAAAAACTTAAGTAATAATTGGCTATTTGACCGTTGTCACGATAAATTATGGAATATGTTATTTATGATAGCTTATAGGTTCACATTAACTTTACGTTTTTTAATTTAAAATAAATTGTAAATATTTTATATTTCGAAAAATAAACAATAGTTTTTAGTCTGTACATAAAAAGAACCGAAACGCGGGCGGCCATTGTGTAACGTCACATTTCAATAAACAAACCAAAAGGCGTGTGTTGTATCGTTTGCTGTTTGCTGAGATTTAGAGCAGCGTCGTAGACAGTTTCGTTTCTTTATTGAAATGTGACGTCACAGCTAGCAAATGTCACGTGACTGGCTGTTTTCGCGCGAATTTCAAATTAATGAATTAAAATATATTTTTACTAGAAAATAAAAGGCTTTTTCAAAAAAAAGATAGTTGTAAGCTGTATAAAACAAACTTACGAAAATTTTACAATAACCTCCCGAATACTGTCAAGTAGCCAATTTGCGTTTTAAATCATTTATACAGATCACAAACATTGCACTATAAATTCGAGCTAATAATAATAGCTGTAGAGTAGTATTTTGCTTAATCATTCTGTCCTTAGCCGAACCGGGTCCTGGGATGGTAGGTCACTGGTGGTCGTACATTCGGTTTGGTGGAACACTTTGAGGGGTACCTCCTTGATGTTGTTCATCGGTTGGGGCGGCAGCTTGTGGGGCGCCCGCTTGGGGATCAGGGCCACTGGGACCAGTTGGCGACGACCGACTTTGTCGGAGTTGTGACCTTCCGCGGCTTCTAGGGCGGTTTCCACGTCGATTAGTGCGTGGTTTCGGCACTGCAGTAGTGCTGCCAGCTGTGAAAATGAAACTTATTTTAAATGTTGTACATGACATTCAGGTAGGTTAAAGTGTCTTTAACAGTTGCACATATAAATAGCAAATTATGCAAGAAAATGACTAAGTGCTATAAGTTGTCTAGGACGAATAAGTTGTTATTTTCAATATGGAGTGTGCTGTTGACTAAAAGTGGGATGCCTACAATAATCTTATCAAATTGATTATATCCTTGCTTTTTCTTATCGTTTCTGGGCTAGTTTAAACAGAGAGAAGATTCCTATCAAGAAAAAAAAATCACTCAAAAAAACTGAAAAAAAATGTGAAAATATATCAGGCATTCCTGGCCCACGTTCTTGCGAAATGAAGCTTTGACAGACAAGTTAAGGTGCCGGTTAGCACGGAGACCAACCACCCACCGTCGTTACTGCCGGCACGAGACAGAGCCAGGTGTCTGTGTCTCCGGTAGGTTTTGTATAAGGCGGCCAGTCCCTGTGTCCGGCATTGATGGCGCGCGCGAACTAGCGCCCTGTAAGAGGACACAGCACGGACGAGAGAATTGAAAAATGGGTATTTGTAAAATATATTGCTGTCTTTTGCAAACCTCGAGCCCCCCGCAGAGTGCGATAGAGACATCTGCAAATCGGACCGAAATTACCTATCAAAAGTACACAAAATCGACGCTTCGTAGTACCCTGATCCCTTTTCGAAAACTTGACCGATTGAATTACTTTTTTCAGTTAAAATTAGAAATAGGCTTTGGCCGTGTTCCTATAAGAAAATCTTATCAAATTAATTTTATGGAGGTTCGAACACAGCGTAAAATCTGACCATTTTTTTAGATTTTTTAAGGGTCGATATGAATAAAATAGATATTATTTTGAAAATTAGTTCATCAAAAAAAGGGAAACATAGGGACATGCTTATAATAATAGTAGGCGACCAACGCAGGGCAATAGTAAATAATAATCTATTATCTCAAGAGACCCGAAATAAAATAAAAGCCGAAGTCACAACACAGTTACAAAGCACAAGTCAAGGATTGCAAACCTCCAAACTACCATATCTGAAAAAATATCCAAATATCACGATTTGGCTATTCAACTTAAAATCCAGTGGCACGCAGAAACAGTACACATAGTCCCTATCGTGATATCATCCACTGGAGTCATACCGAAAACCCTTAGTAGGAGCCTAGAAGTCCTGAACATTCCTACTAAAATAAAGTATTTACTCCAAAAAGTCGTAATCCTCAACACCTGTCGCATAACCCGAAAATTCTTATCCTCTGGATCAACCACCCTCAACCCTATGACGCTTGACTGAGGTCCGCGTCTTAGGTAGAATACCCGCCTTTTTCTAAGGTTGGAAAAAATTAAATCTTTACATACTTAATAATAATAAAATATACTTATAGTAGCCATAGATTTTAACGAATTAATAAAAAAAAATTAATAGCAATATCCAGGGAGGAAACAGGGGACTACGTTTGTATGGAAACACGGCGCTTCTGTATCCTCTTAAAAGCCATAGTCACGAGTTGAGTCTCCTGTCTCGGTCGCAGCGCCAATCGCCATCTTAAGACAAACTGGTAGTGAACCTATGTTTTTTTCTTCCTTACTGCGACCTGACACGCCGCGTGTCAGCAGCGTACACCTGCCACCAGGTCATGCCCTGGCCAATCTGGAAATCTTGGGCTTCATTAATGAAATATACCAAGGGTGTGTCTGTGGTTGGTCACCCCATACAATGTCCCTTATGCTCGACTGCTCACAGTGCCCCTTCACCTGCATTTTGGAGGATCTGTACATGGCGACTGATGCTGGGCTGGAGGTTGCTGGATTCTGGTCGGAATCCGTATAGATCAAACCTATTTGCCATTGACACGAGAAAAAGAATAAGAATCTGCATCGTACCTGCAGTATCTGCTGCAGCGGCTGCGCGACGTGCGGCGGCGGACGCGGGAGGGCGGCGGCGAGCTGCGCGGCGGCGGGCGGCAGGCGCGCGCGCACGAGCGCCAGCGCCGCTAGGGAGCGGGCGACGTCGTGGCCTTCGGCGACGCCTTCGGAGCCGGAGTCTTCGGTGTTGTCGCCGCCTATGTCACCGCCGGTCTGCTCTAGGTCCCATGTTGATGTTGTTGAAGGAGATCTAGGGGGAAATTTTAAAGTAAATTAGTAGAGGTCGACGGCGACATCGTTCTCTAACTCACAAAGCAACTGGTAGCTCGCATTTTGACAGCTTTACAGCCAGCGGTAATGCAGTCTTTGAGGTCAAATAGCAATACCTAATCGCTTGCTTAATCGCGATTTCCTTGCGATCGTAGTTGGTCGAGAGCCCAGCGAAAAATGTGTATTTGCACCGAAATTTGATTTTAACATGAACCATATCCAAAACTTTAGAAATCGATACCTGAGAGTTCAAAAAAGTCATTCGCGATTACGAGTTATTGTAAAATACTTTGAAATGTATGGAAATAAGCACGGAAATCTTGGACCCTTTCGAACCGTCATAGGGTGGTACTGTACACCAGGACTGTTTTAAAATTTGGTGATTTATCAGAAAGTAGCAAACTTTAATAAACCACTAAATTTGATAT
Source organism: Udea olivalis (assembly GCA_947369235.1). Taxonomy (NCBI): domain Eukaryota; kingdom Metazoa; phylum Arthropoda; class Insecta; order Lepidoptera; family Crambidae; genus Udea; species Udea olivalis. Next base: position 2,849,953 of record OX376347.1, read on the forward strand.
AGGGAAGCTTCTAAGTATTGCTAGAACCTTTTCTAACTCCTAAAAACAATATTTTTGCTAAGGCACCATACCACCAGTCTTAACCGGATCGATTTTTCAAGAGTGCCTTCATACATATTCATTGAGAAAGTTATATATTTTTTGAGAAATAAAAATAATTAGGATAAGGCGTATACATTTATTTTCACATGTAACAGAAATGAGTATACATATACATTTTTAAGCATCTACGGCTATATTCTTAAGGTGGACCATAAAAGTCGTCACTTCCAGTCGACTCATCGAATGAACTCTCTTGGTCGACAATAAATTCAGCTATTTCATCGTCTCGTAACGGATAATTCGTTTTTTCGCGCCTTGAAGTCATTCTGAAATCGAGTGGATAGCAACGAAAAAATCAGCAGCAGTAGGCACAGTCACGAGTAGAATTTATAACACAACCTAGTACTTTTTATAAGAATTTATGTACCTGAAAACAACACTTTACATGTAAAAATAATTAACTTTTGCAGAGAATATGTCACACATGTACACAAAAACAACTACTGTCAAATTATGAATTGATAAGCCTAGAACGACATGGGACAAGGAAGCCCATTTTAATAGTAAAACGGAGTCACAGTCTCGTGATGAATTTGCATGGGACATATTATCCCATCAGTCATTAATACACTGGGACATATGCATACTGGGTAGTTATGTCATCTGAAAAGAGTCGTCCTTTCTTAAAATTTAATATTTAATGTTACAGAAGATTCAAATAACAACTCCAGTTTATGTGAAAAAAGATCTATGTACGCAAGTATACTACTCACGCGTCCGCGTCGTTTATCTGCTTGGGGTACTGCGGCGCGGGCGGCGCGTGCAGCAGCGGCGCGCGCAGGTGCAGCGCGAGCGCGCACACGTACTGCACCGGGTAAGGCGACGGACGCATCAGTATCGATAGCACTGAGCCCGCGTCCGATGCCAGCACTGAACGTAAAAAAATGAATTGACAGCGTGCGATGGTAGCGGACTGGCAACGTAGCATTTAAGCAAAATCTCCGCTTTTTTTTAATGAATTTTAGTTAAAACGTCATTTTAGCGTCTAACGCTTTTCACTACATCATTTGGTAAAATTGTGTTTTTCACTTCATTCAGCAAAATTATCAACTATCTGATATTGACTTTTCAACATCTATGAAAGTAAATCGTATAACCTTTTAAATAATATGCACAAAATGGTAGAGAAAATTAATATGTTTGTTATTTTAATTCATTACAAATAATGACGAATATCTTCAAAAAATGAGAAGTGCCCCCCTCGCCCCCAGTACACGCTGTCACGAAGATAACGTAACTGGAAAGGGCGCGAGAAGCTGATGGTCCCAGTTAACGTCGCTATACTCACGGAATCCTCACTATCTTAAGATCTTATGAGAAAAATAAATATAAGCTTATAGGTTCTTTGTGTTCGATTAGTTTTAACTTCAAATATGAATTTGAAAAAAAAAACAAACTCCAAAAAAAACTATTCCAAAACAAAGCACTAAAAGGTAAAGAAATAATTGCGTATTCTCCTAAAACTTATACGATAATAAAATATAGGTAAAATTGTAGTTATTGTTGGAGTCGGTGTCAGCCAAGGAAACACTAGCAATATACCTATTTCTTACATATCACGTTTACGTATGTATGTAGGTAATTACAAACCTACATTGGCTGACACCGACTCCAACAATAACACTAGACATAGTCTGTGTCGCAGATACCGGGAAGACTTACCAATACACTTGGCCTCGGCAGTCGGCATTAGGCATTAGGTTGCGGAAAATTGTACTGTTATTTTTATTGTTCAATTGTACCTACCTTATATCATCGTATAAGTTTTAGAAGAATACGTAATTATTTCTTTACTTTTTAGGGCTTTGTTTTGGAATAAAAAAGTTAGTATCAACGGAACTGCATCTTCCGGTGCCACCATACGTATGGGAGTGCCCCAGGGATCTATATTAGGACCTTTGCTTTTTCTTATTTATATAAATGATCTTCCTACCTATGTCAAAGATATTTGTGAGATAGTATTATTTGCTGACGATACCTCGTTGATTTTTAAAGTCGACAGAGGTAAGCAAGCATTTGACGATGTAAATAATACTCTCTCAAAAGTACTATGTTGGTTCACTAGTAATAATTTATTACTTAATGCAAAAAAAACAAAGTGCATCAAATTCTCTATGCCCAATGTGAGACAGGTTGATACTATTGTAACTATGAATGACGAGCCATTAGAATTAACAAATTCTACTGTATTTTTAGGAATAACTTTAGATTCTAAGTTGCAATGGGGTCCGCATATAACGGCCCTGGCAGGGAGACTCAGTTCCGCTGCTTGTGCTGTTAGAAAAATACGACTCTTGACTGATATTGAAACAGCAAGACTAGTATATTTTAGCTACTTTCATAGTGTTATGTCGTATGGTCTACTGTTGTGGGGTTCAGCTGCAGACTTGAACACCATTTTTGTACTTCAAAAAAGAGCCATCCGCTCCATTTACAAACTTAGACCACGCGACTCGCTTAGGGAAGTATTTAAGAAGATCGATATTTTAACTGTGCATGCTCAGTATATTTTAGATAACATAATGTATGTGCGCAAAAACTTGCATCTGTTCAAAAAAGCAGTGACACTCATAAACATAATACCAGAAATAAAAACAAATTGAAAACTCCCAGTCTTAGGCTACACAAGGTGGGAAACTCATTTGTTGGTCAATCTGTAAAATACTTTAACAAAATACCTCAAAGTCTTGTTGATCTACCTCTTCACAAGTTTAAGTCTGCAATTAAAGCAAAGTTAATGAAACAAGGTTATTATAATGTAGAGGAATACTTGAACGACAAAAGTTTGTGGTCATAGTAGGAATAATCTGCTCCTCTGCTCAATATTGTGTTCTTTTTTCTACTCGCATTGACTGTACTCTGAATTTATTTTTTGTAAAACAAACAAAGTTGAAAAGAGTAACTATCGAGTTTCTTGCCGGAGTCTTCTCGATAAGAAGCAACGTCCGAACCGGTGGTAGATTCACATTATGTATATTCACGATGTGTACTAATATTGTACTATTTTATTTACGTTTATTATTATTATTTCTGTATACTTTTTTTGACATGTCATAAGTGCTTTGTACAAGCTTAAATGAATAAATCATTTTTTACTTTACTTTACTTTAATAGTTTTTTTTTGAAGTTGGTTTTTTTTTGTCAAAATTTTAGTTTATTTCTTGATTTTCAGTGAATAGTTCTTATTTATTTTATACATCGAAAAAGTATCGTCCCATTGAAGAGTTTTGTTACTTTGTCAAGGATCCCATAATCAGAACCTAACTAAACTCTCATCAAACTACCCTTGAAGTATATCCTTTCCAATAAGAAAAGAAGCATCGAAATCGGTTGGCGTGATATTCAGTTATTCGTCCATTTATCGCGCATATGGTTTATCTAGATTTACGACTTAAATGGATTTCCCATGGATGCCACTGTCAGAACTGGACCAAATTAAAATGGGACCACACGGGCACCATCAGCTTTCAAATAAACAAAGAATTATCAAAATCGGTTGGCGTAATATTGAGTTATTCGTCCAATTGTCGCGCATTTTGTCTATCTAGATTTAAGGCTTATATGGTTCTCTCATGGATGCCACTGTCAGAACTAGACCAAATTAAAAATCGGTTCACCCAGTCGAAAGTTATGAGGTAACAAACATAAAAAAAAACATACAGTCGAATTGAGAACCTCCTCCTTTTTTTGAAGTGGTGGAATAGGTGATAAAATGTTAACTTAAGTTGAAATTTTCATTTATAATTTAAAAAAATATTCAACTTTGTTGTTATTAAGTTAAAGTACATAAATCTTAAAAATTACGAAAATTACGGTTATGTCCGTAATTTTTGTAATTTTTCGTGTGAGAAGTATAATTAATCGAGTACTTACACATAGTTCGGATCGATATAAGCATTGCTATGATGACATAATGCAGAAGCGACAGTAGAGGCCCATCGGCGAATAGGAAGCCCCACAGGTGAGGCACTTCACTTCGCGAGAACTCGCGTCCGAACAGGAGTCGCAGCCATCGTCTGGTAAATATTATCATTATTAATGTCCAATCCATGCAAAACCAAGTAATATATTTAATGAAGGTAATTTTTGTTTGGATTCTGTATAAAAACTTTTTTTGTAAACATTGCAAAATGTTATAAAAATACTGGTAAAATAGATGAGTCAGTGACGTCAAAAAAAATCCTTTTTTTTTTTAATAATACAGTTATGATGATGAAGAAAATTATTATAATTGCTAGGATCTATGGAAAAAGCTCTGCAAATTATATAATTTTTTGAAAATAGGCAACATCCTATATGATGAAATGAAAACTCACATGCCAAACAACTCCAGTGTGATGTTGCACTTGTCTAAATGCTCGACCAGCTCCTGGTCTAAGCGCACCAACAATTTTTCTTTTAGTCTGTCTAAATATTTAACTACTTCATTTGGATTCTGAAACAAATATTTTTGCCTTCTTACTAAACTATACCTCACATTTTATCGCAACAATGGCGAAATTAAGTTATTGAATTTTATCAGAAAGGCATATCCTCACTATTCTTTCTTTGATGAAGATTTTGCGAAAATTGAGATTATGCGTCTAAATATCAGACACCTCGGAATACATTGAAAATTGAACCCAAGGAGGTGTTATTGTGGGAGGAGAAAGAGGTTTCTTACTTCAGATGTAAAACTTACGTGAGCTACTCTTGAAGTTGGAAGCCTACCGCAAGAGTTGGGGACTACGTCACCTGTTGTGTAAAATGCCTCCAAACCCCTCATAACCGCACTAAAAAGCATGCTGAAAAGAACAATACGAAAATTGCAATAAACGAAGACGTTCCCATAAAAATGAAGTGATATTTTGGATCAAAATTCTAAAAATATTAAGTGCATGTAAAGTTTGTAAAACAATATTGCCAGACAGAACAGAGACTTTTCTTCTGAATTTTGCCCAATCGTAATATCTACTATTTTGTTACGTTGATTTGAATTGTATTTCCTAATACATTATATTTCTATACAAAAGCAGTATTATACGGTAGATGAAAAACAAAGCCAATGCTTACTAAAGTACTTACAAGCTGTCATGCTCCAGGTAGTTATCAGCCAAAAGATATTTCATTGTTTCACTAGAACATAGAAACATTTATCTTAATAATATAGAGGTGCGTCCGCTCTTGACGCCAGATGGCACCCAAAAACCGAAGCAAAGTTAAAGCTTATAAAAGGCGCCCTTTGTAAGCGCAGAGCACCCACAAGGGGCGTCAAAATAGCAAATCGGCGTCATAACCAATTGGCGATAAAAGCCAATCTCGCTGTACCCTGATCAAGGGCCGCCACTAATCGTACCTACGAAATTCACCTAATGTGCCAAAAAAAACCAGCCCGGTTCTAAAGTAAACAAAGGGACTTAAACTTATAAACAATTAATATTATAAATTCAATAAAGAAGAGAAGTAAGTACCTTAGCTCTTTCGGCGCAAACTGCCGATCTTGGAATAGTTCTAACAGTATTGGCGCCAATATCTCATGCATTCCTTGTCTATAACCTACATACGAGTGTGATCGCGCCCAGTAGAATAGTACCCGCACCTGAAAAGTTGCTTCATTTGTCGCAAGTATTACAATTAGAGCCACTGTTTCTGAAAGACTAATCATGGAAGTAACCAGTTGTCAAATCTTACATGATAGATTTAGCTATCCAATCCCGTCAGTGTTTTTAAAAAAACATAGGTACGCGCTGGATTTATACACACCTCTCTTCAGCAGATAGTTAAAATGACAATAGAATCATAGCTGTAGATCCTTTTCAAATGCCTTCACAAAAGGAGGTTCAATTCATAGGAATCGTTTTCAGGCTACAATATTTGCGACCATACTCACAACTTATCTGATTAGAATAGTGTTAAAACTAAGAGACAATGATACATACAAATCATTAAATGCTACTACATTATTTCTTTACTTTTTTTCTAACGTATCCTATTAGTGTGATTCTACAAAATATTTTCTGGTAATTTAGAACATATCATGTTGACTGGACCGTAATATCCAGATGGGTATTAAATCCCTTTAATCTAGTAATACAGATTGTGACTATTTATGCTGAATCATTCCAACTACAATAATATAATAATTACGCAGCACTTGCCATCAAATCCTGGACATCCTTATCACGAAAATACAATTCATCTGGGAATGTCCTTACTACATCTTGCAGTATCACGGCTTTAAGCTCATTATCACAGAAATGTTGTTTCCAAGCGCTCTGTCAACGAAAACAATCATGGATAAGGATAATGTTAGTTGTTTAAATTATGACATTGATAAAGCAATGAGAAGTAAAGTAATGCGTAGTTTGCCAAACAAACAAAAATATTTAATGAATTGGATATTGCCATTGGTGAACAACATGAAATAAACAATATCAGACACCATCATGGGTCCCAAAGTGAGGTTTTTTCATGTGTTATGTAAACCATAAACAGTGAAAGTAAGGTAAACGCCCAGACCTTACATATCAATTTAATCGAGAGAAATTTGGGCTAGTGCGAGATTTCTTCCAGCTTACCCTTAATCGGAGCTCGTGAGAGATTGTTTAATTAATTTAAAAACAGTTAAAACTTAATGAAATTTATTATTTTGTATTTGTACTATGAAAAAGTATTTTTAAGGAACTGACTTTAGACCTAATTGATTTTCTACTGGTGATTTATACAATGATTACTTACGCCATCATTTTGCGACAGTGGATCATCGCCAATCACAGCCCGGGGATTCATTGATAATTTAAGCCTTAAATCATTGTAGAAAGTCCTATGAGTTCTCATACTGCAACAAATTATAATTACTAGCTTTCCACCCGCGGCTTCACCCGCGTGAACTTATCGTTATATATTATGACCAAAATACATAAAATCTTTATAAATTGTAGCCCTGTGTTTTTATGTAGATAAAACTTACAGTAATAGCTGTATTACATAGGCTACAATTTATAAAGATTTTATGTAATTTGGTCATAATATATATTACAGCTATTACTGTAAAGTTTTATGTACATCCGTTCAGTATTTTTTGCGTGAAAGAGTAACAAACATACATACATACTCACAAACTTTCGCATTTATAATATTACTCAGAAGTAAGATAAGATTATTTAATTAATCAGTAAGATGTCTAATAATAACAAAACCAAAGTTTTCTTGTGCAAAGTAAGTTAGTCGGACTAGAGATTATAGAAACATCAATATAATATAATTAGTAGTGATAAACAGTGATGTGGGTTCTCCAGTGCATAGTGACTTAGACCTGTAAGGTGGTTCATTCAACTGCTATTTTATTAAAATTGGAGCTTTGCCCACCTCTGCCAACTAGTTGACAAATACAGCACTCAAAGTAAGCTTACCTTATCGCAATATCTCTCTCTGGTGGGGGCAGTGTGTGTAACATGATGCCCCATGCCACAGATCGAGGCCGGGGCACCCTCAAATAATGACCAGCTTGCCTTAAGTTTTCTGTAGACCATTCTCGTGCCTCAAAACTGAAAATAATAATAAATATTTTCACTCTCATAACTAGGATAGGGGTCATAATTAGCAAGTGTTGTTCACAACAAAATATTTTTATGTAGACATGGATTTTTCTGGAATTGTAGAATATTCAAAGATTTGGGGAATATCCATATTAATCTTTTGTCCTATGATATCATTAAAGTTTATATCACACTTACTAATTTTAAACCCCCATTCTTATGAAGCAGTTAGACAAGAACATAGTGCAGTCACAACTGTTTTTTTTTTAGTTAAAATTATTTTGTGAAAATAAATAATTCTTAATCTAACTAACAAGTAGGATTTGTAATTGCATTTTTTATGATATAAGTTCAATTTTTACTACAAAATACTATAGTATTTATAAATAACAGATGATAAATAATAAGCCCAGTCATAGGGGCCATCCATAAATTACGTCACAGGAATTTCATGATTTTTGTCCTTGTCACAGCTGGTCACAATTGTGAAACCCCCTTGTCTCCCTAGTGTGACGTCACATATTTTAGAATTTTACATCTGAAAAATATTTATTGAATTAAAACAACAGTTCCGAAAATTGTTTCATTTTAATTTAAATGATTTGAAAAAAAACCTCAAGAAAAACGATTAATTATATTATTTATCGATGAAACTTAATCATCTTGAGTCCATGGACTTTGAACCCACTCCTTATTTATAACTGGCATTGCAGCCACTTTGTTCTTCTTTGGGTTGTTAATCAGGAACATTCGTTGTGTCCACATCTTTTTCATAGAATCATACAGCATCATCGTCATCATCCAAACAAAGAATTTATCTGGCACGTCTGGCAGCAATTCTTTGACGACGAATCTTCGCATTGGCAAAACTTTTTGTTGTTTTTTATGTAATTGCTGATGTTGATTAGTGGCCTTGTATGATGCAAAATATAGACCACAGATGCCAAGATGCCACTATCATACGGAACTTGCTTCAAATGTGATGACGCTCGAGATCCAAAGCTAGCTAAAGTAATAGTGGAGCGAAATTACCTTCGGAGTCATCTTTTTCTATGATTACATATCCGCTTGAAGTCTGATTCATTAAAACAAGTGGTGGTAATCCACTCTCGCAATAGTCACCAAAGGCTAGATCGTCACACACCACAACAGGAGAAAACTATACATTATACTATTTAAAGACGAAAAACGAGAGTAGAGATTTGAATCTATGTCTGTACAGATAGAGTTGCAAATGTTTTTGAGTTTTTAGTTAATGGTTCGAAGATCGTGTTTTACTTCACACTTAAATTAAATTAGATTTTGAAATGTGACGTCACGAAATTAAGGACCCCTCCCACCCCCTTGTCACACAATGTCACACTTCGTCGACCTCCTCCCTCCCCCTTAACGTGTGACGTAATTTATGAATGGCCCCATACTTAGGTGCTATGATGGTTTAGGGAATTTTGAGATTTAGAATTGTTAATTAATTGCCTTATGTTAAAAATATTCTAGTGCTTGCTGGCAGAAAAACCCAGACCTAGGTAAAATGCTTTGTTCTTTCTACTAGACATACTGCATGAGCTATAGTAATTAAAAGTTCTTTTAAGTACTTTGGATTAGTAAATTAGATATACATGACAATGTTCTGCAGTAAGGACTATTAGGTGATTAAATGATTTTGTATAATTATGATTTGTATAAACTCAATAATAAAGCCAACAGAACTTGGTAACATTATATTATAAGAAATTCATGTACCATCACAAAATCTTGATAAACAAGAGTACAATACTAAGGGTGCATTTCCACCAGAGACTTGTGAGGATGCATTGCGAGGAATTTGTGTGTTTAGAACCAATAGAATTGTTTCTTTCACCTAGCTTTGCAATTCAATTGGTTCTTAACAAACACATTCCTCGCACGCAATGCATTCCACTACATTTCTAGTGGAGACGCACCCTAATACTAGGTTTATGTAATAACCAAGTAAACAAGCATCTTTTTTGTAAAATCATATATTTTTCAGCTATTCATTATAAACATAGGTATCTAATCACAAAATTACAAGAAATGAAAGTAACTGTAAAAAAATTTAAATAAAAAAAATTCAACAATTTTTTGTTTTAAATTTTTGGACCAGAAGTTGTTTGGTTTTTTGATTTAAGTATTTGTTTTTATCTTTAAGAAGGGCTCACATTGCATATTTCTGGACTTCTGTTATCCCCAAAACAGCAAAGCATGTAATATGGGTGTCAGAGGAACAGATAAACATACATTGGTTTGAAAGAAACACTTATCATTTGAAATCCAGACACTAACAAGTGAAAAGATTTGTCATTGTCCAGGGTAGGAATCGAACTGAGGACCAAACATTTAATAGTATCATTTTATATCTTTAAAACTTGAACAAAGAGAAATCACAGAACGCATACAGAACGTATATAAACGCAAACATAAACATTACAGTTCTACTCACTCATAATCTAAAAAATCAAATTTATGTGACGACGATCTTGAAGACTGGTCAGAGGAATTATTTTCCAGTGTTTTAGGAGCGGAATACATTGTTTTTGTACACTACTTCACTTATTTATCTTGTAAACAGCTGATATTATACAGAACATTATTAAAGAAGGAGGAATTATGAATCTACATTCACTTAGCTCAGTGAGCAGAGATATGTCTAATATGTCTATAGACCGTATTTAAAAAGTTATTTAATAAGCACTAATTTGATCCAATATTAAAAGAAATAAATTTTATGATTCGTGATTTTTTTTCTGGCCCTTCTGACGTTTCTGAGTTTACTGAGTTTTTTACTGACCCTTCTGTTCTGACAGTGACAGACGACAGTCCTGACAGTAAACTGGCTGCGCGGTCCGATTTAGGAAATTTTAGCGCGTGAAAAGCGTCTCGTCGAGTTGATCGGTCCGCACACTTAACGGTTCGATTTACCTGACTAGTTGAAAAAGTAAGTATGTAAGTAAGTATGTGGAAAAAGAGTATCCTGAATGCCTGTCAGAGTAAGATGGTTATCACGAGTACACGTCGGATCTCTTACTTAACGCACAACTTATGATAAATATAATCACAGATGGGATGACGATTATAGGAACTCATACATGTACATACACTGTGTGTGCCTAATCTCATTACGTGACCAGTCGGCACATTAAACAATGGCCAATGATACTCCGTAACGAAGAGTGTCTGTCTACTGCCATAATTTCAATTAGCATAGCTCACGTGGTAAAAAATCAAAAAGTGTATTTTTTTATGTACTTTACTACTTTTCGTTTAAGTAATTAATATAAAGATCTTTTTCTGATCAAGCCAAGCCGGTAGTTTTTTTTTATTAGTTTTCAAACATGTGTAACTCATGACGTCACAAATACGCTAAGTGTTTCCTCCCTCCCTTTTGTTGTGCATAGATATACATACGTATACATTCGTACACTAAATTACTGGGATGCGCAAGTGGGATTCAGCTCTCCGATTCAGAACAAAGTTATCGACCGATTCGGTTATTTTCTTTAATTTTTAATATTTTTTTACGTAGGGCAGTTTTTATCTAATTTGGTTTATGAAAACTTAGGGCCTTTGGCTTTAACATATCAAAATGTTGATTGCTACCGCTTAGCGGATCATTTACTATTATTAAAACAAATTTACCGAATCGATCGATAACCTCGTTCTGAATCGGGGGGCCAGAAAGAGAATGGGTTGTACGGATCAGGTTTTTTCCTTGCGTTGCGTAGCGGAATTTTTTTTGGCTAAAAACCAAAAAGAAAAGTCTTATGCATTTTCGTGGACCTGGAAAAAGCCTATGATCGAGTGAAAAGGAATGAATCGTGGTTGTCTTTATCCGCACATGGGGTGAGCCTTGAGCAGGCCCCTGACTCCTTAACCAAATTTCGCCAGATTAGCATTACATTACTGTCACCAAAAACATTTATGAACTTTAACACTTTGGAATAAGGTTCATATATTCTTGTTTGACATTTCTGCAATGCTTGTCCAATGAAATTCTGTTCAAGAGACGGGCCCCAGCTGTCTTATACGAACGCTGAAATCACTTTACGAGTGTTCCAGTGCTTGCGTGAGAATAAATGGGGTTGTGTAGCGTCACCATGGCTGTCCAACCTATTCTCCTATTCTCTTGTTGAACTGCCTCTTCACCAGTTTAAGTCAGCAATTAAAGCTAAGTTGATGAAGTGAGGTTATCATAGTGTTGAGGATTTCCTAAATGATAAGAATTTGTGGTCATCTTATGTATAATCTGCTCCTCTGCACACTTTTTTGTTATGACTTTACTCTGTTAATTTAATTTCTGTGTATAAAAACAAGATTGAAAAGAGTAACCATCGAGTTTCTTGCCGGAGTCTTCTCGATCGGAAACAACCTCCGAACCGGTGGTAGAGTCACATTATGTTTAATTATGATATTAACTATCATAGTATTATTTTAAGTAAGTTTATTTTTATTCAGTATAATTTTGCTACATTTTTTTTTGTATATGACTTGTCATACGTACTTTTTGTAAGTCTATGTGAATAAAGATATTTTTTACTTTACTCTACTTTACTATTATTTTATGTAAGTTTATTTTTATTCAGTATATTTTTGCTACATTTTTTTTTGTATATGACTTGTCATACGTACTTTTTATAAGTCTATGTGAATAAAGATATTTTTTACTTTACTCTACTTGACTGTTGACATCTGTCAATCAGATCTCTGAAAGACAGTGAATAAGGACTGAGAATCGATGGGTTGCTTGCCTTGCATGCCTTCGTTACGCTGATGACCAAGTCATACTGCGAATGCGTCGTTAGAAGCGAGAGGTATGAAAGTGAACGTGAGTAAGATATAAACCATGGTTTTTGAAAGAGAGAAGGATATTATGACAGAATTTGATGTTTTAATTGGAGGTGAAAAGGTAGAAAAGTGAAAGAATTTGTGTATATTAGGACTATGTTCACGAGTGATGGAAGACATGAAGGTTATATTGATAGAATAGTGAATGCAGGGAATATGTTAAATGGAGCACTGCATGCCTTTATGAACAGTCAGAAGGTGTTAAAGAAGGTGCGGCTGGCTGTTCATCAGTTGGTTATGGCAATAGAAGGGATACATGCAGTGGAAATGAGAGCATTGTGAAGTATGGCAGGAGTGACATTCAGTGATAAAGTGAATAATAGCATAATAAGAGAGCGTTGTGATGTGAAAGAGGATGTTGTTACAATAACTGAGATGGGATTGCTAAGATGGTTTGTGCATATGGAACGGATGGATGAAAGGCGATTAACGAAACAAATTTACAAGGCGAGGGTGGATGGAGCGGTTGGAAGGGGAAAACCTAGACGGACGTACTTAGGACAAGTCCAAGACGTGCTCAGAAAAGGTCAGGTCAGGAGTACCCATAATCGATGAGCATATATGAAAGGACTAATGAGAGTGGAAGAAGCGCAAGAGGTGTGTCAGGTCCGTAGCAAGTGAAAAGATTTGGTATCTGCCGATCCCGTCGGGAAAAAGGTGTGATGGTATGTATGTATGTACTAAATTACTCCTATGGCATAAGACGGATAAGAAGAACTTCAAATACCCATTCGCTTTAATCCAAACCCTTTCAAGCAGAGCTTGGTTTCAGAACTACCCAAAATAAAGTGTTAGTATCTGAAGTCTACTTATTTGTAAGAAGTTCACATTTTCTTGTGATGACTTGCTACTCGATGAATGGCGAGCTCTGACGTTAGTAGGAACAAGTTCAGAGGAGGAACATGTATTCTTGCTAAAAAAAACTTACATACTAAAACACTTAAGGTCCCATCGCATCTGGCCACTAGTTATTGTTTTGAGTGTTATAGTACAGAAGTGCTTGAGCTACACTTGGTAATTTTTGCGTATACAGAATACTGGACCAAAAAAAAACTATGGTTGACTTGTTTTTGCATAAACTTGATAAGTTGCTAAATTTTGCTACTGATGAGTTTAAGAAAAAGAAAATTGTAATTTGCGGAGACTGGAATAAATATATTATAAAAACTAGCTAATTATAATTTCCAAGCCCATATTAGCAATCCAACACGGATTAATGCTTGCTTGGACCAAATATCAACATAAAAAACGTTAAAACTGCTATACATGTCCTAGGTCTCTCAGACCATGAAACTGCACTGCATTAACTATTAAGGCAAACAAACAAAGAGCATTTATGACTTGGTTTGAGTTTAGACGCGATTTTTGCAACGCTAACATGAAGAAATTTTGTCGCAGAGTCTCGTCGCTTTCTTTTGCCGATGTCTATGAGTCCAAAGTGTTAGCAAAAGCGTTTGAGATATTTTATGATTTGATTTGCCTTCAATCTCTTTAACCTATGTTTTCCGATTATGGAGGTTAAAGTAAACAACAGGCCATCTAATTTAAAATGGTTGACGAAGGGCTTAAGAAAATCTAGTAAGGTTAAACGGTCGCTTTACATGGCTTATAGGAATTCAGGCAGGGATAAAAGCTTAAACAAGAGAAAGTATGTCAAGTACAATAAGGTCTTTAAAAAATGTGTTCACGTCTCTCACAAACTTACCAATTCTAAATTATTCGTAAAGAAAAACATTCCTCTAAAGCTATCTGGAAAACAATTTCTTCAACTACATCCGGAAATTGTGTGGGTAAATCCGACATAGGTACAATTGATTTTAATAATATTACATTTAGTCATCCAATTGACGTTTGTGAGACATTTAATAATTATTTTATCAATTTAACGGAAAGCAAAAATGCAGACATTCGTAATAAGTACACCTCTTTGACATCAAATAAGAACAGTTTTCTGACATTTGATAGCAATAAGAACCCTGATACCATATTTTTACGTCCGGTAGATGCAAAAGAGTTATACAACATTATCATGTCTCTCAAAGACAAAAGATGCAGTGGATATGATGATATCACGACTGGTGCCGTGAAGTCAATTGCATTGTGGATATGTCACCCTCTAGCGCATATTATAAACTTGTCGTTTGCGGAGGGAACTTTCCCGTGTCAACTAAAAAAAGTTATTGTTAAGCCCTTGTTCAAAAAAGGTTATAAATCCGACACAAACAATAAAATTATTCCCATACTGTCGAAAATATTTGAAAAAGCTATGCTCATCAGACTACAGGACTTCTTAACAAAACATGGCATACTACATGACCAACAGTACGGTTTTCGAAAGGGAAGCTCAACAACTCTTGCTTGCTTTAACCTAGTAAAGCTGATCACAGACAGTACAAAAGATGGGCAACCTGTAGTATCACTCTTCTTAGACATGAGCAAGGCTTTCGATTTCGTTAACCACTCGAAACTTCTTCACAAATCAGATTTTTACGGCGTCAGAAGTAATTAAAATAATTGGCTGTCGAGTTCCCTTAAAAAATAGGGAGCAGTGCACTGAGGTCTCAAAAATTACTACGCGCAATAATAAGGTCCTAATGAAACAAACATTTCGCTCTGCACCCCTTTTGAGTAACACGGCCGTCCCTCAAGGCAGCATAGTCGGTCCACTGCTCTTTTTGATTTACATCAATGACCTCCCAATAGCCACTTCTCAAAAATGTATTCTCTTTACCGATGATACTACAATAGTGGTGAGGTGTGAAAGAGAAAAGACTCAAGAGTCTATAAATAGAGCCCTATCTGAAGTCACCCACTAAATGGAACTTAACAATTTGAACCTACACATATCAAAAACCAAAATTGTTCAGTTTAACTCCTACAATACAAGTTCAATACCCATAAATATAATTCATTATAATAAAAACGTCGAAGAGGTAGAAAATGTAAAATTTTTGGGAATACACACAGATAAGACACCTAAATTGGAAAATTCATGTTGACGAGTTGTGTCAGAAACTTGAGGGCTACGAACTTGAGAAAAGAATAAGACAAACAGTCTCCAAAGAAGCCGCTTTGATGGCATACCACGGCTTTGTGTCATCCCTTATCAGCTACGGGATCATCATATGGGTTAACTTAGTTGAAATGGAGAGTTTTCAAGGTGCAGAAGCGTTGCGTGAGGGTGATAAACAAGGCATGGTTCCTCGATTCATGCAGACCCCTTTTCTAAGCATGCAATATTCTGCCTTGTATCGACTTAAGAGACCTATGTCTATTCGTGAAAACCTATCCCAACTTCTTTACTAAACGTAATGCGGTCTACGCCAGACAAAAAAGAGAAAGGTTCAAGAACTTACTCTATCAACCCCCTGTCCGAAAGTATATTTATGACAAAAATGTTTTTAATATGTGCGTAACCGTACATGGTTACGCACATATATATAATTTACTTCCCGATGACCTGAAACTACATAAAGGTAACAAATTCAAAAAACAATTAAATTAAAATTAAATTAAATTAAATTAAAAATGTGTTTATTACTTCCCAACAGATACAAAAAATAGTTATAAATTAATTAATTCAGTGACTGGCTCCTAATCAATTGCTTTTATGATAATAAAGAATATACTTCCTACTGCAATAAGTGTAAAAAATGATATATTTATTTTGTTTTTTAATAATGTAATATTTATAGTATAATTTAATAATTAACAGTGCTAATGCTGAGTAATTAATTTTAAATTTCATAAAATATAATTTAATTGAATATTTGCGCGTCTGCTTGCAGACTGAATACTTTATGACATAGGTAGGTGTTATTGTTAAGACCTTATTTGTAACTCTGTATTCTTGCAAATAAATGATTTGATTGATTGATTGATAGTGCAGTAAATCAGCAAATTTTGCATCATTATTAATTTGCCATGAATCCAGGAAAAAACACGTATGGGAACACTAAGCGAGTTTATGGCGACATGAGATCGCAATGTTTAAAAATTATTAAATATTAACTACCTGCTAGATCTAAAAAATACTCAAATTAGTTTCTCAAAACACCTAAAACTTTGTGTATTTTCAACCAATCACGTAAAAGGACGTTTAAACGATCCAATAGGTTTCGATTGTGAGATGTCAATTTGATTACCATCAAGACTCCATGGGGATATGAACCTTAATGTACTCTTTACGTACGTATCTAGGGTCAAATGAAGGTGAAACTTATTTAATTAAAAATAGGTCCTTTGCTTTTAAAAATGTTTTTTTATTAAATAGATATGGTTAAAAACACAAATAAGTACCTCGAAATGGTTTTCGATAAGATGACATGTTTGATTCTTTTTCCCATAGCCAACCAATCCCATTACCAAGCTTGCCACAAATAATTAAAAAGAATAAAGCTGAAAAGAATAAAATGAAAAATTAAACTTTTTATAACGTTAAAAATAAGTTTAGTTATATTTTATTACTGCAAGGCGCAAGCAAAATAAAATAACATCGTGCGTGGATTTTTTTTTGCGCATAGATCGACAGCGACAGCAGCGCCACTTCGAACATTCAAGAAAAGCAAAATCTGACTTGCTGAGTGGAACAACATGCGTGCCTACGTACGTAACAAAAGATACGAAATTGTACTCTGTGGAATCTATGGATCTTTCTCTTTCTCAATGAACGCTCTCGCTCCTCGCATATTTGTGATTTTGAGTGGAATTTGATTTTTGAATCGTTTGTTGTGTTATTAAGTCAGTGCCCGCCCTTATGTGTAATAAATGTTGTCAGTCACAATCAACACCACAATGGGCTACAGTATATTAACCGTTATGGATGCAACGCTACTTGGAACAACATCGCAAGCGCTGACTGCCTTCAGACTGCGATGACCATAAGCGACAGCGGGAATCATGATCGCCAATTTACCGCTTCTTTTCGCAAACGGCAACCCAACTGCTCTCGCGAAGATCACCGCTAAAGAGTTAGAAAAGTTCATAACATTTATGGTGACATGTTCCTGGGGTCATGATACTGCCAAAGACATCCGCCAACCTCCGTGGTGGCCGGACGACGTCGCGTTCTCGCACCCGTTTGTGCGGCCGCCCGAGGTGCCTAAGGACTGGGCGAGGAGGTTGAAGAACCTCGTGAAAAAATGCTACAGCTATCACAAGAGTAACTTCTTGCTGGTGTTCTCAGCTCAGCTGGAGCGGTACTCTCATGACCTTCTGCGGTATGTAGACAACCATGACCACACAACATCTCTCTACCACAGGCTCAATGGCACCCTTCTTGTCACATTCAGAAATGAAAACATCCTCTATGACCGAGTGGGATCACCAGAGATTGAGGAGCCACAGGTGAGAGCAGCTGATATTTATTTGTGTGACAGTTGTGACAGTCATTTTGACAATCTAGAAGTGTTGAGAGCACATGAGAGGCTGTGTAATAATGAGGAACTGCCATCCAGCGCTTGCAGCGGTGGGTTACCTGAGTTTCTCTCTGCTCTAAAACTCCAGTCAGTAAATGACAAGGGAGATTCTCTACCAAGTAACAAATCAAATGAGGCTCGACCCAAAAATATTAGAACCGCTGCCAATATAGACCGTGGGCCGCCTTATCCATTCTCATCCTTAGCTTATAGGCGAAATGCTAAATCAAATGGAAAAAGAGACAGCAGCTTTTCTAGGGAAAGAATTGAGAGATACTGCTGCACCCCCATATCCATTAGTAAAACTTTAGCTAGCAAAAGTAAAAATCAACAATTTCCAATCCGGTACAGAAGGCCCATTGACTACTGGCATAGGAAGCACACATTTCCACATCAGAGGAAAAAGAAACTACTAGATGTCAAAGGACAGCTGCTCCTACTCAAGTGCAGACCCATCTCTGTAAATGTAGAGAGAATGTCTCAGGACAGCATGGAAGAATATATTGAACATTTGAAAAAGGAAGCCGAAAGGGTGAGAGCTGATGAGAAGGATAAGGATATCATATTTGTAGACTGCGACAAACATCAGTATGTGGAGAAACTGAGCTCAGACCCACTGAAGCGCATTGATGTGGACTGTGAAGTGATTGATCTGTGTTCGGACGATGAGAGCCCCGTTGTGAATGAGAACTGCGACCCGCGTGCAGGCGTGACGTGCGTGATGCGCGGCGGCGCGGTACTGCGCCGCACGGCGGCCACGCCGCTGCTGCTGCCGGCAGAGCCCTGCGGCGCGCGTCAGCGCCCTCTCCCCTCCGCCGTGCTCCAACCACACCCCGTCATCCTAATCGCGCACACGCTGAACAACCTACAGACTATATCCCTAGATTGATTTTAAATTAATTTAACGTAATAGGTTTACTGATTATTTATTATTCTTTACTGATTAAACATTTTAATATTCAATATAATGTTTCATTTCAGACTCTTGTGTAAGATTTTGGTAATGTTTCACAAAATGGCTGATAATTTCCTTTTTTATATTTTATGTTTTAAATTTCTGATTCTTTCTTGCTAAAATTTCATGAAGTGACTGCCCGAGTACAATCTTTTGTCTGAAGGATATTTTGCTATCTACAGTTGCAAATTAAATTTAATTAGGGCCTAAAATATGTGTTCCACATTTCTCTTTGTCATAAAAATGCAATGCAGAGTGTAAAATATCTTCAATTTATCGCATCTATGCGTGCCATAAACTGCGGTTAGAAACACGCGACGAGGCGGGCGGTAAGCGATTTTGCAAATTTCTCTGCATGCCGCCACTTTTCTGCGCACTGTCTCATTATCATCGCTTGATTGTAGCCGCGGCCTTATGACACCTTTTTATTTGTATGAGCTTCTAACATTTTAGCGTTTTCAGCTTATTTTGTTCGCTTGGAATTTGTAAATTATAACGAGAATCTATGATTGAGTTTTGCTTGCAACTAAGAGCGATTAATAATGTCCTATTCGTAAAAATTATAGCTGCCGTTGCAAATGAAACATAGTCTTATATTCCGAGTTGTTAGGTTTAATGTTCTTTGCGTCCACAAACTAAGCAAAAAACGCTAGGAGGGGAGGCTAGCCAGCCACCGCGGACTGTTGACAACAAGATGGCGCCCAAGTGTAACAAAATGGCTGACTAAGGTAACCTGATACTCGGTCTGCTGTGATATTTTGTATTATTATGCCATTTCAGCATGTAAACTTAGATTTTAAGTAGTATAATTTTATGTTTTATATTTAGTTTTTAATTTACGTTTACATATATACTCGAAGAATCCTGTTCATAAAAAATTGTAAGTATGTATATTTAAGACCACAACTAACTTGGACTTAAATTAAAATGTTTCATTATATTTCTTGTCTTTTGCAGTATCCTTTACCCAGACCCTTCATATTCTAAGTGTTTATTTATTTCATAAATCGGGTATATTTTCTGTGATCTTTATTCTTTACAAGCCAAGTGGTTCACCCACCGCGCTTCAGCGAAGTCATACGTAGGCATGTCGTGGACGTGGGCGGCTTTTTTATGTTCCTTTTTTTTATTCACCTAGTCGAGACGCACGCGCAACAAAGCGATGCCCCAAACCAGGAGTGCGTGGACTTTTTATAATTGGAGTCGATTGAGTAGTTGAAGAGATATTACATTGAAACCATATTGTCAGGGTAGTCAGGCACAGCATAGGTACCCAACGAGCGATTTTCACAACCTAATGGAATGGCATTCTTGGACATTCAAATAGAAAACAAAGGAATTGTATTTTGAAGAATATCCTTAAAAAATAGCATTATAGAGTTATCTACCAGATGAGTGTAAAGTTTAATAACTGGATCGAAACATTGTAAACTAAATCATCAGTCAAACTTCTAGTCCACTTTGAAGTTGTCACCACGAGTCAACACATTAATAGGTAGGTATTGCGCATAGGGATGGCGATTCTTTCCGAAAAAAATCGTTTTTTAAATCGATCTGAATCGTGAGCTGATGTATCGATTTATAAAAAAATCGAGTTCTAAAAGATCGATTTCTAAAAAAGGGTTTTTTTTGAAAGTTTTAATTATCCATTTTATGAAAAACAAGAAAGATATGATAAAATGATCTCTTATCAATAAAATAAGTATAATTAGAATTTTAGAAAATTTTGGGAAATCGATAATAACAATCATTTTTATTACCATATAAAAGTCAGATCAGGTATGAAAGAAGACATTTAATTTTAAAATTAAAACTTACATGAAAAAGTGTTTTTTTAAATTATTTTGGTAGCCGAAACAAAAAAAAATCGAATGGCGATTTTCAAGGGTGAAACATTCACTGAATCGCATCAGCACTGCATATCGATTTGAAAATCGATATTTCGATTCTTTGATCTATCTAAGATCGCCATCCCTAATTGCGCATGCGCGAAACAACTTCAGAGTGGAGAAGTTTGACGCTAACTAAACTAAACATACATAAATGAAGCTTATTTAAGCCTAATGGAGCTTATATAAGCTGAAATGACGCGTTCCTCCACTGCATTCACGCACGAATATAAATCTTTACTAATTATTATAAAGCTGAAGAGTTTGTTTGTTTGCTTGAACGCGCTTATCTCAGGAACTACTGGGCCGATTTGAAAAATTATTTAAGAGTTAGATAGCCCATTTATCGAGTAAGGCTATAGGCTATATATCATCATTCCCCGAGGATGAAGTCACGGGCAGAAGCTAGTTTTAAATATGAGCGCCATACAAATTAAAACATGCCACTGTAATTGGCTAATTGGTCGTTATGTAGCCGGTTAAACTCGAACCTAGCAGCACTTGTCGTTCGCAAAAGTACACACGGCACATCTTATCAACTAAAGAAGTAGTGTGGCGCGTCATTTCCAATTAGACAAGCTCTACCTACCCATGAGTAGGTACTTTACACATCTGCTAACTGCTCCTCAGCATATAGTATGCTTATTCTGTGTCCTCAGTGAATTTGAGGTTGTTTATAATTAAGTGCATATCTAGAACCGCAAGGATAGTTTTCAGAACCAAGCACTTAAACCTGACCTTTCTCATCATCAGCTTACGATAGTCTACTGCTGGCTATTGACTAGCCAGCTTAGGTCCTCTCCAGAGCAGGACGTCGTGCCCTGTCGTCCTTTCGACGCACCCACTTCCCTGCCAGCGACCTTTCGAAAGACATCGCTGCACCTGACCGGAGGACGCCCCAACACTACAGTTATCGATGAGCGGTCTTGAGTTTACAGGTAATACCAGTGCCTCTTATGTGAGCATCAGTGTCGCGGCCAGTCGCACTGTTGAGAGTGTTTTTGTCGAACTTCGTTGCAATTTTCGTCATGATGAATTTTGTTTTTGGCTGGTTCTGTCTAGTAGGTTAGGTTAGGTTAACCCACCTACTTCTTTTTAAAAATTCAGAGCGCATTTAGTAGTGACTCTGGGTGATCATCTAAGTATAGGAAAGAGGCGCGAGCGGTCCTTCTGTGAACTCGGTCTTTATTTTGTGTTATTATTAAGTAGATAAAAAAAATAGGACTTCCGGCCGATGGGGAATTGTGGAACATTTCTTCGAGGGATGCTTCACGAAGCCAAAACAGTATTGTCTAAAAGTAAAAGTAAAAGTAAAAAATATCTTCATTCATATAGACCTATAAAAAGTACTTAGGACAAGTTAAATATAAAAAAATATATAGCAAAAATATACTAAATAAAAATTTACTTACATAAAATAATACTATAATCATAATTAAACATAATGTTACTCTACCACCGGTTCGGAGGTTGTTTCCGATCGAGAAGACTCCGGCAAGAAACTCGATGGTTACTCTTTTCAAACAAAAAGAAAACTTTTAGCAGCGGAACGTGCCAACAGGTCTGTACTTAAGGTCATGCTCAGAAAACCGTACAGATACCCTACAGCGGAACTTTACAAAGAAGCCCATGTCTTATCTTTGCGCCAGCTATTTATTTTAAGAACAAGTCTTATTGCTCACAAACGTCTTATCCGCACCGAATACTTTAAGACTATTGAAAAAACGTGTTTTTAAAATCCCACTACCAACAGTAAACTCGCACTTCGCGAGTAGATTTGGCGACTCGATTAGAGCTCATGTGTAGATACAATGCAGTGGTAAGACAATGTAACATTAAAGAGTGCTCAGTTTTTGAAGCAAAATCTGTTTTAACTAGGTGGCTTCTGTCTTTAGATTATTTAAGTACTGAAGATCTGGTTATGTAACTGATGTTTTTTAGGTTTTTGAGTCTTTCATTTTTGGGAAACTTCTAATTTCATGTTATATCCCCTCCAAATTTAAAAAAATATATTTTTCGTTTGTAATTTAAAATTCATTGTAAACACAGGTTAATTATTTCTTTACTGGTACCCCAAGATACAGGCCCAGCCTAGTTTGGGGTCCTCTGTAAAATGCTCATCTGCCTCAACCTGCAATGCATGTATTTGATTTGATTTAATTTTGTTTGATTAACTGTTATTTTGTGCAATAAAGAAATATTATTATTAAGGATATTTTTTCTTTTCATAAGTCTCCCATTGCTGGGGGGTTGGTCATATTCGCGGGCTTGCGGCCAAAATGAAAATGCCTTTAGATTATTTATCAAGTGAGAGGAATTTGCGTACAATTCTACAAGTACTTATTTAAAATCGCAGCTTTTTGCAAAAGGAGAAACGAAAGAGGATGCATGTCCAGAGTTTTTAAGCTGTTGTGCAACGTTTTCGCTATGATTCCTGTAGACGAAACAATAATAGGTATAGTTTTGACGGTATCTACTCGCCATTGTGTCTTGACTTCGATGGCAAGGTCTGTATACTTGCTCAGTTTTTCAGTATGGGTCGATGAGAGGTTGTGTGTGTTAGGGGCGGCAATATCGATAAAGTAGACTGTTTTATTTTTTATATCATGTAGTGTTATATCGGGTCTATTGTGATGAATGGTTTTATCTGTTAAAATGGTTCTATCCCAATACATTTTACAGTCGGAGTTATTTAAAATTGTGTGTGGCTTGTATTTATAATAGGGTGTTTTTTCTGTAACAAGTTTATATTTGTATGCTAGGTACAAATTATTATTATTATTATTATTATTAATCTTGTTTAGAGACACGAAAATTGAATTGACAGGGTAAAATCATAACAAAAAAATGTGCAGAGGAGCAGATTATACCTAAGATGACCACAAATTCTTATCATTTAGGAAATCCTCTACACTAGGTATAATAACCTCGCTTCATTAACTTAGCTTTAATTTGTGACTTAAACTTGTGAAGAGACAGTTTAACAAGAGTTTGCGGAATCTCATTAAAATATTTTACACATTTACCAACAAATGATTTCCCTACCTTATGCAGTCTTAGACTGGGAGTTACGAGCTTATTTTTATTCCTAGTATTGAGTTTATGAACATCACTATTTTTCTTGAAGTGATGCAAGTTTTTACGGACATATACTACATTATCATAAATAAATTGAGAGTACACAGTTAAAATATCTATCTCTTTGAATACTTCACGAAGCGAGTCGCGTGGTCTAAGGTTGTAAATGGAGCGGATGGCTCTTTTTTGAAGAACAAAGATGGTGTTGAGATCCGCTGCCGAGCCCCACAACTGTAGACCATACGACTTAACACTGTGAAAATGAAACTGAAGTAAACTAATCTTGCTGTTGCGATATCAGTCAGGAGACTTATTTTTTTAACAGCTTATGCTGTTGAACTAAGTCTTCCTGCCAGGGCAGAAATATGCGGGCCCCACTGTAACTTGGAATCGAGAGCAATTCCTAGAAATACAGTGGAATTCGTAATCTATAATGGCTCGTTATTCATGTTTATAATGGTATCGACCTGTCTTACATTGGGCATGGAAAATTTAATAAATTTAGTCTCCTTAGCATTAAGCTGTAAATTTATACTCGTGAACCAATGCAGTACCTGAGAGAGAGTATTATTTAAGTCGTCAATTGCTTTGTTACTTCTATCTACGTTAAAAATCAGAGAAGTATCATCAGCAAATAATACAATTCCCCTTTTATTTATTTGAATTCAACAATTTTTCAACAGCGTTTAAACAACGAAATAGACAATAACATTACTTGAACATAAGCCAATTAAAGAAACATACTTTGTTACCTAAAATATTGACAATAGTACGTTAACAATAGTACGTACCTAGGTAATTTTTCAAGTTACAAATGAGAGACACAAATTGAATTGAATATCGCAAGATAACGTGCAGTGTGAGTGTAGGGTGTGCTTGTGTGTAATGTGTGTATACATGCGTATTGTCATGCGTGGTTGGTTTACATGGATGCTTGAAATGAGTAGTGATAGTAGTAGAAATTAATTGATATATATATATATATATATATATATATATATATATGTATATATATATATATATGTGTATATATATATATGTATATATATATAATATGATATGATGAATAAATTACTTACTAGACTTCGATTTATGAACTGCAGCTTTAAATACAGCTTTAGATGTTGTAAATATATCGATGTCAGAAAAGAACTTGTAGGTTTTAGGCAATCTCACAGTCATATCATTCGCCTCGTAATTACGTACGTACGCACAAAAGGTATGTGAAAAAGTTGTGTGTGACGAGTTCTCTTCGAAGGAGTGTTCAAGTTCAGTAATCTGTTTGATAACTCAACACAATCAAGCTTAACCGAACATATATCATGGAAGATAGCCATATCCTGCAAACGACGTCTAGTACCCAGGGCCATGAGACCATGTTCCTGGCATGATTCAGAGTAATCGCTAGTTTTAATATTTTTCCAAAAGTTTAGATTCTTAACAAACTTCATCTGAAGGCGCTCTAATGAATGTTCATGAGTTAGATATGTATTGCGGATTCCAGACGGTACAACAATATTCAAGAATACTTCTAACATAAGCATAATAAAATACCTTAATGCATGAAATGTCAGTAAAATCGCGAGAGATCCTTATAATAAAACCCAAGTTTTTGTATGCTTTAGTTGCTATATTTTCGTAATGATTATTATACGTAAGTTTTGAGTCCAAAAAATACCTAAATCTTTCACGTAATGCACTTTGCTCAAAATAACGTTATTCAGTTTGTAGTCGCAATTTACTGGGTTCTTGCACCTAGTGAACCGAATATGTACGCATTTAGCTACATTAACAGTAATTTTGTTAGTGATGTAATACTCTGAAAGTCTATCCAGATGCTCTTGCAGTCTCAGGGAATTCTCGACTGAATTTACCTTCATGTAGTTTTTTGTGTCATCAGCGTAAAGTAAAAACGTTGCATGTTGAAAGCACCTACCAATGTCACTAAAATGAGCTATATACTAGGTCACATACCTAGGTCTTTAACAAAATAAGGCAGGTCATTTATATAGATCAAAAACAGCAGAGGACCCAATATTGATCCCTGGGGCACGTCCAGACGTATGGTGGCACCGGAAGAGTTCGTACCATTGATACTCACTTTTTGTATTCTATCAGTGAGGTAAGATTCTATAAGGCTAAGCGAAATATTAGAAACACCGTAATGTCTCAGCTTAATCAGTAGGATTTCATGATCTACGCAGTCAAATGCTTTTAACAAATCACAAAAAACTCCTATTGCATCTTGCTTGCCTTCCCACGCATCAAATATGTGTTTGATGAGCGCAACACCTGCATCGGTTGTATTCCTATTTTTAGTGAATTCAAATTGATTTCTATGTAATAATTTATTCAGAGCAAAGTGAGAGAGTAATTGATTCAATATTATTTGAAATGTCTTTTTCGAAAAATAAATTAAATAAATAAATAGGTATGCGCCAGACAACACACCTCTTGGAGTGATCTCGAAGTAGGGATTAATATCCCTGTGTTACGAGGTACCATACAAAGAAATAAGCCAGGAGTGTCTCCCAGCACACCCAGACCGGACACAATTCAGAAAAGATAGTTTCCTGAATTGACCCGACCGGGAATCGAACCCGGGACACTACGGAAATCGAATCGAGAAACCGTGCTACAGCGCAGTACGCCAATCGTGTCGTCATAATGTAGGTAAGTAAACTGAAACGCGTACCTACCTACTTCGGCTACAGGTAATGAGAGAATGGTGCAGCAGCGCAGACGACAAACTTTTTGTACGATCGAGTCTGCGGCGCACGAACATAATCAACATGGAATATGATTTAAAAGCAAAGTGCAGACTCGGATCGCCCAGAAAGACGTCTGCGCTGCATATATAAACAAAATGTCTTTCACCACTTGATGCTTTCTTACTTCACTTGCTTTGAGCAGCGTACTTGAAGAGTCTAGTTCAAGCTGACTTTAGTGTTTCGTTCTATAGCGTATGAAATTTTAACTGTTTACGGGATCGAAATAAAGTAGTCTCTATCCTCAGTTACTTTTTTATTTATTAGGAAAAAACATACATTCCAGCAAATATATCTCTATGGAATTAGATGTCCTCATTGCTTATTCTGTGGTGTGAGTTAAGCGGCCTGCGGCTCTCTTCGTCCGAGCCATAGATAACATCTTCGTCCGAGTCGTTGATCATGGAGAATGCGGGGTTGTCTTTGGTTATGGCCGTTTCTGCGAACAAAAAGCGCAAATTAAATTTGAAGATAGCTTCGCCTCTTCGCCTGTAGGTAGTTACCTACTTCGCACATGACCTATGACCTCTGCAACGTCGTCGTTATGCAAATATTTTGGCTGTATTTTTTACAAACAGGTCTCACATCTAGTGACTTTATACATAAATAATATTGTTCTTAGTTTACGATCCATTCTCATCATATTTTCATATGTTTGGGAACAAACTACACCACAAATTAAACCACTTTTCTGTCCTCGTTCATATACAACAAGATCACGAAACTCTGTGACATTAAGACTTCCACTGTTAAACAGGCCAAGGTCACTATCACCCAAAAACTGCTTTCCCTGACACACAACCAAACAGAAGGACTTGCAAAGCCCACAATTTTATTTAAAAAATATTTTGTAATATCATGAAAAAAAAATGTGTAGGAACTGATTTACGTAGCTGGTTTTTTTACTATGTATGTATAATATTTATATGTATATTTATTAATTGTATTTATTTAGTGTTTTGTCATAAGTTATTTTTATTTTAATTTTTTTTTACCCCATCCTTTTTTTTTTGTTTTTTTTGTTTCTTTTTTTTTTTCACCTGCTACAATTATTTAATCTTGCAAACGGTTCTGTCGTTGCCTTAACCTGTCATCGATCGGGTGCCCACGACACAGGAATATCCTAGTGTGGGACCCACAATAAATAGCTATTACCTATTGTTACAGTGTTTGTTTATGTTTTAAAATTAATGTTATTTAGTATAAATGCAAAATTGTAACACCTTACTGTTTATTAAAATTATTTGTATTTGTATTTGTAAACGCGACGCGACCGGGGCACGTGCGGTATCGGAGCGACACCACAAAGTTACCTATATAACTTATATAAGCAATATTTTTGAATACGGACTTGTGTATGATCTTACATAGAAGGGAAGGTTGACTGTGAACACGTACCGTGTATGGAGCCTCCTCCAGGCGAGAAGAGATAGGCGAGTATGTACATGTTGAAGTTGAACAGGCCGTAAAGCGCCATGAAGGGCGCGGAGGTATCGTAGTGGACCCTCGGCTGCGAGGCCCAGTGGTCCTGCAGCGCCGCGGGGCCCCAGCCCTGGGCCGCCAGCAGCGCTGTCAGGAGCGTCACTGTGGCTACCACTATTGACAGGCAGCGGAGCCGAATGTCTGAAAGTAAATGAAAAATGTAGGATGGCTTATTACGCTTCAACACCTTCACTCTGTGGTAATTTTATTGTATTTATTACAAATACCGCTAAGTACTGAATCATCTACAGCCCGTATACGTCCACCGCTGAACATAAGCCTTCTTTAGAGAGCGCTACCACACACGGTTGCCATTTCACGAAATTAAACGAAGACAGTATTTGAGACATAAGTCATTGCTAAGAAATATAGAATATAGCTGTCCGTTAGCGGCTTCGACTGTCTTTTCCGCCAAAATATAGCCTAAATTAAAAATATATAGTTTATGTCACTCTCTGATAATGTAGCTTCAGGTGCGCATTGTCTTACATATTTTTTCAACTCCTATCCTATCATCGGAGGTACGAAACTATTTCTCATACCATTTAAAATCTTAATGATCATTCTTCATAAAAAAATGTAAAACTGGATATTGAAATCTATAATCATTGAAATTCATAACACTAATTATACACTTAGTTTTTACTAATATTTGTTTTCATATATTTGTTTATACTAATGATCGAATCTCATATTAATTGAAATAAATAACTATGATAGTCTTACTTCAATGTTTTTTATTCTAATATTTGTTTTTATAATTTTCTTAATCATACCTAAGTGTTTTTATCCATATTATTAAAAATCATAATGTCTATATTACATTTAACATTTGTTTTATACTAATATATTCCTTCGACTCCACTGAAAATCAAATTGCTACTAGAAACGACATGCTACCAGACAAGTAGGTTAGGTTAGGTTAAAACTGTGACCCCAACAACGTAGGGGCAGCGGCCGGCGAAGCGCCAGAAACTATTTTTTGATGGAAAAGTAAGTTAAGTTAAAAATGCGACTCCACTTTAAATTAAATCGATACCAGAAACGAGATGCTACCAGACAAATAGGTTAGGTTAGAACTGTAAAGCCAGAAACTAATTTTTGATAGGAAAGTAGACAGACACACCGACAGATACGTCAAACTTATAAAACCCCTCTTATTCTTGGTCGAAGGTTAAAAGTAATAGATTTAAGACTGATCCTTTCCTTCAATGAAACGAAATTTTTGATAGAAAAGTAAGCTATTCTGACCAACGACGTTATGAGTTGAAATATGTTCTTAGTAACAACATTATTAATTAAAACAATATGATCATGTTATGAAGAAAAAATATCTGAAAAAATAAAAAATAAACTGATTAGTGGTAGTAACAGTATTAATAAAAAAAATATGATCACTAACTGCTATGAGCTCCGTTGGTAGTAAGTAATAAAAAATTATGAATAAAAAAGTATGAAAAATCAAATTATGAAGAGTGATTATTATGAACATAAAAAGGTAGTAAGTAAGACAAAAAATAGGATTTACAATTTTATGTGAGCCAATATGGACCGTGTTCGTAGCTTTGTATGAATTAGTGAAAGAAGTTTTAAAATCGGTCCAGTTGTTTCGGAGCCTATTCAATACAAACAAACAAACAAACCTTTTCATTACTCATACACGGAAAGTACGCTTGAAGTTGCCTGAGGATAGGGTTGAAAGCTTCACTTTCAGCCCTAGGGCTGTAAAGTTTTTTTCAGCTCTAGGGCTGAAAGTAAATAACTGTCAAATGTCACCTTCTATTTTGACATTCCTTTTGCGGCAAGTCGATGTATTCTATTCAGCCACATAAATTAATTATTTATATATATTTACATTATAAATTACATTCATAAATTACCTACCAAGGACTTCAAAAGATTGCCCGGATGAAGAGATTGTTCTATCACCAACATTTACTCAAGATGCTCAAGTTTCACAAAAAATATCAACTATCAACATCCCAGGAAGTAATCTCTCTCTCTCGTTTAACAATTGCTCTAATTTTAATATAAACTTTAGATAGAAATATCACCAACTTTGTTGTAGGTAATGTTTTAATAAAATTTTGTTGGTTGAACTTTTGTATCTGATTTTTATTTACTTTCCTATTCGTAATGAAAAGCAGAGTGTTTACCACGGAAGAAAGACCTTTTCAATGCCCTCGAACTATTAGCGCTCTCGCTACGCTCGCGCGCCAAACCATCTCGTGCATTGAAACGGTAACTTTCTCACCTTGTGTAACAATCTACTATTCCTATTCATAATATTAGTATAGATAGACAACCGATTTCATTTAATTTACACAATTTACCAATGTGATGATAACGAATCACGACAAAATATCATGTTCTAGGTACAGGAAAATAAATATCCTACTTAGCGCGACTTTTAATTCAAATTATGACTATAGGTACTTATTTACTAAAAGAATATTTCCCTGTTAAAAGTATGACTTCATCAGACCTCTTTGCAAAAATTATACTCGCGTTCAAAACTTCCAAGCTCTTGGTTTGGGCGTTTATCGCTCTCGTATAGGGCGATTTAGCGATTCATTTCGACCCATCCTGATACTCGCCAAGTGAGTTCGACGAGGCAGCATTTTAGCTGTAGTTGCCTTGCGATGCGGTGACGCGCCTCGTGTTCAGAGTGGTTCAGTCCGTCGCACTGTGCTGCGTGCGCCGCGCTTCTGGTGCGGGGAGGCAAACTGAATATTGCCGCGCTAATATACGCAAGTTCGGAGCGGTGAGCGTCTAGCCGCAGATGGAGCCATCTGCGATCTGCGACAGCTCTGACTCATAGTGCAGGCGTGGTCCCAAACGTGCATGAGCAATATGCACTTGGAATGTGAACTGCACGGGAATCTTCGTATTCCTTTTGCTTGTGGACAAGTCTACACGTTTTTAAAATACTGCTCCTTAGACTTGTTAGCACGCAGTGAGACTGACCGTGTTGTCAGTCGTTGGCTATTTGGTAGGTCACCAACTTTTAAAGATTCAGTAAAATAACAATACCTAATTGCTGTTACATTTTAGTTATTAGCTTAGAATAATAACGTATAGAAAGATAGTCTCCATACAACCGCCCCGTCAAAAATGAAGCACTAATCCGATCCTCACATGCGTAACTTTATCTTGCTTACGTGCAGCGCGATTTGACATTAAACATTGCGGAGCTGTAATGAACACTGCAAAGCGGTCCGTTTGGAGTCATTTATGGCTCCAAATAAGGTGCTTCAAAATGGGCGCGCGGACTTAGTTTCTATATGTAATTATTCTTAAGGTTATTAGCAATAATTTATTTTATTGCAGTTTTGCAGCTATTGAATTAACCTGCGGAAATCCTGCACGTAGTGTTATCGCTTGATGGGAAAACATCGATAGCTGTTGATAGTAGATAGTAAAAATAATGACTATTAAAAACAAGCCCAGACCCAGATGGATCTTAACTATCCCAAATAAGATATTAAGCTACATTTACACTCAGCAGCCCAGACAAGAAAGCTGAACTAAACTTGATGACTGATGAGCCTAATAAACAACCTAGAGAATGTTGGATTTTTTAACGGTTATCTTTCACCGGAGAGCTGAAAATTTCACGATGAATACTACTTGCCTAAACTCTAGGTTTCGACGCTCTCGATACTTTTGTCTTGAAAATGGAGTTATCTTGAAAAAGATCTATAGTTGCCTAGCAACAAAGACGAGTGACCTATCGTTAGCCAATTATAACAGATTTTGTCCTATTGTTTCTGCGTTTACGCTTTAGTTCCTGTTGAGAAATGGCTATTAGCAATGCGGCATTCAAGCCGCGTCACCGTGTTGAAACTAGGTCGAGGCCTAACCTATCTACAAACTATTGCAGCGTAGTGCTGACTCCAGCGGCTATTAGTTGTAGCCCCACTTGTATTTGAATATCAATTTGGTTAATTTTGCTAGTGCTCACACCTAAGGGTTTCCACCTTCGCAACATATTTTAAAATCACTATCTAGCTACTACTTTACCAGGTAAGACAAAATCCCCCACTGACTGGACTATAAATCAATTGATGGTCCAGATTGTTTGCGAGAATCGACCCGGAGCGAAAAAGTAAGAAGACTCCTTTGACACTAATTTGTAATGAACAAGTACCCTACTTATTACAATCTGAGAAATAACAACTTGATCCACAGGAGAAACCTTTCACGGTTCTTCGAATATATTCTGTACTTACCTAAAGATAGTGTTCTACCTGGTACCATCATTATTTCGTAATGTCACGTCATCGTCACGAATTCCGAAGTATTGATGAGTAATCACTTGAGATAAGGCCCTTTAACTGGAAATGATGAGTTAAGCTGACCACATAATGGTCAGTACACCAATTAAGTAATACGATGTAGGCTAAGTAAATATTCAACGCTAGATAAAATGGCTCTGTTAGGAAAATTACAAGAAACAAAAAGAACAAATGATATTTATGATGAACCTAAATTTCAAGTCCATGGACTCAATAATCATGATCTATAGATTCGGTCTAAACCTCGTGAACGATGACGAGGATACTAAATACGTATAAGTTTGAGATAGCAATTTAGTTATATATGAATAAAAGGTTGACAACGTCCACAGAACTGATGAACAGAAAAATAAACAGCGTGAGCAGGCCTCTCACCCGATGGACTTCGACGACCGACTTGGTGTAATGGTTAAGAAGTTGGCTACTACACCAGAGGTCGCGGGTTCGATCCCCGCACAGTACAAACATTTGTGTGCATGAACATGTCTGTTTGTACTGGTCTGGGTGTCTCCTATGTATAATAAGTATGTATTTACAAAAGAAAATGTATTTAAGTATGTTTATCCGTTGTCTAGTATCCCATAACACAAGCTTTAATTAGCTTACTTTGGGGCTAGATGGCGCTGTGTGGAATAATGTCCAGGGATATTTATTTATTTATATTTATTTACTGAAGGCCTGGTGCCGGTTGCGAGGAAAGCGTTTTATAAGGGATGGTTATGTCCAGCAGTGGACTTCCGAAGAGTGATGATGATGAAGTGGTTGAGAGGTGGATTCAGCAGAGAAACCCCAAGGTCAGTGCCCGAATGATAGGTGCTCCTAGACACTGCATAAAGTTTTGGGTTGAGCGTATTCTGCGTTTACTCAGTATAATACCGCTGTGAAAATCATTTGCGGATAAACAACAGTAGACGATAGGACAGAAAGATTAAGGAGGACATACTACCACATGGGCTTTCGTATTAAGACCAAGCCCGGATGATGTATTCACAATTTACAGGACATATCCTAGAAAGTTTTAAGTGGACATAATTCTCTACTCCTAGAACGTTATCATACTCGTACGATAGCTATAGAGCTGTAGTTATCTATTACGAAAGTAAATTAAGGACTTACCGAAAAAAGGCATATTTCTCAGGTCACTGTAGGCTTTGATGATGAGGATGAGTAAATAGAGGAAGTAGAAGGTAACCGCGCTGAAGAACATTATCTTCACAACCTGAAAGGAGTTATATTCTCGATTATGACGTTGGGTGTTAAGAAATTGAAATCCATTTGAATATTACATCTCATTAAAGCTGACTGCCCAGTGGAAGTTTGTCAGTTTTCTGTGCATTGATGTATAACAAACTACCGTAATTTTTACTACAATTGCACTATCTATCCCGTTATACGTCACGTTATCTTGTAGTTTCAAAGAAGAATCCATAAGTTTGTTTTATGTGAAGTGTTCTCGTAAACATAAGAAATATTTTTTTTACGTCTTGTAAGCTATATCCTTTTCTGTTTTATTGAAACAATACTTCATAGTCTACTATAATAATAACAGAATACGTTCGTACTACATACTCGATATGTAAAACAAACTGCTTAAAATACTCGAACCGTACTGATAAACGTAAGATGAATTTAGACCCAGTTCGAAACTGATGTTATCACTGACTGAACTACTCACGGGGTAATTTGGGTTCATCATATAGTTGAAAGTGGGGTCGTAGAAGGCGTAGTATTTCTGCCAAACCGTGACCACCATGGCCGGAGTCCACACCAGCGCTACCACTATTAGCTTGAACAGGTAGAACGATATGAAACCTCGCTCATTCTGAAACAAAGACATTCATGTCAGAGTCATCATTATAGGCTTAATATGAGTAGGATATCATCGAAAATAATTGATTGTGAAGATATACTACGAGAAACAAAGGCTTTGTTCTTTATTTGTAATGATGAGGACATCCATAGCAGATGTGTGGTCCTTCGAGCCGGATCAACAAAGTATATGAACAAAACATACAACCAGTGCTGCAGTGGCGTAGAAGGCAGGTGTATGGTACTGGCTGTTATTCATGAATCTAATGAACACATTTCGACATCTCCTTCCAACTGCCTTATCATTAAATCGCACCTGTCTAAGTCCATGGTACTGCGCTAGCCATGAAAGCATAACACACGCGAGAAACGCAGTCTGGAACACAGTATCCAAAAAAGGTGCGAAGCAGCTGCCCGACACCAAACGCAGGGGAAAGATTGGATCTGATAAAAAATAAATAGTAATGAAATGAAAAATCAACTTTTAGCTTGAATTTTAGCGGATTGACACAAAGTATAGAAATCTGTCGAGGGGGTTTGACAGATAGAAGTTACGTGATGACTGAATTAAATAACAAAAAAAAAGATTAATTTCTCGTCTCAGATTCTCTACGACTAGCAGGGATATATATTAAGAAAATGCAGAAGAGATTGACTCACCATTGTAGAGTAAAAGAAGCGGTAATAGGATAGACAACCACTTTTGCTCGATAGCCCAGTCGTGTGTCGAATATTTTCGAAGCGTATGAGCGAACCAACACTGAAAAAAAGCTTATTTAAATTTGTTTCTAGAAAATGGTAATAAAAGGAGGTATTTTTTGAAAACCTTTTACCTGACGACAATTATCAAGTAGATGTAAGATGTTCTTTAATATTATGATAACGGAATAAGGTACTTACGGCTATAGTAAATGTTGTTAGTAGAAAAATGAATCGGAACCACGTTTCCATTTGTGTAAAGGCCGGATTGTACGTTTTAAACTGCAAAACAATTTAACATACACGTATAAGTACGAGTATATTTCATTCATTATATTTATAACATTAGAAATAAGAAGCAGGGCTGCTAAAATGAATGACAATTTGCATTTGACGTTGCCACTTGCCATGACGATGACATACCCTGAGTATAACCTGGCAAAATTGAAAACCCTTTCCGCCACAACGTATTAGTAGGGATTATGTAACATTTTAGATTTGGTAGAGTTATAGTGACAGTATAAATGTGTTCGGATAAAAACCCCTGCTTCTTTTAGGTTTTTACATCGACAATATAGTTTGATGCAAGAGAAAATAATTTATTTAAGTAAAAAGCCTCATAAATTCTGAATTTACTTTACTTTAAATGAGAACAAGCTGACAAGTAGCCAGTTGACTGGCAAGTGTGACAGCTGCTATACGTAGACTTTAATAAATTAGGCATAAATCTTAAAAGTGATACCTAATGTTTATTGCACTTTTACCACAAAGTGTACCTTAACAAGAACCTTTTTTACTCCTGTCTAATGCTATAATGAATGGAGTTTATGTAAGTATTATTTGTGTCTTTAAATATTTTAGTATGGAAGAAACAAAAGAACATAACTATGGCTAAGTTCGCTGCTGCTAGAGATACAGTTGTAAATATGTTAATACCTAATCGGTTGGTATATAAAATGCAAATATGGTCTTTAGAAAATTAATATGGTGTGAAAAAAGACAGGACCACGCGAACGATATCAGGGGCAATAACTAGTAAAGGTAGACAAAATAGTTAGAACAAAATATATACAAAAGCAGTTGCCAGCTGGAGCACAATGAAATAAAGCGCCCGTATAGCGAGTTAACGCATTTGTTATTCAATTGATATGGCATTCCGCCATTGTTTCCAGTGCACTTAGGACACACAACATGTTTCACACTTAGTTAATCGCACAATGCAGTCAGTGTGTTTTAAGAGGTATTAAAATAAGCCTCTGTTGTTGATCAAAGCAAATGTGTTTTTGAATAGCACAATAATTAGGTTAGTTTGATCAATGGCATAAATTCTAGTTTTATTCTTAAATACAAACGAATTATTAACATGTAAGTAAAGTCTAGCTTTGTTTTAAAATTCATATTAGTTGTTTTTATTAAAATGCCTGTCAAAACATTATAGGATACCTACAACAGACGCAGGCTATCTATAGTACCCCAACATAATTGTTCAAAACCTCGATTTCACAATCTTGTCAGTTGTCTCTTTAACAACACACATTGGCGCTTATAGAGAAAAAGAGAGAAGTACTTTGAGACAAGATACTAACGTAGAAAATGATTTCCTGAATGAAATATCGCTTATGGAACTCCCGGAGTCCGTAGAAGCGAATGTTGAGTACGTAGTGAGTGTACTCGAGCGAGCCGAGGTGGAGCGCCATCACCTCCTCGCAGATCTGCTTCTTGCACTTTAAGTGTTGAGTTCTGCAAGGTACAATGTTAGGTCAACTGCTGTTGAAGTTTGATTTTTAGTCAATCGAGGTGACCGGAAATAGGTAAGCCTTTGGAACGTTGAGCTTTAATTTAAACACACTCAATACCGCTTACCATAGAGGTACACACACGATAAAAACCATCGAAATATAATAGACCCGCGTCTAGCTTT
Source organism: Udea olivalis (assembly GCA_947369235.1). Classification (NCBI taxonomy): domain Eukaryota; kingdom Metazoa; phylum Arthropoda; class Insecta; order Lepidoptera; family Crambidae; genus Udea; species Udea olivalis. The sequence continues at coordinate 2,886,751 of OX376347.1, forward strand.
ACCGTCGTATACAAAATTTTGTGCTATAGTTCGTTATATTTAACGGTGAATACTGTTCCAATGGGTGAGTTTGGTAGAACTAAGCGAACAAATAGACACGATTTCAGAAATAAGAAAAGGGAGATGATACATACCTATTAGTAGCTTCGCTTTCTGGTATTAGATTAATTGTTTTATGGTCACTTAAGACACCGTCTATTGATATACTTATCTGGAAACTCTTATCGAATATCTCTTCTGCAAAAAACAAAACGAACATAAATACGAGTAATATCACGAATGTCCGGAAGTAGCAAATTATGATTATATTGCCATCATATTCATCATGCCCACAGCCAATCACTACCTTTTACCACATAGCTTGTAGGTGTAGTGGGTAGGAGTCCTGCATAAAGCGCTAAAAGGCTCGCAGGACAACATGGATATCTGTACTGGGGTCTTATTACAATCCCTAATACCCAGTCAAGTTAATTCCCTAAACTGAGGTGAGCGAGTAATTTCGACGATTATACGAAATGCTCGCTACGCTCAGTTCAAGAAATTAACTTGACAAATTAAGGGATTGTAAGAAGGCCCCTGAATGAAGTTCAAGCTTACGACTCCGCTTAGCAGGTACTTCACAAGTCAGTCAAAATCAACTGATCATATACGTTTGTTTTAAAATTAAGACAGACAAATGTAACAGAAAGTAGCTTAGCACTTATGTACCGCCTCATAGTTGATTCTGACTGTAATCTATAGGTATTTTCCCTTATAATTTGACAACCTGGACAAATTGAATTGTATTTTTTGCACTATTCAATGCCCTATCTTAGATCTAAAGACAGGAACTGAAAACATCTCAGGTCTGTTAATAGCCGCGGTAGCTTATTTGGAAGAGCAGACGCCAGGATTGCAGAAGGCGCGGGTTCAAGTCCCGGACGATCCCGAAGTCCAAGGTTGATTTTGAAACCCATTAAAAATCAACGCCTGAGCCCATAAAGCCCAGGCTGAATGCTGAGTGAGGTCCATTTTTTGGGCATCGGGACACTGCTGTCTGATGGAATTGTCTTTTCTTATTGTTATTTTGTTGTGTGTTTTATGCCTACCACTTTTACTTTTTTATAAAATGTAACGATGTCCCAAAAGTTTATAAATGTTTTTAAATTTCTATTTTTTTTAGTCGCCTTCTTTAACGAGGACAACGTAGACTTGACAACGCAAAAGTGTTAAGCTACTTCGCAAAGTGTACCATCATCGTTATTTGTTAATATCTCTGCTAGCAGCCACAGCTGCTGGACCCTGGTGCCCAGCGGTGGGCTGCGCAGGTGGAAGGGGCCCTGGTAGATGGAGCTGGCGTTGGTCAACAGCGACGACGCGGCGATCGACGTCGTCATCGTTGGGGACGGGCCTGCAAAGAGTACGTAACCATTTTGAAAAGTCATATGCATAGTTTGAAAGTCAGTACAGACCATAGCTCTAGCGCAGAGGCACAGATTACTGAATATATACTACGTAACAGCTAAATAACACCATGGAAAATTATCAATTTTGTCATTTGTAAATGCGTCCTGTCATATGGCAGGCATTTATTGCCAGGGCTACCGATTTGGATGTCAGTACTTACATTACGTCGATTTGGATGTCAGTACTTACATTACGCCTTGCGTCAGTTTAACCGCAAGATTCGCGTACACAAACTGCTCTAGGCGGCTGTTGGCAACCAACTGCCAAATGCGTCTAGGAATACCCGGTGGCTGGTAGGTAATTATCGCGCACAAGAATATGGAGTGACAAAGGCCTGACATATTCATATTCCCAAAACTCGACAAAAAATAACGGTAACATAGACCACCGTTGAGTCTACCGTGGCCTCCTTGGTCCCACCTGGGCCACTTTGGGAACTGATGCTCCAGCTAGCGTAACAGTGTGCGTGCACTTTGTACCGTCCGTGTGTGCTGACGACTTACGTCGTGTTAATTCATAGCACTGAGAGCTTGGCCTAAATAATTCGAAAATTCTTTTTTTTTCACTTAATATACAATCTTACAAACTACATTTGAGGCCACTTTTTAGAAAAGTTTATTTACTTACTATTGCAATCACACACTTTAGCTAGAATTATGATGTTTTGTTTCATCTAAGTGCCCATAATAAATAGATGATGAAAATCTTACCTGCCAGTCCTATGAATACGCCCAAGCCAAAACAAGCAAAAAATGCTATAAATACCATCACAAATTCCCCTTTGTGCATAGAATATATTCTCATTTGAACAGACCTGAAAAGCGAAGTATGTACTTATAATCAAAACATTGAAAATATAATAAAAAATACAAATCGGCTAATTAACTTACCTTTCACAGCGGTCATGGTGATATGCAGGAGCAATGTATTTATTGAATTCACTAAACAAGTCACTAAATTGCGATAGCGTATTGCGAATCTTGTAATTCCAGCCACCTGAAGGCAAGTGGTACGAATATCCCACATTCGCCGAATCCATGGTTACTTATAAATTTTAGCTATACGACAACACTACAACACAACATATAATGTATATCTACTTGAAATAAATACACTTAACGTAAATTAATGTGTATAAAAACGTTTCAGCAACAAAACAGTTTGCCCCACATGTAGGCTTGTTTACAAGCAGATTATTGATTTTAGCGCGAAGGGGCTCGGTGCTGCCATTTTAACAAAGTTTGGAAATGGAGTGTGACGTGGCGTCCGATAAAACATAGAATCGAATATTGTTTTATAGAAAATAATAAGGCCTGGTATGCCATTAACTCCAGCAATATGTTAAACATTTTATCGGGAGTGCATACAAACTCTGTACTGTGGCAGTTGTCATTGTCAAACTTATCGATTCTGGCGGAAATTGATAACCGGTGAGAAAGACAACACTATTATGACTGTTTGGTCCTCATTTAAATATTAATAGTTTGCTTAGTTGTATTGTACTTATTCTATTTGTATGCCCTTACAGGTCCTGCTGAAATTAACACGATTTCTGGTGCCAGAATTCTCAATAGACCTTTTAAATATGCACTGTGAGGGTTTTTAAACAGATAATTAAAAGTTTTTTACATCATTTGTTCACCGCCAGTCTATTGCAGCTAAATCTTACTAAGAATACGTAGGTCACACTTAAAGTTTTTCGTAACTTAAAAAAACAACATGCTAAAACGAAAATATTATAATGTTTATTGCTTTTCAAAATACTCTCCTTTACATTTTAAACATTTTTTCATGCGATCGAACCATTTTTTAAAACAGGAGGACCACAGATCTGAAGGCATGTTTTCTACGTGCTGATGGAACGCTATCACTGCCTCTTCGGAGTTGGTAAAAGTGTAACCTCTCATCAAATCTTTGATTTTGGGGAAAATACAGAAATCACAGGGTGCTAGGTCGGGGCTATGCGCAGGATGGGTGACGAGTTGTACTTTTTCGGAAGCTAAAAATGACTTTGTTTTGTTGGCCGTAATTATAGAAGCGTAGTCATGATGTAGAACGCGACTTTTGGGTCGCCTTTCGCGAACTTTTTCTAACACCCTGGGTAAACAAATGGTAGAATACGGCATCAACACTCTTTTGATCTTCAAGTGGAACTGTACAGATGGGACTCGTAGCTGAGAAAAAAAACGCGATCATTATTTTACCAACGTTTCTCGCCTGCCTCACTTTTGTTGGCCTGTTCTTATTTTTAAACACCCATTCACAAGATTGTTTTTTTTTTCAGGTTCAAAACATAAATCCACGTTTCGTCTCCTGTGACAATGTCATAAACATTAGAATGTCCGTGGTCGTACTTCAGTAGCATCTGTGAGCACCATTCCACGCCAGCCCGCTTCTGTTCCGCTGTCAGTTCATGAGGGATCCAACGACAACAAAGTTTTCGAACTTTCAATTCTTCGTGTATATTTTTTTTGAATTTGGCTCATAACAATCCCCAATAGTCCTCAAATTGTCTCATAGGTAATCCGCGGGTTTTATTCAATTAGCCGCTTAACAGTAGCTAAATTATTTTCGTTGACGGCAGTTGAAGGCCGCCCTTCACGAAATTCGTCATGTAAAGAAACTTGACCTCTCTCAAATTCAGCAAACCATCGCTTCACGGTGCTCCAACAAGGTGCTTCTCTTCCAAAAGCATTTTGAAGACGAGCGGCACAGTCTTGCGGAGAGAGAGAACTTTTAAAATCATAAAAAATCATCGCTCTAAAATCTTTTCGACTTAATCCATTTTCGTTGCGTACGTAGAACTTTGATGTGCGATAAAAAACAATTGACAAATGATTTCCCGCCAATTGTTTTTTTTAATACTAAGAAGGTTGCAACGTTTAAAATAATATAACATTCGAAATTCAAATAGTATTAGCTAGAAGTGCAAAACTTTTAGTGTGCCCCATGTATCATCGCGTATTTATGTACAACATTCTGAGTGCCAACGCATACTAAAATTTGGGTCTATTTTTTTGGGAGCCTCCCCCGATCTTTGTGAAGGGCAGTTTTTCGATGTCTTCGGTTTTTGGAAAGAAGTTTTTGTACGTGTTACTTTTAGTCCATTTCGAGCATTGTTCGATGCAGTTGTTAGCGATCTATGTTGATTTGCAAATATACACCAAGGACTGTGTACCTCGTGATGCTAGCCCTAAGTCACAAGTGGAATAAAATATGTAACAGCCGCGGCAAGGAATTCCGTGCAGTATTATAAATACAGGCTTAAAACAGAAATTAGCCGAGTTAAAAATGAAAATGACAGTTTTATATTTTTCACCACGTCACGTTTGAAGTTTAAAGACTCTGGTCCGTAAAAACACCATAATATTATATTAACAGAGATTAAAACAACGAAATAAAGATTTATAAAATTTATTTTTGTTATAATTATATAGTAGTTTTTGACACATGCATGAAATTAATTTATGGTATACAAATAATATCAATACATTGGATATTTACTTACACTTAACTGGCCTAAATAATAAAGAAAATAGGAACTATTTCAATGTAATAACTCTAACGATCAAATATTTTTTTAGCAAAACTATAGCATTAAATAATTGTGATGTTTTGAAGTAGACACGTTTTTTCATAAATATATTATTGATTATCGCTAATTAAGAATACAAAAAGGATTTACTAATAAATATAAATAGTAATAATAATAAATCAATAATTAATCATTATCATCTCAATATCAATTCTAATACAAGTAATACAAGAGAGCTGAAATAGTTTCAAATATAAACAATGTCTGTATCATACAATTTCAACTATAAATATAGAAGATTAAAATTCAAATATGGTGTTATCACTACTATAAGTACCATCAATGTTACAATTATAAAATAATATTTTTCTTTAATGCACTACATACACTTTGGCTTGTACTTGACATTAATTTATACAATTTGAATATGCTTATTAATTAACGTTTTAATATCAATAAATAATAGTGATAATTTTCATTTAGCAAAAAAAAATTTTTCTTATCCCGTTGATGGAAATGAGATTTCTTATTATTTACTGCAGTTTTTATTACTTACATTTAAATATAAATTCATTAGTTTCACATTATAAGATAAATTATAGCTCTGCTTTAAAAATATAACACAGCGCACTGCGCAATAATTCGATGACAAATATACACTTATGAGTGCAATATTAATTTTAAATAAGATTATTCTTAATTATGTTTTTTCCGCATATCAAACACTTATATATCTATGTCAAATGTCTGTCATACTATTAGGCTTTAATCATATTAAAGCAGGAATACAACAGTATGGAATTTGACTAGAACACAAAGAAAATTAAACTAAGATCCTGAAAGATATGAGGTAAAAAATCTTATTAAACTGATTGATTACATTTATTATTGCACAAATGTTTTCATTTCCATACTTAACACATGTAATACTTCCATCGTAGATAGTATGTTTTATATATTTTGAAATGATTATCAGCTACACACAATCCATTATTTACGGACAGTTTATTTATCCCAATGTTTTTTAAGTCCTTCGAGCCGGATCTCTTAAATATTAGTATGCGCTCATAGACATGACATGCTTTCGCTTATGGAGTCACTTGATGTTGAATAAATGTCTTAATATACAAACATGCTTGCCTAGTACACAAATACAAATTAAATGACTTCTTGTTTCTAGCTTATGACCAACGGATCAATGGATCAACCTTTCCAAGACTAATTTTGCCTAATAATTTGACCTACAGTTACTAAGAACTAGTTGGTGATTCAGTGATGTTGGGTGGGTTTGTGACTGCCGTTTCGTTTACGTTGGACGCGTCGGCGGCATTGCTGCTGTTGGGGCCAACGTTTGGCAAATCAACTGCTGTGTTTGGTGTATTAGTGTTGGTTAGATTGGTGTTAGCGTTTGGATTGGATGGGGCTGGGCTTACAGGTGTGTTTGTAGTGCTCGTTGTTGGATTAGAGGAGTCTGCAACAATTTTTCAGATTTGATGTAGTGCATAAATTTAATTACTTATACATTATGGGGACATGCTACTATATTATTAGCATCAGCGGTTTAGGCACGCCATAAATGCACGACTGTTGATCATAAGAAGGTATGCAGAAAATTGCCAATGCTCTGCTACAGGTTGTAGTCCAAAAAGTACGATTGCAAGCAAAATTTTTTGGTGAACTTCTCTCCCTCGTTAGTAAAATTGAAATTATAAACATTAAATACTGGTGTGGTAAGCAGGACTCGAGGAGGAATCGATTAATAAGGGCGCGCAAAACAAGGCTATGTCATTCGTGGATTATTAACTAAATATTGCAGCATTATATGAGTTTTTACTATTTTCCTATCCAGCTTTCTCTTTACGGACTCCGTATTGGATAGAAATGTAAAATGACTAAATCTGCCATTGTTTGTCAAATTCAGTCAAATTGAATGAAGTATCAGATCTTGATGACCAAAAATTACCGTTTTTGACCAATCTGACCGTAAAAGACAGTCAGTCCCGTTTGGACATTTTCAACACTTATCTTCTGACCGTAGGATTAATCATAAGACGGTAATGTTAGAGTCAATTTGACAGAATATGACAACAAATGACCGGACAGATTCAGTCATTTTACATGTCTGAATGTATTTACGTACTTGTGACGTAGTTCCGGAACCAGTCGTTGATTGGCTGCGCGTGCTTGGCCACCCAGCGGATGCGCAGCGCGGCGGTGTCGATCAACTTCTGCAATGTCTGGGACATCGGCATCAGTTGTTGTTTGTGCTTCGTCGCGAATGATTTCAGCTGCCACAAAGAAAATAGATTATTTTCTAACATGCTACGACATACGTCCGTTAGAAATGGATGTAAATCTTTGTAATTTCGTAATGAAAAAGAATGTATTTACAGTACTGGGTCAGAAAGTAGCCAGCAATTTCTTATCTGTCTGGTAAAGTGATTTAGAACATTTTTTTTAACCTTCGCTATTACTTAGGTAGTTTTTATGTTTTGTTTTAATTTTCATGGTTTGAGAACTCTAGGGCCGCGGCAGTAAATTATTTTTTCTACTCTGTTTTTTAAGACAATATTATTTTGTGGTGGAAACCTGAAATTCATAGAGGAGGCCTATTTCCTATTTTAACAGTGGACATATTGTAGCTCATAATAATTTACTAACCTTATCCAACTCCTTATTATCTTTAAAAACAAAAGCCCCGCCAAGCACAGAAGGGAATATAAAAGTGCCCATTCTAGTAAACGTTTCATAAACGCCCTCAAGGTATTTAGATGGAAGTCTTGCGCTAAGCACGTGGCTATCAGAGGCTTGACCAGAAAGAGTATAGTCTAGATTTTTGAACTGTCGGTAAAACAGTTCTACCAAAGACAAATCTTTTAATTGCTTTATTATTAATGTGTAGGAAAAAGGTTTCAGCTATAATGAGGCCTTTTAAAGAGCTAGTTGCGATGTCACAGACTTCATTCGCTTCTATCTCACAGACGAAATTTCACTATATTCCTTCCCCAAAAGGTTCTCTCTCGTCTTTCCTCTGATAATCACTAACCTTATCCAACTCTTCATTACTAGTGATGAATCCAAAAGCCCCGCTTAGAACAGCAGGGAACATGAAGGCGTCCATTCTCGTGAACGTTTCATAAACGCGCTCGAAGTTCTTCAGGAGAAAGTCTTGCGCGAGGAGCGTGCCGGTCGGAGGCTCGACCGTCCACACCGCTACTGCGTACTGCTTTGGGATTGATGTTATGCTTTTTTCTAGCAACCTGGTGAAATAATAGGATATTAGTGCTTCTGCATTCGGAAACACATTCAGGGTGACTAGCCCCCCGATTCAGAACAAAGTTATCGACCGATTCAGTTATTTCCTTCTGTTTTAAATTCATTTTTTAAGTATTGGTTGTTTTAATATAATTGAATTTATGAAAACTATACGCCTTTGGCTTTAACATATAAAAACAATGATTGCTCACGTTAAGCTGGTCATTTACTATAATTTAAACAAAATTAGCGAATCGGTCGATAACTTCGTTCTAAATCGGGGGGCAGATCAAGTAAAAAAATAGGTCACTTTTTAGATGTTTCACTTTAGACCAAATATTTCATAATTTTCATTAATGTTACAAAAAGTCTCGAAAAAATTCTATAGATACTCTTTTATTTTGCTCTTTCTTAAGCTGGTCCGGTCGAAAATTGCTAAAAATTCAGAAAAAATATTTAGCCGAAAACTATGAAAAGTCGAGGAACATACTCCTACATAGGGGATTCGGGTACCTCACGACAATAACCTGAATAATTGAATAAATTTTTTTTGACGTTCATGTTCCAGTCCGCCTTTACAATAGATAGACCATTTGTAATAATTACTCTTTTACTAGTCTAGTCACCGAGACCAGAAACGCCAATCAAAGTTGAGCACCCGTCAAATTTATGCTGTTCTATCACATGTCATTAGAATCAAAGGGACAGCTATACACGTAAGCGCTGCTCAATTTTGGTTTGTCTTTTCTGGATTCGGGCTATTCTTCTGTAGAACAATAGTAAATAAATAAATTTGGGACCAATTACACCAAGATCATCTGACCCTAAACTGGGTGTCAGAGACTGATAATACTTAAATGTTTCTAAATGTATACTTAAATAGATAATAACACCCAGACACACAATAAACACAAATGTTTATCACCGAACCGAGGACCTCCGGAGCTAAAGGCAGGATCGCTGCCATTGCGCCGAAAGGCCAGTAAAGTGTTGCACTTACAAGGTGATCAAAGATTCCTCCCTCGTGCTCGGCAAGTTATTAATGATCATGCTCTTAACGCTCGGGTCCGAAGAGTTCTGGAACACCCCCCACAAGAAGTCGAACTCGCGCCGGCTGCCGTACTTCAGCGCTACGTTGTACACCAGCGAGCGGAGGTAGCTCGGGATTCTGAGGAACAAGGAGATGCATTTTACATAACACATACCATCACAACTTTATCCCAAACGGGGTAGTCAGAGGCAAGTGACAGTGTCGTCATGGTGAACGAAACACTCAGAAGCCCACGTTTCACCAATAGTATTAGAACCCAACGTGGTAGGTGACTTACAAGTATTTATTCTAAAATGAGTATCTTTGCTATTTAGACATCGGTGCATCGTTGAAAAGTCATCCGCCCAAAAGTTTTTTTTTCTAAAATTACAGACTTTCAAGAGCAGATATCTCGAAAACTGTACAAGATACCGAAAAACTTGACTAAATAAAACTTGTAGCAAATTTAATCAGCTTTAATTTTGTTTTAAATCTCATGTCGCTAGGACACATAGTTTCCGAGATATGAGCAAAAATCCGAAAGCCTTCTCCATTGTAGCCACAATGAGGAATGCTCTGAAGAGTTATTCCAGCTTATCCCTCCCTCACCCTTCCACTCCCGCACCACGCGTACTGCACTACGTAGTCACGATCCAGCATTTGTTGGCTCGCACTAAAAGCTTCGGTGACTCGTTCCTTTGTCGTACCATCTAGACGTGGAATGCTCTGCCAGCGCTTGTGTTTTCTTCCTCTTATAGTCCCGGGGTCTTCAAGCGGGGCGTGAAATGGCACTTCTGCAGGCCTTAGGTGAGGATGGCCAGTCCAGTGGTTCGTTTGCATGACTGGGCTTAGCCATATATCTGGACCTCACGACCACTTTTCATCAGGTGGAGTGAGGTCATCTTGATGGGCAATATAACAAAAATAACTTACGGGTTAACATCTGGATTATCCATCCACTTGTCGAATTCGTTCCTGGCCCAGGCGAGGCAGCGCGGCGACTCCACGTAGCACTCCCACATCACAAGGTTCTCTATGAGCAAGGCTTCGTTGTCGTCTTTGGGCTTGTTCAAACCGTAGTTTAGTTTTTGTAGTTGTTTCTTGAGAATCAGGCGCATGTAGTCCTGGGGAAGATTTTATTTAGCGTTGATTCATACAAATAATATCCGTGAAATAGATTTAAATCAAGAAAAGTATCGGGTGGCTGCTTGCAACGTAAGCATGTACTACAAAGATTCGTTCGGTCCACTAAGATTTCAGTATCTCAGTGGTTAGAGCAGCCACCCGGATTGTGGAAGACATGGGTTCGTATCCTGCCTGATTTTTTCAATGTCCGAAATTAGAATTCTTCTAGTTCTACCTTTCGATATGAAAAATAATATTACCTGGAAATACACATATCCCGAAGTAGCCCTTAAATTGTACTTCAAAAAGCCCATATTATTTAGCAGCAAGTCCCACACTAGCTTCGAGTCTTCCCCATCCATAACACAAGTTGTTAGCCCAAGGGCGTAAGTGTAGTCCAATTGAGAAGCTTTAGCGAGGTTGAAGGCGTCGTCTATGAGTTGGGCTTTTGTAATGGGAGATTTGACGAGCCCAGATTTTAGGGATTGGCTGAGCAGCTCCCAGTTTTTCTTGTCGTAGTTGACGCGGTAGTAGCCTGTGGATTAAGAGTTATTGTTACACACATGTGACAATAATAAACTGGAGTTTTGGATCAAATTACCGAGTTGGCTAGTTTTAGGTCACTCTTAAACTTATTTACATGGCATAATGTATGTATTGGAGTATTTTATTTTCCAAAAATTTTGCGATAAATGGAAAATACTACTTTTATTTGACTCGGTCATCCACATTGTTTCGCATAGTTCAAAACCACGCGAAAATGTCTCAGCTCGCAATTTTAGACTTGGGTAAATATTATTCCATCATGAAAGTATAACCAGACAGACTTACCAATATCACCTAACTTGCTGTTACGTAGCGGCGGTATTTTTTTTATAATCTTTACATAAATGCATGACCACACTCACCAATAGCGCCCACATTCACGTACAAAGCGTCAGAACTGTTCACGGGTAGCTCCACGACTTGGAACCTCTTCTTCAGCGAAACCTTCGGCCTGGCCGACCACGCCTCGGGCTCGCTCATGGCGGCGTAGCTCACAGGAATGTGCCAGAGCTGGTCTATCATGGCTTGGTACGGGTCTGAAGCGCTTGTGAAGAGTTTCTAAGGTTACAAAACATAGAAAGGTAGGGTATATCGAATCTACTATACTAATTTCACTTTAAGATGATATGCCTGACAGTTCACATTCTTCCGTGTCACGCATTCTATTTCAAACTAAATAAAAAGAAATAGGCAAAAGAAAATGTAATAAATTATCAAAAAACTATTGTCCTTTCGAAACTTATCAAGTAATGAGTAATGCGAAACTTATTAAGTAAATTATGAACTGTCAGGGATATCATCTTATGGTGAAAGTAGTATAGATGCGAATAAACGCAGGGTGTTATTGAAATGAATGATGTATTGATTTATTTTATTCGAGATAAATGTTTGCCTCTCAAGCATACCAATAATAAATGAGTGTAACTAATGTTATGGTTTTTACTAGCTTATAAAAATGTCTTATTAACTCAGGTGTCAAAAATCATTTAGTAACTAATTTGCATTGCAATATATATATATTTTTTTAAATATCCCTGGACATTATGCCACACAGCGCCATCTAGCCCCAAAGTAAGCTAATGAAAGCTTGTGTTATGGGATACTAGACAACGGATAAACATACTTAAATACATTTTCTTTTGTAAATACATACTTATTAATTTGTATATTAGTCACCTAGATTTTTCATTAACACATTATTTTATAAAAAAAATCCTCAATAACACAAGCCGAATAATAGTCAAGGGCAAGTGAAAACTCCAATACTTGGCAAACAAGAATATAAACTAAAAAGACTGCGAATTTGGCCATTTAACATGAATGTGTTAAATGGCCAAATTCACAGTCCTTTTAGTTTGAGAGGTAAACAAGATACTTTGGAAGTTTAGTTGTTACGGCGTCTTTAGATCCATATTGTACGTAGGAGTAGCGTACAAAATATAGGTTATGTTCGAATAGTCTCCAATCAGGTAGGTGCCGAATATTGCAAAATTCTTAAGGGCGTCCTTGGGGGCGTTTAGAGTTGAACATTAACTCCCAAACAAATCGTAGTTTCAGGAAAACTAACATGGTCCTAATTTTAGTATGAAAACGGAAGATCATTATACCAATGGTCATGTATTTTTGTATGTTGATTGAACGAAACTACGGACGGACATTTCGTTCGCGAGTAGGCCTCCTGACAAAAACAGGAGTTTTGCTCCTTGCTATGTGGGGCTGTAATTAGCTCACCTTCGTTGTCTCTTTCCACGCCATATGAAATACCGGGTGATTATTTATACCTCGAAGTCGTGGTTCAAACAATACTCGTCCTGTAACAGCTAATTCGTGGCTTTCAAAATAATGTTCTATTTCTTTAAATATAAATAATCATTTCTATATATACCTATCTCTAATTTCAATACCATTGCATCAGTGAAAAGTGGGCTTCTAAGTGTTCCGTTCACTATGACGGCAACAGTCACTTGACTACCCCATTTGGGATATAGTCGCGAACGCAACATACGTTACGTACTTAATCGTTTTGTACTGACCTGTTCAATCTCAACCAGTCCCTTCTCATAGTTCCTGTTAACGTTGACGACCGGGTACCCGGCCTGCCGCGTCCACGTGTTCATGAAGTCCACCACAGAAAGGTCTTTGAGACTCGAGTCAAGTTCAGTGGCCTTGGACATGGCCTGCCAGAGGTCGTTCTCTTCGGCATTTGTGTATTTCCTGCGGGTAATAGGGATTTTGAGGAAAAACTTGTCAGAATTCTCGGTAGCTAGGTTAAAAATACTGCTCAGATCTGAACAGGCCTTCAGGCAAGTTTTTGAGTGGAGACTGCTATTGGTAAACGTAGTATGGGAATCCTTCGGTCAGGGGAAGCTAAATTTTGCGATAGGCGTAGGAATAGGAATAGGAATAGGAATAACGTAAATGTGGCATGCGAGTCATAGGGCACTAGAGTTCATTTTGTGACAGGTCTTACGGTATATTGACTCAAGCTGATAATTACAACCTGGATTTACTTGAGATTAACCGCGATTTTTAGTGACAATTCCTCAGACTGAGACAGAATGTAATGTCGGAACTTACCAATCATTCAAATAGTACACCAGTCCCTTATGGAACAATTGCTCAGATATGGTATTATTCAACATCCTAATAAGATTAGCGCCCTTGCTGTACGATATTTCGTCGAACTTCTGCGATATCTCCGACGCGTCGACGACTTGTCGCGACACGGGCGACGTGTTCTTCAACGCGTCGGAACGAAGGAGATCCATTTTGTCTCGAACGAAGGACTCGAACATGTTCCATTCGGGTTCGATCTGGAATAAAGAAGTTTGGGAACTTTTATGTAGGGTGAGGTTGTTAGGCCACGATTTTCAAAAAACCTGACAACCTAAAAATTGTTTTATAACTTTTATTTGAAGATTTTGAGGGGCTTTTGTATTAGGTATGTATTTTGAGTGGGTTTTGAGTGAAAAAAGGTTTGGTTCGCATCTAAGGCGTGATTAGAATCTATTGACTGACCTGTTGGTGCAATGGCAGCGATCCTGCCTTTAGCACCGGAGGTCGTGGGTTCGATCCCCACCCATGACAAACATTTATGTGACGAACATTTGTGTTTGTTGTGTGTCTGGGTGTTTATATCTATTTAAGTATGTATTTAGAAATATTTAAGTATGTTTACTCTGACACCCATAGTACAAGCTCTGCTTAGTCTGGGGTCAGATGATCTTGGTGTAAATTGTCCCAGATATTTATTTATTTATTTATTTATTCCCAATTATCGGGTTCATGCAAGCAAATCCGAGAGCAACAGCTAACAAATGTTAATTTTTAAAATGCTTTAAATCATTTGATACCCAATGCGACATCATCAAATATATTTTAAAGTTCATAATTCTAGGTCATTTAGAGTGGGTCCAGCGCGCCCCTTCCAGGACGTGGTGGAAGGGGCGCGGAGGATAGCGCAGGAGGCGCTCACGCAGAGGTGGGCGGACACCTGGCACACCATAGACGCAATACGGCCGGTCCTCAACCAGTGGTTACGTCAGGAGTGACCTCTGACGTACCGGCAGACGCAGATACTGTCCGGGCATGGGTGCTTCTGGGTAATCCTTTAGGCTCCATGTCACCCTATTTCATAGTGGCGAGGTATACCCGCGTGTTTTTTAGTGGGTATGCCGCCGGCTTCACCGGAGAGTCCCACACTCCCCCACTGCCCGACCCAAGCAGTTGGATAGTGCGTAATGCATTTCTCACCCGGATAACAAAAAAAAGGTCATTTAGAGTGAACAATATTCAATTTACTTTGACCTCCAACTATAACTTAGTTGACAAATTATCATAAGTAGTTCAAAAGATATGAGGGACCAGATGAAGAAAGAAACACAACTTTAAAAACAAGCTCTTTAGGATTGGACAGTGACTTACGTGAGCCACTCCCAAGTATTCAATATACGTAGCGAACCCCTCGCTCAGCCACAGATCCGTCCACCAGCGCATAGTGACGAGGTTGCCGAACGACTGGTGCGCCGGGTATTGTCTCTAAATACACCTTTAGCTATTAAGGACTTTTGAGAGTAACTTACGTGATCCACACCCAAATACTCTATGTAAGTGGCGAATCCCTCGTTTAGCCAGAGATCGGTCCACCAGCGCATAGTGACGAGGTTGCCGAACCACTGATGCGCCAGTTCGTGCGCGATGTCGATGGCCACGTTTTGCTTGTCCCGGGGAACGCTGGCGGCTTCATCGAAGAGAAGGGTGGTTTCTCTGTCAAGTGAAGGTAGGGTGAATTCGGACTTAATGGAATGGTCTGAAATACATACTGGGTGATTATTTATACCATAAGCAAAATAATATGGCACACTGTTAAGGTGATGCAGAATATATATATTTTTTAATTAAGTTTTATTTTAAGGTTTTTAGGTATACAAAAATTTGAATTTCAGTCCGTTTTGTATGAAATTCTCAGACTAAGAGTTAGTTAAAATAAACTTATTTCCCTTGAATGGTTTATAACTAACCTACTAAGGCTAAGTCATAATTACGGTATTAGCATTCACCCGGTATAAATATTTGGTAAGCAACACAAACAAGCCTACTTTTAGCAGTGAATATTTTAAGGTTGCAAGTGCTTTGGACAGCATTTAATGTTTTTCAAAGGGAGCTGATCTTGAATATAGGTACAGGAAGTCACACAAACTGACCATGGATGGGCTAAAAAACACATGTTTAGCTAGCAAATCTGATAATTAGGCAGCAAATCTAACAAAAAATATATTTTATGTGTTACTTTAAAGTTGGTTGTTCAATGTACAACTAACATTGAACAACTTCTTCTTGAACAACTTATTTCAAAGTTACACAGTACTACTACTATTACTTATAATTTCAAGCCCATTTTTTTATTGGCTAGCTCATTGCTGTTCATATTATTGGCTGATTGTAATTTTGATATACCCTGTGTACTTATATCAAAATTACAATATACAGGGTGTCCCTGGAAGTAAGGATCAAATCGAAATAGCGCATAGCTGAGGTCATTTCTGATCTTTTTAACCCTATCAATATTGGTCCGATTTCTAACCGTTAAATAGTTATAATCAATTGATTTTTTTTAGAAAATCGTTAATCCCATTTAAAAAATAACTATTTAAAAAAAATCTATCAAAGGTACCAACTTATTTTTTTTGCCAAAAGATTAGCAGTTAATATGTCTTATTTTGACTTGTTATTTTATTGCGCTAGAATACCCATGTCAATTTAAAAAGCTGAAATCATAATTTAAAAAAAATACTTTTTGGTCAAGCAGATGCCGTGAAAAAAAATGTACTAGTGAAAGTTGTCGCAGTATTTAAAAAAGTTGCAGAGTTATTCGAATAATTCCTAAAGTTGCAGCTATCATGAACAAGAAAGTCGTGTTTTTTGGAGTTTGTAATTTCAACCTATTCGTCTTTTTTCACAAAAATGACAACGGTTATAAAATGGATTACATAAATTTTAGTGAAAAAAATAAAAACAAAGAAAACATAAAAAATATTTTTTAGAAAATGAAATTTCATAATTCCACGTAATTCATTTACGATTTCGGGTTTTTTGCAACTGCAATATCATTGTGAACTTTTTGACTAAATAAAAAATCAGAAGCTAGTATTATTCAAAAAGTGGAATTATTCTTTTCCATTCGTTGGAAAACTATAAATTTTTGCTTGATTTTTTATTTTTTTATTGCGGATTGATGATACACCACAACAACAAAGGACAATGACTTACAACTAACTTTTATACTACAGAAAGTGATCATTAATGAATTTTCGTGGAGTCATCAAATTTTATTTTGTAGAGATTATTATTTTTATTTTTGCGTTGTTTTTTTTTTCATGATAATTAATGGTAACAAGTTTATGACCGTCCTTCATTTGTTAGAAAGTAACATTAAATTGATTTTCGTGAAAAAAAGGATGAATAGGATTAATATACAAACTCCAAAAAACACTAACTTCTTTCTTAAGCAAAATACTCACTGCTTAAGAAATTATTGAAATGTTTCTGCAATTTATACCTTAAAAGAATTTGTAATAAACAAGCAACTTTTTTCAATACTGCGACAACTTTCACTAGTACTTTTTTTTTCACGACATCTGCTTGAACTTGAAGTATTTTTTTTATTAAGATTTTTTTTGCAATATATTAGCTTTTTAAATTGACATGGGTATTCTAGCTCAATACGATAACTAGTCAAGTATGACATATTACCTGCTAATCTTTTGGCAAAAAAAAATAAGTTGGTATCTTTGACAGATTTTTTTAAATAGTTATTTTTTAAATGGACTTGACGATTTTCAAAAAAAAAACAATTGATTATAACTATTTAACGGTTAGAAATCGGACCAATATTGATAGGGTTAAAAAGGTCAGATATTACCCCAGCTATGCGCTATTTTGATTTGATCCTTACTTCCAGGGACACCCTGTATAATTTACAAGAATAAAAAAGTTAGTAGAATATGGAGAGCATAGGTACCAGTGTAAATTATACAATAATTGTAAACAATGTTGTATCACTATCTTGGGTCAACTAGGCTTCCTCTCTAGATGGAGTTGTTTCAATCTTGAGTAAGGTCAAGAAACATTAAAGTCACTGCTAAATTAAATGAATGTGAGTTAAATTAGGTAATTGAGTCCCCTTAGTCAAGCACAAACAAGCACTATAAATGCAAGCGTAATTTTATCTTTTCCTATTAAAACCTTGAGAAAAATAACAAGAAAAATAATCAATGAACTGCTTACCTGAATGTCACTAAGCCCCAATTCTCCATAGCACCACTAGAGAAATCGGGAATAGCAATGAGATCCAACTTATCCAAAGCATACGGCACTCCAAACACATCTTCATAGAAGCTCAGCAGCTTCGGTGTAATATTCAAAGCATATTTAGCTTTTTCAATTAGCTCTGGTCTAGTCCATATTTTTATCGGCTTAACTACGTTGTCCTTGCTCACATAAGTGGTTTCAAGGGATTTGAAATCAGACAAAACGTAAGCGACAAGGTAAGTTGACATGTTTACAGATCTGTCAAAGTGTGTCCATTTCCATCCAGGTTGGTCAGCACTGAAAATGAAAAATTGGTACATTAATGAAAATGTTTCATAAGTCTGTTACTGAAAGCATGGTCACTAGCAACAAGCAAGTATATTTTTTGTAGAAAGTTAAAAAGCAGTTTACACTCACATTGGCTCCTGTGTTGAAATCTTCATGTTGGATAATACAGTAATATTATCTGGATGAGCAATACTAATCTCAAACTTGGCTTTGAATGCCGGTTCATCAAAACAAGGGAATGCAGCCCTGGCCGAGGTTGGTTCAAATTGAGTGACCCCCAGCTTTCTGAAAAAAAAAAAACCATTTTATAAATTTTCTAGCCCATCAACTTATCAACAGAAAATATTTTTGTGTATTTATAGAATTTTTCTTCCAAGGCCTTGTTAGGCAAGCAGTAGAAATATTTTGCTACCCACATTTGTAAAAATTAAGCATATTAAGTGTATAGGTTAGGAAAAGTCACAGTTATATAGTAAAAAAAACTATAGTATGAAGGAGTAGTAAAAAATATCACAAAAAATAAATAAATATGCGCCAGACAACACACCACTTGTCATGGTCTCGAAGTACCAGACCAGGAATAAGCCAGGGGCGTCTAGCACACCCAGACCCGAGCCAATTTAGGGAAGATTGTTTCCTGAATTGACCTGACCGGGAATCAAACCCGGGACACTACGGAAATCGAGTCGAAAAACCGTGCTACAGCTCACCACACCAATCGTGTCGTCAAAACACACAGGTATTTTATAAGTATGCCATTTTGCCCAATGTTTACCAATGCTAAATTCTTAATCAGTTCAGTTTGAATAACTTTTTCGATTATATAGATTCTAATGCAAATAATTTGGGGTCATGTACCCTGAAATGTGTTAAATTTAGTGTAATATGAGAGTTTTAAAAATACAATAATGACTTACTTGACTTCATTTTCAGCATCTGTGTATGTGCTTTTATAGAACCCAGTCAAAGCATTAGAAATCTGCCCACTGAAGGGAATTTCCAAAGTATAATCCACATTTGATGTCAGAGCAGAAGCCAGTTTGAGTATAAGTCGGTCACCAGTTGCCTCCAATATTGATTCTATTTGGATATTACGCACAGAACTGTGCGTCACTTGAGTATCTATTGAAGGGACAGGTGGTTCAGTTGTTAGCGGTGTAGTTGTTTGAATGTTTTCAGTAGCAGTTACATTGCCCATAACATTGACCGTTGTGGTTTGGATTTCTGCAGTTTCATTGTTGGAGTTGTCTATATTGTTCACTGTTGTATTGACACTACTTTCTGTAGTGAATGTTCCATTCTCTTTAGCCTGACGTTTAGATCTAGTATGAAGAGTTTCAACTTTCTCATAGATCTGTTCGGTGAGCTTTGCATTGGCATTAATACTGAGATTCTTTGAGTGTAATACGATTTCTCTCACTGGTTTGTTAGCTCTAATTGTGATGTAAACTTCCCCAGAAAAGGTAGAGCTATCTAAATCAGTACGGAGTTTGAGCCTGTAGAAACTGGGCACCACATCAGATGGAAGCCTCAGTTCCGAAGAAGGAGAACTTAGCCCAAAAGGTTCTGTTTCATCCCAGAATTCAGTGCTACCATTTTGGGATACCTGGAAAATTTATTGGTGATTTAACTTAGAAAAATATAGTATGATCTCAATTACACTAGTGTACCACTACTACTATGTTTTAAGGAAATCAGAGCCTCATGCTCATGTTTGAGGAAAAAAATGGTTAGCAACTAGCCTATAGACATATTTAATTTGATATACTTAATACGACCTTTGTGCACGATATATTGAGCTAAAAAGTTCTGTAATAGATTCTGCGATATAGAGACTATTAAGTTCAGATATTTCAAGGTACTTACAGTTTTATTTCCATGTATAAATGCTATTTGAACTAAAACTATAATGCTAAATAACTTAGTGCACATTTTTTCATTTATCTAACACTTATCACAGTATAAAATGTTTATATTTGATGGATTATTATTTAGCACATTTAACCCCACATTTTGGGTGATGCGTTTTAAAGATTGCGTGTTTTATTAAATTAAATAAAAAACCAAAACATGCTCAAGCACGGCACAAACTCGATTGTCATTTTGACATTCGTTTTTTTCATAGATGGATGTCAAAGGTTAAGTTTACGGATAAGTTCAATATTTCATTCGATAGGTACTGATAAAATAAATAAAAACGCCGCGCTGCTCTCGGGGTAAAAAAAATCTTCGTAAAACATACCTTATCAGTAAAATAAGACGTAATTGGTACTTTAATGTATTAAATATACCTATACAGTTATCAGAAATCATACTTTAAGTTACCTACCGAGTTATGATGAATGAGCGAGATGTATATGGGTACCTACAGTATGTTTTACCGCAATAATCTCTAAGGAAGGACATTTTATTACTTGCCTTGAAGTAGGTGATAAAGTAGACTATGACGCCCACCAGAACAGCCAAGAGGATAGCAAAGAAGATGAACAGCACACACACGCATGTCGACACAAACGTGCCACCGCGGCGGCCGTATTGTATGTCTTCAGCACCTTGAGACTCGTACGCAAGGAACTGCTGCCTGCTAGTCGACAGCGCCATGGTTACTCATGGACGACCTGAAGAAATAAAAAACAAGTGTGTAATGTGGGTACATTACCAAATCATAATAAAACTTCCACATAAGTTTTAGCAATACGAGTGAAAGAAAAAGTTACTGTTGCTGTTCCATCATAGGCAAAATGAATGATTAGGTACCTAATAAAACAAAGTTCCTCTATTTCACTCCATGGCAACGTTAAATACAAACAAACAGTCAACTGCCGAACTTCTTTAAACTAATATCATAAAGAGTAAAGATTTGACTCTTTGTTTGTATTGTATAGGCTCCGAAACTACTGGACCGATTTAAAAATTATTTCACCGATATGATGCTACATTATCAGGGATTGACATGCTATACATATTTTTAATTTTGACGGTAGAAATAGTTTACAAGGGCGAAGCTGGGCGAAGCTGGGCGAAGCCGCTTACGGACAGCTAGTCCTTGTCCTCACTGAATACCAGAACCTTCTCATGCCCCTGTGACACCTCAAGGGCTGTAGGAACAAGTGGATGGTTTTTCACAAATATGTAAAACACGTACAACTTTGAAGAGCATCAGCATGAGAACGAGTAGTCTGAATAATATAAATCTGGTCTCATTGTATGCAAAATTAAACGCTCTACATTTTAAAAGAACACTTGTCAGTTATTTCAGTCCTTTACCGCTAAAATACCGATATTAAGATACACCTTTGCCCCCCACAACTTATGCACAACTCCCACAGGGGGGGAAACCTAGGATAGTCATATTGGGCAACAAATGAAGCTATTAAAACAATAAAATCTCTTGTAGGATTTAAATCTGATTTCAAATCTGATCCTACTGGCCTAATTAACAAGTTTTTCCAAATACCTATTCTATGTAGTTATTGCGCAGGGCAAGGGGTAAAGCATTACCGTGGGGCCTTAATCAATTCATGTTGAGCCGTAGGAGTGTTTTAGGTCTAAAAAAGAACCTATCATTTGCGGATGAACAAATTTATTTATGGGCCATAAATATTTCTTTCAACCCACTTCTTCCCCGTTCGCCGTTTATTTACCCACTCGTAGGTAATAAGTTACGATTGAGATAAATGGCAGTTCACAGCAATATTCATCGGATTTGATCCATTCTTATGCGCCATTCAGGCTATTTTTCCTGGTAGGTATAGTACTTGAATTTTCCAATTTTTGTTACTTCCTTTAAAAATATATATCGCATGGGTGTACAACTTGAAGAAATAATAAGGAAAATAAGTGCAAGAACTACTCAAATACTTCCTATGTAAAACTGTTACTGTACGGTCATAGGGCCCAATACATAGATACATTTTTATTTATTTCGATTATTCATTTTCATTTATTAGGTATTTATATTTAAATTTACTGAAACATTGCATCACCAAAGAATATCTTCTAAATTTAGCTAACGCTCTATTACTTCGCTCTGAATCGATGGGCACTTTCCACACAATGGAAGAAGGATCAAATTATCAAAACTTACTCTCTGATTTGAATAATTAATTATGTTCCAGTTTAAATAAAATAGTTTACCAATACCTAAGTTTTGCTGTTTGGCCTCTTAACTGGAGACCTAAAAATCTTTGGCCAGGTGTTAGATATACCTACATACATTCATACTGCAAGAAAAAAACATGGCAGAATGAAATCCCGCTCGAGTATATCGAATCGTATCGCGTAGCCGTGGCGAATGTGCTTCGCCTCCGATAAAATTTTGTTTTCTGTGATTATTACTTACATTTAAGCGTTTTTTATTTGTAATATACAGAACAATAATATTTCAAATCGAACTCTGATATTTAGGGTTAAAAACCGTAGATGGTAGCCATGGTAGGAACCGCCATCAATCTACGAAATAAAATTGTAATGGACGTGAAAAACTTTAGAATTGTAAAAATAAATTACTACTGTATCTAAGGCTTCGAACAACGTATCTCCTAAGTTCTGATTGCCTCAGAACTTAGGAGATACATTGTATCTCCAAACTGCTCAAAATTGTCATAAAACATACTTTTTAAGTTTTTACCTCTGCACTTACAAATTCACTTAATACCTATCATCTATTGTTGCTGAAGAAATTCCGACAAAACGGTGTCGAGGAATGTTTATAGTTTGAGGTAAGGAAAATACACTACCGATATTAGGTGTAAGTATAAGATAAGATAAAGATGAAATACTTTGTACATTCGACCATATCATTAGCATTAGGTACATAGCCATAGATCGTACAATGTAGCGGTCTTATCGCCAGGTAGCGATCTCAAGCGATTACAAGAAGAAAAAGAAAGAAGTACATTGATATCTATACCAATATTGTAGAGGAAAGATTTGTTTGCTTGTTTGTATTGAAAAGGCTCCGAAACCGACCGATTTAAAAAAATAACTCACCATAAAGCTACATTATCAGGAAGTGACGTATATATAATAATATAATGAAATATACTATAATATAATGAAGAGGAAATATTTACTTGTTTGTTTGTATTTATTAGGCTTCGAAACTACTGGACCGGTTTTAAAAATTCTTTCACCAATATGAAACTATAACTAATAACAGGAAGTGTCATTTTTTTGTTTAATTTATATAGATACCTGAAATTGGGCTTTATTTTGACGGGAAAGACAGTGACGCGGGCGAAGCCGCTGACGGACAGCTAGTCTTTAATATTTTGCGAATAATTTCATGTGTTAATATGTGGTGGAATCAGTTTGCCTTTCTCAAACCTGTTTAATGTACCTATTTCATTAATAATTGCTTGCTGGCGAACTTCTTAGAATCCTTTTTGAAGATGACTTTGATAGTTTCATCAAATTATGAAACAATTATGGTTAAGCTACGTTCATAATAAGCCAGGAGAAAATTAGAACTTCCTTTTACGGCGCTGAAAGAATACTTGAATACTTATCCCTAGGGCCAAAGTCCTAGACCTATGACGCCTATTTAAGAGATTTCATATTTAATTTCTGTCAAAATTTGACAAATGCTGCCGGGGGACATGCCCTTCTGAAGAATTGCCGCCATTTATTTCATAATATTTTCTCCTTAGTCGTTACCTCATTGTCGTTACAAATATTTTTTAATTTTTGGTCTTAAATAATCTAGTCAACAATAGATGGCGCACGTAATAAGCCAAAAATCTTTGACTTCTGTTGACACCTGTTATTGAATCTTTAGCATTTGAATTAATTGAAACAGGGCAGATCCAGACAATGACATTTGAATTACAAGGATTTCGAAAGAAAGAAAGAAAGAACAAATATATTTTTCAATCATTTAAGCTTGTAGAGAGCACTTAAGACATGTCAACAACGTAAAAGTACATAAATAATATACACGTAATTGAAATAATACTAGAATAGTACATATAATACATAAACCTAATGCGAATCTTCAATCGGTTCGCACGCTGCTTCTATCGGGAAGATTCCGGCAAGAAAGTCGATAGTTACTCTTTTGATTTTTGTTTGGTTTTACAACCGATATATTTAGAGAAAATTCAAAAAACAAACCTATTTGGAAGAGAAGCTGATTATTCCTACTATCACCACAAACTCTTGCTGTTCAAGTACTCCTCTTCATGAATACAAGTGGCTGAATTCTAGGCTGCTACGATGTAAATTTGCTTTGATTGTAGATTTAAACTTGTAAAGAGGTAAACAACAGGACTGACTAAAATATACTGAGCATGAACATATTGTGAAAAATTGTTAGCACATCGCATATTGTATGACGTGCACTATCCATTTCTGTATAATCATTGGAGCCAGTCGAAGTTTTCGGTGAAGTTTTCAATAATATTGATGTTTCAAAAAAAAATACTGTATGGCTAGAGAGAGATATGCGAAGAAAACTCTTTATATTAAAATAATTTTCTTGTAAAAATAATAATTTAATTGAAACAGTGTTTATTAGGGACACGATAAGTAATAAAAATAAAAAAAAGAACTCGAGCAAAAAGTCGTATGTGAGTGGGGTTCGAAACAATATTGTGAAATAGTCACAATACTGTTTTCAAAAAAAACATGCCTCTGTATGTCGTCTCGGCATTTGTTTCTGACAGTGACAAGTAAAAGAATGCGTCACATCCTATTTTCATTTCATGATAAACATAAATGCGTTTACCATACTTTCAAACACATCGGCA
The DNA here is from genome assembly GCA_947369235.1 of Udea olivalis. NCBI lineage: Eukaryota > Metazoa > Arthropoda > Insecta > Lepidoptera > Crambidae > Udea > Udea olivalis. The sequence continues at coordinate 2,911,535 of OX376347.1, forward strand.
TAAGGATCATATTCCATAAATAAAATAAAATAAATACAAGTTGGTATGATTTTGACACAACACATTTGTTTGCTTTTTGGCTATTCGAAGCTATATGGCAGTCGCATAGCGTAACTTAAAAATTCATTTGTAAAATATCTAAAGCATTAATAAATAAATATACTTATTAATAAATATGTGGGCCTGAACATAGTGCTTTGTTTTGGTATAGTATTTTTTTGATGTTGGTTTTTTTTGTTATAATTTTTGTTTATTTCTTGATTTTCAGTGAATAGTTCTTATTTATTTTATATATCGAAAAAGTATCGTCCAATTGCTCCTAAGAATTGAAGAGTTCTGTTACTTTGTCATGGATCCCATAATCAGAACCTAACCAAACTCCCATGAAACTACCCTTGAAGTACCTATATCCTATTTCCAATAAAAAAAGAAGCATCGAAATCGGTTGGCGTGGCGAGTTATTCGTCCATTTGTCGCGCTTATAATTTATCTAGATTTAAGACTTATATGGTTTTCTCTTGGATACCACTGTCAGAACTAAACCAAATTAAAATGGGACCACTCGTAAAGCACCAGCTTTCAAATAAAAAAGAATGATGAATATTTTGAAGGAAAGAAAAATCACCTACATTTCATAACTTACAAGAATGTAAGTTATAAGATGTGTTTCTATGGTCTTGATTATAATGAAGTGGAAAATCCAATTAGCCGATAATTCCTTACAATACACGCCTAATTCGATTTTCCACTTCATTATAATCAAGACCATAGACACATCTTTTAACTTATATTCTTGCAACAAACACGCTTGCAATGGACGATCTTAAATGCTTGCACCACACACATCCATACTGCACTTTTTCTCTGCCCCTTATTACTCCGTCATACTCTAATAATCCGGTCAATTTCGACAGCCGAGGTTACAATAATTCGCACACAGCTCAAATTTGGTAGGATTGTTCAAAACACTATCATACATGAAAACTAAAAAGTCCTCATCGATCCGACACGTAGAAAAAAATATATTCTGGGTCAAAGGTCACAAAAACGAGTTTTTCGCGATTTTCTGCGAAACCGGTAAGTTTTATCATAAAATTAGTTAAGACAAAAATTGTAGATCAGATAATCATCTATAAAGAATGGCCAGATACTTTTTTCCTATGAGCTACTGTTTCTGAGATATAAAAATTCAAAAAGTTGACGACGAAGTTGAAGACTTAATTAAGAAGACAGAAGAGGAAGCAGAAGTATTAGATAATTATGAATCAGACGAAGGAATTTACCTATTTTTTAATTTACACCGCTTTTATCATTTTCAACCCTTGCCTATCTATATCTTTTAATATGCCATAGTTTAAAATTAAACAGAATTACAACAGATCCGTGGAATAGGCCAACCGGATAAAAAAATCACTTTGAAAAAACGCGCTAAGAACACTACCTCAAAGGTGGTGTGGAAACGTGTGCATATGACGATTAGAACTCTTCCAACCTTTTGAATCATTATATCTCAGAAAAAGTGGCTATTAGTAAAAAAAGTTTCAAAACATTTTTATAGAGATAATAATTTGATCTTCAATTTTGGTCAGAGCTAATTTCATGATAAAACTTACCGTTCCGCTGAAAATCGCGAAAAACCCGTTTTTGTGACTTTTGACCCCGAATATTTTTTTTTCCAGTTGTCGGATCGATGAGGACTTTTTAGATTTCATTTATGATAGTGTTCTGAACAATCCTACCAAATTTGAGCTGGGTGCGAATTATTGTAACCTCACTCTTATTTTTGGTCTTATTTGGTCTTTTAAAAGTCTAGTTGATATTGATACAATAAATGATGAAAAAGGTGGTCCCCGAATCTAAGTTAATGAATTTGTGCAGCAGATTATTGTAGGTATTACATCCTCCCCGTAACTTACTGCTTACTTTCGTTTTTAGAACTAATTTGAAGGCGGTGGGAGTAGCTGTGATGCAGCTGTTATCAGCCTGGCCTATTGATGTATTTTTGTCACACGACAGCAAAATAACGTGCTATTTGACTCTTTTAAATCAAATTAAAATCATGGCAATATTGAATTGAAAGTCAAGTAAAAAATATCTTTATTCATATAGACTTATAAAAAGTACTTATGACAAGTCATATAGTTACAAAAAAAAATTATAGCAAAAATATACTAAAATAAACTTACATAAAATAATACTATGATAGTAAATATCATAATTAAACATAATGTGACTCTACCACCGGTTCGGAGGTTGTTTCCGATCGAGAAGACTCCGGCAAGAAACTCGATGGTTACTCTTTTCAATCTTGTTTTTTAACACAAAAATTGAATTGACAGAGTAAAGTCATAACAAAAAAGTGTGCAGAGGAGCAGATTATACTTAAGATGACCACAAATTCTTACCATTTAGGAAATCCTCAACACTATAATAACCTCGCTTCATTAACGTACAACTGATTATGCCGGGAGAGCGGTTCACGACTTTGCGTTGGCTTATGGTCTGACACAGCTGGTTTCGTCGCCTACGCGAGTCCCTGATGTGGAAGATCACATCCCTTCCCTGTTGGACCTTTTGCTGACCTCGCATCCGGACAACTACCAGATCTCAGTTGGCGCTCCTCTTGGGTCGTCCGATCACTGCCTGGTACGAAGCACGGTGCCTCTTACGCGTGCTAAACGTCCGCGATCCGCAGGAAGCCGGCATGTTTGGCATTACAGGTCGGCAGATTGGGATGGAATGCGCATTTTCTTTGCTTCCTACCTATGGGGGCAAGTTTGCTTCAAATCCGCAGATCCCAGTGCTTGTGCAGACTCAGTTGCCGATGTTCTGCTGCAGGGCATGGAAATGTTTATTCCAAACACTGCAGTGCCCATCGGTGGTAAGTCTCAGCCTTGGTTCGATCGGTCCTGTAAAGCTGCTTTGCGCCTGAAGCAGGACCGTTATCGTGTTTGGGCAGAAGCTCAAGCAACCGGGAATCCCAGCAGCTTGTCCCTTAAGAAGCTTTACAATCATGCCTCCAGGTCCTACAAAAGGACAATTGCCAGCGCAAAGGGCGATCACATCCGCAACATTGGCGCAAAGCTGGCACAGTTCCCCTCCGGCACTCGGGCTTTTTGGTCATTGGTCAAAGCGGTGCAGGGAAACTTTTGTCGGCCCACATTTCCACCTTTATGCCAAGAGGACGGTTCCGTTGCCCATTCTGCAAAAGAGATTGCACAACTTCTATGCTCTCTTTTTGCTACTAATTCGACGTTGGACGACCAAGGTAAGACACCACCCAGTATCCCACAGTGTCTAAGCTCTTTGCCCGAAATCAAATTTCACCATCGTGCCGTACGTAGAGCTCTACTTTCACTGGACGTCCATAAGTCGTCTGGGCCGGACACTATCCCCGCTATAGTGCTAAAAATGTGCGCCCCGGAGTTTTTTTTTTTCTATTACATATAAAAAAAAAAAAACTTAGCTTTAATTTGTGACTTAAACTGGTGAAGAGGCAGTTCAACAAGTGTTTGCGGAATCTTATTAAAATATTTAACACATTGACCAACAAATGATTTTCCAACCTTATGCAGTCTTAGACTGGGAGTTACGAGCTTATTTTTATTTCTTGTATTGAGTTTATGAACATCACTGTTTTTCTTGAAGAGATGCAAGTTTTTACGTACATATACTACATTATCATAAATAAATTGAGAGTACACCGTTAAAATATCTATCTCTTTGAATACTTCAAGAAGCGAGTCGCGTGGTCTAAGGTTGTAAATAAATAAATAATAAATAATACATATCTGGGACAATTCACACCAAGATCATCTGACCCCAAACTAAGCAGAGCTTGTAATATGGGCGTCAGAGACTGATAAACATACTTAAATATTTCTAAATGCATACTTAAATAGATAATAACACCCAGAAACACAACAAATACAAATTTTCGTCGCACAAATATTTGTCATGGGTGGGGATCGAACCCACGACCTCCGGCGCTAAAGGCAGGATCGCTGCCATTGCGCCAACAGGCCAGTCAAATGGAGCGGATGGCTCTTTTTTGAAGAATAAAGATGGTGTTGAGATCCGCTGCCGAGCCCCACAACTGTAGACCATACGACATAACACTGTGAAAATAACTGAAGTACACTAATCTTGCTGTTGCGATATCAGTCAGGAGCCTTATTTTTCTAACAGCATAAGCTGCCGAACTAAGTCTTCATGCCAGAGCAGAAATATGCGGACCCCATTGTAACTTGGAATCGAGAGTAATTCCTAAAAATACTGTGGAATTCGCAATCTCTAATGGCTCGTTATTCATGTTTACAATGGTATTGACCTGTCTTACATCAGGCATAGAAAATTTGATACATTTAGTCTTCTTAGCATTAAGCAGTAAATTGTTACTCGTGAACCAATGCAGTACCTTAGAGAGAGTATTATTTACGTAGTCAAGTGCTTTGTTACTTCTATCTACGTTAAAAATCAGAGAAGTGTCATCAGCAAATAATACAATCCCACATAGGTTTTTGACAAAATAAGGCAGGTCATTTATATAGATCAAAAACAGCAGAGGACCCAATATTGATCCCTGGGGCACGCCCATACGTATGGTGGCACCGGAAGAGTTCGTGCCATTGATACTCACTTTTTGTATTCTATCAGTGGGGTATGATTCTATAAGGCTAAGTGACATATTTGAAACACCGTAATGTCTCAGCTTAATCAGTAGGATTTCATGATCTACGCAGTCAAATGCTTTTGACAAATCACAAAAAACTCCTATTGCATCTTGCTTGCCTTCCCACGCATCAAATATGTGTTGGATGAGCGCAACACCTGCATCGGTTGTATTCCTATTTTTAGTTAATCCAAATTGATTACTATGTAATAATGTATTCAAAGCAAAGTGAGAGAGTAATTGATTCAATATTATCTTTTCAAAAATTTTACTAATAGCCGGTAGAATAGAAATGGGTCTATAATTTGATGGGTCACTTTTCTCACCTGACTTATAAAGGGGTATGACTTTACTAAATTTCATTAAATTAGGGAACTGACCCTTGTCTACACAGTTATTAAAAAGTAAAGCTAAACTAGGGGAGATGCTATCTATGATTGATTTGAGTATATCAACAGAAATACCCCATAAATCCTCCGTTTTTTTATATTAAGTTCTTTAAACGTTTTGAGGGTGGTATGAAAAGATATATGATCAAAGCAAAAACTAGTGGCGCACTCATCAACACTTGATATGAGGAGTAGGACTAGGATAACTAGCTAGCAGTGAACTAGAATTTAGTTTACTGGTAGTAATAAAAGGTATCTCAGAGAAAAATGATTCAAATGTATTAGCTATATCAACGTCAGATTTAATAATATTATCTTTAATTTTAAGTGAGAAAGAGTTATTGCGTGGTATGGACTTACAATTTTCTTTATTTATAATGTTCCAAGTCGCTTTGATTTTGTTTTTTGCTTGTTTTATTTTGTCTCGCAAAAACATGGACTTGGCAACATTGCAAGATTTTTTAAATATCTTAGAGTGAGATTTAACATATTCTACTAGTTTGGGACTATGAAAGTTCGCTTTTAAATCATATAGTTCGTATAATTTAGTCCTACTTTTATGAATACCTGGGGAGCTCAGTCACTGAATTTAAATTTAAATTTATCAACTGTCACTTTTTTTTTTGAAAAGATTGTGTTATGTACAAACATTATCAGATTGAACAAATCCTCATACTGATCATTTATATTCTGGTCTTGGTGTGTTAAGTAAGGAAGTGGATTGTTTATATTGCTTTTAAATTTCTCGATACGTTTCTTAGTAACTGGTCTAAAAATAATAGCCACCGATTGAGGGACATGATTTTAAACAATTAATTATTGATTTCTCCTTATAAAAATTTTCACAAAAAATATTATCCAAGCAGGAAGCTAATGGTGCAGTGATTCTAGTTGGTTGATCAAAAATATTTAATAAATTGAATGATTTAAAAAGATTCATAAATCCAAGTGAGGTTGGAGAAGAGTCTAGAACATCTACATTAAAATCACCACAAACAGTCACCTTCTTGTTTGATTTACATACTCTCTTTAACACTTCTTCCAAAGTTTCTTCAAACAGTGAATAATCCGCAGATGGTGGTTTATACCTATGAGGCTATGCTCGAAGTATTAATATTCAAAATCAGTAACAATCGATTAAATAATTGGTTATAAACTATTTATTCTGCAAGTACAATAAAATTCTATAGTCACATTTTGTTGATTCTTCAAAACATTCCCTTACCCTGTATCATAACTGCATGCCACTTTAATTTTCATTTAATCCATCAAACCGAACCAGTCACCATTAAACGAATTAAACACACTTAAAATATGTAAATGTAATCCGAACACTCACCAATCAGTTGCTACGCGTAGGTACTTCTCTCGAGATTGATTTTGAACTGTTTGTTATATTATATTAAATGGCAGGTAACGACTAAACCACGCACAAATGACGTATGATCGATAGTAACATTGAAGACAAATACATAGGTAGATATTCACGCACTGTACACTCAATTTTAAGACATCACACAAAATACTGCAAAATCCGAATCACAAAACAATGACGATAAAAAACAACGCGCTAATGTTGGCCACAAATAAATTACAACAAATGTCACTGTTATGCAAAATTGATCCTTTTTTTAAGGTTCATAACACGCGTTCTAAGAAAAAATATTGGTGAAACAATTGACTACCGATGGCGTGCGTCGACAGTTGTACACGCGAGACCAATCTATGGTAAAATGCATGCTCCTTCACCGAGCATTACTTTACGTATTTCATGTCCATTTTATCTAGACTTCTTACACTAGCTCAATTTACCTAAGTCCAGTAGGTATTGAGTGGGAGTCAACCGGTGTGTAGGTTCTTGCTTAATTGGCCAGAGCAATAGTAGAAAAGTCTGCTACAACGATGTTTTCCTTTCGACCTTGCAAGGTAATGTCTGTTCTACCGTATTCATGTGTGCATCTGGCAATACGTACATTGTTGAAATAATTACCTATTATCTGTTATTACATATTGTCTGTATGAACAGCTGTAAACAGTGTTTAGCAAGCACACATACTCCAAATCGATTGGCGCAAACTAAAGGTGTAAAATGATTTTCAAAGTTTTTTCATTAGGGTCGTCAAACGTTACCCAGCGAATTCTTCAGTAGGTACGTATTAAACAGATATGTCCAAGCTTGGACAAAACTGTCAAGACCATGAATTTTTTTGTGCTTAAGAGTAATTTACTACTTACTATTACTACTATTTGAATTTAATATTATTAACTTATAAATTATTATATCCCTATGTTACGAGGTACCACACAAGGAAATATGCTAGGGGCGTCTCCTAGCACACCCAGACCCGAGTCAATTCAGAAAAGGTCGTTTCCTGAATTGACCCGACCGGGAATCGAACCCGGGACACTACGGAAGTCGAGGCGAGAAACCATGCTACAGCACACTACGCCAATCGTGTCGTCAAACAATTTGAATGATATCAATGGAAACGAAACTTTTGAATTTAGAATAGACTCCACTCTAGTGCGATTTTCCTGGTGCAAACTAATCAAAACCGATGTTCTAAAGAAACCAAAAGATGCGTTAAAATTAAATCTATAGTTGATTATTGAAGTCTATTGTGTCAAAGTAATTATTTTCAAAAGAAATAGAATTAGGTACTTATATGCATCGAATCACTACTTGGCTGCTCTGTGCCATCTTGGTACGGAGATTCCACTTAAGCTACTACGTGACCCTGGGCTAGACGGGTCCTGTTCACAACACAACTTCCGAATGCATGACATCGTTTCTGTTATTAGTACAATGCACTGACGACGCCAGACGACAGCCAGCGGACATTCAGGGACCAGATCAGGATGAAGGCAACTAACATCAAGTAGTTCTCATTAAGGACAACCTTGTGATGAATATAATTCTTCAACCAGAGATGCATCACACAGATAGATGAGCCGAGATAACAATCTTTCGTCAGATACTTGTACTTTCGACACATTTGGTAGACCAATTCTCAAGTTTTTATGATTTTATTCTCAACCTCTCGAGAGCAAAAAACTTAATCCAGTATTTAGTCAGATCATTTGATATTTGTAAGACTAGCTGAAGACAAGTGTATTCACTTTTTACATCAAGCTCGTTTAGTATGTTGACAAAGTTGTTTTAACGAAAATAAATTTTGAGAAAATGAGATTTCAGGCTCCTGACTATCTGCCACTTTGTAGTATTAAACGCCTAGGGCGATGAGAAATATAAGAATAGTAAAAAACAGCAAAATCCTTAGGGGTTGAAATTAAATATAATACATTGGAGTTCAGCATAAAGAACATTATATAGTCAGTAAGAAAAAGAAAACAAATTGTCGTAAAATAAAACAAAATAAACAATGCAGACCGCAAATGCACTAGAAACAAAGAAATGCACTTTATTCCACTTGCCTAACCATTCAACGCAATTTTATTTAACTTTTCGATGCTGTTTTATGAGGTTGTTCCTTCATTCTATTATATAATTTTGAATACTCTTACGTTCCGTGGATACACTGCTAGGCCAACGACAATCGATTTAAGAAGTACTAGGTATGTTTAGTTTTTGCCAGTCTGAATTTTGAATCTCCATCAAAGATGCCAAATAGCCATTCTGATTATCAATATCTCATAAGTTCACTCCCCTATATTTCGTTACTGGGCCGGAGTGTTGGTCAAGAGGAACACTAAGTGCCCTGCCCCTGATATTCATGGCTTCTTATTGTCATTTATTATTTGTTAGTAATATAGCTTGTAAGTATATGTCTAATAACAAAAATGGACCTGCGTTGTCCGAAATGAAACAATAAATTAAATAAATTAAATTAAAATAAGTGTGAGGAAAACATAAGTATTTAACGATCGTCATTATTTGAATTGTTGAGGTTCCGTGCGTGACTAAATAGTGAGGACCCTACCATTTTACATCTTTGGAGGCTTAAACGAATAATTTCTCCGTGACACTCAACATTTCAACTAAATACTACTCGTTAGATACTCGCTGTTCACTAGCTCCATCTGTAATGCGCCTCACCTTGGTAATAAACATCATCTTACGAGCATTTGTCATGAAGAAAGCAGAACTTTAAACGCTGGCTTCCGACTCATTTGTTATGTAAGTATTCTTTGGAATGTGACCGGTTATGATGTGTTATTTAACATTTTTCATAGTTTAAGTCACTGAAATTCTTAGCTGAAATGTTATATCACTATAGTTTTAGTAACAATATTTACCACCACTTTATATGTGAAGACAATACGGAATAGTTTAGACTTAGAATAATTACATATTATATAAACCAAGTCCGCGCGCCCATTTTGAAGCACCTTAATTGGAGCCATAAATGGCTCCAAACGGACCGCTTGCAGTGTTCATTACAGCTCCGCAATGTTTAATGTAAAAGCGCGCCGCACGTAAGCAAGTAATAGTCATGCATGTGTGGATCGGATTAGTGCTTCATTTTTGACGAGGCGGTTGTATGAAGACTATCCTTCTATATGTTATTATTCTACGAGTTTAGACGGTATTGAGACTTTTAGATGAAGTCTGAAAGATTAACCAAAAGGCACAGGGGCCATATTACAATCCCTTAAAACTTGTCGAGTTCATTCCCTAAACTGAGTGAAGCGAGCAATTTCATCATGAAATCTTTCATTTCCAGCCAGTCAGCTGGCAGTTACCTGGCACTGACGCATCTTCTCGGCTGGAGGCTACCCTCAGTTTAAGGAATTAACTTGACTTGATATAAACGAGAGAAACAAGGCCCCTGGCAACTAATCCTCTTCAATGTAAGGTTTTATTTTGTACAGAGGTCTTATTACAATCTTATTAAATCCCAAGACTGCAATGGACATTTCCGATAACTGACATAAACTGCATGTTTGTATGATGATCTCATTTTGTTTTATAGTAACTGCTCCTTGCCATCATCGCGCTGAGTTATTTGTTGTTTTGTACATTTTATTTGATACAGAGTGTTGAACTAAAGCATTTAATTCATCACCAGTAGTTGGAGTAACTTTTTATAGACTGTTTACACAAAAAAAAAACATTCGTAATGCTAAAGATATTAACTTACTTATTTCTTCCTATGTAAACAAATATTCTACCTATATAAAATGACTTTCCTACTGTTTTTCCTAATCTCAAGAATGACGAGTACAGAAACCATGAGAGTACATCAAGTGACGTAGCCTGAATTACAAATTTTATTGTTTATCAGGGTCGTAAAGTCGTACATAGTAGCCTAAGAACTTACCTATAGGAATTTCAACTTCAGCATAGAACAGCAACGGAAAGTTTTCATTCGCCCGCATGCAACCTTCTAAGGTCGATGCCACCATCTACGGAATAATCTATCGGGCAGGGCAGAACGCCAGCAGCAAACATACTTCTTCAACAGCATATAAATAAATAATACTAACTTGACAAGCTAGCGCAATAAAGTAAAGTAAGTAAGTAAAAAATCATTTATTCATATAGGCTTGTACAATGCACTTATGACATGTCAAAAAAAGTATACAGAAATAATAATAATAAACGTAAATAGTACAATATTAGTACACATCGTGAATATACATAATGTGAATCTACCACCGGTTCGGACGTTGCTTCTTATCGAGAAGACTCCGGCAAGAAACTCGATAGTTACTCTTTTCAACTTTGTTTGTTTTACAAAAAATAAATTCAGAGTACAGTCAATGCGAGTAGAAAAAAGAACACAATATTGAGCAGAGGAGCAGATTATTCCTACTATGACCACAAACTTTTGTCGTTCAAGTAATCCTCTACATTATAATAACCTTGTTTCATTAACTTTGCTTTAATTGCAGACTTAAACTTGTGAAGAGGTAGATCAACAAGACTTTGAGGTATTTTGTTAAAGTATTTTACAGATTGACCCACAAATGAGTTTCCCACCTTGTGTAGCCTAAGACTGGGAGTTTTAAATTTGTTTTTATTTCTGGTATTATGTTTATGAGTGTCACTGTTTTTTTGAACAGATGCATGTTTTTGCGCACATACATTATGTTATCTAAAATATACTGAGCATGCACAGTTAAAATATCGATCTTCTTAAATACTTCCCTAAGCGAGTCGCGTGGTCTAAGTTTGTAAATGGAGCGGATGGTAATGGATAGTAGTCCTGCGTATAACGCCAAAGATAGTGGGATTGATTCTCATCCAAAATAAACATAAATGTTCGACTCATGTCTTTCCTAGGTAAGATCGAAACCAAAAACTTTAACCTACGAGTATGAGGATAATATATGTAAATGGAATAGAATAAGTCCTCTACTATTAAGCACTAACGGTTATCTAAAAATTAAAATAATTTCAATTCTTTATGTCACTAGATTTATAACATAAACAAGTTCAATTTTAGGCCAGAACGCAGAGTTAATCACGCTGATGGTTTTTGATGGATAGCTTTTCCAAATTAGTATAAACGAAAAAGATACAGGTCACGTCCCCAACATCAGCCGCTCCGGAAATCTATGATACAAAAAATAATGATGAATTTCGGTACGAATTACAGTGATTAAAAAAATACTTAAACTAACTACTTATTAGATTGTCACATGTTTTGGAATGAAGCCCTAAAAAAGCGTCGCTGGTTATGGACCTACATTTTCGTGCAACAATTTCGAATTTCGAACGATAAAACTCCCCAATCCCGCAATGAATCATTTGTTTTTCGTTTTCACGAGCGCATATGTGCGAGACATCACTCTCGAATCTCGATACGAGCCTGCTTTATTGACAATAAACTGATTTAATATTGAACAAGTAGGTATTTAGCTTTGTTACGCCACTGAAATGGTGGTGATAAATAGTTAGGTATAGGTAATTTAAAACTAGAAACTAGCTGTTGCAAGTGACTGCGTTCGCGTGGACTTATCTTCCAAAGCTTTTCACTATTAATTTAAGCATCCTTTATTATAATCCTGCTTACCTGTAAAAAAAATATTTGAAATATTTCCTGTAGTTTACACGTGATGCTGAAACATACGAACGGTCAGACACAAATCGTATAAATATTTGTATTGAGTTCGACCCCAGGGGCCGTATTATTGTCTCTTAAAGCCAGTCAAGTTACATAATTTCCTAAACTTACTGAGGGTAGCGAGCAATTTCGTCAGTAAATATCTGGCCAGAGGATGCATTATTGACAGGTTACCGCCGACTGGCTGAAAATGTAAATCATATTAGGAAATCGCTCGCTACGCTCAGTTGAGGAAATTAACTTAACTGGCTTTAAGAGATGGTAATACGGCCCATGGACGGGCAAATTAAGTGGCATATTTTTTTTCTGAGGTAATAGTGCTAGAATCTTAGAATAATTACATATAGAAACCAAACCACGCGCCCATTTTAAAGCAACTTAATTGGAGCCATGAATGGCTCCAAACGTACCGTATTTCAGTGTTCATTACAGCTCCGCAATGTTCAATGTCAAAGCGCGCCGCACGTAAGCAAGTAATAGACACACATGTGTGGATCGGATTAGTGCTTCCTTTTTGACGGAGCGGTTGTATGAAGACTATCCTTCTATTCGTTATTATTCTAAGGCTAGAATCTAGCATCATTAACAACAATGACAGGCATACTACATACGCACATTTCAGTAATTTATCATATTGCATGTTATGGACGGTGAGATTACTTTCAATGACTGTGTCATATCAGTATGTTTTATTATTACAAATACAATGAAAGGATTCCTAAGAGGTATATACTGTTAAGTTTATTTATTTATTCTTTGGCGCAGTACGAGTACAAACTAATAATACAAAACTACATTGATTTTTAATACATTGTAACTTGGTCGAACTTGCATTTCGATGACAACCAATTTCTCAAAGTGTCCAGTAGCCTAGTCCTCATCGGAATTGTATGTCCTTGCTAAGGTCGCCCGTCCAGTTTGCTGGAGAGGAATAAGCTTCATATTAGTATTTTTTTGAAATTGGTCCACTAGTTTTTGAGATTATCCATCCTCCTTTTTCCTCTTTTTCATATTTATATAGAGAGGCTGAGCGCCCTCATAGGGCCCAACCTTAAATTGTCGATCTTACGTAATTTTTTTATTGCAATGCATGAAGAATCATGAATAAACCGCAATTGCTATTATTTCAATAACGTAATTTTTTTGGAGCCTCCTATATTTGCGGAGACTTACCAGTGGAGCTTGGCACCTTCTTCTAACACATTTGTATAGTAAAAAAATAAATGCAGTCAGATCCTATGGCACCTCTAAAAACATTGCAGAATGGACTTGGGAATTCTGAAATGGTTTTCGAACATTTAATCGAACGAAGACCCAAGACCCAAGTAAACCGAACAACTTCTGCAAATGCACATTTGTACCTGTTGATAACTAAAACCAACCATAAGCGAAAATTCTCGGCTGCTGACGTCAGCCGGTCCCTTACCAGTGCCTCCAAAATCGTCAAGGGGCACTAGTAAATATGATTATCGTCAAGAGGAGCACAATCAGAGTGTCGTCATTGCCAACGAGCCATATCCTGGCAATTGAGCGGATTTGCGCGCGCGACCGGACTCAGTCGCCCTCGAAGCGCGCGTGGATTCACCAGGTGAGTACATTGTGAATATTATTGGGTATTACCAGGGATAAGTTATGGTGCAACGTGGTCTCTTACGTAGGCCGCAACAGTAAGTGCAAGAGTACCTCGGTATTGCGAAGGCTTGGTATTGCGCTACGAGCTCAAATTAAAAATGAAGAAGCTGTTAAAGATCTAAGGAGACAGTACAGCGGGTCAGTTAGGTGAACAAAACAAGGAACATGTCCCGCAGCATGGATGTGATGGGCAGAAAAGTTCTGAAAATGAAACCATTTCCTGGCAGCGTAATAACAATACAATCAAGGTAATTACCGCTATCATTTAGCTAACAATATACGGGATCCAGATGCACTGTGGCCTCTGGATGCACCGGCATCTCTCTGCATGCACCAAAAAACAACAAAACGTTATGTATAAGACCTGACCTTTTAAAATTAACCTAATGATAACCTAAATGATTGAAACCAGACCTACTGAAACATAACCAACTTCAACATAACCCCCTGAAACCTAACCTACATAAACATAACTTGCTGAAATCTAACCTACTTAAACATTATTTACTGAAACGTCACTTACTGAAACGTCACCTACTGAAACTTAACCCACAAAACCTAACCTACTTGAACATTACAAACTGAAACCTTACCTAATTAAACATAATCTACCGTAACCTAACCTACTTAAACTTATCTAACTGTAACATTACCTGCAGAACATATTATTTACCTACATCCTAAATCCCTGTGGCAGCTAGCAAGACAGGTTATCTGGTTAACTCGTTTTGTCCTTTTGACCTTTTCGAAGTTCGAGTTTGGAAACATGATGAAAACATTTTGCCTTTTCGACACCAAACTGCGTGGTGCTCAACTAGGTATCTTACTTAAGTTATGTGTGATCAGAAGGAAGAACTGATCTGTGAATTGCTTTTTGTCCTAATACATGAGCTTATACTGCTTCTAAACTGTTACGAGGGGCATGCCAAAAAAAGTTAGATACTCTTTAGATACTCATTTGATTGACACTGGCAAGTTATACACCATCTTATAGACTGGTTGTTTATTGATACGAGTATATTTGAAAATTTAACACACATCATTTTTAAATTTTTATTTGAATGAGCATCATTTTTCCAAAAATCTGATGGGAATTCGCTTGCAGCAATGGAGCTCAGTCGACGTGATTTACGCGCTGTAATTTATTATGACTAAAAGCTACAGTTACACATGCTCATTTGTAGCATGCTTATTAGCACGCTAATAATAATAATATAAGCATGCTACAAACGAGCACGCTCATCTAATGACACACTTGCTGTTTATTAGCATGCTTTTTTTAAGCCTGCTACTAAATGACCGTGCTCAAAGCAAAGGATTGAACACACATGCTTTTTAAGCACGGGTTCGATTCGAAATAGTGTGGTTGCGATAACGGTAGTTTCGATAGTGATAGTTGACCTTGAAAATTAGTCGTACTATCGATAGTCCTATCGAAACTACAGTCCCGTGATGATACTATCGATAGTATCGATAATGAGAATAAAGCGATGCTATTGACCTTTTTCGATACTATCGATAGAATCGCGCCATTGAAGTCGATGCTATCGATACTATTTATAACTATCGACACCTATCGATACAATAGATAGTTTTTCTTTAGTAACTATCGAGGTATTTTCGATACTATCGACTGGAAATAAAACGAAACCTTGTATGAGCTTGCAATATTAGCGTAAAATGTTCGACTTTCGATAGGAAAAAACTATCGATAGTATCGATACAATCGACACGCATCCTATCGATAGTTTTGATACTATCGAATTTATAGCATATAGCCTAAATTAAAAAGAAACATAGCCTATGTCACTACCTGGGGCCGTATTACCATTTCCATAGCCAGTCATGTTGATATCCTAAGCTGACCGTAGCGAGCGATTTCTTACATTTTCAGCCAGTCAGCGGTTTCCTGTCAATAAAAATGCATCCTCTAGGCACGAAATTGCTCGCTACCCTTAGTTTAGGAAATTTACTTGACCGGCTATAGGAGATTGTAATACGGCCCCTGATAGTATAGCTTTCTAATGGTGAAGGAATTTTTAAAATCGGTCCAGTAAATTCGGAGCCCATTTAATACAAACAAACAAATAATTCCTCTTTATAATATATTATGTATAGATAAACCACAACCTCGCTATATAATTAAACCGAGACTGACATCTCTATACCAGTTCTCAATGGATACTAGCCTAGTAGCATGCTCAATAAGCAAACCTGTTCACACGTGCTAAAAGCACGCCCCCTTTCACCCGCGCCGCAGGTAGCATGCTCATAAATCGCACGGCTGTCGATTTTTGAGCATACTCGAAAGTAGCATGCTCATAACTAGCTAGGCTTCGACACACGTGCTACTAAGTTGCACTTGCTCATTAGTAGCATGCTTTCGTGCTAGTAATGAACATGTGTAACTGTAGCTTAAAAAAGGTTTAAAGCCTCAAGAATGTTTTGAACTTTTACTACTTTTGGTGAGTCTGCTTGTTCACGAGCAACAGTATTTAATTGGATTGCTGTAGTGCTGAAAACATTCGTGCAGTCGGAAAACTTATTCGCGAAAACCGACGTATTACGTATGAGATTACGTGGAGCTGGAGCGAAAACTGGGAATCGGATCAGTAGCAATGCAAACCATAATTTCACGACCACCTTTCTCTCCATAAACGTTGTTCGAGATGGGTGCCGCACAAACTTACCGATGAGCAGAAAGACCGGCGGGTGGATTGGTGCCTATTCATGATAGATAAATTCGACGGTGGCGAGATAAAAAACGTATCTGATATATTGACTGGTGACGAAACATGTAACTATGATCACGAAACAAAGCGACAGTCGACTGTATGGTGTTTTGAAGATGAACCAACTCCAACGAAATGTCGCCGTGCACGAAGCACACAGAAACTCGCCTCGTTTTTCTGCAAAACGGGTCATATTGCTATTGTAGTACTAGCGGATCAAAGAACGGTGAACTCTGAATGGTATTTGACAGTTTGTGCTCAAACAGTAATATCAGCTTGGTGTGGCAAGCGACCGAAGTCAGGAATCCGGCACCTTCTCTGGCACCACGACAATGCGGCGCCGCCCACGTCTGCCAGAACACTTAGCTGCATTTGCTATCAATTGATCTCTTTATTTGTGATCAAATGTCTTTGATTATAATTAACAAAAATTCTACACCACATTTTGCCCCTGTGGTCATGCTCTACAATTTCTATGATCCTAATGGACGCCAGTTTTACGCTGTGAAACAGGGCACATCCAAGTAGCATAAAAGAACAACAAAATGAAAGGATGCACTAAAAAAGTTACTCTCTTCCTCAAGATGCAAATTGAATGCTTGTAATTTCATCTTCATTGTACAACATTTAGCGACATACTGCTGAATGCTGGTGTCATGATTATTTTGTATTGCGTCAAGGTTATACTACAAGCTCTGTCATCATCGAAATTTCCAACACGTCATTTGAGTAAGTGTCGGGCCACTTTATAGTATAGCCCGTACTATAAGATGGTCTAATGCTACCATATTCCTAAAACAAAACTTGAAGGAAATGTATATGGGATTTAAATTTTTTGAAATCATCTCCTATAATGACATGGGTTTATTAATTCAGCCCTATTACTGATGTTCAAGTTTGAAGGACGCATAAAATATGAAGATGAGTATCATTGCCTATTCTTGGGCACGGAACATAGTTCGAAACTATCGTCTCATAGTATATGCAGAGTATTAGGGTCCTTGTTGGAACCATGCACGAAGGATTATCTTCTGTGAAATTTACAGGGCCAAAAGAACGCGCCCCTTAGAAATCGTTAACGACATCCTTCCACATGACTGACATGTGTATTTACGCAAGTCTATAAATAAACCCTACCCTTATAAAAAGCGGACGGGAAACCCGTATTAAATCGTCCTCACACGTACGTTTTTTGTGCAGGATCAAAGAAGATCGCAGAAGGATGTTGGTTTGGAGTGTCTTGACCGCTTGCGTGTGCGTGGCGCATGGCTTGCCTCCGGACAAGGTTGGTGCCTAGGGCTGTACGTTTTCTTACACCAATTCTCATAGTCTTGAAATGTGGACAAATATCCTTGAAATACGAGGTGCCGGACAGATGGCCCTGCCAGAATTCAACCGTCTCTGTATTGTTTACACTGCAGCGGCCCATGCTGAGGCTGGGACTTGGTTAGACCATTAAATCATATCATTGTATTAGTAATTTAATTTTACTTTTAATAATTGTATTCCTCAGTTCTCGTTAGTAATACTTTTAGTTTTTGAGTGCCATCTTCTCTGTTTGGAATATTAAATATTTTTGGTTCTTTCTTTTTATTTCTGTCTTCGTTTCCTGACTTATAACATTACAAGTGACGTTAAAACATAAGCCAGGTGTCAACCCTGTTCATGAGGGAAGCTACCGGAACTAAGGCCACTTATTTTGAAGCAATGGGCTATTTGGGCCCACGAGAGCCTCGACAGTAGGTTTTTATAAATAAATATCATTCTTTAGTATGTTTAGATAATGGAAATGAAAATAAAGAGGCATTATTGTGATACTTGAGGTTGTTTGCTCTGAAAATGCATCATAAGGGCAAACATTTTGAAATAAATTTTTCGTCAAATCTGAAATAAAACTACTGAATTTACACCTTATGCGCCGTGGTGAGTGTACATTTTTTTTATTCGAAATTTCGTTTCAAATGGATCTTATGTGCGGTAGTTCTAATAACGCGAGCTATTTCGATGTCAACATTTGCAATGCTACAGAAGTCTCAAGTACCTACCTAATCTGCGACTTATACTAAGTTGAAATACCTCAAAAGTACATTTCCACAGGTTTCTGCAGGCCACATCATCAGGGCCCGCAGCATCGACCTCAACAACGCTCACGGCCTGACTATGGAGACCCGGCTAGATAAGGAAGTGGTCCCTACAGGGTACCGCCTAGAACTCGAGCCCTATTTGGAGGATGGCCTCTTTAAGGGCCACGTCAATATCAACATCAGCTGGGTGAAGGACTCCGATGAGATCCATATTCACAGCGCCCATGAGCTTGAGATCACGGATACTGAAGTGAAGGCACATATTCCAGCAGATTCGTAAGTATTGTTACGGGTATTTATTTGGGGATTAGACAAATGGTTTTCAATTTACACCTAAGCAGATGATTACGAAGTGTAATCTAGCTATAGTATGCCGTAATTTGCATACCTATAGGGAATTTCTAGAGGGAGTTTAACTACGGGCGAAGAAATTCGGCATCTCCATCTCCGGGATGTATGACTTTACTTCGCTTAAAAATCACGTCATCGACGTCATTAGTTTTTTTTTAACAGATTTAAAAGAAGTGACTAATAATAGACAATATCTCAAATATCTATTACAATCCCTTATTGCAATATCTTCCTCCTAGAACGCCTCAATAGGTAGGTTTGTGCCACACAACCATATTGTTGTGTTAGTTAGGTAGTTAGTAAAATTAATATCTACTAAACAACAAGTGGTATCACTATATAACAATGAAAATTTAACATATTTGATACAAACGAGTATTATGCGCAGAGTTTGAAACAAAAGACAATCTCGTAGTATATTATAAAATGGGTTACAAGATACAAGTTACATGAGATATTTACATATATTTATATATTTACATACAAATTTTGAGTTACATGGCACAAATGAATGCGAGGTGTTCGTTTATGTGACCCGTGGGAGACAACTTTGTTCTAATAGCATGATACGTTTTATTGTTTACATTTGACGAAAAAACTTAAAAATGTGATTTACAATAATGCCACTTTATAGAAACATTTCTAATGCGCGGATCAAGGTTTAGTCCTAAAGAATGCGGTTCGTAGCTGTTTCTAATTATCGATATCTCAGCAAGGAGCTGATAAGGTTAATCATAACAATAAATTATACTTGAACAATATGAATAATGACGCACAGTATGACTTGGCGATTCGCTACGCGTTTCTTGCAAATGAAGGCGGTTTTCAGAATTATGAATGTTTCATATTATCGCTTTGGTAACTGCGCCAGTTATTTCGTTTACAAACTTGAAAATTGGTTCATTATTAAGTCAAATCATCGCTTTGTTCTCTATAATCGTTCGTGGTTTTGCTTTCATTGGTTCCCTAATTGCATTTAAAAACGGAGGGGAAAAAATACTTAATTACGTGGATAACCCAATGATAAATTAATAACATCTTCCTGGAATTCTTTGTCACTGAATAAACCAATCTAATTATGAAATTGGGGGTCGTTAGGGAAGGTCCGAATGGTTAAGATTGTATTCAAGTTATTTTCTTATCATCTTTACAAAACCTGGTTGAAAGTCCTTGATAACATGGCGACGCAAAGACAGCGTGGATAGACGATCTTATAAAGGTCGTTTGACTTCGATTCAGTGGATTTGAAACATTCAGAAAATCGAAGGCTACCATTTATAGTCCTTATTCAGCTAAGCACAGACTTATCGCTTCAATTATCATCTTACTTATTGAACGAATGCCTAAGCTGATGTTTGACTAAGGCAAAAATATTTTATTTCATTTATTTATATAAATATACAGTACAGTACAGATAACAATGATTATTTACTAAATTAGTGTTACTTCTAATGAAAGATTTACAGTTCCATGCGTAGTACTTAATTTATTGACAACTTTAGGAAAGATATCCAAAAAATTCAAGTAAAAAAAGTCGTGACTGATCTAAAGAAGCCACTGGTCACAATTCGTCTGGAGAAGGAAGTGCCGGCTGGTTCTAAGGGTCACCTGCTCATCAGCTTCAATGGGAACTTGGAGACTGGATCTACTGAAGCCTTCTTCAAGACTACTTACACTACGGAACAGGAAGTTGAGAGGTAAAACTGGTTCTTTCATTACTTTTTCCAGACAACAATGTAGAAAACTGATGATTATTCGTCTGATTCGTTACGCCTTTAGCAAATGTTCACCTTTTCGTTTTTTTTATTCAAAAAATCCAATCGACAATCACTTATCTCTGATAAAGTTGATATAATTCACAATAACCACAATATTTGGCCACTAGAACCCGGATACTTCCAATATATTATTGCACAGAAAGATTTATCGGCGCAAAAATGCAGCTCAAATCCAGATTCTTTCGCTGCCGGAAATCCTTTGCATAACTCCAAGCTAAACCTTCCTATACACTATACAGCAGAAGGTAGAACCACCTATTCCGCAATAAGAGGCCATTTATCTTTCTTTAATGGGTAGTAAATCTAGCGTTATTTATTATTAATTTATTGCAGAATGGTTGTTGCTACCCAGCTGCGGCCTAATAATGCTAGGAGGATGTTCCCGTGCTTCGACGAACCGGGGTACAAGACGCCGTTCGAGTTGAGCGTGGTGCGACCGAGGAGTATGGTGGCTCTGAGTAACATGCCAGTTGCTCGCAGTGAGGAAATGTGAGTAACTACTTACTAGAAATTTCAATATTGATTGATTATGAGAGAATACGATAATGTTTCGAGAAAAGCCTTAAAGTAAGTCGTACGAATTGCACAACACTATCTGTTAACCGTTACTAGCCGCATAGTAATGTTGTTATATATCTACGGAGAAGTTGATATTCCTATGATTAGAATCTCCTAAGCATTTTTTATTGCAAACAATAAATAATAGGGAAATAAGCCTTGATTACATTTATAAGTCCTTATTGATGGGAAAGTCAAAGGTACCTTGCTTTAAATAGCCTTGCTTTATGATATGCCTTTGGCCTGCCATGGTGGCATAACGTTAATCCTCGTAAAAAAAGAAACCCAGAGAGACTAATACTGAAGTTTTCTCCCAGAACCACTCTTCATATGAGAAACTGTTTGAATATGTGCATAAAAATGTATAACAAAATTCCAGAAATGTTAAAACCACTCAGACTTCCATTATGTTATAATAAATTACAGCTATGGCTCTTAGATAAGATTTTTTACAGTGTTGAAGAGTTACTTAACAAAGTAATATTTAAAAAAACTATTCCAAAACAAAGCGCGTTAAAAGGTAAATAATATTTAAAAAATAGATGCCAAGCATATGGCGAAACACGTGAATCTAACTCTTAAACCAAGTAACTTTTATGTACCGTGTTTCAAGTAAATAAAGAATGATTATGATTATTATGATTATGGCAAAATCGAGCAATACATACATAATATAAAAATATACACAAAGTATATACAAATTAAACAAGTCTTGTTTGCTAGTAAACGTTAAAATTTCTTCTGCTTTGCTTATATCAACGATGTCCAATCGTCATATTTCTCAGCAAATAACGATGTCGGCGTTATTATAAAATGTATTTATTCTTGCAGCACTGGCGAACCGCATGCTGTATGGGACCACTTCGAGCGGACACCGCCCATGTCCACGTTCACGTTGGGGCTGGTCATCGCGGATCTTAAGCAACTCGGCAATTCCACTCACTACAAAGACGACCATGGCAACGACTTGGGTGAGTCTTGCTAAGGTTGTTGGCGAGCAGAAACTCTTTGCGGGATTCAGTTTTCTTTTTTCAGGATGCTTAAGAGGATACAGAAGCGCCGTTTTTCCATACAAACGTAGTCCCCTGTTTCCTCCCTGGATATTGCTAGTAGACGAATAAATTCGCCAAAAAATCTATTGCCACTATTAGCATGTCTCTGTGTTTTCCTTTTTTCAATGAGTTCATTATTATAAAAGATATGGACCTTCAATAATCGAAATAATGGCGCGATTTTCCGCTGTGTGACATCCAGCAAACTAATTTGACTAGTTTATTTAAAAAAAGGAAAACACAAGAACACGGCCACAGTCCTTCTTTAATTTTTAACGGAAGAAGTAACTAAATCGGTCATCTTTTCGAAAAGGGATCAGGGACTACGAAACGTCGTTTTTGTGTACTTTTGATAGGTAATTTTCGATCCGATTTGCATCTGTCTCTATCGCACTCTGCACGACGCTTTAGGTTTGCAAAAGACAGCAATAGATTTTACTAATACCTATTTTTCAATGTAGTCTTTCAGTATGCTCTTAAGGTTGGCAGCTAGCTTGAGAGACGAAAGAGTTTGCACTCTTTTTGAACCTTTTTCCCAGCACACTTTTCTGTCATTAATTGCAAGCGCTCATATCTCTCAAGTCCAAACACGGAACTAGGAATGCGCCTTGTATAGTCATGAGAAATTTTATCCTTAAGAGGACACAGCACGGGCGAGAGAATTGAAACATAGGTATTTCTAAAATCTATTGCTGTCTGTTGCTAACCTCAAGCCCCCCGCAAAGTGCGATAGAGACAACTGCAATTTGGAACGAAATTACCTATTAAAAGTACTCAACGATGGTAGCAAATAAGAGCAAGAAAAAGCAAGAGACAAGTAAAAACAAGTAGGATTACACAGTTTCTAGCGGCTTACATTTTTATAACATTTCCCGTAACCGCTACGTTAACTCACCAGGCTTAAATTGGTGTAAAGAGAATATAGTATTTAATTTACAGTCAATTAAGCTCCCGAACAAAGCATTTTAAAGGCAGAGAAAATGCCTCGTCTCGGTGAGGCAGCTAATATTAATTAATCTCAGGCCTCGCTGACGCTGCGTCTGACGGAGTAAAGGATTTCTATATAAATTGCAAAATACAAGTGCTGCAACATCACATTGATAATAGAGTGAATAAAGGTGAGCCGATTGTTTCAAAACCCAAAGATGTTATAGCTGTTACAAAACAATTTGTTAGAGAAGATCTCAGTTGTTAATAGTTAAACCTAGTGCTCCTGTGCGTCTACCAGGAGTTGCCGCTTTAAATTTCCGTTATCAAACGTTTACGTTAAAAAAATGTATTGGGATATGACATGACAACGTCAAATCCCAATACAATTTTTTACGCGAACTATAACGTAAATTTAAAGTGGCAAATCCTGGTAGACGCACTACGTACTGAAAGATTATATCCAATGAAAACCAACACACGAACCGACATATTCAAACACGCGTGAACGCTCGCGCGCATTCCTTTTTCGCATATTTTTTCTGATTTGGTGGTAAAATAGTAATGGATTCGTAGCCTTCTTGAATACTAGTTCCAATACTATCTCATTTCTCTTTTGTCTTATCGCATTTGTCTATAAAAATGTGACCTTTCTCCAAAGTGTAGTAATATATTTTATAACATATTTGCTCGTAAAGGGTCTCTTATTTCACCAATTTCAATAACGTAATGTATCTCGTTACGCACTTGTGCGGTAATGTAATGTAAAACGCACGAGTTTTTTTTATTATGGTAAAACGTACGGTTTAGCAAGATGCTCCGTCTAAAACGAACGGTACTTTTTTAAATTTTAGCAAAGAGTTTTTATGTCAGAAAAGAGGTCAACATTTTATGAATAAAATTAACTTTGGGAGATGAAATTTAATAAATAAACATTTAATTCTTTAATTAATTTAATTTTGACAATAAATTACAACCATCTGTAACAAAAACACAGAAATATTAATTTACTTTATTAGTAATACTGGCTGTTTTAAATGCCTTTTGCCTTAAAAAAAGCGCTGATGCGCGCGCATCGCTAATTTGTGAACAAGTAAACATTTTCTAACTGCTCTAGCAAGTGATTAAAGATTTTATTTGTTTTAGAAAGTCCGATTTTTATTTATTTCCTCTCAAATATGTTATAAAACGTCGTATGACATACGTGCGCTTTGATAATTACAGCCTCTGCTTTCTTGTAGCCCTCGCCTACGGCTCGGGCTAGCAATATCGCCTCTGCTGTAATTTTCAACTTACCGCACTTATATCATAATGTACTATTATAACATATTTGCTAGTAAAGAGTCTCTTATTTCACCAATTTCAATATCGTATTGTATCTCATTACGCACTTGTGCGTTACTGTAATGTAAAACGCACGGTTAATCAAGATGCTCCGTCTAAAACGAACGCTACTTTTTTTAATCTTAGCAAAGAGTTTTTATGTCAGAAAAGAGGTCAACATTTTATTAATAAAATTAACTTTGGGAGATAAAATATAATAAATTAACATTTAATTCTTTAATTTAATTAATTTTAACAACAAATTAAACCTATTTATCTGTAACAAAAACACGAAAATATTAATTTACTTTACTAGTAATACTGGCTGTTTTTTATGCCTTTGCCTGATGCGCGCGCATCGCTAATTTGTGAACAAGTAAAACAAATTATAACTGCTTTAACAAGTGATTAAAGAATTATTCGTTTAAGAATTATATTTTTTTTTATTTATTTCCTCGCAAATATGTTATAAACATCGTATGACATACGTGCGCTTTGATAATTACAGCCTCTGCTTTCTTGTAGCCCTCACCTACGGCTAGGGCTAGCAATATCGCCTCGGCTGTAATTTTCAACTTACCGCACTTATATCATAATGTACTATTTCGATGTTCTGAAGCAAAAAAATAAACGCATTTTGCTTACTAAAATCAGTAACCCTTTGCGTAAAATGCGCTATTGACAATGGTACGAGAGAAAATATCTACGACTGTCGCGTCGCTTAAAAGTCTAGCTGGTGTTCACACAGTTTTATTTAAGAGAACATTTTTACGAGGTACTTTGAAAGGGGCTTTGCAACAGTGTAATTTAAATTCTCATTAACCATTCACTATTCCAGTTTACTTGGTAACTCTGTTGCTTCAATTCAATTCTGGAACTGATAGAATTTATAGGAGGTATATCGGTTTTTATCTAGCTCCGTGTAACTACATTTCTATCTAGTATCATCAGTTAACTTAATTGTTACTTTAGCGATCATTGTTAGAATACATCAACTACTCTGATCAGGTTAATTGAAAAAACTTTGCCACAACTGCCAACACCCGTTCTTCCCTTGACTTGTGTGGTGTCCCGGGGTTGATTCCCGGTCTGGTCAATTAAGGAATCAAACTATTTTAAATTGGTTCGGGTCTCTCTGTATGTGCTGGGAGACGCCCCTGGCTTCTTTAATCCTTGTCTTTGACCTTATAACATAAGGATATCTATCCGAACTGCGATCATGACATTTGGTGTGTTGTCTGACGCAAAATATATTAATATTTTTTTATTCTCAGAACTTCGCGTTTGGGGTCGCCCTGAATACCTCCAGGCGTTGGAAGGAGTCAATGAGAAGCTGGCCCTGGTCTTCGCGGAGATCGCCAGCCTTTGGCAAGTGCCTCTTCCCCTGAGCAGGCTGGACATCGTGGCTCTGCCCAACTACCAAGGAGTCAAACCAGCTGATAACTGGGGGCTCATCGTTTTCAAGTGAGTAGTTTTTCGAACGCATTATGGTTACCTCAACCTATGGAAATATGTTTTTTTTTTCCAAAGAAAAATACTCATAATATCTAAATACAGAAAACCTGCCAAACTACTATTGCAGTTTGTCGGCAGCAGTTTTCGTAGGGCAATTTCGAGATAGTTATTAAGTGGGTGTTACACATAATTACTTAACAGTAACTCATATTACATATTAGTAACTCTTAACACTAAACTAACGTAAGCTTGCATAATTAGGTAATAGGGACCATTATAAACTATATCTAACAACAATTAATTAACAACAATGAATATTGATGAACCTTTTTTTTTTTATATTGCCCGAGAAGGTAACCGTCCCAGAGATGAGAGCAGTATTCCACACACGAGCGAACTTGTGTCTTATACAAGAGACAGAGCTGCTCAGGCGTGAAGAATCGTCTCACTCTGTTCAGGACTCCGAGTTTACGGGATGCAGTTCTAATGACGCTCTCAATGTAGTCCCGCTGGTTTAGGTTGCTACAATCATCCATGCCAAGGATGTTTAGGCTATCCTTAATCGGTAGCGGGGTGCTCTGAAGAGTGGGATGGGAAAGGAACGGCGACGCCTTTGCTGTGAATGCACACACCAGCGTTTTCTTGGCATTGAACTCGACAAGATTGGATGCACCCCATTCTGAAATGCGGTCCAACACTCCGTCAAGCTCAACAACAAGACTTCGCCTCTTCTCCTCAATGTCAGTCTGCTCTGCCCCAGGGCGCTCGAAATAACGCGCGTGGACCGTGCTATCATCCGCATAGCAATGAATATTACCAAGACATAACATGTCATTGATATGCAGAAGAAACAACGTCGGCGACAAGACGGAGCCCTGCGGCACTCCGGCATTAATCTGGAGAAAGCGTGATTTTCGACCATCGCAAAGGACACGAATTCTACGTCCCTCCAAAAATCCGGCGACCCAGTCGCATAGGCGAGGTGGCAGACCATATGCCGGAAGCTTGGAAAGAAGCGAACGATGCCATACACGGTCGAAAGCTTTGGCAATGTCAAGGCTGACGGCCAAAGATTCCCCATGCTTGTCCATAGATGTGTGTTACGTACGCTAGAAGATCACCCGTGGACCGTTTTGGTCGGAAGCCGTACTGACGGTCGTGAATGAGAGAGTTATCCTCTAGGTAGCGGATGAGCTGCGTGTTTATGATCCGCTCAAACACTTTAGCTAAAACTGAGGTTACGGCTATTGGACGGTAATTGGCCGGGTCAGACAGGTCCCCTTTTTTGGGAACTGGTTGAACGTTCGCCTCCCTCCAAGACAGTGGCACAAGACCCGAATTGTAGGAGAGGCGATACAGGCTAGTGAACACTGGAGACAACTCCGCTGCACATTTCTTCAGCACCACAGCCGGAATTCCATCAGGGCCACTGGCTTTCCTGACATCGAGTGACTGCAGTTCGGCATGAACATCACACTGCCCGATACGAATATCAGGCATTGTGGAGCCGCAATGTGGAATTTCAGGCGGCGCAGCACTGCAGTCATCGATGCAAGAGTTTGCGGCAAAGAGGTTAGCCAGTAAATCGGTAAAAATCATTAAAATCAGTAAAAAATTGATGAGCCAACGATCCATCAGGGAATCTCAGTGAGGGCAGCGAAGGCACGCAGAAGTTAGATTGCACGTGTTTAGCCAGTCGCCAGTAGAAGCGGCTACCTGTAGGGTGCGTGATGAGTTCTTGGCCAACACGTGCAATTCGCTGAGCGTCTGCTCTAATGTAAGCCCTCTTCGTGGCTTTGGTGGCTTTATTAAAGGCTGCTTTCAGGGAGGCAAGGTTTGAATGATCATTGAGTGCCTGGGCCCTAGATCAAGCACGGTACGCCGCCTGTTTTTGTTCAACAGCTGCGCCACACTCGCGATTGAACCAGGGACCAGTTTTGCTAGCACTGACGACATCAGTAAAAGGAATGTAGTATTCCATTCCGGTACTGATCTCGTCAGCGATAGCAGATGCACTCTCTGAAGCATCCCTTTCTCCAAAACAGCACTGCCGCCAAGGGATGGAGGCAAAATACTCTCGCAATCTGTCCCAATCTGCCGACGAGCTGCACAAGGCACTGTAGCGCCAACCAGACAGTGATCGGTCCTCCGATGGGCTCCTGCCCAACGGAGCACCAACCGACACTTTATACCCGTCTGGGTGACTCGTCAGCAGAAGGTCCAATAATGAGGGTGTATGACCGACAATATCTGGTACCCGGGTGGGCTGGTGTACCAGTTGCGTCAGGTCTTGCGTGAGAGCAAACGCATGGGTAGTTCGGCCTGCATGGTCTGTTTTTGATGAGCCTAACCAGGACTCATGGTGGGCATTGAAGTCTCCCAAAAACACCATGTTAGCGAACTCCACCTCAAACAGCGTGTTGGTGGGGGATGGGGATGCCGCTGTTGGCCGTTTTTTCGTGCTTCTGACTGCCATAGAAGTTGGAGGATGGGAGGGGCGTGAAAGGACGACTGTGATCGAGGCAATGAAAGACAAAGCGTAGTGCCCTACATTGGTATTAATCGCGTGGAATAGTGTAGGTCGGTCCGCCGGACGGAAGGGCCCCCGTACCCCCTCGAGTGTGGACGCTGGGCCCCACCGGAACCGGGCACCACCCGGCACGACGAGCCACCCCGAGATTATGCGCGACCTGGTCGGGCAGCCTCCAGAGGTCGTTAACACCTTTTGGGCCCCTGTAGCGGGCGGCCAGCGGCACCACCGTTTCTACGGATCTCCCTGGCCGGCGGGCCGATACACACTACACACACAATACCGCCGCTAAGGCTCCCACTGGTCCAACAATTGCCACGATCACAGTCCCCCTGGCACCGGTTAGTGCAGTGCTGATCCCGGAACGCGACCTGACCGAGATAGGTCAGAATCACTTGGCGGGTTTTACACAACTGCATGGTGGTAACAACAACCGGCCAACATAAGTTTCCAACCTGGAGAGCAGATGGTCTGCTGGAAAAAACCCTTAGTCGCCTCTTACGACACTCATGGGAAGATATGGGTCTGTGGAAAGTATTATTTTAAAGTGCCGCCACCAGCACGGCACAGTGTACACGGCAACCTGTACAACCTTTAAAACTTTTATTTAGAACTTCGTTCCTTAGTATGTTTCTTTTGGGGTTGCCCCCTAAGCTGTCTGCGCCGGTATAGTGAACGAAACAATAATTAATAATAATTACATACTATAAATAAAATTTATTTCTTTCCTTAAAAAACAGATAAATCTTATCCTATAATCTTAGTGTAAATTATCAACTTAAAATGCACTGGAGGTTAACATCGGCGGCTGTACTAGTATGAACTGTGTCACAGCTGCCTGCGTCTTCTACCCTGGTATCTGGTCACGTTAACAAGAACAATAACGACTGTTTAGGTTGTTTTTGAAGTTATATAAACAGCAAAAAAAAACAAAAATAAAAACTAATAAAAAAAGATTGAAATTATTTATTTGGTTTTTTTTAACACAGTTTTTATACCACCATTATGTATATATTACATGCGTGGAGTGAGTGGAGTGTTGTGTGTGTGTAGGTGAATGAATGAGGATGTTGTAAGGATGTGTGACTGCGTGGCGTGAGTATGTGTGTGTATGTATGTGGTGTGAAGATGTGGTAGTTCGTGTGCTGTATTGTCAAATTTGTTGTTGTAGAATTTTCTCCATGTCATGATAATTAAGTGTCAGGAGCCAATCCTGCATTGTCTTTTTTATTGTAAGAGGGTATATATTCCTCCCTTTAATTACAAAATTATAAAGGTGGTCACAATTGAATGCAATGTAGGCATAGCTATATAATATGCTATCCTGATACTTGACTGGTCTTCCAAATGAGGCCTCCTTTAGCAGTTTAGTAGGCTCAAAGGCAAAAATGAGTTTTGATAAGGTATTAATATGGACATGGTACAATATCTACAGGCGTTGGACCTATGCGCAGTGGGCATCGCGAATTATAATGATCATAGCAAAGTATTGGCGCTTATGTGATATGACAGATATTGTTTTTTTTTTGTGGCATCTTGCTTTTTTAGCGATTGATTTCGCCAATGTCAAGTAGAGTCAAAACTTTAATATTGATTGGCCAGTAAGACTATTATTTTCCTTTCCTACGTCAAATCTAATGTTTAAAGAGACACAGAAGCGGTTGGCCGGTTAAAATAAAATTGCGAGTTCACAGATATTGTTCTTTACTAGATAGCTATCAGACAGCTTAATTAAATTACATAAATTAACTTAGAAATTAGGTAATCATCAATTAAGAACAGCTTTTTATCGTTATCTATAGTACCCAAAGGCCCCTTGCTTGCCAGCGTACGGCAACATCAGCAGTTAGAGTGCTATCAGCGAACCTTGAACTTTGAATTAACATAGATAAGACCTCACTCGGCACGGACGCGATAAGTTTTGACTTACTAATTGCGAAGGTTTATGACGTATGATTAGTTGACGGCAGAGGTACCCTGTGAGAAATAGGCTAGTTAGTAACGACTACTTAAATACTAGGGCTTAGAATAATAACGTATAAAAGGTATAACGTATAGTCTTCATACAACCGCACCGTCAGAATTGAAGCACTAATCCGATCCTCACATGCGTGACTATTACTTGCTTACGTGCGGCGCGCTTTGACATTGAACATTGCGGAGCTATAATGAACAGTGCAATGCGGTCTGTTGGTAGCCATTTATGGCTCCAATTAAGGTGCTTCAAAATGGGCGCACGGACTTGGTTTCTATATGTAATTATTTTAAGTACTGGGGCTATAATTGAGCCCACTTATGGCTGGGTTAGTATTGTTCCTAGGCCAGATATACAGTCACAATTATTTATTAAGTGCATTCGGGTAATTCCGAATGATTTTTGGACTACAGTTGACACGATGTCTGGAATTTAATTGACCAGTCAAAATCGGTGGACCTAATTCTACAAAGTTATGTTTTTTTCTCAAGTCAAATATAGACTAAAACAGTACATCGAAAACTATCGTATAAGTATATCATATGGCTTTGGAAATACAAGTGATTTAAAAATACATTTTTTTTTCTCATGCAAAGGTAATTCCGAACTAGTTCGGGTAATCCCGAAATACTCCTAAAAGTAGGTTTTATTGACATTTGGTTTAGGGTTCACATTCCTTTTCCGTTCATAATAGCCCTACCGAGAAAAACATCTTGAATTTGGTTATAGAATAGCCGAAACTCATTTTGTCGGAACTTTTATTTCGGAATTACCCGACAGAAAAAGTGTGGTTCTCAAACTTTAATTTGCTATCTGAGTACCAAGTACATTATAGAGGAGGTTTCGTATTAAAAATGGCCCGCGTACGTTGCTTTTGATAAAAAATATTTTAAATGAGTGGTAGAAATAACAAAAAAGGCTAGCGAGACCTTTTTATAGTAATAGTCAAATAAAAATTCAGATTTAAATTTTTAAAGAGTGCACTTATTAGTTTTAAAAAGCCCGTCTCTGGGGCCTATTTCCATACAAATGGCCATTACTCAAGTCAAAGTCAAAGTTTTATTGCACTCATGGGTTGACAAAGTTGTTACAAAAAATTAGTACCTAACATGAACCCTGACAGGGTATTGCAATTTAAATAATATGAATGTAAATTATAAAATTACAAAACAAACGAAATTAGATTAAAAATAACAATTACACTTCTCTTTAAGACTTAAACATAAATTTACATTTCGATTCATTATCATTAATATTATTATTTATTTATCATGCATGTTCACTATGATCGCCTTATTATTATTTATCTGCATTAAAAAACTCATTTGAGGAATAAAAAAAAAACCACTAAATAGTTATTTAGTTTTTTCTTAAATAGGTTAATGTGGTTTTCCTTTTTAATATTATCATGTAATTTATTGTATATTTTTATACACATGTAGTGTGAATAAACGTCTATTAGAATTTGGACTTAAAGGTCAAGATTGAAACCCGAACATCCAGAACGCGGGGTACGGGGAGAGGAAGGGCTCATTCAATACCATGTCAAAATTGGCAATGTAAGTGACAGCTTACTAGTGATGAGCAAGAATGTAACAGTAACGGTTATTTAACGGTATAGTCAGAAGGTAATTTAAATAAACTTTACCGTTCTATTTATGGTGAAAACATAAATCTATTAATAGCTTTAGGGGACCTAATTTAATCAGTTTCAAATTAATAATAAGCTCCGACTAGTGTTAGTATGTCTGTGATTCAAACAGTCAGACAGACGAACAGCAAGGTGAGCCTTTAAAGGGTTTTCCCTTTTGACTTAAAAAACAGATTAAAAAAATATTTCTGTACCTGGTCTACATGTTTCATTTAACAATAGATTGAGAACCACTGTCGATTACTATGAAATAACCACAGCGGGTAATTCCGAATGGATTTGCCCTCTTCGGTCAATTCCAAAAAAACAAAAAACTTGAGATATCTTATTCTGAACCTATTTAACAGTGTATCAAAAACGTTGATTTAACTAACAAAGAAACAACCAATTGGATAACTTAGCAAATTTCAAAGTTATGAATGTTCGAAAATACAAAAACGCGCGAAAATCCTCTCTTTCTCTGAAACACGACAGTCTACACGCATTCTCAATTTTAGCGACCGGAGTCAACTGAAGCAGGGGAGCGGAGTAAGATGGCGGCTAGATGAAAGTAGCCAGTGAATAAAATACTTTCGCGTTTGGTAGAAATTCATGATTTTCAGAATTACCCGATTTTCGGGATTAGCCGACACCTAAGGCTTTTCAAACAAAACTTATTGAAGCCTGTTTTTTACACAAACTCTTTATTAACTACTGAAGAGTTTAATGCTTTATTGATGTATTTTGGGAGCTGGTTATTTGATTTGGGAGCCATGAAAAGAAAAACGTATCTAGTCAAACAACCTTCGTCGATATACGAGTAACTTATTGCTGTTTTAACACATTCGTCGCCGCGGAACGAGACATAAAAGATTTTCTATTGTTTGCAGGTCATTTGGCGACCAATGTGTTAAACTTCAAACAATTTAACTATAGCCTAAAATTTACACAAATTACGGATGTAACAAAAACTGCCTACATACAACTTTAGCATTCTGAAACTTACACTTAAATCAAACATAATTAAAACCGGTATGGCAGGTACTCAGCTATGTTTGCGTTTTACAATCGATAACATGTCGTTGACATTCAGATAGTGCCAGTAACAAAAACACTTCGATTTGTGACCCGCATCTATCAAAGCAATCGATTGTGTAGTTTCATTCAACTACTTGTATTGTATATCATTACAAAAACATGAAATAGGCTTTTGATTAATTAAGACTTAAATTAAATCAAATAGCGGAAGATTGGTGACTTGCCTCTAGCGCGTGGACCGCTTAAATCAGGCCCCGTCGTCTAATTTCACTCAGTCGTATATACGATTGACAGGACTTCACTCTGACGCAGTTTGTCTCGCTTACGCTATGTTTAAAACAAATAGGTTTGTCTCTGTCCTTTAACATCGCGTGAGTGTGCGTGCATGTAGTTGTGCATCCATCATCCCAGTATTCAGTTGACAATTTTAAGGTGCCGTATCTTCCGCTATTTCTAATCAAGATAAATAAATAAATAAATAAATAAATAGCGCCAGACAACACACCACTTGTCATGGTCTCGAAGTAAGGATAAATATCCTTGTGTTACGAGGTACCAGACAGGGAAATAAGCCAGGGGCGTTTCCCAGCACACTCAGACCCGAGCCAATTTAGAAAATATCGTTTCCTGAATTGATCCGACCGGGAATCGAACCCGGGACACTACGCAAGCCCAGGCGAGAAACCGTGCTACAGCACACTGCGCCAATCGTGTCGTTTGATCTAACTAAACTATTATTATTCACTACCCAAAGCAACCCAATATTATAATTTGTTTATGACGATGGTCGATGGCGTTTTCTTAATGAAAACATTTAACTAATAAAAACGAGTAGTCTGGAAAGGAGACAAACAGTTTGTCTCCTTCCCAGCTTAGATAGGAGTTAAAATTACAATTAAATTATACTACATAAAAATCCACCTTAAGTAAACTTTTTCGAGAGTAAATGAATCAGGACATAATCTTCGTCATAATGTTATGCTAGTTTTGTATACGAAGAGAAAAAATGCAAATTCATTTATTGGATAACTCAGCTCTGTTGACTTCGATCCCGTTTCTCCATTAACGTTGGAATTTCAAATAGGCAAACTCATTAGATGCATAAGTAATTTGCGGTCAAGCCGAGGCATTCCACTGGCCCCTTAAATGTTTTGAATATTCGAAATTGATAACGAAAGAACTACTTATTCATAAAAGGAAGAAAAGGTAAACTTTGGTGTAAATTAGATTTTGAAGGAAACAGCGAAGTGTGTGCGACAAAACCCACTTTGCTGTAGAATTTCGATTGTTGGTCCATTATTATTTGGTTACTAGTTATCACCATCAAACCTCTTCAGGTTTGATGTGCACTTACATGTATATAAAAAACGCATATTTTATGCTTGTACTAACAGGAAATGTAGTTTCCTCTTCTGTTTACGGAGAAAAAACTAGCAAACAGTTTTGTAGAAGTTACCCTAAGTTATATTTTTTTTCGTTTAATCTGACTGCATTTACAAAGGTGGATTGGTAGGAATTCTAGTGAAACAAAACTTTTAATAAATAGCTTGCTTCACTTTGAACTGGCGGTACCAACTTTTTTGAATAATTGCGTTATTGTTGCGCAGAAGCCGGAGAAGGAGATTTATGTACCCAAGTACATACACATAACACCTGTTTAAATGTACAGCAACATTTAATAACAAGATTTTTAACAGTTAGTAAATGCTTAGTTAGGAAATCCTCTTCTATAAACCTAAACTGTAGATGACAAACCTAACATCGAATATGAAATTAACAGCAGGGATGAAATTGGTCCATATAAAAAATACTCATCGACACAATTGGATCCGGGCATAAACTTGCTCTGAGAGGTGGACCCTTCTGATGTGGCTTTTTTCTTAAAGATGGCCTTATCTATTTTTTTTTGGTTTTATAGCGAAAAAGTGGAGCTGCATATAACTTTTTTAGATGCCCTCGATATTATTCTTGATATTATCTGATAGGTAAAAACGACCAAAACCTCTCCTGGGATGTCAAATTTATTGCTTCCATTTGTTTACATACTGGACTAGCGGTCCGTCAGCGGCATCGACTGTCTTTCCCATCAAAATATAGCCTAAATAAAAAAAAATTGCTTAATCTCCTGATAAAAGTGGAATTTTTAAATTGGTTTATTGGTGGTTTATATTGGTGCAGGAATTTTATTATGGAACTATTACAGCACCTATTGACTATTGGTATTGATAAAATAATTCAAAAGATCATCAATATGATCTTACACAAAAATACATAAAACACATATCATCACTTTTTCGAAGCCTTTTTAGTAGAGATGTGTCTACATCATCGTCTGATGATGTGTAGACGTATTTCCTTTGAACAGATAATGAGTATACGTTAGTTTTATTTTCCTCATAAACTCTTTTGTGGCAGAGAGAGCGACCTGAGCAGCAAGGGTTACCTGCAGTTGGCACAAGAGATCTCATACCAGTGGTTGGGGGCCCTGGCAACACCGGCGTGGTGGTCCGACGCCCATCTCAACAAGGCTCTCGTGGGCTACCTCGCAGCAGAGACGGCTTTCAAGGTACTGACGGAAGTTTTCTCATAAATAGTTACCATATTCGTGCTCCATACTTTTCCCAATACTGTATATACGAGTATGTTACCGATAATGTAAATTCGTTTTTGAAGGAACAAAATAACCTTAGAATTATAAAAACTTGCCGATCAGCAAGTTCTCATGTACCAATCGTAGGGAACCATGTTTTTTGATTGAAATCGATAGAAGAACGTTTTACTTTATACCCAGAATTGCTAGCCCTCACCTTTGTATACTATACATAATCATAAGTTATATACACTCAGAGTAAATAATAGCAAGAGAAGGGCAAATTGGATTGAAAATCGGAAGTATATTTTTTTTTGCTTAATAGCTAACGCGCTGCACAGTCCGCGCTACTAAAGTATTTACAAATAAGAAATTAATATAAATCCTTATGTACTATTTAAGAGGTCTTATTGCTAGAAACAATATATTCCAGGCGACCTACTGACCTTTATCTTTCGGTTTTTACGCTGGTGAAGAAGTAATCATGTTATATTCCTTTATTAGAAGCGTTACATTCCTTTTATTAAGAGCGTTTCGAGTTTGGGTGATACCTGAACTCGAAACCAGAATCGTATAGGACAGACTATCGTTTTAGATCAACGACGGCTCAGAAATGGAAGGCAAATGGCCCATGACAGTGCTGTACTCCCTGTACTACGAGTTCAGCAAGCGGTACCCGCATTCCCGCATCACCGGCATGAAGCAGGAGACCACCTGCACCAAGATTGAGCTGCTGTTCCGCATGTTCAACCACACACTCGGTGGAGACACCTTCAAAAAGGGATTGAGGACTTTTATCGAGTCGAAGTACGTTTACTTATTGTATTTCCTAATGTTTCATGCGTTTTATCTGTTTATATCTGTAGGTTTGATAGTGAATTTTGTCTGAGTTATGTACCTGTCAGTACTAAAATTGTGCGAAAAATAAATAACCAGACGATGATTCCAACTGTAGTGGGAAGTGAAAGTCCTAAATGTTTAACGGACACAATTTTAGCAACAGCACAAGTTTTCAATGCAATTATAGATGCTGACGTGACAATAACTTTACAAAGCTGCTTTATCCTATTTCAACGCAACCACACAGCGACGGCCAGCCATGCCGCAGTAATTATAAACTCCCCTCCTTAGTTAGCCTATCATTTCGTTTATCAGCTACGCGAACCACTGAAATTTAGTCTATCAACTTTTTTAGCTTCTAAAAAATTCTAATACCCTCACAACACAGAAAATAAATATTAAAAAACTCACTTATAAGCAGAGCTGAGTCCTGGGGGCATATAAAGTTCCTCATACGACAAATGATTACGAAACTATTCTGCGTATTGATTATTCTATGAAATGATATTAAAAAATCAATTTCTGTGAAAAGAAAGTCTTTGTAACCATTTTCTATAAAACAACGTACAATTTTAAGAAACACATCTTTTCGTTCTTCATCGACTACTATCTTGAATGGTTTTTTACTTCCCAATAGTACAGTCGGTGAGTCAACATGAACGTATATGTGTGGGTTTTGTTCCTAGGAAATTCAAGACATTTACTGGTGACGATATCTGGAACGCCCTGAACACTGCTGCCGTCACAGATGGCAAGATCCCCAAGGATTCTGACATCAAGACCATCGCTAACAGCTGGATCGAAAAGGATAGATTGCCTGTGGTGAACGCTGCGAGGAACTATTACAAGAAATCCCTCACTTTGACACAGGTAACTACTGGAAATACATATATGGAACTATTATATATAAAAATATTGTGAGCCCGTTCATTGCAGACTTGATTGTGCATGCAAAATTGCTGTGTTGAAAAGTTAGACGGATTTCGGAATTCATAAAAAAGTATTTGGAGTAGTTCACTGAAAATGTTTACGAAACAACATTAGCGTGATTTGACACGTCAATGCTTAATTTGGTGTATGCCGCATTACCTACAAACGACTAGATAGTTTTGTTTTCATCATGGCCTCTGTATGGTTATTCACCTAACATTTATAGATTGAATGGTAGATAAATTAAAGTCACTGGTAATGGGAATGGAACTATATTCTGGTTTAACTAGAACAACTAAATGGTAGAATGGTATGGTATGGTGAGCACGCGCCCGGTATGTATGGTAGCTGAACGTGTACTGGTGTGAAACTAATTATAAAGTAAAAATGAAATAATTGATTGACGTATGAAAATGCTGACCAAGCGTCGAGGGCGCCGGGCGCAGCGATTGCGAAAGGTTCAATGTACGTTGACCGTACATGCTCCCGGGCGAGAAAAGATGAGATGAGGGATGGTATCGGTGCAGGTGAGATGGTATGAAATACAAGGTGATCAACAATAGTTTTGTGCTTAACAAGGTGATTGGGCATTTGGTCTAACAAAAAATATTAATCTAGGAGTGTTCAATTGTTTTGGAAGTGGTAACGTGGACAAGGCGACGTTGCCTTATCTCTTCGCGCACTATGTTTATCACTGCCGCTAACACTTAATGGTTTTTCACTAGCACTAACACTTACAATATCACTGTTAGACTCATTTTTAACACTAACGCACTGAACATTCGAACTACACACGGCGCTGACGGCACTGCGCGTCGCAGCGCGTCGCTCCGCGCACCGTGTTCGCGCCCGGCAGCAACCCCAGGTGACGACTGCTAACACGGCTCCGCCTATACATACGTATATGGCTACGTAGTGGTGAACATCGTGGTAAGAAATTTGACTTATTTCACCGTGCTGTTCCTTCAGGTGAGTTATCTGGTCTCCAATACTCTTCAGATCCTTCTCGAATCCACTAGGCTCTATTTCAAGTGTAGTATTGGGCATGGACACATTAATGACGTTATTGATAGGCGGGATGTAATGCGTCATTAGTTTTGGTTGGACATCAAGCCGATTACTAAATTGCTTATGCGACACTATGGTAAAGGATTCGCCCTTGATAACGCATTCTTCGTCTAGAGTGATAACACCGGCCTTGCTGACTCGTTCGGTTACGATCATATTTCCGCATATTATTCTTATGGTGCACTGACCGCAACATGAGAATAGGTAGGTATTTATTTTGTGTAATTGGGTCCACGCTTGTTTACAGGTATCAACATTGGTTCTGCAGGTTTGTGTGTTTTGACTTTTCACACACAGGGACTGGTCATTCTCAATCTGGTACAGGGGACTGTGCAGAGAGCAAAGATGTGTGGTTTCATCAAAGCTAATGCACGTTTGGAAATCATTATCGGACAAAGGCAAATACACGTCTCTTTGTAGGTTCATTGCAATATAGCTAGAAATTGGCACTAGGGTGACCATGGTTCCGTTAACTTCTCGGGATATT
This sequence comes from Udea olivalis, assembly GCA_947369235.1. Classification (NCBI taxonomy): domain Eukaryota; kingdom Metazoa; phylum Arthropoda; class Insecta; order Lepidoptera; family Crambidae; genus Udea; species Udea olivalis. The sequence continues at coordinate 2,950,607 of OX376347.1, forward strand.
GGTATGGGTTTATAAATATCGTAGTGATCTCGACTGACTAATGGTATTTTGATTTCGAAAATCACATACTCGCTGGTAACTCTTGCTTTAACCTTCAATAAATGGTATATCTTCGCCAGATTATACCGTATGTTGTCAATTGGTAACGAAAGATCTTTGGACAGCTGGCCGGAGATGATATTCAGCTCTTGTAGAAGTTGGTCTGGTTTCAGGAGGTGAATATTAAAGTTTCCGTGAAATATGTTGGTAATGGTTTCTAACAAGGTGTCCTGGATATGTCGCAGATTATTCAAAATGTTGGTAGCGATTATCGATGACATGGCAAAATCGTTAGTGTTTGCAACACCTTCAATTCCTAACTTCAAATCGTTCGTGGCCTTTTCTAAGGAATTAAGGTGCTGGTTAAATATCTTGTGCTGCTTGTCCATACTACTTTCTGCTCTCTTTAGAAGATTGTACTCGGCTTCAACAACTGAAGTCTGGTTTTTCCACAATTTTGCAAGATGTTGTTGATTGCTTTGCAATATGTCAATGTCCTTCCGAATAAACTATGGGCGACGTAGCCAACGCCATTTATGAGTCCGCGACGCTGCCTAGACTGCGTTGCGAACTGCTGACTAAGAAGCATGGTGTTGTAATAATCGTACTCCGCGTAGCCGTGTCGTAATTGCAATAATATGACATCGCATTGCGTTTTAATTTTAGAATTTGCACAAATACTTTCCAGATGGTCGAGATATTTATTAAATAAGATGTTTCCTTGTTGATATGGTTGTAAATTATAATAAACTATCAGTTTCCATTCATCACGCACGAGAGACAAGGTCGAAATTTGGTCAAAGTAAAACATGGTGTTATTGTTTTGAAGACTGGAAACGTGATAGTTTCCGCTTATTGGTGTCCATAATAACATAAACATTACGAATGATAAATAATTACAGGTCATCTTTGGTCGTCTTTTACTATTTTGTACATGATCATTTACGTCCGGTTTGGTTTCAGGTACTGAGCTTGGTTGTTCTTTATGGTGTGAGTTGGTTTTTATTAGGATGCTCCCAGTAGAGTCGACCCCCGTATGGTAAAAGGGTCGAGATGGGTTGATCCTGGAAGCTGGTAAATCTCCCATAAGCTGCTGTAGCTTGTAAGGGTCCGTCCGTCTGCACTTGATGCAAAGACGCAGCTTTTTTTTGGTAACACTATTACCACCCACAATCCAAAATCTTTTCCGAAGGTGTCCTGTGGTAACTCTGGCTCCCCCATGGAAAGTTAATTTGTGGGCATGGTCAATTAACAATTCAGTTAATCTGCTGGTATGTGGGATAATCGTAGGGTGCTTCATTTCACTATCGATGTATGCGTTTTCGAGCCTGCCACCTACGCGTAATATGCCATTCTTGTCTAAAAATGGTTTCAAGTTACAAATTTTGCTCCTTTTTTCTACAAAGTCTTGTATTTTTAATTGGTTAATTTCAGATGAGAATTCTAATAATTGCGTATCTCTAATGATTGTTTCTCTTGCCTTTTGTAATTCTGCTAAAGTTAAATAAGGTGTCTGGTTGCGATTACGTGTTATCGCTCGCAAAATCCAGGCTATGACGTTTACGGCTCTAGTAAATGTGCTTTGTTTATTTATTACATGTTGTATAATGCTGTCTTCCGGTTTCGTGACAACATTAGTTTGAGAAGATTTTTTGATTTCTATGTCTGTGGTATAAATTGGTTTTTGGTGTTGGTCTTGGTCAGTATGTAATGATAGCCACTTTGGTCCGCGCCACCACAGAGGGTGTTTGTTCAATTGTTCTGCACTCAGGCCACGGCTGGCACAATCCGCAGGATTGTCTTCTGATTTTACGTACTGCCAACAGCTGGCTGGCATAATGACTGTTATTTGGCTTACTCTGTTGGCGACGAATGGTTTCCATCGATTGGGTTCCCCATTGAGCCATCCTAACACCACCATGGAATCAATCCAGCCATATACCTTAATGATGTAATCTGGTAGGCAGGTCTTGACTTTTTCTAACAGTTTTGACAATAGGAGTGCGCCACACAGCTCTAGTCGTGGTAAGGTGATGGTTTTACTCGCGGGTACAAGCCTCGCTTTCGAAGTAACTAGAACAACCGATGATGAGTCGCCCTTTTTTATTTTACAATAAATAACTGCTGCATATGCTTTCGTAGATGCGTCGCAAAAGCAATGAAGTTCTATTGAATCTTTATTTTGTGTGCCTAGCCATCTGGGCAATCTTAACTGGTCAATTTGGTTAATATCTGCTTGAACCTTCTTCCATTCAGCGCAGATGTTTTCTGGTAACTTCTCATCCCATTTAATATCTAATAGCCAGACTGTTTGAAATAATAACTTAAGCTTAGTTGTGACCGGAGATAACCACCCTAACGGATCAAAAACTTTGGAAATATCTGATAGTAGTGATCTTTTGGTAGGGTGATTATTGGTTTTGGTAATTTTAGATTCAAAGATAAAGACATCTTCTATTGGATTCCAACGAAGGCCTAACGTTTTGGTTGACTCTGGTTGTTTGAAATTAAAACTTTCTTGGTCTGTATTCTGGTTTGGTAATAATTCTAGTGTATTTGAACGCCATTTTCGTAGGTTGAAGCCACCTGATTTTAATAACTCTATTAAATCCGACTGTAATTGTATGGCGTCTGGTAGAAAATGACTCCCGTCTAACAAATCGTCCATGAAAAATGACTCTTGTATAACCTTCGGCGCCCTACTGTTTTGGTAATTAGGGGTCTCGTCAAAGGCTAATTGTTTCAAAGTCCTCATGGCTAGAAATGGTGCTGCCTTGGTTCCGTATGTAACTGTGGTAAGCTGGTATTCTTTAAGTGTATCTTGGGGATTATCTCTCCAGATGATCTTTTGGTATTTTAGATCATCAGGATGAATCCATATCTGACGAAACATTTTTTCGATGTCGGCAGTAAAAACATAATGGTATTGTCTCCAACGTAAAATCAAAGCTTGTAAATCCTGCTGTAAATTGGGACCCGCTTCCATAAGGTCGTTTAAGCTTCGACCAGTGGTGGTTTTCGCGGAAGCGTTAAAAACGACTCTAAGTGCAGTAGTCGTAGAGTCGGGTCGTAAAACTCCATGATGCGGTAGGTAGTAATCGCGTGCGAGCGTCGAGTTGCCGGCGACGGCGCGTGCGCTAGGAATCATATGACCTAAGTCTTGGTATTCTTTAATAAATAATTTATAATCATGTGCTGTTATTGGGCTTCGGCTTAATTTTCTTTCTAATTGCCGAAATTGTGCGATGGCCATTGGTTTTGAGGTTCCCAAACTTTCTTCAAAATTAGGCTTGAAAGGAAGTCTCACAGTGTACCTCCCATCTTCCTTTCTCTCGGTGGTAGACGTATAAAATTGTAAACACTGGTCTTCAGCAGCAGACATATTTGTGTCAGATGTTATATCCTCTATTTCCCAAAACCTTTGTAGATCTTCAGTATTGTTTATGACAATGTTACACTGGAAAGTTTTCACGTTCCCACACAAAATCCAACCGAGCTGCGTTTCCTGCGCAACTGGGTGATAGGCATCGAGTTTTATGATTCCACTCATAATTATAGACGAATAAATGTCAGCCCCTAACAACATGTCAACAGGACGACTGGTATAAAAATTAGAATCAGCGAGGTTAATTGTTTCTAGATAGGGCCAAGATGGTTTTTCAAACGATTGATTTGGTAGTTTATTTATTAAAGTGTTCATAATGAAAACATCAGTCGACATGGTAAAATCGTTGTATAGAGATGACAGTGTTATACTGACAACTCCCTTGCAATTATTTTCTCTAGCTCCCACCCCGTATATGACGCCCTTGCAACGCTGTCGTGGTAGTTGTAACAGCTGAGCGGCGTTTTCCGTGATGAGTGAGGTCTGAGACCCTTGGTCGATAAGAGCTCGCATTCTATGGTTAGTTCCATCAGCAGCTAGGACATTGACATAAGCAGTCGCCAGGAGAATTTCCGCTATTTTCTCTTGAGACACATTGCATTTCCGTTGGTTAGATTCCGTATTCGGGGCGTTGGTAAATTGATCGCTAGATGTCGCAAACGCTTCATGTAGTAGCGTATTGTGCTTGGCGTTGCAATCACGGCACGTTTTGCTAGAGAAGCATTCTTTGCCTTGGTGATTAATAAGACAATTTTTGCACAAGTTATATTTCGCAACTGTTTTCCGCTTTACTTCTGACCTAGATTCACGGAATGACTTGCACAAAAATAGTTGGTGATTTTGATTGCAAAATATGCACTTATGCACTTCGACATGTAAAGTTTTGAATGGTGGTGGTGCGTTGAATGATGGTTTGTTGAAATTCTTATTGGTTGTTGGTTGGTATGTTGGTCTTCTGAAGCGAGTTTCTTCTTGCTGGTGGGACTTGGCGACATCTTGCTTGCGCCTAAATGCTTCCAAGGAAGTAAATTTTGATTCCAGGAAAGTTTGGAAATCTTCTATGGTTGGCAGCTCTCTCGGATTGCGGAGTGATTCGATGTAGTTGTTATGGGTGTCAATATCCAACTTCTGGGACAATATGTGTACCAACAGTGGACCCCACGTCGAAACGTCGACCCCTAACTTTTGAATGGCGTGTAGACATTCGTTGGTAGTATCGTGCAACCTCTTGATATGGGCTGCCGATTGAATCTGCATAATTGGTACGTTCAACAGAGTATGGACGTGAGATGTAAATATTGATTTCGTGTTGTTGAAGCGATGGTTGAGAATATCCCAGGCAACTTGGTAATTGTCTGAGCTAATATTTAAATGCTGTATAAGCTTTTCAGCCTCTCCTTTAACCTTGCTCTTTAAAAACTGGAGCTTCTGCGCACTGGATAGGGAGGGGTTGTTATGGATGGCCTCTTGAAATAAGTCCTTGAAGGCAGTCCATTGTTGGTAGCTCCCGGCGAAATTAGGTATGTCCATTTGAGGTGTCATCCTGTCACGATGTGAAACCGACTACATTTTTGTATTTATCGATTTCTTAACATCCTGGAACGTTTTCTCATAGTGTGAAAACTCCAGGTCATACCTCGGATTTTCGCCATCTAACTCGCTGTCAATATCCCAATGAAGCGAATCAATCACTGCCCATCGTGACTGTAATGTTCTCAGAATATCTTCAAATTCCCATTTTTCAGTCACCGATGAGACATTGATATTCGACACCGTACGAGAAAATGCTTTGAAATTGCTGGTCTGTTTCTTGAGCATTTCATCCAATTTGCTGCTAATACCCTCTGATTTCCTAAGAGAAGCAACTGGTAGATTGGTAGAAGTTTGTGAGGTGGTAGGTAACGGTGTCGCTGGTTTAAGAAGTGGTGTTGATGGCCTACTTCCTGCTGGGTAGCTTGAAATAGTTTGCCTTGCCCGATTATAAAAATCCCTGGTTTTTTCATAATCGTTATCAGAAAAATATGCATAGTTCTGATCCCCCTGAGAACATAAATTCAAGTGGTTGGAGTGGAACTCTTGCCAGTAAGAGTCCAAAGTCTCTAACCTTCTCTTGATCGAGTCTGGTGTTTTACGATCGTGACCATCTTTTTTAAAATTGGTAAGAAGCTGGTCCATGCCCATCATCAACTGGTTTTGCGTTTCCAACAAAGCCTCCATGGTAGTTATTATTTTGGTAGATTATAAGACAAATTGGAAAGAGCTTACTGGTTTTCTGATGAGCTGCTTACAACTGGTAAAGTGAGCCTGTCTGACCCACTACTGGTACGTGGTTATGGTGAGTGGCTTGTAAATCCAATGGTACTGGTTCACAGAACACACCTCGAGGTCACAGTTATCACTATGGTCTGAGTCACTATTCACTCGCGGATGGTTCCTTTACGAATCGAAGGACCATTTAAATGTATGGTTATTCACCTAACATTTATAGATTGAATGGTAGATAAATTAAAGTCACTGGTAATGGGAATGGAACTATATTCTGGTTTAACTAGAACAACTAAATGGTAGAATGGTATGGTATGGTGAGCACGCGCCCGGTATGTATGGTAGCTGAACGTGTACTGGTGTGAAACTAATTATAAAGTAAAAATGAAATAATTGATTGACGTATGAAAATGCTGACCAAGCGTCGAGGGCGCCGGGCGCAGCGATTGCGAAAGGTTCAATGTACGTTGACCGTACAGCCTCCAAATAAATACTAGAGCAAGTGACATTAAGCCATGGTTTCGGTCATAAAATTACATTAATGACCTTTTTTTCACAAATTATAAATACAACAGGGAAATTATTGAAGTTAGTGGCTATTTAGCCGGCAGATGTACAAATCAGGCGTTTAATAGTTGAAAAATTGATCCCGTTTCTATAACTACTACCACGAGTTGCTACTTTAAATTAACGTCATATTTCGCGTAAAAATTTGTATCGGATTTTGACATGACATGACAATGTTAAATCCCAATACAATTTTTTACGCGAACGATAACGAGATTTAAAGTGACAACTCGTGGTAGACGTACTGTTTCTGCTATTTAGAAGCCAATGGATGGTTTAGAAATTTGACTCATAGTAAAACTGTCAAAATCACGCAATTCAATTACGATTCCATTAGTATTTAGATAGCCGAATCTGGGCCTGTAATACTTAACAAGCTTTTAGACTATGACTTTTGACTTAATATATTATACATAATCATAGAAAGTATACCTCCGCGAGCGTCCTCACGACGTGCCGGACGCAGACCGCATGTCCTGGTGGGCGCCCATCGTGCTGGCGCGGGGGGATAAGCTGGACTTCACCAACACTACCCCGGCTGTCTGGATGAGGACGAAGAGGGAGCTCACGCTGGAAGCCATGCCGGGAGATGATGACTTCATCATTGTTAACCCTGAGGAGATTGGTAAATGAAGATATTGGAGTTTTAATTATTTCACACCTGAATAATAAGAGGATACAGAAGCGCCATTTTGCCATACAAAAGTAGTCCCCTGTAGAGAAATGTATTTTTTCAAAAAATCTATGGCTACTATTAGCATGTCCCTATGTTTTCTTTTTCAATTAAAAAAAATATTATTAAAAGAGATATGACACTTCAAAAATGGAAAAAATGTGCCAGGTTTTACGGCATGTTCTTACATCCAGAAAACTAATTTGACTAATTTATATAAAAATATGAAAACAGAAACACGACCAAAGCCATCCTTTATTCATATTGAAAAAGTTGAAGTTGCCATTGTGGTGATCGAATTGGCCAGCCTAGACCCTGCGTTACCGGATCTTAGCTGTTTCCAGGGTGCGCCGCGTGGAGGCTCCTATCATACACCCTATCAACCACCTGCACAATGAAAGACCTGTACATGGCCAATGCCGCTGCGCTAAAAGTCACTGGGTTTTGGTCGGGGTCCGTTTAAATTAAATTAGATCAATATATTACATTTGCCATTGACTCGAAAAGAAGAAGAAGATTAAAAAAGTTAATAAATCTGTGTACTTTTCGAAAAGGGATCAGGGTTCAACAAAACGTCGATTTTGTGTATGAACTTTTAATAGGTAATTTCGGTCCGAGTTGGAATTGTCTCTGTCGCACTCTGCGGGGGGCTTGAGGTTAGCAACAGAGAACAATAGATTTGAAAAAGACAAAGTTCAATCTCTTGAAATAAATATGTTTTTATAAATTATTTAAAGTAACGAGCTTCCTTCTTCCTTAAATAGCCCCATTCCCAGTGAACTACGACCAGCAAAACTGGGACCTCCTCTCCCAATATCTTCAAAGCAAAGACCGCCAATTAATCCCTGAGTTGACCCGCGCAAAGCTACTCCACGACGCGTGGAACCTCGCGTACGCAGGGGAACTGTCCTTCAAGACCGCCCTCGACATGACGCTCTTCATGAAGAACGAGAGGAACCAACTCGTCTGGGATCCTGTCTTCACCATGATCGACCATATCGGCAGACATATTGGTCAACATATTCATCAAAAGTTCCAAGTAAGCAACTGCTAATGAACACTTTCATTTTACTTTTCTTTAATTTTTGTTAAATGATGCTTCGTAAGCATATTGTATCATAGTGGTATGGCTTATGTTACAAGTATTCACTTTGTAGGGAAACTTCTTGTAGTTTTAAGTTTTTGGCAATGTTACATACATATATTGTTAAATTAGATGATTTTTCACCTTAAAGCAATCACCAAAATATTTGTTTACGATTAGATCAATAACCGTAATGCCAAATTCTGCATGTTTTAACGAATTTGAAACTTCTTCATAGGCCTACGTCAGAATCTTGCTAAGCCCTCTCTACGAGGAGCTGATGAAAGACGAGCGAGAAGACGAGGAGAACGGCCGCAAGAATCTTGGCATAATGACGAAGACTTTCCTCTGCGCAGCCGGGTACAAGCCATGCGTCAGGGAGGCCCAGGAGCAGTACAGCAAGTGGATGCAGGCAAAGAACCCTGATGAGGGCAATCCGTAAGTTATTAACATTATGCTCTCCAGGAACCCCATGTAGTCCTCGCCCTCACCGTGGTTGTCCGGAGTCAATGTGCGTGAAGGATGTTTTATTCGCATTCATTGCAATATTCATTTTGCAGAACTTTTGAAATGGTACCTACGCATAAATTATAGAGGGGAGCCAAGAAATCGCAGTTCAGTCAAGTTTTGGTAGGTATTTAAAATGCAGGAAATAATTTTATGCAATGGGTTCTCGATTAGTTCAAAACAAAAAAAAGTGCAGCAAACAGAGTACAACTAAATTTAAAGAGCACCTTCACAACAACCCCACAAAAACCAGATAAGAAAAATCGCACTCTTAAAATGTTAATCGACTAACAATGAGCTGAAAAAACAGAATGTAGTAACCGTTATCTCAAGATGGCTGAAAGCAATTGAAATCAATTTCAAGATTTTTCTTAGTGTTATTTAAAACGAGCACCGTCACTTGCTGCCTTATTATTTGACTGGCCAGTTGGCGCAATGGCAGCGATCCTGCGTTTAGCGCCAAAGGTCGTGGGTTCGATCCCCACCCATGACAAATATTTGTGTGACGAACATTTGTATTTGTTGTGTGTCCGGGTGTTATTATCTATTTAAGTATGTATTTAGAAATATTTAAGTATGTTTATCAGTCCCTGACGCCCATATTACAAGCTCTGCTTAGTTTGGGGTCAGATGATCTTGGTGTGAATTGTCCCAGATATTTATTTATTTATTTTATTTATTTATTTATTTATGCTCATATAATACGAGTTATATATACGAATAGGTTTGAGTCTCAGGTAAAATATCAGAACTTTCAGAAAGTTCCAAAAGTTAGTAATTTTTAAGGTCATAGCCATCTAAGTCAGCCTATTGTTTATATTTCTCACAATACAAATTGGTAGAGATGCAAGATCTACATAATAATTTACAGGGTTCACCAAAATTCCTGAGGGATTCCGTGAATGGTAAACATAGCTTAACGTTACCTTGCTTTCCATTCTAGTGAACTCCTAAGAATGTGTTGGGTCCTACCCCACATAAACAGATGCGTGCCATTCTTCAGGGTAACCCTACCCTACCTCCTACCCTACCTCCTACCCTACCTCCTTCAGCGAGTATTTACTTGTCTAGTGGTTATTCTTCTAAATTTTTAATCTGTGTTTTTTTTTGTACCCCTTATTTGTACGTTTGTATTATAATTGAGCTGGTGTTCTGCAATTAAAGTCATCTCCTTGATGATACAGGTGAACATTAATTAGAAATGCAAATAAAAAATTACAGCGAATAATTTTATTACAACACATGTATAATTTAGAAGCAAAAATTTAAATGTTGATCTTTTGAATAAAAAAACAAGTAAAATGCACGCGACACAATGCCGCACCAAATATTTGTCCCCAACCTACGAGCTCACTGACCTATTTAATTCGTTTGGGCAAAGAAACGTGAAACCACAGACGAGCGCACTCGTCCGGGCACATCAAAGGACATGCCGGCGGTGGCGAAAAAACGCACAGGGTAATGGGCAAACCGACCCTGTGCGATTTGAGGGTCTGGAGACATCATCAGTGTAATTAGGTTTGGATTATCTGTTTGGCTTGCGTCTAAGAGTATGAACAGATTTGGTGGAAAAGATAAAAATAAATCTTTTCAGTGTAATGACGTTGTTAAGGGGTAGGTAGGGCTACTAGGAGTGGTCTCCACAATCGGGATTTATGCCCTTTTGATAAAAAGGGTGCGGTCCGATACGAGATTAAAGGGATGTTTGTTATCTTTATAAAGAGGATTCAAATAAAAATTAAAGAACCTTAGAGCATAATATCTAACCACAAAATTTTGATTAATAACTCCCTTTCCCGTATCATCTTTTGAATAGAAGTTTAAAAAAATATATTTTAGAGTTAGAAAATGGGTCTGCCATTTGTATTACCTATGGAAACAAAATTATACAAATTGTAAGTAAGGGTTGAAAACCTCAACATACATTGGTCGAAATTGACTAAAGACTCTTTTAATCAAATTGGAATGAATACTATAACTCGGTTAATGCATCTAACCACAATAATTTATTCATTTACAAACCAAGGGCGCAAGTGGATAACTTTTACCGCGTTTTGTTAGCGCGCGTGTTTCAGTTTAGTCTTTCTGATATTATTTATTTATTTATTTCTTCTTACAATTAAAGTTTTAACATTGTTTGCTTCGCACCCCTAAACCATTACTGGTTTGTCTGGGTACTGCAATTCCTCTTATCATTACAGGAACACAGAAACACAATTTATAGTGTGTCAAATACAAAAACATAAAATAAAAACACATTCACGGGTAGTTGGACCCTAGTCCGTACCATGTAGCTCACCTAAACTAAAAAGTTACTCACGAGTAGGTACATTGGAATTTAGCAATCGAGCATAGACAACAGAAACAAGTTAATTAAATGCGTACAGGTTGCTTCTTTTTGTGGTATTTAGTTGTCAATTGAAAAATGGACTATTGGATGAAATATTGTTTTAGTTTATACCTAATGTTACTTTTACTTACCGAATCTTTAAATACCTTTGGTAACTCGTTTATCAGTCTTGGAACTATATATGCTGTGGTTCTTTCTCCATAAAAATTACTCGCACCAGTAACACAAACATGCCGCATAGCTTTTTTTCGGGTATTTTTCGCATGATTAATATAATTCGAATTATAGACAAAATAATTCTCCGCAAGTAGCAACATTTTTGTCTTTTTTGAACTATCTATTAATTGACTAATTCTTTCTAGAAAAGAAGACAAAATGTCTATATAGAACCATTCATGCCACTTCTTCGCGTAGGCATCCAATTCATAGTGCTATCTGCATCGTGGTCAGCCAGGTCGTCGGTGCGTCTTTGGTGGGGCCCTCTCTGTGGATTTCTCCCCCAAAGTTCAACTGCCCCATGTCTTTTCAGCTTAGCTGCAGCTGATCCCACATTCACGACTTTGGTCTGTCAGTTGTACTCCTCAGATGCTACGCTTCATAGCCCTTTGGCAAACCTTGAGTCTGGACTTCAGTGCGTTAGTTAATGGTCACCGTAAGTAAGCGTCGAAAAAATGCACAAGTACACTAGTTGCGCTGAAAGGGTTCTAGATAGACTAGCATGGAAATGGGAAGAGGGACCCTTGCCCATCAGTGGGATCGTAACGGCTGATTTAGATCAGATTAGACGATATGTTAAAGCACTTTCATCGTTTCTTTCAGAATATCGAACCAGTTCATCTGTCCAGTGTTCAAGTGGGGCACTAAGAAAGAATGGGAGTTTGGTCTTCAGAGGGTCATTCACTTCCCTCCTTCTAGAAAGCAGAGCGAGAGGACTTACCTTCTGAAGACCTTAGCAGGATGCCCAGATGATGAGCAGAAGGTTATAAGGTACGAATACAGTTTATATTATTTTTTAATTGTTAAAGCACTCTGACAAAATTAGATACAAAAGTTAGAAGAAGAACCTCGTTATTGCACCCCAACTATAATAGTAATATTAACAGTCATATGTACTCATAACTGACGTCTTAATATCAACCTTAGCTTGATGCAAATAAGACGTTGATATATGAGTAAGATTGTTTGAGTACTGCTCTAAGGACATGACAGTTGGATCTCTAAAGCTTTTAAGATTTAATATTTACCTTGAATCATTTTTGTTCACACCCCTTAGTGGTTTTGCTATACGTCGCAATAAGTTCCTTATTGCTAACGGGCAGTTCAAAATATACTGATGATTTTTATTTCTTTAAAGGCTACTTAACATGACGGTGCTGGAAGGCAACGGCAACTTCACGGAGACTGACCTGTTCCTGATCTTCAACATGCTAACAGGCAGCTCCAAGGGTCACTACACGCTGTTCAATTTCGTTGCAAGCAACTGGGATGTCTTGAAAGAGAAGTAAGAGTATAATGCGTTTATTCAATTTGTGTGATGAATGAAGTTAACATAGAAATAACTTCTCACGCGTATTCACTGTTCATTCCTTAAAATATGAGTAATTTAAAAATCAGGAAACAAAAACAAGGGCATTTTCTCATAATATCAAGTGCTTACTATAGTTTTATAGTTAAAAATCGTTACTTCTCTGAAATCATCAGCAACCTTAACAATAACAATACTACTCGTAAGTAGGTATACTATCAACCAAGTGTTGACCTAACTTACAAAATGAAGAACTAAAAGGTTCGGTGACTCGTTTATTTGTCGTACCATCCAAACGTGGAACGCTCTTTCAGCACATGTGTTTCCTTCCTCTTATAGTCCCGGGTTCTTCAAGCGGGATGTGAAAAGACATTTCTGCAGGCCTTCAAGATGAGGATGGTCAGCTCAGTAATTCTTTTGCCTTACTGTGCTTGTCAGCCTCATATCTGGACCTCACGACCTCTTTCTATCAGGTGATGTGAGGTCATCTTGACGGGCAATATAAAAAAAAATGAAAAGTAAAACCAGCGTTTTTTTCAGATTCTCAAGCAGAACCAACCTCTGGGACAACCTGATCACCTCGGCCACGTCTCAATTCACGACTCAGGAAGGTCTCGACCTGGTCTCCAACTTCTACGCAGCCCACAAAGGAGAGTTCGGCTCAGCTGAACGCATCGTCGAACGCTCCATCAGGAATATCAGGGAAGAAGCCAGGTGGTCGGTGGAGAACTTACCAGTAATCGAGAAATGGCTGGATGAGTACTTGGCTAGTGCTAAGGACAGCCATTTTGTTCTAAATTAGGTCTGAGTTCAACTTATAGAAAAAACCCTGAGTGTTAGCGAAGACAGATTCATTTTTCCCTTTCATCATTTTTAGTAATCAATCTTGCAACTAAACCATCCTTTTTTTTTATTACTTAAATATCAAACTTTTACATTGAACTCGTTTCATTTATTTGAATACATGTCACACTTTTGTTCATAATGTTCTTGTGATATATTATTTTCCGTACGATAAATCGTAATATATTATTTTACAAAAATCAAAAAGAGGAATATGAGCTTTGACTCGTAAAATAAAAAGTAGCATAAATATTACATTTGAAATCTCAACAATTCCTTGTGTTAAGAATGCAACTATAGTTATTTATGATGTATCATATCTCAAAACTAAACCTACTTAGTCACCAAAGTTTGAGGTAAGTTTAGTTAGATAGTGTGTCAAATTGTGTTGACAGTGATAATTTATGTGTCGGTTTGTATCTACCTACTGGGCTTCGAATAATAACTCCAAGTATGATATTAGTTCCACGCAAACCGAGGCGTCAAGAAGCTACATATGCTAAGCCAGGATGGCTTTTTGGTTAGAATTTTCAACGGGGCATCTCAGTTCTGTGGATTTAGTCTAAGGTATTCGTATTGTTGATTTTCGACAAAGTGTTGATTAACACCTGTATATTATTGTTGATTTTCAACTTTCCAATGTGTATTGTGATTGTCAGAAAGACATCGTTAATATTTAAGTTGTATTTTATATGGATCCTGTTTTGGTCGCCGGCGGTCAAACTATGTCAAGGATGAGCTAGGGCAAGCTTTACAATATAATATGCATTTAGTAATTAAACTAAACATGAATAGAATTATATTTATTTTAAGATAACTTTAACGTAAGATACTTGTATTTCCAGATAATACAGGGACCTGTTATATGCCTAAAAATATTGCTTGTATATAAAGTTGTATACTGATATCATGTATGATGCAAATACTTTACCATATTTTTAATTTTGAAAATAAAGGTTTTGAAAACGGGTTATTTTACTTACTGCCCTAAATAGCTACGAAAGTTTTATAAATAATTAAATTGATACTATGGAAAGAGTTATACTCGGTGCTTGCTACGGGATCTGCTAAAACGCTTGCTTTTACTGAGCGCCCACCTAAATATAGCTTATCGAGAGGTCCAGATAAAAAAATCGGTAATTATAGTCAAAGGGTGGATCCGACTTCATCCATGGCACACACTTAAGTTAGTGGGACATGAGTTTTTTTTCAATATTATTCCATTATATCCACTGACGATGAATAATCGCAAATGGAATGAATAGGTTTACAATTTTCAGAAATAAATACTGCATTATCTGTAAAATTTTGTTTGTAAAATAAAGTTTATATTATCTTATCTTATCATTATGTGTTCAGAAGGTACTGGCAGTAGACTCAGAAAAACAAAAAATTGTTGATAAAATGAATGTAACAGTATTATTTCATTAAATTATTGAGAAGTCGAACAGGGGTTTGATTAGCGTCAGTGAATGTCACTATTGATAGAAGGTGATTTAATACATTGAAACATAGCCATGTCGCAATGGATACAGAAGGACAGACAATCCCAGAATATCCATCAATGGATAAACGCATTGGATATAGTAGAATACACCGTAGTCGACTTACATTTCTTGAAGGAAGCTGCAGCAGCAGCCTAGAAAATCAAATCATGGATGTTGGAATAGGATTATTTCTCAAAAAACCAGAAACGAATTGTATCCAATGTCTAATTACTTTCACAGCCCAGGGGCTAAAGGTCACAGCACAAAATCACAGCGCAGCAAAGGCACCACTCCAACCTGTCATCACCTCAAAGGTGGGCGAAGCGCTGACCGCCCGCCAGCCACCCGCCGTCCGCTTTTTCATATTGACATTGTAATACTAATCTAAATCTAAATCAGCCAGGTCCGTCCTACTGCAGGGCAAAGGCCTCCCCCCCAATCTCCATCCCACACGATTCAGGGCCAATGTTGGCCAATCCCTGCAGTACACATCTAGTTCGTCTCGCCACCTTCTCACGTGTCCAGCCCAGTTCCATTTCAGCTTGGCGGCTGTGTGATCCACGTCAGCGATTTTGGTTTTAGAGCGCAGTTCTGATGTCTTAATATGGTCAGTAAGTTCAACCCCTAGGATACTGCGCTCCATTGCTTGTTGACAAACCTCGAGGGCGGACTTTTGACGGTTTGTTAATGACCAAGTCTGCGCTCCGTACGTGAGGGTGGACAGAACGCATATGAACGTATATTGTAATACAGTTCACACAATTCAATGCTCTAATTTTATTGGCAAGTTAATTGCCGGGTTGGTCGAGCGATGCTGTTGCGGGCCGTGATAATGTGCTGTGACCTTACCTCGTCGATCTGTTATACTTAAACTTATAATTGGCGAGTCTTGCAAGTTATGTAAAAGAAACAGATGCCCTTTCTGGGCAGGTGTACAATTTCAATATCCATTTGTATCGGTGACGTAACGAGCCGTCCCAGCGCCCACGGGACAGTCACGCGGTCCATTATCACGTTATGATTAAGTTATGCTTTCAGGGAATTAAGGGGAATGACGAACTGGATGAATTTGGAAATAGAGAGAAGGATAACTTTAGTAAGTTATCCTTCTCTCTATTTCCAAATTCATCAGTTAACTTAAAGTAAGTAGGTAACTAGATTGGGGAAACTGTGCCACAGTGAAAATCTGTTTATAGCTAAACTTAATGGGTAAGAAACGCATATTTCGTAACAAAAAATAAAAAGCTTGTCAGATTTTTTAAAATTGTAGACTATAGGCAGTCAATTGATCACAATCTCAGATGGTGATAAGTGACGACGTGGTATATGAAAACACTATGCCTAAGTCAAGTTTTTGGTAAGACATGCTTCATATAAAGAAACTGTGAGAAAAGAAAAGAACAAAACGTACTACCTTATAAAGCTTCTCAGCATGAAAGCTTTTAAGAATCCTATTTTAAAGGGGTATAATAAGAGGATTATACTCTATCGTTTTAAAGTCAGAAGAGTCAATTCATAAATGTGTCAGTGGCGATAAATTCTATGTTTAAGTGATAACCTCACATTAACATTGTTCACTTTTATACATACTAGAGTTCAGTCTTGGCTTTGCATGATAATCAATTGAACGTTCTTACATTAATCTTTTCGCTATCGATAGTTCATATCCGGCTTGAAGGACCACATTTAATTTTCCTTAACAATAAATGTTAGTAAGTGCGGTGCGTACATTCTCCTTCCAAAATCTACTAATGAACTAAAGACATCGATCTAGTTTGTACCTACCCCTTGAACGGTAGAAAATAAGCGCCAGAGATGCCAATGTAAAAAAAGATTAAATTTAAATTAGCTTTAAACGGATCGCGTTTTTAATGGGAGTTTTGATGGGCATCTGAATTTGTTTTTATAACAAGGTAACAAGTAAGGAATAAATGACCCTGAATCAGTGCCGGATTAAGACTACGTGATGCCCTAGGCAAACTGTTTCTAGCGCTTTTTGAGATGTCCTAAGCTAAGCAAATGCTTGTCCTAAGCATCTGTTTCTGGTGCCCCCTAAGACGTGATGTTCTAAGCAATTGCTTAATTTGCTTTAGCACTGATGCACTGCCCTGATTGCGACTAAACAGTAATATTTTTTGACGACACGATTGGCGCAGTGTGCTGTAGCACGGTTTCTCGCCTTGGCTTCCGTGGTGTCCCGGGGTCGATTCCCGGTCGGGTCAATTCATATAAATGACTTTTTTTTAAATTGGCTCGGGTCTGGGTGTGCTGGGAGACGCCCCTGGCTTATTTCCCTGTCTGGTACCTCGTAACACAAGAATATTTATCCTTACTTCGAGACCATGGCAAGTGGTGTGTTGTCTGGCGCATATTTATTTATTTATTTATTTTATTTCAAGCATTAGCATGCATTCATTATTTAAAACGGTGGAACATTTAATTTTGTGCTATACCAGTTTCTTTAGATATGACTGAGTCATCCATTGCACGTTTCTGAACATTAAAATTTCATCTACATGGGCTACAACATGCTTTTGAAATGTTAAATTTTAAATGTTGGCATAATAATAGGTTGGGGAAAATGTTTCTGCTCATTTTTTAAGAAAATTCAAAACATTTTTCAACATAGTTTATTTACATTTAACTTAAGTATGTAGGTGCCATTTTGTTCGATTACTTTTTGCCATCTTGTAGGTAGGAACATAATCCCATTGCTAAAGAAATTTTGAGGCTTCTGATCAAAATATCGCGACAAGTGGTTTTGGCAGTACTCTCGTGATGTTAACTTGACACTGCCTAAAGAATTCTGAAGATACCGAAACCGGTGAAAATCTGAAGGTGCAAGGTCAGGACTATACGGCGGATGCATTAACAGCTCCCAGCCAAACTATTAATTTTTGCTAAGTGGCTAAAGATGTGTGAGGTCTAGCGTAATCATGATGAAAAACCACACCCTTTCTGATTCTTGATTAATTCTGACCGCTTTCTCTTCTCCGCTTCAACTTCTTGCTTTAATCTCATCAGTCGTTCGCAGTAGAGTTCAGAATCGATGGTCCTGCCTGGTGGTAACAGCTCATAATGAATAATGCCGTTCCAATCACACTACACACACAGCATCACCTTGTTGCAGGTTAACCCGGGTTTCGCGACAGTCTGTGAAGGAAGACTGACCGGCCTTTCACCACGACCTTTTTCGCACGTTCTTGTCGTACGTGATCCACTTTTCATCACCGGTTATCAGCTTCTTCAAAAATGGTTCGGTTTCATTACGCCGTAATAGAGAATTACAGATGAGTTTCTTTCAGTGAGCTCGTGAGGTACCCAAATATCGAGCTTTTTTGTGTTTAAAATATTGATTGTTGTTTTTTAAAAACAAACAAGTTTCTAATATATAGATACCGGTTAATGTAAGCAGACCATTTTTTTTAAATACAGTACGCAGTGAATCCCTCTTACACATTTTATAAACAAACCTAACACATTTTTTTTGCATGATTAATGTGGATTGGACACAGAGTTGCCCCAGAAAATGACTCCGTATGTCAACAATGGATACACGTTACCATAATAATCACTCTTTCACACCTTTGAGTTGAACATCGCTTGCGGAAATCTGACAGTCTTGGATAGGTTGGTGTGCTATTGACTGTACAAAATTCAGTACTCTTTTGAGATAAAAGTTAACCAACACTTAATATTATATCAAATGTAGGGATGTATAATTTATATAAACGCTTCGCATTCGCATTTGATGAAATCGTAGCGAAAACGAACGTGAATGCGCGCTAACTATTCTCCCCGGCCATTACGGGCCCGCGCCCGCGTCCACCGCACTCTTCGACCGCGAACTATAAATTGTGTGTATGTTTTTATTTTAAATATCGTTGATGAAAATAACACAAATTAACAATATAGACTTATCATGTATTCATTAAATTAATTATGTGAACTTCAATTATTGTAGATAATATTTTTTTGAATCGATTGTAGCTTGGAAAAACGAAATACATAATAAAAATCTCAGAATTGCGTGCCTCAATTTGGCACAAATTTATTAAATGAGCATATGTAAGTGGTCTAAGATTGGAAATAGATATTTTATTAAATGTTATATTTTTTTAGTCACTGTTTTTACATACTGACCTTAAAACAGTTTGCGCTGGACAAAGATGACACAAATTAGGTTTGCATACTCCGCAGGCTATCCTAGATATGATACCATAAACATATTCAACTTTAATTATTTTTGTCAGTTTTATTATGAATAAAAAGTATCCCACACAAATAATCGGATTGCTGATTATGCACACACAAAACGCAATGATACGCTTCTCAGGTACGATTATATTCACAGGCAGGAAAGAAGCAACTTTAGAATTTTTTAAACTTATGACCTCAAAATAGCCTAGCGCTATCGGTCTACAAGTTCATACATACGATATGCAAAAAGACTTTTTCCCTAACCTAATATTTTAATTTACTTTTTAACCTGTTTTTTTTTTTTCTATTATCATGATGTAGTATACTGTGATACTACACCACACGCGGCCTATATACGCTTATACTGTGTTGTTTACTGTTTAATATTGTTATGAATCAACGTTAATAAGGAAAAAAGATGACTGATTCCTTATTCAACTTACAATACTCGTACCTAAAAACTTGGTAGCTATTGATATTAGTATTCACGTTTTTTGTATTCTCTGTATGTTTTACGAAGCGTCGTACAACGTACAGAGTGTTATCGTTTTTCCAATAAATACTGAGAAAATAACAAAATTAAAAAAAAGTTCATTACTTTGTTTATTTTAGCATTTTACAATGCTTGTGAATATTGAAAAAAGACAACTAGAAAAAAATAAACGGACCTTGACCTCTCGTCGCGTCGCGCGCGGATTGTGCAAGACGCGCGGATTCGAATCCTGCCTGATTTCATCAAGGTCCGAAATTCGTTTTTTTCTGAAAAGTTTGCTTAGTAAGTAGGTCACATTTAATAAATATAGTAAAGTACCAGAACATCGGTTCTGGTTACACTTTTGTGCCTTTCGGCGTCGAAACCCTGGGTCCGTGGGGTCCGAGTGCACAGAACCTTTTAAAAAATCTAGCTAAAAAATTGATTTCAACTACAGGTGACCCAAGAGCTGGTACATTCCTCGCACAACGTGTGAGTCTTTCTATACAACGGGGGAATGCTGCCAGCATCTTGGGTACCTTACCACAGGTGCAAAATTTTCTTAGTAGTTTTTAGTTATATTTATTTTAAGGTTTCTTTTTAGTTTTCACTGTACTGTATATATTAATCATTTAATCGTTCTGAGTAAAAGTACATGATAACACCGCTGCAGCGTAAATCAATCAAACAATCAATGTGTTTTTTTCAAAGTTTTGAGGTCATAGATTAAGAAATATTATGGTTAAAGTTTCATTACAACATTGGGCTTAGGCGTCCAATTTACATTTTTATTTAAACTTAAAGGAAACTGCTAGTATTAGTCGGGCGGGGTATAAAATAAAAATAAGGGCCCCTTATTCTCTAACTCGCAACTTGCAGCCAATGACGATGCGATATTCGACGTCTAATAACAATAATCAATCGCTTTTAAAATCTCTATTTTTTTGTGATCGATGTTAGTGAATACTCGAGCTCTGCTTTGGGGGCCTACTTTGGTACACAAAGTTTCGTGAAATTTTGGAAAGTTAAAACGTAGTTTTATATCTATGGGTTTCATGTATTTTGTTCAATTAAAAAATGGTTATTAGAAAATCAAAAAATCGATATCAATTTCGAACGGTAATTTTGCTATCTAAATATAGAAAAACTGAAAAAAAACGAACCCGCGTCTTTCACAATCCGGGTGACTACTCTAAACCACTGAGCTACCGAAACCTCAGAGGGCCGAACGAATCTTTCCAGTATAATATGCTTAAGTTGCAAGCCAACGTTATTCCATCAATGTTTCAAGGCTCCAAGGTTTCAAGTACCTATAAACATCGGAAAGAAATATTTTTACAAATACTATTAACTAAACTTTCGGTTATGATGAAACATGCTATTTGATTATTATTACTTTGATACGGTCCGAAATCGAATTTTTCCAGTTTTTCTATTTTATATATATGAAAATACAAGCATTGTAAAATGCTAAAATAATGAAAGTATTATTTTGTTTTTCTAACGACGAATGAATGAAAATTTACGTTACTACTTGTGTTGAGAACGCGAGTACGACCTCTGATACTCGTAGCTACGACACATAAGGTGCGGACGTTACGAGGCCTGCATTTCTCCGCTACACTGTGGTTGACTGTGGAACAGAAAACATGGCTGTGTCTCCACAGTGAACTAATCCCTCTAAGTTTTATGTCAAATAATGTATTATCCAAACACCCTGTGCATACATTTCTGCGTGTTTTTGTGTCTGTTTACATAATGTTAAGCTTGCGATATAAACTTGAGAGCAATCTTTAACGGCTCGTGTTATCTTTACTTCAAATGACTACACACAGACACATAATTTCAAAAGCATTAAAATAAATCTTATACCTGCCGAGTATGGACGATTTTGTCTTTAGAAGGCCATAACAGTTAGATAATTAGAAGGATCACTTCTTGGTAATTGTTAAAGTACATCGCCATCTACCTCAATTTAAGTTCAGTCTAAGAGTCTTAAGAATTACAATATTAAGCCCGGTTCACATTATTCCAGTAACAGCATTCCACTCCAGCGCTCAATCCGGACTGGAAAGCTGAACTGGAATAATGTGAACAGGGTATTACTTTAGAAGATCAGGGGCTAGTTTTTAGAACTGTTTGTATCTAAATTATAAACCATCATGTATCCAAGTTTGGTACTTAGTCAAATCGATGATGAGTTTGCAGCACCACGAAAAACCAATTCCTCAAATTCGTAAGACCTATCGTTATTACTGTTGTGTACTTGTGTCTGCAAGCAATTTTGGAAACGCATAGATCGAGGTCCAACTTTCAGAGTTATAGGCAGCCTGCATCCACCATAATTAATTAGTTTACTAACATCAAATGTAATCGGAATCAATAAAATATTAGGTGTACTATATTTGTAATGCCCTTACGGGGTTATGTACTGTACTGATAATTATAATGGCCATCTTTAATGTGAATGTACATATTAGCAAATGAATAAATAAATAAATAAATAATAATTTTGTTTCTCGTTAGCGGCGCGCGTATGTCACATTGTTATTTGTGTAGATATTTCTCTGTAATTGTAATTATCGGGGCACGGGTGGATCATAAACCAGCTGAGTCGCAAGTCGCGATGCCGCAGTATTATATACCGTTCTTTGGTGAGTTTCTTAAGAGGTGTTTGTTGTTAATGTTAATTAAGGCTCTGATTTGTGTTTCGTTGCGCTTGCTTTACTATTGTCTGCAAATCCTCGGGTGTTTACGTGAAATTAGGAGTAAACTAGTGATTTTGTGTTGAGTTAAGGCGTTGAAATGTTAAAATTATATTATGTGTGTGTTCGGCCAGTGTCTAACTATAACAAGTGTAACAGTGGAATTTGTGTATCAAAATTGCTACTATGTTTAATAATTTACTAGTTAAGTTAGGTACTTGTTCTTTGCCTGAATGATAACTTGGTTTGTTTTATAAACTTTGTACTTTGACTTTACGACACATTGTTAAAATAATTGAACAGACACTGCTTTTCATAACACAGTCGATTGCTTATTTTGGAGCATGGGAAAACAATATGGGACGTAGTATTGTCTCGTAAATTATATTTTTGGTTAATTTTGACAGTTCGTTGTTTGAATGAATACGAAGTTGATTGAAACACAAGAGTAGCGACAATCAAGTTGAGCAGACCTTAACAGGCTTAGCTGACCCTTTCATTTTTACTGACATGTGACTGGATATCATCAATTTCAAGGGTGCTTAACTTTTAATTGATAGTCGCTTCTGAATTCGCTGGAACACTGAAATAAAAATCTTTTAATGAAAAAAGAACACACTAGGTGTGAATATAAACAGATATTGTAACAAAGTGCCTAAAAGAATGTAGAATACTTTTTTTGGAAATGAGTAACCGTTGAGTTTTTTGCTGGGTCTTCTCTGTCAAGAAACAACAACTTTCGGACTGTGGTGACCACCCGAATCTATAAATTCACATTATTTTGTTCAAAGTCTTTTTTTTATTGCCCGTCAAGATGACCTCACGCTCACCTCACCTGATGGAAAGCGGTCGTGAGGTCCAGATATGAGGCTGACAAGCCCAGTCATTCAAACGAATCACTGGGCTGGCCATCCTCACCTTGAAGGCGCCAGTGCTATTGTTTGTGAATTGAGGCTATTTGAAAATTGAACAAGTAGATTATGTGGTCTATCACTAGATATACTCTTGAATTATAACATTTTACAGTAAGCATTGCTAATTCCAGGCCTAGTGTTGGCATCAGCGCTGCTATGCCGAGCCCAGCAGGGGTCCTGTCCGCCCACGCTCTCCGTGGACCTGTGCGAGCCCACCTGTGGCCCGGCGAGCCCCTGTGCCAACGAGACGCAGCTGTGCTGCCCCACCGCTTGCGGGGGAGCTATGTGCGTGGACCCGATGACGCAGAGGCACTTTGTCACTTTAGGTTGGTACTTACGAACATAACAACTTGTAACTCACTAGCTGTCCCGGTAGAAGAGGTCGACCCAAGAAGCGGTGGCTCGACGTCGTTAGGGGTGACATGCGTGCCAACAAACTCACCACTGAGGATGCACAAGACCGCGCGAAGTGGGCTAAGAAAATAAGAAAGGCGGACCCTGGGACCCCACACACCAGTGTGAGTTCACAACCGGGATAGACCGCACGGATGAACTTACTAGCTGTCCGTCAGCGGCTTCGCCCGCGTAGACAAAAAAAAACACATGCCACTCCCTGATAATGCAGCTTTATATCGGTGAAAGAGTTTTGAAAATCGGTCCAGTAGTTCCGCAGCCTATTAAATACAAACAAACAAAGAAGTCATTCATCTTTATAAAATTAGTATAGATGACTGTCACCAAACTAATATTAGGTACCGTTTGACGACACGATTAACGTAATGCGTTGTAGCGCCAACCTTGACTTGGATGGTGGCCCGGGTTTCATTCCCGCACAACCGTTACAGAAACGGATGACGAAATCAACTAAATGTCCAAGCAATCCGCACCTAACGGTTTGCTGCGTCTTTTTTGGTCCGCACTGTTTAGGTGTGGAACGCTCTCCCTGCGTCTGTGTTTCCGGATACTTACAACCTTGGTCAGGCTCCTGTCA
Source organism: Udea olivalis (assembly GCA_947369235.1). NCBI lineage: Eukaryota > Metazoa > Arthropoda > Insecta > Lepidoptera > Crambidae > Udea > Udea olivalis. The sequence goes on from OX376347.1 coordinate 2,974,614, forward strand.
CTTCACGAACTTGCGCGTGAAAATTACCTACCAGCTGCCGGGACATGGAACTCCCATTTGGCAGTTGATTGTCAACAGCTGCGTAGAGCATTTGTATGCGAATCTTGCGGTTCAACTGACTACTGACTACTGACATCTATATCGAAAGAGGTAGCCCCTGCAATATTATGCCTGACACATGACAGCACGCATTCAAGATTAAGAAAATTGTCTTTTTGCTATTGATGTGATTTATCTGTTACTTTAGTAACTGTAAGTAATCTGTGCCTTGTTGTATTTTCTGGGTAAGCGCGCACCACCATCGGCCTCGTCATTGCTTACCACCAGGCGAAACTACCGCCAAACCTTAGAATAATATCGTATCGAAGTATAGTCATCATACAACCGCCCCGTCGAAAATGAAGCACTAATCCGATGCACACTTGCGTGACTATTACTTGCTTACGTGCTGCGCCCTTTGACATTGAACATTGCGGAGCTGTAATGAACACTGCAAAGCGGTCCGTTTGGAGGCAGTTAGGGTTCTATATGCAATTAATCTAAGCGCCAAACGTAGACCGATTGTAAATGAAAAAAAATTTACATAGCTTTTTCCAGTAGCCAAATGGCGGATTCCTATCACTTGAACGCTATCGTGACGTCAAAATAAGCATAAAAAAGTGGCACACTTTGTTTTTAAACAAACGGCTTGCGCTATCTAACTATTCAGATTTTTGTTTGTGTAAGGAAGTTTCTTACTTCTTACTAATATTATTAATGCGAAAGTTTGTGAGGATGTATGTATGTGTGTGTGTATGTTTGTTACTTTTTCACGCAAAAACTACTGAACGGATTTAGATGAAACTTTACAGTAATACAGCTTATACATCAGATTAACACATACACTACAATTTATAAAGATTTTACGTAATTTAGCCATAATAAATTACGATAATGCGGGCGAAGCCGCGGGCGGAAAGCAAGTAATGTTTAATCGTCATTGATTGTTGTCTTTGATTTCCAGTAAAGAAAGGCCGCTGCCCAGAGTATCCTCGAGGAGTATGGGTCTGCTCCCATACCTGTACCGGTGATTCCGACTGCGTTCGTACTCTGAAGTGCTGTCCGAACCGATGCGGGGCTCTCACCTGCCAGAGGCCTGAAGCTGACGATGTTCCACCAGCTGCCTAGAGTTAAAGAGTAAATGAATTATAATAATTGAAGAGTCTGTCTTTTTTACTGCTAAGCTTATTGCACTACTGTTAAGAATCGTGCACTTTTAATGACTTTCGAAATTCGGGATCTCTAGGCAAATAACAGAAAAATAAGCTGGGGCCATACACATAACTTCATTTCTGGCAAAAAAACCATCAACGTGGACCGCTGGATGCACGATCTAACGGAAGCAGGATTCGGTAAATGCAAACAACCGGACACTCTGAAAACTTGAAGCGTATGTGGCGCAGTTAATATTAGCACAGTGTTGAAAACTTATTAAAAACTGTGCTATTAGCCACAAGTATGGACTGTATGAAAAATATCGCCCGCAGTTTGTAGCAGCCACGGCCACAAGTAGTTGCGACTTGTGGTCTAGTGTGCGGCAACATTAATAGTAGTTTTTTTAGCGCGTATACGGTCGCTTTGGCATACGCGCCTAACGCGCGCTACATTTCGCGCTTCAAAAAACCAAACGCACGTAAACGGGCTTGTTCGCTCGAACCGGTAGTGGTGTCAGTAAGCGGCTCGCGTTTATACGAGCTCAGAAGCGCGTCAACACTCGTACGAGTTGCGCATGTAGCAAAAGGAGCGCCTGTACGCGCCTACTCGCGTTTCAAAAAACGTGTTTATTAGCGTTTATAAAACACTGGACTGAAACCACACTCACCCTCCGCCCCGTACCCACAGACGCTAATCGAAAGTTGAGGACACCTCAAATTGATGCTGCCCTGTCACATGTCAATGGAAATAAAAGGGACAGCTATAGATTTAGGGACTGCTCAGCTTTGATTGAAGTTTGTGGATTCAGGCGTTAGCAACGTATTGAGTACAAAGGCTGTTCCTAAAATGTCGTTGAATGCAGGCCGCCTCCAAAGCCGCTCTGTAAATCTTGTAATGTCTTATAGCGTATTAAGGTCCATATTCGCTTTGATTAGTGCGAGTGCAGCTGATTAGTGCAGGTTCTTAGTGATTATGTGAAATCATGTGTACACAGCGATGGCTTATTGCGAGTGATTAGTATCCTGTGTGTTATTATCTATTTAAGTATGTATTTGGACGCCCATATTACAAGCTCTGCTTAGTTTGGGGTCAGATGATCTTGGTGTGAATTGTCCCAGATATTTATTTATCCTGCTTCGTGAAGTGATTAGAAGCGTGTTCTATTCAATCGCACTAATCAATCACGTGTTTTCTCATAATCACTAAGCACCTGCACTTATACCTGCACTTACTTCTAATCAAAGTGAATACGGGCCTTTAAGTATGGACACTACTAGCCAAAACAGAATTTCAGAGATATCAAGAGTGATTTGCAATGCATTGCGTGCTTCTACGGTCGCGATCGGCTGATGTTATTAGTTCATCAGGCTCGTTCGGAATGCTACCCGATAAATCATGTACTACTGGACAATTTTTGGTAATTATGTCAATGAATTTTAAAGCTTCAACCCTAGGTTTCGACGAAAGACGGAGAAGCAAAAATTTGAAATGTTGTTCTCACACCATACCACTTGTTTGTTTGAAAACTCAAATAACTTTATTTAAATATACTTGCACAGTACTTTCAGTTTGTTTGCTCCTGATTGAACGTACATCCATGACACTATTTACTATGGACTGACTTGTAAAATATGTGAGTATTGACGCTAATCATGTCGAGTATGATCCTAGACACAAGGGGCCTACTCCAGTGTAAGTATAAATGACGAAGTATCGTGAAATTTAGGTAGGATAAAAACGCAGACAAACATTTCTGTGATTAGAAAAGGTTTCATGTAAGTAGTTACTAAAAAAAAATACAATCTCAGTGTCTGCATAATTACACGGTCTTGACTATTAGATGGCTATCGTAAAATTAGGTAAGCTGAAATAGGCGCAATAAAAACAAACAAAATACTAACATTCTTAATGATTAATAAACCTGGAGATAAGAAGAAAGAAACGTTGTTCTCCTACATTCATAATTATTATCATATTCTGCGGCTTAAAGTATTATCCACCGCAAAATAAAAAGAAATGGAAAATGAATCCGAAAGATAAACGCAAATGAATACTCGGTTTTAATGGCTAAACTTCTTTCAATCTATTAGTTCCACCTACTGGGTCGAAGCGGCTTTTTGACTGTCATGAGGAAATATGGAAAATCTACCAAGCAACATAATTAACGGATCGCTTTGGAAATTTCGCTGAGGGGATTCCAATTTTTCTCAGCAATTTCAAAATCGATTGAAATAACAATTTATTTGCCAGATTCAAAAGTAGATTTATTTTATTTTGCTCATTGTTTAATGTGATGTGAGACTACTTTTACATTTCACACCACAAACATTACATATCAACAAATTTTTCAAAACAAAGATTTCAATTTTACATCCAAAGAGTACCGCGTGAAGCCTCTATATTTATCACAGACTCATAATGTAAATTGGTCTAAACAAGTGTGTTTACCAAGGAGTGCCTTGGTATGCCCATTGGGATTCTTTGAAATGAAATGAAATGAAATTTTATTGTGAATATAAATTTGGGTACACAGCATTTAGCAGTTACAGTTGCTTGAGAGAGAATCTCCAATTTACCTTATCAAGCGTATTCACATACTTTAAAAAATAAATAAACCTATTTTAACTATCTAAGAAATGAAAAAACTCAAGCTATATAATGCAAAACAACATTATTCTTTGTATTCATAAAAATCTTTTAAACTATAAAAACAATTTTTCAGTAGCCATATCTTAGTCAATCTTTTAAATTTACGTAAATTAATATTTTCATCCATAAACTTATCGGGTAATTTATTAAATACTAACAGTATTTCAATTAATAACAGTATTTGTTTCATATGGAAAATACTGTTGAAGCTTAACACTCGTAATACGGGTGTTTGCGGGTCGCCGGATCTATGTCTCACCAATGAAGGTAATATTTTTCTATATGGTATCTACCTAAATAAAGGTATGTTTTTGGTTCAATTATTCGCACCGACCAGGTTGGCGTGGTGGTTATTTCAAGACGTTTTATTTGTTTTGTTCGGCTTGTGAAGAGTACTGTTTGTAAGGAAACGTGGAGGGATCCGTTTTGTCGCCTTTTTGACAACAAAGGGGATGGTTACGTGTTAGGAGTTGCGAACATTGCCTTTATTATTTGAGGATTTGTTAGTAGGTTGGTAAAGAAATGAGTGAAGGAATATATAAAATACTCTACTTATTTTAAACAAAGTTAATAATAATAATAATAATATCCCTGGACATTATTCCACACAGCGCCATCTAGCCCCAAAGTAAGCTAATTAAAGCTTGTGTTATGGGATACTAGACAACGGATAAACATACTTAAATACATTTTTTTTTGTAAATACATACTTATTATACATACATTGTTACATACAATTCATTTGTGATAAAGGTTTGGTGACTCGTTTCTTTGTCGTACCATCCAGACGTGGAACGCTCTTCCAGCACATGTGTTTTCTTCCTCGTATAGTCCTGGGTTCTTCAAGCGGGGCGTGAAAAGGCATTTCTGCAGGCCTTCAAGGTAAAGATGGCCAGCCCAGTGATTCGTTTGAATGACTGGGCTTGTCAACCTCATATCTGTACCTCACGACCGCTTTCCATCAGGTGGAGTGAGGTCATCTTGACGGGCAATATAAAAAAAAAACTCTTAATTTTTAACTTCGAAGTCGTACGTAGATTTTTCCACCGTAGTAAGAACCTTCAATTTTAAACCAGGGCGGTACCTCAGTTCTTCACCATTTTTTTTGATATTGCCCGACGACAAAGAAACGAGTCACCGAACCTTTTAGTTCGGGTCAACAAATGTTGAATTGTGTGTGGATGACGCCGTAGTCCAGCAAGCGTGGTACGGGAGTAGAAAGGTGAGAGTGGAATAAGCTGGAATACTCGTAACTCGTCAGAGCATTCCCCATGGTAGAAGCGATAGAGAACACTTAGCCTGGCAATGTCTCTACGCAATTGGAGAGGCTCAAGGGTCAAAGTTGCCTCTGGGTTTCCAATAATACGGATAGTACGCCGCTGCAACCTGTCAAGAGCTTCGAGTAGGTACTTGGCGGAACCGTCCCAGAGATGAGAGCAGTATTCCACACACGAGCGAACTTGTGTCTTATACAAGAGACAGAGCTGCCCAGGCGTGAAGAACAGTCTCACTCTGTTCAGCATTCCGAGTTTACGTTTATTTTGTTTTTAATTTGTCATTTTTTGTAAGTTATATTTATTGAATGAAAAAGTCAGTAAAATATTACACATGTATACATATTAAATGGCACATGGGTGTAAGGGGGTCCTCCAACATCTTCGGGCCCCAAGCCAACTTCGCCTGCAAGCTGGTGTACCCTGCTGATCAACGAAGGAGGCTCTGGCGACGGCCCCCCTTTATGGGTTGAAAGGTCAGATGGCAGTCGCTCCCGTAAAGCCAACTCAAGCAAAACAAACATGGAAAGTCAGCAGAGAGCACCCGACTTGGATAGGGCGTCGCCGGATGATGATGATGACATATTAAATGGCATGTAATGTATAGATTTTATTTGTGTCTGTCTGTCGCTATTTATCTCAGAGACGTTTCTTCACAAAAAATCCCGCCTCAAATAATTGCGATTTCTTTTGTAATTTGGAACAAATGCCTTTTGTTTATTTCTTTTTTCACGAATATAATCAACATGAAATGGGAACATGATCTCTCCTTCCCCAATTACTTAAAATGAGGTCAGCAGGATTCGTACAAGGTGGCGAAATCGAAAACTGCCTCGTAGGCACGCCCGGTAAAGATTTAATTCAGCCAATTCTATTTTTTGACACCTGCTAACATTAATATTATACAAGCTTGCGATTTCTTCTCAAAAAAATATATTTCAATATTGCATTGTAAAATTAATTGAATGAAGAGTTGCTAGAGTAACGATCGCATTAATTTTTTTTCATTATGTTAATGCTTGCGAGCTTGCCTGCAACCGCCTCATCAATACTTGTCGAATTATGATGCCAATAATATTGCTGTAAATACCAGAATTGGCCCCGTGTGACATCTTCCTCTTCAAACAAGAAGAAAGCGTTCACACTCATACAAATCATACTGTATGTGATACACCATTGGAGCTGAAGGAATATTCAAGCTAAGAAAATGTTTTTTTGATGAGATAGATTAAGTTCAACAAAAGTAAAATTAAAATTTTTAAAAACCCCCGACACAAAAAATAAACTCCTAAAACTAACAAATAATATTTTAAATTCACATGTATAAGGTAAGTTCAACTATTTTTATTTTCCAAGCGTCGCGTCGCGTCTGGGGACCGCTCAAGTTTATGCAGTATTTTTCCAACAACAGCTAATTAATTATTACAAATTAGGTACATAGTCTTCTTCGTAATGCCGCGTGCTGCGAGCTCGGTGTGCGGTATGCGGCGCAGGGGTGGGTGTTACCAAGTGCGGCGACCCGAACGGGCAGACACGTGACGGCAGACTACGTTGACGGTTGTGTCGATTTTGCGAATTTTCGGAGTAAATTCTTTTCTTGCAATCTGCGCCTACACCTGTTTTTCTGACTTAGCGGTCCCCCGACGCCACGCGACGCTTGGAAAATAAAAATATTTGAAATATTATTTGTTATTTTTTGAAGTTTATTTTTTGTGTCGGGGGTTTTTAAAATTTTTAATTTTACTTTTATTTTGTCCTTTTTAAAGTAACCCCTCTTTTTGCGTCGGGGGTTAAAAATGGATTGAATTTTCATCGTCATTTCACACTGGAATGCAGATTCTAGTAAAGGCTGTATTTTTTATGAAGACCGTTTACCTATGCTTGTAGTAGTGACATGAACTGACATACCAGTATGACAGACGCTGGGCTAGTGTGCGATATAGATAGAAATAAGGTCTTCCTGAGATAGTAAGTCTATACCTATAGCTCAAGCTCACCATAACCGGCACGAGTTCAGCTCTCATTTGAATTGTCATGTATATTGTACTAAAATGCGGACAGTACAAAGTACACTTAAATTCTAGTACTCTACTCTAAACGTAATGGCTACCAGTGTCGTTACTACACTATTATAAGGTCTTTTTTACGTAGACTAGAGGTAGTAAAAAATAACACGGTGTTTTTATCTCAATCAAGTGTACAAATAGAAGTTTTAAAATATCTAGCCGACTTTGTTATGCATTACTTGCATTGTTGAGTTCTGACAGCAAATTGCAGAAGCCAATTTGTATGGGAAAAATGAATAAATACGTATAAGACAATTACTGTGAACGTATTAATGTACTTTTAATAATACGGTTAAATTCATTTTCAAGGATAAAAAAGTGTTTTTTAATCGTCATTCTTTTAGTCGTCGCTCTGTGCGGTCCTCGACACCAAAAAGGCCTTGTAGGTCAATTTTGAGAGGCTTCATTAGCCGGCTGTTCACACTTAGAAAGAATTTAATTAAGCACAATGGGTCGACGATAAATTCCCGTGGAACGAGGACTGCTCCTTTTTATGATGTTTCGCACGCTGTTGACGGAGCCCTGTTTGTGGCACGGCTTTTGATTTACTTTCTCACTGGTTTTTAAACGTTTTTTGCATAGTGTTATTTGAATTATTAACTTTATATATTTTAAAGTTTATAGTAGTAGTTGTGGTAAACATTGAACCTACCACTGGCTGCGAGGAAAAAGCCTCGATAATTAAAATCCAGCCTCCGCTGCAATTGATGGCTATTGGCTTTAAATACACAAACCACATGGTGATCACAAACCCGGGTTATGTTCCGAAAATCCGGAAACACACTTATGCCCCACATGGGATTTCATAGCAACGACGTAAATTCCGTACATACTCTTGTACGTTAGTCCAGTGAACAAAATTTCAAAACATGTAAATTTATTAAATAAATAAATGTAGATCACAACTTTACGAAAACCATTTTTGGTCATGGGTTTGCTTATGGCGGCAGTGGTACAAAGTCCACAGTACTTATTAGGAGTAGGTACGCATGAGATGTTGTTGACTGTACGAGAGCAGTAATTAAGTCAGATGATTAAAACCTATTTATTTAAAACTCGTCAACAATCCAAGCACAATTTGAAATCGGAATTGCATTTTGTGAATTCGGAATAAATATAAAATTTCCGATCCACAGACAAATCTGATGATGAGATTGAGTTCGACCGGTGTTTTCCATTAAAACCTCCGTTTCGAGTCGGAATGCTCGCGCCGTTGAAATACATCGAGTGAGCGTTCGATTGTTTCAACGGAGATTAACATTTTAACTTTTTAATTCGCCCGCGGCTGTGGGTCCATAGAAGAGTGAAAGAAGAGAAGTCGCAACTTGGTGGAGCACGCGTGTTACTCATATGTGTAAGCACTCAATGCAGTCATCGCACGACTTGAAATTTGGTAGTCCCTTTCTTCTTCGAAAATTGTTAGTCCGAAATTCAAAATCCCTAACGCGTTTGCTATAATCATCGCTATCCATAATGTTCGAATATATGAAATTTTATCATGCTTAATTGTCTTTAATTCTAATGCTTTTGTGTCATAATATCGGGTGCTATAATAATTAGATATCTTAATTTTTCTTGCTATAAAGTCACATGTCCTAAGTGTTAAATTGTATAATGTATGTTAGCCCGAATGTCAGTAGGTTAGGGTTATTTTTTTTTATGACCACCCGGAAATCCTGCGAGTGTCATTAGCTGAGGGTTATTTTTTTTATGACCACCCGAAAATACTTCAGGTGTCAGTCGGGTGTCTGTATTTAGATTTTAAATTATGACACATTACGTTAGGATTTATTAATGTTATAGAACAGCCTTTTATTTCTTTCAAACATTATAGATTGTAATATTTATAGCAAAATTTTTTAGGACAAATTATATTTAGGGATTTCGATTTTAGGGCAAGTGATATTATGAGACATTGAGTTAGGGTTAATTATCATTCGGACAAATGATGATTAGGTCACACAACATTTTAGCATGTCAGATTATGGATAAAAAATTTATGAGAAAAATAGAGAACCTTGAAATTTCTTAATTCAGTTGTTTGTGTCAGATTTATCTGTAGGTACCCACATGTTTTGCTGAATGTTGCGAGAACAATTGATTGCACAAAGAAACATTTTATTGGAGCTTTTACTACGAAAACTTGTCATTGAGCACTGAGATAAGTCCATTTAGCCGTGACAGCTAAATAGTTGTGGCATCGGGCGTCCAGAGTTTCAGTCTTATCTTCCATGAGTTATTATTATAAGGTTTGAAGTAGATTATTCCCTTACCACTTACAATAAAGCCTGTATTTAAATGTTCATTTTATTTTACTAAGAGGCGACGCTAGTTCGCTTATTAATTTCATAACATTAAAGTTCTACTTACGGGTTTCTTTTTTCTGTGGTGGCGGTGGACTTAGCCTATCGAATTAAATTTTTATCGTTTAGTTGTTTTTTGCCTTTATTAAGGGTTAAAGGTTTGTAAGGTTTTTGATAGGTTGTTTATATTACATTTCAAAAGTCTGGAAACGCCACATCCAACAATTGTTAAATAAAATGTCCTCATTCATATATGCTCTACAACAACTTAAAAGAGTGACAGATTTTAAAAAACCGCGCACTCTAGACTAACATATGGTATTGTTTTATGGGGAAACTCATGCGACGTGGATAAAGTATTTGTTGTACAAAAGAAGTGCATCAGAATATTAACAAATATAGACCAAATGGAATCGTGTAGATCCCACTTTGTAACACACAAAATATTAACCCTTACATCTATATACATATTAGAAGCTTGCAAATTTGTAAGAAAACACCCATATTTTTATTCACAAGAAAAAGAACTAAAAAGAAATAACAGAAATTTAAATATACTAAAAGTTCCCTTCGCCTAATTAAAATTAGTTACGTCCAGTCCCCACATTATGCTAGTAAAAATATATAACCAAATACCCAACTATATAAAAAAGCATGAAAGCCTACAAGTATTCTGCAAAACATTGAAAGCATTTCTTATTAATAAGTGCTATTACAACATGCAAGAGTTTTTTAGTGATAAATATATAAAATAACCACATTTAATACCATATAATATTATAAGAATAAAGTTTTATGTATGTTTCCAATTTAGGATGAGATAGTATTTGTTAAGAATTTTCATTTATTTTTTTAATGTAATATTATGTAATGTTATGTTGAGCAAGCATTAACTTGCCCCACATGTATTGCCATGCCCTTGCAGGGCGTTACATGTAAACCTTACCTGTACTACCACCATACCTAAACTGTAATGTGACATGCAATAAATGATTTGAATTTGATTTATATTCAGTACCTCTGCTGTAAAGTTTAGAGTTGGTCTACTCTAAACGAAAATAAGTAGGTACATAGTTACTCATCGAAACTGGTTATGACAGCTTGCCGAAAGAAAAAGTTTATGAAAACTTTGTCAGTCTTCGTAATTGTTCTAGGCCATTTTTCTGCTCTCAAACGTTACTTAACTTAAAAATTAATATTTCATATAGGATGTATAGTTACTTAGGTATAGCTAGTAGACACATAATGTACGATTTCTTTAATTTTTCGAAATTTTTTCTCCAGTAGCAAGAACGATCGGTAGTAGATCTATGTACAATAGGGTTGGCGCATTGACTTTGTCACCGCTGGTGTATAACGGAACGACCATAGACTATGCTGTTTCGGTCAAGAACTTGGGTGTCTACCTTGACTGTAACCTTGCGTGGGACTATCACGTTAATCAAGTCTCCCGAAAAGTTTTTGCAGGGGGGGAAAGGGGAAAAATATGAACACACTCGTAGATTTACACCACTTGGGTAAGGTGGGAGGAAATCCGGAAATCTCCGGTTAAAATCTTAGGTTAGGAAAAGGGTGTTAACGATTTTTTTACAGAAACAGTAAGTATGTAAAATTGTAGACTCAAAATTAAGTTGTACTTAACTAAAAAAAATACTTAAATTGCAGTAGTAATAGACACATTTATAAATATTTTCTCGATGAACGCTACCTACGCCTCTTAACCGTCTTATTGCTAGTAGTTCACTAAGAACACCGAATCAAACAGCCGATTCTTTTTCTAATACCCAAGTGCGGACTCTATAAAGAACTTAGAAAAATATACCAGGCATTAACTCGTACCTTTTCCCGATTTAGTTCTTTTACAGAAGGGTGCCATGAACATTTTATTCGCAACATTCTGCTCGAACAAACGCGGCCGAAGCTGGAGGTCTACTACGGGGCAATATTTACGTCGTTTCGTACAATATTGAACGGCTGAAAGAATGGAAAAGTGTAATGGCCAGAATCGTCTTTGTGTTCATTCTAAATTTGCGGTTAAAGAAAAAAAAAGTCACCTGCTGGCGGAATGCTCGCCACCTCAATCACCCTCCTCATCCCAAAAAGAGATCAGCGAACACATATTAGCTGCCACAGAATTGTTAAAGATGTCAACCTACAATGCAGAGAGGTTTGATTCGCTTATAAGCAAACAAATCACTTGCAATAATTGTTATCAACAAGTAGTGGAGATGGATACTGAATTGTCACGTGTTGAGGCCACGCCAACTGACTTATCAGAGCCTGCTAAGGTGGATAAATGTAATACTCCACAGGCTGCTCCAAATAATACTTTTATATTTTCTGACGAGCTAGGCCAAGGATTAGGTATATTGTTGTCTAATAAATCGAACCAACAAGTAATCAATTTATACCATCCAGGTATGTCCTATTCTGACCTAGTTAGTAACATCTCCAAAGAGAAGCTAGGGGTAAACTCCACTGTGGTTGTCTTTCATGGAGACTGCCGATCATTGACAAAAAAAGGGTTAATTAAAAATATTGAAACAATAATGGGCATTCAATCAAAGAACAAGTGTAAATTTATTTTGTGTGCATTCCCATACTCAAGTACCTCAAGTACTTCAAGTCAGAACAAGGTCATCCAAGACCTTAATTTAACTTTGTATAATCTGACATGTCGTCATAGTGACATTGACTTTTTTGATACAAATCTGTTTGTACCATACTTTAGGTAAACTGAAGATACTATGTATCTTCCCATTAGGACTAGGCAGAAACTAGCTACTTTGTTAGCAAATAACATTAACAATGCCGCTATTGGCAGTATTTTCTATTCTGACATTAGTACTAGTACTAATTTATCTATTTCATGTGATGCTCCTTCAGCGTCTTGTTTAAACTAGGACCTAGGACAACAGCCAAGCCCAAATACTTGAATTTATTCCACCAAAATATTCAAAGCTTGACGGGCAAAGATTTAGAAATAGAACTATTGCTGGAAAACCAAAATACTGATATTTTATGTTTTACTGAACATTGGCTGACTGATGAAAACTATCAGTCTTTTGTCCTTAATAATTTTAGATTATCAAGCGCGTTCTTTAGAAAAACCACTATTCATGGTGGTTCATTAATGTTTACTGCAAATAGTTTGAAATGTAAAGATCGCACTGACATTGTAGGCCTGTCCATAGAGCGTATTGTCGAATTGTCTTGTGTTGAGTTAGAGGGCTTTGTTGTGATAAGTGTATACCGTCCCCCAAAAACTAACTTAGATAGATTTGAGACAGTTATGGAGGAAGCTTTGGGTAGGTTAAGTGCTAAGTCTAAACCCATTATTGTGTGTGGTGATTTCAATATAGATTTGCTAGTAAACTCATCTGAAAGGAATAGGTTATTGTCGCTATTTAAATCCTTTGGTCTGGATTATCAATTCCATGAACCCACGAGGATAACAGCCACAACATCTACTTGTCTGGATAATGTATTTTGCAACTGTGTACCCATTGAAAAGGCAATAGTAACTGAATTAAAGTCTGATCATTGTGGGCGGAAGATAACATTTTTAGATTTAACTAACAATAGCGTTAATTACAGGAAAATAACATGTAGACCGAAGACGGGTAATCGCATTAATAGTTTTAAAACTAATTTAAAGCATAAAGTATCTTCCATTCCTTACAAGCAGGGTGACCCTGATGCAGTCTACAAAAGACTGTTTGATTGTGTTAAAAATGAATTTGATGCTTGTTTTCCCACCAAACAAGTTACTTGCAGAGTTCAATCTAAGTTTTGTGAATGGGCCACGCCTGGAATTTACAGGAGCAGACGTAAGATGTATGAGTTGTACGGCATGAAAAAATACAATTTCGATCCACTTTTTGTTGAGTATGTCAAGAACTACTCCAAAATATTCAGAAAAGCCTGCACTACAGCTAAGGCATTGCACATTCGTGATAAAATATCAAAGTCCACTAACAAAATAAAAACCACTTGGGACGTCATAAATCACGAAACAGGTAAAGCTAAACAGCGCGATACCTCATACACTCTTAATATTAACAATAACATCTTACAATCAGAAGCATCTGTTGCTGAAGCATTTGATAAGTATTTCAGTAATATACCTATAATCACTACAGCTTCATTAAATTCCTCACCAACTAGAGCGGAACATTTGTTGAAAGATAATGTATCTTGTTGCAGTGTATTCTTTAAATTTAAACATGTTGAGTCACTAGATATAATAAAAGCATTCAGATTAATTAATTCAAAAGATACCGCTGATCTTTGGGGTATCAGTCAAAATTGTTAGCCACATAATTGTCGTGATTGCCCCTTATTTAGCCGTAATATTCAATGATTGTGTTGATGAAGGTGTTTTTCCAAACTTAATGAAACACAGTAGAGTTGTACCACTTTTTAAATCAGGCAACAAACAAGACCCAGGTAACTTTAGGCCTGTTCCAATCCTACCAGCTCTCAGTAAGATCTTTAAAAAAATCATTCAAGAACAACTATTAAGCCATTTTTATGAGAACAATCTCTTACACAGTGATCAATATGGATTCACGAGAGGCCGTTCTACTACTGATGCTGGCATCGCACTTCTAAAACACATCTTTAGGGCTTGGGAGAATTCACAGAACGCTCTTGGCGTCTTCTGTAACTTGTCCAAGGCCTTTGATTGCGTTGATCACGATACACTTATACGCAAGCTTGATTTTTACGGGGTTAGGGATAATGCTTTAGATTTGGTAATTTCGTACCTTAGTTTAAGAACTCAAAAAGTTGATGTTAACAGTGTACTCTCTACAGGATCACAAGTTAAAATGGGGGTCCCTCAAGGATCCATTCTTGGTCCATTACTATTTCTGATATATATAAATGATTTACCTTTTTACTTAAAAGATATTTGTGATGTTGTATTGTTTGCAGACGATACATCTTTAGTTTTTAAAACTGACAGAAATAAAAACCTTTTTGATGATGTTAATGACGCACTTTCAAAGGTTTTACAATGGTTCACAGTAAATAATCTACAGCTTAATGCAAAAAAGACTAAATGTATTAATTTTAAGTTGCCTAATGTTAAAGATAACCCCATTAGTCTAAAAATTGATGGTAATACTATGAAGCTTGTAGATACAACTGTTTTTCTTGGAATCACACTAGATTCAAAACTGCAATGGAACCCTCATATAACAGCTCTCTCAGGCCGACTTAGTTCGGCTGCATTTGCAGTGAGAAAAATTAGGTTATTAACAGATGTTGATACTGCTCGTTCAGTTTATTTTAGTTATTTCCATAGTGTAATGTCTTACGGCATTGTACTTTGGGGTCAAGCGGCGGATATACAAACCATCTTTATCCTCCAGAAGCGAGCTATCAGATCCATCTATAAGCTTCGTGCACGGGCTTCACTTAGGGAGATTTTTAAGGAAATTGGTATCCTCACTGTAGCGTCACAATACATTTACAATTGCATTGTTTTGGTGAGAAAAAATATTGGTCTCTATGCTAAACACAGTGACATACATTGCAGAAATACTAGGAATAAGGATAAAATTGCACTTCCACTCTTTAGGTTACAAAAAGTTTTAGGATCCTTTATGGGGCAAGGTATACATCATTACAACAAAATTCCAAAAACAATTTGTGGGTTACCTTTACATAGATTCAAAAATCACATCAAAACGGCTTTATTAAAAAAGGGCTATTATACTACAAAAGACTACCTTATAGATAAAAATGCCTGGGTATAAGCGCTCTGCTTGATGCGGGATTAAATAGCTCTATTGGAACAGATGTTTCATTGTAAGAGTTAATAGGTACCTAGTATGTATGTACTGACTAACAATTTTTGTTTTTGAATTGTTTAAATGAATTTTTTTTATTATATTCTTTTATGGTTGGTTTTTTCTCTTTGTTTTATATTCTTTTAGGTTTATTTGTATCAAAATGACACACTGCTTGTACTTTACTAACGCCTGTTGTAAACCCAAAACAAGTTTAAAAGAGTAACTGCTGAGTTTCTCGCCGGGTCTTCTCAGTAAGAAACAACTCCGACGCGGTGGTAGAGTCGCATTATGTCTGTATACTGTTTATTTACATATCCATATTATTATGGTATTTATGTCTATTATTTAGTATATTTTGCTGTAAATTTGACGATTTGAAAGTACTGATACAGTCTATTTGAATAAAGTTATTTGAGTTTTGAGTTTTTGACCTACGTTGGGTTCTAAAACGTGGTTTTCTCAGTATTCCGTTCAATGTGACAGCAACTGTTATCTTGGCTCTGACTACCCTGTTTGGGATAGTCGTGAAAATATGTACTTATTTATGAAACTTATTGATTTTTCGGATTAAGCGAATACCAAATACAAACATTAAATATGTTTTTAACGCCTAACCATTTTATAATCCTACTTCGTGCTCGTAAGAATAGAGTAGACCCCTTAAGGTAATAGCGGCTGGTGAAATATGGCGGTGATTCGTTTTGCACGCACCAGCACGACGAAAACGCGTTTCAGCCGCTCCGACAGTTACATAGGAGCTGCAGTGGTGTTCAGAACCTTTATTTATTCATTCTTTATCGCACAAAGGTCAGGCCGAGAAATGGCAGACTTGAGGCCAGAAATTGATTTTACAGGCGATGTTTTTTAACGAAAGTTTTTTCTTTCTCGCTCCTACACATACGTATCGGTGGCCGATTGTAAAGAGCCCTGATGCCTCTAGATCCAAGTGTTTTTGATTTTTTTAGAACAATGAATAGTGCTCATTTCATTTCAATCAAGAGACAAAACAGTTATAGTGTTCTAATCACTTATTTTTTACTCGCAATTTGTTTTTATTTGGCAATCAAAAGTCTTCTTACTTGGCGCACGCCAGATGATGAGACAGCACTCTCAACACATGTCAGCAAAACTGCGCTGTTATAAAAACATGTCACTTTTAGTATCACGGAGCCTTGTTTCTGTTATTTTTTTTGTTTTTGCAGTAAAGTAAGTACCTATATCTGATCCTGATCATTTAGAATAATATTATGAATGTGCGGATGGGGTATTCCTGTAATCGCGTCATACCTTTGTGATATGTAATGTAGTATTGGTAAATCTGTGGTGTAGTGCAATTTATCGGCAGTTCGGTGTGTGTTAGCACACAATCGACGACCCCAATCTTACGGATGTTCGGGTCAACGCCAGCCGTAATAAGACCACGTTCTTAATCACTTCTAACTGGCAGCTTGTTGTCGGATGCCACAGCGCAGACGAAACAGTAGGTAAAGTTCAGTATGAGATTTGGACTACGTTCGCGGTATTTAAAATGCTATGCGTTGAACAGTGTTTTATGAAATGTAATTTTTCTGTGAATATAAATACACACTATTTAGCAGTTGCAGTTGCTCGAGAGAGAATCTCCGAATTTTACCTTTTCAAGCGTATTCACATACCTAATTTAAAAAAAATAATAATATAGAAAATATAAAAAATATATCAAAAAAATAAATCAAAAAATATCAATGCTTCAGCACAGAAACTTGATTGCTAGGTAGAGACATTCAAATTACCAGGCTATATGAGAAGTTCCTTAAAAACTAAATGATTATTTAGTACTTTGAACTTATCAGCAAAAGTACTCTTTCAAATAGCCATTCGACACGGTTTAAAAAAAAACTGCACTTGCATGTTAGCAAAACCATATAATGGTAATACTATATCCTTAAAAATACAGAAATAAGTTAGTGCAAGTAATAACTTTGAGTAAGGTGTATTTTCTATAATGTCACAACAGGACTACTTATAACATAAAAAAATATCCGTGAATCATGTCTAGCATAGGCAATAGCTGGGAAATTATGATTATAAATAAAATTTAGGACTGCTAACACCAAGATCACCTGAGCCCAAACTAAGCAGAGCGGATGGAAAGTAAAAAGTAAAGTCAAAGTAATTTATTGGCTAACACACACTGAGGCATACACGAAAAAATAACAAAACAAAGAAAAAAGTACACAGTGTAAAAAATAAAAATTAAGTAAAAGATGAAAGAAAATAATTTCAGACCTTAATGTGGGGGCCAACATGCTGCAGCGGATGGCTGATGTGAAAGATAACACAATAAAATAGTTTTGAACACATACATAATGAGATTAAACACCGCTAGAAAGAACAAAAATAACATGAATAACATTTATTGATGTGTGCCAAAGATCAATATTTATTAAGTAAACCTCAGCTTATTATCTGTAATTACTCTACACTGTGGCCTCATGCACTGCCGTTAATTGACTCTAGGCACCTGCGAAGCTTGGAACTAGGTCGCTCTTCAGATCCGATTAGCCGAGAAATAAATAAAAGGGGCGGACCTGTAGCGCCCTCTGGAACCGCTGTTTTTTTATTGCAGGTAATTGGAGCGAAAGCGCTGAAATCAAATCGTCAGTGAGAGATACAGGCTGTATTTTTTATTTATTTATTTAATGTTTCAAATACTTAACCACACTATCCCAAGCCGATGTCATCTTTACGCGGCAGATACGTTTTCTTGCTAGCCCAATGAGGCTCTTGCGACGGAATGATGACTATTCAACTATAAAAAAAGCAGCGAACCTGTGCTTCTGAACTCACCTGCTATAGTGATGAGTATTGGCAACAACGTACCCCACCTCACATTATAGGAGAAACATGCAGTGTGTGACGTTTCAAGGTGGACGGACGACCTGATTAAATTGTTAGGTGCCGGTAGTCTTGTGGCTGAAGCGTGAATAAAGAGCGATGATTATGATTGGACTTTGTTCAACCTACAGAGACTTGCCAAATTTCTGCATTCTGTGCCCAGTAGTTTTGGCTGTGCCTGTCTGTCAGTCATCCTTTCACTCATTGAGTACCTAACGGAAGAGTTTTATTGCATGTTGAAGATTGTGGATTGCTAGGTTGGCAAAATATATTGCTCTTTTTATAAAGTACTTATTTCATATGTATACCGAAGTATAAAAATAAGTAATAAAGGGTCTTCCGTCAGCGAAACCGAAGCGTCCATTGAAGCGGGCGCGACGCGACCACAATGGGACAATGGCGCGGTTGTTGCATTGTTGATGTACAGGCGACCGCGGCCGTCGCACAACATGACGGCACTGAGTTTTCATTTATTTAGTTTAGTAGACGTAGCACAAATTAAGGTCCAACCCCACCAAACGGTAAGCACTGCGTCGGATAATAACGGATTTTACAATCTTTAAACGAAATTAAATCTTGTAAATAGAGTTTGAAGTCTATATTACCAAGTCACGCACAGTAGGTTGACTACGGGCGCGTGCGTCGACGGGTGAACACAGCCGGCGACAAGCTGGTGTGCATGACTTAATAATAGACTTTAAAAACGATTTACAAGATTTAATTTCGTTTAAAGATTGTAAAATCCGTTCTTATCCGACGCGATGCGGGCCGTTTGGTGGGGTTGGACCTTTAGTCCCTTCCATTCGGCGCCGAAGACGACCACCGTCAGGTTTTAGTGGGCAGAGGTCTCTGTTTCCCAGGAGTTTTGAGACCCACATATCCCAGGTGTCGCGAACTGGGTTCGCGAGGTTCGCGACACCTGACGGCCCTAAGAATGCTCCTGAGGCAAAAAAAGGTAATAAAAGTATGTATGGAAGTTCGTCATTGTTGAAGATTGTGAAACTTGCTGCCCCAAGTAATTTTTCCAAGAGGACGAAGCGGGTAAAGCTAGTTAAATATATGCAAAATTTTGAGGAGCACGTATGCCGTAAGTACGATGGAAGATGGAGCCAGAGAGTCCTGCTCTAGATACTGCACACAGGAAGACGGTGTGGTTCAAGGTGATTTTTGCTGAAGCGTTGAATGAATGAACAGGAGTCTGTATTATTTGTAATAATAGACAACAAGTTTTTCAAAAATATTCGTTAATAATATGACTTTAAATTGGTGAAATAATTTTAAAATAGGTGCAGTAGTGTAAACTATCAAAGAATCTAAGATGTGTATAATAATTTATTACGACTCGTACGTCTACTCGATACAAAAGCTTGATCAAGTCTTACTGTCCCGTCCAAGTTCCCCATACATAATCGTGTATTCTAATTCAACAGACTCTTACTCAGCTAGGTACAAATGCTAGAACCTAAATACGGGACGCTAATTCTTTAATATCGAGTGCAGTTCGATGCGCGTTCGGAAACGGTCGTGCGCCTTTGCACGGTGAGAATTTGCTAATTCGTGATTTGCGCGGCGTCAGCCGTAGCGCGTGTCTTGTAACATGAGTTCTCAACAAATTGTTGTCAATGAGGTATTGGCGTTTATTTAATACGCCATCGACACTATGGACGAGGTCAACGCCTCGTGCGATGCCTTACTTCCCGCCCCCTGCCCCTCTGCTTCACCGAAGAAGTCACGCGTTTGCACGTCAACATCTCAACGTGCCTACGCCGCTGCAGCCGCCAGCCGATCTGCCACCACCTTCCTACAGCCTGAGCGGCGGCCGTTCGAGAAAAAAAAACCAAGTGTGCATGTTGTGCCGGTTGGTGGGCCTGTCGAGCCACGATCACATCTTTGCGCAGATGAGGGCTTCCAAAAAGTAGAAAGGAAGAAGAAGAAGCCCGTTCGCCGCAATCTGTGTGGTGTTGCGCCGGCCGGACCGAAGCTGCTGTTGCGTGCTGCAATACCGACGACGCTGCTGTACGTTTCCGGCCTCCATTACTCTACGAAGGCTGGGGAAATCACAGAGTATATCAGGGTCACCAAAGCCAACTTCATCTTGAGGGTCGAGCGGTTGGTATCCCGCCATAATGTGAATTTTAATTCATTTGTGGTGAGAGTGCCGACTGAAGATCTATCGACCTACATGAAAGAGGAGTTTTGGCCGAAAGGTGCCATTTACCGGCGCTTTCGAGGTCGGTTACCGGACACCATGAAGCGTCGCACGTCGCCGATGAACCATACGTGTGTGAATTAAATATTGTGTTCGTTTTAAGGTATTTATCTATGGACCGATTAAGTTTACTTAAGATCTTTAAATGTAATTTGTTATCTGAAAATAAAAAAAAAAAAAATATGTTCAAACTAAACAAGGTGGCTGAATAAAGGTATGCTGAAACACGCCGAGTTATTGTCACTCATATCAGAACGTCTAAACGCTGATGCCCAGCTAAAGACAAGGTGGCCTTTCTTCCTTAGCTCGCCGCCGATTGCTAACAGTAGTTTTTGAGTTTATCCATTACAAACAGAAAACACAAAAAATCCAATGTTTTTTTTTAAAAACATCAGTATAGATTGCTTCGAACTTGCACCTGAGCGGTTGACTGTACCTCGACGTCGCCAATTGCATACTCGCTTGGAAAGCATTTTGTACTCCCAGCAATATTATATTGCATGGCGTAAATATGACAGATTGAAAAGCTAGGCTTAATGCAACACCTAAAGGTTTTTAATACACTCACAGCATGAGTGAAATAACTTTAGATAGTACCGCGTACTCGTGTTACTATATCTAGCGTAAAAAAAATGTGTTCGTGGGTAGGTGTAATATTTATGTTAGTTCTATTCTATTGATTCACCGACAAAAATAGTAAATAAATAAATTAATAAATTCGTTTATTTGCAAGAATACAAGTTTACATGAAAAAAAACTTAGAGGGTGAAGTTTATAGTTTTAACATTTCATAAGTCCAGTGGAACCAACTCGATAGCAGCAATTTGTTGGACCTTCTTCAGAACAATTTTTTATTTAAATAATACATATATGGTGGTACTACTCACTCTCCGCGTCAGAGCACTGTACAACCAGTAAATGCACTGTACTAAATAATATTTATACATAAATTATAAATAAATTGTGTACGAATGCATTTAGGAATCAATAGGTCTTAAAATTATCTATCTTTATCTTTAAATTATCTAGTACTCCTATAATCTGTGCTTAGTCTGGGTAATATGATCCAAGCGGGCTCGTAAGCGCCTTCTAAGGTAGGTACTGCAGCAACCTAGCTTTACTACTTAGCCTGTTGTAGCGTTTACAATTTTACGAGCTGTTCAAAGATATTTGAATAATGGGCTCTTAATTCATTTTCTTTGTCACGATAGCTCACTCAATGGATCTGCTGAAAATCAGCGTCTGGGCTATCAGGCACAGGCATAAGCTGAGCGCGGTCCAATTCATTTTACGGACATCGCGACACCGCTATGTGTTATTTTATTTTCTTTTAATTTGTTTTGTTGTGGTTTGTTCATGTAAAATTGTTGTACTATGTAATGCGATGTCCTTAAGAACGATAAATATTTTCTTTTCTTTCTAAATAAATTCTAATTTTATGTATTTATCTGATTGAATTTCTTCATCATAATACTTAACATAGCTGAACCATGTCTAGGAAATCAAATCAGGATTTTCACAGAGTTTAACGTCATTATTTTGTCTTGAATCGGGCTAGATTGACGTGTAAAATTGGCAATAATTGTTTAATTTCACATACAAAACAATTGACTGGTTAAACTTCAACAATTCGTTCCGTTCATTCGTTCGGTGATGAACCAGAACGGACTGACAAGCTTTGTTTAGCAGTTATATATTGAACACGTGATAATATTATGTAAAATTTGGTCACTAGGAAGGATTTCATTAACTTATTAAGTCTTCTTAAAGTCTATTAATTTTCTCACTTACGTGTGTAACTGTAACGCTCAGTAGATAAGTGCGTCTACCACGAGTTGCCATTTTAAATTCACGTTATCGTTGCCACTTTGAAATTGTAATGTAATTTGACATGACATGACATAACAATATCAAATTCCAATTCATATTGTTACACGAACGATAACGTAAAGTGGCAACTCGTGGTGGACGTACAAAAGCCGAGTGGAAAGAGCGCTTTGGTCTTTTGTGTAGTAAGGTAAGGGGTAGTCTTACTGGCCAATCAATATAAAAGTTTTGACTCTACTTGACATTGGCGAGAGAGATTGTTGAAGCCACAAAAAAAGGTAAGGGGTGAAAAAATAATGTCCATTTTTTATTTAGGTAACCGAATGGTTTCAGAACTCTGCCCGAAATCCAGAAGTTCCGGGTTTAAATCCTGGTAGGGGAAAGTTTGTTTTCATATTTTTCGGAACATGGCCCGGGTTTGTGATCACCAACCCTCATCAGGCAAACGTGGTGATTAAGCCAATATCCATTAATTGTAGCGATGACTAGAGTATAGTAAGCTAATGACTTATTTTTTTTATATTTCTATTGTCCATGTTCGGTAGGGTAATCTATGGATTTCCGTATCTAGATAAATAGTTGAATCTATGATAAATTAATTACTTCTCTTATTGATGTATCGTTAGCTTAGAGCATATTGCGTTAGCCATCAAAAAGTAAAGGCCCTCTCGTCAAAACGCAATACCGCATCGGTCGCAACAGAGGAACAATAACTTTACACAATGGCGCCGCGTGCATTGTGTTGCATCATGCGCTCGCGGCGCAGATATAAATCGATGTAGATAAACCTAGTGTCACTTCGAATGTGAAAAAGGGGTGCAAAGCTGTTTATTTACTCTGCACTCTACCGTTATGGCGAAGGATGTCAAAATCAAGTAATTTCACATTTATTATTCTTCTGTCTTCTCTGTTTTATTACGAGTAGTATCTGTTTTTTTTATTATCATTGACCAGGCAGTCATTTGACCACAATCGCACCTGCCCCCCGATTTAGAACGAAGTTATCGACCGATTCGGTTAATTTGTTTCAATTATAGTAAATGATCTGCTAAGCGGTAGCAATCAATATTTTGATATGTTAAAGCCAAAGGCCTTAAGTTTTCTTAAACCAAATTAGATAAAACCTACCCTACTTAAAAAAATAATTAAAAATAGAAGAAAATAACCGAATCGGTCGATAACTTTGTTCTGAATCAGGGGCTGGTGGTAAATGATGATGTGGTCTATGATGGTACATGGCCGCCCAGTAAATGCCTATTCACTCTTGTCTTAAGGAGACCTAGGTTTCCGGAAATTCTTCCGGAAAAATAAACGCGGGCAGCGAGTCCCACTCCTTGGCTGTTCTCATTATGAAAGAATCGGCGAACCGCTTCGTTCGGATAGCTAGAATATCCACAACGTGAAGGTGGAGAGCCATTGTGCGTCTAGTGTTCCGATGTACGAAGTTTAACCAAAGTAATAATAATAAATAATATTTAATAATACGTTTATTTATTCATAAGAAGTTACAGTTGTGTACAGTTACATCGGCTTCTGCACTAGGCAAAGCTTATATCGCAGATGCCAGAAATACGATTAAACATCACAAGTTAACTTTAGGGACACGCTCCAACAATTTTACATAACATTAATAAACTTCGAATAAAGAACAAGTCAAATGACAATGCAAAATAAAGAATATTTAAGAAAACTAATATCTGAGTATGCATTTCGTCAAAAGTTAATAATGCTATACGTTGTTTGAGTATCTCAATAAAACTTGATAATTATAGGCAAAAATTTATTTCACACATAGCCAGAAGACCACTCCGTATTCTATACAATCCCTAGGGATTGTATACATTGCCTAAACACACCCGGAATTGTTTAAGTTGCCCATAGGTTGATTCTATACGATGTAATAAACAAAAACATTAAATATCAGTTCGTTTTATTATTTTGCCTAAGACAAGGTGGTCATTATTCATATCGACCGAGAAAAGTGATAAATTAGGTCGTTTTATTGCCCATTTGACAAGGGCATTATTCATACAGACCGGCCTTTATTAATAGTGTCCGGACTTATTAAGTGGCCCGTAACATATATTAACGTGGGTGAATGTTTAAGTGAATGTGTGTGTAAGTATGTAAATGGGTGAATGAGTGAGTGTATGTATGCGTGTGTGTTTATGTGTTATGTGTGTAGAAGGCAGGTTCAGTTAATTAAAAGGTTTTCTGTGTCCAGATAATCAAATTCCTTCAGCCAAGATTCAAGGACATATTTTACTCTACGTATTGGTAGCTCTTTTATTTAGACTTTACGGCACATTTTGTTGTAAAGACGTGGTAAAAGATAAAATGGATGGCGTCCGGCAAAAGTTGTTATCATTGTAAGGAGGAAGTGTTATGTCTATGTTTAAGTACACATTTCATGCCGTGGCAGCCTTTAATTAAGACAAAATTTAGCATTTAATCCTTGAGGGTTTAAAGTAAAACTTCTCTGTTATTTATGTTTGTGTTTTTGGTTGTCCTAATTCTGCCTTCATATCATAGATTTGAATCGAATGAGAAAAGTAGAACTCCCATCAGTCCCATCACCAAATCACCCGCTTGACTTTCATATGACGTGTTGGTTAATTATATTTATATCTGTGGCTGGCGAGCTGCGGCTTTCACCGGCTTGCGCTGACGATACGTTCATGGATCTGAAACGTTATCCCAGAAATAAACAAACTGAAAATACAGATACTGAAAAAAAATCGTGCGTAAAAAAACAATCCCCAGAGAGGCATGCTCCGCCGCATGCTCCAAAAATTTGTAAAGTACAAAAATATATATAATCTAAGACAATTCACAGCAAATCTTTGACCAATCTCCGACCTAAGCAAAGCCAGTATGGGTGCCAGATACTAATTGACTAACATAGATATTTACCAACTCATACTTCAATAATTTAGATAATAACACCCAGATACAAAGCAAACATAAATATTCGTCATATGAATGTTGTCCCAGGCTATCCGCTATGGGCAAAAGCTTTAACTTTCGCGTCAATGCGCCAGTTAAAATTGATTGGCATAGTTAGCGTCAGCGTCATCTAGATTGCACAAAAACTACAGGGTTCTAAAATCTATATTTACTAGTAGTACCTACAAAAACTGAATAACTATGCATGCATGCATACGTGTAGAAATAGCGCACAAAATTGGCAACAGGGTACACAAGCGACGCGTGCCTAACTGCCGAGTGATGGCCGGTGTGAGCTTTTCACGGAAAAAGGGCGTCTGCTGCTCTGGCAATGTTTTTATTCGCTTGCAGACAAATAGCACCAACTATAGGTAATTTACATGATATCGTAATTTATTTTGCCGATTAACTGATTCTCAATAACTTCCGACTGTGAATTATGATCTACTAACTTTTCGCCCGCGTGAACTTCATTTTAACCGACTGACGATACTGGTCGTTAATATGATCAAATCACATAAAATCTTTATAAATTGTAACCTATGTTTTATTCTGATGAATAAGCTGTATTACTGTAAAGTTTCATCTAAATTCATTTTGTAGTTTTTGCGTGAAAGAGAAACAAACATACATACTCACAAAATTTCGCATTTATAATATTTGTAAGATAAGTAATATAGTAAGATAAGATAGTAATCGTTCGTGATGTGATACTTATAACATGGGATTACTAGGTCGACGACCCCGGTCATGATTTCGAACATCTTCTAACTGCAAAACTTGTGCTTTAAACTACCGCTCAAACGTAACTCCGTGAACTTCGTAGCGTCGACTCGTAGCATGCTAATACAATGTTCTCGCATTTGTAGCATGAATTAGCATGCTACGAATTTAACACGTTGCAAGTGGTACTCTCTTGCTGTGGATGACTGAACCTCCTAAAATAAGTTGGGCTTTAATCAAATCAAATCATTTCATTCTCAGAATATGGTTAGTACATACATAACATCACATACCATCACGACTTTATCCCAAACGGGGTAGTCAGAGGCAAGTGACCGTGTCGTGATGGTGAACGAAACACTCAGAAGCCCACTTTTCACCAATGGTATTAGAACCCAACGAGGTAGGTGGTGAGCCTTCTGCCGTTATCCGGGTTGATTTGGTTTTTTATCGACACATACATATGATATACATAGTATCTTAAGTTATTGTTAGTGCACATATCCTGCCATTATTGCCGTAGATACATAAAATAGTATAACATTTTTTTATTCAATTTTAACCTCTTTAGTAGTCCTACATAAATCAAGGTTAGAAAATTTAGAGAAAGTCAATTTTATTTCCAGATACTCTTTGCACGAATAAAAACATTTTTGAATTAACCGTTTAGTCATTCAATATTTGAATTTATTAACGTATAATGCCCTAATGTCGGTTGACAACTTATTATAAATGTAACTTACTAACTTTCCACCCACGGCATCGCCCGCGTTTCGTTTTACATTATGGCAAATTACATAAAATCTATGTAAATTGTAGCCCATGTGTTATTCTGATGTATGAGCAAGCTATATTACTGTAAAGTTACATCCAAATCCGTTTAGTAGTTTTTGCGTGAAAGAGTAACAAACATACTTTACATACATACATCCTCACAAACTTTCGCATTTATAATATTAGTAAGATTAAGACAAAGACACCTACAAAGTTGTCCATGTTTAAGGAATCGCTGTCTTTCATTGCCTAAACAAAGACCTTCCGTGGAAACCGTTAGGGTTAATGTATAACTCAACTCAATTTTTCGACGTATACGTTGCTTTGCTTCAAATCTCAAAACGAGGTTACTACTCGTATCTACAGCTCGTACTGGAGAGAATATAGTTCTCTTAAACGTAAAATAACACGCTGGTTTTTTAAAAGCCTTGATGTAACAGCTGAAAGCAACAAAAATCTTGTACAAAGGGAGGCTTGAAAGTTGATTTTTAAGTCGCACTGTGAAATTCAAAAGCTGTCTCTTTAAGATACGTTTATCATATAGAGACAGCTTTTAAATTTCATACGTTCATAGAAAGCAATGTTACTTGGCTGCTGGAAGGTTCTTATTGTTGAGAAACTTGGACTTATCACACTTGACGTTCAATTGAATGCCTTCAACTTAAACTAATAATATAGGAAATCTTTGTTTTTTTAACGTTTGTTTGTAATAGATTATACTCGGGATAAAATCTGAAAAGACCCGGAATTTGCACGCATGCAAAACCAAGGAGGGCTGCTTTTAAATATTCGCTGGAAATGACCCGAGACTGACTATTAAAATCAGTCAATTATTTACGCAAACACAAAAAAATCAGTCAATTATTTCTCACTAAGTTTTTGTAAGAAGGAAATCAAAATATATTATTTCCAAGCATTTATGATAAGTTATAGTTTAACAACAACATGAGAATATAAATCGTTTGAAAATCAAATCCAAAATACTTAGTGAAATGATGTCTTTACTTTAAAGAATACCTTTGAGAAAAGTTCAATGAATTTTCTTTGAAAACATCTATTAAATTGATCTGCTCGGAGTCTGGACACTTGAAGTACCCACCTTATAGGAATTGGTCCGAAGTCAGACCTATTGGAAGGAAGAAAAAAGCTCCGATCGAGATTATTCTCCTCACAAATCGCCTTCGGGCCGCAGACAGTTTTATTGAGAACGGAAACATTTTGTACTAGGCCTCGGCAACGGCCTATTTTTAAGATCTCACTTCGGTTACCATAAGGCCTGCTGCACAGCTTTAAAGATAGTTTATAGCTTACGATTTGACAATCGATTTAGGGGCAATAAATACATTGTTTGGCATCAAGAACACAAGTTTAACACTATCTTTATCGAAGACAAGACAAGTTCAAATAAAAAAATAAATCAAAATATTGTCTACGCCAATGAAGTGCGAGCAGGAGCTAGTTTTTAATGGGTAGTACCTATTTAACTGCAAATCAAAAAATTGTCCTTTTGTATGACATAAAAATCCCAATACCCATCAAATATACTGATTGCACAGTAAAATAGCTACCTCAAAATATTAATATTTAAGTATCAATTTATGTTCGTGACTCATTACTATTTATTTCAATGTAAAGCATTTTAATTAACGTATACCTAATAATAAACGTACAGTAAACTATTTACATCTTTTTTTATTAAACAGAGGGTCTATTTTGCTATCGTATACTGCAGTTTATATGAATAAAACATCTACATAATTGAAAAAAATAAGCGAATTATTTATTAATTAGGACATAATCAGATCAACAATAAAATTCTAAAATCACATACAAATCTACAGAATAATGAGAGCAGACCTTGCCTTGGCTGGACCTTCGCGCCCCCTTTTCTGGTCAATAGGGATATTTTTGGGGTAAACTACACTACACTACATAATTCCGAAAAACATAACTCCTAAAGTCAAAATCCCCAATTCCAAAATTCCGAATTTCATAATTCCGAATGATTTAGAATCCCGAGAGTCAAAATTCCGAATTATCATAAATCCGAATATTAAAAATCCGCAAGTTCAATACTCCGAATGGTCATAAGTCCGAAAGTCAGAATTTTTTTTATTTTTTTTTTATTTGTTTGCTGTGCATATAAAAATAAGCCGTTTTTAATTATACGAATGTAATTTCATTAAGGATTTTCCTTTTTGTGCCTTGAATACCCTAGAAGGTATTTACTGTTTCGTCGAAAACATTATAAAAAAATGTATCTTTATGACAACAGCAAATAAACAACACTAGTAAAGACAAACAAATCTCAGTGCAAGCGTAAATATTAACTTAAAAAATCGTAGTAACGTCGTTCGTGTTACTTCGGAAAGCAGCACTGTAGCTGCGAGTTGCTATCTATGCAACCACCACTGGCTTACCACTAGCAACCCTGTCTGGCTTCGCTTGAATTTTTACAGAAATTATTCCAACGTATACATTATGCGAACATAGAAATAACCCTGTTTTATTTCTGGGCAATGTACCTTTCTATTTTTATTTATTTATTTATTAGGTACATAAGACAGAATTACAACAAAAACATGACAACCAAAAAAAAGCGAATCTTACACAATGATACGCTATAACTCCACAAAGATGTGTACACAGCAAGTTTAACAATAAGTAAGACAAGGTCAACTACTTTCAGCGGAGAATTAATCTAATAAAGGAATATTCTAAATATCAATAAATATATAATATAAATATCAATAGCTAAATATAAAATATTTTCAATGAACATATATTTATATGTATTAGTATGTAAATAAATATATATGTGTTGCTAAGAATATTTCTAAATAATCATATACGTATACTTATAGAATTACAATTAGTATTAATAGACTTTCAAATTTTAGGCAATGATTTATATAACCGATCTCTAAAGCTAATTATTGAAGTGCTGAACAGATCCGGTGCACTATCTGTGCCACTCTATGCTGAAACGAACTAATAAAATCGGTTCTGTATCTGTAGTGTTTAGGTATTTTTTTATGTAATTAGGAGTAAACGAGCTGGAAGCTCAGCTGATGAAAGTGATCACATCCGCTCATGGAGAACTGTAACACCTCAGGTGTCACCGATGCGTTGCTTGCCTTTTTAATGGGAATACGCTCTCTTCTTGAAGGCTCCGATGTCATATCCCATAGGAAATACCGGCGCAGGAAGATCATCATACATATCTTGCATATACGCGGAAGAAATTGACGCGAAAAACGCACAGTTCGCCAGCCATCCAGATTATGAGCATGGAATTTCGACTTAGGGCTTGTCGCGCGATGATGAAATTCAGCGGCAGGTCTCAGTTCAGATAGCATCAAAAGTGCTACTTTACGTACCATAATAACATATAAACCAGCCATGTTCTACTTCAATAGTGCACAGGGTGCACTGATCGGTTTCAAATATTCCAACTAACCTCTTCTTAACTGTAGTTGCAGTGTAGTGTAAGCTTTATGTTAGCACAATCGTCTGCGAAAGGCTCTTTATTCTCATAGAGATAAAGTTCAAAATGTCTTTAGTATAAATAACGCAGATGCAAAAATAATAAAAGAAATAAGAGTTTAACTTCGGATATGACTTCTATTTCCACGCTTACCCGTTTTGTGTTGAATATAAAGTTTTATGTTTCGTTTCTGATTGATTTTGCATGATACAGCTGGATGTTTTAGAAATTCTAGAAGTAAAATTTTGTAGAATAAGTGTTTATTTGGCTACGATGGCTCTACACACTAATTATCCGATAAGATTTTTCATTGATGCAATATATAAATGCATGCAGAGAATTATAATCCATTAAACTCACAAGTTTAGTATCACTTATGGTATGGAGTAAATTAATAAACTGGAATTTTAAAGTTCTTATGAACCACAATAACAATTATTAAAAAACTATCTTGACCGTATACAGTGGAGAGCCGCTCGAATTGTCAACGACCCTGTGATGTCCGACCGCTTAGATCCTTTGGCCCTACGGAGAGACGTTGCATCTCTCTGTTTTTTCTACAGTCTTGACACTGGGAAGTGCTCATAAGAATTGCATGATCTTATACCTGCCGCCGAATTTTATCACCGCACGACACGGCATAAGTCGAAATTTCATGCTCATCACCTGGATGGCTGGGGCTCAACAACCGTACGTTTTTTGCGTCAATTTCTTCCGCGTACATCCAAGATAAGGAATGATCTTCCTGCGTCGGTATTTCTAAAGGAATATGACATCGGAGCCTTCAAGAAGAGAGCGTATTCCCATTTAAAAGGCAAGCAACGCATCGGTGACCCTTCTGGTGTTGCAGTTGTCCTTGGGCAGAGGTGATCACTTTCCAACAAAAAGGGTAACCTCACTGCTCGTTTGCTCCTTATATAACATAAAAAAACTCAACATAAATTTTCCTGAAAATCACATATATTTGTGACCTTCTTGGTTTCATTAGTTTGAAGAATTAAAAATGTGTGATTTTCCCTGCCCACTGCAACTTCAACTTTTTTCACCCGTTATTTTAGTTCTTCTCTATTTTGATTCAATCACGTAGTGAAACACCGAGCATGGCACTTACTTAGTTCACTGAATTTTGAAAAGAGTAGTCTCTGAATATGGGCTTCATAAGAAAAGCTTATGAAGCCCATATTCAGAGACTACGCTTCAGCTCCGTAAGTAGTCACTGATAACATACTCGTAGACTGACACTAAAGTGCAATTATCAAAGATGAACATCTAACCCCGCGCTGGATACATCCTGTTCATTATACGATTTCCGAAAAAATAGAAATAGAAAAAATAGAAAAACATTTATTAACTTTATGGACATCGTTACATTTATAAAGTAAACACAAAAGAAGTAGGTATTAACAACAAAACATAATAATATAGGTAACAGGAAAAAAAAAGATCATACCATCAGACAGCGGTGTCCCGATGCCCAAAAAGACAAATGGACCTCACTCAGCATATAGCCTGGGCTTTATGGGCCCAGGCGCTGATTTTCAGTAGGCCCAGACTGAGATGACGCACGGACATTTGTGGCGGACATACGTGTGTGCATATACATATACTCGTAAGTATCAAATACTTTATTATAGATAAAAATAAATGGTGAGTGATTCAATATATTGTGTAGTGTAATAATTGTAATACAATACATAGACAATAGATACGGTGCCGAATGTGTAATGTGACTGTGTGTGTGTGTGTGTGTGTGTGTGTGTTGGTACAGCACAATACAGGTGGTGCTGCAACTGGAAATTAATAATAATAATCTGCCGCAGGTGGGTAGTTTGACTGTGCAGAGCGGCGCTTGGTAAATAAGTTGGAAAATAAGTAACTAAAGTCGCCAAAGGGCCATCACAGACGAATCGAAGCTTTCCATTAGTCTGGTTATTCTGAAAAACTCACTTCGAACCTCGCCTAGTGAATCCGCTGTGAGATACAACACTGGCTGAAAATATGCCAGTATATTAAAGTAGGCCGATTTGCCTGGCGTCACAGAGTGGTTTGGCTTTGGCATGGTCGTTACGGTACGGTTGTTGGCGCCATCAGTAGAATTCGTCGTAGCACATCGTAGGTTCGATCCTTACACATAGTGCCTTCTCACTTCTGGAATGTCCGTTGTTAAATTAAGATCATTTCAGTGGTCTCGAAAATACGGGCATTGTGCTAAGGAGTAGGCTCCCTAGAAAAAAAACTGTCTTGACGTTACTGTGTCTGGGATTATTAGGTGTGTACATGTTTACAGGTATGTATTCAGAAATAATTAGGTATTATAATAATTTGTGATGTTGTGATCAAATGACCATAATATGAAAAAAACCTTACTTCACTTAAATCGGTGCATTGCTGGGCAATAAAATGAATGAAGACATGTTCGGAAACACATTAGGGTTGTGTTTTTATAACTTTTTATGGCCTACCAATTGTGTTTTCACGTTCTACGGCATTTACAGGCTATAAATCAGGTTTTATTGTAGTAAGAGCCTTTGAGAGCAATTCCAGGCTATTAGGCGTAATAACGCAATACGCCTTCACGTGGCCGACCAAACTGCGACTAAGAGAAAGGGCGGTTTTGTTTAGCGCTAGGGCAGATATTACTTATTAGTTACTACTTAACAGATAAATCACATAGAAAATTTAACAATTTGGCAATTGTAAATGCGTGCTGTCAAGTGATAGGCATATATTGCGAGGGCTATCTCTCTCGATATAGATGTTGTAAGTACGTCTGCCACGAGTTGCCAATTTAAATTTACAGTATCGTTCGCGTAAAAAATCGTATTGGGATTTGACATGACATGACATGACAATGTCAAATCCCAATGCACTTTTTTACATTTTGTAAATTTAAAGTGGCAACTCGTGGTAGACGTACTCTGGACTTACTTTAACGTCATCGCGTCAGTTCAACCGCAAGATTCGCGTACAAATGCTCTACGCGGCTTTTGACAACCATGCAACTGCCAAATAGGTCTAGGAAGACCCCGCGCCTGGTAGGTTATCGTGCAAGTACATGGAGTAACAGAGGCCCTGGGTAGGGCGTAATACATCATGAGTAAATCAACGAAACAGAGAAGAAGTTTCAACAACTGCGCTGTGACAGGTGACACAGTAGTGTGGTGGAACCCACCTTTAGACCATCTCTAGTGTAGGTATAGACCCGTAGCACTGGGTTTTGAGGTTTCCAAAATAGTAAAGTTCCTTCTTTTTGGCATGTAGTTTCGGAATCCTTTGTACAACCTAATACATTAATTTGTATAATAAATCATATGCCATAAAACATTCAAGGAAAAGCATGCTGTGCTAAATGAAACATTTGATTAAATAATATTTGGCAAAATGAAATATGACTGACCATTGCCAAAAAAGAGATTTGCTAACTAAAAATTTGCGAAAAGTTGTTTTGGGAAATGTTTTTTGCCAAATGAAAATTTGCGTTTGATTTTTTGCCCAAACATTAAAAATCCCTTGGAAGCACATGCAAATGACAAAAAACCCCTGTTAACTAACTGAAAATGAATATAGGTCACTTTTTAAAAATTAACAACAACCCATGTGTGAATCATAGGAAACCCACCAATTACGACCTGTAAACAAATGGAAACGCCCTCTATAACTACAGGGATAAACCTAAAAGTCAAAGGCAATCCCTATGCAAAACACCTGCAAGTCATCAAAAAACAACTAAAAACGACCAGCAAATAAAGAGAAAATCATCTTAAACCATTCAAAGATCGACCCAAAAATGTATTTAAATGCCAACACATTTTCAAATCATAATTTGTAACAAACGCCGATAAAATGCCACTTCAAACACAATTATGCAAAGTTTACATTATTGTGCAACTGTATTGTGTACATGTTTTTGAAATTCATGCATTTATGCTGAAATTTAAAAAAATAACACCCAAAAAACTGCTCTTAAAACTGTTCTGAACTGGCTCTCAGCTAATCTGCTCACCTTCAACATAAGTAAGACTCAGATTCTCCCCTTCTACGCTTCTCTTGGCACCTCTCCGCTACCCGCTGACTCGACAATCGTGGTACACACCTGTTTTTTACCCTCGGTAACGTGTGACTGTAATCCTCTTAAAGCTACTAATAGTGTGAAATACCTGGGTGTATTAATTGATTCAAACTTAAAATGGGGCGGCCCGCAAATCGAAGCTGTTAATGGGAGGGTACGTAAACTAATATACATATTTAAGATAATTAGGCAGTTTGTAGATCAAGACACAGTTAAAAAAATATATATCGCATTATGCCAATCAGTCCTGTCTTACTGCATACCGGTCTGGGGAGGAGCTGGCAGTACACTGATGCTCGGTCTGGAGCGGGCTCAACGAATGATCCTTAAGATAATGACGTACAAACATATTCGGCACCCCACAAATCTGTTATACACAGAGTGCCAGGTTCTAACTGTCCGGCAGCTATACGCTCTTCGAACTGTACTGCGAAAACACACAACTCTTCCTCTTGATAGTCGCATCCTTAATCGTCGACAGGTCAGAACTCAAGTATGTCCAACAGTAAGGTGCCAAACAGTTTTAACCAAAAGTCAATTCCCAGCCCGCTCTTGTAAGATCTACAATAATATTCATAAAACATCAAATATCTACACCCTTAACCGCTTCGAAGTAAAGCGGAAAACCATGGCTTGTCTGCTGAAAATGTCATATTAAATGTCATTTATAAATGAAGATCTCCTTAAATAATTGAATTAATTTGAATATACAGGGTTACAGGAAAAATCGTGCTAGATCCGTTAAGGGCGTGGAGTACCCATCATTTGTGACTTATTTCACTATGAAACACCCTACCCTAAACTTAACCCATTTCGAGATATTCGACTTTTAATTTTTTTATTGAAAATTGCCGATTTTTAGGCTTCTAAATTAAATTTTGTTTATTTTGTGGGTCTTATTATTATTATTATTGCATGTTTACATGTGTAATAAGATGCTATAGGACGTCAATTATTAAAATAGTGCATAAGTTAATTGAACAGGCCGTAGTAGACAAGTTAAAGTTAAGAAATGAAAACAAATATTAGAAAGTTCATTTTTCTTTAAGGGATATTACAAAAAAATAGTATGGCAGTTGTTCGGCAGATGTGTTTAAAAATATCTACGTTTCATCAGCTATCCAACGAGGTATAACAATCTAGGGTTTTATTAAATGCATTTAAAAAACTTAGCTTATTAGGCGACAGTGGCGGAGAAAATTAATACTTAGCCCTAAAAAGTAAAATAAAACAATAGGTTAGCATGAAATGTCATTTATTTAATCAGGTTTTGACACAACTTTTTCTCACTCTACAGTTCATGTTCAACATGGCCGCCTCTGTTTCTGATACATTGTCGCATCCTTCTACGGAGACCAGTCTTCACTACTCCAGTTGTCATAGTTGTCCGCATTTGATTTGCTGCATCCACTATCCTTTCTCTTGGTTCTTCCACAGACGAAACTGGATTTGGCTCGCTGTAGACAAGACTTTTCATGCGCCCCCACACATGAAAATCCATGGGGGTTAGGTCCGGACTTCTTGCTGGCCATGGCAACGGCCCACCTCGTCCTATCCATTTGTTTGGATAATTCATGTCCAGCCAGTCTCTGACACTTCTCCTGAAATGGGCAGGGCAGCCATCGTGTTGGAACCACATGTCCCTGATCAAGTTGAGTTGATCAACATCCGGCACTCGACGTCCGGGGAAGTGAGTGATGTATTCGTTGCGAGCTCGCGCAGACACACAACCGCAGAATCCGTAACAAATAAGCATATCAGCATATTCCTCAGGCGTGTAGGACGTCATCTTCAACACTTCCGAATCACAAGTACCAATCAGAGTCCGGTTAACAAGCACAGTAGTCACAAATCAGAAGAAATAGTCCAGAATCACAGCCAAGTCGAGAAAAAAGAGCAAAACGATATCACATCTACTATGTACGAAGCACAAAAGCAGACTGACAACCAAAACAATATCCCTTGTATTCCCAGCCCTAACCGGTTTTTTTTCTTTCATTCGCACCTACATAAATCGTCACTTGTCTCGCTCGCACGGTGCGTCTTAACTTGAAGGACAATATGCGCAGGACTGTTAGAACTGCTACCTGGAGCGTCCCAACTACTTTTTTTCCACGAAATGTAATAAAAACCCTAGATTGTTATACATTGTTGGATAGCTGATGAAACGTAGATATTTTTAAACACATCTGCCGAACAAGTGCCATACTATTTTTTTGTAATATCCCTTAGAGAAAAATGAACTTTCTAATATTTGTTTTCATTTCTTAACTTTAACTTGTCTACTACGGCCTGTTCAATTAACTTATGCACTATTTTAATAATTGACGTCCTATAGCATCTTATTACACATGTAAACATGCAATAATAATAATAATAAGACCCACAAAATAAACCAAATTTAATTTAGAAGCCTAAAAATCGGCAATTTTCAATAAAAAAATTAAAAGTCGAATATCTCGAAATGGGTTAAGTTTAGGGTAGGGTGTTTCATAGTGAAATAAGTCACAAATGATGGGTACTCCACGCCCTTAACGGATCTAGCACAATTTTTCCTCAACACACACACACACACACACAAACACACACACACACACACACACACACACACACACACACACGCGCGTTATAGTCATATTGTAGTTAGATAAGTTGATTAAGTCAAAAATGTCGAGAGAATCACTGACACTGATAATACAGTTTTTACTAGTCTCAATGTCAGGGATTCAACCTCCTAATGCAAATGTATATCTAACCCGGCTTACACCATGTATCAGCTGACCTTGTAAACTAACATTTTTGGGTTATGAATAAATGATTATTATTATTATTCTCTTTATTTAGCATAAAACTTAGGTATAAAATTTGTACAGTATTCTTATAAAAACAGATTTACAACAATAAAACAACTTAAGAATTATAATTATAAAAACAAAATACATAATCACAATTATAAAACCTAAGCCTAAATTAAAGTTATAAAACAATGATTTATAAAAATACTATAAAAACCTTAACCTAGGGTGCCGCCGGCAGCAGGGCAGGCAAGGCCCAGACTACCGGTGGTTAGGGCTGCAGAGAGAGGAACCTCCTGACAATGCGAGCCGTGTCCAGGAGTACCGCCTTCTGCATCTGACCCTTGATCCAACCGCTGAGCGAGAGCCTCTCGAGGTGTTGGTCGAGGCTCTTCGCTATTAAGCCGTTTGCCGACACGACTATCGGGACAATAATCGTCGAATCAACATTCCACATGGCGGTCACCTCGTGAGCCAAGTCAAGGTACTTGCTGAGTTTGTCCTTCTCAGCTTTTACGAGGTTATCGTCATGTGGAATGGTGATATCGACGAGCACTGCCTGGCGTTGGGATCGGTCTACCAGCACGATATCAGGCTTATTAAAGTAAAAAAGTAAAAGTAAAAAATATCTTTATTCATATAGACTTATAAAAAGTACTTATGACATGTCATGTAACAAAAAAAAATTGTAGCAAAAATATACTGATATGACTGAAATATATTGGCTACAATAGTCCTGTCCGTGATGATAGAGCGATCCCAATAGAGCAATGCACGACTATTTTCGAGAACTGGTACCGGTGCGTACTTATAGTACGGTACCTCCGACTCGACAAGGCCATATCGAAGAGCAAGTTGCTGGTGGATGATCCTGGCTACTAGGTTGTGTCTGTGCAAGTACTCTCCGTTAGCAAGGTGAGAACAACCGGAAATAACGTGGCGAATAGACTCGCCAGGACGGCGGCATGCCCGACAAATGTCAACCGTACCGTCCTTCATGATGTATTTCCGGTAGTTATTCACCTTGATAACTTCATCAGCAATTGCACAGCCAAAACCCTCGGTTTCCCCAAAGAGGTCCCCGAAGCGTAGCCAGTTCACCGATGCGGAGATGTCCACATCGGGCCCTGTCAAGGCCCGATAGAACCTACCATGCAGCTCCTTGCTCTTCCATATTTCCTTGCGGTCGTCGGTGGTTAGCATCGGTAGTTGACGCCAGTTCTCGTTTGCCAAGGAGAGCGGCGTGAGCCCCTTGTCAACTGCCACAACGTCGCGATGAATCCCACACTCGTTGTTGAGGAAAAACCTCCTGAGATTGCACACCTCACGGTTGTGAAGGTCCTTGGCATTTAAGAAGCCACGACCCCCCACCTTCCGTGGGATATACAATCTCATAACAGACGAGCGTGGATGTAGCATGCGATGCGTTGTGAGCAGTTTTCGGACTCGTGTATCCAGAGCACCCAGCTCAGTTTGAGTCCATCTCAGTATGCCAAAAGAGTATATCAATAAGGGCACCCAACCGTTGAAGGCGCGCACCTTATTGCCACCTGACAAAGAACTCTTAAGTACCTTTGTAAGGCGACTAAAGAAGCGTTCCTTCACCGATTGCTTGACGTCTCCTACTGATATACCCAATGACTCTGACATACCAAGATATTTGTAGGTTTCAGCTTCAGAGAGGGATCTGAGTGTCATCATCTCAGAGAGCTGTAAATTCGGTGAATCTACAACCCTCCCTTCTTGTACATGCATGACCGCACACTTGTCTACACCAAACTCCATCTTGATGGCATTGCTAAAAATCTCAGTGATTTTTAACAGTTCCATCAATACCTGGGGTCTTGGCGCAAACAGCTTCAGGTCATCCATGTACAACAAATGAGAGATGAACTCACCCCCCCTGCGAAGCCGATAGCCTAGCTTTGAATCCTTTAGTAAGGTACTAAGAGGATTCAAAGCTAAACAAAACCATAAAGGACTCAAACTATCGCCCTGGAAAATACCTCGCTCTATCCTTATGAAGTCCTGCGGATCAGGGGAGCCATTTCCACCACCTGGTTGACGAAGGACTGTGATCCACTGCCCCATGCATGTGCTCAAGAAAGATCTCAAAGTTGTATCAATTTTATACAGCTCTAAGATTCTCCTGAGCCATGAATGGGGCACCGAATCATAGGCCTTCTTATAGTCAATCCAGGCAGTTGAAAGAGCTTTCCGATTCCGCCGGACTTGTTGGCAAATAGTCCTGTCTATGAGGAGGAGTTCTTTAGTACCTCGGGACCCAACCCTACATCCATTCTGAGCAGGGGCCAAAACATTGTTCGCAACGATATGCGAGTTAATTTTTTTTGCTAGAATGGACGTAAGGAGCTTGTAGATGGTAGGTAAGCACGTGATGGGTCTATAGTTTTTTGCTTCCGAGGTACTACCTGACTTGTATAAAAGGAAAGTGACACCAGAAGTCAGGAAACTAGGGAGAGAACCAACCTCGATGGATTCCTGGAACTGCACTGCCAAGCATGAATGCGAGCATCGAAACCACTTAATCCAGAAGTTGTGCAATCCATCCGGGCCAGGACTTTTCCAGTTCTGAGCCGTCTGAATTGCACAACTAACGTCTTCGGAGTCAATACTTACTGACTCCATGGTTTCGATGGATTCGCATTCATGCTCGACAGTACGCATCCAATCACCCTCCGTGTGCTCGACAGGCATCGACCAGATACTGCGCCAGAAGTCAATCATGACACTTGCATCCGGTCGCTGACTGTCGTTCTCACGTTGGTTAGTCTCTTCCCAGTTTCGGTACACCTTCCTTTGGTCACTTTGGAAAAGGCGATTTTGTAAATATCTGTCCACACGTTCTCTGTAGCGATGGATACGGTTTGCCCACGCATAGACCTTCTGCTTCAGAAAGTCAATGCGTTCTGTGACACAAGCCATATACTGTTCGGGCCTAATACCCGTCACAGCAAAGGCTTGGTTCACGTAACGCATAACCCGAGGGCGATGGTTCCCCCGGCTGAAGCAGATCATCTTTGCAATGAGGGTCCTAAACGTGTTGATACGCCGCTCGATTCGCATTTGCCATGCGGGTACATTTGCGGCAGGTCGCACTGCACGGTCAGAGTCCGGAAACTTGACACGAGCAACACGGCATGCCGCAATGGCCCCGCAGTACAGAATCGAGTGAGTATCAACTAAATCTTCACTAGTCCGTATAAACGGAGCTAGTAAAGCGTCCAGGGCCCCCATTAACGCTAGGTTGCGTCTATTAGTGGGCAAACGCGGTAACCGCTGCCTAGAGACTGGTGCGGAGCGATATTCCAAAATCGCATCCTCCAAAGCCCTCCTCAATTGCTCTTTGGCCTGAGTACTTACGCATACGTTCGCACTGACTTCTCCATCGACATCTGGATCCATCCGGGGCGCTACCGGTACCGAGTCGCTGACCGGGTTCGGATGCAGCAGCGTGTCGGACGGGTCCCGCGTCAAGGAAGAAGTCGCGCGAACTGAGAGTGCCTCCAGGCGCAGCCGATCAAGCGTAGGCTGATCCAACATCTGAAGACGCTGAATCGCCCGCACTTGATCCGATAATCGTTGGGCGGAAACAGCCACGGTCGGATCAAGGGCCTGAAACAGAGGCATCATCCGGTCACGATACGCAGACAGGTTGGTTCCTCCATCTGTAGCCCCGTAATAGGCGCGCATGCAGTTGACATTCATGTCGTGTGTCCATCGCATGCGGCGCACTATACCACCGGTAGCGGGGGCCCCGCGCGAGGCAGTTTACCCCACAGGCCCCAAGCGTGCCGGCAGCGGTCGTCGTCCACGTCGCGCAGGTGGTCGCGGCGGTCGTGGCGGCGGTGGCCCACTCTCATCGCTGGAACTTGAGCTCGTTGTGGTGTCAGGAGGAGTAGCAAACTCCTCCACCGACGACGAGCTGGGCGACGGAGTGGGCGATGGTGGTGGTCGTGCGCTTACATTCGCTCTCGTCTTTGCTCTCGTAATCATAGAATATTATTCTTTAAAATGATGCGTAAAATTATGGGTATGTGTTCTATGACAGTTGCCATGGTTATTGGTATATTGGAAATTAGGGCTGAAATTTTCGTAAATATTATCAAAATATATTTTGCGGTTGCTTGTCACTGTTTTTCTATGGAAATAACTGAAATGTAACTGTAAAATACACTGAAAAATAATATTGTAGAAAATGATTACAAAAAGACGTCTGTCAAAGAGCGTGTCTTTTTTTTTATTATTTTTTTATTTTATTATTATTATTATTTTTCCTTTTCTTTTGTTTTCTCAGTTTTTTTTTTTAGAAATACCGGTTTAATGAAATGCACGGGCCTAGGCCAAGTGAATCTCATGATTGTTGGGTACTACGCTGCGATTTGGTGTGTTGTTAACATTTGTTGATGGAGTCGTTTGAGATTGTGGGTTTGGTGAATGCACATCTATCTGCAGAAATTTTCTCACGATCCTTCATGTGTTGAGTATCACTGCTTTTTGTATTAAAGTGTACGTAAGGGGCGGAAGGTTCAGAATATTTATTGAGTGATGTATTTGTGTAGGGATGACACCCGTAGTGGACACTACTACTGGTACTATTGTTACGCTGTTGAGTTTCCATATTCGTGTTATTTCATCTTTTAGTTCGGTATACTTGGTTAACTTCTCTGATATGGTGTTCTGTAGGTTATGGGTGTTAGGTATAGCTATATCGATTAATAATGCTGTTTTATTTACTTTGTCCACTACAGTAATGTCCGGTCTATTATAATGAGTGGTCCTGTCTGTAAGAATGGCTCTATCAAAATACATTTTGTGGGTTTGGTTTTCTAAAACTGTTTCAGGGATGTACTTGTAGTATGCAGTGCCAGGTGAAGCAAGGAGTTGATATTTAATGGCAAGTTTTTGGTGAATTATGTTGGCTACCTGGTCGTGTCTGTGTTTGTAGTCTGTCTGAACTATTGCTCTGCAGGCGCCTGTTATGTGCTGGATCGTTTCCGGAGAACTATTGCATTTTCTACATGTGTCTGTTGCCCTATTTTTGATGATGTGTTTTTGGTAATTACGTGTCTCTATCACCTGGTCCTGGATTGCCATTATGAAGCCTTCAGTTTCTGGAAAGAGCTCGCCTTGATTGAGCCATGCGTTCGACGCTGTCTTGTCGACATTGGATTGGCTCAAATCATGTCGATGCCTTCCGTGCAACGATTTTGCAGCCCATTCGGCAATTTTAGTTTTCTCAGCCACAAGTTTTTCATTTAATTGATTATTATGGGCATGTAAGTTAAGAGGGGAAAATTTAACGTCGGTTTCTACGATTGCTTTGTGAATGTCTGATGACTCTGCTTTTTCATGAAAGTACTGCCTGAGTGTAGTTATCTGCTTACTGTGAAGGTTGTGTAATTATTATTAAAAACGAATGTTAAAATATTGAAGAGATATACTGCGTACACAATTCTCAGAAATATGTGCATTTACTCTGTCTTCGGAAATTAAATTACTATTAGTGTTGACATAATTTTGAATAACTATAAATGTATACTAATCATTGCACGTGACCGTACACTGCCACAAAATGTAAATCAGTGGTTGACA
Source organism: Udea olivalis (assembly GCA_947369235.1). Lineage (NCBI taxonomy): Eukaryota > Metazoa > Arthropoda > Insecta > Lepidoptera > Crambidae > Udea > Udea olivalis. The sequence continues at coordinate 3,017,224 of OX376347.1, forward strand.
GGGATACACCTTTGACGATTACTGAAAGCTCATGTGCTGAAAGTACATGAAGAGAGAAGTTGAAGGTTCAACGAGTTTATTAAAACTCCACTAATCATCCTTTGATTGCTTACAAGTTAATATGATGAAACGAAAGGTTGGGTTCAATTCCCAAGGGAATTCATCAGTGGTTTGGGCAATTTTGGGATCGCTACCGATGGGTTGTTTTCAGATTTGTTATTGTTGATTTACTCCCACTATTTATTTGAAGCGTATAGGTTTTGGGTAAGTTTGAACGGTTTCTCATTTCAATAGATATGGGCGCGTATATGTTTTTTTATTTGTACCACGAAAGAAAACTACGTAAATCGCACAATGAACTATCTAGATTCGTTATAACTTTAAGGGTGTGCTGAGAGACGCCCCGGCTTATTTCCTTGTGTGGTAGGTACCCCGTAAACAAGAAATAAAACTTTAATAGAGTAAGTTTTAATGATCCAGTACCATTTTCTGAGAGAGCGTCGTGGCCTAGTGGTTAAGCACTCGAACTCGGATGCGGATCGTGTTGTCCCGAGTTCTAATCTGGCCAGAACCAAAAATCTTTGTGTTCATTGTTTAATGTCCGACTAACTCTCCGGTAATGGAAAACATCGATAAAAAACCAAATCAACCCGGAAAGCGGTAGCCTTCCGGCTCACCACCTACCACGTTGAGTTCTAATGCCATTGGTGAAAAGTGGGCTTCTGAGTGTTCCGTTCACCATGACGGCAACAGTCACTTGCCTCTGACTACCCCGTTCGGGATAAAGTCGTGATGGTATGTTATATTATTTTCTGATATTTTCGTGACCACCAAACTATAAAAATAGGTACCTTCCAGGATAAGGACCAGCCCCCCTACTCCCTTTCGTCGAATACGTAGTTAAGTGAATTTGCACTCGTTAAAAAAACATACTTACCGGTCAAAATTGGTGTTGATTTTTTAGTATTACCATATTTTGATGTACAAAATACATTAAAATCATTTATAATATACTAGTTTTTGTGTACGTTGTACCCTTCCAAAATTTTACGAAACTTCGTAATTTTGTACTAGAGTAGGGCCAGGTGTCGATAAGTCTGTCGGGCTAAAACGAAAAAAAATATAAAACAGCTACTTTTTTTGAATTTGGTATCATGTTATGTTCGCATTATGTACTTGCCCACCACCACTCTAATCTTCATTTACACTGGTCTGCGTCGGTGACTTCTACGACTTTCTTTATTTCTAATGCGATCTCCTTGTAAAATACGATATTCGTTGTGTGTATTATATTCCTCGATAAAAGAAAATAATGATCGTTTATTCCGCTGGGAAAAACCCTTTCTTCTCATAAATTCGCTCTGGCTCGGTTGGTAGAATTTAATCTTGCCATAAAGCCGCTGATTGTGGGTTCGATCCTTATCCAGGACTAAGGCGGCTTTTCCACCAGAGATGTCATAAGCTACGTTGCTGTGGATGCTTTTGATATCCACTAATCACATCAATTGGCCCACATTACAAAGCGCTCGTGGAAACGCTTGCTGCTCAGGTATATCTTTGATGCGTGCACATTCTACGGCCAGTCTACGGCCGGCGGCGCATCTTCGTAGCACATATTACTCGCTCCGTTACATATCATAGCATCAGTGGAACGGTCTCATAGTTCCGTAGCTTAGCATGCACATCTTTACAGCATAGCTGCATATCACATCTCTGCTGGAAAAGCAGCTTTACATTGATGTAAATATAAATAAAACATAAATATGTGCCAGACAACACACCTCTTGTAATGGTCTTGAAGTAGGAATTAATATCCCTGTGTTACGAGGTACTACACAAAGAAATAAGCCAGGGGCGACTTCCAGCACACCCAGACCCGAGTCAATTCAGAAAAGATCGTTTCCTAAATTGATTTGACCAGGAATCGAATCCGGGACACTAAGGAACTCGAGTCGAGTCGAGAGAATGTGAAGATTTTCTGTGTTGTACCTCGTTTGGGTGTAACTGTCATTTTTAGTGTGTTACGAGTAGGTTTATTAACTGATATAATCAGAAATTCCTCTTTGACTCCAATTAACATAACACGCTTTGCTTAGTTTATGGTGAGATGGCCAATACATTAAAACGTTTCCGGATAATTAACTGTAAAAAGGTAAATATACAGAATTAATTATTAATTTGACGACCGACTTGGTGTAATGGTTAAGAAGTTGGCTACTACACCAGAGGTCGCGGGTTCGATCCCCGCACAGTACAAACATTTGTGTGCATGAACATGTCTGTTTGTACTGGTCTGGGTGTCTCCTATGTATAATAAGTATGTATTTACAAAAGAAAATGTATTTAAGTATGTTTATCCGTTGTCTAGTATCCCATAACACAAGCTTTAATTAGCTTACTTTGGGGCTAGATGGCGCTGTGTGGAATAATGTCCAGGGATATTTTATTTGATTTTATTATTTATTTAATTACATTCTGGAAACAAAAGCTTTTTTAATAGCGCTATCGGAAACTGCAGACGGTATTTAAACCTAGGAACGATCTCGTCTAAAGGGTTGTCCAGTTTCGTGAAATGGGACGTACCAATTTAGGGTTCATAGCTTGTGTTGTGTCCCATATTGAATGTCGGAATTGTTTCGGATTAGGCGGAAAATTGGTAAGAGATGAAAGGAATTTCGAATTCGGTGCCCAAGTGACGCTTAGCGCTTTAATAAAACTTTTTGGGACCAAGTATTAATTAAGATTTAGATTCAGATTATTTATCTATTGCTTGCCACAGTATTGAATAGATCTTAAACTAAGTACAGGGCTAGTATATGAATTAATTACTACTAATTAATCCAGTGCCTTAGGTCTAAGAAAGTTCATGCGCACGTGAAAGCTTAGTCATTCAGTCAATGTTGATCATCAAATCACCCAAAAAGTTTTGCAAAAATATTTCTATCGGGTGTTAAAAGTACCTTGCCTTATTATAACATTAATGAAACAATGTTGATTTACAACGTAAAATACACTGGAAAAATTGATCAGGCCTTAACAGCTCAGTTTGAAGAGCACTTGGATTGTGAAGACGCGGGTTTGAGTCCCGCTTGAGCCCTAGGATGAGGTAGAATTATTCAAGGTTGTATCTTCAATAGTAATCAATTCTAACGAGCAGATGATTTCAATGATGAAGGCCAGTACAAAGCAGTGTGACAGACTTTTATTACATCAAGATCATCTGACCCTAAAATAAGCAGAGCTTGTACTATGCGATTCCCAGACTTACAGGGGCCATATTACAACCTCTTATAGCCAGCCAAGTTAATTACCTAAACTGAAGGTAGCGAGCAATTTCGTCAGTAAATATCCAGCCTAAAAGATGCAATAGTGACAAGTAGCTGATCACTGGCTGGAAATGAAAGTTCATATTACGAAATTGCTTGCTATGCTCAGTTTAGGAAATTAACTTGGCTGGCTATAAGAGATCGTAATATGGCCTCAGAAATATTTTTACTGTCCCATTAGCGTTCGGTGGCAAGCACAACACTGTTCGCCATGCACCTTTCAGCGAATGTACAAATCACGGTGGCTCAATGCGCTCGCTGTTTTCATTGCACGTGTTCAATTCGAATTGAACTGGAAGGAATTGAATACCATCAGGTTTAAATAAGGAACAAAAAACATTGTTCGTTCTAAAATTAAACCAACGGAAATGCGAAGGATCGTTCGAAACCAGAAGTTTTTAAATATCAGCATTTCTGAAGGTCGGTCGTAACTCGATATGCCTAAACCTATAGATATGAAGCTTTACCGATTTCAGATTTCATACCTTGATTTTGGTAAAGAAGGCTCCATGCATTTTAGTACTTACTGCTTAGCAGCTTTTCCTGTGTGCAGCTGTCCGGGAACGAAGGGCTTTGGTAGTACCATTATTAAATAACCAAGTCTGTACAAAGGGAACCGATTACTTGTCCGAAATTTACTTGTTCGATTTTCATTTGACCGAAAACGTTTGACCGACGTCTTTTTTTCAATCTATATTGTTTGCTAACTTTTTAAACCAACGAAATATCATTGGACATAAGTATTATTTTACCGAACCACGTTTCACCTATTTTCAAAATAACTTTTTACTACTGGCCGAAGTCTCTCTTGCACTTTTTTCATTTGCCAGATGTTTTATTTGTCATACTTTTACTTCACCGATACAACATTTTACCGAATATTGAATCGAAGCGAGCACGGCTGCATTAAGGTAAGCTGGCTTGGATCCGAAATAGGTAGACCCCGACTTGCCGTGGTCACCTCGCCGTGATACTAGTCTGCCCTACACTAGTGTTATTTAAGAGCCGGAGGCGCGGAGGGAGATGCCTGCTTGCATGGTTGCTTGCATGCATGCTTGCATGCTTGCTTGCATGCCTGCTTGCATGCTTGCTTGCATGCCTGCTTGCAAGCTTGCATGCTTGCTTGTATGCTTGGTTGCATGCCCGCTTGCATGCTTGCTTGCATACCTGCTTGCAAGCTTGCATTCTTGCTTTCATGCCTGCTTGTATGCTCACCTGCTTGCTTGCATACCTGCTTGAAAAATAATGCCTGATTAAAAATAACAGCAATTAATATAATCGGGAATAGTGTGTTCAAATGTTTCGAGGCGTTTTGTGAAAAGAAATTTGGCTAATAAAACTGTGGTGTAATGAATGTTTGGCAACATAATACTTCGAACAAATGTTATTTCGGCCAAGCATAACTTTGGTAAAAAGTTTTTCGACCAAGTGAAACGTCGGAGTAACGAAAAAAAACGAATTGATAGTCAGTCAACTAATACAGCAAACGTGCTTTCAAAGAAGTGAAAAAAGACGAAACGAAAATAGTCGTTTTCGGTCTAATGAAATTCGGTTATAAAAAATTCGAACTTAAGATAGGTAACCCTGTACAAACTCACCTGACAAGACAGAGACGTACTTGGTAAATACCAAGTACGTATCTGTCTTGCTACGTCAGCTCAAATCAGTCTGTACGTCTACCACGAGTTGCCACTTTAAATTTACATTTTACAAATTTACATGACATGACATTGTCAAATCCCAATACATTTTCTTACGCGAACGAAAATGTAAATTGAAAGTGGCAACTCGTGGTAGACACTTCCATGACGGCCACAACGTTGTCATTAAGTTATTGTTTCAAACTGCGTTTACGTTTGGACACCATGGAATCATGCTAGCCGAATTCCTACAAATTCAAGGACCAGAATTACCTGATAATTGAACTTATCAAAACTGAAAAGGATTTTAAGAAAAATAAAAACAAAGTAAATTCAATTGCGAATAATATAAAATGATTATTTGATGCACCTATCTATGATTAGAAGCAATTCTAAATTTCACCTAGTGCATCTATGATTAAGCTGCAGTTTGCAGTTTGACCCGATATATTGAAGCTTTTAATCACGATAGTTCTTAAACTGATAAAACAGATTCATTAGAAATCACAAAAAGAAAGCGATGATATCGAAACTTCGGATTTATCGGAAAACTGACTGGGACGAGAGTATGAAAAAGGCGACTGCTCGATAGCGAGCAATCCAGTAGTCACCGCGGACTTCTCATCAGGGTCTTAATACCAAAACGTTCGAGAGATTGACTAGATTGTAATCTATACATACAAATACTTAAATTATAACTTGTTGCTGACTGTACTGGAAGAAAAAGTAGAAAAACTATTGATGGAGGCTTTTTAAAGGCAATAGAACCAACAATTATTTTTAGATTCCTTGTCTATCTGCCTGTGAAAAAAATTTCTGATTTGGATGCGGTTTTCACTAATTTATTGTTTGTGATGTTATTGTTTCATTTCAACCAGTAAATTAATAGAAAAGATTTGTCATGTTAGTTGGAAGAATCAGGCGGAACAATAAATCGTAAAAAAATATGAACACATGTTCATATTTTTTTACGATTTATAGTTACTTCCTCGTATAGTCCTGGGTTCTTCAAGCGGGGCGTGAAAAGGCCTTCAGGGTGAGGGTGGCCAGCCCAGTGATTCGTTTGAATGACTGGGCTTGTCAACCTCATATCTGGAACTCACGACCGCTTTCCATCAGGTGGAGTGAGGTCATCTTGACGGCTAATATAAAAAAAAAATGAAATAACTGTTCAGTTGAATTGGCTGTAACTTTAGTTAACTAAATAAATATGTATAATATTCAAACTTCAATTCAATTCCCGTGGTTTGGAAATCAACCTTTCATGTTGTGGATAAAAGTGGTTTCAGAATATTCAGAATAAAGGCCTGTTCAAACCTGAGCGGTATTCGCTGCCGCTGTGGGTAGAGGTACATAGGTACCACGCGGGTTTCGATGTGGTTTCGCTAAGTATTTAGTATGAAGTTCCGCGGCTATTCAAACCCGTGCGGTATTCGCTGCCGCTGTGGTTAAATGTACAGACCGCGTGGATTTCGCTCAGGTATTTGCCAGTTGACGCGGCTTATCTTCTTACCTGCCTGGTCGAATACCGCGTGGTATTTTGTACCCACAAGGATAGCGGAATCCGCTTAGCTGTGAACAGTAATATTACCGCGTACCCACTCGGTTTTCTCTGCCGCAGTCGGTAGCGAATACCGCTTAGGTCTGAATAGGCCTTAATGCCAAGAGCTGACGTCATAGCTTTCATCTCTTATGCACTTTACTCACTCAAAGCATTTTTAAGTTATGCTTTAAGTGAACTCATGACATAACAGCTCTCAGTATTTTTTCTTTGTGTTTCTTATAATAGATTCTTATAATAGATAGATAATGTTATTTTCTTTTCGTTTTTCTGTGTGATATAGGTATATTTAAAAAAAATGTACGTAGCTCAACAACTCAAATTCTAGAAAATTACTCTGGCTCTAGTATATGAATGAACTAAATCGTTAGGTACTCCGTTCGATGACCAGGTGGCGCCCAGTTTTCGGCTTAATACGTTCCGGAATTTCGACTGGAGTGATGAAAATATTATATTTAAAATAAATCTACAGCTTCCTGAATCATTCCCTTCGAATTTAGCCGCGGCCGTAACTTGAGACTCAGCACTGAGTGAGCTCTTCGACTCCGGACTCCCGAGTCAACTGACTAGCGGACATCCAATTTATCCGCCATTGAAGATAAAAAAAAAGTCAGTAAAGACATTATGTAAGCTCTTACTTAAGTCATATTTGGTAGCATTAATGTATGTTATCGCATTTGAACATTTAATGTGACGAAAATATTAAGCTACTCCCTGTTAGCACTTTTATCTAAGTTGAATTAATTAGGACTACCAAGGAAGTCTAACTCTAAATACAAAAAAACGACGTACCTACCTACCTGCTCAATAACCATTAAGTACAATTTTTTTTCTGTAAACTTAGAAAACAACTAAACCTGAATAGAAGGACTCTAGGTCACGGTCTAGACAGTCAATATTTTGATAACTTATAACTTTGCTAGCCTAAGTAAACTCCTTAACTTAATTACCTGCGTTAATTATTTACAAACACTTTTATACGGCTATAAAACCTACCGTAAACTAACGCGCTGGCATTCGAGCACCAAACTGATTACAACGACCAGATCAATTAGAACCTTCACCCTGTACATTAAAATTGAAAACGTAGGCCTGATAAAAGTGGCACATTCTCTCATGCACAACCAGTTACATCAGAGCTCTAAACCTTTACGAGTGCCAGGCAACTAGAGGTCTAGCGGTTCTGGATGAAGGCACCTCCCCATGTTTACTATCGCGCCATCTTTAAGGTTAGTCACGGGAGTCAAATCAAAACTATAGAGTTATGTAATGAACTCATTTGCTTGATTTTGTTTTAATTGTTGAATAACGACACGAAAAGGCATTCAAGATTAGGACCAGTATTTGTTTAGGTAGGTACCTATCTGTAAGTTATACCTAAGTACTTACAGTATAGCCTTAGCGGTTAAATGTCGTTGGTTCAAACCCTGCATAGAGATTTTCTCCTCAAAAGCGTGCCCCTCAAACCCTCACCATCGCTCAACTTGTAGATTATACTATTCAATAATATACCCGGATGACTAGGAGTGGTAGTGTAACCCTGTATTGACGATCGCATCCTGAGACATAAAAGCGGCATGATTAAGAGAATAGTTGAATTTGATTTGTGATTTTAGGCAGTAGATATCTCTCATATTATTTAGTATGATTTTGCAATTCTAAACATTATAAATAAATAAATAAATAAATAAATAAATAAATAAATAAATAAATAAATAAATAAATATCCCTGGACATTATTCCACACAGCGCCATCTAGCCCCAAAGTAAGCTAATTAAAGCTTGTGTTATGGGATACTAGACAACGGATAAACATACTTAAATACATTTTTCTTTTGTAAATACATACTTATTATACATAGGAGACACCCAGACCAGTACAAACAGACATGTTCATGCACACAAATGTTTGTACTGTGCGGGGATCGAACCCGCGACCTCTGGTGTAGTAGCCAACTTCTTAACCATTACACCAAGTCGGTCATCAGACACAGAAACATTGAGAAACATTGTCAAAAAAGTATAACTTTATAATAATTAGTTCTTTGAATATTTTCATAGATTATTTTAAAGATGATCAGGATTTCAAACTATAAAATTGGCGTTTGTTTTATATTGGGGAATATCTAAATCAAACTAATCTGTAATCGTTTTTGTCAAAAAGAAATCTCAGCCTCTAAAAGGGTAAACAACATCCAACCCCTAATTACCGCCTGTCGTCAGCCCGAAGTGTGTCATTCGAGATTCCGTCTAAAAAGCCTCGGGCCGACGACGCGGCCAGTAAAAGGCGGCCTTTCACATGCAAATCCAGCCTTCACAGGTAGCCCAAATGAGCGGTTTTGAACACACATGTCTAATTAAACTACTTTTACAGAGATTTGTAAAAAGTCACTTTAGGGCGCCGTTCTGCATACTTCTTAAACGTTTATGAAGACTCTCAGGTCTACTGCTTACTAGTTATAGAAGACTTTTAACTGTACGACGCAGCTGTACGTGTCCAGATTACACTGGTCTACGAAAGTCGAGGACTTTGTAGACTATGTGCGAAGAAAGTCCAATTTCACCCTAAGGGTCGAGGGTTAATTCTTTTGTGGTGAGAGTGCCGACCCACCATCTGGCGACCTTCATGAAGGAAGACTTTTGGCCGCAGGGAGTCGTGTTCCGGAAATTCAGAGGACGGCTGCCTGCTGACAACACGCGATACACGTCGCTGACTCAACGTGTAAATTAGTTTTAGAATTAATTATTATAACTCATATGTATGTTAGTCTGTAAGGTATTTGTCTATGGGCCTCTGTTATAAGAAACTTTTGTTATGTATAATATTGCCTGAAATAAATGATTTATTATTATTATTATTATTTACAGCTATTTTTTTTATTATTGACTAGGCAGTCATTTGACCATAATCGCACCTGGTGGTAAGTGATGTGGTCTATGATGGTACACGGCCGCCCAGTAAATGCTTTTTACTCTTGTCTTAAAGAGACCCAGGTTGTATTCTTCCGGTAAAACAAACGCGGGCAGCGAGTCCCACTCCTTTGCTGTTCTCATTATAAAAGAATCGGCGAACTGCTGATATTTGCAGCTGAGCAGAATTTAAGTGGATTTTCATATCTGTAAATACGTTATTTTATGTTAATAATTAGTTACAGACACTCTCAAGCCAGTTAACAAGAACTGTACAGTTTCTGTTGTACCTGGTGTGCTGTTGGCTGTATATTTGCGTCGTAACTAATGTAGCACAGAAGGTACCTAAGTTGAATACTGTTGCGTCTCGACTTTCCTATTTCACACCCTTCATTTCCTTTAAACAAAGTAGCGTCCTTACAAGCTGCGAAATGTTATAAATTATACCTCTTTTGTCCGACACTCACGCTACGGGTACTATGAGCAAAACTTTCTCCATTAAACTTTGTATGCGCCTGAATTAGCCAGACGGCCCGAGTCTCTTTGTCGATATTGCCAACTGCGGCTTTGCAGGCGTTACGCAGATATAGGTTTGGTTATGATTTACATTTAGTCGGATAATGAATTTCGGATCAAAATCCAACCAAGCCATGAAGCAAAAAACTGGATGTTTAATTTGCTGTAAATATACTACTCACACAAGAGTTGAAAAACAACTAGGGTAGGTCCCTAGTTGTTAAGAAAATTAACAAAAATTATATAACCTTCTGATATATTTTTCTGTTTCTTTTTAAGAACATTAATAAATATGAATTCAAAGAGTTGATTAAGTACCACCTTACTAAGAGAAGCTCATTTGAGTCCCAATTTTTGAAACTCAGCTACCAGCAAGTTGACTGACGACATCTGTCTTCTCTGGAAATCTGGACCTGTGGCCTATGAGTATTGGATAACTAGGGGTAATTTTTGACGTAACTAAATGAAGTTTTATCTAATATTTGAACAGTGTGCAAAGAATTCGAATATTACGTTTGTGCGCTTGACTAATTCTGATATTCGCGGTCCCTTGAATTCTCACTCAGTGAACAGAAAGGTCTACAACGTCCTTTAAGTGGTAGGGTTGGCGCCTTTCTATTCATTTCAATTTGCTGATATAAAATATTGGTATACAAGTATTATGAAAATAAGCTGAAGACGTTTAGCACGTCTAATAAAAAATTGCGGTGAAGGGGAACAGGAAGCTTACTCTTGTTCGTTTCATCAAAGTTTATTTGTAAATATTGGTATTTTAAGCATCAATCATATTTAATAGTATCTACAAAATACGTGAAACCTATAAACTTCATATTCTTTACTAGGTACTTCTTGACTTTGGAGTTGAATTTGGTCTTCATGCGTTGGCGGAAGTTAGATACTTTTAGTGTTCTGATGATCATGGGATAGAGAGAGAGAGAGAGTCAAGGGAATTTATTAAAATTTTAACATTTACACAATTTAATGATTTGGGCAGCCCTAGCTTAAGCCCGCAATGAGGACGAACCTCTAAATTGAAATCGTCATACAAACGTGCGTGGAGCCACTTCTGCACACAAACCCACTGATTTGTATTAACCTCGTAGGCCTTTTGGGAATGGGGTCTGAAGGACCTTCCTTGCGATTTAGTTGACATAATTGTGTTAATCGGTTGACCATACACAATGACGCCCCAAATTGTAAATGGGGTTAAAATAAAAATAGTAAATAATCTTTGATTTCGTTGGTAATAATGGTTGGTCTCGGTAGGATGATATTTGACGTGTGATGTATTCGCTAACACATCAGCTGTTCAGCTCAGGGTGTTATTATTAGTTTAAGAAAGTACCTATGTATTTAGAAATATTAAAGGATTTCTATAAATATCCCTGGACATTATTCCACACGGCGCCATCTAGCCCCAAAGTAGGCTAATTAAAGCTTGTGTTATGGGATACTAGACAACGGATAAACATACTTAAATACATTTTCTTTTGTAAATACATACTTATTATACATAGGAGACACCCAGACCAGTACAAACAGACATGTTCATGCACACAAATGTTTGTACTGTGCGGGGATCGAACCCGCGACCTCTGGTGTAGTAGCCAACTTCTTAACCATTACACCAAGTCGGTCGTCAAATCTATTATATTCTATCAGTCTATCTATTGTATTTAAGCTCCTAATTTTCGATCACATGTTCTCCCTGTGAATAAATCTTTATTTATCAATTTAACAGAAAATGCCACAATGCAAAAAACTGTTTCTGATTTGTACGAGTTTTTTGTCATTTCAAGCTAAAGATAAGGCCGTGATTTATAGTCGTTACTTATCTAAGCACAGACTTATTACATGAATATATAATCTTACCTATTAGGTATTGTTATAATTAGTACTTTAAAATAAATAAGTTGATGTTTAACTAAGTCAAAACTACTTTAGTATCGATTAGAAGTAACTGGGGGCCTAGACAAGAGGAACACGCCACGACGATTTCTACAATAGAAATCGGTCAACGTATGGGGATGACATAAGCGCCAGTGACAGCTTATGTCATCCCCATACATTGAGCGATTTCTATTGTAGAAATGTTCGTGGCACGTTGCTCTTGGCTAGGCCCCTTGATATAGAATGATATAGCTATTTAAAGTCTAAAATAAATCCAAGTTTAAGCTAAGCACGCTTTATAGATCTACCTAAATTTGAATGTATTTGTCATTTGTACTCGTACTTTTTCTGAGAAGCAAAATGTAAGTACTTACATCTCGATATGCGCGGAATTGAAAGATGAGTGTTTTAGAATAAGTACCGTTAAGTACCTACTCGTTAAGTCAACAAGTGGTAAGCTAAAATAAACAGGCGTTTTCGGTTGCCTTTAAAGTGTGAAACCTCAAAAACGCTGGACAGCAACTAAATCAATCTTCGGCCAACCAAGCTGCTAAACAAGGTGTCTGATCGTTCATGTCGTCCGCTGCAACGCGAGCTGCACAAACGATGCCATGCTGTTAGTGATGATGGATGTTGAAATATCGCCGTTTTCACTGTTGGCTTTAAAGCCGTTTAGCTGTTAATAATATCGCTGTTTTTGCAAAACTGGTTCCTACGGTTGTGTTGATCTGACTATTTAATTTTCTAATGTCGATCCGGGGACTTATTTTCTTATCAGTAAAACTTCATTCAATTTCAATGTTATTTTAACTTTCAAGAAGCTAATCAAAAATTGGTGTTGCGGACAGTCATTTAAATACGTCTCTTCTTATGTTTAAATATTTTTAGGATTTATTCTTTTTAAATTGTCTATACTTCATTCATTATACCATTAGAAATAAGAAGCAGGGACAAATGAATGACAATTTGCATTTGACGTTGCCATGACGATAACATACCTGAGTATAACCTGGCAAAATTGAAAACCCCTTCCGCCACAACGTATGAAGGGATTATGTAACATTTTAGATTTGGTAGAGTTATAGTGACAGTAAAAATGAAAACCCCTGCCTGTTTTAGGTTTTTACATCGACAATATAGTTTGATGCAAGACAAAATAATTCTTTTAAGCAAAATCCTCATAAATTCTGAAGTTACTTTACTAAAATAAAACAAATCAATATGACAGCTGCTACAGAAGTAGATTTTAATATATTCGGCTTAAATCGTAAAAGTAATAATGATTATTGTACATTTACCACAAAGTCTACCCTAAAAAAAAGCTTTTTTACTTCTGTCGAATGCTATAATGAATGGAGTATAATTGACTTTTATAATTCTGTCACTTGCTTATTTTTGCTTTGCTTTTTGCTAGTCGTATATTTGTAATATTCTTATTTTACTTAATAAATCCATTTAGTTCATTGATTAGGAAGGATTACACTTAAAGTCCACCGTTTAGTTCGTCGTTTTTAATTGGTATTTAAAACTGAACTCTTAACGTGGTAGATTAAAACTGGTCTAGTTACTAGACAAAGCAACGAGCTGTAGAGCAATAAAACAATTCACTTTATTTGTTGGGTAAAAGATGCCGACTCGCAATACTACGTCTTTTTAAAGAAAAAACGGCGACAGTGGGCATTAATTTTTACCTATTTTATTCAACTATATTAACGGGGACAGTGTACGGGGACAACGGGAAGTAATTTGAAATATTTTATTAACGTTTAGTTACAACGGGAATACAGGTAAAAATGTCATTTCACTTTTTTAATCTGCATCAAAGGCTGAAGAGAACCTTGAGTGAGTTAAGTGACCCTCACTGAGCACTCCTCTCTCCGTTTCTGAGCAACACATTAGTACAGGGCTGAGAGTGGTCCGGGGGTTATTAATATAAAGAACTACAAGTTTTTCTAGTTTCTAACGTCAGAATAATGCGAGGCACAGTTAAACACAGGAGTTAAGGATAGATAATCCAATGTGACAACTAACAAATACTAATGTTCTAATTAAAATTGTGAGGTAAATTCAATAAAATCAAAGTGGTTATCATATTTGTGAACAAATAACAGATTTTAGGACATTTAAATGGTTGGTTATCTGTAGTGCCGCATCTTAATGGATTTTTAATTTGTGAGTGCTCAAAATAATAAAGTGAATGTAGTACTTACATGTTTTTTGGTATGAAATCTAAAATCGTTGCAAAACAAAATCAAATATGCTTTATTGTATGGGACAAATACAATTTTAAAATGACAGCATAGTAAAGGCAAATGGTGACCTTATCGCTTTGAGCGATTTCTTTTGGTTGACTTTGGGATGTGGGGATATGGCGGAAGGAGATAATAGACCCTTCAAATGTCCTAAAATCGATTACTCGTATTTGTTAACAAAATGACACGAAAAGCCTCATAATTAGTAGAATTTCAATAAGTAAAAGTATCACTTTTTTCATATAAATCTTAACCTTAAAATAACTCGGAAACGTGACGCTTATGGGTCCCGGCACACCCAGACCCAAGTCAATTTAGAAAAGATCGTTTGCTGAATTGACTCGACCGGGAATCAAACCCGGGACACTACAGAAATCAAGGCAAGAAACCGTGCTACACCGCACTACGCCGTCCTCCATCACTCAGTAAGTACTTAAGTGATGTAGTGAGTACATCACAGTGAGTGTGATGTGAAAGTGAAAATTTGATTTTTTCAATTGACTTTAATTTTATTAAAGATTTTCAGATAAAATATACTGACTGTTCCTACTGTGATGTATGGTGACCTTGAAATTAAAGTTAATTAAATCAATTTAATTTCCACTTAGATGTTTCTTCATCACCTACTGAGTATGCCATGTCGTATTTGTAAGTCTTGATAATCACCCGGTATAAACAAAACGACGCGCTCGCGCTGCTATGGTAATTAATCAAACCAGCCGTCATGACAAAGCGTCTGGTATTATTTATAATGGCGGGTAGTATCGACGAGGTCATTCCCGGTCGGCGGCCGACGTCAGCGGGCGCGGGCAGCGCGGGGGAGCCGCGACCAATCAGAGCGCGGCATTCCGCGCGCATGTCGTGCCACGCCACTCTAGCAACGCCAGTCTCAATTATATCTCTGTGTGAGTTACGTGTTCTTTTCGGTGTTGGTTCAAAATGGAACCAAATAGCGACATTATCAAGCACAAGACCGCCTTTGATAACAAAGTGTTAGAACTACTATCAAAAAAGAAATGCAACCATCAAATATGGACTAAACAGGCATACAATCAAATGATACAAAATCTAGAATTAGCTAAAATCAAGCGACGAAAGGAACCTGTGGATTATATAAGGCTGAAAAAATATGACGTTGCGAATGTGAAAGGTGAGAAGAGAATTATTATGGCTAATAGTAAAGAACGAAGGATTTTCGTTCATACAGGGGAAGTGTTTGACATACTGCACAAAACTCACATTGAAAACCAACATGCCGGTAGGAATAAAATGAGAGACAGATTGCACAAATACAAGAATATTACCCAAGAAATTATGACTTCTTTTATTAAGTTGTGTGAATTCTGTAAAACTAAACCTAATGGTGGAACTTTCGTTAGAAGAGTCGTCCCGGCATCTATAAGAAAAAGTGTGATTGGTTTCATCGATATGCCAGAGGGGCATGCGGAATATAATTTCATCTTTGTACATGAGGACTGCAATACAAAGTTTGTGCAACTGAGACCATCGAAAACGAAGTCGGCTGAAGAAACGGTTAGTTTAGTTTTGGACATCTTTTCCATTTTCGGTTCGTCGTCCTCTTTACTGAGCCATGTTGGGACTGAACACTGCAGACAAGTTATCTCGAAACTTTGTGAGATTTTGCCGGAATCAAACAAAATTCAAGTTATTGATGGTGCAGAAGAGCCTTATTCACTTCATGATACTATAAATGCTATCATGTCTATTATACGATGTGAAATAGGAACGGGTGGTGTGAATTGGGTCGATCGTTTAAAATTTGTACAAATCAAGAAAAATGAGACTTTCGATGATGAACTTCAACATAGCCCCTTTTTTGCCATGTTTTTACCAGATATTGTTCATCTAAAAAGGAAAAATATTTCTGAAAGTATGGATGAGGAAGAAAAAGAAGCATTGCATACATTACCTAACGATTTCAGCGACGGCGAGAAAAACAGTAAAAATAGAAAGGACAGCGAAACTTCTTTGCTTGCAGAAGTTGATATAAAGCTTGAAAAAGAAGATTCAGTGGATGAAGATGGTGAAATTAAAATAAAAAAAGCCAAACTTGCAGAAACAGACCTTTTATCAATTAAAAAAGAAGAAATGGAACTAGATTCCTATACGCCGGAGGTAGATGGTGATGGTTCAATTCAGGATAGCATTAAAATAGAGTATAGTCATCCTTGGGTACCAGAAAAGTTCGAATAGTTTGATATAATTCTACTCCACCTGTGTCGTAAAGGTGAGTCCAGGCTATGTAGCATGTTATACAACTTATGTTATACATATACAGGTTACTAACATGAGATTTATCTTTTTTATGAACTAATGTTGTTCACACTTAATAAAACATCTGGACGTACTTTTGCGCATTATGTGGCCAACAGTACCTACGTCTACCACGAGTTGCTACTTTAAATAAACGTTGACATGACAATGTCAAATCCCAATACAATTTTTTTACGAGAACGATAACGTAAATTCAAAAAGGCAATTCGTGGTAGACGTACAGATTAGCGCTTTAATTGAAATGCAGAAACATGATTGACGTTAGATTTAATTTGACACATCAAAGGATTTTAGTGCGTTATAATCTGTGTAGGCTACACCGCAGTTACACTTAGGGTGCTTTTCACCAGAGATGTCCTATGCTACGTTGCTATGAATGCTTTTGATATCCACCAATCGTATTCATAGGTCTTCATAGCACAGCACTGGCGAAAACGGGTTCCATTAAGGCTCGAACGCGAAAGAGGCTAGCGGCTATGAAAATTATCTTTGTGGGTTAAGCGGGCTCATTAATTACTTCGCTTAGTTCGCAGTAGAGCTCGGGCTCAAAGCTATGTTTTTAATATGAATTGACAGTGACACATACTTTGGAATCCAAACAGTGTGGATGGGTGTTGTGGATGTCCTTCCCGGTGCCTTCCCAACTGTCGATAGGTACATAGCATAGCTCGAGCGGTGCATCTTCCTCGCACAACTATCTTCGGCGGCGCATCTTCGTAGCACATCTCACACCGCAATGAAGCTTAGCATCATTGGAAACGGTCAAATTGTTTCGTGGTTTAACTTTCACATCCTCGCAGTACCTATATCTGCGTAGAACACTTTGGTGGAAAAGCACCCTAACGCTTGCCCAGATGGATTATTAGCATATAAAACTTTCTGTATTTTTCTAATGTGATTGTATAATATTAATTGGTTTTAATATTTCATTTTAATAAACATATTCCATAGAGCTCTTGTTTAAATAGCAGAATTCCTTTACAATCTCCAGGAATATTTCATTGAGAACGATTCAGTCTTTTAATTCATAACATTTTATATTATTTAGGACTAGCTACCCGTCAGCGGCTTCGCCCGCGTAGACTGTCTTTCCCGGCAAAATAATGTAGCTATAGATCAAGTAGTGAAATAATTTTTAAAATCGGTCCAGTAGTTTCGGAGCCTATTCAATACAAACAAACAAATCTTTCCTCTATATAAAGTTTGTATAGATTAGGAAATTTATTGCCAATCCACCGGATCGTTGCATTTTCGTTTCGGTACCGCATCTGCACCGAATATGTACAGATTGTTTACCGCTTCGTACCGCGTTTGTAATCAAATGAGAGTTTTCAGACAAACTATACTCCATTCATTATAGCATTAGACAGAAGTAAAAAAGGTTCTTTTTAGGGTACACTTTGTGGTAAAAGTACAATAAACATCATTGCTTAATTGCTAAGATTTATGCCGAATTTATTAAAATCCACATAAATAGCAGCTGTCACACTTAATTGTTCTCATTTAAAGTAAAGGAACTTCAGAATTTATGAGGCTTTTGCTTAAAAAAATTATTTTGTCTTGCATCAAACTATATTGTCGATGTAAAAACCTAAAACAGGCAGGGGTTTTCATTTTTACTGTCACTATAACTCTACCAAATCTAAAATGTTACATAATCCCTTCATACGTTGTGGCGGAAGGGGTTTTCAATTTTGCCAGGTTATACTCAGGTATGTTATCGTCATGGCAACGTCAAATGGAAATTGTCATTCATTTTAGCCCCCCTGCTTCTTATTTATAATGTTATAATGAATGAAGTATAGTTTCGAATACGAGCGTATACGGGCGCTTCTGCGCAGAATCTGTACAGAGCGGCCAGCCTCCCCTATCTCAACCCCGCCAGCTCCACAACGCGCCTCACTGACATCTGTTAGATCGAATGAACATAACAGTACCGAAAACATCCAGTGCCTGTAAGGAAATGTTTTTCAGTGAAAAATTTGTAGATGCGGAGCAGAGGCTGTACCGAAACGTAAACGCACCGAACCGGTGAGGAAGAGGGCGGTCTTTTCTCTATGTTCTGCTCCGTGGAACCACGAACTGTGTTGTACTCATTTCAATGTACTTAAGTCCCATAAAAATGTTGATATACACTGCATTTTTTTAAATCAATCAACAATGCCTATAAGAAATACACAACACAAACAAGGAAAGCAACACAGGGTGAAATGACTATATGAAATCTTCCCATACAATTTCGCCCTTTTGAGTATGAAAAGGTAAGGTATTTTTTTGAAATGTCACACCATATTTTTTTTAAAATATACCAGCGCAGCCAGACTTATTACAACAATATTACTTACTTATCGATTACTTACTTATTTTGTGGGTTTTGCTAAGTAAGTTTTTCAAAGTGCGGTAGTTGATATCACTAGATTAAAACGATGCTCAATTGATTAAGTGATTGATTAGGCCTTGATTATGAAAACAAACAAAGAACTTACAGCTCAATTTCAAGAATATTTACATTTAAAAGAACTGCAACATGTATTTACAAGAAGACTAAAATACTAACATCCCCATTAAACCTGAAGTAGTTGACAACATTAAATAAAGTGAGACTTACAAAACCTTTATGGGCCACACGTTAATCCATGCTCAGCATGTACTGCGATTACAATATCGCCCTTCTACCATTGGTTTAAGAGCTATGGGAGATGCAGTTTTCGTCTATGAAAGCGGCCGCGGAGATTGCATACTGTTCATATACTGCTCATCCCGGGGTCGCGAGGTAACGCTAAAAGCTACGTGGTGCAAGTAACGAGCTTTAGCTATTTTATTTCCAATACCAGTGGTCATCTTTATTACAAGGTCATTGGCAACAAAATCCGTGCGCCGAATGATGCGATTACACTGCTCAATATTTTGTACTTCGAAATATTTTACGATGCAGAAAGAATCTCGTTTAAATGTTCATGTAAATGGAATACCATTTAGAAAGTTAAAGCATTAAGTTAAGGTGTTATCAGAGGACTTTGACTCAATTAGAACCTTCAGTTAATTTACCCTGGTAAAAGATCCCCATCTGATCCCACTTTCTCAACCCCACTTGTTTTAAGAGCTTGCTTGGAAACATTATCATGTGTTATCTCGTGCACTGAACTTAAGAAGCGTGACATAATTTTATTGAGTGGCGCATCTTAGGCCTTCAGGTCTTCCGCGAATCGCTTGTGCCTTCTACCTGGCCCCGTGTAAAATAGGCGGGATCGCATGAATACGGAAGAGACCCTTCATTCAGCCGCCGTGGAGGGGCTCGTTACTGCTCGACTCAAATGGAAACTTTTATCGAGCCGCCACACCCGCCTCCCCAGAGACTAACCACAGGACGGCCGAAGTCTTCATGTTTTCTAGCGTCAAGGACTCGGGGGTAGGACAATCCTGGTCAGGATATTTGTAAGTGCTGCCACTGATGACCGCTACAATTTGCAGATGATGGCATGGCACCACCACAAACTAAGCGTTTGAGGTTACGAGTCCAAGCCACAAGCTGCTTGTGCCTAAGTTAATAGGCCCATCTCCAGCGCACCCAAAATTCGGTAAAATTTAGTGCGACGTTACGTGGTGGCATCTGTGGCTTGACTGTCGCGTTTCGTGACCGTATCTATGTAGCTTAGCTTAAGCTCAGCTCAATCACTGGTCTCCAAATATCTTTATTTAAATAGACTTAATCAGTACTTTTAAATAGTCAAAATATATACTAAATAATAAACAATATACAAACATAATGCGACTCTACCACCGCGTCGGAGCCTGCCTTATGATGTATGAATTAAACTAAATGCGGGTATGGCAAACCGGGATTTTAGCATATAAATGCTTATTTTATGAAGCGGTATTCAAACCCGCGCCTTCCGCAAACCAGACGGCTGCTCTAAGTTCTAACTACTAAGCTACCGAGATCACTATGGGCTAAGCTTTTTTTTCTAGTATATGTTTACGTTATTCCATCGTTTTGATGCTGACAGTCAAAGATTTTCAGATTAAAGCCTAAAATCAAGCGGACTGCTGGCGCTACTGGCGTAATGAGATTATCCGGCAGCCATCAGAGTGGCTTAATTGGCGCGGGAGTAGTAGGCCCTTAGCATGAGTTTATATCGAGTAAACCATTCTAGTTAACTACAGCAACATGTGTGCCAATTTGAGTTACAGGACCCCATATAAAAACTTGACAACAGACGCTAGAGACCGTTATCTTCGTTAATTCGGCTTGGGCCTAAGGTAGGGGTGCTACTTGGCAATGCAAATTTAAAAATCACTCGCGGAGCTTGTGACGTTTGTACTATCTCGTTAAAAGGCGCGTATCACCTCATAATTGAGATGAGGCATGTGCCCAGCGGTGGCACATATAATTAAATATGCTGTATGTGCTGTTGCTATCTTTTACTTTTTAAAAGTGTTATTTTCGTAAGGAGATATTGGCGGACATACAGGCGGGCTGAGAGAGCGACTGCGCCCTAGTTCTATCTATGTGCATACAAAGTAATTATATAGAAGCTACTTGATAACTTGCTCTTCGAGATTCATCAGAATATTATATGGCGAGCTTTCTATCTCGATGTCAGCTTAAGCTGTATTCAAGGCTACATTTTTAAATCGGCAAATATGGACACGGAATTTCACTCAATATTCGTTGCATGCTGGCTTCAGGCTGATTTGTACATATTTTAGATATGCAAGTATAGTCTAGGATACGAACTGAACGAAGAACAGAAAATATTTTTTTAGTTCGTGTACGTAAACAATGTTGAGCTGCCTAAATTCAATTCAAATTATTTATTTTTAAACACTAATTTTTCATTCACATAAGGAACATTTTATTGACATAAACCCATTTAACAAAGATTTTGAGACGCTTTCATGAATTTCAGTTCGTCACTCGTTCGGGTTATTAGCAAAAACAGCTAATTAAAACTCAGCCTCACTCGTCCTTTATATGTTTTTTGACGATGGACTTCCGGGTTACTATTAATTAATCTGTGCTTTCGGCATCTATGTTATTAGTAGGGGTTGTCTGTGTCAGAAGGTGTAAGGGAGTCCGAGGGGTTTTGCGCGATCTATAATAATAAATAAATAATGTATAATATATTAAAATTCATTTATTTCTCACCACAAACAAGCAAGTAGGTAGTTACAATACTAGTTTAAGTAACAGAAAATAAGGTAAAAAATATTACATATATAGTGCTTGTTTGTGGAGACTGGTGATCTATGATAAGTAAAATAATACTTGTGTTACAGACCACCAGGTCTCCACCCTCAGGCATTATCCAGTCTGATATTAACTATCTATTTATAAGATATAACCATGTGCGAGCTGGGAATGTCACATGGTTTTCGTCCTCCGGGTCCAGGCGCCTTGGTTCTCGTCAGTGGAGAAAGAATCAGTGCTGTTTCAAATCACGTCTGTTCGAAAACGGGAACACCCAAAAATTCCGAAACACTTATTTCCGAATATGTATATTCCAAATTTCAAAAATCCGAATTTCACAATTCCGAAGCAACATAATTCCGATTAATCAAATACACAAAAGTAATTTTTTCGAAAGTCACAAATCCGAAATTTTAAATTCCCGACTTTCAAACTCGTAGGTACGAAAAATTAGAAATCCGAAATTTCACTGGCCGAAAAACAATATCCCGAATTTCAAAATGCCGAAAATTCATTCAAATGTATAAAAAATTCAATATCAAAAATATCATAAGCATTATAAATAAAGCTGAATAACTTTAATAACAGGTTATGACGGGAATCCTCGATGCTGGCCAGCAATACAGGAGCCGGAGCGCCGGGATTCGTCACACAATATTTAGAAGTAGATGTAGTTGTGGAATAGTTAATAAAAGATCAGCCAATCCAGTGACTTGTTTATTAAATAGGATAAAAGTATAGGTAGGAAAGAAGAACTGTAACAAAATAACAATAAATGAATACAAAGAGTCCTAGGTAATAGATTATCTAATAGTAATAGGTAAGTAAATAGGTATGATATGCTTACCCCGATACACGGGTTCCTGTTACTTATAACTGTTTTAACTGTTTACAAAATTGGTTATTTAGAGTATTTAAAAATACACCATCACATAAGTTATACTTAAACTGGTAATCTGATAAAATGCTCGCAAACTGTTCAGTACGATGGTTTTGGTAAGACTGAATCAAAAAAGCTGCGCATGCAATGCGAAACAAAAATCGAATTGAATCAAATTTGAAAACAAGTACAAAATACTTTTAATGGCCAGCAGTTAAACAATGAAGTTTCCAGCGATCGTGGAAGTTGTAACGTCCACGAGACTGAAGGGAAACGGCATCGTTACAATGTTACCTACCACTGCCCGCCTAAAGGGGCGCCCACGGGCGTAGCACCTTAGGGCGTGAGGTGGGGGCCGCGGCGCACAACCGTTTGTAGGGGATCAGTCATCCGCGGCTGGCTCCCCCTGTGCACTGCGGCTCGGCAGGGCCGCACCGCCAGATGCGGCAGTGGATCTACCTCTTAGGTGGATCATGGTTGCGGACCTAGTAAGGTCCGCGTACGGTGGGAGCCGGCGGGCTTGAGTACGAGGGTGCTTTTACCGCCATGCACGGCTTTCACCGCGAAGGTGGAAGTACCTGTGTGCTCCAGGTGCTTCTGTGGCCTCCCCCCTTCATTGGGGGTCTGCTGGAGGGGGGCCCAATACGGGGAAGCACTGGCGGCGGGACGTTGTGTAACTTTTTAGGGACCCCGCCTCGCCGCTGAAGTGTCGAGCACCGTGGGGTTTTAGTCGGTAGAAGTCCGACATAGCCTCGTCGTTCCCCCGGATTTCCCCACGTTATAAAAAAAAAAGGCTAGAACTATGACCAAAACGCGCGAGCCGAGCGAGCAAAGCAAGCGTGCCGCGGCAGCGGCCGGCAAAGCGCCGGAAAGCATTCATGCTTAATAAATACAACATTTTAAAAGTAAAGATTTCACATTATTTGCTTTCTTAGTACTTAATCATGATAATTCGGATTGTGGATGATTCGGAATTTTGATGATTCGGTATTGTGGAGTTTGGAATTCTGACTTTCGTAGAACATTCGGAGTTTTGAAATTTCGGATTTTTAATAATTCGGAATTATGTGTGTACCCGATTCAAAGCACCTCGGTCTTTCCAACAAATATTTTAATGGATACGTTGAGATTGCGTGCCACACAGCTCCCAGACTATGTTCGCCAGACGAGGATGCATTTTCAATTCAAAGCGAGGAATTCCTATCCGTCGTCTGCCGAGAGCTTTTGCGGGCATATTTATTTAAGCCTTTGATCTCGAGAACTCAGAACAAAATACACTGTGTAGGTGAAGTGGGCGGATAATACAATTTTCTATATTTATAGTCCTACTGCTTCAACGAATGGAATCACTAAGTTATCAACTACGAAATGATACACACACAAAGTTAAACCATAGTTGTGTTTGGTTTAAGTGGTCTTAGGTTTGATTTTGAAAAAAAGTTTGATGGACTTGGATGGACTTCATTATTTCCGTCCGTCTTTGTAATCGGTAATTGTAATAAACGTTCAAAGCTTGAGCAGATTTTGTAATAACTTTTTTTTTATTATTGTATTTCCTTTTTTTCATCGTAAAAAAAAGCTCTGTTGGGTTGTGCGTTGATGAGAAGGCAGTTCCTCACACCTATGATTGGCGAGAAATTTTGTTCTTCATCATCACGTCATCAGCAGTAAGAATTACATGCTGGATATAAACCTGCCTAAAAAAACCGATAGGTAGTTGTAATTGGTCTAGATTTAGCAAAAACTGCGTATACAAGTCAGTATGTCTACCACGAGCTTACACTAATGACAACCGCTAGCGTTCTCATTGACGTTTTTGTTTGCTGTTTCGGTACAGCGCCCCTAGAGCACAGAAATGGAACTAAAAATGGCCCTAAATTCCTGAAGCCAACCATCGTAGCTTACGTGATAGAAACCCCCACTTTCCTGGCGAACATCCCACTGTGAATCCACCCTCAAATGAAATAAGAAATAATTTCAAATTCATAGCCTCGTTTGAATTATTCATAAATTCTAAAAACAAATTTATTTCAATTCATTAGCATCATTATCATTATAATTTTATTGAACTTCCGAAAAATATTTTCTGGCCAAATTAGGATGGCCTATCTGCCATCGTGAATAAAGCATTTTCGTTTATGAACTTTCAAAGTTATAATAGCAAACGTTATGAATGTTCGAGTTAGGGGTGGTGGATAGGCTTTTAAAGTAATGATGCTTTTAATGCGTTTTTATTAAACATAGTATACTAGCGACCCGCACCGGATTCGCACGGCTGCAATGCAGTACTAATGTGTTTTCTCTACTGGGTTTGTTGAGGGTTAAATGTATAAAACATGTAATACATGATTTATACATATAAGACTTCTTAAATCACTCTGTCTAAATCTGTTGCGTAGTTCGAATGATGTTAAAGAGCTTTACACTGGCGCACCTTATGCCGCTGACATAAAAACCATTTTGCAATGGTTTATGTAAACGCGTCTGTGCGCGCGGGCAGAGACTTTGTTTTATACCATGAAGAGATTGAAGTGAGCTGAGATGGTACACAGCATGGACTAATGGCTGTTAGGGCAGAAAACTTCTAGAACGGCGACCATTTAATAGGAAAAGCCTTGTGAGACCAAACCACCATAAATGTTGACTTTCCTGCAATCCACACTCAGCGGTTTGATGTGTTTTTTCTGGTCCGCACCGCTAGGGGAGAGGAACGCTCTCTCTGCGTCTGTGTTTCCGGATACTTACACAGTTGGTGTCTTTAAGACCAAAGTGAGTATTTCTGGGTAAGCGTGTACCATCACCGGCCTCAACATTACCACCAGGCGAGACTGAGGCCAAGCGCAAACCCATTTTGAATGAAATAAATTTAAATAGACCTCCACTTGCAAAGTAGGTCGCACTTCCAAATGATTTGGTAAAAGTCGCAGGATTTGGATGGGTACAGTACGTCTACCACGAGTTGCCAATTTAAATTTACGTTATCGTTCACAAAAAAAAATTGTACAGGGATGTCACATGACATGACATGACAATGTCAAATCCCTATTTATACATTTAATACGCGAACGATAATGTGAATTTAAAGTGGCAGCTCGTGGTAGACGTACAGGTCATCTACAGATGAGTTTGGAATAAAAAGTCTCTGGAAACCTTTTAAAGTAAGAGGAAAGTGACAAATACACCTACACCGGATTGCTACATCATCAGTACAAATTCGGAAATTGTTTTTAAAATTCATGTATAGTTTTTTCACTCAAAGTTTCCTTGTCTCATAGCGTCTTCTAGAGGCTGCGATTTATCAGTATACGCTTATTTATTTTACTGTGCTTGTCAGCTTCATATCTGGACCCCACGACTGCTTTCCATCAGGTGGAGTGAGGTCACCTTAACAGGCACTATAAAAAAACGCATGAGCTGTTTGGGATTAGGTGGTCCACTTGCTACATACCATTGGCATGCCAAAAACTAGTTGTCCGTCAGGAGCTTCGCCTGCGTAGACTATTTCTCCCGTTAAAAAATAGCCTTGTTACTCGCTGATCATAGCTTTATATTGGTGAAATTATTTTTAAAATCGGTCCAGTACTTTCAGAGCCTATTCAACGCAAACAAACAATCAAATCTTTCCTCTTCATTAGAATAATGCTGCTTGGCTTAAGTTTTTAATATAATAATGTTGACATATATCGTCTGTATGTCAATTGTTCATAATAATATTTCACTAAACAATAAATAATTTTGCATGCTAAGTGAATTTAGCTAAATGTGCTGTGTAACTGAATAAGAAAAATGTCATCGATAGTGTACCACATTTAAAGCAAAACAAACATATTCTATTCTATTCTATAATATTAGAAAAGATGCATTATTTTTGGAAAATATAAGCGCTGTTTTGAGGTTTGACAACCCTAGTAAGGGCTGGTATACACCTCTTAATTAAGTTGGCCCAAGTTTTCCGTCTAAATTCACAAGATTGCGGACATCGGTGTCGTGATAAATAATGTTGCTATCGCTTACCGGTGTTGAAGTATTAATTTCACTTTCCAATTTACTTTGGACGATACTTCATAATATTGTCAAATGGGTACATAACAATTAAGCTTTTAACTCTACAAGTTTACTCACTTATGATTGTTGGGTTATGGTTCACGATGCCTTTAGGTATTATGACAAAAGTTACCATAGGTACAATAAAATAACATATCTGATAAAGAAAAATAATTAAAGCAGACGGTTACTTGTAATGATTCGGTACCTTTGGGAATCATTCATGTAGTGTTTTTTTTTATATTGCCTGTTTTGATGACCTCACTCCACCTGATAAAAATTGGAAATAAATACGAGTAATATATTATAATAGATATAACCTTGGTCGTAATTTTAGTTTGAAATATTTTCTGTAAATTATACATAATTATAATTACTTCGCCTATTAGGTACGAGTATGCCATGTTATTATATTTTTCACCTAATGGAATGGATTGCTTGAATGTTATGTTTTATATTTTTTTTATCTAACTTTTAATTTCAGGTTTGTTTCGTTATGTCCTCTATTATTATACGATTTTATTTCAATTTTACTAAATATATAACAAAATGTATACAATTATAATGATCTTATGAATGATTACAAAATCATTCATAATGATAATGATATTTTTTTCACAATGATTATAATTTAGGTGCAATTATGAAACTTTCTTG
The DNA here is from genome assembly GCA_947369235.1 of Udea olivalis. Taxonomy (NCBI): domain Eukaryota; kingdom Metazoa; phylum Arthropoda; class Insecta; order Lepidoptera; family Crambidae; genus Udea; species Udea olivalis. Next base: position 3,044,386 of record OX376347.1, read on the forward strand.
ATTTAATTGAACAATTAGTTAAGGCTTATGTTTAACTGTCCACCGAATTTTATTAAAAGTGACATCCAAAAAAACATATTTGTCACCCTAAATTGGTAAATGTTTACCAAATTTTGTTACCCTGTTTAATACTAAAACTAACTCATTTATTTAAGTCAACGTTTTGTACAAATAAAGCTAAATATGTATCTATAACACACATTTAGTCGATGTGTATCAAAATGTTTACTCCATTTTTTTCAAATCTGTTATCTAAATATGACCATTTTGTTAGTCTTATAAAATATCAGCATCCAAAAAAAAGTTTGCTTTTCTCTAAAAAAGTAAAGGTTGCCCATATTTGAAATAGCTTTTATTATTTATTTGACTGACAAAAATATGTACCTCATCAAACAGGGTTTCTATTTAAAGCTTTGCGATACAATGAACATATGGTTTAATAATATGGAGCCTAGTGCTAATTACTGCCGATAAGGCCTATCAAATTTAGGAGTAGGTACTATTGTATACTCGCACCAATATAAACCTAAAAATGTTTAAATGCTACGGCCAGACTTGAATGTGAAGATTCGTGTTCGCGCTATTGCGATAAAACTTCATATCAAGTAAGGGTAAGTAAAGTACAGTAAAACATATCATTATTAATATAGACTTATATATATAAAAAGTACTTATGACAAGTCAAATACAAAAAAAAAATATAGCAAAAATATACTAAATAAAAATAAACTTACATAAAATAATACTATGGTAGTAAATATCATAATTAAGAAAAACTTCGTGACGTTGCGATAATCTAGAACGTCGTGATCATTAATTTCGATCGTTTTTCTTGTGGTTTTGCTCATGGGGTTCCATAAAACTAATTCAGATTCATAATTTTGTATGAATACTAATATCCTTTCATTATGTACTTCAATCCATGATCAACACGTTCAAACTGCAAGCGCGCGAAGTGTATCCAACCGCACGAACTTTGTCGCGACAAAACTCTTTGATGTGCAGCAATTTACCGACAGCGACGCGAAGGACATTCGTGTTCGCGAAGATGATTCGCGAAAGGAAGAATTTTTTGATCCGACCTGTCTCGACAATGCGAATCTTCGCGCTAGCGCGATAGTGCGGCCGCAGCATACTGCATAACTCCTAATCAGCCGCAAAGATAACCATATTTGGCTCGCAAACAAACATTTTAATGCAAGCATTGTACTTTATTTGGATAGCGTTGCCGCGTAAATTGGGTATGTCAAATTTGGTGAACATTTACTAATTTTGGCATCCGGTTACATTTTACAGTTGACGCATCACTTTTTCAGATACAAGTTACATCTTATTTGTTATGCGAATTTACTATTTTAGGTATTCAATATGGTAGACTAACTTTTCTTTTTTTGGTGTAACTTATAATTTTTAGGGTAAACATATTAGGCTCACAAAACTTATTTTGGTAAACAAAATATTTGTACCCATTAGGTAAATTTTTGTCATGTCATGGACAATGTCAAACACCAACAATTTTTTAACGCGAACGCTAACGTAAATTTAAAGTGGCAACTCGTGCTAGACATACTGACTAATGTAAAACGTAAATTAACCAACTTGAACATAATTTTGAAGACCTACTCGAATACTTCTGAATCTTCCATCATAATAAGGTATTTGACAATTTTTTTTGTTGATGTGTTATCGAAAGACCTCTCGAACATAGAAACATTGTTAAAAAAAATAGTCCGAAAGCACCAAAACTCTTCGAGTATACGAGTATCTATCTCAATTTTAAAAGTCATATTTTTGGACTTGACCAAAATGCTCCCTAAAAACTGCCGCTAGCTAGTAACGTCATTTGCTATGTATTTCTTTGCGTTCTGAAAAACATTTGTTAGGCAGCTCTATTAAATTTTGCGTTTATAAATAAGATTTCTTAACAAAAGTTATAAATTGTGTAGATTATCGAATGGTATAGTTTTTTTTTTCATTAACTTAGTAAACAAACAAAAAGTTTTTATAATGTATTTGTGATTAAATTAAATCATTTCTAGAATCTGATGATGTTGTAGTTTTATTAAACCCTGAATTTATTTGGTATCTGTTATCAGATTGAGTTCACGTTATTTTCTCGAATGGAATTTGCGATGTCTTATTTAAATTCCAGACACAGATTGATTGGTTCCTTCTCAGATGTAACCCGCGATGTAAGGCGGTGTGCGACTGATTGGCAATGTCCTTGCCGCAGCCAATTTTCACAATTGGCCACTTTAGGAAATGACTAACTCTCATTATATAAATCAAACCTTAGTAATTTACTTGCTAAGTGGCCAAGTTTAGATTTTAAGGTAAACGAGTGTAGGAAAATAGGGGTTTTTGTGTGTTTCACATTATGCTTCTAAATCATTCATTATTAAAAATGATTATACATTTTTGGGACATAATATATCTGTAACATGCTACGTGACTGACCCTTGTGTATAGTTGAGTTAGTTTTTTTTTACGTTATAAATCATTTGTTTAACTTAGTTGTCATAACTCAAGAACGGCAGGTCCAATTGTATGATTTTTGTGTTTTTGCATTTAGCTTCGTCCGGAATAGAATATTAAGTAATAAAATGGGTGTCAGTCAATCAATAAAAATAATCCTTAACATGGACATTCATTGACTGTTAGGCGAAACAAAGTTCGCCGGGTCAGCTAGTTTATAATAAACAAAACTATTTTCTCAGTACGAAACATTAAACAACCACCTGTTTATCCGAAAAAACAAAGTATATTGTAAAAGGGGTATAGGTAACGTAGGCGTTATTTTTTAAATTTCGCGGCCACTCACCAAACCTTATTAATACGAAAGAACATATCGAGGGGGACAAACTTTATATGGAGCACATATAGATAGAAATATTAGGTGTTGTATTTTTAACTAACTACTCAATTGAACTTGATCTGTAGAAAGGAAATGGTAAAAAAGCGGCATTGTTAACCTTATACATGCGACGCAATTGGGATTTCAGAAGGGTAGTTTTCAATGACCAGGTGCAATATTAGGCCATTATTGTTCTTGTATTGTGGGTGAAAAGACTTTCAGGTGTTTTTCCCATGTAATGTAGAGACATTACCTACATGGGAAAAACACCTGAAAGTAGAAGCTGATATTAGAGAATATCGACGGTTGAGAACCAATACCCCTCATTTACATATTGGCTATTAGAAAACTTCTTTTTGATGTCATTGACGTTAATGTCGTTTTTTGTGATAGCTTGTGTTCCGCTTCCTAATGCCAAATTCTTCACATCTTCTGCTTTGTAGAAAGTATTGTCATTATGGATATCCAACTTGATGCATTGCTGGAAAACCCAACAGGTACATCTGAAGAAGAAAACCTTCCTCTACTATTTCTGAATCCTTTTTAGCCGCTGTCAGGTGCGATTAGCTCCATTAAGTAACATTTCAGAATTATTATTTCAGTGGAACAAAGGCAAAAATAATACTTTAAGAAATCATATCTAGGCTCAGATATCACTTAGAAAAATTCTGACCACTCAGATATGTTTCTTTATTAGGGTGCTATAAAACAGTGATATAATTATAGCTGGCCGCTAGTAAAAAAATGACGCCACGGGTCCATACAAAGTTACTCAAACCCCTATGCTACTTATAAAATTACTAAAAAAATAGCATTTTGGGATAGGTCCAATTTAGAAGCAAACCGCGACTTTCTAACCACGTCGGAAGCGCGCGGTGCATTCCAATCGGCCTGTTGATTGCTTCTTAACTGAGATTCAAAGTGATTATCACAACCAGATGACATGGTTATATTTGAAAATCTACGTGTGATTGCTGTGATGGTTTATGAGAGACAGGCAGATTCGCAATAAGTAGTCGAAATTGAAATGGTAAAATATACTCGTATATGTCGTTATGACGCGTTTTGCACTTGTCAAATGTCGGATGGACTCCAAAAAGGAGAATGGGCAGAATTGTATGGAGTCTGGGCGATCTGCGGCACCAAACTTTAGTTTGTTGTTCTTTGGTGAAGCTTAGTCCTCCTCGTACAATCATTGTGAAGTGAAAATGCATTTTATCAATGCATTAGAATGCAAATCTTTGTTCATCTTTATACATGAACAAAGATTTTTTTTCTTAAATAAAGACTTTTATTTTTCATTTTTTTTTTTTATAAAGTTTATTCATTCAAGTGTTAAAATTTTCAAATTAAAGCATATTCATTCAAGTAATTAACAAAAAAGAATCATAGCTCTACTACATAAACCTACAATCACAAAATTACAAGTGGATTTGAATGTGTTACGAAATATAATGGTTTACCTACCTATATACTTATAATACTCGTACATAGTACTACTAACTTGCAAACGTTATCTGAGTAGTCTTTTCCTGTAATGTCTATATTGATACGGATGTAGGTACTCGTACGTAGGACATCTCAGAGCAATTCAACCTTAATAAAGACAAAATTCACTTAAGATTTTTGTTAGTAAGTACATTTTTGGGGGTCGGTCGGACTCAATTTCCCTCGGGTTCAACTTGGAACGGGTTGGAGTGATTTTTCACTCCTTAGTGTGAAATCCCACTCCAAGTAAAAATAATTAAAGAAGTATTTGAAAAAAAATTAAACCCCTGTAGGTAAATTTACAATGATAAGTTGTGGGCTCTTTTTTTGTCTATAAATGTAATCCTTGTTTCCAGCTCTAAGTTTGTCATACTACGATAAAGTCACATTGTTTAATTTATCGCGGTTATAAAACTAACTAAAAAGTTTGAAAGTGTGGCATGGTTACCCTAAACTGTATATTTTAAGGGTGGTAATGATTAAACATTCCGACTACCCAATTCAGGTCTTATTTCCAGCGAATTACCCGAGTTCTCCGGAGGCGTATTTTCTGCTCCAAATGTTTGATTGAAAAATTTAGCTGTTAAAAAAATTTGGTGTAAGATTACGATAAGGAAGGGAATTTCACTTGATTCGTTTTGGGGAGAACCTTAATTTTGATTTAATAACATTTTACACTTATAGCATAGATAGATGATCTGTTACTAAGTAATAACAATAACTTTTTTTTTTTGCTTTAGGAAACGCATTTAGGCATTCCCAAGGTCCTGGGTTCGAGACCTGAGACCCCTACTCACTAAAACCTAACGGTGGTCATCTTCGGCGCAGATTAGAAGGGTCCCGGGATCCCCAACATGGGAGAGACTCCTCGCAGGACCCTTCGGCGCGCAAGGCCGCCTGGCAGCCAACCTCGGGAGGAGCAAGCTCAACTCCAGTGCACGATAACACAGACCACTGAGTCAGAAGACACGCGTTACCGTCATCCTCAGGATCGCAAACCGAAACTCACGCAGGCACCCCCGCGTGCGCTTCGCTACCCCAAGGGCCCTTTTAGTCGCCTCTTACAACAGTCAGGGATACATCGGTAGTATTCTCTTCCCCTAACCGCAGAGAAAAGTAATAATAATATCTAACCCCATGTCTAGAAGAGTCTATTGTGAGAATCTCTCAATGGATTCTCATAGTCGAGGTGAAAAAAATCTCATTTATGATTTTCTTTTTACTTTTTAGTGATTTGTATGTATTTATATATTATTATTTTTTTCATTCAAGAAGATGATTAAATCACTTCATATCTGCATCCTTATGTACAGTACTTTCAAAGTCAATTATTTTAACACTGGGTCTATCCATCAATATAATAATACGATCTACATACTAAATTCATCACCATCGCGGTCGGACGGCTGTTCCCACAGAGAAAGGAAATAAACTCAGTAGTTGCCTTCAAAAAAGGTTACAAAATGCAGTTTTCAAACAATTAAACTGATACATTACGACATGGTTATCGCCAAATGTAAGAAACTCATAACAAGACAGTGAACCTGAGCATACTAGTTACTAAAGGCACCTAATCACATGACGACCAATCAAAGAATCCCGTCCTAAATAACACAAGATCTTCTTGAAAAAACCGACTACAAACCATAGTGAATCCTGCTAATTCACTATCGGTTGCACAAGAGTCCCCAGTGAGTCCGTTGTGCTATCTAGAGTAACATAGCTGCACAAGCGTTGGTTTAGTAACAGCGTGCATGTAGCAAGTAGTGGTAAACAGAGGGCAGGTAGCCGCAGGATGTAGCGACGCAAACACCGGCCGACACGGCGCTATATTGCTCGATTTAGCGCTTGCATCGCAGATTATACAGCCTATTTCTGAAATGGAGAGAAGCGAATCTGTTGCATCAGTGTTGTGTAACTAACACGAAATTCACAATTTTACTCGTTTAGTAACTTAAGTAAGACATGCTATTTTACTTTCTAAAGCAAATTTGGGAACTTACTAGTTTGCAAAATCTTACTCGCAATCAAAAATTGCTACGGTAATATTTTTTAAGAAAATCCTAAAATTTGATAACTCAGAGGTAATTAGTCTTAACTGGGTTTAAGTCTTTTGGAAGCCATTAGAATCACAGAAGAACCTTTGATTTTTTTGGTCTTAAACCTTTAATCAGTCTGCTGAATGGGGGAAATCATATTATAAACGCTTGCATCGCAGATAATACAGTGGTGAAATAGATAGTCGCAATCCTGTTGCATCAGTGTTGTGACTAGCTAAATAAAGCCCTCTCTCTTTACTTTCTGTGAATGATCTGGGAGAGATTTCCATACTTTTCCTCACGTGTTTCCCTATTAAAATGAAATCACTACTTGTATCTGCTTTAAAATGTAATACATTATCTTGAAACTCATATTAAGCAGTCCTTACAAGTGTGACTAAGGGAGCCTTACCCTCCTCCCTCCGAAAACCTCAACTCACGCATGACAAAATTTACAGACAAGGGTGTATTATCTTTCTTTTATGAAAAAAGTGAATCCTTATCTTCTCTAGACTATAAAACTATTATGTGTATATATGAATACTTAATTATCAAAGTGTCATCATTCATATTCCTGAATAGGAATCAAATGATAAAACTGTAATCCAATGTGGCCTTTTTGTGAATGTTTGACTCAGACCTAAATTGCAAATTACACCTAGATAGAGCCAAATTGTCCTGGACAAAGTTCTTCGCAATACAAACATTCACAAAATAGTTACACGTACGTGCAACAAAGGCAGTCTAAGTGCATAAATAGTTAGTTTTAACCACCCAACTAACGAGAAATTGTAGCAGAATTAGGGCTGCAATTTGGGCATTGTGATAGTATCTGCACTTTTCGGAGTCCAGCGGGAACCAGCTCTGCAACGAAGTCTGTAGTCTATATAGAAAGATTTGATTGTTTGCTTGTTTGTATTGAATAGGCTCCAAAACTACTGATCCGATCGTGAAAATTCTTTACCTAACAGAAAGCTGAACTATTCAGGAGTGGCATAGGCTAGCAGCTATGCCCAGCAGTGGTACAGTATTTAATTATGTTTAACACAGTCGGGTATTTTAGCAAATCTGTATGGCAACCCTAACTAAAGCAGAGTTGCCTGTTCTGCCGGATCGGGGAACAAACCGAACCGTGGTATAAGTAGTCGCAGACGTCAGTCATGCTTAGCAACTGTTACGCAACAGTTTTGAATAATACTTGGAGTATGGTACAAGTTGAAAGATGTGACGTAGGCCGTCTTTAACCTATATAAGGCAATGGGCACATCAGGATGATTGATTACGCGAGACCTCCTGACAGCGTTGCTAGTTTTTTTTTTAACAAGTCGGGACTTTTCAACTTTTTGAGTCTAACTATTCATCATGTTAATTTGCATGAGATAACTGCATCATCCTTAAATTTACATTAAATGTATCTGAAGTGAACATTTCAAGATCTTATGGTAGTTATAAGTACGCACGGTGGAGTTATCCTCGGAGCCGGGCTAAGCCTGTCCCGCGCGGGACGTTTAATTTTGATTTTAAAAATCGGGACGTCTGGCAACGCTGGCACCTAAACACTTTTCTCACTACTAAATGTTTTTTTTACACACGAGAGCCTGATTCAGTTAGTTCTTTTTATATAATAAATAAGGAATGTTTGTTCATATTCAGTAGTTTAATCAGCGATATACTATTATTAATTAGAGTACAAAGTACAACAAGGTACTATTGTACAGTATTTATTTATGAAATCACTATGCCTGCTTACAGTTGATTGACCAAAACACAGGCAAGTCATACATACAATAAAATTACATTAAAACCACAGTAAAATTATAATAAAATTACGACATAAATAAAATAAAATTAAAATTATCATTATACAATCAAAACTACAATGAATTACCATAAAATCAATCAAAAATCACAATCAATCAAATCAAAAATAAACAAACAAAGAAATTCCATTTTATAAATAAACAATCTTCCTTTAAAAATAATATGGTGAATTTTAAAAATCTTTATAAGTATTTTGTAAAAGAGGTCTAGAGTAACCATTATTTGTTTCCCATGAAAGATATAAGCACAAGCTTTAAGTGGCTTAGTAGGTAACTAATTGAATGAAATATACATTCTTACCATTTTAACATTAGCTTTATAGCATTAGCTTGCGCCAAGCCTCAGCGTAATACGGTTGCGGCGCACCGCAGCGCGTCCTGCGAATCATTTCACGGAATTAGTTGTTTGTGTGCCTTATACTCTGCTCAAAGTTGGGAAAATAGTGGGGAAATCACAGTTCGGTTTTCAAATTAATTTAAAAATAGAAGACTGATTGCGTCATAGCGAGTGTTGCTAGTATTAGACGCAACCTGCAATACTATTGGCTGACACGATTGGCGGTGCGCTTTACTGCAGCACGGTTTCTCGTTACGGCTTGCGTGGTATGTAGGTAAGCTCGGGTTCGATTCCCAGTCGGGTCAAACGTTAAGCTTTTAACGATATGCGCGGTGTTAGATGGCTAGGGTCTGTATGACAATTCCTTATAACTTCACTCCCTAATCTGAGCGTATCGAGCAATTTCGTAATATGATCTATCATTTCCAGCCAGTAAGCGGTTACCTGACAGATCTTCTAGGCTGGATATTCACAGACGAAATGGCTCGCTACCCTCAGTTTAGAGAATTAACTTGACTTGATATAAGCGATTGTAATAAGGGCCAAGGGCCCCTAAAATGGAAGCTTTGGAGAAATTGTTAAATGGATGAATGATAACTAAAATCAAATAGACTTCAAGTTTACCAATAAAGAAAACAAAACTTATCTAACGGTGTAAATTTTGTTACTTCGTCCGCGTGGACGTTGTAACAAAATTTACCTTTGGATGTTCGTGAACTTCCCAGTTGAAATGTCGAAAAAATAATATAACCAAACAACTTAATTTATTTAATGAGTGTTAGCGATAATCATACATGGCAGTGAAACATTTACTAGAGCGATACAAGCAGGAGCTGCGCGTCACGGAAATGAAGATGCTGCGGTGGATGTGTGGAGTCTCACGCAAAGATCGCGTGCGTAACACCCACATCCGCGGCAGCCTTCGTGTTCGTGACATCGCAGACAAGCTGCAGGAGGGCCGCATTCGTTGGTATGATCATGTCTCACGGAGATCGGCAAACTACGTAGGCACAAAATGTCTGGCCATGCAGCCCCCGCCAGGTACCGGTAGAATAGCTCGACCCAAGAAGCGGTGGCTCGACGTCGTTAAGGGTGACATGCGACTGGGACCCCACACACCAGTGTGGGTTCACAACCGGGATAGTCGGCACGGATGATGATGAGCGATAATCATACATGTATTTTAGTTAAGAGATTCAGCATTGTATGATCTGTACGGCACACGGGTTGTCACTTTCAATTTGCGTTATCGTTCGCGTCAAAAATTGTCATGTCATGTTAAATCCCAATATATTTATTTTAATGTAAATTTTAAGTGGCAACTCGTAGTAGAGGTACAGTATGAGTTTGTTTCACGCAAATAAACTACGATAGTATATAACTAATAACACGTAGATAACTACAGCAACTTATTTGCCATTTTAGTGCCATTTCATTTCACCAGAGGCGCTGTTTAAGAAAATAATGACAGACGCTAGTGACTAACGTCGGCGTAAGCCCTACCATGATGCTACAATTTACCTAAAGCTTTCATTTTAGAGGCTCTGAAATAAGTAATCATATCTGATCCGGGTCTGTCCGAATTTCATACATGGCCTCTTTTTGCCATTACGGTAATGTCCTGCGAGTGTAATCCGCGATCCTTCATTACTCCATACCCGCAAACTAAAACAGTTATTGTCTCTTTCCCTCACGTCTGAAGTTGGTTAGGTGTGACAGAGAGAGAAGCATTATGACCACAGATATTATTTAAAACAGATAATGCGAGTATACGTACTTCGCGTGTCAACTAGCAGCAGTGCCCTATTACGACGCTGGGTCACTTAGCCCTTGACCGTTATGCAGATGTCAAAGTAAATAAATAAAATATATGAATATGCGCCAGACAACAGATTACTCACTACTTATCATGGTCTCGAAGTAGGGATAAATGTCCCTGTGTTACAGGTACCAGACGAGGAATTGAGCCAGGGGCGTCTCCCAGCACACTCAGACTCTATTCAATTTCGAAAAGATCGCTTCTATCGGGAATTGAACCCAGGAGCAAGTCAAGGTGAGATACCGTGCTAGCGCACTATTACGATCGTGAAGTCAAATATAAAAAAAAAAGTTTTTTCCAGTAAATTTACACTTACTATTTCTCTTTTTATGAACTAAATGATATTATTTGAGGAATGAGGAATTTCCATCACTAAAATGCTGTCCTGGACGACACAATGTGGGTCAAAAAAGCGACATGCCACACGATTAATTTCAATACAGACGGAGCGTCTTGCGTTACCTATTAGGATTCATTCCTGTGGTTATAATAATTTTTCTATTACGCTGGAATAGACATTCGGGGTCGGGATGATTTTCTGGTTGTGCTCAACTGCTCACTGGACGGCAGCGAGTGTGCTCTGGGGCTTTGCCGTGTAATCGTTTTACATATTAAAATAGGTCACATTTGTCCACTGAGTAGTGGGAGTCTTAATGCCAAAAAAAAAAGGTCAAAGACTAGGAGCGCAGTCTTGTGCAAGTAAAAAAATAATTTGCGTGCGGCGTGAGGGTAATAAACAAGGCATGGTTCCTCGATTCATGCAGACCCCTTTTCAAAGCATGAAATGTTCTGCCTCTGCCTTGTATTTACTCAAGAGACCTATGTCTGTTGGTGAAAACCTATCCAAACTACTTTACTAAACGTGATGCGGTCTACGCCAGACAAAAAAGAGAAAGGTTCAAGAACTTACTCTATCAACCCCCTGTCCGAAAGTATATTTATGACAAAAATGTTTTTAATATGTGCATAACCATGTATAATTTACTTCCTGATGACCTGAAACTACTCGAAGGTAACAAATTTAAAAACAAATTATGTGACTGGCACCTAATAAATTGCTTTTATGACATTAAAAAATATAGGTACTGACTTCTGCAATAAGTGTGAAAAATGATTCGTATTTTTTTAATAATTAGAATTTTATAGTATAGTTTAATTATTTTAGTATATTGACTTTGAATAATTATATAATACTTTGAATAGTATATATATATTTGGACGTCTGCTTGCAGACTGAATACTTATGACATACCATTATATTAAGACCTTATTTGTAACTCTGTATTCTTGCAAATAAATTATTGATTTGATTTGATTTGATTCATTATTGGTTTTCTATACTAATATTATGAAAAGAGAGATTTGTTTTTTGTTTGTTTGTATTGGATAGGCTCCGAAACTACTAGACCTATACTAAAAAATGTTTTAGTAATATTAGGCTAGATTATCAGGGAGTGACATTTGCTTTTTAAATTTAGGCTATATTTTGACCGGCAATACACGCGGGCGAAGCCGCTGACGGACAACTAGTCGTAAATAAATCCCTGACAAAATTAGGCTACTACAACCGTTAATGAAAACTCTGCTCTTGAACTGACAAAATGTCCGAGTCTGTTTTGTGACGGGTTGCGGTTTTCGCGCTGGTTGCGTTGAGGCATATTGTACCTACGTCCGCGCAATTACGCCAGGCAGCCTTGACCTCTCGTTTCCCGTTTACCCTACGAATGTGCAAAGGCATCCTAACATCCACAGCTCAAGCTGAATTGGACACGTTCAACAACAGCCCACCACTCAGCTTCTGTTTTCAGGGAAATCGGGCGGGACGAAGGAATAAAGACCTAACTGGAAGTGTCTTGGATCTGCAATTTGCATAAACCCGCCTGATACCCATAATCTCGGCCGCTAGTCATCAAGAGATTAGATCACGGAGTCTTTTAAAAAAATAAGAAATGATGGAGGAAGTTTTTTCATTTAGCGATTGGGATGTGATGTATCAGGATGAGACAAAAATAAATTGCTTCATTCCCAACTCAGAAGTGAGTATAGTCTTTAATCTGTACCAATATTCCAAAGAGAAAATATTTCATTGTTTGTTTTTATTTCAATATTATTTTACTGTTATAAAGCTAAATTATCTGCGTATAAGATATAGGCGAGGTGGTCTCTGATTATAGTCACTCAACGAGCTATGGAGAGGCCTGTGCTCGGTGTTTTGCTATGTGATCGAATCAGAAATGAGGAAATCAGTGGGCAGGGCACATAGCACGAAGAACTGACGGCTGTTGGGGCATAAAGGTTCTAGACTGGAGACCGTTTCAGGGCAGGCGCAGCGTGGGATGCCCGACTGCAAGGTGGACCGACGACCTGATAAAAGGCAGTATTCCGGTGGATGCAGATCACCTGCAACCGGTCGCTTTGGAAATCTGTGGGGGAGGCCTATGCCCAGCAGTGGACGCTGTGTGGCTGCGAATGAATGAAACTAATGATTATTTTAGCCATGAATTTATTTCTGTTGTCAGAATTGCAACTTAGTAAGTATGATGTGAAAAAAAAGCATCTTCCATCCCATTCTACTCAGAATGTCGATTTAGTCATTTATATATGTAACGCATTTTTGAGTCAACTTTGCTATACTCAAAGTGCCTATCGCCACTATTTTCTCTCATAGACAGGAACCACTAATTGTCACTTCCGACAAGTTAAATCACCAGTATACTCGCCCCAACTTCAGAGCTTACAACCATTAAACTAAAACAAAGTTACCTCAACTATGTGTCCACTCAAATTAATCTATTTCCCTGTTTCCTACGTTTTCACCAGGTTCTGCCACTAACTGAATAATAGTTAAACTGGTTATTCCGCCAGCTGATATAAACCAATTTGTACCTACTTTAAAGAGCATGGCAAGGTGCAACTTTGTTGATGCAGATCTGAAGAGGGCCTCAGATGTAGGAGTACAATAATAGGCTTCTTTTTCACCAGAGATGTGCAGCTATGCAGTAGAGTTCTAAAATGGAGACCTTTTCAAAGTAAGCGCAGTATGGGACGCTCGCCTGCAAGGTGAACGGGTGGACCTGGTAGAGATGGCAGGATCTCGGTGGGTGCAGACCGCTGCAACGGCCGCTTTGGAAATCGGTGGAGGAGGCCTATGTTCAGCAGATGACGTCTTGTGTCTGCGAATGATGATGTGCTATGCTACGTTGATGTGGATGCGTTTGATATCTACCAGTCTACTAATGTGCCTTCCCTAATGCTCTAGCTGCACATCTTCCTTGTATACCTTGCTTACCTTGCTTAGCTACCTTGCGGCGGCGCATCTTCGTAGCTCATACAGGGTGTCCCAAAAACTAGTGATAAGCAGAGGCCAGGTGGTAGAGCGTCGCTAGAGCTACTCGCATCACTTCAATGTATGTTCCGCGATTTTTAGTAGTTTTCGAGTTATGATTTTGTACGAATTTTCGAAATTTTCTAGGCTGTCTCACTTTTGGCTACTATGGCGCGCAAAATTGAGGAAGATGCTTAATTTTTTTGGAAAAGTTCTTAGAATGTGCAACCACAATTTCGCTATATAGCTTGTGGAAAAGTAGCTTAAAAGTAGCGTGTTGCTCATAGCTAAGGAACTAAAAGATAAATCCTTACTAACCTTAGCTAACTCTCTCAGAAGGTTCCGGTGACCACCAGGTTTATGGCACACCTATGCTTTAGGCAAACTGAAGCTTTGGCTTCATAGCAGAAATAATTCTTAATTAACTTTTATTGTTTTGTTATTTTAATTAATAATTTTCTTTCATTACACATTCTACATGTCAAATTTTGTAATGTACATTAACAACTTTAACTTTGTGATTTAAATAAGGCTTTAACTATGTTTCTCAAACATTAAAGCAGAGATAAGATAAATAATCTTATGAGCGCAATTATGAAGTTTGATTCAAAAAAAAGTAGATGGTTCCCCAAGCGTAACACCACTTTTTAAATAAAAAAAAAGTTATAAAACAGTTACATGGAAGGATATAATAATAACAAAACAAAACATATCATGTAATGGGAGACTTTTTGATAAAAGTAGGTATATAAATAATAATAATCGTTTATTTCAGGCAAAAAAATAAATGATAAGAGTTTGTGTACTTCATATGTTTAGTTTAATAAGGGACACATAAAGGAGTGCAATTCACCTCTCCCGATGCCACTTACTTCCATTGTCATTGTCTGTTTTGACGACCGACTTGGTGTAATGGTTAAGAAGTTGGCTACTACACCAGAGGTCGCGGGTTCGATCCCCGCACAGTACAAACATTTGTGTGCATGAACATGTCTGTTTGTACTGGTCTGGGTGTCTCCTATGTATAATAAGTATGTATTTACAAAAGAAAATGTATTTAAGTATGTTTATCCGTTGTCTAGTATCCCATAACACAAGCTTTAATTAGCTTACTTTGGGGCTAGATGGCGCTGTGTGGAATAATGTCCAGGGATATTTATTTATTATTTATTTAATTATTGTCCATAAGCATGGCAATGGATGCCATTAGCAATTAATAATATTAATCTGTAATATAATTTAACTGTCTGCAAAACACTTTGTATCAAAACCAGGCTTTCGTGACGTAAGTACATACTATTAAGTGTGCAAAAGTGGCTATACAATGTGAGTCTCTATAAAGTGCACATATTAAAAAAAAGAAAATTATAGTCAATTTTATCGACACAAATATGATCAAAAAATTCCAGATTTAAAAATAATAATAATAGACATTAAAAAAAAGCATTTGTAGTTGAGTACTCTATGAAAAAATAATAAAAGGTTGGGGAAAAAGTTTCTTCGCATTTTTTAAGAAAATTGAAAACATTCTTTAATATAGTTTATTTACATTTAACTAAAGTATGTAGGTGCCATTTTATTCGATTACTTTTTGCCATTTTGTAGGTAGGGACATGATCCCATTTGCTATAGGAATTTTGAGGGTTATGATCAAAATACCGCGACAAGTAGTTTTGGCAGTCTTCTCGTGATGTTAACCTGACACTGCCTAAAGAATCCTGAAGGGACCCAAACAGGTGGAAATGTGAAGGTGCAAGGTCAGGACTATACGGCGGATGCATTAACACCTCCCAGCCAAACGCTCTTAATTTTTGCTGAGTGGCTAAAGATGAGTGAGGTCTATCGTGGGCATTATCATGATGAAAAACCACACTCTTTCTGTTAATTAATTCCGGCTGCTTTCTCTGAACTTCTTGCTTTAATCTCATCAGTTGTTCGCAGTAGAGTTCAGAATCGATGGTCCTGCTGCTGGTAACAGCTCATATTTAATAATGCTCTTCCAATCCCACCACACACACAGCATCACCTTGTTGCGAGTTAACCCGGGTTTCGCCACAGTCTGTGAAGCCTGACCGGCCTTTGACCACGACTTTTTTCGAAAGTTCTTGTCGTACGTGATCCACTTTTCATCACCAGTTAGCAGCTTCTTCAAAAATGGTTCGGTTTCATTACGTTGTAATAAAGAATCACGAATCAGTACACGGTTCATTAGGTTTCTTTCAGTGAGCTCGTGAGGTACCTACCCAAATATCGACCTTTTTTGTGTACCCAGTTTTTTTCAAATGCGCCAAAACTGTTTTGTGATCAATTCCCAGTTCTTCAGCTACGTCGTAACTACTGATATGCCGATTTTGCTCCACTTTTTCAAAAATGCATCCATTTTATCCATAATAGGGCGACCAGCCTGGCTAAGATGCGCAACATAATGTAATTTCTCGTTTCTCGTCTCTGAGAGTCGACAAAACAGGTAGACAAGACAAGTTTCCTCGCATGACAAAGGGGTGTAGACATGTTTAACACAGATTTATTATTATTATAATCGATATTATCACAGTACTGACTAGACAATTAACAACAGATACAAATTATCGATCGAACTTATCGATGTAATCGATGCAGCTAAACGATACAAAGAATCGAAATGATCGATTGAACTAGTCGATTCAACTAATCGATTCAATTAATCGATTCGAAATAATAATCGTTGAATACTTAATTAATTGATAAACAACAATGGATTTATTGAAACGAATATTCAATTAATCGATATAAATAATCGAGATAAATAATTTTATCGATACTATTGATATCCCAAAACTATTTATATAAAACTGGTTTTTATGGATTTTTATGGAAATTGTCCGCTTTATTTGAATTTAATATTTTTATGTAAAATTTACACTTACTTAATATTAGGTAAAATAGCGACGGCTCATAAATGCATCGCTTTTTTGCTGCACTTAAAAAAAAATGACAGCATTGCGCACCGCAACGCCTGTTTTCATGCTACTTTAAGGCATAATTCGTTTGTCGTCCACACAAATGACCAACGAGTTCACACACGAGATATCTCTTCTAAACCACGACAAAAATAAGGCGCCACGTTAGGATCTGTAACAAAATATTAAGTCACGACAATTGCTGCCATGTTAGGAACGCTAGACAAAATAGAGATTTAAAATTTAAACTTTTAATGATACCAAAACCAGCCAGATACAAATAGAATAGCCAAAGTGATTTTATTTATTACAAGTTCAAACATAATAAACGCGAAAAGACTTTTTCCCCAACCTAATATCATAACTTTAAAACTAAACACCTTATCGCGATGAAACAAAATTGCTGCTGATTACCAATACCATGCTCATGAAATGAAAAAAATGCGAAAAAATTACTACCACAAATTTAAATGAAAATGTAATGGGGGTAAATATTTTGAAATTTAAAAATTTCTAATTATAATTTTTTTTTTCAAGTAAAGGAGTATGAACAAAAGTGGTCAAAATGTCCACCATTAGCAAGACCTATATTGACCTATAGTTCATTAAATTGAGAGTAATTTTCTGTATGGGAGTAAATATATGTATAATTGTTTATTTTTTTAACATCAGCATTCTTCATCTTCTCTATATGCGACACTATTAATGGTTCATCTTTAACCCCGCGCAAGTTGGAGGTAACACTATTTTTATGCCTTTCACACTTATGGCCGAGAAACCATTTCCAATTATTATTATTCTTCATGTTTATTTAGCATGCGAACTGTGGGTTGCTGTGCACATGTAATGGTAGTTGACGTGTGGTACTTCGGAATGGCGACACCAACCCACAATCAGGCTTCCAGCTGCAAATCTAGACAACATTATCGTACCGACGTAAAAAGAGGGGCGTTACTCGTATAAGTTTAACGTGGCTGTGTATCTGTGTATCTGTCTGTGGTATCGTAGCTCCCAAACGGATGAAGCCGTTTGAAGACCATCAGGTCTTTAATAGTTGATGAAGGGATCTGACCTTTCATATGTCCTAATGATTTGAAATTTGCTACTGTGTTACTTCAATTATAATGAAAGTATATTGGTAAGGTAAGCATGACTTTAAATATGACATACTTATTAGGGTAAGGTTTAGATTTCGAAGGGGGGTATTTAAATGGGATCAATTAGGCTCAATTACCACTGCGTCAGAGTCGAAGCGACGCGACACGTCAATTTTTAACCCCCGACGCAAAAAGAGGGGTGTTATAAGTTTAACGTGTCTGTGTATCTGTGTATCTTCTTTTTTTAAAACTTAATCTAGTAAATTAAAACTAATATGACACCTAGTACCTAACTAAGTTACTAACTCAACTATTTAATCACTTTAAATACCTTCCTAATATTTTACATACTTTAAAAAGGACAAAATAAAAGTAAAATTAAATTTTTTAAAAACCCTCGACACAAAAAATAAATTCCAAAAACTAACAAATAATATTTTTTATTTTTTTTATTTTTCTTTATTAAGGAAAACAAACAGCTATTTTTAATACATTTGCTAGCTATACAGTTTAACTAAAATAGTACATTAGAATTTAATGTTCTCACTGTTAAGCAATACATAAAGTAGTGATCTAGAAAACACTGCGATCAAAAAGAAAAAGGCTATCAAAACAACACATGAAGATATTAACTAAGTAGGTACGTATATGTTAGTTTGCATGCTATCACTAGTGAGGCAAGATTTACCAGATAAGATCCGCTGGCCTTCTCAATAGGCCACGGAATCGTTCTATTCTTTCATGAAATATGTCGATGTTACTGTAAGTGCAGTTGTACTTGTTGCAGACTCTTATTAAGAAACTATTTTTCCTATAATTTGGACTTGTAAGACGGTGTACTGAAAGCGTTACGGTGCCGTGCGCTAGGCCTAGGACACTTATAAAAAACTTTACTCAACAAATATGGAGAGTCGACTACGTTGTTAATGATTTTGTAAAGTAGAACTTGATCCCTAATATTTTAAATTCACATGTATAAGGTAAGTTCAAATATTTTTATTTTCCAAGCGTCGCGTCGCGTCGGGGGACCGCTAAGTCAGAAAAACTGGTGTAGTCGCAGATTGCAAGAAAAGAATTTACTCCGAAAAATTCGCAAAATCGACACAACCTTCAACGTAGTCTGCCCTCACGTGTCTGCCCGTTCGGGTCGCCGCACTTGGTAGCGCCCACCCCCGCGCCGCATACCGCACACCGAGCTCGCAGCACGCGGCATTACGAAGAAGACTATGCATGAAACTTAAGATCGCTTGTAGGTACACTACATGTAATTCGTAATAATTAATTAGCTGTTGTTGGAAAAATACTTCATAAACTTGAGCGGTCCCCAGACGTGACGCGACGCTTGGAAAATAAAAATATTGGAACTTACCTTATACATGTGAATATAAAATATTATTTGTTAGTTTTTGGAATTTATTTTTTGTGTCGGGGGTTTTTAAATTTTTAAATTTTTAACTAAATTTGTTTTATGTTACACTGTATGACATAAATAAAACTATTCTGAAGTGTTCTTGTGTTTCCTTTTTTTTCTTTTTATCTATTTTCCTTTCATCGAGAACCTAACACGGCACATCAAGCGGCATGACATAACATAGATTGTAGATTGGTTCAAAATGTGCGATGGATGGAATGATATCAAAAATATTTTTCGCATAAAAAGGTAAAAACATAACTTTTCATTCAGTCATAACTTTTACTGACAGCACATTTTCGGTTATAATAATGACTCAGTATATAGTAAACTATTTTATTACATAGGTCTCGTTAGTGGTGGACATTTGGGCCAAACTCCATACATTTTTGGTCATTCTCCTTTAAGTTGTATCACCTTTTATATGGTATACCTACCATGTTCGTAACCCAATTACAGCATTTTAATTCAGCGCTCAAAGAAGACTCTTGCGCGTGTTTTCGCACAGTTGATAAGCAGGTAAACACATATTTTTGTGAGTTATTAAAAACGTGTGCGGTTTATGATGTTCATGGTGCATAGGGAAGGCAGGTGAAGCTGAAGAACAAAAGAAATTGTAAATCTAAAACATTGAAAAAAAAAACATGCTAATCAATAGTGCGCGCAAGCGTCTTCTTTAAGCGCTGATTTAAATTGATTTAATTGGGTTACGAGCATGGTATTTATACCTTAAGAAAGATAATAAAACTTTAATTTACTTAAAATAAAAAAATAACAGGGTAAAGGGGGCAAATATTCAGAAACTTTATGACTATTGTGAAAAAATACGTTAAATAATAATGATTTTCTGCATAAACCACTTATTTACAAATTTATGATATATATTTTTTTGTATTTCTTAATTTTACGAACATGCCTGTTATTAATTATTATCAGAAACTTCGTTTCATCGAAATAAGGCATTTAGTTCACATAATTTTTCCGTCTATAAAATTTACTATAGTTTCCTACTTTTTAAAATGTGCACTTTATAGAGAATCACACTGTATATGCCTCTTCATCTTTTCGTTTCACACTAGAAACAAATGAGCAAAGTAATGTTGATCATCCATCCAGAGTAGATTTAATTATAAACACTTGTTGTTGCTGATAAACATTGCCAAGTTACTGGTGATCAGCCGATCTAGCAGCCGCTAGATGTGGTTAAATCTAATCACATGACCCGATTTGGCTCGGATAAAAGGTGTTTTGATTATAAGCTGATAATTCGGCAAGTTTAACAAGATAACGAAGTAGTAAACCGACTGTATATCAGGCCAACTTCTGTGAATTTAATTTGACTGTTTGTTTTTCATTTTTTAATACCTAATTTATTCTGTTTCTTAAGTTCGTTTCTGTCTACCAATTTTGTATGGTTCTTAGTGTTTGGCAATAAATATCTTTTAATTTTTACTTTTATTGATGTCCGTCAGTGAAAACCTTTCTTATAACGTCTTAAACTACTTCAAGGTCCGCTCTAAGCCTTCTCAATTTCTAGTAATTATTTCAGTACTAGCTGTGCCTGCGACTGCGCCCGCGTGAACGTCATTTTTATAACATTTGTGTTACCCCAACAGCTCAGGCAACGCAAGCCAAGATAGCTCTCAGAGGGCATTAGTTTTTCTGTCTCATCATAATATATAACGATAATATTTGGCGATGATGTCATAATATACATCGATAAGTAGGATATAATATGATATATGTGCCAGACAACACACCACTTGTCATAGTCTCGAAGTAGGGATAAATATCCCTGTGTTACGAGGTGCCAGACAAGGAATTAAGCCAGGGACGTCTCCCAGCAAACCAAGACTCAAGCCAATTAATAAACCGTTGTATAGTATGCCCAAATAACATCCTTTAACTATGTTTAAATTGTAGCTTAAGTGTTATTCTGCTGTATAAGCTGTATTACTGTACAGATTCATCTAAATCCGTTAAATAGCTTTTGCGTGAAGGAGTAACAAACACACACATACTCACAAACTTTTGCATTAATAATATCTATACCTATTAGAACAGCGTAGAATCTTCATAACGATCAAAAGGCAAGTAACTGCTGACACATAGCACATCAGTGTAGGTGCGCGTCAATATTACCACAATGCAAATATTGGAGCTGCCAGTAGTGCCTTAATTGACACAGTCAGCCCACATTCCCTTTATTGATTTCCGACGCAGTTTTGTAACGAAAAATGTTGGTGGTAAATTAAACCTCAACAGTATTTATTTGAAAACTGTCAGCGGCTTCGCCCGCGTAGTTTATTTCTCCCGTTAAAGTATAGCCTAAAAATTGCCTGTATTACTCGCTGATAATGTACCTTGGAAAAAGAATGTTTGAAATCGGTGTTTGTACCCAATAACGCTCATATAAAAACCACGGTGAATTTCCATTAGTCAATGTCTATTTTCGTGATAAAATACGTCCATAACACTTTAAATTAAGAAGGAATCGTCCATAGACGTATAGCGTTTTTAGGTCATTTAAGCTGGTTTGGTAGTTTTTCTGGATTATGACCATTGACTTTCTTCTCTATCAATTTTAGAGAACTGCCAACTTTTAATTATCTTTTTTGGCTCAAGTATATACGTGCATGCTATATGCCTGTGGGAATGTCTGCTGATCCATGCACTATTTAAATAAATAAATAAATATCTGGGACAATTCACACCCAGATCATCTGACCCCAAACTAAGCAGAGCTTGTGTATATGGGCGTCAGAGACTGATAAACATACTTAAATATTTCTAAATACATACTTGAATAGATAATAACACCCAGACACACAACAAATACAAATGTTCGTCACACAAATATTTGTCATGGGTGGGGATCGAACCCACGACCTCCGGCGCTAAAGGCAGGATCGCTGCCATTGCGCCAACAGGCCAGTCAATTTGAGTTTGCTATGCAGTGCAGTCTCTATGCATTTAAAACAGCCATGTCCATCGTTCATCAGCATATTATAACTCTGGAAGACGTGCGGCATGTCCACCTAAAGAGGTTTGGTTACAGAGCTACAGGGACTTACGTGAAAACAGAAAGAACCCAACAGTGTTTTTTGATTACATCTAAGGATATGCGCAAAAAGCCAAATAAAATTTTATTGGTAATATAGAAAACCATTTTGATACTTTAGAATCATTGGGAAAAGTCAAAAGATGGTGTTCCACGAATATACAAAAGTAAACGTAGACATGCCGCACGTGTTCCAGAGTATATTATTAAAATAAGGGGATGGGCGGGGTAGATTGGGGGTTTTTTTCTCATAATGTAATTGTAAACAAAAACAGCTTGGTCTAGTATTTGAGCGGGGTTGTACTTAATAACGGGAGCCAAATTGGTTGGACCGTTCACTCTTTTGTTAAAAAAATATTTAAGTATCACCATAACCTTTGACATTACCAAACCGTCAGACGGTAATCGACATACGAGAGGTCCACAAAATACATTAAAAAGGGCCCTAAAAAACCTTTTAGTTCGTTTACTTAAACATGTACAATTCATTTGGGTAGGAAAGTCCATATTTAAAAGTGTTATATTCATAAACGCAAAATGTATTAGGGTCGTGCAAAATTGTTGCAGAACGCAAAGAAAAAGAAAGCAAAAGACGTCATTTTTGAAGACGGCAGTTTGTATGGAGCGTTTTGCGCAAGTTCAAAAATATGTTTTTTTTCTTCTTAGCTGCAATAAATAAAATAAAAAATAAAAATAAAATCACTTTGTTTCAGACAGTGTCCATATTAAAAAAAAACAGTTTACAAAAAATAATAATTATAATAAAATTAAATTTAGTTTTTTTTTTGATTATTACTCACCAGCGCTACATCTCATTTATGCACAAAATATCTCGCCACACTGCGCCATCTGAAGCGTCCCGAGTTCATAAATTCTTAATGTCTCAGTAAATCACCGACTGGTCCGCTAATCGGTTTATTATGTCGCCCATTTAAACTCACTTGATCAATAATTCAGTACAAAATACCATTATTTTATTCCCTTCTTGATTTACGTCTACTTGGTAGTTTAAAGTTTGAAATTTTGGATTATAACCACTAGTGACAGTTGTGATCAAATCTGACAGAAAAGGAACTTACGTCATCGACATAGCTCGCACCACATTTGCCAAGAATCGGTTTCAATTCAAGATTCAGTACGTATACCACGAGTTGCCACTTTAAATTCACATTATCTTTCGCGTAAAACAATGAGTTGGGATTTGAAATTGTCATATCATGTCATTTGTCATCCCAATACAATTTTTTTACGCGAACGATAATGTTAATTTAAAGTGGCAACTCGTGGTAGACGTACTGAAGATGGGAAACTAGAAAAAAAATAATTTCAGACGTTGATGCTCTCGATCGGGAATCGTATACACTTCTTTCACAATCCGGGCTACCTACTCCGATCACTGAGCCACCGAATTTTAGGAAGACGCGGGTTCGATTCCCGCCAAGATTATCAAGTAATTAGGATTTCGGTAGCTCAGTGGTGAGAGCAGCCGCCCGGATTGTGGAAGACGCGAGTTCGATTCCCGCTCGACATCATCAAGGTCTGAAAATCGTTTTTTTCTATTTTTCTATCTTAAGACCTGAAAAAAAGCATTGTACAGTGCTAAAAATCAAAGTATTTATTAGCCAAAGCTCATCCTAGAGCTTTTGTTTGGTCACTTAATTTCGTCTTGCTGACATAAAAAGTTCCTCATAGACTAAACATGGCCAGTAACCGCTTACCATCTGGTGGGCACACTCAGAGGCCAAACGTTACTCAGTTTCCGTCAATAGTGTTGTTTTGACTACTATAGAATCGTCCTCGAACACACAATCTAAAATTAGCGTTTTTAAAATTGATGCTCTCCTGCCTCATGCCAGTAGGAAAGAAAGGGATAGTTATACTTGTAAAAGCGTGCATTCTTGGAGGAATATGGAAATAAAAACGAGCGCAGGCATTCTGCACACGCTGAATCAGTTTGACCGATCTGGTCAGTAGGCATGGTCCGTATACTGTGTCACAATAGTTCAGCTTAGAGAGAACCAACGTTTCACATAAAGTGATCCTGATTTGCTCACTGAGGAATGGTCTAATTCTGTACAGCAGTTTCAATCTGTAGAATAAGTTTCTGACACAGTCAGCAATGTGCGCTTCAAAATTAAGTCAGCCTCACAAAATGATATTTCTTTATTTTAGGTGACATAACACACACTCACTACTAGATACCAAAATACCTTTTATCTTTTTAACACGATGTACTTACATTTTGTCCTTGTAAAGTTACTAAGCCTTAGAACAGTAGCAAAATTTATTATTCGTATTTTTTTTTAAGCATGTGAACATTTTAAATTTATTAAATCCTGCATTCCTTGGCGCATCGTATCACTGGATCGCTTCAACGTGGCTCGGAATGGATGTGTTAATGTCCTTTGTAATGAAAGCTGGAAATGTTTTCGAGAGGTTTTATTATCTTGCCAGATGGTTTTATTTGTGCTACGAGTATTTGTGTTTTGTAATCATTGAGGTAGTATTTTGCAATTACACACTGGGTTTGATGAATGAAAAATTAAATTGGAATATCTGAATGGTTTTTTTTATTATCCAGCCTTAATGAATCAACTGTCCTGAATATAGGCTTACCGCATAGATGCCAGAGTAGCCTCTTGTACCTACAAGGCTTGTATCCGCCGAAATCCCGCGTCCAAGGACAATTTATTACATACAAAATGTAGGCGGACGATAGAAATGTTTTGTTCCAAATTAAATACAGCTGAACACTTATTTCCAAGAAATAAGAGCTCTGTATCGTAAGAAAAAAGTTTTGGTCTCTGAAAATACACTAATATATACCGTATTGTATCCCACAATCAGCTTTTTGTTGAAACAGCAAAGTCGAGCTATAAAGTTAGGAAATTTAATTTGGTGATCATCCTCCTTTATAAAATAATTCGACTTGCTTTACCTTAGTTTTAACTCCACAAAACTTAATGTTCTCGTATCAAAACTTAACCAAAGGTATACTTGACTAAGTATCTGACTAACGTTACGGTTTTGTACGAACCGACGTGGTCTAATATTATTTAATTTATTTATGATATTGTAGTATATGTCCGTAAAAACTTGCATCTCTTCAAGAAAAACAGTGATGTTCATAAACTCAATACTAGAAATAAAAATAAGCTCGTAACTCCCAGTCTAAGACTGCTTATGGTAGGAAAATCATTTGTTGGTCAACGTGTTAAATATTTTAATAAGATTCCGCAAACTCTTGTTGAACTGCCTCTTCACCAGTTTAAGTCACAAATTAAAGCTAAGTTAATGAAGCGAGGTTATTATAGTGTTGAGGATTTCTTAAATGATAAAAATTTGTGGTCATCTTAGGTAGAATCTGCTCCTCTGCACACTTTTTTGTAATGACTTTACTCTGTCAATTAAATTTTTGTGTTAAACAACAAGATTGAAAAGAGTAACCATCGAGTTTCTTGCCGGAGTGTTCTCGATCGGAAACAACCTCCGAACCGGTGGTAGAGTCACATTATGTTTAATTATGATATTTACTATCATAGTATTATTTAAATTAAATTAGATCAAAATATTATATTTGCTATTGACTCGAGAAGAAGAAGATTATTTTATGTAAGTTTATTTTAGTATATTTTTGCTTTAATTTTTTTTTGTACCTATATGACTTGTCATAAGTACTTTTTTTAAGTCTATATGAATAAAGATATTTTTTACTTTACTTTACTTTACTATCACACCTCTTCTTTCAAAGCTGCGCATGAAAGACATAGTAAGTTAGCTTAAGTAACATTCAAGAATTAAGTAAGTCTACCACGAGTTGCCACTTTAAATTTACATTATCGTTCGCGTAAAAAAATGGATTGGGATTTAACATTGTCATGTCATTTCATGTGTCATTCCAATATTTTTTTTACGCGAACGATAACGTAAATTTAAAGTGCACCTCGTGGCAGACGTACTGGCCCTAATTTTGTATCATCCAGCGATGACGTGTATCTGTGAAGGTGCTATAAAACTTTTTAAGATGCCGTAGTATCAAGGCAGTCTTACAGTTTTGCCATGTATATCGGTCTGTTCTCACATAAACTCACTTTCGCGATATTCTTAAAATAAACTGACAATATCCGCAGAATTTAAAAAAATAAACCTTCAGTTTAAAAGCCTAGCTAGTAAAACCGGATTGCCAATTACGTAACGAAGTTCCACTCCGGTGTTGAAAGCTATTCAACAAATATTTCCAGTTCCAAGAACTTTGTATAACTGACAAGTGCCATTTCTTTATGAAAAGTTTACTTTAAAAATACAGCAAGTTTTGTATTTTTTAAACCAAGTCTATGTAAAGTAGGTTCTTTTTGTTCGCTGCTGGACAGTGACGGATGGGTGGGTGATAAATCTGTCAACAGAAACTTCACAATCATGAATAAATATTAACTTAGCGTTACCCTGTGAATAATTATATCAAGATCCAACTTACGATTCACTTTTGTTTTTCTTTGACTGCTAATGTAAGGATCGGGTGTTTCTCCAAATCTCCGAATTCAAAATAAAGTTTGACTTTGATTAAGTTATTATACTCATTTAAAGGTAGCTATTTACATAACTTCAAGATCGTGAATCATGAAAATTGTTTTTCAAATGATGTGAATTATTTCGTTAACATCTCTCAAACCCTTTTAAAATTCTTTTTTAGTTACAGATTATGGCACATTTAAGGATAAAATCTTGTTATAAAAACTAGGTACTTAGTTGACTGGACTTTGAGACCATACTCTACGGCTCCAATATTGGTACAACGTTGGTAAAAGTATGCAACACCTAGTCCGGACATAAGTTCTGTTACAAATGGAAATGCTTTTTTTATCAAGTAATGTAATGTAATATTACTAAAACTTATATGTACATTTATAATAGTCTCAACAAAAATATAACAATATTATATTCGAAATGGCCACCTTCGGCTTTTATACAGGCCTTTAATCTGTCTGGCCACGAATATATGGATTTAAGCACTGTTTCCATAGGAAATTTCGCCATTTCGCCGTGTCGTTTAGATCAACTACTTCTAAAACTGACCATAATTTGTAGTCTTCAGCTCTTATAAAGTCCGGAACGTTGGTTTCAAGCCAGGCTTGAGTAGTTCGTGCCTTGTGACCAGGTGCAGAGTACTGCTGGAGAGTTCACGGTACATTTTTAATAAGATTATTGCTGAAAGGTTTCACAACACGATCCAAGACTTGTCTCTTTATACACTTTGGCTGAAGTTTTTACTCCTTTTTCACAAAAATTTGGCTTTGTGACTCCTTGGTAAGACACGCCCCACCAAACCATCTTTCGTTGACAACTATATAACGGCTGCCTCTTGTTCCGCTACTGCTATCCCAAGGTCGGTGGCTTCATAAAGATCTTGAAGTGTGCAGCTGTTGGGGCACTGGGGGCAAGATAGCAAGTGCTGCATGGTCTGTTCTGAGGTGCCACACTCGCATTGAACAACGTCCTGCGCAACGTATCCGTAACCTACTGAGGTTACTCCTGCAGCGGCCCACTTGAGTTCGGAGCCGGTTGAGTGACTTCCATGTGGGCCACGGCAGGTCGCTGCCAAGGGGTAAGCACTCAATAGTAGCATAGATACTCAGATGGTGGAGCATGTTATTCTTTCCACATTTTTGTTCGCGCTTCGCTAGTAGAACAAGTTTTAGCCAAAGTACCTCGAAGGAAACTGTTATGGCTTTTAAGGCGGGATGGAAAAAGGTTGATGACAACGTGTACCTACCATACCGACCACTTGAGCAGAATCTTTAGAACTGTGAGCGTACACTTTAGCATTTTGCTTATTGTTAACGACGATATTTCTGTGCTCTTCACCTGCGTATTGCGACAGAAGGCGTTTTGATTGATCCCCTCTTTGTAAAGATTTATTTAGGGCATGCCCTGTTTATGAACGAAAAGCACAGAGCTTCAGGTCTAGTTTTTTATTACGTGACAGGGTCCTAGCGGGAATCTTCATTTCTCGCGATAAGATTTTATGCTTCCTAATGGGGTTTCGACGAATTCTGACTTTAACAGCCTTTGCAGTTCTAACAGCAAGTCGCCGCCCCGATCTTTTATGGTCTTCGACAGAGGAAGTGTGTGTATAAGAATTTATTGAGACTAAAAATAATTGACATATCACCAACACACACACACACACAAACACACACACACACACTCACACGCATGCACCTGACATTACCTAGCCACTTATTTTTATTTTATTTCTTATCTGCTACGACATTATTGTGATTAAAAATTAATGGATTAATATTAAATAATTAACTGTAAACCGATTAGGATTAAGACATTTGTACGCCAAATGGCAGATCACAGAGCACTAAGTATCATTTAAGCTTTTGACATCTGTATCTTACCTGTGAATCACGAATAAACAACTTTGACGTTGACTATCTGTTGTTATTACGATATACGAACATACGGCTAATACCAAGCTTTTGAAGTTTCTAGAATATGACCGATGGCTCCATACCTACTTTGTGCAAGGCGATCACTGCAATTCTATTTTCTTTAACACCCTATTCCATATTGTAATTTAATAAAAAACTCAAAAAAAATATGTGACATTTCACATATTTTTTTTGCCATTGCGCGAAATCGAAAGAAGTTTTAAAAAAAATGACCGCGTTCCAAATTCAAAATAATGAAAAAATTAAAGATTTTATGAAACAGTATTTATGGCCAGACTACATATTATACTCCATTCATTAAAGCATTAGACAGAAGTAAAAAGGTTCTTTTTAAGGTACACTTTGTGGTCAAAGTACAATAAACATCATTACTTTTAACATTTATGCCGAATTTATTAAAATCTACTTATATAGCAGCTGTCACACTTGATTGTTCTCATCTAAAGTAAAGGAACTTCAGAATTTATGAGGCTTTTGCTTAAATAAATTATTTTGTCTTGCAGCAAACTATACTGTCGATGTAAAAACCTAAAACAGGCAGGGGTTTTCAATTTTACTGTCACCATAACTCTACCAAATCTAAAATGTTACATAATCCCTTCATACGTTGTAGCGGAAAGGGTTTTCAATTTTGCCAGGTTATACTCAGGTATGTTATCGTCATGGCAACATCAAATGCAAATTGCCATTAATTTTAGCCCCCCTGCTTCTTATTTCTAATGTTATAATGAATGAAGTATAGTTAGTTTCTTGTCGTAGGATTCTCGGTAGAATCAACAATGCCCGAACCGGTGGTAGAGTCGCATTAAATTGATTATAACATCACTTCTCAACATAGTATCTACTCACGGGAATGAGAAGATTTATTTCATCATTGTACTGTTTTTTGTAAAGTTACTTATTATACGTGCTTTTTGAATCTGAAACAACGTATTGTATTGATTAAATGTGGGTGTTTGGTGTCGGACACTCTGTGACGACTGTCGGATGACAAACAGAGAATTTATTAACAATATACAGGTACTGAAAACCAGAAAAAATACTGTTTTCAGTTTAAATACCTGCAAAAACTCTTACATAAAGCTTGACTGCATTTGACAAACGAAAATGCACGCTGTTCAAACCATGGGCAGCCTGTCGATTTAAATGCGGGTCAAAAATACCAGAGCCTTGTATTATAATGGTAACCGGATATTTACTAGGGAAAAAGTTCCTAGAGTATTGATTTCTTTTTTAAAATGGACACATGAATGTTCAGATCCGATCCAAAATGATGTTAGAAATTAGGTAATCCTTAAAACTGAAGTCACAAAAACATATCTTAGTGAGTATGTAAGTAGGAGTGGTAGCAGGGGCTGCAGTGCGAATAGAGACCATATTTACGATGTAAGTAGGACGGAAAAAATCGGAGCAAGGAGCGGGACCTTGAAACCTATGGCAGATGCCTATGCTCAGGAGTAGACGACGTACAAAAAGTTAAGTCTTTAAATTATTCCACCTCTGGGCAAAGGCTCCCATCATTGAAGTCAAGTCATCGCTGCAATTAATGAGTAAGATCAAAACCCCGGATTGTGTCTCGAAACATCCGAAAACACACTTTACTCGATCTAGGATTCAAATCCAGTACCTCCAGACTTCGGGCCAGCGCTCCTAAAACTAAATTATGATTTGATTTTTATTAATCAATTTAATTTCATAAACCAGTAGAAAGGGACTCGCATCTATCTCGACATCGGTGCCCCTGCAGCAATTTAGGTCTTCGCGATTATGTACAATTGATACTACCGGTATTGTAGTGTTGTACACTAATTTGCTGGTCGGCCTTCTAACAGCTAGCCCGTTAACACGCAAATTATTTTAATATTGATTGCTGGTCAGAAACTTCTATTAATTCTGTTTCGTTTATTTATGATTCATGTTTATTTCAGGATATCTCAATTTCACATACCAAAACAAACAAACCTTGTAATTGAGTGTGTTTTTCAATAAATATCTTACCTTTCTGTTAGACTTCTTTAGGGAAAGGGTTTTATAGCTCGGGTCATATAACTCCTATAAGGCATCCTATGACAGTCTTATGCTGAGTACAGACTAGTGTAGTGTAACGTAACGTTAAGGAAAGAATTAGCTCTTACTCGCACAATGGGTTTTTCAATGTAACAGAATTCCCATTGTCGGGACGGACACCGTGCGCGCAGACTATGCATTTCATGCACACGCTTTAAAATCGGAGGTAATTGTTCGGGGCGTACGCGCGGATTGTCTACCTACATACATACCTGTGTAAATGTACGATAAATGTAATGTGTTGTAATGTTTTAATGTGTTTGAATTTTTTAATTTGTTCTAATTTGTTAAATGACATTTCTAGGTTTAAGTTTATTGACACTTTGTATTTTTTATTACTACTATTTTTGTTTTGTTTGATTTCAATGTTATTTGGCATGTGAATTATGAAATAAGAATGCATGTACCATAATTAGCGTGCTGGCATTTTGGGCAACTGTAAGTCAGCATGTTACACTGATAATAAATAAATAAATAAACAAATACCATCGCGACTATATATCCCAAGCGGGGTAGTCATAAGCAAGTGACTGCTGCCGTTATGGTGAACGGAACACTAAGAAGCCCACTCTTCACCAATGGTATTAGAACCCAGCGTGGTAGGTGGTGAGCCTACCGACGTTATCAGGGTTGATTTGGTTTTTTATCGAGGTTTTCCAGCACCGGAGAGTGACCCGGAAAAACAAAGATTTTGGTTCTGGCCAGTTTTGAACTCTGGATCACACGATCCACGATCCGAGATGGGCTGCGTAACCCCTAGGCCACGACACTCTCGGATTGTCTGCCTACACTGATAAAATGGTACTTTCACCGTTAATTACATGTTACATTGCGACGGTCTGTACCCAGCATTACAGCTACAGGTTAAGCCCGTCCTTACATCCTCGGCAGCCTGTAAACGATATTCTTATCTCGTCTCCTCAGCTGTGTTTATGACACGTTTTGAGGTCGGCGAAGTCCATAAAGTTAAAGTTAGTTTGATATTTTTACAAAGTGTTCATTTTGTGTAATAATTTACTGTAAAATGCCGAACCTTGTCGATTTATTTGCCTTTTTTACCTCACAATCTCTATTTCATTCACGTAACATGTATTTTTGACATAAGAAAGTTCTAGGTTACTATAAATGCGATTGTAATACGATTAAAATACCAGTGGTTATTAATCTGTTAAATACTGCATGCATGTTCATTGAATAATTCATTAAAAAATAAAACAAACGAGTATCTACCATTCTACACTGTATCTATACTCCATCCATTAAAACATTAGACAGTAGTAAAAAAGGTTCTTCTTATTGTAAACTTTGTGGTAAAAGTTCAATAAACATTATTACTTTTAATATTTATGCAGAATTTATTAAAATCTACTTATATAGTAGCTGTCACACATAATTGTTCTCATATAAAGTAAAGTAACTTCAGAATTTATGAGGCTCAAATTAATTTATTTTGTCTTGCATCAAACTATATTATAGATGTAAAAACCCAAAAGAAGCAGGGGTTTTTATCCGAACACATTTTTAATGTCACTATAACTCTACCAAATTTAAAATGTTACATACGTTGTGTGTGGCGGAAGGGGTTTTCAATTTTGCCAGGTTCTACTCAGGTATGTCATCGTCATGGCAACGTCAAATGCAATATTGTATATTTCTAATGTTATAATGAATGGAGTATAAATGCACGAAATAATATACATAAAGTATTGCACGTCCAAATAAATTGACAAAATTACAAGAAAAATATCACAGCTGGAAAATGTTTCACTGTTTTGGTAGTGGTTGGCGCCGCAATCGCGACCAGAGACCGAGACTGGAGACAAAGACTACGGGCTCTTCGGGATACTCCATACATCGCCTTGTATTAGATAACTTTAATAGCTTTCCTTTCATGCTGTCTAACTCACGATTAGTAACTTTGTTATGCGTTTTAAGTAGATGAGTTTACGTTTTGTATGATACAATACAACTTTATTTTCTCATTTGAGATGGTTACAAAAGTTAACATAGAAGTAAAGGAAAAAAAAACACAATACATAACATAAATTATCAAATGATACAGAGCACTATTTTATGTTAGGTTGATAGCTGAACTAGTAAGGATCCTGTAACTCAGGTTATCAACCACCCCAACAAGGGTATTTTAATATTGTAATCGTGTTTACTGACACTAATTATTATTTAAAAACAAAAAAAAATAACAAACTAAAAACAAAGTTCGAGCAAAACATGAGCAAAACACCACACAAATATAATTAAAGGAAATTTTATTTTGTATGGGGAAGATGTGTTGGTATATTATGCATTTGTGGTACTTGTCAACAAAGATAGTTACTTATCAGACTCTATTGTTTGACGATACGATTGGCGTAGTGCGCTGAAGCACGGTTTCTCGCCTCGTTTTCTGTAGTGGTGTAGGTTCGATTCCCGGTCGGGTCAATTCAGGAAATCTTTTCTGAATTGACTTGGGTCTGGGTGTGCTGGGAGACGCCCCTGGCTTATTTCCTTGTGTGGTACCTCGTAACACAGGGAATATCATCCCTACTTCGAGACCATTACAAGAGGTGTGTTGTCTGGCGCATATTTATTTATTTATTTATTATTATTATATAGAAACATGAATGACAAGTACCTGTCGCGGTTTCCTGTTTTGGTCTAAGGTTGCGATCGCGCGCGAAACTACATGTACCGTCTGAAAATAATTAAAAACAATCCGAACGAATCTACCATCATGGCACAACTTTGCACACCGGCTGATCGATACGCACCCATTCTGATGGCGAACTGAACATCGCATGACAAGACTACGCCGTTCAAGGTCACCTCGCTAGAAAGCAGTGCTTTTATACCGCACGACACAAAGACATTTATAACCTTTGTTTGGTGTAGATTAGGCAAATATGGGCAAAATTATAAATTATACTGCGCTAGGGGATCAATACCTTGACTGTCGAGAAACCAGACACCTAGGTAGAATATAAAATGTATATTATTTTGCAAGTCAACAACAACCGACATGGCATGGCATGGCAATCAATGTAGTTATCAATTAAATTTATAGGTTACAACCTATAGTATTCATAAATACAAGTAAAAATATTTTGTAAGTGACCCTGAGGTAAATAATTTGGTATTTATTTTTCCACAATTTGACTGTACTTTGACAAGCTGCGTTATTTCCGCGTGGAGTCCCATTTTAATACACAATTTAAAGCATAATTAACGAACCCTATGCCAAAATACAATATCCATATATTTTGCAGGCGTCGCAAAAGACAGTATCCAATCTTGACGTTGTTAAGTCGCAGGGGTAGTGGAAACAAGAAGTTTTAAATAAAAAGGAAAATTATATTTTTGCAGCGACGATTATGCGCTGTAGTTGGAAAAACTGCGTATGTCTTGCGTCTTTGTCTTTGAAGCAACGAAGATTCCGAGAAAATAGTCGCATGTAAACATACCCCCGTTCATATAACTTCCGTGCATCGTCAAACGGAACGAAATGAGCCCTTTGGAGCGGTGACAACAAAACAACGAGCCGGGGCACGAACGAGGACTCAGCAAACATTTGCGGACTGTCCTCGACGTGGAAATAGATTCTCAACGTGAATACACCACCAACAAGGTCTTGACAATTCTTTGTGGACATTTTAGATACTAGGTACTATGCTACTACTCCATCTGCGTTAACGTCAGTGTTATCGACTGGGCAATTATGTCGTATGTCGGTGAACGCGCATTATTGCGTTACAAAATTAAAAACGACCTAAAAGAGTAGCTATTTCTTGTAGCAACCTAACAATGTGCATGTGGATTGAGTGATCCTTCCTCCGTTCTTCATTCATTTCATCACTTACGAGCTGCCCTAAGAGACTTCGTTCTGTCAAATGTTTGACAGTTAGTGTTCAGTATGTCTAACTTGATGGAAACTTATGGCAGACGTACAGTAGATATCATATCTCGCCCGCTATTCTACAACCTAATTTAATTAAACTATTTTTTTAAAAAAAATTTTTTGTTCAATTATAGTAAAATATAGCCTTATCACTACTGCCCCCCGATTCATAACAAAGTTATCGACCGATTCGGTTATTTTCTTTTATTTTTAATATTTATTTTAAGTAGGCTAGATTTTATGTAATTTGGTTTATGAAAACTTAGGGCCTTTAAATAAAACAAATAAATATCTGGAACAATTCACACCAATATCATCTGACCTCAAAATAAGCAGAGTTTGTAATAATTATGGGCGTCAGAGACTGATAAACATACTTAAATAGATATTAACACCCAGACACACAACAAGTACAAATGTTCGTCACACAAATATTTGTCATGGGTGGGGATTGAACCCACGACCTCCGGCGCTAAAGGCAGGATCGCTGCCATTGCGCCAACAGGCCAGTCAAATAATTAAAAAAAAGGCCTTTGGCTTTAATCTATCAAAATATTGATTGCTACCGCTTAACGGATCATTTACTATAATTAAAACTAATTTACCGAATCGGTCGATGACTTCGTTCTGAATCTGGGGGCAGAATAATTTAGCATTCTGTTAGTGAAATAATTTTTACGATCTGATCAGTAGGTTCGAGCCTATTTAATACAAACAAACAACAAAATCATTATTTATTAGTTCGTACACACAAGAGACTTTCCTGTTTATAATATCAGTATAGACAAACAATGAACCCTTCTGAAAAAAACTTCCGAACCGGTGGTAGATTCGCATTATGTTTATTTAGTATATGTACTATTATTGTATTATTTTATTTACGTCTATTATCGTTTATATATATTTTTTGTGAATTTTGACATTTCATAAGTGCTTCTTTGTAAAAGCTTAAGTGAATAAATGATTTTTTACTTTACTTTACTTTAATGCCTTATCCTATTTAACAAGCTTATTGTTTGGAACATACATAAATGCACGATCTCATTCTCAATGCGTAACGGCGCAAGTTGAGCGGTAGCATAAAGGAACACAATGACGAACCTCATTGAATATTATGAGATTGCCAAAGTCAAAGCCATAAGATATACGGTATTTACAGACATTTTAGATTATTTTATGTTTTACGGCACTCCACTCAATATGCTGGCTGTAGCCTGTAGAGTACAAATTTGTCAGCAGTGTTTTTGTACAACATGAGTAAGCTCTCGTACTTCATTTGTGTCTGGGTAGTTTGTCTAAGTAGGTATGTCTAATATTCGACTGGCCTGTTGGCGCAATGGCAGCGATCCTGCCTTTAGCGCCGGAGGTTGTGGGTTCGATCCCCACACATGACAAATATTTGTGTGACGAACATTTGTATTGGTTGTGTGTCTGGGTGTTATTATCTATTTAAGTATGTATTTAGAAATATTTAAGTATGTTTATCAGTCTCTGACGCCCATATTACAAGCTCTGCTTAGTTTGGGGTCAGATGATCTTGGTGTGAATTGTCCCAGATATTTATTATTATTTATTATTTGAGTTTGTTAATCAGTCTACGAAAACGTTATAAACGTACCTACTGCTTAGTTTGAGTTAAGTGTCTAGTCCCTGATGTGCTGGAGTCCTTTGATTTGAAGCATTACTACCTGAAGTATGTTGCTACATTGGACGCCAAATAAGAACAGTTTAAGAAAAATTGAGAACCTAAAAGTTTGAGCATCAGGGCCTTCCTGAGAATCATTCGAATAAGATGTGGAATAGAAATCCTATAACGGAATCCTGTTGCGAGCCGCTCACTTACGTTTCCGTTCGCTGCCACACACAGGAACGCTGCAACTGATGTTTTCTTGACAGACTTTTAAATTCTGGAATTCTGGATCACTAGAATACCAGCTGTCTTGATATGATAACGTTTGACTGACGAAGCTCTGATAATATGGTTCGTGAAAACCTGTTCAGGTGAACAGTACTTCTACCACGAGTTGCTACTGTAAATTTACGTTATCGTTCGCGTTAAAAGTTGTATTGGAATATGACATAACATGACATGACAATGTCAAATCCTAATATATTTTTTTACGCGAACGATAACGTAAATTTAAAGTGGCAACTCGTGGTAGACGTAGAGGACTCGGCTAGAGGGTTTCGGTGCAAGATGCTATATAAAGCACCAACACTTTACACAGTAGGTACAAATGTTTTGTAAAAATGTTTTTAAAGATATTCAACACCTCTTTACTTACATTAACTACAAACGCTTTTTTCTTTCTCCAGTTCAATAACTTTAATTACATAATGACTGCTCCCTTAGATAAGCATTACTGCTGTGTATACCCGTTAAAATCAAATGCTCATTATTTAACACGCTGGTTAAGCTTTCATATTGAGGGTGAGTAATGAAAACTTCCAAAAACGTAACTATAGCTACAGTTACACATGCTCATTACTAGCACGAAAGCATGCTACTAGTGTGCAATTTTTTTTGTCAATACATTGCATGCCGAGGTGTCTCCATTTAATCATGGAAGATGCCTGTAGTTGGAGGCTCCGCTCGAGTATGCTCATAAAATAGCATGCAAAAGCATGTTCAAAACGATCATTTATTGTAAAGCTACATTTACACATGCTCTGAAATAGCATGCTTATTAGCTTCGAAAAAGTGGGCTTCTGAGTGTTTTGTTCACCATGACGGCAACAGTCACTTGCCTCTGACTGCCTCGTTTGGGGTATGTATGTATGTAATATATGTAGCAGATATCAGTTCTCCCCTCACTTATTACCAGGCTTTTTAACTTTACCTTGGTGCCATTGAATGGCATTTGAGAACTATGTGATAACCTCTTATCAGTTTGATGCATTCATGGCAGGATATGACTGGCCTGTTGGCGCAATGGCAGCGATCCTGCCTTTAGCGCCGGAGGTCGTGGGTTCGATCCCCACCCATGACAAATATTTGTGTGACGAACATTTGTATTTGTTGTGTGTCTGGGTGTTATTATCTATTTAAGTATGTATTTAGAAATATTTAAGTATGTTTATCAGTCTCTGACGCCCATATTGCAAGCTCTGCTTAGTTTGGGGTCAGATGATCTTGGTGTTCATTGTCCCAGGTATTTATTTATATTTCGTCCAAATAGCAAACAATGCCATGCCACTTCTCTTTGTTTATTTCTGCAGTCCTATCTATAAAAGCCAGTGTAGTCATTAGCAGAAATCAACTTTGAATTATTAAAGAGTTATTATTTAAATTATTCAACAAAGGCTTCAGTTTTCCATTGAAATAAAATAGCCGAAGTGAAAGGCGAGCGCTGATTGGTCCGTGATGATAGCGCTGCGATTACCCCTTTCAAAGAATAACAATAAGTAGCCGCGTGACTCCGGCCTCCTTCATTGGAAGTTTAATAATTGAGTGAATTAAATCCTTAAAGTAAGTACTACTTAGAGTTAGCAGCGAGCACCTAAGCGCATTTTGCAGTTGTTAAAACTAGTTAAACTTATATATTTTAGTTTAATAGCGTCCGAATTAAAAAAGAACCAAGGGGGTTAGCCAAGAGCAACAAGCTACTTTCATGTCGACATGTCAAATTAAAAAATGTAAGAAACTGACGTCAAATGTCAACTCGATTAGGCGAGTGCTAATGTCGTTTCCGTACATTTTGCACGTTTGACAAGTCGAACGTGCTTGCTTGTTGCTCTTGGCTAGGGCCCCAGGTCGAGCAGCTCTTACATATCCGTCTCATAGTTTTCTACTTATCGATAGGTGATAGAACAATGCCAAGTTCCTGAATTGACCCGACCGGGACAAGGACACCACGGAAATCGAGGCGAAAAACCGTGCTACAGCAAACTACGCCAATCGTGTCGTCGTCTAAACTGGCCTGTTGGCCATTGCACTACAATGTGAAAAACATTTGCGTTTGTTGTGTAACTGGTTGTATTTATGAACTTATTTAGATATATTTAGGTAATCAGTCTCTGACACCCATAGTACAAGCTCTGCTTAGTTTGGGGTCAGATGATCTTGGTGTCATTTGTCTCATAAATCTTTCTTCTCGTCTTTTTATTTATTGTATAAGTCATCGCCTGCTAATCGACAGTCGCTCCACATGAGCGGCTGTCGATTAGCAGGTACTTTAATAAAATATAAATAAATATGTGCCAGATAACACACAACTTGTCATGGTCCCGAAGTAGAGATTAATATCCCTGTATTACGAGGTACCAGACAAGGAATTAAGCCAGGGGCGTGTCCTATCACACCCAGACCCGAGTCAATTCAGAAAATATCGTTTCCTGAATTGACCCGTCTGGGGATCGAACCCGGGACACTACGGAAATCGAGGCGGGAAACCGTGCTTCAACGCACTACGCCAATCGTGTCGTGAAAAAACACGTGAAATACCATATCTTGCATTGCTTACCCTGTAATAAAATTAACCTTTGCAACACTCCATGCTATAGCTAATGAAGTTTGTTTTTCAACCGACTTCAGAAAAAGGAGGAGGTTCTCAATTCGACTGTGTGTTTTTTTTGTTTTTTTTTATGTTTGTTATCTCATAACTTTCGATTGGGTGAACCGATTTTGATCATTCTTTTTTCATTCAAAAGCTGGTGCTTCCCGAATGGTCCCATTTTAATTTGGTCTAGTTCTGACAGTTACATTTATGAGAAAACCATATAAGTCTTAAATCTAGATAGACAAAATTCGCGACAAATGGACGAATAACTCAATATTACGCTAACCGATTTTAATAATTCTTTTTTATTTGAAAGCTGATGCTGCCCGTGTGGTCCCATTTTAATTTGGTCCAGTTCTGACAGTGGCATCTATGGGAATACCATATAAGTCTTAAATCTAGATAAACCATTAGCGCGACAAATAGACGAACAACTCAATATCACGCCAACCGATTTTGGTGCTTCTTTTTTATTGGAAAGGATATACTTCAAGGCTAGTTTGATGAGAGTTTGGTTAGGTTCTGATTTTAGGATCCATGACAAAGTAACGCAACTCTTCAATTCTTAGGAGCAATTGGACGATACTTTTTCGATGTATAAAATAAATAAGAACTATTCACTGAAAATCAAGAAATAAACAAAATTTTTTACAGATAAAACACAAACTTAAAAAAAAAACTCTTCCAAAACAAAGCACTAAAAAGTAAAAAAATATTGCGTATTCTTCTAAAACTTAAACGATTATATAATGTAGGTACAATTATTGTTATTGTTGGAGTCGGTGTCAGCCAATGTAGGTTTGTAACTACCTACATACATACGTAAACGTAATATGTAAGAAATAGGCATATTGCTAGGTATATTGTAGTGTTTCCTTGGCTGACACCGACTCCACACGAATAATTAAACAAATTATATTTTCACTTTTAATAATACTCGCGCTAAGCTGTGGGCTCTCTAGCTAAAGGTAATAATATACGAGTATTTAGACGTGTGAAACGTGCACTGTTACTGTGGCATAAACGTTTATGGAAAATAACAGTAAAAATTTCATTTCATTTTTAACGTATATAAAATATAATTTGTTATATTATTCGTGATGAAACAAACGCCCACTTTAAAATATTTCCTAATTTAAATGTTACATATACGTTTATGCCACACTAACACTGCATGTGTCACACGTCTACCTATATTACCTGTAGCCAGAGATCCAACAGCCTAGCGCGAGTATTATTTGAAGTGTCTCGACGGGCCTTTGTTCGGCGAGCACTGGGTGAGATAACGGCTCGGCAGTTAGAGTGAACGTTTCGCTTTACATGTCTATTATTAACCTATTTTTAGATTTAAAACGTTTTTGTGCTTAAGCAGTTATTCATCAGTTGAGAACTGTATTTATATGTAGTTTTAAAATCTTAATATCAAAAGTCCTAAAATTGATCCCTGTGGTACTCCTAGAAAATGAAATGGAAACTGTGTGTAGGTCTCCGGTGAAAGTTTGTGCTCAAATATTTGCTCAGTGAATAAAAAACAGCATACGCATCATACGCTTTCAAAAAAGAGTATAGACTATAGAGAGATCGATAACTCCTGCCAACATAATACTGTGTCAATAGCCGATTAAAAGTCAAACATCAGCGCAGTCACATACAGTGTGGTGCTATTATTTTTTTACATTGCCCGTCAAGATGACCTCACTCCACCTGATGGATAGCATGTTATAATTTTATTATACTTTATTTAATTAGTCGAATCATTGCATAACAATATAATAAAGATCATTTCCTAACTTCTACCAAAAATAAATATTCTTTGCTTCTACTATGTAACATGGGATGTGAATTCGCTGAACAAAAACTTTCGTCTTCATTTTACTAAGGTGCATAAATTTATGAAGAACATCGTCGTTGGTATTATTTGAAGTGTCTCCGTGGCTATTGTTCTGCACGCTCCGAGTAAGATAACGACGTGGCAGTTCGCGGGAAGTCTTCCTTTACATTTCTAATACCACAATAACTAATTTGAGCATAGTCCAATTTGGTTGCATCCATACCGTTGCTCTTAGTGTGTTGGACACATTAAAAATACTTTAATTAACAGATAAAGTATTAAAAAATATTATATATAAAAATATTGTTCGGTTGTTGTTTGTGTCGTTTTAAATAAATAGGAATAAATTTCCAGTTGACGGGTAGCTAACAGAGAAAAGAAACATAACGAGAGTTACCAATAAAATAGTAAAATAAATATAAATAAATATCTGGGACACCTTACATCAATATCATCTGACCCCAAACTAAGCAAAGCTTATACTATGGGTGCCAGAGACTGATAAACAAAGTGAAATATTTCTAAATACATTATTAGATAATAACACAAAGACACACATGAATGTTCGTCACATAAAATGTGTGTTAAATGCAGGATCACTGCCATTGCACAACAGGCCAATCAAACATAAAAACTTAAAGTCGCATTATGAAGTCGATCACGAGTCGTATGTCGTTGTACAACATTACCCAGGTGTTGCCTCAATTCCGACAAAGAGTTGAAGGTAGCACGCAACAGCAAAATAAGACAAGCCCCTTGTAAAGGTCCGCTAGCAAATTTCTGCAAGTCGTATAAACTAGACGTGACGGTCAGCCTTAAAGTTCGTAAACTGATTCTAAATGATGATATCAGAGTAGGGCTGCTAGCAACTAAAAAAATAAATAATAATAAATATCTGGGAGTCCATACGTACATACACAGATCATCTGACCTAAACTGAGCAGAGTTTGTATGGGTGGCGTCAAAAATGGATAAATATACCGGAATATCTTTCATGCGAAATAAATACACATGCATGTTTTAAAGCTTTAAATTTTCTATGATCCTTGCCAGGTGACAGCTGGTCCAGACAGACCCAGAAGTGTGACGAACTCTAATGTAGATTTTATGATCCATTTGCTTCATCTCTTTTTTATTGTTATATGGAAACCAGAAGCAACGGAGGTACCACAAATACCCAAAACAAAGTTAAATATCTGTTTTATCAGAAGGTAATTTTTGTTGGGGTGGGCATCGAACTTGCGACACTGTGAGATGCGCTTGAACATCTGCCCTAAAAAGGTCGTCGCGATGAGCTTAGGGAAAGCCATTTGAAATGCTGCCAACCCTGCAGTAGGAGAAAGGGACAAACCAATTGCTTTAGACACTTGAATTAGTGCAGAAGAAAATTG
Source organism: Udea olivalis (assembly GCA_947369235.1). NCBI lineage: Eukaryota > Metazoa > Arthropoda > Insecta > Lepidoptera > Crambidae > Udea > Udea olivalis. The sequence continues at coordinate 3,086,714 of OX376347.1, forward strand.
GTGAGGTCAACATTGTTATTTGTTTCAACTAGCACTAGTAAGTACTTCGAATTTTGACGTTGACTTTTCCCGACCGACGAAATGTTGATTATTACTACGAGTATTTCTACCAAATTACGGTACGAGTATAATGACAACAATCCTGCCTGATTTTTTCAAGGTTCCAAATTCGATTCTTTTCTAGTTTTTCTATCTTAAGGTAATGACAACAAAATTGTTTTCTGTGGGTATAAAAACAGTGTTTTTATTATTTCTGTTTTGGGAATGCCAGCAAAATAATTAATAAGACATGAACAGGTACTGAAATAAATTGTTAATGTGCATTCATCGGGTGAACCACATTGTAGGAATCAACACCGATATAATTATTTAATAAGCAATGTATAATGTACCTCATCAATAATTAATACCTGTGATTGCATATCATATAATTCATTATACTCGTAGTTATATTAAGTTTAGGAATATCTTTATTAGTAATAATACTAATAAAGGTACCGCACGTCTAGCCTATCAGAAATGTATTTGTCTATAATGAACTAGATAGTTTAAAACGGTTTCTTAGAAGGAGTAATAAACAGATTAGAGCTTCCGTACCGACCATGTCTTATATTTTCTTCAAGTGACCCTAGTTCCTTGACGCAATGGCTAGAAGTCCAGTTTATGGGGGCAAAATGAACGTCACATAAATATCTGTCCTAGGTCCTACAGTCGTCGAAATCTAATAGGCCCATTTTGACACCTGTCATCGCGGCTTAACTGGGGATGAGAGTGAACACCACCGTCGGTAACCTGATTATCGAATCCCGGACAGGCTAGCTGTAGATTTTTGACCTAAGGCCTCATCGTACCAAAAAAATTGCTAAAACATGTGTATTAAGGTCCACAACAAAGTATAAGTACAGGATAAGACCCATGTACGTAATAAATAAATAAATAAAATATGCGCCAGACAACACACCTCTTGTAATGGTCTCGAAGTAGGGATTAATATCCCTGTGGTACGAGGTAGCACACAAGGAAATCAGCCGGGGGCGTCTCCCAGCACACCCAGACCGAGTCAATTCAGAAAATATCGTTTCCTGAATTGACCCGACCGGGAATCGAACTGCCAGAATGGTTGGTGGATTGTTGTATCTATAGTGTTCATATTTTCTTTAATTACATTTTGTACGATGATAATATTATATTTAAGCAGAATAATCGGTGTTAATTAAGTTAAATTAATATTTTCGTTTCGGAGTGATTCGTACCGGTGAACTTTCCGGGTCTAGGAAAGAATTGGTTACATTAATATTATAAAAACTGAGAACGAAAGTAACTGTGTTTGAGAAGTTTTGAAATGAGTCACAAGTATCATAAATTTCTTTGGAATACAGTGAAAATATAAAAAAAAACCAAAAATATTTTCACACATAGGTACTTACCGCGCCCTTCAATTAAGTGTTAATTTCAACGCATAAACTGAATAATTGTTTTTTTATTTATTCGAAGTGTTTATGCTGCGTATTTCCGAATTACATTCTTCGGTCTTTTCTATCTGTCAAAACGGGCCTATTAGATTTCGACGACTGTAGGTAGGAATCAACCTAGGACATTCAGTGCTAAGGAAGTGCTAGAAGCTCTATCCATTGCTACATCGGGCTAGTTCAGACTAAATAGGTATACATATAGTTCATTGGTGGTCAAACATCATGTTTCACTGTTTTCTTATAAACTGAAAATGTCTGAAAATTGCTTGTTTCAAGGCTTTGTTTTCACTGAGCCTTAATCCAGCTTAATGCAATGATGTTTTTGGTTTATTCTGCATATTTTAAGTAGATATTTGATTTTTATAATGTAAAAATAAAAGTCAGCAGCAGTAAAATCACAAGTATATAAAGACTCTCCAATATAATGTACCTGGCATCAATCTACATGACATATTTCGTATGCAAATACATTCTTCCACTAAAATGAACGCGGTTCTTCCAGACATTGATATTTGGGCTCCACCCACGGGACAGTCCCTATCACGTCCCAAACTTCGATTACGTTACTCAATAGATTCATGAGTACGTACAGTACCCGTAAACAAACGACTTGCAAATAAATCAAAATCAATCTTACTAGGCTTTTAAAGATACAAAAAGTAGTGATTCGGTTGGTTACAATTTCGACACAGAATTCTAAGCTCTGAGATGTTCTGATGACGTATGAGAGTTTAAGGAAAGGGGTTTCGGTCGCCCCCGTACCCTGCATGGCTCGAGAGTGTAATAAGGCCTCTTCCTGGTGGCTCGGCGCGTTTCCGTTTCGGTACTGCATCTGCACAAAATCTGTACAAATTTTCTTCTGAATGCTATTTCTTGTCAGACTCTTGATGTTTACGGTACGGTAATGTTTATTCTGCAAAGATTATATGTAGAGCGCGTATGCGTTCGGTAAAAAAAACTGCACCGGAACGAGTCGGTCTGAAAACTCTGATTTGATTACATGCACTCGGTAAACAATCTGTACAGATTCAGTGCAGAGGCTACCGATACGAAAACGCACTAATCCGGTGAGAATATAGACCTATGAGTATACCTGTGGCTACGTAGCGCACAAGCGAAGTTTAAATTAAATAAATAAATATGCGCCAGACAACACACCACTTGTCATGGTCTTGAAGTAGGGATTAATATCGAGGTGCCAGACAGGGAATTTAGACAGGGGCGCCTCCCAGCACACCCAGACTAGAGTCAATTCAGAAAAGATCTGTTCCTGAATTGACCCGACCGGGAATCGAACCCGGGACACCACGCAAGTCCAGGCGAGAAACCGTGCCACTGCGCCAACCGTGTCGTCGAAATTAAATAAATGTGTGCAATGAATGAATAAATATCTGGGACATCTAACACTGATCATCTGATATGCATACAAACTTAAATATTACACTTACCATTTGCAGGTGGCTTGGCAGACAGGATCACTATGACATGAGCTAATGGGTCACATAGTTTTTTTTAAATGGTTTTAGGGCATAAAACTTCTTCTTCAAGAATTGAGTGAAAGCGCTTAAATACATCATCAAATATACGCTTAAATATGTCATCTTTCACATAATTTCAAGAATTTCAAGAATTTCATTTCAATATGTCAAGAATTATACTTTTTAAATTTCAACAGGTTAAGTTCTATTTAATAGTTATAGATACTTTACTGTCCTGCTTTCCAAACGTTGATCTAAACACAAAAGCTAAGAAGTTCTTCACTAACTGTCAAGGCGATCCTTGAAGTCGTTAAGCCATACTCAAAGCTTATACCTTAGTGAAAACTGCTGAGTAAGCCGATTCGCTGATACAGTGGTCTTGTTGCTTCGCCCTCGGTTACGGAAAGGTCAAGAACATTGCACATCAACGCGGCGTGAAGTACATTAGGGCTGCCACTTTATAAACAAGGAAAGCAAATTTTTGTGTTTTTTTTAATAAAATATTTTTTTCATAGAATGTCGGTGTGCCAGTCGAGCCAGTGGACCTTCTGATGGTGAGCAGTCTATAAACAAGTGCAGGTATTATCACCCTTTAGCACATGATTAAATAAACATAGCAGAGACACAGTTTAAAAAACCGAGCTGTGACAGGTGATAGATACTACAATACGTGCACAAGTGTGGCCTCGTCGGCCACGGATTAAAATCGATAATCCGACTAGGCCAGTGGTCCAGGTGGGCTCACGCACACAGGCTTCTTGCCATTCAAATTAGAGCATTGAATTGTGTGGACTATGGTATATTTTACAGTGTCAATTTGAAAAAGCGGACGGTGGGGGGCCGGCGGGCGCCTTTTTAATACGACGCGATGACAGCTTGGTGCAGTGCTGTTGCGATGCTGGGATAGTGTGCTGTGGCCTTGAGTAGTTTACCTGTTACACAAACAAATTAATTTAAGTATATAAGTTTATATTCAATTTTGTTGGGTGTCTTTTCTTGCATCAAGTTCTATACATGCCACAGCCCAAATATCCAATGTTTTCTGTTAAACCTTGCGGATGACTGGTAAAGAATACCTCTAGGCTAAGTCCGTAATTTTTTTGTAATGTGTGTAGTGAATAATACACAAATAAAAATAAACAAACATACTCATGTGCTTCATTGCCAAAGAAAGAGTAAGGTTTTTTTATTTGAAATACGGTCCCTAGGCTGCCTGAAGCACAGCTGTTTGATTATTTTGGCTACCTTACTCACCATCAGGAAGAACACTGCTAAAGCAGTCCTTTGGTGGAGATACGAGTATTTGGATCAAAAGGGCAGCTGAATCCACTGTGCCTAACCTCAAAACAACCGAACATCTTTCAGAAACATGTACGGGCCTCTATTTTGGAGATGTTTGACAACTTTGGTAGCAAATCTACCAACAGTATCACAAGGGCTCCGAGCTAAAGTGTTGCCTAAGTAACGATGTTCTAGGGAACTGTGTCCATATTTATTTTGTAAAAATAAATCAGACCTACTCAAGTCTAGTAATTTAAATACTTTGTGTACACATGCTATTTGCTCAAGCATGCCAGAATCTAGGACACTTCCTCTCCCCTCTTGGATTTCGAGTTGCACGCACGCATTTTTAGTAAAACAAAGAACATTTATTCAAAAATAAAATACTCGAAAATCGCCAGAAGTACCAGGATAGCATAAAGGCAAGATGTCATCTCTATACGCGTGAGTAGGAACATCATATTAGACTAAGACAACACTAATTAGTTGTGCTACTGCCGCTCCTTGAGCCGCCCGTTGGCTTGCGTCATCGGACAAGCACCTCCTACCATCTGGAAGCGAAGCGCAGGCGCATACATTGCTCTCGCTCATAACACGCACTGTTCCTTTCGTCCGGATCAGTGTCCCACCCACACGTCCTTGCAATTGCCGTCGGCTAAGAGCAATATTTAGGCCTACTTAATTCACTCAAGTACGCTCGTGCCTATACAGAATGCCCCTTCCCCGTAGTCCTGTTAAGACTAGCCTAGATTCAGAGCTAACTAGTTATGGATCTGAGACACAGATAGATCAATTAAGACTAAGCAAAGATGCCCAAACAGATTCATTAAATCTAATGCGTAGAATTAAACGCAAATGCGATGGGAGCCCTGAGTCTAACACAAAAGACAGTCAAATTATGTCAGAAATGCAGGCGTTATTTTTGCAGTTTGAGAAAAAGCAGGATGCAAAATTAGAGACCATAATAAATACCCTTGCCACATTAGAGAATCAGAATTCAGATATTCAAAAAAGTGTTGACTTTATGAGCCAAAAACACGACGAGTTTGTAGCAAAAATTGCCTGCTTAGAACAAGAGAATTCGGTGTACAGAAAACGTGTTGATGCCTTAGAAGAGAGAATTGAGAATATGGAAAGAACTACCCGTTTGTCTATGATCGAATTTAAAAATATACCTAAACAACCGAATGAAAACAGGGAGTTATTATCCACCCATCTTAAAAACATTGGCGTCGCATTGGGCCAAACAGTGGCCAACTCTGACATACGTGAGATCTATCGATTAAAAACAAAAGCAGAGGCTAATAACCACATCGTTGTTCAGTTTAACACGACCGCTATGAAGGAATCGATAATCAAAAAGTGTAGAATTTTTAATAAAGAGAATAAAACTAACAAATTTAACACGGCCCATATTGGGCTTACCGGGCCTCCGCAGCCGGTCTACGTGGATGAGTCGCTCACCTCAAAAACGAGAAGACTGCGTTATGTAGCCAAAGAATTTGCCAAAATGAATGATTATTATAGCACTTGGACTTCGTACGGAAGAGTATACCTTCGTGAAGCAGAGAACTCCCCCGTGTTCCGGATCGACAACGAGGAGGATCTCCAAAAACTTGCCAAGAAATGACTAGATTTAATTATTTTATTTTTTGATATTTTACATTTATTTAGTTTTGTACTCAAACAAAATACTTATTTTTATAATTATCACTATACAAAATACATAATGACACTCACACTCAAAACTCTTACCTGTGCAACAGCTTTACGCGAACTAACATATTACTTTTATATTTATTTAAACAGTACTGTGTGCTATCATACGACAATTGAAAGATACATAAACAATAATTCTAATCCTAAACAAAAACTACCCTATATTAAGCACTGCCCTGTAATGGATATTTGCGAGTTGCTCTCTCTTAAGGGACGCCGGTGTAATAGGCATTTGTCTGTAAAATCCCTAATTCCGGTTGAACCTTTTTCTGTTTCACCTTTTAATCACACTGTAATTAAAATTCAATAGTGTAAATGACATAAGTGATGATATTGATCAACTCTCTGTTTCCCACTCAGACATACTACTCGATGTCAGTGACTGTACGAAGATAATAGCAAAGTCCAACTCCTATCTTAAAATAATACATCAGAACATACGAAGTATCTCCCGGAACATAGATGAAATGAGTATTTTGATACAGAGAACTAACATAAAGTGGGACATAATCGTTCTTACGGAATGCTGGCTTCCTCTAACTCGTCAAGTTCCTGCAATCGATGGTTATACGTGTCTCAAGTCATGTAATAATAGGACTCAAAACGAAGGAGTAGTTGTTTACTGTAAGGAGGGATTAAGCATCAGGTGCCATGGGGTAGTAATAGCTGACTGCAACTCAATTACATTAGACATAAATAATACTATGATAATCGCGATATACAGACCATATGGCTTTAAAAATCCTACTAGTTTTATAGAATCTCTCAATCAGTCCCTTCATCCGTATTTTAGTCACAAGGACATAATTATTGTTGGTGATATGAATATTAATATTAGTTCTAATAATAGGGACCCAAATTCAGCCTTTTACCTAAATGTATTAGCCTCACATGGCCTACTTCCAGCACACATCTTACCTACGCATGATAAAACTTGTTTAGACCACGTCATACTAAAAACTAAAAAGAATGCTGAATGTTATGTCGCGAAAACTTCAGTAACAGACCATGACACAATAATTTTTTTACTAGATATCAAGCTTCAGCGTCATTCTTCGCCGCAAAAATTTGTAAAACGAATTAACTACAAAGGCTTGGATACCGAACTCCTTAATTTGGATTTTGATGGCGTCTGTGCTGTAGGCGATAATGTTAATTTAGCCACAACAATTTTTATAGAATACCTACAGAGTGCGATCCTCAATAATACTAGCCTAATAAAAACATCTAACCGTAAGCAAATAAAAAAAGCTTGGGTAACAACTGGTGTACTTAAATGTTTAAGAGTCCGAGACAGACTCCATCAGAAAAGCAAAAGGGAACCAGATAATAATGTCATTAGAACATCTTACAAAAGATACAGAAATTTTTGTAGCGAACTATTGAAAAAACTTAAAAGAGATTATGAAAAAAGCGAATTATCTACAGCAGCAAAAACAAGTAATAAAAAGCTATGGAATAAAATTAAAGAAGTAACAAATACAACTAAACAAAACAACCCTGCGATAGAATTATTAGACAAATCAGATCCAATTAAATCAACCAACTGTGTTAATCACTTTTTCGTGAATGTAGGACTGAAATCTGCTGAACAGATGCACTCCAATGCCACCTCTAGTCAAGCCTCAGCTGCCATCCAGGTAAAATCGCACCACCAATCGTTGGTTCTCCTTGAAGCTGATCAAGAAGAAGTAGCAGCAATTATCTTAAACTTAAAATCAGATTGTACTGTTGGTAGGGATGGCATTTCCGCAGTGATTCTAAAGCGCTACATCAAATTGCTTGCCCCAATGATCACACATATCTGTAATCTTTCCATTAAAACAGGCATATTCCCGAAAATCTTTAAGCAAGCTGAAATTCACCCAATCTACAAGAGTGGCAGCCGAGACAGCGTCGATAATTATAGACCTATTTCAATTTTACCAACTTTGTCTAAAATCCTTGAAAAACTTATTAATAAGCAACTGACTCTTTACTTGGAAAAAAACAAATTACTGTCTCCCTCTCAATACGGTTTCCGTTCTAAAATGTCAACTAACGACGCTGTACATGAGTTAACCAATTTTATAGCTACGAACATTGATTCTAGTAAAAAAGTAATTATAATATTCCTTGATTTAGCCAAAGCGTTCGACTCTGTCCCTGTTTCACTGTTGTTGCAGAAGTTGGAGAGGCTTGGGGTAAGAAATACACAGCTGCAGTTGTTTTCTGACTATCTATCTGACAGATTCCAAAGGGTTAAGATTGGTGATTACTATAGCGAAGACCTCCCTATATCATGCGGGGTTCCTCAAGGAAGTGTGTTGGGCCCAACCTTGTTTTTGACATACATAAACGATCTTTGTGACATAGCCTTGACAAACGGTAAGGTTATTACCTTTGCTGATGACACAGCCCTACTCTTGCACGCTGATTCATGGAGTGATGCCTATCATTATGCGCAGTTGGGGTTTGACAAAGTGACAGAGTGGCTAAAAGAAAACAAACTCACCTTGAACATCAGCAAAACAAAATTTATTCGATTTAGTGCGAAAAACCTTGCCTTGCCCGAAGTGGACTCTCTCAAGATTACTGCACACTGCTGCTCTCAAACTGACATTACTTGTTCTTGCCCTGAATTATCGCGCACAAATACAATAAAATATCTTGGTGTAATGATCGATAACACATTAAGCTTTCAACCTCATATTGACCTTCTAACATCCAGAGTGCGTAAATTAATATATGTGTTCAAAAACTTGCGTCATGCGGCTGATGACAGGGTTTTGAGAATGGTGTACTTTGCGTTATGTCAATCAATACTGACGTATTGCATCACGTCTTGGGGTGGAGCACCGAAAACGACATTGTTACAACTTGAAAGAGCGCAGAGGGCTGTCTTGAAGGTTGGTAACGGCCTACCCTTCTTGTACCCTACTGATGAGCTGTATAAAAGATGTAACGTTTTAACAGTTCGCCAACTTTTTATTTTGCATACTATACTACATAAACACTCTCTCCTGCAATATGACCCTGGTATCGTGAACAAAAGAAGAAAAGCAAAGGTCTGTCCTGGCAAGTCACTGAGGACACAATTCTCTCACAAATTTTTCACGTTTTTAGGCGGGTTTCTTTATAACAAGTTAAATAAAATACTACTTTTCTATCCCCTGCCTATTTATGCTTGCAAACAGCGAGTCCTGCAATGGTTGCTAGGCAAAGACTACAATACCACAGAGAATCTTTTGGCAGTTGTATCCTAAAAGTAAATAAACGGCACCTAGCTTTAAATATATAATCACACGCATACCTCAAACTCACGCACACACGCACGCTTGCATACAGATATATACACACACACCCCCACCCATCCATACAAACCCACACGAAAATACACACACTCACACACACACAAACACTCATGCACACACGCAAACACACGACACACGCATGCATGCATATATGCATGCCACTTTATCTTTATTAGGTATTTATTTATTTATTTATTTATTTATTGCTATTCCACAATGTAACAATTAGGCGTTAAAGTATGGTATTAAGATCATCATGGACCCCGTCGTCAGGTAGTTATATTCTTCTAAATTTTTCATGTTTTGTTTTTCTATTTACATTAAACTAGTGATTTTAATATTTTATATTTTGTAACCGAAATTGAGAGGGTGGGAGCCTGGCGATCCGTCACACAGGGATTACCCTAGTATGGACACCAGTCTCTCACAAAGGTTGCTCATGTTCTTATCTTTAAGTTTAGTTGATAAGTTTGTATATTTGGCTTTTGTGAAGAGGAAATAAATTTCACTTATTATTATTATTATTATTACTTACGGAACCATTAAAAAGATTAATGATGCTCTTTTCAGTTAGTAAATTAATTCATGCAGCTGGCGTACTGCGTTTTTGTGTTATTACTACACAAACAGTGGTTTTTCTAAATACTACTCGTATCACAATGTCTAATAAATAAACATATTATGTATATGACTTTTGAGGTATTTGTCAGAAAAAAGAAAGAAATATGTTTATTTGGCACTAAATGCAATAAAAATAACAAAATTAATAAAAAAAAAATTACAATAAAATTATAACTGCCAAAGAGGCGACGCTGGCGTTCTGTGATTATCAGAATCACTAAAAAATCCGTGGACAGATGAGCGCATGGCACACAGACAACTTAAAAAAAACAGTGTGAATCTTTAGGTAAATAATAATAGACAAAAACGAATTGATAAAAAAAACGACTCGACATTAAAAAACAATAGTTACAAGACAACCTAAGAATTCCTGTTATGAGGGTACAGAAGCGCCGTTTTTCCATACAAACGTAGTCCCCTGTTTCCTCCCCGGATATTGCTAGTAGAGGAATGTTTATTTTCCCAAAAATCAATAGCCACATATAGGCATGTCCCTATGTTTTTCTTTTCATTATAAATTATTTAATTGTTCAAAGAGATAATAAACCTTTAAAAATTATTCAAACATCCAGAAAACCGACTTGACTACATTATTAAAAAAAAGGAAAACACAGAAACAAAATCGGTAAATTTTTCGTAAACGGATCAGGGGACAACGAAACGTCGATTTTGTGTACTTCTGATAGGTAATTACGGTCCGAGTTGCAGTTGTCTCTATCGCACTTTGCGGGGGCTCGAGGTTAGAAACAGAGAGCAATTAATTTTACAAATACCTATTTTGCAACGCTCGCCCGAGCTGTGTCCTCTTAAGATTGTAAGTATTCTAAAGTTAGAAAAACTTGAATTCCGGACCTTCAAGAAATCAGGCAGCATTTTACAAGCATTGTAAAATACTAAAATAAACAAAGTGATATTTTAAAGTTGTTTACCATTAGCTGTTGGTTTTAACTAGAGATGTGGGATAAAGCTAAACGGTGTGAGAGAAGATGAGTAGGATAACTGTGTATAGTGGTGTAGCTGAATGGTGCGATGATTTTAGATGTGTGAGGCGGCAGTGCACACTGCGCCAGGGGAAAAAGACTTGCTGCGTTTAGTCCCTGCTCACGTCTCTGTCTTGTTTATATTGGTAATTACAACTAAACATCATGTTAGAAAAGCCGATTTCAAAATGATTAATAATAAAAAAACACCTTTATATATTGTTAGGTTTCAGTACCATTACTTAAATAATAATATTCTGGTCATATTCCGAAAGTGCATATGTTATCATATTTTGTTTAACAAAGTTATTATTACATCAGTAATAATGAGCCTTCATTATGCGTCTTGATCGCGTTTTCATCTCAAAAAATCATACCAAATAACAAACATAAATAAACTTTTGGCTTTTGTTTGTTTTTTGGGAAAACATAATTATATGGTTTGGTTTGGTATACTGGCCCTGGAAGTAAGGATCCAATTAAAATTTCTGGGGTCATTTCTGACTTTTTTAACCCTATCCATATTAGTCCGATTTGTAACCGTTAAAAAGTTATGATCAATTTTTTTTTTCAGAAATTCGCTTCTGTTAAGTGGTGCCTATACAAAAATAGATATTTACAAATATGTATCAAAGGTACCAACTTATTTTTTTTTTGCCGAAAAATTTGCAGGTAATTTTTCTTACTTTGACTAGTTATTTTTTGAGCTAGAAAACCCATGTAAATTTTAAAAGTATTTGTTTTTATTATTTTTTCATTAACATTAATGGAACTAAGTTTACAACCATCCTGCAGTTGCTAGAAAGTAACATTAAATGGACTTTCTTGCAAAAAAAGTTAAATAGGTTGAAATGACAAACTCCAAAAAAGACGGACCAACTTTTTTAATTACGAGAGCGTCGTGGCCTAGTAGTAAAGCACTCCAACTCGGATCGCAGATCGTGTGGTCCCGAGTTCCAATCTGGCCAGAACCAAAATCTTTGTGTTCATTGTCAAATTTCCGACTAAATCTCCGGTGATCGAAAACATCGATAAAAAACCAAATCAACGCGGATAGCAGCAGAAGGCTCTCCACCAACCACGTTGGGTTCTTATACCATTGGTGAAAATTGGCTTCTGAGTGTTCCGTTCACCATGACGGCAACAGTCACTTGCCTCTGACCACCCCGTTTGGGATAAAGTCGTGAACTCATGATGGTATGTTATGTTATGTTTTTAAAATACTTGGACGACTTTCAGTAGTAGGTACGTTTTTTTTCACGACATCTGCTTGAACATGAAGTCAATTTTCTGACTAATATTTTTTCTTGCACTATTATATTACTTGTTAAATTGACATCGGTTTTCCAGCCCAAAAAAATAACAAGTCTAAGTAAGATAAGTCACCTGCAAATTTTTTGGTAAAAAAAATAAGGTGTACAACCTTTGATACATTTTTTTTAATAATTAGTTAATTCGTTTTGTATTGACTTTGTATTTTCTGAAAAATACTAAAATTGATCATAACTTTTTAACGGTATGAAATCGGACCAATCCAGAAATGACCTTAGCTATGCGCTGTTTTGTTTTTATCTCCTTTCTTCCAGGGACACCCTGTATAACAATTTGCAAAATCCTTTTTGACCAAAAAGTATGTTTTTTACATTTATCATTTTAGCGTTATCGTCGTTGTGACCACCCTACCAACTCGTTAGAACCTTTACCGCGTGAGAGTCTGCGGGGACAGCCCTCCGCACTATTGGCTCTGATCAATGACAAACACCCTCTCAAAGACGGGAAGTAGGTACTTGTTGGCAACAAGTGCTTGTGAGCCAGAACAGACATCCCATGAATAACAATTGCTAACTTTTTATTTATTAAGAACGTGCGATGACGCCTCGTCTCTCGGGATCGGGATATGGTGGAGAACTAGGTTGCTGGTTTGAATACCATTACTCGACATCAGGTTAATCGACACGATAAAGAAATAACGGAAAACTGGTCCTTTCGTAAACATTGTGTGGTATATTATTATCTGCTCCCGATTTTCATTTCTTTGTTTACTTTTCTAGTTTTACGTTACGAGAATCATAACATGTTTGACTATACTCGTATGTATAAAAAGGCTTTAATTTCTTCCAAATTACACGTTTCACTTGAATTTTGAATCCCTGAGATTCTCTTAATTATATGAGCAACTTGTTGCCCAAACCTCCCAAATCTTCTGATAAACTCATACGCAATACTAGGCGTTATGATAATGAGTATGAAGCAGTTGTATAGGTAATATATTATTTATTGTTATTTTATTTTTTGACAAAATCACTTTTGGGGTTTATACATTCGGTATATCGTTTTTCTAATCCTAAGATTCCCTTCTTGAAAAAATCTTCAGCTTGAGTTCCTGACGCAGTTTTTTTATATGTTATGCGTTTAAGGGCCTCGAATAGTGTCTCCATGATTAAAGTATTCAATAATTATCACCTCCTAGCTGTCCCAGAAAAGAGTGCCCATAATCTTACTTGCGGATGGAATTGCCTTAAACTTCTTAGGCGTTGGAGATGACGACCTCTTCCAAGTCGTGGACTGTTGTTTCGCTTCAGGATTATAATGGTGGAGCCATGTTTCATCCATAGTTACGAAGCGAGCCAAAAATCGGTCAGGATCTTGTTGTACTTACTTACTTATCCTGGAGCAGCGACCCAAAATGAGTCTTGGCCTCCTAAACGGTTGTCACTATTGTTTTCCCGAAGAATATATGCCGTGATATTCAAATGCCAGAATTTCATTTGCCCTAATGTTTTGTTGACCATAATATACATGTGACATATTCTTAGTCGCCCTAAAATTAGATTCCATAATGATACGAGTGCCATACGTATTGTTATCTATTTTATTAATTGTAATAATATTATTCAACAGAATATTTAAATGTCGTACAAAATTGTTTTCGAATCTATCTAATTGATTGATTATATATATATTTCAATTGTTTTTATTTCTAATACCTACTTATCCAGTACCTCTATAAACTATCCAAGTCGCTTCCGTACAAATTCAACCTAACGCCTTTGTTCTAAAAAGCGATTAGCTTTCTGGCACTTCGCCGGCCGCTGCCGCGGCACGCTCTGTTCGCTCGCTCGGCTCGTGCGTTTTCTTTCATGTTCTAACCTAACCTGACCAAACCAAACCATACCTAAACCTATTGATCATTTAGTATAAAACGAATTTATGTTCTTTTTCTAGAAGTTATTTTGATGGCAAATGAATGTATGGCTTGTGATAATACTACGGCTCACAATCATGATAGCAAATGATATTATTGAAATTGACATAATATTCAAATTTAACCTAACGCCTTTGTTCTAAAAAGCGATTAGCTTTCTGGCACTTCGCCGGCCGCTGCCGCGGCACGCTCTGTTCGCTCCCTCGGCTCGTGCGTTATCTTTCATGTTCTAACCTAACCTAACCAAACCAAACCATACCTAAACCTATTGATCATTTAGTGTAAAACGAATTTATGTTCTTTTTCTAGAAGTTATTTTGATGGCAAATGATGATGGAAGTGATGGCTTGTGATAATACGGCTTACACATCATGATAGCAAATGATATTATTGAAATTGACTTCATGGGAAACAATGTTTCTAGCACGTGACTAATATAGTAAACAATGAGTATGACATATGAAATTATGAGAAACAATATTATGTCTGTTGACCATTATAGCAGATTAAATTCGGGCAAATGTAATTCTGGCAAGTGGGTGTAACCCCTCCGACACAAGAATGGCGTCTTCTTGTGTCGGAGGCCAAGACTCAAGCTTGTCTGTCCTGCACGATCTCTTGCCAAGGATGCGCTTGGAGAGCCAGCAGGTCCTTCCAGCGATACCTGGGCCGACCCACCGGATCTTGTTGGGAGGATCTTGTTGTAACAATTCCAAATTCATTTGAGAAATCCGCAGTGTTGATTGTTTATGCTCGATACTTTTTTCATGCCCAAATATTCATGTATACGAGTAATACTATGGATACTTCCTATCGAAATCTTTATTCTTGAGCTACAAAAAGAACAGTGACACGACGATCTGCCAAAACATTTTTTTCAATTTTTTTTATCATTTGTTCGGTAACTGCCGTCGTAGGGCGTCTCGAGCGCGGGTCGTCTGTAGTTAAAGTTCTTCCTCTCTTAAGCTCGGCACACCACCGTGCAACCGAAGAATACGGAAGAGCATCAACCCCTAATGTTCCTTTCAAGTCTAGATTTACTTGATCAGCGAATTACGGCGATTACGGCGCGAATTTGAATTTTTACCATTTTGCTTACCACGCTCCGACACGACGAAAACAAATGACTTCTATTTTTAAAATAAGAAAAGAAATCACTAATTATTTTTATTTTATTTTATCCAATGTCTGGGTCCTGCCAGTATTTACTTTTTTGTTGTTCAAGGAGTTTATATGCCATTATTTCTTTTTAGTGAACACCCTCGTATGACTGTTAGATTAGAACTTAAAGTTTCTAGACAAGAGGAAAACGAATTTTTAATTTACAATTTTTGTATTATTAATAAAATATTTTCTTTTAAACTTAGTATCTACTAAATAATTTTTCATCAACAATATATTTTTTCTACTGAATAAGCTTTTCAATCGCACATTGAAAAGCTTATTCAGTAGAAAAAATATATTTGAATAATTTTATTTTCACCTACAGAAATGTCTTTAGAGTGGCACTCGATTCGACATGGAAACAGAACTAAATTGATATTCAGAAGGCAGTTTCAATTAGGCGTAGGATTGAAACGTGCGTAATACGGATCGTGTCAACTAAAACTTCGTTAGGGGTTGTGCTATGACGTACGTGAAGGGTTGTTATGTTGACGCAATAATATTTAACGAGACACTCACTTAGGGAATGCTCTACCACTCAGGCAATAAAACGGGTCATGGTGAGTTTGATAAAATGTAAACCAGAAGCGAAGTGATCTGGCAAAGATCAAACTGTCTTTGCCAGATCACTTCACTTCACAGATTGTATGACGATAGTATGGTGATAGTTTAATTTCCGCAAGTTACAGCGTTTTTTTTAGTTTTGTTCATTCATTTCAAGTTATAATTATTATGCAGTAGATAGATAATATTTGTATTGTAGGTTAGAATTTCAGTTTATGGTGGGCACGGGCTTGACGTGAACACCATTCTCAATACTACTTGCGCTGCTGGGATCGTTTCCGTTAATCATTGCGTGTTAAGCAATCATTGCGTGTAGTAAGTTCGACCGTAATGATACGTGTGATGATGTTTACGCGGGCAACGGCATGACGGGACCCGTTTACATACTCGCGCTGCCCAATTCCCTGCCCACTTCCTTCCCTGCCCACTTCCTTCCCTGCCCACTTCCTTCCCTGCCCACTTCCTTCCCTGCTCCATGCGAAGTAATGTAAACGTAGCATTACATGATAAGAGAAGATATGAATTCTTTATTAGCATTAAACATGGTATAGATCAATAGTTGTAAAATAAAGATAACAGATCAATAAAATTTGAAAGAGTCTTGCAAATATAATATTTAAAACTGCAAACATAGGTTAAACTTGAAATTTTAACAGCATTAGGTACAATTTAAACCATCATCGATGGTTTAACGGTTTCTTGTGGATTTTACAACTGAAACGTGAGTAGTGTTATAAATGTTTTATTTATATTGTTTAGAATAAAACAAATATTAGGAAGTGTGTTTTGCGTTATAATTTTCGGGTAAAACCACAGCTAAAATGAGGTCACGTTTCGGCCAAGTTTTACCGACTTTTCGTTTATCATCTTCTACTAAAGTAGATGTTTTATTCAAAAAATAGAACAGATACTTTACCTAAAGAACAAAGGTAGAGAAATAAATAAATAGGACTAATATTATCTTTGCAATTAAATTTTCTATATACCGTTAAAGGGAAGGGGTAAAAAACTTTAAATTGTACCTAATGCTGTTAAAATTTTAAGTTTAACCTATGTTTGCAGTTTTAAATATTATATTTGCAAGACTCTTTCAAATTGCATTGATCTGTTAACTTTATTTCAAAACTACTGATCTATACCATGTTTGATGCTCATAAAGAATCCATATCTTATCTTATCATGTAATGCTACGTTTACATTTTACTCCGCATGGAGCAGGGAAGGAAGTGGCAGGGAATTGGGCAGCGGGAGTATGTAAACGGGTCCCGTCATGCCGTTGCCCGCGTAAACATCATCAAACGTTTCATTAGAGTCGAACTTACTACACGCAAGTCACACACTGAACTATGAAACTCGACCGAACAGACTGTGACACTGTGAAGTTTGGACTTGAAAACAGAGCAGGGTTTTTTTTTTCGCCAACTCACTCATAGATGTAAAATATTGAATGAACGCAGAATTTATTCCTCTTTGGAATAAAAAATACCCTAAACTAAAATAAGACTTATTTATAATGCCAAGATGGCTTAAAACAGCGTGAGGCCGGCGTGTCTGCATATTCAGACACCGGTTTTTGAGGTACAATTTTGAGATGTCTGCATGTGCAGACACAAGTTTGACTTGACATTACTAACGTAAAAATTACGAAATGAACGAAATCATAACATATTATTAGAGAGACACGCCAAAGAACAGAAACTAGTGTTCCCCTTCTAGAAATAATTTTACGTGGTAAAAGGATTTCGACAACAAACATTTCTTGTCCTTCTTCTTGCCCCGTTTCGGGCTTAAATGCTCTTGGTAATCTTGACAGTTTCATTGAAAAAAAAACACAGCAGTCCTTCACGCGAATTCAAAAACGACAGCCAAATTTGAGCTGTCTTTACATCTATTTAATTCCTGTCCCTTTTGCTTTAGTGACATGTGACAAGGCATCAATATAAAATACGGGGGATAATCTATCAAAATAAAACACTATTTAACCGGTTAATTGTTAATTGTCTTTTGTCTAGTTATGAGATTATAAAAGCACTCGTAATAAGTTAAAAAAGATGTAAGACTTGAGAAAATATAGGTAATTTTCCTCAGAAAAATACTTCAAGCTGGAACTTATATCTCCTCTCCCCCCGGACTGCCGTAAGGTGTTGACGTGCCTCTATTCCTGTGTTAAATTATTTTCAAATTTTATTAAATTCAGTGCTTTTAAATACTGAGGGAATAATAGGAGCGCATAACGGCTGTGGAGTTCTTAGACCAGCCACTGTGACGTGCACTTCAAAATTGGCACCACCCTCAAGAGGTCATTGGCCCCGCCCCACCTGCAGCTGATTAGTCGTCTTGAGCCCTGGACACCGCGCCCCCGACGTGACGCGCGCCCTCGACAGCTAATCAGTAAGCTAATAATCGCAGCCATTTGTGAAGTCATCTGCGCGGGCGCCGCTTTGTGCACACTTTATTAGTCATCGCCCCTGTTCGACTTCTAAGTTCTAACACATTTCTGCTGTCCTGGTACATTGTAACTTCGGAGCGCGCGCGACACAAATATTGAAATGGACGGTGACATGTCTATTTGTTTAACGGAGGATGATGCCAGCCCGACCAACTTTGTCACTCAACGCTCACAGAGGCGTGAAGTTACAAGTCAATCGAGTGAGATACTGAGTGACCAATTTAATGATTTTAAGGGAGAAATGCGGAGACTAATGTCTTATTTTACAGCCTCACAAAAACAAGAGCTATCCGATCTCAACTTCACACTTAAAGAAGTTAAAGAATCGAACCAAAATATAGAGAGTTCAATTGCCTTCCTGGCAGCGCAGAACGAGGATTTTCAAAGGAAAATAACGTCTTTGGAAAGCCACGTTAAAGAGGACAGACAATATATTATGTACCTTGAGGAAAAACTAGAGGTTCTACAGGCGTGGAGCCGAAAGACAAATTTTGTAATTAAAAATGTACCGAAAAAGGATAAGGAAAACAGTCAGGATTTAATTGACATGGTTGTGTGCCTTTCGGAAAGTATTGATCGCAAAATTACTAAGAATGAAATAAAAGATGTATATAGAATGAAGGCAGGAAAGGCGGAACAGAAAAACACGCCTATTGTAGTAGAAACGACCTCGTCCCTATTAAAGACGGACATTCTGAAGATGACCAAATCCTTTAATATTAGGAATAAGACCAAACTATGCGCAAAACATCTCGGTTTTAAAACCAGCGAAGATACACCTGTTTTTCTGGTGGAACACCTGACCGCCAAGGCATCACGCCTTCATTATTTAGCTCGAGATTTAGTCAAAACAAAAGGCTACAAGTTCTGTTGGACCGCGTTCGGCAAAGTCTTTGCGCGAAAATCGGAACAATCACCGGTCATCCCCATAGTAAGCGAAGAACAGGTACACAAACTACTATCGCAAGATTTCAAGTTCGCAAGTTATTCCAACATAGCCATGTTTGTTTGTTCATTCTTGTCTGCTTGTTCTAGTTATCACATTCTCGACTTGTTCCCTTCTGTCTCCAAAAAAGTGTTATCGCTGTTCGGCTTTTTCTACATGCTTTTGTTTGTTATTGTTGCCTGTGACATAATGAGTGGACAAGTCATTATTTTTTTGGCCTCGTTTCAATTGTTTGTAAACCATATTATGTATTGTCCATGTAAGCAAGGTTTATTACACTGTTACATTCTATTACTTTTCCGTAAACCTTACACCTGCGTTTTGCATAACTACTTTTAATAATGTAAATTGAACTAAATAATTTAAAATTAAGTAATGTATTAGCAATAGGAAAATTGTATTCTGCTATGGGAGAGCGGCTTCTCCTGTCACAGGTGTTTGTACACTTAAAAGGAGAAGTCAACCTTAATTTATGTAGAACCTACTTATTGTCAATAATAAACAATTTTTTTTTTTCATTTTTACTTATTACTCAATATCCTCCTCTTATATTTTTTTTAATTTTGAAGGCAACCTAATCTGAAGGCCTTCAAAAACGTCTTTTCGGGGCCCCGCTTGTTCCGAGAGCACGTTCAAATGATACGCATCAAGAAACGTTGCAGTGGTGTTACTGTATTGCGCTGACCTGTTCTTGCGCACCTTTGCTAGTTTTTATACAATATTAGCTTTCCGTCGGCAACTCCGACCACGTGAACTTAATTTAAAATATATTTTTACATTCATTGTAGCTTAGGTAGCACCTGCTTCCTAAAAATAATCCCTATGCAAAATTTGAGACTCCTAGCACTTGTAGTTTCGGAGATTTTGTGATGAGTAACTGACCTTTCACTTTTATATGAATAGATTATAATGTACGCGTGTTATGATGTGTGGTGCCGACTGTAGCACTGCAACAAAATACAGGGTTACTTAATAAACACCATCCAAATTTTAATATGAGGATCTATGGAGAAAATGGCAAAATACGTATTTTTTTCTGTTTGATAACCTACAGTACTAAAATGTTGAGTTATTATAAAAAAATAGTTTCTTTGACACTGCGCGACGTGAGTGGCGGTGGGCTCGCAGCCTCTCAACTGCCTCTCAACTCTCCGCCCGCTTTTTATTGAAAAGTTGAAGTTATTTTAACCAAGTAACTACGCCGCACGAATAATCCGATCGAAAAAATATTGTAATGTGGAAGTTAGAAAGACCTACCCTTCTTTTACTAAAAACTGTCTTCGATTGATGCCTAATGTCTGGTAAAATTTTGGATGGTGTTCAATATATAACCCTGTATTGTATGAACAATAAAGAGTTGCCACTCCAGCGCTATTTCACGCGCCTAATTTGAAGACACGCTAACTGTTCCCAGCTATCACGACAACATTAGTTATATCATGGCTAGATAGATATCTTTCAAATAAAACAAGTAAAGTATCCGAAACAAGTAACAAGAGAATAGATAAACTTCCGAAAAGGCAGCAAGGCGAAAGATCGGCGAAAGTTTCACTCCGAATATTGCATTAGAGTGGGCGATCAAAGAACTAACTAGTTTTTGGGACCCTAACCTGGACCCTCAGGCCTTTAGGAAAAGTTTTTAGTGAACATACAAGTACATAGGTATATGTACAATAGTTATTGATAGCTAAGAACACTCCACCAAAAATCCAGAGATTCAAAACACCGGTCGGGCCAATAGTGTTTCAGATTTTTCAAAACTTAAATAGTCACAAAATAAAGACTTTACAGAAGGACCGCTCTCGCCTTTTCCCCGCCGCCTAGGGTTACTATATTTGATCTGAATTTTGGAAATCAAGTAGGTAATTCATCATGTGAAAAATTGCACCATGTTCGACAAAAACAAAAACACTCGCGACAGTGCGACCCACTGAAGCTCACTGGTATTCCCTGTAAACTCACTGTATCTGTGTGCGTGATCAATATGGCGGGTTTATTTAAGCGGACTATCTGTTAGAGGCGGCGCGCGGCATGCTTGAATGGTGACATAGTGGTGTTGAATGGGGGGAAATATTAAGTGTGGTGATAAAACCGCTGTTGCTTGGTCAGCCGGAAGACCTGAGCACTTCTTGCTGACTTTATGTATAAAAGTTCACCTTAAAGCGATTTCAGTCAAGCTTTTCTCGTCAAGATTATACGATCGTTTCAGCATACGCGTGCTTCGAGGAACCGGGCTTATTGCGGCGTGTTCGCTCGAACCGGCGGTGGTGAGTCAGTACATGGATTATACGAGCGTGTAAACGCGTCCACGCTAGTACGAGCACGCTTCTGGTAAAAGGCCTGTACGTCTACCAATACATTTTTTAACGCGAACGATAACGTAAATTGAAAGTGGCAACTCGTGGCAGAAATGACGAAACGCGCCTAAATAACGAGCGTAAACGACGTATAATACGCACGCTGAAACCGTTCTTAGTCTTAGGCCAGGGCTGCACTTGAAGGAAATTCCGTCGCAAAAGATCCGCAACGGAATGACAATACAGGTTATTGCATATAAATTACAAATAGCCTTATAGGGTCAGCTACTCACAAGTGATACCTCTAGCGTTGCACAGGTTCACAATCTGCGGTAACACCTCACTATTAGGCGGCCCGCATGCTTGCTTGCTACTGAAGTTCTAAGCAAGTTAAGCTTACACTCTCCAGAACATATTGCAGTTCGTTTTACACGTGTAGCCTGTGGAATGTTTATACCCAACGATCCTACAGCGCCCTGAGAGTACAATACAACAACGCCTTCCGGGTGCTGTTGAGGCTGCCCCGCTGTAGTGCCTCGGGGATGTTTGCAGAAGCACGCATAGACTGTTTCCACACAACTATGCGTGAGAGATGCGCGTCCCTAGTCCGCCGGGTGCGGGCCAGCACTCAGCACCAACAGCATCCTGAACATGATTGCTGACAGGATGAACTGTGCGTATATGAGTCGCTGCAGCGCAATATCCTACGGACTTGCGCTGGTGTGATTCATTAGTTATTTAAATAATAAAGATAGTTTTTAATATTTTGTACCCCTTTACTAACATCAGCTTAACATTATTGTTACTAACACTATGCACTTTATCTGAAATAAAAATAAATTGACTTGAATATATACTAGCTGTCCGTCCGTCCGTCAGCGGCTTCGCCCGCGTTGACTGTCTTTTCCGTCAAAATAGAGCCTAAATTTTAAAAAATATAGCCTATGTCACTCCGTGATAATGTTTAAGCTTTATATTGGTGAAATATTTTTTAAATCGGTCCAGTCGTTTCGGAGCCCGTTTAATACAAACAAACAATCAAATCTCTCCTCTTTATAATAGAAAAGTATAATGAGTACTTATCAAAGTCATTCGATGGTCGATGTAAGAATACAGCGTAATATACAGCCTTGCAGAACTACCGCATAGTGCTACAGGAGCTATCTCGGTGATTACAGGTAGATTGCATAGAACTAATTAGCAATTGTCATTTGCCGCCAGATTGAGTTGTAATTGAGATTGAGACGAACCCGGCAAATGGGAATCCGATATTGAGTGCGATTTGAAATTGCTTTTAGCAATTTATATTTATTTTATATGAGTGATAACCTTCAAGGAATCTGTCCTAAGTTAAGAAAGCAACAATTCTTGATGTACTTTGTTATAGCCCACTTTTTTTACTAGAACTCCATGTTTTTTTCGGGATTTTTTTATTTCTTGAGCACAAAATGTATGTATTAATAAAATAACTAGCTGAGGAAAGGCACATAATTCACTAACCTATGCGAAAAATAAATAACTAACTAATGTTCAGTTCTTTAAAAGCGACATTACTAAAAAAAAATATCATAATTTTTGACTGTCTTCAAGGAGACTGACATTCATAGCGTTAAAAAGGTTGGCCAAACCCCCGACATGTGCTAGTAGACATCATAAATGTTAAAAGGAGCACATAGCCAAATTTTCCATGACGCTAAAAAAAACCTCAAAATTTGCAAGGTTCGCCAAACGTTGTAATTAGTGTAACAAGCAACAATCAAGCCAGCGACATAGCTTGGATGCCTCCGAAAGTTTTAAGTACCCACCTACCACTTAGGAATTTATGGAGAGCTTGCCTGTAATACTTCAAGGTGAATAACAATAAATTTATTCCGGCTTGCGTTCACTGCCATTGTGATCATATTCTAATATCATTGATATAATAGATAATTCATTAGGCTGCAGCGTTCTTTTTTATCGAAAATTTTCAATAGCTTCACATGATAATAATCATAAAATAGTCTCAAATTTCTTCGCAAGGGACAAAATCGCAACTTGCACCGCCACCAAGTACAAACAATAGCTGCCCGTCAGTGGCTTCTCTCGCGTAAACTATTTCTCCCGGTAAAAAATAGCTTCCAAAATAAATAAATTAATTAAAAATCGGTCAAGCAGTTGCGTTGCGGAGCCTATTCAATACAAATAAGTGTTCAAATTAATGTAATAGATTACAATACTTGAATATTTTTTTCGCTTATTTCAGCCAAACTGAATAGTTAAATTTTAATGAAAATAGACTAAACCAATCAGCGTTATCTACATCAACCCGAAGTCCCTTACCACCCAGCAGATTATTCTAACCTCTCAATTCTAAGCCATGAAGCGTCAGGCTCATCGAAAACCAATACCGCTTCAGTGGAAGCAATCTCCTCGAAATTAACCGACGATGTGCCGTTGCACGATCGCTTTGAAAGATGCGTGCAGTACGTCTACCACGAGTTGCCACTTTAAATTTACGTTATTGTTCGCGTAAAAAAATTTACAGGGATTTGACATTGTCATGTCATGTCAAATCCCAATACAATTTTTTATGCGAACGATAACGTAAATTTGAAGTGGCAACTCGTGGTACACGTATAGATAATACATCATATTGACGGCAATTTGAATAAGTAAGTATTAATATGCGCCAGTCATCAAACCAATAGTTTCGAATGAGGATAAATATCCTTGTGTTACGAGGTACCAGGCAAGGATGATAATGCTAGGGTCTATCCCAGTACACATAGACCCGTGTCAATTAAGAAATGTTTTTATTTTGTTTGAACCAACCGGGATTCGAACCTTGGATAGTGGGAGCACGCAAGGAGAAAAGCTGCGCTTTAGCGCACTGCGCCAATCGTGTCATAAATTTTGATAAAACCTTAAAAGCGATACGCTTATCGCAGGTATCGCTTATCCACAATTGTGGACTCACTTGCGATTTTTTTACAATAAACAAAATATAAATAAATATATGTATACATGTAAACATAACGATCCAATGCAATTTAAGTAAAACTCAAAAGATGTTCTTTTAGCAGTCTTTTGAAAGAACCTACAGTGCCGCATTCGCGAAGGGATACAGGCAACTTGTTCCACAATTGAACAGCATGAACAGTAAAAGATTCACCATACATGCACGTGTTACAGGGAGGAGTAGTTAAATAAAAGTTATAGGCTGAGCGATGAGCTCGGCCAGAAGACGAAAGATATGTAAAACGTTCACGGAGATAGCTTGGAGAAGCGGGATTAAACAGTACATTGAAGAGGATGACCAGTATATGATAATTCCGCCGCAAACGTATAGGGAGCCATTTCAACTGTTTTCTGTACTCAGATATATGATCATACTTACGTAGGCCGTATATGAAGCGAATGCAAACATTTTGAAGACGGCTTTGTATGCCTAGGCGCTGATTTTCAGTGGGCCCACCTGAGGACATTTGGAGGTGGACAACGTATGTGTGTGACGTGTGCGTCATATTAAATGTACATAGAAAGTATTTTTAAAACATAAATTTAAGTATAATAAATAATAATATTAGTGTTTTATGTGTAGTGTGAATAAATAATAAGCTATGATTTATGCCAAGGTTATATTGGCGAAACGGATTCGTTTACGGGATAAATTCTTGTCTTGGCAAATCCAGCTTTTAAGTTGCCTTCAGTTTTTGGCATAACTTTTCTCCACAATAACATAATATCCTAGACCACTGGAAATCGCCACGAGAGGGGCATTGCTTGCCCCTCTCGTGGCGAGTTATGCCAAAAACTGAAGGCAACTTAAAAGCTGGATTTGCCAAAACAGGTACTTATCCCGTAAACGAAATGGCCGTAATTGAGAGAATGCTAACTTTCAGACTCCCGGAACGAGACACAGATGCGAACCTTATATCCGAATCATTCGTTCAGTTCCTGGAGGACAAAAGGAAGGAAGCCGTTGGTCGGGAAGCAGCAGACCGAAAGAAAAAGTTGCATGTTGAGGCTGGAAAACTCAATTTTTATGAGATATTTAAAAAGTCAACACCCGAAGCGACTGCGGTAACCGTTTATCCCCAGGTTTATAAAAAAGACAGTTAGTAGCAACCCTAAAAATTAAAGCGCTGAAGGTGTTCCATAATTTAATGAATGCCACAATATCACAAAACTACCGAAGTCAATTGCAAAATTGTACAATTGTACATTCTATAATTAAGGAAAAATCTATTTTGATATCAATACCACGATATAAAATGTGACCCGTCCGTAGTGTAACAAGCTTTGAGGCTGTAAACTAAGAATAAATTCACCGACAAAAAACATAAAATAAAAGCCCGCAACTTATTATTGTAAACTTTACAGAAGTTTAATTTTTTTTTAATTTCTTCCCCCAATTTTTTTAATTACTTGTAATTTTGTGATTGCTAGTTTTAGAGCTATGGTTATTTTTTGTTAAATACCTAAATGAATATGCTTTAATTTTAAAATTAAATGGCTACCAATATCCTCTTCATTTGAGTAAAAAAAATTCTCTCAAACTTCCCAAAAAAATTGAGTTTTTTTAAGCATAATTTGATTTTTCTTGAAAACTAAGTCGTCGTTGAAATTAATACATATTTTTGTATTAATTTCAAAACTACACTAATATTGCTATAATCATTGGAACATTACAAAGTTGTAGCTTTTTTGAAAACATCCCAAAACTATCACAAAATTATAAATAATTAAACAAATTGAGGTAAGAATTTGAAAAATAATATTTAAACCCCTGAAAAATTTACTATTATAAGTTGCGGGCTTTTATTTTATGCTTTTTGTCAATCAATTTTTCTTAGTTTACAGCCTCAAAAATTGTTACACTACGAACGGATCACATTGTAGGTATATTATACGAGAAACTTTAAAAAATAATTTGAAAAGTATGCAGTATCACGTGGAGACATTTTAAAAATATAAAAATATTTAAAAATATAAATATAAGAAAAAACTGGATCAAAAGGTGTACTTGACCTTCTTTTACATGATTTCAAGTTCTTCATCAGTGCACGCAAACGAAGTTTCCACCAAGAGCTAAAATCTTCTGAAATTTCTCTTCTTTCGCTCAAGATAGGTGTTATAATGCTGAGCACGTACAAGTATTTAACTTGCCCCAGAAAATGAAAACTAAAAGGTCCCTGCGCTCTTTAGAAAAGCAATCTTGCTCGGGACTAATCGAAAGTAGTTTCGTTTAAAACCGGGTTCGAGCGCAGTTAGCTAGTTTGGTTTGTACAATTAATTCATTTTAAACGAACTGAAAGTTTCTCCAATGCGTCGAGAACCGCTGAGTTATAAAGTTGATTACCCACAACTTCTAATACAAATGTCTTGTAACCAAATCCATTTACTTGGTTAAATGTTTTGAAGTTTTATATTGATTTATCTCGCTGCGTTTGCTGAATGATAAGATAATTTGGCAGGCAATCCTTAGCTCCAATTTTCGATAATGGAGGCCATTGCTCAGCAGTGTGCTTTCGTTCATCAATATCTATATTGCTTTATAGGTATATAAGAAAACACTGTGGCTATTTCTTTTTCGAATATATTACTATAGTAGGTAGGTGACGAAGAAACTACAGAATGTTGAAGCAAAAATTAGTTAAACATAGGAAAACTGGAAAAAAACGATTTTGGACCTTGATTTCTATCTTTAGATATAAAAAACAAGCATTGTTAAATGCTAAAATAATCAAAGTAATAATCAAATAGCATATTACATCCTAACTGAATGTTTAAATATTTGTGAAAATATTTCTTTCGGATGTTTAAAGGTGCCTTAAGAAATTGATGGAATAACGTTGGCATGAAACGTAAGCATCCTAGAAAGATTCGTTATCTTGAGGTTTCGGTAGCTCAGTGGTTTAGAGCAGTCACCCGGATTTTGAATGACGCGGGTTCGATTCCCACTCGTGATCATCAAGTGCGGAAATCGAATTTTACAAGTTTTTCCAGAGATATGAAAAACAAGCATTGTAAAATGCTATAATAATGAAAGTAAAAAATCAAAAATTCGTTTTTTTAAAAGGTTCCATATTGCGGATTCCACAAAAAGAAGATTGTCAATAACTACAACAACAGTCTACTGGCAAGCGTTATATTTAACTATTTTTACGATAGTCAAAAAAGTCTCCAAAACAAATAAACTCAGATGTATATCCGTCCATTTTTGTAAATTACCAAATTAAACTCGTATTCCAATTTTTATTTTGGCATCAAATAATTTCTTCATCATATAATACTATAATATTTCATTTCTGTTGATAAACATCTTTTGGTAACTATATGTAAAATATACACTTGTCAAACTTGGATATGTTGCAATTACAAAAACAAGGGAAATCCCATAAACACTTGTCAAACTTGGAATTGTTATAAGCAATTACAACAACAAGTGAAATCCCATAAACACATTTAAATGTAAAATGTCTTACGAGGAGCCAAACTTATAACTCTACACTATCTTTGGACTAACTGAGATCTGTACGTCTACCACGAGTTGCAACTTAAAATTTACGTTATCGTTCTCGTAAAAAAATTGTATTGGGATGACACATGACATGACATGACAATATCAAATCCCAATAAAAAAAAATACGCAAATTATAAGATGAATTTAAAGTGGCAACTCGTGGCAACATTAAAAAAAAAATTATGGGAACGAAGCTGTATACGAATTTTTATATTTTAGATTTTTTTTTTTTCATTTGACTTTTTTTGAAGATTTTTGAAGACAGTTTCTTGAGAGTAAATATGGACACATTGAAATATTCTCTACAGTCTAGTGCATAGATGCATGCGGGCTTATCCGTATCGAGCGCTGTGACGTACGAGTACAATCGCATTAGGAACACACTCAGACTACCTCCGGATACAGTCAGCACAAGTCTTCGGAAAATACTTCGGCAATTTTATATCGTATGTAAGAATCTGTATTGTTATATTTCTATACGAATAAAATGCGAAGAAGAAGTTACTTTTTCATGCCTCACCGCTGGAAAATCCTAAATTTGATATACGGATAGGTTGGACCTTGGAAAGAACATTGGCATTTAAGTACTTATCCCGTGAATTGCTTACTGCGTCAAAATACGCAAAACGTCAAAGGGATTTCACTTGTTTCTGTAATTGCTTATAACAATTCCAAGTTTGACAAGTGTTTATGGGATCTCACTTGTTTCTGTAATTGCTTATAACAATTCCAAGTTTGACAATTTTTTAATGTTTGTGTATGTGTGAGTGTACTAATATTAGCTTACATTTTTGGATTTTTAGGACTTCAAAAAGGGGGCTTCCTAAAAAGTCTTGATAATTATCAGTGAGGCAGAGACAAAATCGGAGGTTTTAGTTTTAAATCATAAACATAAGAGCTGTAAGATACAATGGAATCTTTATGTAATTGATAAGTTCACTATCAGAATCATATCTCGAGAATTAAAGTTGTCTGGTATTATGCAAAAGTAAGTTATGAGGGTTCAAAAAAACAACGAAGGGTTCCGAGAAAAGGTAAGTAGTGCCCTTGAGCTCTGCTTGGCTAGTCTTGGCAGGGACACTCCCGTGCTCCATTATGCCTTCATTGCATAGGATTTCCTGATGAACTGCTGTTTTAAATTCATTTACTAATCATTTTGTTAAATAACACGAGATGAAATGCATGCCATTTTTTTCTCATTTAAATCACATTTCGATTGCTCTAAATATTGTTTAAAAAAAATTAAATCACAAGTCACTATCTCGAAAAACGACAAGGCCAATATACACGTTTTCTGCTGACCTTATGTAAAGTTGGACTAAGTGCGCTCTAATGAGATTGTGACGTCACGGATAAACCTGCTTACATTTCGAACAACTGGGGGACAAACCTTGTTTCATGAGGTACCAACAATAATGAATGATTTATTCACGTTTCGTGGGTAGATAACATGGTTTCGTAATGTTTGATTTTTAAGATGCTTCCGTCCCATGATGCTTAAAGGCCACTGAGTCCGTGATGGGGTTATATATGGACGGGGCGGGACGGGAAGTTCGTTTCATACAGAATTCCACGTTGCCGTCCCGTCCGTGGCTCCGTGGCATATGTCGTCCATGTAGATTTTGTATTAAACGAAATTTCCAAAACTTCCCGTCCCGTCCTGTTAATATAAAAACCAGTCATTTATGCAGTTGTAATACCATAGATAAGTTCCGGGTAATTTGCTGGAGTCGTTTTCAATAATATGTATTCTATGTCAATGTTGACACTATATTGAAAAAAAAAATACACAAGCCTAGCTAAATCTTACAAAAGTTGGCAAACCTCAAGTGGATTCTTAGATAATGACCTGAATTAGTAACGCAATAGTTTTTGGTAGCTTATAACAAAAGTTTCACGAAGAACAGCCTCAACTATGGAATACAGTTGATATGAATGAAACAATTGAAGCGGCTTTTTTTGGTACTGCTACGCGCAGCCGTGCTGGTACTAACGAGAAAGTGACGTCACACACGCTAAGCCTGTCAGATGTATTGAAACGAGCGCCGGGAATACTGAGTTCATCCTTATTCATACGCAAGTGATACTGCAGGGAACTAGGCTACATATTAACAAGTAGTACGAGATCCTACTGCAAGTTTGCTTACGTCATTAGCTCATAGCTGAGGCGTAACCTGCTCGCATACGCTGAGCTCTAGCTATCAACTTGCATCGTACACAATCTAAAGTGTAAATGTGATAAATGCAGCTCTGGGGCTTATTCTTTCTATCGCTAATCCAGTTAAGTATTAAAAAATAGTTTATTGAACTAGATCATTTTTGTAACGTTCTTTTGAATTGTCATCAACTATATATTTTTTTTTTTTATACTACGTCGGTGACAATCAAGAACGCCTGATGGTAAGCGGTTATCGCGGCCTATGGACGCGTGCAACACCAGGGGTATCACTGGCGCGTTGTCGACCCTGTAAAAACCTTTTCAAACCCCTCTTGAAGAACTCCATACTATAACTCATCGGGAAAACCTCGGCAGGGAGTTCATTCCACAATTTAAGCGTCCTCGGAAGGAAACATCTCTGAAACCGAATTGTACGAGACCATTGCGGATTCAGAGTGTGAGGATGAATGCCCTGTCGGTGGCGAGCGGTGCGGTGATGAAAAGTAGCCGTTTCAACTTTAGCTTAGTATAAACATACTCGTACATAATATTAATTCAATGAATTTACTGATTATAATACATACGTATATCTAAAGTGACTCTACCACTGGCGTTGTGACACTGATTGAAGACCCGGCAAGAAATTCAGTAGTCACTCTTTTAAAAAAAACGTGGTTTAAAGTGATGTAGCGAGCAATCCAGCAATAAATATCCAGCCCAGAAGATGCCTTTTTGCCAGCTAGGCAACCACTGACTGGCAGTAAATAAAAGATCATAATAATATTAAAAATTGGCTCGCTAGTTCAGTTTAGGGACTGAACTTGACAAGTTGTAAGGGATTGTAATAAGGCCCCTGATAGAAGATGTGTAAATAACATCAACTTGTATAAAACTCTTTCGTTACTCTCAGACAACGCACAGTCAAAACTACTGGGCGTAGAAAGTTGAAAGGACCACGAGCGAAGTGGCCCTCAAACTTTTTCCTCCGGTCACATTGGCTACCTGAGAGTCACAATCAGTTGCTAAAGAAGAACTAGTAACATTCTTGCTACTCAACCAGTTGCCAATTTTTCAGGGACATGCAGCGTCAAATGCATGAAAACTTTGTAAAATTCATATTGTAGATCTTCACCCCTAAACAAAGGATTTTGTACAGTTAGGATTTAGATTTTAAATAATTTATGATCTTCTACATGCTAACAACGACATTTTGCAATCACAAAGATTTAAAAATAACTTTCTACAACCCGTTTCAGGAGACGATCGTGAAAAAGTAATGAAAAAAAGGTTTTGAATACGAATTGTAATTGCATGGTCTAGATTTTTAGTGTTAGCTTAATACGCTTTAAGCATCGTTTAGGTATTGATATATATGAATCCTTAGAATCATCATCATCATTTCAGCCGAACGACGCCCACTGCTGGGCATAGGCCTCCCCCAAGGATCTCCACAACGATCGGTCCTGCGCTGTCCGCATCCAGCGGCTTCCCGCGACCTTGACCAGATCGTCGGTCCACCTTGTAGAGGGCCTGCCCACGGAACGTCGTCCGGTACGCGGTCGCCATTCGAGAACCTTTCCGCCCCAACGGCCATCGGTTCTCCGCGCTATGTGTCCCGCCCACTGCCACTTCAGCGATGCAATCCTTCGAGCGATGTCGGTTATTTTTGTTCTCCTGCGGATCTCATCATTTCTGATTCGATCGAGCAGGGAAATACCAAGCATCGCTCTCTCCATTGCTCGCTGGGTGATCTTGAGCCTTCTTATGAGACCCATAGTAAGGGACCACGTCTCACTCCCATAGGTCATTACTGGCAACACACACTGGTCAAAGACTTTTGTCTTGAGACACTGCGGTATTTCGGACGCAAATATATGCCGGAGCTTCCCGAACGCTGCCCATCCGAGCTGGATTCGACGAGAGATCTCTTTCTCGAAGTTGGACTTACCTAGCTGGACTGTCTGTCCCAGGTAAACATAGTGGTCAACAACTTCGAGTGTAATGTTCCCAACGTTAACTGGATCCTTAGAATATTGAATCACAATTCGGACCGGTCGGTGTCACTTAATTGACAGGTGTAGATTGGCCACAAGATATACAGTAACAAAGCACGAAAGAAATAGGAGAGCAGTGTTAGGAGGCGCATAAAAGAATACACGCAGATAAAATAAATAATAAAATATAATTGAGAGATCGATAAACACAAAAGAACATGGAGGATCACAACACAAGACATTGACATATAATTTTTTTAAATAATTCTAGATACAAATTAATACCTGTAAGTACCATGGAGGCTCTCTATTTCACACGCCCCCTTAATTTGTATCGTCATACAAAAGTAAAGACCAACATCACTAAGTATAACATATTAACTATAAACTTAAATAACAAAAGAAAAAAAAACACAGATTTACTTTGCCTGAAAAGCTAGGCTTTGAATCAACACTATGTGATGCCTAACCCCTCCACACATAAATTATGCTTTTCTTTAGGTAAAGCCTTGGTCAATACATCAGCAAGCATCAATTCAGTCCGTAAATGTACTAACTCTATCTCTTTATTATTACTTAGAACATTTCTTATAAAATGATGCTTAATGTCAATGTGTTTGCATCGAGAATGGAACACTGGATCTTTTGCCAAACAAATGGCCCCTTGGTTATCGACATGCAACGTTACCTTTGAAAATTGAGGTAACCCGATTTCAGTAAACAGACTATTTAGGTGCATAGCCTCCTTCATAGCTAACGACAAACTTACATACTCAGCCTCACACGAGGAGGTTGCAACAGTTTTCTGTTTCTGTGATTTCCAAGTAATACTCGCACCCCCTAATATGAATGCATATCCTGAGTATGAGCGCCTGTCTAACAAGCAATTACCCCAATCGGCATCTGAATAACCAATAACGGACTTACCGGTTTTCTTGTATGTCAAACCATAACTCAAAGTTCTTTTCAAATATCGTAATATCCGTTTTAATGCCTTCCAATGCTCTTCCTTTGGTTTATTTGTGAACTGCGCCAATTTAACTACGGCATTGGCGATGTCTGGTCTCGTCCCCGAAACTAGAAACATCAAGGAACCAATTAACTCCCTATAGGGCCATCGCTCATTACATTCACTGTCTTCGTGACCGGTAGAACAAAACTTCTTACCCACTTCCATTGGAGTAATCGCTGGATTGCAATCAAACATTGCATATTTTTTCAAAATATCTTTTATATACTTTTGTTGTGAAAGCTTAATAGTACACGTGTCAGTTTTGACAAAGTCAATCCCTAACATGTACTTCGCAACACCAAAGTCTTTTAATTCGAACTCACCAGCCAGTTCCTTTTTAAACTTTTCAATACAACCTCTGCGTTCTGAACTTATTAAAATATCATCACAGTAAATAACAACAAAGAGGTTAATTCCTTTATCATTTTTAAAATAAAGACACGGCTCGTTTAAAGACTGTTGAAGACCTATATTTTTCAGCTTTCTGTCCAATCTTTTATTCCATTGACGACCAGCCTGCTTTAAACCATATAACGATCTTTTTAGCCGGCATACATCGCCTCCAGCTTCCAGATCCTGTAACATCTTCTTAGCTCGTTTTAAAACTTCGCAA
Source organism: Udea olivalis (assembly GCA_947369235.1). NCBI lineage: Eukaryota > Metazoa > Arthropoda > Insecta > Lepidoptera > Crambidae > Udea > Udea olivalis. The sequence goes on from OX376347.1 coordinate 3,120,465, forward strand.
TCATTTTCCATTTCTATTAATTTAAGCAAATTTTGTTTCAATAATTGTGGGACTTGCATAAAGACTTCTTCTTCCAAATAGCCATATAAATACGCTGTATTTATATCCAACTGGTGTATCTCCATGTCTAACTCAACTGAAAGAGCAGCTAAAAGCCTGACTGTTTCTAATCTTGCTACAGGAGCAAATGTATCTTGATAGTCAATACCATAGCGTTGATTATATCCCTTCGCAACTAGTCGAGCTTTTTTCTTTTCAGTCTTATCAACATTTAGTTTCGTTGTCAACACGTAACGACAACCAACTACGTCACGTCCTTCTGGCTTCTTGACAATATCCCACGTATCGTTCTTTATCAAGCTCCTTATTTCGGATAAAATCGCTTCTTCCCATCCATAATTTTCATTACTGGTTAAGGCATCCTTCAAGCTTATTTCTGCAGCTCCAAGAAACTCATAAGTATCAAAGTATACTTCCGAAGATTTATCTTCCACTTGCTCTGAAATGCCCATGATACCATCTGAAGATTGTGCTTCTGCTGGCTGTTCAATCGGTATATCTTGAGGTTTTGTTTCTGGTTCCGGAACCACCTCAACCATAAGATAAATTTTCTTTGGACGGCCTACATGACCCTTCTCTAGTCGTGGTCTACCAGCAGCTCTTTTTAACAATCTCTCTCCGATTTCAGGAGTTTCCTCTTGTGTATCATCTTGCTCCGGTTGTACATCTATGTCAGATTGAGCAGTGACCGGTACATCAGTTATGCAAGTATCCATCGTAGGTTTCTTATTAATCTCTACTTCTACAAACCTCGGTTTGTGTACTTCTTCTTTCTTTTCTAACTCAAAAGGATCGTTGTTCAAGCTTTCTTCTTTACAGTCATTTTTTACTTTTGAGCTTCATGAAATTTGACATCTCTGGCCACAATGACTTTTCTTTCCTGAGTCAACCAAATTCTATAACCTTTTGTATTCCTTGGATATCCAACAAAGACTCCTTCAACACTTCTAGCCGCAAATTTATCCTTGCCTTCTTGCTTATTCAACACATGGACTTTGCATCCAAATGTCTGTAAATAACTCAGCTTGACAGGCATTTCATACCACTTTTCAAACAGTATTCCTCCTTCAAGGCTACTAGTTGGGCATCGGTTTCTTACATGACATGCCGTCACGATAGCATCAGCCCAGAAACCTGAAGATAATCCTGAAGCAAGAAGCATGCATCTCGCCATTTCTACGAGTGTCCTGTTCATCCTTTCTGCCACTCCGTTCATTTGTGGAGTATGAGGAATCGTAAGCCTTCTGACTATACCCTCCTCCTGCAAAAATGAATCAAATTCCCGGTTACAGTATTCTCCTCCGTTATCCGTTTGTAGGTATTTAATTTTCTTACCTGTTAAATTTTCCACATAACTCTTGTAAATTTTAAAAACAGTAAGAACCTCGCTCTTCTTACTTAATAAGTAAACTTCACACCATCGCGTACTACAGTCAATAAATGTAACAAAATATTTCGCGCCACCTATCGCTGTATTTTGCATTGGTCCAACCACATCGGAATAAACGATCTTAAGTTTCTCGTCACACGGTCCACTAGATTTAGAAAATGAAAGAGCAGTCATTTTTCCTCTCGCACAAACATCGCAATTATACAAGTTGCTCATATCTGATAATTTTAAATTCTTACCAGAATTATTTAAAATTTTCATAAGATCTTTGGCATTTAAATGACCTAAACGTTCGTGCCAAGACCACACTTCAGCATTCAGTTCAGAAGAAATCACTGAAGCTCGCGCGCATTGTTCTTGAAGATAATATAAATTACCCCTACGTTTTGCTGTCAACTTGATTTTGCCGTAACTGTCAGTGACTAAGGCTAAATTACTTTTAAACGTAACATCATAGCCTTTATCAGTTATCTTAGCTACTGAAATCAGATTACTTCGCAAGTCAGGAACAAATAACGCATCTGGCAAATTAATCACAGTTTGAGAATCATCATTACATGTCAATAACCTTACAGTGCCCTTACCTTGTATATTTGTGCTCGAATTAGTCGCTAAATTCAATTTACCGTTCGCAGGCGATAAAGTGTCAATAAATTTACGTGCATCATTACATAAATGAGATGTGCATCCGCTGTCAATGATCCAATCCCCACTCTCTGTGCAAACAGCATTACATGCATCTGAAATACAATTGAAAGTTATAAAATTGCTATCAAAACTATCTACATCATCATTTTTATGTACACACTTTACACTTTCTTGACATTTCTTCTTAGCCTTGGTACATTCGGAAGCTTTGTGACCAAACTGATGGCATTTAAAGCATTTGAACTTGAACTGCGACTTGGATTCCTTATTATCCATGCTAATATTCTTTTTCCAATAAGGCTTTCCTTTTACTAGCAGGACTTCCGATTTCTGATGTCTAGAATTGTACTCTTCTAAAATCTTAACTTTGAGTACGTCTGGTTCAGGCAATTCGTCTCTCGATTCGATCGCACAACGAAAATTTTCAAAACTCGCAGGAAGACTGTACAACAACATGATCGAAAGCAAATCCTTGTGAATTTCCACTTCCATCTCATTCAGTTTGTCTTTAGCTTCAAAAAATTTAGTTAAGTGCTCTCCGACATCATCACCTTCGCTCATCTTTTGTAACGTCAACTGTTTAAGCAACGTGGCTTTCCTAGCAGGTCCCTTCGATGCATAAATTGAGTTCAACTTAAGCCATACATCTCTCGAAGTAAGACAACCTCTTACATGTCTCAGCTCACTTGGACTTATAGAGAGGATAAGATCGGCTTTTGCTTTTGAATCAGCAGCCTCCCAAAGTATAGCCTCAGCTGCCTCTGCCGGTTCGATCTTCTTCCCGTTTACGTAGTCCCAAGCATCATTTTTTATAAGCAATGCTTCCGCCTGCAGTCGCCAGCTTTCGTAATTGTCTTTAGTAAGTGATTCAATACGTACGGAACCCATATTCATTCCCCTTTTGTGCTTTCTACGCCTTTTTCTACGTACAACACTTTTACACTGAATCTATACTAAATCGCTTTACTTTCGCTTTAAAACTTTACTCTCAACTTATTTTAGGTTTCTGGGCCCATAACCATTGTTAGGAGGCGCATAAAAGAATACACGCAGATAAAATAAATAATAAAATATAATTGAGAGATCGATAAACAGAAAAGAACATGGAGGATCACAACACAAGACATTGACATATAATTTTTTTAAATAATTCTAGATACAAATTAATACCTGTAAGTACCATGGAGGCTCTCTATTTTACAAGCAGGCCATCAAAATTCTGGGCCTGGAGCTCTACCAAATTAGCCTTTTTCTTTTAGCATAAAGGTTCCTCGAGAAATGTAAGGGCCTGGGAAAGGATTTCCCGAAATGCCTACAGAAATAGGAGAAAACGGGAACGGGCGTCAACTCAAAGCTAGTCCAACAATAATAGTTTACACACATCAACATGGCCTAGGGATATTTCAATTAAACCTAAATAACTAAAACTCTATTATTTTTTTGTTAAAACACCTACACATTAAAATAAACCTTGTTTATTAGCATAACTAATCTGATAAATAAACTTTTAGATAAAGTTAAATTTAAAAAAAATTAGTAGAAGAGGAAAAACTCAGACAAATTTTCAATCGTAACTTTATTTTTGAAACATCAAAACCTAAACAAAACAACCATTTTTTTTATAAAAATTGTTGAAAACTTAAAATTAATAATCCTAGGATCCACCTATGACTCTCCTGACACATCTGCAGCGGTTCTGCATACTCAAAACAAGGGTGTCAATATCATGTTGTGGAATACTGTCCCAAGTCCTGCTGATATGCAAGAAAAGCTGGTTTTCATGCACAATATCTTCAGGTAAATTCCTAAGAGCTCTTCTCTGAAGCATCATTTCCCAGGCATGCTCAATAGTTTCAGTCAGGAGATTGTGCAGGCCAGTCTAAAGCTTGGATATCATGCTCTTGTAACCAACTTATAACGATACGCGCCGTATGTGGACGGGCATTGTCGTGCATTAGCTGAAAATTTTGTCCCATTTGCTGTCTGTGGGGCAAGATTACAAGCTCTAGCACCTCATCTCGGTATTTTAGAGCAGTCATATTGCCTTGTATCCAAACGAGGTCCCTTCTACCGCCGAGACGAATTCCTGCCCAAACCATAATCGTGCCACCTTGATATGCATGAACTTGTTGTGGGTGCTGCAGTCGATTCCAACGTCCAGGTTCTCTCCAAACGCGTACTCTTCGCGAATCAGGATGAAATCCAAACCTGGATTTATCAGTGAAAAGCACAAGTGACCATTGAGAATGGTTTCAGTTTTCGTGTGCAATAGCCCATTGTAATCTTCTTCCTCGATTGCCTCTCCTTAGCGCTGGTACCCGAAGTGGCCTACGAGCACGTAGGTTGACTTCATGCAGTCGTTTTCTCAAAGTTTGACCGCTTAGCAACAAACCATACTCTCTCTGTAGCCTTTAAACCAATTGCATCGCCGTTACATTTGGTTGACTTTGTCCTGTATATGTGTTGTAATTCGTTGAGGTCCTCGGTGCCGTTCTATCACTTCCCCCGTGACACGATAACGTGACCAAAGCCTGGATATAACGCTCTGACTGGTCCTCATGGCTTTAGAAACCGCAATTTGGGTAGCGCCAGCTTGAATCATGCCCACTGCTCTTAACATTTCATTCCTGGTCAAGTGTCTACGTGGCATGATTAAATGAACATCGGAGATGCGTTTGACAAATATTTATATAAATTTATGGCGTTATAATCAAGTTATAAGTTCGTAAAGATTTACTTCGTTGGAAGAAATTCAATGAATGCGAATTTCATCTTAAAACAAAACTTTTTATATACAAATTTGAATTTAAAAAAGGAACTTAATAATGTTTTTATAATCTGTCATTAATCGTTTTTTTGTAAGGCCAGTACTTTTTAAGTTATTTAAAAAAGTTTTATATATCCCTAGACCATGTTGTTGTGTGTACATTCTCCGAGCGAGACTAAGAAAATGAAACTGCATTGCTAGCTTGATCGTTCATCTCGGCTAGAACATAATCGAATATTTAAAATTAAGCACCCTTCAGTCAAGGCGAGAAGCTGTTTTATTGACTATTTACAAAATTATAAATTCCTTGTCTAATGCTGGTGGAATAAAAAGCCATTTTTATTCAAAATAGGCGATTGCAAGGAAAGCAGAACATTTTCTATCCACTAATATTTATTTTATTTTTTATAGAAAAAGGGGTTTGAACATTTTTGTAAGGAGGCTAGCATGGCCACGTGCCGCCATTTTGTTTTTTTCTGAAGGTTTTGCGCACAATAAAAGCGGTATAAATAGATAGAGGAGACATAAACAAACAAAAATAGTAATAATGGTACCTTAAAGTGTCAAGTTTTCGATAAATATCGATAATGAAAAAGGTAAGATTAAAAATCTACTATTAAGTGGCTTTTCGTGTTTTACTGTCAACAAATAACAGACTTCAGGACATTTAAACTGTTGGTTATGTGTTTTATCTCATTTTTATAGAGTGTATATTTGAAAGTGCTCAAAATAAAAGTTAATGTGGATTTTACCTGTTTTTTGGTAAAAAATCTACAATACTAAAGGAAATAAGATATTTAGATAGATATTGCGCATGAGAAAAATACAATTCCATTCGTGGCAGCACAGCATGGCAAGTAGTGACCTTATCACTTTGAGCGATTTCTTCCAGACGACGTTGGGTTGTGAGGACATTGCGGAAGAAGATAACAGACTGTTAAAATGTTCTAAAGTCTGTTATTTGTTAGCAAAATAACGCAAAAAGCCTTATAATTAGTAGAATTTTAAAGAATTTCATCTATTTCAAATCGATCTTAACTTTCAAATAACACGAAAACGTGACACTTTTGGGTACCATATTAGGAGACATTTTTGTTTGTTTAGGTGTTCTCTATTCATAATATACCAAAAAAAATGGCGGCTTGTGACCTATGCCACAAAAGTTTAACCTTTGTGGCATAGGTCACAAGCCGCCATTTTTTTTCTCGAAGTTTCAAGAATTACATCAAAAATTAAGCCAAACTGCAAAGTAGTTTAGCGAAATATTTGATGTAATACGAAGGTCATTCAATAAATACTTAGCCTACAAAAAGTAAACGAAAATTTTGGAATAGTGGCAATTTATTTTTCAACATAGTCTCCTTTTAGTTCGATACACTTAGCCCAGCGATGCTCCAACCCGTCCGAAAAATAGTTTTTGTCAAACTCTGCAAAATAGGCCTCCGTGGCGGCGATGACCTCCTCATTTGATCCAAATCTATTCCCGGCGAGTGATTCTTTCAGATTAGGAAACAGAAAGAAGTCACAAGGGGCCAAAGCTGGAGAATACGGTGGATGGGGCAGCAATTCGTAGCTAATTCGACCAATTTGGCCATGGCAACGGCAGACGTGTGAACCGGTGCGTTGTCGTGGTGAAACAGCACTTTTTTCTTCGCCAGATGGGGTCGTTTTTTCTTTTATTCGGCGTCGAATCGGCCCAATAAATCGGCATAGTAAAGCCCTGTAATTGTTTTACCCTTCTCGAGGTAATCGATGTAGATCACACCTTGTGAATCCCAGAAAACGGTGGCCATAACTTTTCCGGCCGATTTTACAGTTTTCGCCTTCTTTGGAGCACGTTCCCCGGTCTGGATCCATTGTTTTGATTGCTCCTTGGTCTCTGGTGTGTACCAGTAGATCCAGGTTTCATCGACGGTCACAAAACGACGCAAAAACTTCGCTGGATTCCGCTTAAACAGTGCCAAACACGTCTCCGATGTGGTCTCATGGTTGCGCTTGTTTTCCGGTGTGAGTAAACGCGGCACCCATCGCGCCGACAGCTTTCTCATGCCGAGTTCCACGTGAAGAATATGATGCACTGTTCCTTCTGAAATGGCTACAGTCTCAGCTAGCTCCCGAACCTTCAATCGGCGATCTGCCAATACGAGATCATGGATTTTTTTAATGTTTCCCTCCGTAGCAGCTGTTTTCGGTGCACCTAGACGTGGTTCATCAAAAACCGACGTACGGCCACGTGCAAACTCGTTGAACCAATTCTTGACGGTGGCCATCGATGGAGAAGAGTCACCGTACACAGCATCCAAGCGCTCTTTGATTTCGATGCGCGTTTTCCCTTCCAAAAATAGGAATCGAATCACCGAATGATATTGCTCTTTTTCCATTTTTGTAAAACCGATCGACACGTTCGCTTCCATAAGTTGTCAAATTAAAACAAATGAAGGGATTGGAATGAAAATTTGAAAAAAGAATTAAAAAAGAATGTGCTACACTGTGGTAAAACTCTTTTGAAACTACAGCGATCTGGCGATGAGGCTAGGTACTTATTGAAGGTACCTCGTATTTCTTTGTAATCTTGTTTTGAAACGTTTTAAATAAAACTTATGTATGTTATTAAATTTGAATATTTATCATATTGAATATTTGGTTATCATATATTAGGTGTTTCAGGACCAAGTGGAAAGTGTAGTATCTTCCTACCCCGTTGGAAAAAGGCGTGGTGGTATGTATGTATCTATCACCTAGTTTGTGTTGTATATTTTTTGCATAAACTTGCCACTCTTACTTTTTTCCTCAGCCGGTAGGTTGCCTGGAAGAGATCTCTATTAACGATAAGGTAATTTAGGTAGTGTACTTACTGTTTCAAAAATACTTAGCTGTAAGTTAAGGTGTATGTACATTATACAATGAAACTTCCAGCTAAGTATTACATTTAGTTTAGGCATTATAACAATAATCCATGGATGAAAGAGATAGATAGATGGCAATCTATCTTTTCTAACAATAACGACTGTACAATTGTGTAATTAAAGGTGCGTTTACACCAAGCGAGCTAATACACTTTATATTAAAACTTCATGAAATCATCTTTGTCTGTCTCTGTTTACAGTAAGAGAATTTAAGAGAAAGGGGATTGAATGAGCATTCGCTTACTTGTTGTAAACGCACCGTAACATATTATCCTGAAACAATAGGCGCTTCACGAATGGAGGGATTTGCCAGCTTGGTATTCCATTTCTGTTATTAAAAATCTCTATTGTAACAAGATGTGGAGTGACTCAGATATTTATTTATAATAATTATTATATTGATTAAATTTAATGTAAGACAAGTAGCTGATTAGGTCTACCTATCATCTTAGGTCATTTTGTCATCCAGAGGACGTAACCAAGTGCGGGTCAGGGAACTGGCCCTGCTTGAAACTAACTCCGCAAGGACAGTTAACCAATGCCATTCTTTACCATTTTTGAATTGTTCAACTGGGCCCACAGCTGTAATATGAATAATAAATAAAAATAAAAAAATGTACAGCCAACATAATATAATACTCTCTCTAAGGTACTGCATTGGTTCACGAGTAACAATTTACTGCTTAATGCTAAGAAGACTAAATGTATCAAAGTTTCTATGCCCAATGTAATACAGGTCGATACCATTATAAACATGAATAACGAGCCATTAGAGATTGCGAATTCCACAGTATTTTTAGGAATTACTCTCGATTCCAAGTTACAGTGGGATATATTTCTGCTCTGGCAGGAAGACTTAGTTCGGCAGCTTATGCTGTTAGAAAAATAAGGCTCATGACTGATATCGCAACAGCAAGATTAGTGTACTTCAGTTGTTTTCACAGTGTTATGTCGTATGGTCTACAGTTGTGGGGTTCGGCAGCGGATCTCAACACCATCTTTGTTCTTCAAATAAGAGCCATCCGCTCCATTTACAACCTTAGACCATGAGAGTCGCTTAGTGAAGTATTCAAAGAGATAGATATTTTAACTGTGTACTCCGTAAAAACGTGCATCTCTTCAAGAGAAACAGTAATGTTTATAAACTCAATACTAAAAATACAAATAAGCTCGTAACTCCCAGTCTAAGACTGCATAAGGTAGGGAAATCATTTGTTGGTCAATGTGTAAAATATTTTAATAAGATTCCGCAAACTCTTGTTGAACTGCCTCTTCACAAGTTTAGTCACAAATTAAAGCTAAATTAATGAAGCGAGGTTATTATAGTGTTGAGGATTTCTTAAATGATAAAAATTTTTGGTCATCTTAGATATAATCTGCTTCTCTGCACATTTTTTTGTTATGACTTTACGGTGTCAATTTAAATTTTTGTGTATGAAAACAAGATTGAAAAGAGTAACCATCGAGTTTCTTGCCGGAGTCTTCTCGATCGGAAACAACCTCCGAACCGGTGGTAGAGTCACATTATGTTTAATTATGATATTTACTATCATATTATTATTTTATGTAAGTTTATTTTTAGTATATTTTTGCTATAATTTTTTTTGTATATGACTGTCATAAGTACTTTTTATAAGTCTATATGAATAAAGATATTTTTTACTTTACTTTACTTTATATAAAATTTCAAAAAAAAACACCAATAAGTCAAATAATTCAAAAATGGTAAAAAATGGTATAGGTTTAGTATAACATGTTTCCGTGGAGTCCGTTCCCTGAGGCCTCCATATATAATCTTCGAAGTGCCCACTTGTAGAACGCATTAAGTAGGGCGGTCAAGCGATTGCCTATATCATTTCCGAACATCGTTTGAAATGTAGAAACGATTGTAGTGTGTTGCTCCTGGCTAGGTCAGTGTTCGTCTACCACGAGATGCCAATTTAATTTTTTTTTTTATTGGGATAGACATTGACATTTCATGTTATGTGTCATCCCAATACAATTTTATTGCGCGAACGATAACGTAAATTTAAAGTGGCAACTACCCACGTACCGTACGTAGACGTACCGATCTTTTTCGCCCCAACGTCTATCAGTTTTATTAGGCTATGTGATCGGCCTACCTATCTAAATCCCATCGTTAAAATAGAAGACGATAAACAATAATAATAATTATTTAAACAAGCGCTCCTTAGTGTTGTCATATTCCAAACCGTCAACAATCTATGAATAACAGAACAGTACGTTTACCACGAGTTGCCACCTTAAATATACATTATCGTTCGCGTAGAAAAAACATTGGGATTGGACATTGTTTATGTCATGTCAAATCCCAATAAAAAAAAATTAAGCGAACGATAACGTAAATACAAAGTGGTAACTCGTGGTAGACGTACATTAGCAGTTTGAATAAAGTTAAAAACAAATACTCACGGAGAAACTCTCATAACTTTTAAATGTCAAAACTGCATTTATAGAACGAAATCAAATAACAAACACATGAAATATTCATACAAAGTGTAAGTAAAATGGATGAATAAACCGTTTTGTGGTGCGAAACAGTAAGGCCCGACGCAGACTATTAAAATAATGCTAAAAATCGTCTGGGTAAACTAACTTTGTTTTAAATATCTTTTATTAAAATAAAATAAATCACAATTTAAACTTATTAGACATAATTATATTTATTCATCCTAGGAGTAGAATACATGTTACGTAGAATAAAATTTCACGTTTTGATGACAGTAGATCGACCAGACTTAATTAACTAACTAGATCCACTTAACTTTAACCTTGTCTGCTTTATGTGACAACCAAATAGTTGTCACTATAAAAAGTATTTTTTAAATTATGTTTCTACTCTTAATCACGAGTTTGGTGATAGCTAGTTAGGTTTTTGTTTTATTACTCTTTACAGAGTAGTTGTTGCCACCAGAATGAAAGTTATTGTACGCTTCAGAAGATCACATTGCAATTTGCAATTTTTGAACTTCGAAAGCATGGTTCTTCGAACGCCGCCACCTGAAGTTAGACCTATAAGCACAGATTAAATAATAGTTACTACTTAACAGATACATCACTTTTATACATAAAATAACCTACTACAGATACATCACTTTTATACATAAAATAAGCCTACAAAACCGCAGTGCAGCGGGCTGCAAGGAGAAATCGACTCTATGTACGCGCGCAGAGAATCTAGATTCCGAGTTAGTGCGTCATCGAACGGAAACATCAGGGTTGTACAAAAAACATGAAATAAACAAAACGACTAAAGTTGAATACAAATTGTTTTGTTACTACATATATTAGTGCAATGAAATTAACATTCCCGGTGCTTTAATTTTATTAAATGATCATTGTTTTTTTCCGTCTTTGAATTCACGATTACTTATTAAATTTATGTAGGGCGTAACTACTACATTAATTGATACTCATAATTTGATAAATGATAAGATTGTGTTGATATGATGAGTCTTTAATTAGAACTGAAAATTATAATAAACAAGCTTTTACGTAAACTACAAACGAGGCCAAACGGGCGGCGAGTTCTCTGCTGACAACGTTAAAATGATTAACTATGCTTTTGTGCGGGTTTACCCGTACATGCTGGGGACTACAAGAAGAAATAACTAATTACAATGAAACTAAAGATTAAAATAAACAATTACACAGGTAATTTAAATTGAACTGGCCGCGATATGATAGGAGAAGTTGCCCGATTGACCTTGTCCATACGTAAGCTGATGTCTGCTGTCTCTGCCGGCTGATGTAGTGTCGCCGTCCTTGAACTTCGCCATCTTCGCCAGGCTATGATGACTCCAGCTATTATAGCTCCTCCCAGCAGGATGTAGGACACGGTGTAGTGGTGAATGTCGTGATTTGATATTCCTTCTGATAGACCACTATTTTCATTCATTAATCTAATTTGTTCTGCGATAACATCCAGTTGACTGCTCTGCTCCTTTACAGCTATTGTCTCGTTATCACTAACATTCCGCTCCGACGCAAAATTGATATTTAATATATTATTTATCTGAGGAATTTCTGGTTCCGTGATTGGCAATCGGACGTTCATTGAACTCTCAGATTCCGAGTAGGAAAACACTGTAAAATTCTCTTTCTTCACCATACAATTGTCTGGAATGCTGACTTTGTTGGCATGATCCAATTGCTGCGCGGTAACTTGATCACTGCAGATAATTCTCAGGTAGCAATGTCCGCAGCAAAAATAAAAGTTATTATTAAGTTTACTTAGGCCAATCCACTTGTTTTGGCATGTGACTAGGTCCGTCTTGCATGTGTTGTTTACGTTTCTTACGCATAGGTCCTTGTCCGATTTCATTTTGTAAATAGGTTTTTGAAGATTGCACAGGTACAAGGATGAGTCACGGATTAGACATTGTTCTATGTCCCGTTGCGTAATTTGTAAATAAGAGTCCTTTTGTAGGTTGATGCCAACGTGTTCTGACGCTGGAATCATGCTGACCATCTTGTCTCCCATTTGAAGTGGCACAGGTATGACCACATAAAGCTTGAAGTTGTCTCTACTTACGAGCGGAAGTTTGATTTCAAAAATCATGTATTGATCGGTAATTCTTGTTTAAATTCTCAACAAGTTATATAACTTGGTGACGTCATCGTGAATATTCTCTACAGGCAATGTCAAATCCTTTGACAGCTGGCCCGACATAATTCCTAGTTCAAGTCTTAATTGTTGTGGCTTAACAATGTGCACGTTGAACCTTCCGTGGTAGATATCAGTCACGGTGTCCAATAACATCTCTTGAATATTTTTGATGTGTGTAATCATGTTTTTGGCTGATATAATGATGATATAAATTCGTTAATATGTTCTGTCTGCATTATTTTTTGTTTCAGGGTATTTTGAGCCTTTTCCAGGTTATTGACATGCTAGTTAAAACTCTTGTATTGACGCTGAATTGTAGATTCCGCTCTTTTTAAGATGTTATTTTGTGCTTATAGGATCGACGTTGCCTTCGGTTTTTGGTTTTTTCGTAGCAGTCCGATGTCTCTTTGATACTTTTCGGCAAAACGTTCATCAAGGACGCCAAACAAACTATTTGCTACGTATCCGACACCGTCGATAAGACCACGTTTCTTTTTACTATGCACATCTAAATGCTGATTCTTCAGAATTGCGTTATAGTACGCTATCTACGTGAATTCATGAATCAACTGCATGAGTATGACGTCACGGTGGGTTTCATTACGTATGCCTGTACACGTTTTCTCTAGTTAATTGGCGTATTTTTGGTATGCTGATATAGCGTCCCAGTAGGGATCCATGTCGTAATAGGCGATGATTTTCCATTGATTTCTGCTAAGTTGTAGATCTGCTATAGGGTCCAAATAAAGTCCTCGATTTTCATCGATTGGTGCGTTGAAACGTAATCCAGTAGTTATCAATGTAAAGAAATACATAACTGTTGAGTCATCTCAACAGTTATGTATTTCTTTAGTTAGTAAATTAAAATGACATTTTGTTCCTGCCTTTCGGTTTTGATTTGGTTTATTTTTGCTTGTCTCCTTTGCTGTATTTTGCATAGCGTCGTCTTGTACTGGTAATGTGATTAGTTTGCTTATAAGCCGTTTGATCAAATTGCTTTTAGTTTTTAACGAAACTACTCGTACATTGCCGTCCTGTCCTGGATGCAGCTCATGAACTCGACCCAGTGCCCACTTGCCAGGAGGCAGATTGTCTTCTTTGATTATTACCACAGTATTATTTTGCAGATTCCTTCGAGGAGTAGTCCACTTTGACCTGGATTGCACCTGCTGCAAGTACTCCGTGGACCACTTCTTCCAAAACTGTTTGTTCATGTCTTGTATCATTTGCCATCGTTTTTGTAATGTGATATTTTCGGATTCTGCTTGTGGCCTAGATAACATAGGACTACCGATCAAAAAATGTCCAGGGTTTAGGCAGTTACCTTCCAAATCTTCAGCTAACTGACACAGAGGGCGGGAGTTTAAGCAGGCTTCCATTTGGCAAAGTAAGGTAGTAAACTCCTCAAATGTTAGTTTCTGTTCGCCCAATATTCGCTTCAGGTGATAATTGAAGCTTTTTACGGCTGCTTCTCATAGCCCGCCGGCGGTCGGCCATGCCGGTGCGTTGAAATACCAATTGATTTCCATGTTAACTGTTTGGTCTGCGATGGTTGGGTTGATATTTCTGATAATTTATACTCTTCTTTCAGAGTCCGGGAAGCGCCTATAAAGTTTTTCCCATTGTCGCTTTACATATGCTGTGGTGTACCCCTCCGGGCACACATTCTATGTAGTGCTGATAAAAATGATGCTGTGCTCATGTCAGACACCAATTCCAAGTGTATAGCCTTGATTGATAAGCACACAAAGACTGCTACATAGCCCTTGGTAATCTTGATTCCGCGACCCTTATTTGCTTTTATCTCGACGTGGCCAGTGAAATCCACGCCGTGAAGAATGGGCGAGATGGTGTGACCCTTGGTTGTGGTAAAATTGCCATGAACTGTTGTTGCTTATCGTGACTATAGCGACGACACTTGACGCAAAGTCTCAGCTGCTTTTTCACGGTTCGAATGCCACTTATAATCCAGAACCTTTCTCTTAGGAGGTTCAGAGTGAGTTTCGGACCACCGTGAAGCGTCGTTAAATGAGCTTGATGTATTAGAAGTACGGTAAGTTGACTGCCAGATGATAGTAACGCAGGATGTTTTGAAAAGTACGTGACGTCAGCGTTTGCAAGTCGACCTCCAACACGTAGGATTCCTTGCTTGTCGATGAAGGGATTCAAACTTGCCAATTTGCTGCTCCTTAGGACGTGTCCCCTCGATTGAATGTAATCAATATCAGTAGCAAATTCTTGTGATTGCACTGTCTTGATGATATAAATATAAGAGTTTCGTAATTCGGTGTATGACAACGGACCCACATTTGACATATTATGTTGTTGCCGTATGCGCGCGATGAAACGTAACACCCATGCCGACGTTCTTATTACTTGAGTGATATTGCTTTTATTTTGTAATAATTCATTTATGAATGGTGAATTATTTTGATGTCAGGCTGCGCTCACGATAACCTTCTTTTCTTCAATATGTGGATTTTGATAATTGTTAGTAGGCAGTTTATTAGCTTGAAAAGTGATTAGCCATGTGTGGCCCTTTCCACCAACTTTGATGATGTAGTAGATTGCTTGATGAGAAGCACCTTGTAGCGCAGGCGCAGAAGCCATCCCAGGACAACCATGGAGTCTGTCCAGGCATATATCCGAATGTGCTCAGCTGATATGGTTTCCATAACCTTCTTGATAAGTTTTGATAGAAGTTGTGCACCCAGTAGCTCCAATCTAGGTAGTGAGATTTTCTTACTGCACGGTGCCACCTTTGTTTTTGCTACCACAAGCTCGGATGTGCGCTCGCCCTTATCTCCGTATGATTGTAAGTAGATACCCGACGAGTAAGCTTTCTCGGACGCGTCGCAAAATGCATGTAGCTCGAAATGTTTCATTTCACCCAAATATATCGACGACACGATTGGCGTAGTGTGCTGTAGCACGGTTTCTCGCCTCGATTTCCGTAGTGGCCCGGGTTCGATTCCCGGTCGGGTCAATTCAGGAAACGATCTTTTCTGAATTGACTCGGGTCTGGGTGTGCTGGGAGACGCCCCTAGCTTATTCCCTTGTGTGGTACCTCGTAACACAGGGATTTAATAATCCCTACTTCGAGACCATTACAAGAGGTGTGTTGTCTGGCGCATATTTATTTATATTTATTTATTTATTTATCTCGGTAATGAGTAATTTTCTATTTGCTCTAAATCGTTTGTCATTTGACGCCATTCGTTTTGTATGTCTAATGATAATTCTTCATCGAATGGTATTCCTGATGTCCAAACTCGTTGAAAAAGTAGTTTTGCTCTTATAGTAAGCGGCGATAACCTGCTGAGAGGGTCAAAAAGCTTTGAAATGTCCGACAGAATCTGGCGTTTTGTAATAGGCTTGCTTCTTTGCTCTATTTTGTTTGTGAATGTGAAACTGTCCGCTGACGGAACCCATCTCAAACCTAGTGTTTCTCTAGATTCCGAGCATCTAAAGTCGTGACTTTTCCTCGTGAGGTATGTCAAGTAGATCGGCTGATAAATCCTTGATTAGTACTGGGTCATTTGCAGCCCATTTTCTCAAGTTCATGCCTGCTTCTCTTAGCGCGCAGATTAGCTGATGTTGCATTTCTCTTACAGTTTCTATCTCGTCGTTTCCAGTCATCAGATCATCCATAAAGAATGATGTTTCCAGAGCGGATGCTGCCAATGGATAATTTTGGGCGCAATCCTTTGCTATTTGCTTTAAAGTACGCATGGCTAAAAAGGGGGCCGCCTTCGTGCCATACGTCACAGTTGTAAGATGATATTCGCTTAGCAACTCAAGCGGTGATTCCCTCCATATGATTGTTTGTAAATGTTGATCATTTTCTCTGATAAGTATGGCTCTGAACATTTTCTCAATGTCCGCAGTGATAACATATTTATGCTGCCTCCATTTTAAAATCAAGTTTCTGCAGGTTGGGTCCGCAAAGCTTAAGATCATTAAGGCTATGGCCTGACGTCGTTTTGGATGATGCGTTAAAGACGACTCGCAGTGACGTTGTCGTCGAGTCCAATTTTAGAAGGCCATGATGTGACAGATAGCATGCGGGGCTGGTGACGTCACATGCTGGGCGCATATGCCCAAGTTCTTCGTACTCGGTCATAAAGTTATTATATATATGATATTATAATAATGGTTGTTTTTCAAGCTTTTGTTCAACTTTTATGAACTGGGCTATCGCTTTTGGCCGTGATAGTTCCAAATGTTGTTTATAGTCTGGCTTCATTGGGAGAGCCACTTGAAATTTTCCATTTTCCAGGCGTTTCGTAGTAAATTGATACAGGTCTTCACAACATTGATCATCTACTGATAAGGCTGGGGTGTCCCTAATGTCTTCAATGTCCCAGTATTCTGATAAATCTTGCATATTGTTAAGCACAACATGACAATTAAATGTTTTTACATTCCCCGACAGAATCCATCCCATTTTAGTTTGCTGCGCAATGGGTGCCTGGGGAGGGCCTTTGATAAGCCCGTTCATTATGATCTGTGAGTACACACTTGCATCAAGAAGAATGTCAATTGGTGTTGATATGTTGTACTTTTCTCAAACGAAGTGTTCGGGAGATTACTGATAACACGTGATATTACCAACGCTTGTATTGTAAGCTGATAATCATCGTAGATAGATTGGTAATCCAGGTTCACAGATCTCTTGCTTTGCTTGGAAGTGCTACCTATCCCAGATACTGTGGCGCGATAGTTATGACGCCTTAATCCAAGTCTTTGTGCCGCATTCTGTGATATTAATGATATTTGGGATCCTTGATCTAGGAGATCCCTTAGGGTAATGTAGGTATTATCTGACGCCTTAACCTTCATTGATATTGTTGTAAGTAAAATTTCTTCGTTTTGTCCTGCTACGTGATAACTTCTGTGTTGCTTATTTCCCTTGTTTACTGGCTGTGACGTCAGGGGTTCGGTTGACAAAGTAGGTACTGCGTGATTTGTTTCAGATTGCATAAAAGTCGTGTAAAATGGTGTTATGTTTTCCGTCGCACTCTTTGCATCTTTTCGTCGAAATGCAATTATTGTCGAAATGGTGATATAAGCAGTTTTGACAAACCTTCAGTTTGGCAATCGTGATAATTTTTGCTTCCTTTGGCTGGTTGTCAAATTTCTTACACGTGTACAAATCATGGTCCAAATTACAAAAAGGACATTTTCGGGAGTATGTTGCCACGCTCTGATAGTTTCGGAATGATGGTCTGCCTTGATAGATATTGGGTTTGGTGAATGTGGATTTAGTCGATTGACTGGGACCTGATTTGTTTGTTGAGATATTTTCTCGCTCTCGCTTATGGATCGGCTCGAGAGCAATAAATTTACCCTCAATAAATGCCATTAGCTCTTCAAATGTTGGTAGATCTCGCGGAGCTCTTCTGGATTCCTTGTAGTCTGTGTAAGTTAGTGCGTCTAGCTTTTTAGACAGCAAATGCATCAGAAGTGGATCCCAGGAGCTAGTATCGACTCCTAAGTTGTGAATAGCATGTATGCATTCCATTGTGGTATCGTACAGTTTTCGTAACTCGAAGGATGATTGTTTTTGCAGATTGAGTTGATTCAAGAACAGTTCGATGTGCTTAGTGAATATAATATTCGTGTTGTTATAGCGATGCATAAGTAAATCCCAGGCGGTATCGTAATTATCCGCCGAGATGTTCAGATGCTGTATGATTTTTCGGCATCTCCCTTTATTTTGCTCTTAAGATGTTGCATATTTTGTGCCTTTTGTCACAAAAGGTAGGCCATTGTGTGTATCTTGCGGTAAAAACTGGGATGTCAATGTGTGGTGCTGAGTGCTGCGCGTGGGCGGTTGAACCTTATTTTCTGTTCAGTTGCCTCTTGATATCTTTGTACGATTTTTCATGTAGTTGAAACTCGCCATCATAAAATCCATCTGAGCCCTGCAGTAAGTTATCGATGTGTAAATGCAGGTCGTCGATGATAAACCAACGGTGCTGAAGATTCTTCGATTTCCCACTTTTCGTCGATAAGCTCGACATCGATGCTTCTTATTTGCCGCTGTAGAGCTCGAAAGTTGGTACGTTGCTGTGCTAACAGCGCCCCGACAGGCCCACAGGGTTCCGTGGCCTTCTCTTCTGTTGAAGTTGTGAATTGTTTCAAATCCTTTTGCTATGACTGCGTTTCTGTCAAAAAGAGCATCGCAGGCCTCGCCGTCTCAAGGTGTTGATGGACGGCGTTGAGGTTTGCATGGAGTCCGCGGATGTTAGCGGACTCCACCTCAAACAGCGTGTTGGTGGGGGATGGGAATGCCGCTGTTGGCCGTTTTTTCATGCTTCTGGCTGCCATAGAAGTTGGAAGATGGGAGGGGCGTGAAAGGACGACTGAAAGACAAAGCGAAGTGCCCTGCATTAGTATTAATCGCGTGGAATATTGTAGGCCGGTCCGCCGGACGGAAGGGCCTCCCTACCCCCTCGGGTGTGGTCGCCGGGCCCCACCGCAACCGGGCACCACCCGGCACGACGAACCACCCCGAGATTATGCGCGACCTGGTGGGGCAGCCTCCAGAGGTGGTTAACCCCTTTTGGGCCCCTGTACTATGCCGCGAGTGGCCAGCGGCACCACCGTTTCTACGGGTCTCACTGGCCGGCGGGCCGATACACACCACACACACAATACCGCCGCTAAGGCTCCCACTGGTCCAACAATTGCCACGATCACAGTCCCCCTGGCACCGGTTAGTGCAGTGGTGATCCCGGAACGCGACCTGACCTAGATAGGTCAGAATCACTTGGCGGGTATTACACAACTGCATGGTGGTAACAACAACCAGCCGACATAAGTCTCCCACCTGGAGAGCAGATTTTTTGCAGAGCAGATCTGCTGCAAAAAAACCCTTAGTCGCCTCTTACGACACCCATGGGAAGATATGGGGCGGGGCTGTTGAAAGTATTATTTTATTCCTTGTCAAAGTTTACCCTTAATTTCTTGATTTCGTCAATAAGAGCGCTTTGGCGATTCAACAAAGCTTCCATGATGATAAGTTGTGAATGAAGTTTTCAATGATAATACTCCAACTTATAGATGATAAACCTTTCGATAGGTCGTGGTGTTCTCCAGTATCCTGCTGTGCTCTCAGTGCAATATGTGCGCCTTCTCAATCCGTCTGGTGAGACCCGCTTCTGGGAGGCCAAACGAACCGATTCGCTATCACACTTCAAACACAAGAAAGACACTGACTGTACTTGCTTTTTCGAAGATCAAAGAAATGTTCTCTGGTTTCCTGAGGTATCAAGAAATTATCTCCGCTGTTTGCTCGAAGGACCAAGAAATTTAGGGCGTAACTACTACATTTACTATGATATTGATAATTGATTGATACTGATAATTTGATAAATGATAAGATTGTGTTGATATGATGAGTCTTTAATTAGAACTGAAAATTATAATAAACAATGCTTATACGTAAACTGCAAACGAGGCCAAACGGGTGGCGAGTTCTCTGCTGACAACGTTAAAATGATTAAATGTGCTTTTGTGCGGGTTTACCCGTACAATTTAAGTGTTGCGAATATTATAAATAATCTTTCAGGAAACAGGGAAGAGGTGAAGTAAAATCATTTTTTTGTAAAATATTCATTAAATTGCTTCCCTGAGAGACGCTGTATCCAAACTCTCGGAGCTAGTTGCTGGGTCTCTTGATACAGGCTAGAAGTGCGTAGGTATCTTTCTTGACCTTCAAAAAGCGTTCGACACCGTTTCTATTCCGCTCCTCTTGATGAAAGAGTATGGGTATACATGGACCACCATTAGTCTGGCTTCAGGACTACCTTACAGGAAGGAGTAAAGTAGTTAGAGTGGATAGTGTCTCCAGCTCGAGTTCACTTATTTCCTATGGCATACCTCAAGGTAGCACTCTTGGTCCGACGCTATTCTTGGCATACGTTAACGACTTCTGCAATTTAAGACTTGTCCAAGGTAATGTTCTTGCTTTTGCTGACGACACTGCACTAGTATTTAAAGGAGAAACATGGCAAAAAGTCCAAGAACCAGCAGAAAAGGGTTTAAGAGAGGTTACTCAATGGCTCAATGACAATTTACTATCAATTAATGTAGCTAAAACCAAATTCATTTGTTCTAGAATCTCCCGTGCTACTAACCCGCCAACCAACTTCAGCATTAAAGCTCATTCCTCCACTTGTGAATTTGAAATGGACTGAGACTGTTCTTTTAACACAAACAGACAATCACAAATATCTAGGAGTGATATTAGATTATAATCTGAACTGGCGTCCGCAACTTACAGCAGTAAGCAAGAAAATTAGAAGACTGTTGCCCATATTTAGGAACCTAAGAGACGCTGCGGACCTAGACCTTATTTAAAAAATATACTACGCCCTCTGCCAATCACTTCTAGTCTATTGCGTCTCTTTATGGGGTGGTGCAGCTCCCTGTCACCTCCTGGAGCTGGAAAGAGCACAAAGAGCCGTGATAAAAGTAATGAAACACAAACCTAGAAAATACTCGACTGAAAAACTGTATAAGGCGACACAGCTGCTTAGTGTCCGACAGTTGTACATGTCCAACGCTATTGTCCGCCAACATAAAAATATAGACCTCTCTCAGTTACCCAAAGGTAAAAGACGTGTCAGGACACCTTTTTTTTTATTAACGTGGGGAAATCCTCATGGATACCTCGCCGCCCGGGGGAACGACGAGGTTATGTCAGACTTCTACCGACTAAAACCCCACGGTACTCGACCTCAACACTTCAGCGGCAAGGCGGGGTCCCTAAAAAGTTTCGCAACGCCCCGCCGCCAGTGCCTCCCCGTATTGGGGCCCCCTCCAGCCGACCCCCCAATGAAGGGGGGAGGCCACGGAAGTATCTGGAGCACGCAGGTACTTCCGCCGTCGCGGTGAAAGCTGTGCATTGCGGGCAAAAGCACCCCCGTACTCAAGCCCGCTGGCTCTCACCGTACGCGGACCCTACTAGGTCCGCAACCACGATCCACCTAAAAGGTGGATCCGCTGCCGCATCTGGCGGTGCGGACCCGCCGAGCCACAGTGCACAGGGGGGGCCAGCCGCGGATCACTGACCCCCTCCAAACGGTTGTGCACCGCGGCTCGCACCTCGCCACTTTAGGCGGGCAGTGGTAGGTACCATACCACCACCACGCCCGGCGGCAGGCAATGGGTGGGTGGGAAGTCCACCGCACTGCCATGCCTGAGCCCTCTTAGCTTCCCGGTGGTTCCACCTGCCACCAGTACTAAGCCCCCCCGCCACGACAAGGCGAAGGCTCATGGGGGGGTGTCAGGACACCTGTTCCAACAGTCAAAACAATGTTTGCTAGACGCCAACTATTCCACATGGCTCCATTTTTATATAGATATTTTAATGACTCAACTCTGATCCTTAACTTAACCAAAACACAACTCAAATCAACACTCAAAAAAATATTAATCACGCTTAACTATCTTGAAACCGAATCTATTTTAAAAATGAAAGTTTAAAATTTTAACTGAAACACACTTACACTTACTCACACACACACATATATGCATATACACACACAACACGCACTAGCGCGCTTATTGTAAGAATAAATCAAATAATAGAAATTAGTTGGCAGAAATAAAAGGGTAAATTGCATTACCTATAGGTTATATTTGTATTTTCTTTTCGTTTATTCCTTTATACTATTTTAAGAATACCTATGTTGTAGGGGTAGAGGGTTGATTTCTTGAGACACAGGACCTGTCCTAGTTCAAGTGTCAACCCACCATAAACTATCCGCAGGACCTATGTTAACTAGATATCATGTTTATGGTTAGGAATAAATGATTATTATTGACTACACGATTGGCGTAGTGCGCTGTAGCACGGTTTCTCGCCTTTAATTCCGTAGTGTCCCGGGTTCGATCCCCGGTCAGGTCAATTCAGGAGATGATATTTTCTAAATTGGCCTGGGTCTGGGTGTGCTGGGAGACGCCCCTGGCTTAATTCCTTGTCTGGTACCTCGTAACACAGGGATATATATCCCTACTTCGAGACCATGACAAGAGGTGTGTTGTCTGGCGCATATTATTATATTATTATATAATTTATTATTATTATTTAAAAAAACGATTTGCAGCATGAGGCGACCACCAGCGTCAACCGTGTGCGGCGAGTTCATATAAAATGTATGAAAACTACTAGAAATAACTCGGAGGTGGCGTTTAGTCGTGTGGCCCGTGTGCGGCTATTTTAACTAATAGGTTGTATAACTAAGCAAAAAGTTTGTGAGAATAAATTTCAAACGTTGACATGTAAAACGATTGTAGCGTTGCTTTTCGCTACGGCCTCGTGAGGCTTAAGCTTTGGTCTCGCGCTGCATGCCGCATACCGCAGCGTTGTGCGTTACGATACGATCAAAAGAGAAAAGCTTCACTATCGTTACGACATGTCTAGTTTGAAAATGCAGGGGAATGACATCAGTATTCATCTAAACGATATGACATTTGATGTCAGGCTTCTGGTGTATCTTTTCATTAGACAAATAACTTTTTTCGCTAACGCATACTTTACTTGCCTATATATATATACCTCTTGCACTCGTCCGTTACCTGCCAGCCTAACCATAAGTACCTTAGTCTTAGCAAGTCGAATGAAATGGAAATGTGAAACTTTGTGAGTTATAGAAATGCGTAAGCGTGGATCCTTCAGAGGGCTGGAAAAATCCATTTTCATAAGTTCACCGTTTCGAACAGCTGTTGCGTTGCCATCGGCGTGTGAATGTGGACATTTGCCGCGTTCGGTTATTGCTAGTGTTGGCTGGTAGCAGGAATGTTGCACAAAATAGTCCAGATTTCAACGGTTACTGACGCTTTATCATTACCGGTTGTTTTTAATACGGTAAAGCAAACTGAATGGCATTCTCAGTCATTTAATATAAATATTAGTTTTCTTCACTCGAACAAAAAACTAATTTGTATCTAACTCGATCTTTTGAGGTATGTCTACCATGAGTTGCCATTATGTTTACGGCGATCGTTGCGTTCAGAAATTTGTATGCCATTTTTGGTTACTTTTATATCACTTTTACTTTTTTTTTCGTACCGAAAAAACGGTTTACGCGAACGCTAGTGGCTATCGTTGGTGTCAACTTATGGTAGCTATACTGAGCATAAATCAAAATGAGGGATTTATAATGTGACTACTTTTTTGCCCTCATACTGCCCCAAAGCTAATTAATAATTATTATTTTCTTTATTTTTAAATATGTATAATTATTTTAGTTAGGTACTTATATATTTTATATTTGTAATAATTTATGTCTATTTGTAAGTAAGCTGGTCTTTTATAGAAATTTTGATCTTTAAAATTATGTACACAGTTTTGTCTATCCATCACTGTTTGTTTTATGCTTTTCCTTACATCATGGTCTGCTGGAAGAAATCTCTTTTTAGAGATAAGCTCACCTGTACTTTAGCTATGTTTATTTTCCTATGTAAAAGACTGTAATTTGTGTACAAATTAATAAATAAATAAATAAAGCTGGACAAATTCTCCGTGATTCAAATCACCACAATATATGGGTATTGACTCAATCCACATCATACAACACTAGGGTAATGTACTATTTTATCACAGAGCGAGCAGGCAGTGGGAGTTTATGACAAGAAGGGTCTTGTTCACTTTTCCTTTAACAAGGAAAGAGAACTTGAAGTAAGTATGTACTTCATATATACAGATCATCAAAGGATCGTGGTATTGTTTCTTGAGTATTCTTCCATGCAAATGTTAAAAGAAAAATGGAATCTTGCATAATGTTACGACGTGGTTGTGTTTCTGCTTTTCAGTAGGGTGATGACACTGTACTAGTACCTATATACAAAAAAATGATAAATGTAAACGACAAAAGCGGACTGTGAATTAAATATATACGATACGAAACAAAATAACGCGACAAAAGTGGGAAGAGAAAATCGTAGGTATGAATAAAACAAGTTGTGCTCTTGTAGAACCTCGGTGTTCGGCCGTTGGGTTGGGAACTTACCTCCAGCGATAGTTACCTTTCGCCAAGAACCTATACCGGCAGTGATGAAGCAGTGGTTCCTTCAACTGATTTCTCTCTCCTTTGTAATAATAACACACAAACGAGAACGACAAAGGGTTGTGAGTTAAATTACCATATGAGGAGAACGATAAATGTACTTGTGCACCAAAAATGACGACCTTGAACGAAAAGCGAAAATAGTTTGAATGGCGCGCATTTACAACTTTTTATTGGCTTTTATACCAAATTGAAATTGCCCGGGGTTGCCAGGCGAAAGGCGAATTATGGCTTGGTTGAGGAATCGATAATCCTGAACACTAAAATTTCAAACATAAAACTTTATCACTTCTTGAAGTGAAATCACATCAGCTATATAAATACAATTGTAATTGTGCCTAATGTTTCTCAAACTATAAAAGCCTGCTGCTGAAGGAAAGCCTTGAATTAAACTTACGGGTACTTTGCCCCTTTTTATTCA
The DNA here is from genome assembly GCA_947369235.1 of Udea olivalis. Lineage (NCBI taxonomy): Eukaryota > Metazoa > Arthropoda > Insecta > Lepidoptera > Crambidae > Udea > Udea olivalis. Next base: position 3,145,367 of record OX376347.1, read on the forward strand.
CAAGAAAGTTGTTGCTCTGTTGAATAGCAAACAGTAAAGGCTGCACAAAAGCCTTTATCGGTCACATTATACTTCGAGAACCATTTATATTGTTGGGAAATAATAAGTAGTTATGGACAGTCTCGGAAGCACAAAGGAAAATGCTGGTGCGGATTAGGAGAGAGACCTGAGAACCAATCTTTTGGGTGGAAACACAAAAAATACATTATAATTATTCATTCTTTTGCTACTGTGGCCGTGTTGAAAGATTACAGGAATTTCTTTTAGGATTCGGGCTACACTTTTTAAAGCTTTTTTTTTATCTGCTTATGTGAAGTATATAACAGCCTCGTAGCTATATGGTAAGAGCAAATGGCTCGTAAGACGAAGCTACTAGGTTTACATCCAAGGCTTGAAATTCTCTTGAAACTCGGACAAAGTAATTTTTCGAATTATCGGAACATATGCCGAGAAAACTACTTAAAATTCAGCAAGGTTTTTGCCCAGCAGTGGGACAGTCTATAGGCTAATTACTTTACCAATATTTACTCGGCACTTATGTTTGCTAAGCCTTACTTCTTTACCAACGTAACGTCGTCAAAAAGCACTATAATGAGGTCGGAGTTCACATCGCCGATGATTGATCGAGCTATCGCCTTCATTCGATACTGAGACACTAATCATATCCACCTGCACGAATATCGATTATTCATTAAACCCTCGCGTGTGTTTTACAGGTATGAAATATTTAGATCGCAATTTGAGCGACGATATGCCGACAGATTGCGCTGTATCGTATGATTTGGGAATGAAATGTGAGCTTTTAAAGCTTTCAGAAACGGCAATCAAATTTGAACACCCTTTGAATTGATTCTGTCCGTTCAAATGCCCGTAGCAACGGGAAGGACAGCTATATATGGGCATGTCGGGGGGTTGTTACATTTAGGAATGGATCTGAAACCATATGCAGACCTCAAGTAGTTGACCGATTTTTCAGTCAGTCGCACCGTACTCGCGGTGCGCATCTTCCCGCGTTCGTATGAATTCAATATATTCGCGACGGCAGTCGACCACGATACTAACGCGCAATATCTATACTCATAATATAAAGAGGCAAGGGTTTGTGAGTTTGTATATTTGAGGTTGGTAATTTCCGAAACTACCAAACCTTTATAAAAACTCTTTCACCAATATTAAGCTACATTATCAGGGAGGGTAAAAACATAGGCTACATTTGTATTTACTTAGGCTATTTTGACGGGAAAGACACGGGCGAAGCCGCTGACGGACAGCTGGTTATATATAAAGCAAAGAGGAATAGGGATGATAAATATTTTCGTAACTAACGAATACTATATTCATATCACCTTGTTTTACACACAGTATTAAAAGATTTTGTGCAAAGCTCCAATAAGCACAACTCCGTAGCATCTCGGGTAAACCGGAAGCCAAGTTTAAACTTCCCTGCTAGCTAAAGTTGAGACAAGATTCTAGTGGGATAACGAACGTGGTAACAACGGGACTGGGAACGTTGGCTTACTTAATATAATCAACAGGTATGGTCAGGAACAAAAATCTCACTCGTAAAGTTCGGTTTCAGAGATATTTTCTTCCTAGAGTGCTCAAATTGGGTATTCCACATCATTAGATTCTAAAAAATAATCAGTTTAGAAGATAAATACATTAAAAAAGGGCAATATGAAAACATTTAATTTGATAACTTATGTTAAAAAAAATTATGTCGATAGTTTCAACAAAAAATAAGTAGCATTGACAATTGACAGTTTCTTTTTTTTGCGCCATACAACACACCACTTGTCATGTTCTCGAAGTAAGCATAAATATCTTTGTGCTGCACACCCAGACTCGAGCCAATTTAGAAAAGATCGTTCCTGAATTGACCGGACCAGGAATCGAACCCGGAACACTACGGAAATCGAGGTGAAAAACCGTGCTACAGCGCACCACGCCAATCGTGTCGTCGAATAGTAGCATTCGTTAATGCACACATTTATAGCAACTATCGTTAGGAAACCATTTTCATGAACGCAACATTTAATAAAGCTTCCGAACAAAATGTTTTGCAAAACGCATTGCAACATTTGCAACGCAACTGTACCTACCACGAGTTGCCACTTTCAATTTACGTTATCGTTCGCGTAAAAAATGTATAGGGATTGGTCATGACATGACATGACAATGCGAAATCCTAATACATTTTTAACGCGAACGAAAATGTGAATTTAAAGTGGCAACTCGAGGTAGACGTACTGTTAGCACAATGGGTGGGAGTCCTACCCTAGCGAGGACGAAGCTTTAAGTGATGAATATTAGCGTTTTTTCTTCGCCTTAGTGTTCATTTACGCTGTATATTGTGGATACGGATATTTATAGCTAGATATTTTGCACCTCTTACATTAATCTCTAATAGACTTATTTCACACGATGCACTATAGGGACCACTAACTCCACAAGATTATAAGTATGGGGACAGTAAGCATCATTAGTAATTGAACACTCAAATACTTTGTCCCCATACATTAACGTACATTTAAAGTGGCAACTCGTGGTAGACGTACAGGTCAGTCAACGATAAACGCCTATTTCAATTTCAATTTATTTATTTCGGATAACTTTAGATCCATAGTGTTAGTAACATAGTTCTTACGTCTAATATTAGTAAACTTGCGATATGATTCCCCATTCAATTCAATTTAAAATTAATTAATTTGCATAATAAATTTACTCCGACTTTGGGTTAATTAGGGCAGTGATCCAATGCTTCATTAGGGCACTATCCCATCTCCCCGTCAAAACCTATAAAATACTGTTGGGACTACCGAGCATTCTTGTTTGGATGGAAATAATCTTTTTCCACCTTAAAGCATGAAAGCAGTCTATGTGAGCGCCGGCGAACATGCCAGACGCGCTGCAAAACCTCGGCAGTCCCACCAGCACCCGGAACATATTGTTGTAAAAGACGCGCAGAGCTTTGTAAGCTTATTGCGTATAGCCTACCCACAGGCCACTTGTGTAAAAAGATTGGCAATATGATGTAAATAAGGCTATTTTTACCTCAACTGAGCAACGCGCAAACCTGCGCACGTATAATGCACGTCTATACTAATATTATGAAGAGGAATGTACAAGTTGTTTGTTTGTTTTTAGTAGTTTATCCTACTGGATCGATTCTAAAAATTCTTCCACCAATATAAAGATACATTAGCATAGGCTATATTTTCTTAAATTTAGGCTATACGGGTAAGACGAACAGCTAGTTTAAGTATTTAACATTTCTTCTTCATGTCTCAAATCAAAGCCTCAAACTTTTCTCAGTAATTGCTTGCCGTCAAAAAATACGTTGACGGATCAGGGGAGATGAGATTTTTTGTCGGCAGATCGCAGTTGGTGTTTATGTCTCAAGTTTCTTAATATCCCGTCCCTCAAATACGAGTACATATTAATAAAGTTGCAGCTTGGACGTTTTTATATCTTTTATGGCGCAGAAAGCTGTAAAATATGGCTAAAACTGCTTTGAAAAAAGGCCTGCCTTGAGATTATACTGTTTATTATTCTGCTCCATAATGCGTTGCAGGATTTATTTAACCGTTTTCGAGAAACAGAGAAGGTTCTCAATTGGTTTGTGTGTATATTCTTACGTTTTTTCAAGTGTTGGTTCTTTTCATAAATACTAATAATATTCGTTCTGTACTTTTTTACGCGAACGATACCGTAAATTTAAATTGGCAACTTGTGGTAGACGTACTAATAACCTTAATGATGATGATATCTATTGTCTATGGATATAGGCAGTTCATTTGTCACCATTATCATCACTCCCAGCCGTGAGAGCTTCACCGCTGAAATGTAAATATAAATAAATAAATATAAATATGCGCCAGACAACACACCTCTTGTAATGGTCTCGAAGTAGGGATTATTAAATCCCTGTGTTACGAGGTACCACACAAGGAAATAAGCTAGGGGCGTCTCCCAGCATACCCAGACCCGAGTCAATTCAGAAAAGATCGTTTCCTGAATTGACCCGACCGGGAATCGAACCCGGGACACTACGGAAATCGAGGCGAGAAACCGTGCTACAGCACACTACGCCAATCGTGTCGTCAAGACATTGAGAATTGATGAAAGTGAGCATTCACAATAAATATGCCTACATATCTTCCTAAATTTTTTTTTTGTGTCATAGATAATTTTATCCTGAGTGTTCTTAGCCATGTTTCATGAAAATCTGTTCAGCCGTTTGAAGATCATCAGGTCTTTTCTAGTTGATGGCGGGATATGACTAACTTCCATAAGCCCGATCAATTCGAAATTTGGTACCGTGTTACTTCAATGATATTGAAAGTATATGGTAAGGTAACCATGACCTGATCAGCCGTTTGAAGATCATCAGGTCTTTAATAGTTGATGAGGGGATCCGACTACCTTTCATATGTCCAAAATGATTTGAAATTTGCTACTGTGTTACTTCAATTATAATGAAAGTATATGGTAAGGTAAGCATGACTTTAAATATGACATATTAGAGTAAGGTTTCGATTTCGATGGTGGGTAATTAAATGGGTTCAATTAGGCTTCCTAATATTTTACCTATTTTAAAAAGGATAAAATAAAAGTAAAATTAAAAATTTTAAAAACACACACACCCCGACACAAAAAATAAACTTCAAAAAATAACAAATAATATTTCAAATATTTTTATTTTCCAAGCGTCGCGTGGCGTCGGGGGACCGCTAAGTCAGAAAAACAGGTGTAGGCGCAGATTGCAAGAAAAGAATTTACTCCGAAAAATCAACACAACCGTCAACGTAGTCTGCCCTCACGTGTCTGCCCGTTCGGGTCGCCGCACTTGGTAGCGCCCACCCCCGCTGCGAGCTCGGTGTGCGGTATGCGGCGCATACCGCACACCGAGCTCGCAGCACGCGGCATTACGAAGAAGACCATGCATGAAACTTAGGATCGCTTGTAGGTACACTACATGTAATTCGTAATAATTAATTAGCTGTTGTTGGAAAAATACTTCATAAACTTGAGCGGTCCCCAGACGCGACGCGACGCTTGGAAAATAAAAATAGTTGAACTTACCTTATGCATGTGAATTTAAAATATTATTTGTTATTTTTTGAAGTTTATTTTTTGTGTCGGGGGTTTTTAAAATTTTTAATTTTACTTTTATACAATACGAGTTAGTAGAGTACGATTTGTTTGTTGTTAAAAAAAATGCTTAAATTCTAACTTTAAAAAATAAACAGAACAACCGAAGAAGTACAGCAAAGCTACATAATATAAAACAATAGGCTGTACCAAGTCATTTATACAATCTTAGCAGCATTACATTATTGCAGCATACATTATTGCATCTTAGCAGGACTTAGGACAGTATTCCACAACAGGAAATTGACACCCTTGTTTTGAGTGTGCACAACCGCTGCAGATGTGTCAGGAGAGTCTTAGGTGGATCCAAGGATTATTAATTTTAGGTTTTCAAGAATTTTTATAAAAAAATAGTTGTTTTGTTTAGGTTTTGATGTTTCAAAAAAAAGTTAAGATTGAAATTTTGTCTGTGTTTCTCCTCTTCTTCCAAGTTTTTTAAAAATTTAACTTTATTAAAAGTTTATTTATCAGATTAGATAGGCTATCAAACAAGGTTTATTTTAATGTGTAGGTTTCTTAACAAAAAGTTAATAGAATTTTAGTTATTTAGGTTTAATTGAAATATCCCTAGACCATGTTGATGTGTGTATATCAGTCAAACAGTCACTATATCTTGTTTAAAAACCTTAAAATTAGAGTCAATTGAAAAAAAAATATTTTCGCTAACATAGTTAATACACTACTTACCGAGTATGCCATATTGTTTTTATAAGTCTTTTGATAATCACCCGGTATAGACAGGGTCGTCTCGTCACCGTTGCAGCAACAGTCACCTAATGTATCCCTGTAGAACGCGAACGGTAATGAAGTTACACGAACTTAGTGATCACACGCTATCAGGTCACGTAATCTCGTTAAGGTGCTCCCTCACCTGGAGCATATTTCTGTACTGTAATGTATTTCGTAATGTTACGAATTCGAGCATTACGTTGGTGAGGGAAAAGCACCGACCATTACAGTGCCCAACTTTATGATACAATGTGTCATATTTTGATAGAACTTCCCTGAAGTTTTGTAAGGCAGTATTAAATAATAAATAAATAAATAAATATCCCTGGACATTATTCCACACAGCGCCATCTAGCCCCAAAGTAAGCTAATTAAAGCTTGTGTTATGGGATACTAGACAACGGATAAACATACTTAAATACATTTTCTTTTGTAAATACATACTTATTATACATAGGAGACACCCAGACCAGTACAAACAGACATGTTCATGCACACAAATGTTTCTACTGTGCGGGGATCGAACCCGCGACCTCTGGTGTAGTAGCCAACTTCTTAACCATTACACCAAGTCGGTCGTCGGTATTGTAATGTAGTGCTCAAATTCGAATCTGAATTGTACAATGAACATTACAGGCAAATATTCGCCAAGTCAGGGAGGTAGTTCTGAAATGTAATGCTCAAAACCGAATCTGAAAAGTTAAATTACAGGAAAATGCTCCAGGTGAGGGACCACCTTTAAGAAGCCGCAACTCCAAAATGTGTTTGTCACGAGCAGAGAGTTCAGCCTCCTATTCGTTAGCTATGGCAACCCTAATGGAATAATGGCTGCCCAGTGCGGAATAAACAAATAGCTGAGTGCTGCACCAACTCGGTAACTGAGGGCCTGATGCGATTAAGGACACAAGATGCAGATAATTGGAGCGGTTGTAGGTTGACAAACAGATCCGGGGGATGGATAAATTAAACAAATTAAATAAAATGAATTAAATACAACACAAGGTGTTGGTTGACACCACTTCTCATGGTATAGAAGTAGGGATATATCCCTGTGTTACTAGGTTATCAGACAAGGAATCATTCAAGGTTGTCTCCCAGCACACCCAGAACTTAGTCAAATCAGAAAAGATCGTTTTCTGAATTGACCCGAACGGGAATCGAACTCGGGACACTACGGAAATCGCGGCGAGAACCCGTGCTACAGCGCACTATGCCAATCGTTTCGTCACAAATGGTTTACTGGTTTAACCCGATGTAATATCATCATTTTAAGGCTGGGTGGAGAGCGTTCTGACCTAGGGGAGCACCCTAACTTGGATCGTGTGGTCCCGAGTTCAAATCTGGCCAGAACCAATTTTTTTGAGTTCATTGCTAAATTCTTGACTAACTCACCGGTGGTGGAAATCATCGATAAAAACACCTACCACGTTGGGTTCTAACACCATTGGCGAAAAGTGGGCTTCTGAGTGTTCTGTTCACTATGACAGCAATAATCACTTGCCTCTGACTACCCTGTTCGGCATACAGTCGTGATGGTATTGTAGTTACTATGGCTGGTAGTTCTTGTCTGATACACACATTAAAGGATTTTCATGAATGTTGTTCCAAAACTAATATCTATCAACCCATTATGTGTAATAAATTTAATCACTGATTTATGCACCAACTACGAGATCCTTGCTATTTAATGAAAAATCTGTGCATTATGTTCCGTTACAAAAAACAACAATCCGGCAGCAGCGCGCATAGCAGTTTCATTAAACGGGTTCTTTTACATTTTTCCCAGACGCTTTAGTAGACTATCAAGCGTGATAATGAACCATTAGTAGCATGGGTCCTTATATTCCGCTTGAAAGGTTATTAGTCTCTAGTTAGTGATAGGAACTTTAGACGTTGCAGCATCTAGAAACGGTATGTCTAACATAGGGCTTGGAACCGGTTTAAAAAATAACGTTTTTAAAACGTTCCGAACGGTTTCTTGCATAGCGTTTTGTTCGGAACGCGAACAAAATGGAAACACTTTATGAGTACGGAAAAACCAGTTCATTCCACAAGGAATAGAGGCTCGTGGTGTGACAGCAAAAAATCATCCATGGCGACACTTAATATTTATCTGAGAATGAAAATATAGCGTGGCGATAGATCTATCCGTTAGATGATACAAGTTGATGACTAAATATAAACGTTGTTGACACAAAAAATGTAATTCCCTTATTATTGCATCAATGTTCTTCAGTTCAAACTTTAACGACACGACCTGTGATTAAGCTGCGTGGCTGTGAATTATAATTCCTGTTTCGTATTGAACCTAATAAATAGGAAAAACCGGTAAAAATGGTTAAAACAGTTATTGAGCGAGATCCACATATTTTCGTTCCTCTTCTAAATCGTTTTTATTACGTTCCCGATCGAATGGAAACAAAACCAATACGTTCTTAGGCATTTTGGACCAAAACGGTTTGAAAAATAAACCAGTTTCTAAGCTTTTGTCTACCAAGAGTGTACACCAATGACAGCCGCTAGCGTTCGCGTTGGCATTTTTATATGGGATTTCTGTACAGCGCTATTTGGTATTTTTTCAAACATCGTAGCAAACAAGCTTGCAGAATGCTCTATTCGAGTAGTGATAAGCTACCGCAGTCTATGAACACCTGCAAATAGGAGGCCTTACATGCGCTTCGCCGACTCTTGAAGCTAAGGGGAAATTTTGTGAAGTGAGGTATGAAAAAAGGGGTATGTTAAACAGCTCCTCTATAAGATCTAGATCTACTTAAATCATCACCAGTAACAAGGAACTGCCAAGTTAGTGTTGTTTAGTTTAGTTTGTGGCTTTCTGTAAGATTGTTTTTTTTGCATAAAGGCAGCTCAATTATGAGTAGGAATCCCTAGCTCTCGTGACTAATCGAACAGCTTATTTAACCTTTGGCTGCTTTCGTTCTTCACATACGCATGCAACGTTGTAGGTGCTTCAGGATGTACATAATAGGGTATTACACTTATTTTTGAAAAGTGTCTCAATTCGATATTTTAGTGCTAGGAAAACCCTAAAAAACACACAATTTTATTCAATCGCTGAGTACTCAAAAAGTTTGAATTTTTGAATTTCGCGCGATAATGCAGGACATATTGGACGCCATATTTATTCTATGGTTAGGACGTCAGTTAGCTGTGTAAACAAATGCGCTGATATATAAAATAGGAACGCCGATCTGTTGACAGTTGAAAGCTGTCACTTTAGTTTACACAGCCGAATGATGTAATGATGGACAGTACGTCTACCACGAGTTGCCACATTAAATTTACATTATCGTTCGCGTAAAAAAATGTATAGGGATTTGACATTGTCAGGTCATGTCATGTCAAATCCCTATACAAAATTTTACGCTAACTTAAATGAAAATTTAAAGTGGCAACTCGTGGTAGACGAACAGATAAAAGAAACAAAACTTTTTTTTAAATTTTAATATGTATTTTGTTATTTTCTGAACTAAAACTAGTAACACTTACCGACTGCTTTTTGCCTAAGCCAACTAAATAATATATTTTTAGGCTTTTTCTTATTAAAAGTAAAATACCCTATTAGAAAAAAAATGCATCAATCGGTAGATTCTGATTGAAAAGTTCATTGAAAACCGAGATTCAAGATACGTGAGTGTTCGACAGCTCGCCTGAGTACAATCAGTGACGGAGCGCTTCCTAGCTAAGGTGATATAATGCGATCCGAAACGGCCGAGGGTGGGATGTTACATGTGCTGTGGTATATCTCTAGAAGAGGCAGATAAATTAAATGTAAGTTTTCGTATTTCTCTGTTAAGTGAATTATGTATTCTTTTGGAGGAATAAATGTCTTTAACCGTAGCCGTAAATTAATCAAATCTAAATCATATTAAATCAAACGCCCATATTCATGTAATAAGATTTGATTAATTTACAAAAAAAACCGTAATTAAGTCAACTTATGCAATATAGTGCTAAATAAACAGAACAACATACAATTAATATACCTTTGTGTAATGTACAAATACGAGTACGAGTAGAATGTGACTATACCGTTTCATTTCGTTTCGTTTTATTTATTTTTTAAAAACGGCCTAAAACTGCTCGCTGTGGCCCTCTAATGGGGGAAGCCTATGTCCGGAAGCTTCTAACACCGGTTGATGATGATGAATCTGCGACTTATAGCCCACTTAACGAAGACGAAAAACTGCTAAATAGGGTAAAAATTTATTTTATTATTGTCCATCTTCATTCCTTCATATCTCACTAAATATTGATCCCAACGAAAAAATGTATAGAACCTCTTTTGAAGGAAATTTTATGAAGATTACTTGAGTAAAATATGTTTTTTTTGCTAAGCGCCACCGTTACTAGTTGTTTAAGAAAAACTTAAAAACGTACCTTTACACGCCCCTCCTACCCGTTAGCTTCGCCCCCATCCATCAGTACTTTGAGTATGTTGCTTCAGACACCATACCCTACATTTGTGCCATAATTAGCTTTTACACGAATGATTTCCACTATTTTGCCTTCGTTGAGTGGGCTATTAGCTATTTCACTCGTTATTACTCACTTTGATTATTTTTAGCATTTCACAATGCTTGTTTTCATATCGAAAGATAAAAAACTAGAAAAAGTCGATTTCGGACCTTGAAGATCTTGAGCTGGAATCGAACCCGCGTCTTTCACAATCCGGGCAGAGACGAGACGTGGGGGGTTCGATTCCTGCTGGCTCGAGGCCATCAAGGTCCGAAATCGAATTATTCTAGTTTCCTATCTTCGATATTTAAGGCCAGGTGGTTCTGCACAAGATTGCACGAAGGAAACTGACGAGCGCCACGCGGACCGAAAATCACTAAAATAATCGATTAAAAAATTAATAATATAATAATAATAAATCATTTATTTCAGGCTACAAAATTACATTTGCAGATATTACAAAATATAATAGATGGATTAAAAAAAACCATCGGATGAAATCCATCCAGTTATATTTAAACTTTGTTTTGGTGAAGGACCCATATCATCAGATCAATTATTTTAGTAATAAAAACCAAAAATAGAAGACAAAATGTCACGAAAAGAGATAACTTTGTTAATTTATTCTATCAAGCCAACTTTATCGAATCATGTTTCCACCGTATGCATTCCCTGTATTATCCCTTAAACAATTTTAGGAAATTTTATTAGATTTTAATTTCACTGTTTACTACTTCGAAAATGAATTATAAGTCCCATAAGTCGTTTTGTCATTAAGATCTAACGTAGTTAAGCTGATTTTTTTTCTTAATACTAATGTAAGGCTCTTTGAATGCCAGCTGAAAGCTAATCATGGAAAGTGGTAGAACAGCTACGAATCTCTTCCAGTCGACACTATCCAGCATCGAATACAGCTGTATTAATCCTCAGGCCTTTGAACCGCGGTACAAAGGAGCCCTACTCACCTACATGTCTCTGCGTCACGACACCATTCTGCCGATGTATAATACGTGACGTGTACTTATGCCTTTATTAGGTTACTGTGTGTATTTGGCTCTAATATAATACTGCTATGAAACATTCTGCGGTCACGTTAGATGCACTTTTTTATTTCAGGAAACCTCATACTTACAAATGCGAATAATCCATTATGCACTAGTTGACTCAATACTAAGCTACGGACTTGGCTGTTATGACCGAACCTTTGATACATACCTCAGTGACGTCAAGAGCCTACAAGTGAGATTTCTGAAATATTTAGTTAGCAAGAAAGTCAAAGCAAAATGTCGCGGCGATTATGAGAAATTATTTGCTATCTGCGAAATCCTGCCTGTCAAGGCTAAGTATCAGTATTTGGTTGCCATTGAAAATTATTATAATTTAAGAACTATAAAATAAGTAACTAATAACTTTTTGACTTTTTGAGAGAAAATAAAAAAATGTGTATATTTGCTTTAAAAGAGAAACTTAAAGCTATACTTCTAGAAAAACTTAGTGTACAATTTGCATAACAAAAAGCATTTACTTGTATATTGTTACTTAAGAAAAATATATCTATATATGAGTGTTAACTTGCCAACTAACTGCTTCTGCAGTTTGGCGAGAAGTGTTTAAGGAAAACAATGTTATGCTTTTTGATTAATAAATAAATAAAAAATAAATAAATAAAAGCGAGCTGAATGAGTACTTTTGACTTTTTATTCAAACATCTTTCATGTTTTTCGCCGGCTTTACTTAGCAGGCACTTCAACGCCGCGCTGGTTGAAAGGGCTCATTATTATTTCAAATATTATCTGTTTATCTTTTAATGAAATAGTTTTGTGTGTGTGAAATTTTAATGCGAACTCTATCATTTTTCAGGCTTGATTGTTTAAATTATAATTATAGACACACGCTCAACCAAAGCTATCACACGGGGGTTTCCTTATACATCTCAACCATAAGGCAAAGAGGCGCCTACTACGAGTACCATTGCGCCAACAGGCCAATCAATTCTAGGCACTGGCAGTTAAAAATTAATGAGAACATCGTTTTAAATAAACCATTCCAAAACTATCGAAGATATTAAACGTATCTAAAACACAAATTAGACACGCGCGGCGTTCTGACAGATAGCCCGCTTAGAACAACACTCCATTTTTGACGCACGCACACAGAGACACGAGTTTACAAGCGAAGTCAGTGAGCTTCGGTGAGTCGGAAAGTCGCACTGTCGCGAGTGTTTTTGTTTTTGTCGAACTTGGTGCAATTTTTCACCTGCAAATTTCGGTTTTTGGCCGGTTCTGTCAAGTAGGTATAACTTACTTACTTCATTTCAAAAATTCAGAGCGAATAAATCAGTATCCCTGGGCGGTTCACGCAAGTTTTGGAAAAAGGTGCGAGCGGTCCTTCTGTAAACTCTTTATTTTGTGTCTAAAGTAATAAACATGACAACGACGGAACCCTAGACAAGATAGAAGCCCATTGAACTGACATTATGCAAAAAACGTCGCTGCTATACAAATAATAACTTTATTACTTGCAGTAATAGTGCAAATTGAAACACAGTACAATATTTTTCAGTTTCGTCTTTGTCGCGAGAAAATAGAGAAGAGATTTGCAAGTCTACAAATAGTCATCAACTATATTTCACTGCCCCATTGCAATAAGGCAGTGAAATGTAATATGCTGAAATATAGTTTACCATGAGCAAAGATCTACGATATCAAAACCTGGAATTTGAAGCTAGGACGTCTCTAAATAAGACGAAAAAATCAATGAACCTTTTTTGTATTCTGCGTAAACCACCCCAATGAGTTCGAGAAAAAGGTTTCATCTTCATTTTTATTATTTGAATATAAATCGCCATTCGCACCTCATAATAAAATGAGCAACTTAAAACCGGTATTAATACTGAATTTTACTGCGCAAAATTCGTAACTATAACTCGACAACCCGAGAAAATGAGATTTCAACACGGGAGCATTTTAACCCGATAAAACCGGTAAATATTTTTCCAATATTCTCTCGTCGGAAGCCGACAGATTACGCGTGTTGTGGCAAATAGATAAGCGAGGCAGGTGCCACCCGTTTATGACCCTCGATGAAATGCGTTTTATATTGAATGTCATTTTGTGTCAGTCGACGCGGGAAAAGATTTGAGGCGACGACCTCACCTGAGGTTGCAATGTCTGGAAAACGCTTGGTGTGTTCCTTATAGGTTAGATTCTCCGAATCTCAAGGGATTTGCTTGCATTTGCTCGCTTTCCTTCAAAAAGAACGCAAGTTGATGCACTGGCTAATATCAATGGGTAGGAAGATGGGATTAAAAATTATTTGGACCGTAGTTTGCATGGTCATAAGGTCAAAACTTATACACGAGCAACCTGTGGATCAGCTACACCAAGAAATCGATATACGTCCTACGTGTCCAGTACAACAACGGCTTCAGGGTGCTGTTGGGCCTACCTCGCTTCTGTAGTGTGTCAGAGATGTTCGCTCAGTGCCGATAGACGGCTTTTTTGCCGTCACGAAAGAAGACTGCCTCGTTGTTAGAAATAATACGAGGGAGCTCCAACAGCATCTTGAAAACCGTTGCCGACAGCTATGACTCTCCTTTGCTGAAGCATATGGTTCGCTTGGTGTTGATCACCATAAGTCTAAAATACTTATTTTGATAGCTAGGCGAGCCAAATGTTATTAGCAAGAATGTAATTTTTATATATATATTTTTTTTGATATTGTAACTAACATTAGTTTCTTCAAGTGTGATACTAACCCATGGATCAATGTTATCTTTAAATAAATGATTTATTTATTTATTTATTTATTTATTTATAAGGAGCTTGGATAATTGATTTGCGCGAGTTTGCTTCTTAATTTATTGCTATATTTGGCCTTAAGCAAACGGATTCGTGCCGCCCCTTCATAGACACTTTAGATTGCTCACATTACCATGCTTATATATTTTTGATATCTGCTTATTTTCACTTAAACAGAGGCATTTATTTTAACTAAATTTCCATATAACTAATCGAAACCTGCGGTCCAAGTACAAAAATATAACTTAATAAACCTCCGGCAAAGCGTACACTTGCTTCAAATAATACTTTCATGATGTGCATAAAAATATTCAACAAATTGCCTGATAAATTCAAAGATTACGAGTTCTCCAAGTTTAGGATAGCAATTAGTTCTTGGCTTGTAGATGAGTGCTTTTATAGTGTTGGTGAATTTTTGGAATATAAGTAGCTTTTAGATTAGGTATTAAATAGTCAATTTAATAATGTTTTCTAGATTAGAATTTAAATATAAATGATTTTTGTAATTACTGTTAATGTATGTGTATACGCTTGAAGGACAGGATTATCTACTTATGTATTTACCTTTTTCCATACGCAATAAAGACTTACTTGCTTACTTAAATCAAAAGGCTTAGCAAGTTCCGTAATTTCCCGCCACGGCACAGAAGCTATGACGCAAATACCAGATATCAAATGCAATTTGCATAATATATCGATATAACTGTTACGGGAGTCAGATTGTTTGGCCAACGTTTAGACATAAAGATATAGTATTTCCGAATTGGTCTTCAAGCTTAGATTGATAGAATTGGAACCAAGGACTGATTTTGGCAAGAAGCCTAAGCAATTCCAGCTGTAGGTATAACGGTTTTAGCTAAAGACTTAGACTTACTCGTATATAAAAGCCAGACTATTCAACGAATATTCACATGCTGTAGTTTCGTATTTATTATTCGTAAATAGTCAAAAGGATATTAGTTGTGTATTTCATAACCGCATAACGTTGTACAGTCACCCACAGGCTTTGTACAGTCGGCGCGCAGTATCAGGCCTCTGTCACTTCATGTACTTGCGCGCTATAATTACCTACCAGCCGCCTTCCAAGACCCATTTGGTAGTTGGTTGTACGCGAATCTTGCGGTTGAACTGACGCGATGACGTACTGTAGTAAGTACTAACTATTCACATCTACTCGTAGGTATATCGAAAAAGGTGGCCCTGGCAATTTAAGCTTGTCACATGACAGCACGCGTTTACAATTGAAAAATTGTCAATTTTCTTTAGAGTGACATTTATCTGTTACGTAGTAACTGTTAAGTAATCTGTGGCAGTATGCGAGCGTATGAATAAATAAACAAAAGAAAGACAGTGCTTCAACAACCGTGGTACCTGTCACTACTGCACGTAGATATGTTATGCATACAAATAAAAGCATTATTAATGAATGATGAGATGAAAGGTTTTAATAATAGAAGTGTCAAAGGCATGTTTAAATAATATAGAAAGAAAGAAATAAAAATTTTTTATTGTCCCATTAGCGAACAAGGGAAAAAAACTAGTAACCAATAACACGTTATAGGCTTACACCAATGAGCAAGCTAAAATTTAAAAATTGAAACTACTACTATGGTGCTCCTTCACTTGGACCATCAACCTGTAACGTACAGAGTCGAGCATTACATCAGTGAGGGACAAGAACCGAGCATTATAGTGCGCAAACTGTAATGTTACATATTCAAGCATCCGTTGTTGAGGGAAAAGCACGGAATAATGTTCGAATGAAATAATGCTCAATATCGAATCTGAAATGCACATTACAGGCGAATGTCCCAAGTGAGGAAGCACCTTTAGGTAAACATTGCGGAGTTTAAGCTTTCAATAGAACGTAGTAAATTCCGTACGGTAATCCGAGGCATAATTACCGATCTACTCAGCATGCTGATCAGTGTTAATTACCGGTAATGTGATGCGAGAGGATATTTGTTACCGCTTTGATTACCTACTCGAAACAATATACTATCCAGACTGAGAATATGGCCTTACCATGAGCTTATGTTGACATTGGTCGCGACTGTAGTAACACATTTGTAGAATAGAATAAAACTTTATTTGGTACCACAATAAAATAAAAACGATTTTTTTTTATAAAAACACTTAAAAGAGGTACCTACCAAAATGGTCTCCACTCAGCTTAAGGCGTGACAAGATAGCTCGACATGACCACTGGTAGGTATCCGGCATAGGCATCCGCAGTTGCCAGATTTTTTTTGCCAGATTGTAGAGATTTCTGGATAGCGCTTTTAGTCAATATCTAGCATTAGAAGTGAAAACGGCAAACAGGTTTCTATAGTCGACGAGAATTTGTGCCATAAAAACATTGTTTTAAGACTTTTTTTATGGATTGCAGAGCAGATCTGGTGAGCAGATGTTGGCAAGGGACGTAGCGAGTAAACTGTCGGCTGTTGGGGCCGAAAAGTTCTTGATTCGAAATTTTCGGACCGAGTGTTTTCGGACACAGAGGTCTGTGTTATCGTGCAGTGGTGTCTAGCTTGCTCCCCCCGAGGCTGGCTGCCAGGTGGCCTTGCGCGCCGAAGGGTCCTGCGAGGAGTCTATTCCTTGTTGGGGATCCCTGGTCCCTTCCATTCTGCGCCGAAAACAACTACCGTCAGTTTTAAGTGGGTGGTGTTCTCTGTTTTCCCAAGAGTTCCGAGTCCCACATATCCCAGGTGTCCCAAACCCAGGGCCTTGATAATGCCTAAATGCATTTCCTGATACAAGGTCACGAACTGTGACCACCAAGTGGATGATATTAGGTTCCAAAAATGTATTGATATTATGTATACAATGTATCATAAATTGTCCCTTGAGAAAATATTTTTCTTGGTTAAAATTTTTATATTAACCAAACATTATGAGCAGTAATAATATTTGATTTGTAATTCTATGATAATAAAAATATTCTACGATATAAAATTTATTTGTAACAAATATCTATAATTTAAATTCCTCTAAAGTAACTACTACATATTCTGCGTCTAGAAAACTATGAAATTATAATATGAGACATTTGTTGTAAAACGAAATTCTATGTAACTGTTTTCTATAAAACAACGTACAACTCTTATTTTTGGTAATGAATGTCTCGGCATTAAAGCCTGCATGAATCTTAATATCGATCAGATTGTGCAGTCGCTTTACACGCGACGCGTCGCCGTCACGCGAGCGCAGCGTGCCGTAATCGATGTGCTTCTTAATTATTAATACATACTAGTTTTGCTTCTAAATTCACCCGGAAGTAGTTATTATCAGGGTAGGTTTATTAAAAGCCTTTGGATGGCCTCATGGATACCACGCTGTCCGGGTGAACAACGTGGATAAGTCGGACTCCTATCGACTAAAAAGCTGACTTTTTGCCCACAACCGCTTTTGGGGACGGTATGGAGAAAAGGTAAAGGGCCCGGTTTTTTCCTTCTTTGATACTAATGAAGGTCACCCTGATGAAGGCCAGTGGTGTTTGTCAGCAACACTTCTTTATTTACTGTACTATTTTGACGTTAGTGAGAAATAGACTCGGCAATGAAACCGGTATAACATACCTCGTACATTCGAAATTGCAAATGGTTTGCGTTAAACGTCGAGGTTAGCAGTCCTTATATTTTATTCAAGCTATGGTACATTTTATTACAAACAAACGGTAGAATCTTCGACGACACGATTGGCGTAGTGCGCTGTAGCATGGTTTCTCGCCCCGGGTTCGATTCCCGGTCGTGTCAATTCAGGAAACGATCTTTTCTGAATTGACTCGGGTCTGGGTGTGCTGGGAGACGGCCCTAGCTTATTTCCTTGTGTGGTACCTCGTAACACAGGGATATTAATCCCTACTTCGAGACCATTACACGAGGTGTGTTGTCTGGCGCATATTTATTTATTATTTATTTATTAATATATTTTTGTAATAAAACTCTTTAATTTACTAATATGCTCAAATAGTAGGTAGGAGGCAAAAAAATAAGTAAAAGCTTTCGTATATTTATTCCTAAATTCAACATCTATGGAAATCTTTAACTGTATAATTTAACGTGATTAATGATCATCACATAAAAGTACTGTCACATAATAAAAAAATAAAAAATAAATATCATTGATTTCGGAAATTACCCAAAAGGTGTTGGAAGAAACTGACTCAAACTGACTCAAAAAGATGCACCCATGCGTATGTTGATCGGAAACAAATAATTTCACAATTTATACTCTGTTTTTAAACCACAATCACCTTCAAAACCCAAAAGCTTGAAGCCACTAATTTAATTTCTCCTGTCGCCTCAAAAAAAACTAAAACAAAAGGCGTATTTACTAAAGAGGGCGCAAACAAAACGCTTAAACATTCCACTAATGACTAGGCTCGACTGAATGACGTGGGAACAAAGCCTGTGATAAAATACGGAATGGCCTGTGCCGCGACAGCCCGCGCGGAGATGGGAAAACTCCGTATCTGACGGTAGCCAACAGTTTTCTGCACAGGTAAACTAAGAAAGAGGTTTGATCTAACAGTAGCCATTTTTTTTTTTAAATATAAATATATTTATTTGACATATACAGCACATATTACGCATGCGGCTCGGCGCCCCGGACAGATATTCCGCTTAGGACAAACCGTCATTTTGATCATGCACACAGACATAGTAAGTTTACAGGCGATACCGGTGAGAATCGTCGCACTGTTGTGAGTGTTTTTGTTTTCTTCGAACTTCGCAATTTTTCACATGATTTTTTAATTTTTGACGGGTTCTGTTCTGTCAAATCAGGCAAATAAACTCTTTATTTCGTGTTCACGTGTTGCAGTGAGCATTGTTTTTGCTTTGTTGTTAGTTTAGTACACGTTGCTAAGCTGGCTTGCAATAGTAATTTGGACAGGTAGGTTATAAAGAGAGTTTTTGAAGCAGGCAAGAAGCATGCAATCGACGAGTCTACTAAACAAAAAGTACCTATTGAAAGTGAACGAGCGGCATTGAATGTCATTTGAAAGAAATGATAACAATTAACTAATAGGAGCTCAATGTGGTGGATTTAGTTTCTTACTTCCTCTTACATCGACCCCGTGAGACTAACTCGTGTCTCTTTGATCATGTTCTGGGTGGAAGAAATATAAGCCTAAAATTAGTTCCACCGACCAATCCTCTTTAAGGCTTCTTTCAGCCTTACTTGGCATTGGCAGAATTTGCGTGAAAGGAAAACACGCAAAAGAACCAGAGAAAAAAAAACAATCATATTACGCCTATTTTATCACAATGACCATGAGATCATAAATTACCAGTCAAACTTAAGTATGAAAGTGAAGACACGGAGAAGCTTAGATAATTGTAAGTATAGGTAGATGGTAGGTTGATCTCTGGTACATACCTGTGATCTGACCTGTGTCGTAGGTAAATATGACGAAATGCCAAAGACATGCTGAAGGTCGTCCTTCATTGAACAGTTTAGCAACTTACCAGCACATACCCTCAATCGAGATGATGCAAAATGGACTCACGGCATATATACTTTAGAGTTCTAGTGAAATCGAAATAGATTGCTGCATTGACTATTCCTGTTTTTCGTTAAAAGTAGTGCTAGTCGAGTACTGTGTGAAACACGACATTTAGCATAAAAGAACCTGCAGGTGCATCATTTTACAAATCAGCAGAGGCAGTTGTTCATTTTAAAACTGTGTTGTGGATTTGATTCATTTCAGGGGCTGCAGTCAGCATTGTTTTTGCTTTGTTGTGAGTTTAATACACGTTGCTCAGCTGGCTAGCGAAAGTAATTTGTTTCTCAGTACTTCTTTGAAATTTTAAACGTTGGACATTGTGTAAATGAAAGTGGTAGTCTTGATTTTCCAACTATTTCAAATATTCTTACATTTATTTTGCCAATCGAAAATAATTTCTTGACACAAATACACGTTTAAAGGCCAAACAAAACACAAAACAACAAAGAAATATCTTAAGAACTACAGATTAAGTTAATTAAAATATAATAGACTACCGAACCACAGGGGGCAGGCTGCGCGTCGCGACGTCGGGGTTCGTTGACCGACAAATAAAGTTTTGAGGAACAATTAAGCAACACTGTACATACAGTTCCTTTTGAAAAGAGGTAGTTGGATGATTTATAAGATAATACATCTGCGGGTTAAATAAACTGTTTCTTTGGAAAAGCATGTAACTATTATTGTTAACTATACTACAGTTAAAATATCTTAAATTAATAATTTCTTTGATTTAAATGTTAATAAACCATTTTTCAAATTGCTGTTTTCATGTTCTGAACTAACTCAAAACAAGATCAATACAACATGAGTGCAAGCTTCTTTCCAAGCTTCCGCTATATGGTCTGCCACCTTGCTCATGCGATTGCACCGCCGGATTTCCGCAGGGACGCAGAATTCGTGTCCTTTGTGATGGACGTGAATCGCACTTTCTCCAGATAAACGCCGGAGTGGCACAGGGCTTCGTCTTGTCGCCGACGTTGTTTGTCGCTGACCTAAGCAAACGGGACTACATTGATAGCGTTAGCGAACAGAGTGAGACGATTCTTCTCGCCTGAGCACCTATGTCTTTTGTACAAGACTCAAGTTCGCTCGTGTGTGCAATACTGCTCTCACCTTTGGGACGGTTCTGTCAAGTACTTGCTCGAGGATCTCGACAGGTTGCAGCGGCGTGCTATCAGTATTATCGGAAACCCAGAGGCATCTATGACACTTGAGCCTTTTCAATTGCGTAGAGACATTGCCGGGTTGGTGTTCTCTATCGTTTCTACAATGGGGAATGCTCTTAAGAGTTATTCCAACTTGTTTCATCCTCACCCTTCCACCCCCGTACCACGTGGGCTGGATTACGGCGTATCCACACACAATCCAGCATTTGTTGCCATACTCGAAAAGGTTCTGTAACTCTTTTTTTGTCGAACCATCCAGACGTGAATCTAAAGGCAACAAAATAATAGGTTTTAAGCATATCTGAAGTTTTAAACAGCTTCCAATCGTTTAAATGGGCATCATTCTTTGAAGGTATACAGGGTGAACATAAAAAAGCAACAGGGACAGGGCTTGTTCAGGGCAAATCGGCTACTCTACGAGGTATTTGCAATTTGATGGGAATATTAACATAATCGATGTCCGGCGGCTTTCACGGAAAATGAGTTGCTGCTGTTCCAATATTAATGCTTCGGAAGAATAGGAAAAACTTTGAGGAAGAACAAAAAAACCTTCAATAAAAACCGTGATATTATTGCCCACTATCCTAATTCAGGTTGACAAGGATTCAGCCAAGTTAAATCAATAAACTGAGGGTAGCGAGCCATTTCGTCAGTAAATACAGGGCTATTTTATAAACACCATCCAAATTAAAATATGAGGATCTATGGAGAAAATGGCAAAATACATATTTTTCTGTTTGACAACCATAAGTACTAAAATGTTGAGTTATTAATGTTATTCTACTCAAAGGTATAAAAAATCACTAGTTTCGTTGATGTTGCGCGACGTGAGTGGCGGTGGGCTCGCAGTCTCTTCAACTCTTCGTCCGCGCTTTACTCAGGATTTGAAATTCCCACACTCCCACACTCCCCCACTGCCTTCCCCCAGGCAGTGGGATAGTGCGTAAATGTATTTTCAACCTAGTAAAAAAAAAGGAGTTGCAATTTAATTTTGAATTAGTAACCACGTCGCACGAATAATCTGTTCGAAAAATGTAAAAGTTAAGAAAGACATACCTTTTTTTTAAAATAAGCTGTCTTCGATAGATGCCTAATGTCTGTGAAAATGTCGGATGGTGTTTATAAAGTAAACCTGTATACAGCCTAGAAGATGCGTTGGTGCCAGGTAACCACAGACTGACTAGAAATGAAAGATCATGTGACTAAATTGCTCGCAACGCTCAGTTTAAGGAATGAACTTGGTAAGTTATAAGGGATGTAATAAGCCTCCGAATTCAATACAGGTTTATTTCACCTCTGCCTTAGCCCACGTGGTATTTACAAGTTTCTAGCCATGATCTCATCCCAGTAAAGAGTCCATATACTAACTCGCACTTGGCCAATTTTTGGGTGGCCAACCAACATTTTCTGAAGACTGGATCCGAAAATTCTGAACGCAAATAGAAATCTGTCTCTAAAACTTACATAAAATTGTACACTCGCGGAATTACCATTAGACGGTGGAACTATACCAGCTCACATATACTAGAACTATAAACTGCTCAGTTATCGGTCTCAAAGATAATTATATGGATTTATTTGAGTAAAAGCTAACGTAGTAAATTCACTCTTACTTTCTTCAATATGAATTAAATAAGTACTGCTACATACCGTCGGTGAATAATCGCGATGCATTCAGATAAAATGTGCATTTAACACGTTCAAGCTCGCATACCGCAATAGTCAACTTATACGCCGTGGCGCATCATCCCTCCATACAATTTTTTCGATTTTCATTTGACGTATTTCTCGGCTCAGAAATCGAAATCGAATTTATTTAGCAGAATGAATTCGATTTCACTTGCAATTTGGGATATTTTACAAATACTATCAGTCCACAACCATCCAAACTGGTTGTGTTATACTAATTCCATCAATTTCATCTTTTAAGTTTTGTGCATTGTAATGTCAGTATAAAACTTTTTAACTGGCGTTTTTAGATTTGTGAACTGTTTTTAGGAAAATATACCTGAACAGTTTCTCCTCAGTAGCTTCTAACTAAGGGGATATTTGTACAAACACTGTTATAAACAGAGTAGTATTAAGAGGGATGTTCTACTTCCTTTAGATAAATTATATTAGCAAGAAATGTTTTATTTCGATCTGCTGTTTTGGTCGTAGCTACGAGTATATACTTGTAGGTGATCAGTTCGTACCATAGAAGCATGCTACGAGCCGTAGAAGACTACTACTATGTTTTGTAAAATCACAACATAAGACATTAAAGTGCTGTTTCTGATTTAGAAAGTTATGAAGCAAATACATGTAAACATTAGCTTGTCGTGTTGTTAAGGTGTGTGGCCACTGGCGTCAACCGTGTGCGGCGAGTTTATTTAAGATGTATGAAAACTACAGGGGTATGGCGGCGTTTTGTGGTTGGGACCGGTGGCACGAGTGCAACGACACAAAAGAGTCAAAAACATACCTGCGAATTGAAAATATTGTATATCTCCTCGTGTTGAACATTATTACAAGTAAAAAAACACATGATGTAAAAGTTATTTTCAAATATCTCATCGCATATGACCTTAACAAAGTTAAAGCAATTTATAATTGGTTCTAATATTGAAATTGGTAGTGGATACCGTGTTCACTTAAATTATAGAGCGGCCTCATATCGCTTGAAGCGCTCGCTCGCAATAACAGAATGAGGGCGTTGCACTAATTGCGACGAGATAACATGCCACGCCAACATTAAACTAAAGCCTTATCACCAAGCGTCAAAGTTTATAATCTCCTGGCTAAACTAGATGCAACTCTGCTGACTTATATCCAACAAAGTTAATAGAGTACATCTTGCAGAGAATATAGACCGTATTCTTAATGAAGTAGGAGTCGGAATGCCATGTAAAACGTTATTTGTATGGAGTATCGAACGCGTCTCGATTACTAGGCTGTAGTGTAGCATCAGATAGTTTTAAAATATGTCTAGACTGATTTTCGAGGTCAGATAAACTTGTGCAGAATCGATAGACAATTAACTAATATTATTGAAAGGTTTAGAAAAACAGCTATAGTCGCTGATGCAGCCCGATTATGGCACACGGACATGGCACTGATGCTTAAACCATAAAAAAATGTTTCAATAAAAATACTAGATTTTTACAATTCAATCTGGAAAATTTCGGCTGGATTGATTTTGAAATATCTCAGGGCAATTGAGATTGGGGCAAAAAAGTTTAAGAGTAGCCACGACTTGCTGACGCACGCACGTTACAATGTAGGCGGTTGGTTCAGATGAAGTTTATACTATAATATGTCGTTGAACACCAGCCTACCACTAACTACTCTGGAAACCATTAGTAGGTCTTACTTTGCAGTAGACGTCTTGCACAAAATGAAGAGATAACAGAAAGCCCGCTCTCGCCTTTTAAAGTATAATTACTTAAACTTGCCTGACCGCCTAGGGTTGCTACTGTATTCGCTCAGAATTTTATAATGAAGCAGAAAGGTTGTAACGATGCCGTTTCCCTTCAGTCTCGTGGACGTTACAACCTCCACGATCGCTGGAAACTTCATGGTTTAACTGCTGGCCATTAAAAGTATTTTGTACTTGTTTTCAAATTTGATTCAATTCGATTTTTGTTTCGCATTGCATGCGCAGCTTTTTTAATTCAGTCCTGCCAAAACCATCGTACTGAACAGTTTGTGAGCATTTTACCAGATTACCAGTTTAAGTATAACTTACGTGATGGTGTATTTTTAAATACTTTAAATAACCAATTATTGTAAACAGTTAAAGCAGTTATAAGCAACAGGAACCCGTGTATCGGGGTAAGCATATCATACCTATTTACTAACCTATTACTATTAGATAATCTGTTACCTAGGACTCTTTATATTCATTTATTGTTATTTTGTTACAGTTCTTCTTTCCTACCTATACTTTTACCCTATTTAATAAATAAGTCACTGGATTGGCTGATCTTTTATTAAATATTCCACAACTACTTCTACTCCTAAATATTGTGTGACGAATCCCGGCGCTCCGGCTCCTGTACTGCTGGCCTGCAACGAGGATTTCGTTATAAGGTAATACCTACTCGACAGAACCCGCTAAAAACAAAATACATCATGTGAAAAATTGCACCAAGTTCGACCAAAGAAACACACTCGCGACAGTGCGAATGACCGGTATTATAGCCTGTTAACTCACTGTGTCTGTGTGAGTGGTCAACATGGTGGTTTGTTCTTAGCGGACTATCTGTCCGGAGCGCCGCGTCGCATGCGTAATTTGTGTCTCATGGCTGCGAATGATCATAATGATGTAAGCAAAAGCTGGGTACTTTCTGGTTTCGTACTCAAAGGGCCTCGTACGCCCACATATTGTTTATTTTAAATGTTACTTACAGCAGGTAATCTTGGTTTCTCGATCAACAAAAAACTATTGGAAAATGTATACAGTTTTGAAATTATAATATAAGACAGATATCATTATTGCACACCACAACCAATTAGGCGTGATAGACGATCGGTTTTAAAGATTGTGTTCCTACCTCCGACTTCCTTCGCTTCTTTCATTTATCTGTCTTATTTTGTCTCATGTTAAGTGAATTTAATGTAATTCTTAATGAGAATAAATATCTTAAACCTTATTATAAGTATTATAGAATAGAAGCTGACATTCAATAGAGAGGATAGACGGTCTTATCGCTTAAAAAGAGCTTCAGACAACCCACAGTTATGAGATTATGTTATAAATATTACTTTAAATACGTATCTGTTAACAGACACTAGCACAACAGCCTTTACAATAACTCACGCGTCTACGTAAGCCAGCGCATTGTAGATACAGCTGTACGAGTATTGAGTCCATTGTGAAGCCTTCGTGACGCACGAGAGAGTCGTCAGTAGGTACACAGTATCCCAGTCGCAGCTGACGACTCTAGTTACGTAATACACCCCGCCATTTAAGTAACTACCTGTTGCCAGCGGTCCCGTCCGCTTGGATCTTTTCTATTTCATATAAATATCAGAGACACCTTCCACTAAGATCATTTGGCCCCAAACTAAGAGACTTTGTACTATGGGTGTCAGAGACTGATAATAAACATACCTGAAATTTTTTCAATCTTACTATCTTATCTTACTATAATAATATTATGAATGCGAAAGTTTGTGAGGATGTATGTATGTGTGTGTGTGTGTATGTTTGTTACTCTTTCACGCAAAAACTACTGAACGGATTTAGTTGAAACTTTACAGTAATACAGCTTATACACCAGAATAACACATAGGCTACAATTCCCAAAGCTCTTATGTATTTATGTTACAAAAGTGAAGATCACGCGGGCGAAGCCGCAGGCGGAAAGCTGGTACATACAGAAATAGATAATGACAGACAGACGGACAACGATTTTAAACAAACTTATGTCCTAAAAAATATGATAAAAAAAGGTTTATTTAGATACTACTGCCGTGGATGGACTTGTATGAATACTTACGTGTGGAATATTTACTTGTTTCATAATTTTTAGTACTTCATTTTGTAATAGTTGGCTGAAACGGTTTAATAGTTCATCGCACCGTCGAGGTCTTCCTCATCCTTCTGTGGAAGTTATTTGTCCAGAAGTCTGACATTATTATGCAAAATGAAAAAAAAAACCTTTAAGGGGATTTTCTAGGAAACTTGACAGACAGAAAAGCAAATAAATCCTAAGCACTTTAATAAATTCCACTACTTATCTGTTCCAGCTTGCTACCGACGTTTTATAAAAAGATAAGCTGCCTTTGGCAAGGGCAAGTTGCTAGAAAAAATACCTTTGAAACCGCGAGCTATTAAATAAAGTGCATCAAGTTAAAGATATTTCTCCTCGTTCTTTAAATGAATTTGAAAAAACTACCCAATATTAGTTGTTGCGCGTTAGTAGTATTTTTTTTGTAAACTACTGTTTCTAAGATTAAGTATTTGTTTAAGATAAAGAGATCAGCCGTGAAAATTCTGAGTTTGTGGTTTCTTTGATAATGTAAAAACGCTTTTAAATCAACCATTGCAAAATGGATATAATGTCAGTAACATAAGGTGCCACTATGTTAAGTTTGACGTGAATGGGTGTGTATTTTAATTATGTTTTTTTCCTGTGTCACTTTGATTGGCTGTAATTACTGTAGCTGACTAAATCTAGCTGTAATGACTCGATTATTACAAAAACATAATTGAAGTCCAAATATTCAGTAACAAGTCTCATAAACATCATCTTGCAGATAATATGATATTGAAATAAGCCTAATTTTAATAGCTTAATAAAGAAATACTAAAAAAATGGCACTTTTCCGGTAGAATTCGAACCAGCAGCCATTTCACTGTTCTCTTCCTTAAGAGATATGGAGACCACATCCAATCCGGAGAAAATTCTCCGGAAATAAAAACACAAAATAAAATACAAATGTATTTGTTTGTGATGTAAGGTTACCATGATCAGTAATCAAAATATAACAATAATTTGTTCTTTATAAAACATTAAGGAGAATAACAATCAGTGTTTCTTCGAGACAAGAGTGAATAGGCATTTACTGGTCAGACATTTACATGTCTGACCAGTAAATGCCTCTTACAGTCAACATCAGAAGTAGGTGATACTTTAACGTACCAAAATTGATGATTTTACAAAAACCATTAAGTTTATTAATATACTAAGAATATAAATGAGATAGTTCATTCATTCTTTTGGCTATATGCTGCATGTGATAATTTTTTTACGTAGTTTTCATTCATAAAAACAAATTAGAAGTTTGTTAAATCATCATTTACTTTTGCTGTTGACTGTACCATCAATACCATCATAGACCACATCGTCACTTACCACCAGGTGCGATTGTGATGAAATGACTGGCTTATCCACGATTCAAATAAGTATTGCTATTTTAATTAATTTTTGGGTTCATACATTGCAAACAAAGCAAGAAAAATTTTGACTAAAAAAAAATGGTCCCAGACAACACGTCACTTGTCTCATGCTATCGAAATATGAATAAATATCCCTTTGTTACGAGGTACTAGACAAGGAATAGGGCATGGGGGACAGGACTTCAGACCCAGACCAATTTAGAAAAGATCGTTACTTGAATTGGCTTGGCCGGGAATCGAACCCGAACTTAGTGTCCCAAGTAAGTCAATGCTAGAAACCGTGCTACAGCGCACTTTGCCAATCGTGCCGTCACTCTTATAATAATTAATATATTAGTGTAGATAAACAAACCCAGTTCCAATGTCTTAGGTAACACTAAACGTGCCACAATTGTTGATTTCAAAGTGGGACATACAGGGTGTTACATTTCACAGCACCGCTGTGTCTACTCCTACCCTCATCATCGTCACCAACACAATACAGGGTGTCCTGAGCTTTGTTGTTTAATTTGTTTGTAGCATTGTGTCGAAGCCTGTGACAGTTTACCCTTACAACCAGAGATATAACGTGTAGTTCGAAGTGCTTTTGATAACGAACAACGGTTAAGGTTCTAGATATTGTTATTTGACGACAAAGTTTGTTTAATTTGGACTTCACAGCAAACTTTGCTCTATATTATAAGGTGAATGTCACGTCTCATATAAACAAAAATATTAATGAAAATTATAGCCCATAAGTTACATCTAAATATCAGACTCAGATAAACTTTAAAATGCTTGACTGATGATGATTTAATTACTAAAAAGTATAGATGAATATTTAATTGATAGAGTTAGCAATAAATAAATCCAATAATTATTAAAACGTCGTGCATTGTGATCTACATCTTATAATTTATTTATTAATCTTTATTTTTTTTAATTTGTAGACTTATCCTTTCTCCTTTATTGAAGCATTTCCTCTCTTTCATTACCTTTTTGCGTGACCGATAGGGTCCATATTGATCATGTATCATACTATAATTTACTATCTTCTGTACTTAAGGCCTGCAAATAAATTATTGAGTACTGAGCAGAAATTAAGCAATTCTAAGGTAAGAAGAATGCAAGCCTTACAA
Organism: Udea olivalis; assembly: GCA_947369235.1. Classification (NCBI taxonomy): domain Eukaryota; kingdom Metazoa; phylum Arthropoda; class Insecta; order Lepidoptera; family Crambidae; genus Udea; species Udea olivalis. The sequence goes on from OX376347.1 coordinate 3,174,208, forward strand.
AAAACGAAATGTAAATCCTCTTCAGAAAGTTTATAGGGACAGTCTTGCTGTGGTACAAATAATATTGCAGCCTCCATAATCTCCAAGGAGTTACGGCAATACGGTCTTAGTTTATAATTTTATTATGAGGAGAATTGCCTCTTAGACAAAAGTGATAGATATGAGTCAGAAATGGCAATTGTTACGAGTTGTGACACTTTAATGTTTGTAGTAAATAAATGTATTTTTCTTATACAGTAAAAAAAGTAATTTGCAATAAAAATAGAACCAACAGCTGACAGGTTTTTTATCGGCAAAAATAAAAAACGATGAGATGAATTAAATAAATACACTGTTATATTAACAAGTTATAATATGAATATTACTTTGTGATTTAAATAAAAATATGTTTAATAATTTTTAATTTTAATATCCGAAAATCGGAAAACTAATGAAAATCAACTTCGGTTGTAGATGTGGAGTCCGTTTAAGATTTTGGTAGCTTAGTAGTTAAATTCCTTAAAAACATCTTGTATTTGTCCAAGGTGCATCTAGGCCTAAGATTTTCTCAAAAAACAGTTAAATTATTCCAATATTTATATTTAAATAAGTACTTATAGAAAATTGTAAATTCATTCACCTTCCTCTTTTCGTTTATCATTCAACCACTTAACTTGTACACCACAAAATATAACCTCGATATATTCCGCACTCTAGAGACTTGGAAACCAATCTCAAGCAATTAAATTCATAAATCAACTCGAGCTTGAAGCTGGATACGATTATTTGTTTTCTGATTCCCCATAGACCTTAGTCGCTAACACAAAATAAATAGACACAGAAGGCCAACTACCTTTAACGAGCAAAACAGTCACAAATACAAGTAATAGGTACAACAAAGCATACGGTGAGAGTACCGATGTATACAGGGTGACAGGGAAAATTATAGCTTTTCCTTGAAAAATTAGTAGATGTTATTTGCAACAAATTAACCCCAATCAACTAGGGGTTCAAAATTAATAGTTAACGAAATATTGGCGTTTTAATATTTTTTCTAAAGTTTCCGACTTGTCTCCGAAAAACAATTGCTTCAAAATAACTAGTAAAACCGACTCCAACTACTTTATATTACCGTATAAGTTTTAGAAGAATACGCAACAATTTTTTTTTAGTTGTTTTTTTGTTAAAATTTTTATGTTTACTTCTTGATTGACCTACCCAAACTCTCATCAAACTACCCTTGAAGTAAATCCTTTTCAATAAAAAAAGAGTCATCGAAATCGGATGGTGTGATATTGAGTTATTCATCCATTTGTCGCGCATTTAGTTTATCTAGAATTAAGACTTATATGGTTATCTCATGGATGCCACTGTTAGAACTGGACCAAATTGAGAAAAATGAGACCATACGGAAATCACAAGCTTTCAAATAAAAAAAGGATTATTAAAATCGGTTCACCCAGTCGAAAGTTCTGAGGTAACAAACTTAAAAAATAATATTAATAAAAAAAACATCCAGTCGAATTGATAACCTCCTCCTTTTTTTGAAGTCGGTTAAAAAGAAAGCTCACAGTCGGAATTGTGCTTTGGCGTACATTTTGGGTAGAGAAGATAAATTAATTCGTATGTGTTCATCATCAAAATATTTTACGTTATAATATCAAATAATTGAACGGCAAAAAAAAACTCACTTCACTTGTTCGGCTCATGCAGCTGGTTCATATCAAACTAACATGCTCGTCGCTTTGCTCCTCACGACCTAATAATCCACCGTCTTACGGAGCGGAACACTTTCAGTGTCAAAGGTTTTCTGTATGTAATATTGAACAAAACTAATTACCAGGCAAAGCATTTTTATCAAAAGTTATTTATGATTTACGTTCAAACTCAAACTCAAACTCAAATAACTTTATTCAAATAGACTTTCACAGTAAGTACTTTCAAATCGTCAATCGTCAAATCGTCATCGTTGTTTGAGTTTCTCAATAAAACTTGATAATTAAAGGCATTGCCGGAAGACCAAATTCTGTACAACATTGCCTGGGCAAAGTATGGATGGATAATCGGTGACCTATTGAAACGCACTTTGTTTTTCACCATAAACTGGTAAAGCATAATGTTCATTGCCATAATCGTTTTTTGCATAATGGTGATTATGGCAATATCATATAATGGTCAAAATGCATACATCGAGTGGTCGAAAGTATAGCATGATCATTATAAGGCATAATTGCAATAAGCGTAATAACAAAAGGCAATAGTTTGTCATAATATTCAAAAGGCATAATGTTAAAAAAGTGTTGTTTTGGTCACAGTTCTAACTAAACCAATGAACTATGTAACAAATTTGTTATTCTTTCTGTTAGCTAAAATAAGAATATCACAAACAACATTTGGGTGTTAAAAGTTATGCTTTTTGAAATTATGACTATCGAAATATGCTAACTGAAATTATGGTTAAAGAAGTTATGGCTATAAGTTATGTTTTCAATGTTATGCTTTTAAAAATTATGCAATGTATAGTGTGTGCGTAATTAAAATTATAGCTAACAATTTATGTCTTTTGATTATATGCCACATGATGTAGGTATGCCAATTTCAATTGTAGCAAAAGACAGTATGCGTCACTAAGTGCCACCTATCCAGGTGCAGAGTATCCAATAATATTCGTTATATTTTATACATTTCCCAAACGCACCCGGCATTCTTTACATTTATGGGCATTGTAAAGAATACCTGAATTATACAGATTGCCGGGGAGATAGATAGATAGATAGATAGATATACTTTATTGCACAAAAAAGGAATAAAAACAGTTGTATTACATAAAACAAGCAATTTGTACAATTTAATTGATATAGATATAAATCAATGCATCTATGTAGGCAAGAGCTTGTTACCACACGTTCTAAGTGTGCCTTCTACTTCTATTTAGTTAATGTCACTATTCCAAGAAGGCGACGTTTTAATGAATCTTGTCACGCTACTATCACCTGTGGGACAAATCGTACCATTAGTCGTTCCTTTTCGCTCTTCTTTTCATGTCTCCACTGATTGCAGTGTACTTACTTCGTGTTGTTAGGCTCCAAAGGCTATAAAGAGACGTAAATGGTGTACGATCTCTTTATTGCTCAGCTATGGCCATCGTTTAGATCGTTTTGGTTCTTTTAGGTGTTGCTGTTGTAAAATAAATGTAAATATCTTACTTATAGCATGATTTTCTGACCGCAAACTATGCTGAGTTTGTAGTATGTATGTGCGTAGAAACTGGTAATTCTATTGTATCTCCACTTATATGTATATTGCTATACTTACTAGAATAAACTATGATTCCCACAAACAGTCTAGTCAGATAGCTACATGAATACGCTCTACTATATTATTATACTATGCTATGCCAAAATTGAATAAGTTTGATTGTTTTTTAACAGATAAGTAAACTTACTATCTATTAAAATTTTAAAAATTCTGAAAGTACATTACTTCTAAAATTATAGATTTTCGTGTAATTAATAATTTTCTGATCTGAAAAAGAAAACTCAATAGATTAAAATCAAAGACAACAATTGAATTACTATTTTTATTTACGCAACCATCTTCCTTTTGAAACTGTTTTCCGAACAGACAGTATACAAAGCACATTATTATGTACAAACTTTATTCATAATTATTTTCTATAATACTAAGGCGACGATACTATGGTTGATAAATACTCAAGATGCCTAGTCACGATAAATAACGGAAATCGACTTATTAGTTATGAACAAAATGTAAAATACACTTTTATTATCTTTGCACAAATGCATAAAGTACCTAGTTTCTAAAATGAAAACAATTTGTATATCCATTCAATTAATTTGAATCCTTACCCATACATATCATTATTAGAGACTATAAGAGTCACTTTATAAAAAAATGTTGGCTGACTATTCGACATGAATAATTATTTGTCATAATTATTTTCATAATTATTTTCTGAATTAGGAGTTCTATATGTCGTGTTTTAAAATTAAAAAACGGTGAAAATAATTCGTGAGAACTTCAGACTACTTAATTTGAAATCAGGGAAGGCTTAGACCATTATTTTTGTTCATTCATAATATTATTAACTTGACATTTTATAAGATTTTTACGAACAAATATATCTAAAATATGACACCGATTACATTAACTCTAACATTGGATTTACAGTATCAGGTAAACCAAAAAAATATTTGTACTTACGATATTCTATTTCATTTCTCGATAAAATTCAATTAAATCTAACTACTGTTATTTCACTCTTGTCTTTCTTATTATTTTTGCAATAACTTATCAATTATAGTATTTGAATTTAAGATTACAAGTTTTTTATTTTTAGGTTATTACATGTGTCTATGTGCTTGACTAGAAATATTCTAAATAAATTATTAATGAGCGGAAAAGCAGTTTTGATCCAGTCTAACGCGCAATACTAAACAAGCACTTTTGCAGATATAGCTGTGCATGTTTTAGATGAACGTAATAATGTATGGGAAGTTTTCAAGTCACAGTGAGAAACCAAATGAATAACTATACGTCTACCACGAGTTGCCACTTAAAATTTACATTATCGTTCGCGTAAAAAAATGTATTGGGATTTGACATTGTCATGTCATGTCATGTCAAATCCCAATTCAATTTATAACGATAACGTAAATTTAAAGTAGCAACTCGTGGTAGACGTACTGATCTTATAACCTGTAGAAAAATCTGGAGCATGACGGTATCACTAACTCAATTGTTTAGATTTCAAAATAAAGCAATTTGTACTGCTTTTCAGTATCTTTAATGTTCATAAATTTGTATAAGTAAGTACAACTATGAATGAAAATAACGGTGTTAGGCCCGTATAAAATACAAATCTAATACAAATCTATCTTATAATTGACTATGTTTGTAACGCTAAAAAACTTTAGCTGGGCTCACGGCTTAAAGCTTTTAAGCGTAACTTATATTATATTAAAAGCGACTTTGAGTAGACGAATAAACCCAAGTAAGACAAAACTAGTACTTATGACATGTACTTTTAACTCATGAAGGATTATTGTAGAGAAAATATTAACAGATATTTTTTTTAAAATCCTATGCAAAATTACGCCGTGTTCTCACCTATTGAAAAAAGTCTACTCATTGTCACTGTACCGAAATGTTGAGTATTGTAAACCATTCAAAAGTTTCCTTTACTGATACTCAACAAATGTAAATCTAAGTTACTTCAATTACTACATCTCAATACATTTCAAATATTCCAGCTAGTTGTATTCATAATATAGAATCTATTAGCTTAGACAATACACGCTTATCGTATCTAGAAATATAAAGAGACTTTGAATAACGTTAAATCTAACACTTATATACACGCTCTAACAATTTATTGTCAGTTCTGAACTTCAAAGATCAAATAAAAAACTTTATAAATATACAACTTTTCTACTTATGTACAAACTTCCAAGATCTGCTTTTAAAGCTGACGTTTTTTCTATACATTTAAATACATATACTACACAGTATTTTACTTCTTGTCTATACACCAAAAGCGTACGAATACTTAACAAAGTCGATTAACGACTGGTATTGTCTTAATAGCAACCATCGAATGAAGATCATTCGATTATGGTGCGCGTAACGTGCCGACTGAAAGTCCAATTGCACCGGTTACGCCTTGTAGCCAACATACATGGACTAGGTGATGTGGAAATCACCACGAAGGAGTCTCGTGAAAGTCTTTTTGAATTGCTGATTTGCTAAAGCGTAGCAGAAAGGGTTTATCGGACTATTCGCATAACACAAAAAATATGAAAACATGTACAGGTGCTTATTAATGCAAGGCGGGTCTGTACAGAAACCCTCTACCAACGCCAATATGTGATAAGGAGTCCAACAAATAACGAATGCACCTAAAATAAACGATATAGTTCTAAAAGCTTTCCTAGCCCTATTTTCTGACTTGGATTTCTGTCGTCCGATACTCGGGAATAAACCGTCTCTCTTCGAGCGTTTAACTTTTAATTTTTTTCCTATGTTTTTTACAAACTCTTTCTTTGAGTCACCGCGGCCTGACCCAGTTACTACGGTGCTTGAAACGTCGCTGTGTTCAACCGCTGGACTCAGTGGATTTAGTTTTAAGGGTGAAACTTTCGTTTCAGTAGGCTTGGGTGATGATTCATTATTATTGGAAGACGTTGATACAAGTGTTATCACAGGCTTTGATCGTTCGCCCGTGGACAAACTCACTTCTGTGTTGACTTTAACGGGTTGCGGAGGAGAGAAACTAGTTTTAGGTTGAACGACTTGAGCTTCAGCTGTGGCTCGTATTAGAGCAGCTTGCAATAATGATGTATTTGTTATATTACCTGAATTTAAAGTTGGCGGTGATGAAGGTTCAGTAGTGATAGGAAAAGTGACCGAAGATGGTGGACTTTCAAAAGTTGGTGAAGGTAAAATGACAGAGCTTTCATCCATGAATCGTAGATCGGCACCGTCCATACCAACGAGAACATCATACGATGATCCGTCACTCTTTACTACTCTTACAGTTTTTGCTCGTAACGATTCTGACTGAGACGGGGGACTTTCAGAAACGGAAGGACTACATCTGAATTCTGAAGGTGGTGGGATTATTCTTTGAGCAATAGTTGTCGCAACTTCTCTTTGCTCAGATGGCGTGGCAAACCCTGATGAAATTGGAGACATAACGCTCGTCGCTGCAGATATAGGCACTGTAGGTGCTGATGCTTGAGCACTATTCTGGGAAATATCGTGATTATCTGTGTCCAATAAACTCTTTTCCGATATTTGCGATAAGGATGTTTTAGTTTTGTCTGGATCTGTTTTATGAGTAGGTGGTTGTTTGGGATCCGTCTTCATCAGCATCCCTCCATTCAAACGCATATTATTCAATAATTGTAAAGCACCAGTTTGCATAACTAAATTGGCTACTGATGGGCGTTTTTTAGAATTGGTTAGTGTTGTACTTTCTTCGTCAGAATCAAACGCTGGACTGCTAGACCTTTCAGCTTCTACTTGGTCTTCTTTCTTATCTCCATCTGATTCTTGGGTTGTTGATGTTCCGGTTGCGGTCGCACTGCTCTTGTGAGCTGATGATTTTTGACTTGAATTAGAATCAGTTGACCCACCTAGTGCTAGAAGCGGAGCTGCTAACGATCCCTTGGAAGTTGAGTCTTTACGTATTGTCTCGGAAATCTTTATTTGTTCTTCACTTGATATTGTTGCTTTTGTTAAACCGGATGTACCAGCGGCCCGTCCTGCCATTCCTGTCATAAACCCTGCACTTAAAGCTACCATAGACTGCATCTTTCTTTGTTTCGCTTCGCTTTTCTTTTGCATGTCGTATGCCGTTTTGAAAATTCCAGCGTAAAGCACGATCAAGACAAATAATGTTGTCCAGTAATAGCCGATGATCAGTGCCGTATTGAATATAGGATCCTTGAGGAACTGTACGGCACACTCTCCTTCTTGTAAATCTCTATAGCCTACAAAGTGTTCCCACCCAAAAATGGTCGTAAAAAACAGTAAAGCTGGAATTATCCACGTTACTGTTACCATCCATATAACTCGGTTCTTTGTCCGCCACGCTCGGTACCTCGCTGCGATTTTAACGCTGCAGAATCTGTCTACAGTGATGAGGAGAACAGTGTATTGGGAGACTAAGCAGACGGTGTAGTCGACGGAAAGCCAAAGATCGCACAGTAATGGCCCAAGATGCCAGTATCCTTTTAACACGTAGTCTGTATAAAAAGGGAGAGATAAAGTACCTGTGGACAATCAAACAATTCTTCACACTTTTTTATTTCCTCTTTATAAAAAAAAACTCTTTCTGTTTTCTCAATCAAAATTCCCAGTTATTTATCCACACTCGAACGAACGGAGAGCCAACAGTATTCACAGAATCTCATAACTTTAAAGTACTTGTAGCATAATAATTCCCCTGTGTTGGAATGTATGATATTAAAGATAAAGATATATTCATTTATGTAAACATGTGGGCATAATATTATATCATAGAGATGCATACATATTTATGTTTCTTCATTCATTAGCGAACTGTGCGCAACTGTACTGGTTCCTTTGTTCCAGTAGAAATATTGTTGGCCTTTAATAATGACGTTTAGTTTAAGTATTTTAAGGAGTTAAAGAACTTAAAGAAAGGTAAGTTTTGAAGTAATTACGAGCTGATAGTTATTATGGATTTGAATAGATGGCCTAGGAAAGATATTGCTAAGTCATTGCAATGTATAAAAGTTATTTTGTAAAGTCATATTATTTGATCGAAATGGACTAACTCGTTTCTTATATAAAATTCTTAATATACATTCTATTCCACCCTGATTTAGTTTTGGTAAATATAATTGAACATTTATGTAACAAATTTATTTTTAGATACCTAAACAGTCATTACAAAAAATAATATAAATTATAGTGTGCGTTTGTGTATTTTCTAATCGAATTAATTTATCCAGGTGAAATGTGTTGTCCTGTCCAAAAACCTATTGTGATGTGTTGTCCTACCCAAAAACTTAATCTGAAATTAATTAAGAACAATTTTTTAAGCAGTGATTTATTTTAATAGTCATTAAACCAAACAAACCCTCACCTATTAACAGATCAGTAGCTGCCAGCGAAGCGATGAAGTAGTTGCTGGGCTGCCTAATGGTCCTGTCAACGAGGAAGGCTAGCAGCACCAGAACGTTGCCGCTGACGGTCAGCAAGATCACGAGGACGAGGCACGTGGCGAAGATGGCGGCCAGCCAGAGCGGGAAGGGTGGGAGGACGGCTTGCTGAGGACAAAGGTAAATATTCAAGGTGACATTTATTTGAAATTTGAAATGTGCTGGCGTTCGGCCTTAGACTCGCCTGGTGGTAACCGATGACGAGGCCGATGGTGGCTGACACTAACCCAGAAAATACCTATGCGCTCTGGCCTTGAAGATACCAAGGTTGTAAGTATCCGTAAAAAATAAATAAAATAAATAAATAATATAAAATAAATCCGGACACAAGACGCAGGGAGAGCGTTCCACTCCAGCGGTGCTGACCAGAAATAACGCAGCAAACCCTTAAGTGCGAATTGTTGGGAAGTCAACCACATGGGGGTGAAAGTTCTCCCGGCGTCTAGTGGTCCGGTGGTATAAAGTAGATGGTGGTATTTCATATAAAGCTCAACTAACCTAGAACATCTACGAAAATATACATAAGAGCTTTTACTCGTTGATAAAAATGTAGCTTTATATGATAGATTTTATTTGAATTTTTTTTCCATTAGGTTTGAGTTTATTCGTTACAAACATACAAATCTTTCCTCATCATAATATTAAAGACTAGCTGCCTCGACATACATCGTTCCGTCAAAAGTAATTGCACGTCGCAGCGTCGGTAAAGCAGCACATCTGGCCCGCGTTTCTTCGACTTGATTTACTTAAACTATTATTTTTTACTGAATGTTTGAATTGTTCAATCGTGATAAAATATAGCCTATGTCACTGCCTGTTAATGTAGCTTCATATTGGTGTAATATTTTTTAAAATCGGTCCGGTAGTTTTGGAGCCTATTCTATACAAACAAACAAACAATTTAATCATATATCTTTATAATATTAGGTATAGACGACCGACTTGGTGTAATGGTTAAGAAGTTGGCTACTACACCAGAGGTCGCGGGTTCGATCCCCGCACAGTACAAACATTTGTGTGCATGAACATGTCTGTTTGTACTGGTCTGGGTGTCTCCTATGTATAATAAGTATGTATTTACAAAAGAAAATGTATTTAAGTATGTTTATCCGTTGTCTAGTATCCCATAACACAAGCTTTAATTAGCTTACTTTGGGGCTAGATGGCGCTGTGTGGAATAATGTCCAGGGATATTTATTTATTTATTTATTTATAGAGGTATAGACAAAAGGTATCATTTCAACTAAAGCTCAACTTACTCCAGATGCTCCAGAGTCCAGAGCATCCCAGATCCCAGGATCTTGTCCAGTCGATTCGAGTTCGAGTTTTGTTTTTAATTTCTCTTCTGATTCTTATCTATACTAAGCTTTGCATGATTGTATGGAATAAATTTAAAAAAACTATTGGACTGATTTTAAAAAAATATTCCACGAACATAAAGCTACGTTATCACCTATCATCGAGTAACAGAGGCTATATCGAATATTTATTTAAAGGCTATAATATTTTAACGGGAAAATATTCCACGTGGACGAAGCCGCTGGCGGAAAGCTAGTAATAAATACAAGTATCTATGTATAACCCTGACATATAAATAATAAGTAACTATTGTTAACACTATTGTAAAACGTCCTCAATACAAGCAGCAGAATAGTCCACACTGCACCATGGCTCCGACTCTGACCCCGTAACATAATAAATAACTACATCGTTTTTGCTTTGTCGAAAGCCCGCAAATTCGGAATCGTCCCCTAAAGAAGGGAGAAATAATTAATTCTTTAAAAAAATATTATACTTAGTAACATAAAATAATTTGTTTGCGCTAATTGCACCAATTTTTTTCTACTGTTAGCAGCTGTGAGTATGAACTGTAGGTAGAAAACCGTTTTGGACGAATTATTTAACAATTCACTTTTACAAAAGCCCCACATTCCACCAGAGCGTGTGGAGGCGATAATGGCCACACCACAATCGATTACCAACGACACGCACACTTCGATGCAACGTTCCACCCACATTTTCTTTGACATGCATCGATTCACATGATTGAAGTTGTAGTCTTGAGGTATACGAAAAGTTTATAGACGATATTATGGCAAACTCAGTGAGTGGGTGATGCAGTAACAAGTACATTTAAGACCCACCCTTGTATGATGATCACCTACTGTTGCTATAAATATATTTGACTTTGACTTCACTTAAACTATGTAAGTGAAAATTATATTTTTTCAATTGACTTAAATTTTAAGGTTTTCATACAAAACTGAATATGCCACAACGCGACGATCGGCGCGCAGAGAACGCCCAGTGCCTGCCGCAGCGTCAACGCAGCGTCGGCGCTGACCTAACGCAGCGTCGGCGCTGACCTAGCGCCGCGCCGCGACGGTGCGCTAGCGCCGAGACGACGCAACGTCTAAATTACGCTAGTGGGGGGTGGCTCTAATAATACTTGATTTGATATTCTATGATATGAATATTCTAAGAAATGAATTTTATTTGTAACGTTGAAGTAACTATTCTGCGTAATGATTATTCGATAAATTGATAATAAGAGAAACAATTTATGTGAAACGAAATTCTATGAATCAATTTTATGTAAAACATAAAACAGTGTACAACCGAAATAATGACACATACGCACATAGTACAGGATTTGGTACGTAATAGTGGATTTTGCCATCTAAAGAAGGTAGGAGTACCCATTACCATGAGTTTACATTGAGTCGCTAGTGTCAGTAGTAAGTATGTGTATGACATGACACAGCAAAGGCGTCGCCGTTCCTTTCCCATCCCACTCTTCAGAGACCCCGCTACCGATAAAGAATAGCCTAAACATCCTTGGCATGGATGTTCGTAGCAACCTAAACCAGCGGGACTACATAGAGAGCGTCATTAGAACTGCACCCCGAAAACTCGGAATCCTGAACAGAGTGAGACGATTCTTCACGCCTGGGCAGCTCTGTCTTCTGTATAAGACACAAGTTCGCTCGTGTGTGGAATACTGCTCTCATCTCTGGGACGGTTCCGCCAAGTACCTACTCGAAGCTCTTGACAGGTTGCAGCGGCGTGCTATCCGTATTATTGGAAACCCAAAGGCAACTTTGACCTTTGAGCCTCTCCAATTGCGTAGAGACATTGCCAGGCTAAGTGTTCTCTATCGCTTCTACAATGGGGAATGCTCTGACGAGTTATTCCAGCTCATTCCACCCTCACCTTTCCACTCCCGTACCACGCGTGCTGGTCTACGGCGTCATCCACACACAATTCAGCATTTGTTGGCCCGAACTAAAAGGTTCCGTGACTCGTTTCTTTGTCGTACCATCCAGAAGTGGAACGCCCTTCCAGCACATGTGTTTCCTTCCTCTTATAGTCCCGGGTTCTTCAAGCGGGGCGTGGAAAGGCATTTCTGCAGGCCTTCAAGTGAGGATGGCCAGCCCAGTGCTTTGTTTGAATGACTGGGCTTGTCAGCCTCATATCTGGACCTCACGACCACTTTCCATCAGGTGGAGTGAGGTCATCTTGACGGGCAATATATTTAAAAAAAAAACATCTTGCGACAGCTGCACTAGTGAATAGAAATGGAACTAACAATGACATACAAGATGCTGTAGTTTACTTGCGAGGTAAACTCATGGTGTGTGGCTGACATGCAAAGTTTCATAGCACTTTTTAAAACCAAACTATTCTTTACATTAAATTTCGTAACGCAGTGATTAAATAACATTTGGCCTTGTTATTTTGGATTCTCAAACTGCACTCCAGAGAGAGTGCGAACGAACAATTTTTATTTGGGTCTTCTCATGAGATTCAATGAGTAGACACGGTCCACATGGATCCTTACCAACAGGTGATATTATGATCACATGCCTGACTAGAAAGAACTACACGCCTGTACGTCTACCACGAGTTGCCACTTTAAAATTATGTTATCGTTCGCGTTACATGACAATGTCAAATTCCAATAAAATGTATTGGAATTTGACACTGTCATGTAACGCGAACGATAACGTAAATTTAAAGTGGCAACTCGTGGCAGACATACTGTTTTACGATGTCGTGGTCGTGAGCAGCGGACGTTACTCAAAGGATAATCTGCTTTTTTTTTTAAACATTGTTGCACAAAGAACAGTCAAAGGTCAGTTTTGTAATATACTGCAGCTTTGTTTGCGGCAAAAAATAAGAGATTAGTAGCATGAGGAGATTAATTCTTTATTAGCAAAGCCAGTAAACACCCCTGTAAAGGGAATACGAAACCACTACTAAGTACCTACATTAAACATGTAAAAGAGTTGAGCCTTGGGATGAAATGATTGCCAAGCAAGAAAGTTACAATACTAATCTATACACGACAAGGTACATCTTTGATCGTAGTATAGTCAAAAGCATAAATGTCTGTACGTTTCAAAGGCTTCAAAAATACCTAAACAAAACATGGGCCACAGATTTCTATACAAGTCAACAAAGAGCCTGAACGAGCTCTCGTATCGATATTTGTGGCGAATGTTTTGCTCAGATATTTTGGAAGTCTTCGTAACGTATCTATACATATTTATGCTTTTGACTGTACATGTACACTACATTACGAATGGCAATCCTATCGATTGTATCCGATCGAATCCTGTCAATCGTGAAATAATCTTCTGTTTCGATTCTTTAACAACACTGATAAGGAGAAAAGAAGAGTTAATTAGGGAAGAGCGATGTTTTTAGTGTTATTGCACTTGGCAATGACATTAACTGCCTTTCCGCCAGGAGCGGCGGATTTTAGCTATTAATAAGGATCACTAGGGGGATTTAGGAGAGGCCTTTGCTCAGCAGTGGGACAGAACAGGCTTATTTAAAAAACACTTGTAAAAAAGAAGTATAGTATTTAGCCTATGTCTGTCCCAGTGCTGACCAACACCTCAATCATTGAAATCGAGTCATCGCTACAATTGATAGATATTGGCTTAATCAACACGCTAGCTAAATGCGGGTTGGTGATCACAAACCCGGGCTATGTTCCGAAAAATCCGAAAACACACTTTGCCCGACCTGGGATTTGAACCCGGGACCTCCGGATTTTGGGCCGAGTTCTGTCATCACTCGGCCACGGAGGCGTTAAAATCTCATTTATTTTTATTTTATGTTGAAGTGTTGCTCTGTGCTACGGCGCTGGGTTACGAACGGAGCGGTTCCAAAGGCCCTCCGTCAGTAGCAGTGAGACGGTTTAGAGGCTAATTACTCATTAGCCTAGATACTGTAAATATTCTTAGAAATAGATTGTTATTTTCATGAGCACAAAGTGTTTTTTTGTCTCGTTTAACGGAGTCGTTACAGTGCAAACAAACCGTTACTTGCACGTGTTATATTTGCGAGAATGGTAATTGGATTCCAAAGTAAACAAGTTGGCTAAACGATCCTTTACCATAATTAAAGTGCGGATTTAGGTTTAAAATTTATTAAAAGTATATTATTCTTTTCAAATAACTTTACTTCATATAATTATTTAAAGAAATAAATAAATATGCGCCAAACTGTGTTACGAGGTACTAGACAAGTAATTAAGCCAGGTACGTCTCACAGTACACCCAGACCCGTATCAATTTATAAAAAATCGTTTCCTAGATTGACTCGACGGCGAATCGAGCACTACGTTAGTCAAGGCGAGAAACCGTACTTCAACGCACTACGCCAATCGTATACTGTTTCACTGCTGGCTGGTAAAGACCCATTTCATCAAAACGAAGTTTTTTTTTTTTTTATATATTGCCCGTCAAAATGACCTCACTCCACCTGATGGAAAGCGGTCGTGAGGTCCAGATATGAGGTTGACAAGCCCAGTCATTCAAACGAATCACTGGGCTGGCCATCCTCACCTTGAAGGCCTGCAGAAATGCCTTTTCACGCCCCGCTTGAAGAACCCGGGACTATAAGAGGAAGGAAACACATGTGCTGGAAGAGCGTTCCACGTCTGGATGGTACGACAAAGAAACGAGTCACCGAACCTTTTAGTTCGGGCCAACAAATGTTGAATTGTGTGTGGGTGACGCCGTAGTCCAGCACGCGTGGTACGGGAGTGGAAAGGTGAGGGTGGGATAAGCTGGAATAACTCGTCAGAGCATTCCCCATTGTAGAAGCGATAGAGAACACTTAGCCTGGCAATGTCTCTACGCAATTGGAGAGGCAAAAGGGTCAAAGTTGCCTCTGGGTTTCCAATAATACGGATAGCACGCCGCTGCAACCTGTCAAGAGCTTCGAGTAGGTACTTAGCGGAACCGTCCCAGAGATGAGAGCAGTATTCCACACACGAGCGAACTTGTGTCTTATACAAGAGACAGAGCAGCTCAGGCGTGAAGAATCGTCTCACTCTGTTCAGGACTCCGAGTTTACGGGATGCAGTTTTAGAACTAATGACGCTCTCAATGTAGTCCCGTTGGTTTAGGTTGCTACGGACATCCATGCCAAGGATGTTTAGGCTATCCTTAATCGGTAGTGGGGTGCTCTGAAGAGTGGGATGGGAAAGGAAAGGCGACGCCTTTGCTGTGAATGCACACACCTGCGTTTTCTTGGCATTGAACTCTACAAGAAAACGCAGATTTCGATTTCGTGGATTTTATGTTTTTTTTTTATCTAAAAACACACCTTGTTCTGCCTGACATTTGAACACAGCTCCGCTATACAATCAAAACAATATTGTTAAAAGACTTGCATTTTGCCTCTCCCTTAACCTCATGATTACTTAAAACTAGGATTCATTGTTACAAAATACTTTCTCATTCATAAAAATATTTAAGAAAAGAATGAATAAAAACGATGTCAGCTTAAAGTTGAGGAAACAAAAGGATGGGCCGTGGAATACTAACGAAAACAGTTTCGCGGCGTCTGCAACCAACGGGCTCTCCGCAATTTTGACGAGCCTTTTTATCCCGTGATGGACCTTTCTATACAATGATTTGACAATGTCTCAGAAATGGTGAAGGCACTTAATGTAACAGTCGTACGCCTAAATTCTGAAACGGTGATCAACATTGAGCAGCCCTTAAATAAATAGCTGTCCCTTCACAAAAATAGAAACTAGAAAACTCACAAGCGGGACTCCCAGGATCAGGTCCAATTTTTCTAGTTTCGATCTTTGTGTAAAAAATAGAGCATTGTTTATGGTGAAAGTAAAAATTCAATTAGCTGTCCCTTTAATTTCAACTGACATTTGATAGGACAGCATCGATTGGACGGATCCGTAACATTGAATTTGCGGTTCAAAATTTGGAGGTAATAAAGTAAAACTATTTCACGTTTACTGCAAGAACTACTATTTCATTTCAATTCAATTCAATTGATTTTTATTTCAGGCAAAGTCAATAGTGTTAGTAACAATAATCTTACCCTAATGTTAGTAAAGGAGTACAAAATATTAAAACTATTTTTATTATTTAAATAACTAATGAATCACAGCAGCGCAAGTCCGTAGGATATTGCGCTGCAGCGACTCATATACGCACAGTCCATCCTGTCAGCAATCATGTTCAGGATGCTGTTGGTGCTGAGTGCTGGCCCGCACCCGGCGGACTAGGGACGCGCATCTCTCACGCATAGTTG
The DNA here is from genome assembly GCA_947369235.1 of Udea olivalis. Classification (NCBI taxonomy): domain Eukaryota; kingdom Metazoa; phylum Arthropoda; class Insecta; order Lepidoptera; family Crambidae; genus Udea; species Udea olivalis. The sequence goes on from OX376347.1 coordinate 3,190,476, forward strand.
TGTTGAAACAGTCTATGCGTGCTTCTGCAAACATCCCCGAGGCACTACAGAAGCCGGGCAGCCTCAACAGCACCCGGAAGGCGTTGTTGCACCAACCCGTATTGTACTCTCAGGGCGCATTATGCCGGAGTTTACCGTAATTCAAATTGCAATACAAATACTTTGCTAAATACATAATATGACTATTGTCATCAGTGTAAACTTACGGTAGGGGTATGATTGGCCATGTATAAGATATCCCAAGGATTCACGATTGAGCTTTCTGTGCAGAAAAACAGAGCAACAAGTACATACATACCAATTCTCCATTAGCCGAAAGGATGTTTTCAACGGTGCTATTGTAGAAGTAGATGTCAGTATAGTTGGTGCCGTTGGCCAGGAAGAATGTCCCCTGGCACTCCTGAAAGTTTCCAGAAGAAAGGCACGAGCGCTGTTTCAGCTTCTGGAGTTTCCTGAAAATAAATTTCAGTTTAGTCTATTTTGTACATGACAAAATCAAAATCAATAAATATTTTGCTTTTGATTCGTAACTAAAAAACAAAGTGGATGTATTTCTGTCTACTTTGTTTTTTAAGGTACTGGGACGATCATGATCTATACTTTATTGATTGGCCGCAGATGAACAGCTGTTTCTACTGAGAAGACCTGGCAAGAAACTTACTCTTGCTTATAAAATTTTACAAATCAGTTCAGTCATCAATACTGACGCTTCGCATCAAAACAACGTACCACAACGATGCCAATAGAATATTTTGTAAGCTTACTTGTAGTTCCCCAATATCTCACGGAAATTTTCAAAAAGCATTCCAAAGCTTTGGTTAAGTGTTTCTACTGGTGCAGAGCCAGCCAGAACTCACTGGGAAGCTATTGTGTGATCAGTTGAGGTGATGAGGCCATCCGTTGTTCGGCCATCTTGGACGTCCAACGTCACGAGTGCCTCTTAACAGATATAACGAGTCCTTATCGAGAAGTATGAGGAAAGAGTTTATCAGTACCCTTAGCCTAGTACAGTAATGACAGTCGGTAGCGTCCGCATTAGAAGTAGACCTAAAATGGCAGACAAGCTGAACTCAAGTATCGCCGTTCATGTAACGGAAACTTACGTTAGACCTACAGTTATTTTCGATATTAGTGTCTTAAAGACGCAAGACCCCAAAAAATTAGACGAGAGGTTTTTCGGAGTTTTGTTAGTCTCATCAATCACTAAGAGCTCCTAAACTTTATTGAATCGGGTTTTTATGAGGCGCCAGATCATTTGCTGGACCCTAAAACATCGCACTCTATCAAATCGAAAAATATTACTTCGCCTTTATCATCACCGTATTATTTTTCTTGTTAGCCGTAAAATTCTTTCTATAAAACGCTTTTATACGCGACGTTGTTTTATATAGGAAATAAAATAAAATAAAGTAAAACTAATTAGATTTAGATTTATTTTGAATAACAAAACACTAAAGACATATAGTTACTTAGAGCAAGACGGTACAGTAGCAAAAATATCTCCATCTTTGCATGTGTTACGACACGGTGGCTGAGGTGTAACGCTGATTTCCTAATCTAATTTTATGCTGATAATTCGCTCATAAGATTCCACGCAGCTGGACACAGCCCTTAGTTCTTCATTCAAGTCTAAAGCATTTCAAAATTTATTCAGTCAGTTAAGGTGGGATCACAAATCCTACAAACATTACCTATACTAACTACAATTTATGACTGTCCTCTCCATGTCCTCGTCATAGGTTCATCTGTGTGTTTCTTATTGTCAACTTGCTGAACAAATACAACAGTATATCTTCATGCAATAAACTTATAGATTATCAACTCTGGCATTTTAATTCATTAAATTTAACTGGAATCAATTTCAACTTTTGGTCGGCAACGCGCACTTAATGCCTCCGATGTTACAGGCGTCCATAGGCTTCGGTAACCGCTTACCATCAGGCGGGCCGTAAGCTTGTTTGCCACCTTGTGGTATAAAAAAAAACAAAAAAAATGCAAAATGCCGGTAATTAATATGAAGTTTCTTCTAAAAATAATAGCGATCATATCGGAGATAAATCTACAGGTTATTCTGCAAAGTACGAGATTAAAAGTACTCAGTGCCTGTCATTCAAAACAGAACAAAAATAAATTACGATCAGGCTTTAGCGCAACCTAAATATCCTTCTCATGAACCGAAAAGTGCGTTTTCTTTTATAGGCTATCTACAAACGGCAATAGACAAGCCAAAGGCAAAATTTTACGTCACTCCATTTGCAATAATCATAAAACAGCTAGAATTTCGACTTGGATGTTAAGCGGATTACACACCGAAGGTGGGTCCCCTACGCGTGTGCGAAAATTTTTGGTTCGATTTTTGTTATACCGAACACGTTGTGTCGATAGTTCAGTAGTGCGATGTTTCATTGGGCCGATGCTTCATTAGTACGATGTAACGTTAGTGCGAAAAATGTTGATGCGAAAAACGCTGCAGCGAATAATCATTAGTTCGAAAATTCATTAGGACGATAGTATGGTGGTCCGAAACACCTGCTGAGAGTATAATAATGGGAAGACTAAAAATATCCTAGTAGGTAAGGGCGGATTAAGGACCATAAGGTCAGGTTAAGAGGTTAATAAGATTAAGAGGGTAGTAAGCGGGGAGGGTTTCCAATGTTCCACACAAAAATACTAATAAATAGGTAAATGAACAACACATAAAATACTCAATGATATTTTTTTAATTCAACAAAATTAGAAACATCAAATTGAAAAGAAATCAACTCAAATAAAGAAAATCTTTGATATCCATTTCTCTAAAATCTTGCAAGAAAATCAATCATGTTTTTTTGTTCACTTATAATGAAAATTAATTGTTTAAGTATATTATTATTATGAAAATTTTGTTTATTTTTGTTTTATATTGAATATGATAGTCGTTTACGAAGATGGATATCAAAGAATTTCTTTATTTGAGTTGATTTCTTTTCAATTTGATGTTTCTATTTTTGTTAAATTAAAAAAAACATCATTGAGTATTTTATGTGTTGTTCATTTACCTATTCATCAGTATTTTTGTGTGGAACATTGGAAACCCTCCCCGCTTACTACCCTCTTAATCTTGTTATCCTCTTAACCTGACCTTATGGTCCTTAATCCGCCCTTACCTACTACCATATTTTTAGTCTTCCCATTATTATACTCTCAGCAGGTGTTTCGGACCACCATACTATCGTCCTAATGAATTTTCGAATTAATGATTATTCGCTGCAGCGTTTTTCGCATCAACATTTTTCGCACTAACGTTACATCGTACTAATGAAGCATCGGCCCAATGAAACATCGCACTACTGAACTATCGACACAACGTGTTCGGTATAACAAAAATCAAACCAACAATTTTCGCACACGTGTAGGGAACCCCCGAAGGTACATCTCACGCCGGTGGCACCGCGACGGGTATATTAAAAAATAACATCTGGGACTTGGCAAGCCACCTTAGTGAAGACCTGTAACCAGGTTGTTTATCTGATATAAATTGGTAAGTAAATTTTTCATAGCTTGTTTTTGAAAAAACAAATGAAAGACAGACATTTTCTTAAATGAGTGTTTGAAACATCAGGTGTTAATAACTCGACCTGAGCCTATTTGTTGCTTTATTTGTTTCAGTTAGAACAGCACCAGTTCCAGTTTCACTGGCACAAATTATTATTATAGTGACAACACAACGTGAGAGGCGTTGTCTTCAAACTTAAAGGCTGATCAGTGCTCAACGCTAGCTGTCGACATCTTGCTTCACAAGTTTCCTGACTTGCAAAAATGTAAACGTAAAATGTCGACACCAAACCAGCAGCGCTGTGTCGGTGACTCGAGAGTAACACATCTTACGCTTTCACAAGAATATAAGAAATGTAAGAAATCTCTTACGAGGTTTAGCTCACCTACGTCCTTAAAGTCTGGCAGGTAATAAATAACTGGCTTCCCCCAAGTAAATTATTGAGCCTCTTAAGTCGAATTCTTAAGTAAATTAACACACGTTCTTCTTTTTATGCAAGAGAGCTCGTCAAGTAGTGATGTTGGTGAACACACTCTATCTCACTCTCCAGTGAGCAGGAAAAACACACAGTTTTACTAAGCTATGGTATCGCGTAAGGTCTCAGTACCTCAAACTCAAAGTCAAATATCTTATTTAAACAGACTCAAGCAGTAGGTACTTTTAAATATTCAAAAAACTGTAATTGATAAGCAAATATAACTAACAGATATTATGTTTTTGCAGATTAACTGAAGGCTGCAAGAAATTCAAAAAGGATTCTTTTATATGCAATCAAATTCAATCAACGAATAAAATCGACTTGATCTAGCTTTATTGAAGACGCTCTAATGGCGTGAGAGTCTTGGCAGGTAATTTATGGTGGGATGAAAAACGCGGTATCGACATCTAAGCCAAGATTAATGAAATGAATGCTGAAAAAGTGCGTCAATCGGGGACTGAAATTCATTCGTAAGGGTTGACCTTTTAGCATTTATACACTTGACGTCTGTATAAAAGGGTTTTAACGGTAAACTGACTTCGACTGGCCCGTTGGTGGATTAAGAAGTGGACTATAGGCCAAAGGTCGTGAGTTCTTTACTTCGATAGGAAATCATACAATTAAATAATATGCAGGGCACTTACACCAATACTACCTAACGCAAAACTGGGCAGGTTTCTACTACGAGTATAAGTGGTAGGGACTACCCTACCACTTATACTCGTAGTAGAAACTGAAATTGGTGATTACGTACTAACGTAATCTATGATCTCATTAAAAGTCCTACTTAGATCAGAGTCAAATGACTATCAGTAGAAATATCTGATCGAGGTCAAGGTGTGTTAATCGAATAGTTGGCTTACCACTGCGTTATAAAGCTAGTTCCTATTGAGTAGATTGGCGTGGACTTGTTTACATCGACGCTCGCTTCCGTCACGTTCATCGTGGTACGAGGGCCGGCTATTGTCTGAGTGTAGATACCATCTGGTCGGGCCGCCGCTTTTTGATACTTGGCTGCAACAGATAAGGTTGATTATTACTTTGTTTTAAACATAATTTTGTTGTTCTATCTTTACATGAGGTTGAATGGTTCATCATCATTAGCGACCTTAACGTCTATTGCAGATCTGTAAAAAATACTGTATACATCATCGATGATGTATATAGTATTTTTTACCTAGTTTCTCAAGTGGCTGTGCAGACCAATACATGAGTAGTACAGCGTTCCACATCGACACTGTCAGTTTGGATTGGTAGAGCTGATGAATATTTGTGTCGACAAAAAATCGAGCTACATCATGCACTTTCTGTCCATTAAAGACGCCTGCTTGCTTTATCTCTGCTAAGCGAGTTTTTCCCTACCTCCAAAGGTAATGCCAAATGCTGACATATGCCACATATGCCTCTTGTCAAACCCACGTAGCGGGGAAGTTGGAGTAGCAGAAGGCAGGTCAAAAGTGCGAAAAACTGAGAGCAGGGCCAGAAAATTTCTAAACTTGCGACCTTTTCAAGGGACGGAAGGAAAATATAGACATACAACACATATTTTTTTTAAATATTTAAATTTTTCACCGATGATTGAAATACCGGCCAGATAATTATTATGTGGTGCGGATGTTTGACAAAGCTCTGGTTTAATGAATAGTTATTTTTTCCTTGCTAGTTGTCGCTAATGCTGACCTACTCGGTCCCTCCCGAGCTTATTTTAGAATTTAAGCTCAACCCTATTAGCTGATAAAGTCAATTCGAATTAACATTTGCAAGGGTTGATACATTCAAATGAGGCTTCAATCACTGTACAGTTTTCAGAATTTGACACGGGGCTTAACTGAGAGCGAGGGACGGCATTTATCGACGTCTTTAAGGGAAAGATTAACAGGTTCAACATATGAATAAAACATTGGCTAAATAATGAAACCTTCTGATATTACTAAAAGGCACTTGTTTTGTGATATGAGTGATTATAAAATAATTTAATAAAGGCAACTTATTCATGAGTGTATGAATAAGTTGCCTTTATTTAATTATTTTGGTCTTTTAACCTAAAAAAATGGTCTCTTTCATTATAAGTAAGTATTGTTTTAAATTTCGTAGGGGTTGCAAAGTTCTTGATTGGAGCCGTACCAGATGGTAAGCTAAAACGTTCCTACGTTCGTCTTCGCTACCATAACCGTTGTAGTTTTTATCAAAATGCTCATCCACTTTGAGAAACACTGAATGCCCACGAGGTAGAATATAGTCTGTGTCATCTGCGTTACTCTTGCTATTCACGGCAAATTGTCGTAAACCTCGACGTGTGGCTAAATTTAGCCCGTGTTATCCCATACTTGCCCACGGAGAAGCAACGAGCTGAATATCCATTCGCCGCTAGGCAGATAAGGGCGCGGGCAGACAACCTGAGTCGTCCGCGCCGTCGATTTTTTGATACAAAGCTAGTTGGCTGGTCTTCCTGATACAGGTTGAAAGATTCAATGGTGCAGGCCCCTTACTACCGGCCTGTTTGAAAATCTATTCTGTTTTTATAGTCTTTATTATAGCTGGGAACGATGAAATACTTTTGTGAGGGTTTTTTATATGTAGATAAGTATAACTTCATTTGCTAGTCGTGCGCCTAGTAACAATTTATTCGTTGTACTGTTTTTTCTGTTTGAAAGAGTAAAGGGGAAAAACAAGGAAGGTCACATACATTTTAAAAATTAAAGAAATTAATGAAAACATTATGATTTCCCCGCGTTCTTTAAAAGCTTCAAGTAAAAAGTGTTGAAACAAGAACAGTCTTCATATTCTTCCATAATTCAACACCCTGTACATGTGCAAAACTAGAAGTGTCCGAGGTGTGGGACATAACAAGGAGTGTCCAATCTGTCAATGTCAGATGGTTACTAATTTTAGGGTTATGTTCTTATTGCTTGGAGTGAGGCCGGTCAAAATCTATGTTGTGTTGATTCTGCATTAACTTAAAAACCCAAGAACTTCCATACTTTCATTTGAATGGTATGAGCTGCTGAAAACTAGTCGTCAAAGGCCTAAGCCCTTTAATGTGATTGAAGTCGGAAAGGGAGAAAATATTACATTTTAAATTTTTTTGGTGGTATGTACATGAAAACATGCTTTTTCATTCTCCATGGAGGCAACGATAGGTAATGGGTATTAGGAGAAATTCCCTATATTGAATACAAGCTGTCCGTCAGCGGCTTTGCCCGCGTAAACTATCACTCCCTAGACATATAGCCTAAATGAAAAAAAAATACAGCCTATGTCACCCCCTGAAAATGTAGCTTTATATTCGTTTTTTCGGGGCCTATTCAATACAATCAAACAAACTAAAAACGTACAAACAAACTAATCTTTCCTCTTTATAATATTAGTATAGATTAGCCATGACTGGTAGTAGGTGTGGACATTCCCTGTATTGTTTGTACACTGTGCAGGACATTCCTTCTTTTTGTTCTTTCTAAAAGCAACTAACTATTAATAAGTGTAATTATTATAAACTGTTAAGTTTTTCCAAAGGTGTATAAGGTTCTCGAAATGATCTTTTTGATATAAACGTATGTTCCTATTAGTAAGTTCTTAAGTAAGGAGATTTAAAATGAAAAATGTTAATAACACAAATTCCTGTTTTTGTGACATTCCTTGTTATGCTCCTGTACCCTACGCTTTATTTGTAAGCATAAATGCTCTATCATCTTTTTACCATAGTTTCCAGATACAAAAGTTCGTTCAATTGTAATTCTGTTTTACCCAAGTCATACGTTCATCTCATCCAAAATATACAAACACAGCTGTTTTAAGAAGTGTAAGGCTGGATTTAGTGCTACACCCACGTAACGAATTATTCGATCTGTCGACCGCTTAGTTCCACAGACTAACGTACGGCTCGGACAAGTAATGTCGGGCAGAAAATTAAAATGTAGCGCGTCCAGATACGGACGTCCGGAGCGCGGACGCGCTCGACGGATGGTTTTCCTCCGGATGAACGGACGCTCCGCGGGCCGTGTTCCACTAAACGCAATAGTTGAGTTTCTACACGATAGACCCGGACTTGCGTCGCGATGGTCCTCCGTACGGATTGTCCGAATCCAGCCTAAGACTGCTTTCACATTAGGGCGTCAGCAGCGCGGCAGCACCGGATGCCTTTACATTATAAAAGCGACAGCACTGTCAACAAAAACGTTCGCTTACCACACTAACTCGGCGCCTACTGAATGTAGCGACTGCCGCGCTGCTAAAGTCGCCTAACTGTTAAAGCGTTACAAGAGTCACATGCGGTTTAGTCAATATACTCCATTTTTGCTTATCATAAACGTTTGACGAAATTGGACACGTGCAATCTTGCCACATTGGAACCACGCCGTCGACTCACCACTAGGCAGATAAGGGCGCGGGCAGACAGGCGGCGCGCGCCGTCCGGTGCACGCCCGGAACCTCCGCGTCGTCCATGCGATCACGCTTTATTCCACCTGCAAAGGAAGCTCAGTGAGTATGATCGCAGATGTAGGGTATGGAGGCAGAACTATCGATAGTTTTGTAATCGAATGTAATTGATACGTATTTTGGTTAAGACAAATCAATATCTAAACAAACAAATCGTTCCTCTTTATAATATTAGTATAGATGATATCTAAATCTTTAAGTCATTAAGGCAAAGCAGGGCGAGAAATTGCAGTAAGAATTTACATAGGATTTTAAAAAAAAATCGAAAGTATTTCTATGATTTCAGAAAAGCATTGGTATGCTACAGTGAATAATGCATAGGTACTTAGTGTAGCCAATTCTCGGCGTTTTAACCGACTTCAATAAGGGAGGAGGAGTATTTGACCCAAGCCCTAGCAACAACATTACTACTACATGTCAATCAGATGCAAAGTAAATGTGTTCACTGGGTGTGTAGTTTAGAAGAGAGTAGTTTAGAATTTTACTTATCCCTACAGAATATTATGGAGCGAGCAGCAAACTAAAAATGGAGTGAATATTTGAACCAGTAAAACCTTGTTACTTCAAATAACAGAAAGAAAGAAAAAAAACCTTAAAAAACATTTAAAGTTTGGCTGACTTCTTCGGAATGTTGAAAAGGTTCTGATACCTATTTGAAAATAAAAGTGCTCAGACATTCTGGTCTTTTTACAATCGTCGATATTTTTGTAAGCATTTCTTTATTTACATTTATATGAATGGCATTGGTTTGGTAGGCTACACTGGAATGAAGGATAGCCGATTCGAAGCCTACATTTATGTATACTTTAAATATATCCCACTATACTATACTTTAAATATATATGCACTAGCAACACCACTACATGCCCAACAGATGCTTCATTAAATCATTATGCGTTCACTGGGTGTGTAGCACCCACTGGCTGCGCGCCAACTCAATTGGAACGCGCTATCTCAAGGAAACGCACCCACAAGTACCGGTATATGCACAATATTCAGATAAAAATACAATTACACATAGCTGAAAGGGTCTAACAGTTTTAACACGTGCGTGTTTACTATAAGCTTGTTTTGAAATGTATCATGTGGCAGTAATAAATAAATTAAATTAAAAAACTAAAATTAAACAGTTTTCAAAGTAGTATTTCTTTTCAATGTGTGTGAAGATTACATAGTAAGGAACTTGTTATTTCCTTTATTTGTAAAATATCGTTTTGTTAGAATAAAAAAATGCTTTGACGATAGTAAAACTCATTTATTAATTCGAATCTAAAAAAACAATTTCACAGATGTATATGTATATAGATCACATAATAATTACAGACCCTGGGACCTCACACACCAGTGTGGGTTCACAACCGGGATAGACCGCACGGATGATGATGATGATGATGATCAATAATTACAGACCTTCTAACCTTTAGTATGTAATAAGATAGAAAACACTTATTGACTGCGACAGTACTTAAAAAAAGGACACTTCAAAATTATTATGATCGTGGTGATCATAATAATTTTGAAGTGTTCTTAACTCTTAAACTCTCGTTTTCGTTTTCCATTGCCAATTTCAAAAGGCACTAGCAAACTTCTCGAGATAACGATTTCTAGGAAACAAGCCGATTGATTTTAATAAGCAAGTTCGTTTCAGCAGACATCAGGTTATATTCTGCTTATTTATTTGTCAGAATATCAGAGTTAAGTTTGAACTTAGGCGCTGTGTTAACATGGAAACTGACAACGATTTACAAGTTTGTTTACTGTTGTTCGGAGAAACACGCTCTAGCAGTGAATATGTCAAAAAGTACTTTGACATTTCATTAAAATTGAGATAAACGGGCGGTTGACGGATTCCTAGGCAGGTAAGGTTTTTGCTACGATTGCATTTAACCATAATAAAACCAATTTGTATTAAGGTATAAATAAAAATATGCATCGATGGTTAAGTGTCAATATCTTTTATCTGTATTTCTTTTGAGAATGGCTCGTGTACGTAAGAATGTATTATATTCATTGATTAACGTTTTAATAACATTAGTTTGCATTTTGATGTTGTCAGTAAGGAGATATTGGCTTTGGACTTGTCAGTCACAGGCATGCAGGCATAACGCGGGTTAAAAGCCGATGAAAATTATCGAAATGTGCGAGGCATTTACAGAAGCACCATTCGATTAGCTTCTGCTACGATATACCTGCTACGAAATGCTTGCTACGGACATGCCGCTACGGATGCATGTAGTGTCGTTATTAAGCGTTATTATTTGACGACCTACTTGGTGTAATGGTTAAGAAGTTGGCTACTACACCAGAGGTCGCGGGTTCGATCCCCGCACAGTACAAACATTTGTGTGCATGAACATGTCTGTTTGTACTGGTCTGGGTGTCTCCTATGTATAATAAGTATGTATTTACAAAAGAAAATGTATTTAAGTATGTTTATCCGTTATCTAGTATCCCATAACACAAGCTTTAATAAGCTTACTTTGGGGCTAGATGGCGCTGTGTGGAATAATGTCCAGGGATATTTATTTATTTATTTATTTATTAAGCCGCTGTCGATATTTTGGTGCTGGGGACTCTAAAACGAGTAAAATAGTGTGTAGTTTGCAACAACATAATTATAATAATTAACATTTGCCAGAAGTGGTTTATTAGATACTTAATTAGAAACACGACAAGTCGCGACGCTAAAGTCGCTTAAATTTGAAAGCGCTCTAACAGTCCGTCTTTTGAGTTCTTATTGCAGTTTTATTTGTTCGAAATCTATTCGTTGATTTACATAAAATAATGAATGAGGCTAAATATCAGCCGCATTGTGATGTCAGTTAATAATAATCGTAAAGGATTGAAAAACGAACAAAGCAGTTGTTTATAGTTCTAACAAAAGCTGGTACAGGTATACGGGTACATAAACATCGACCTTCGATCCCTTTTATTTTGAGACAACGTGGTTGGGTACCTACCCTACGTGAGGGACGGCTACCTGTAAACAGGATGTTTTGATGATACAAAAATAGAAATTGAAACATGAATTTCTTGGATATTAAAGTGTTTTGTATATTTTGCGTAGTATATTTTATGAAACGTGTTTTAAGCTCAAAATCGAGGCATAAGTATTTTTATAATATTGAATATGCTTGCGTGAATTGATATTGATGATTCGTTCATTAAGCCCCTTTTGTCGTATCCGTTGTAATATACTGTCCAATTATGTTTTATTATGGGTTTTAATAGTAGATTATACACCAAGGGGATAAAGCACTGTTTTATGTCACGGGCGCTACATTAAATCCTGAACGTAACGAAGGACTTCAAATTTATAAGCATATTTAAATGTTATAAGTTAATTCCCGAGCAAAGCGAGGGAATTAAGATTGAGTCCTGAGTGCAGTGAGGGATTCAAGCGCCCAAGAAAAAAACAGTTTTATCCCGGTGGTGTATACTCTACTTTTCTCACTTTATGCGAGACAATAAAAAACCAGACTAGTAGATAGTGTTTATTACAGCATATTAAAAGTCCAAATTGATATTGGAGACATTCGTCCAATTATGGAAAGATAACGTTATATTTTTATTTGGTACGTTTATCGGGGTTGAGCTAGAGTTTATTTGAGTTGTGTTCAAGGCTTCGGACACTTGTGTCTGAGGGTCGAGTTGTTCCGTAAAGGTTGGAGAAGGTCGTCTCTGATGCAGTGAGCTTGATGTAAATGTGACGTATTTTGAGGAAGATGACTGTGGTGGCAGAGGCGTCCAGGGATCATCAATTGTAGACCATGTTTTCATATTTATCTTTTCACCAATACAATAGCTCGTTCTTTCTTTATTTTTTATAGAATTTTCAATGTAGCCCTCTGCCACTGCATCGGACTTCCAGCCACCGTGTCGTTTTATTTGGGCCATGTCTGCTCCTGAATCTGCCAACAGACTCGTAGATGTTCGTCTAAAACAATGGCCTGTGTAAAGCTCGGGATTTTCCAATTTCAGGTATTTAGCAATCTCTCTTGGCATGGCACTAATTTTATTTTTGCCAATGACTTGCCTTGTACATTTCCCATTGTTGTAGCCTACAAAAAATCCGTTTGTGTTTATATAAGAAGGGCGTAAGGCTTGGTACTTTTCGACTATCGTGGTATGGTTTTCACGAATTACAAATGACCGTTCTCAATTTGTTTTTGTGTCCGGCAATTTTACTAGTAATAACTCTGAATGTTTTTCGATATCATTGACTTTTATATTCACGAGTTCATTTCCACGACAAGCACCATTCACTCCAAAAATCAACGCCACCTTAAACAAAATTTTTATATTTATATTATGATTGTATATTATCAGTTGTTAACGAGTATATATTTATTAATAACAATATTTGCGGTCAAATATTTACATTGAAAACTAAAACATAAATAATTTTTGAACTGTGTGACATAAAATGAGAAATAGATAGTGTATAAACTCAATCAATAAGTAGGTTCATAGGTTGTACTCACTTTTATGGCAAGAAAACTGTGGTCGGGAGCTTCATTCAAAAAAGTTTCCACGTTTTGTGTTGTAAGTATCTTTGACTTCTTTGCTCGATGTCCATCCGATTTCCTTTTTAAAAATGACAATAACTTGGTATATGTATTAATTTGGATATCATGTTTGACGCTTATTGTTGCCTTGAGCATCGAATAGATACACTACAGGCTGCTTGACTTCTTTGTAGCTGATAAATATTCAAAATAGACCAGAAGCACTGATTCAGACACAGACTTTGCGCCTTTTGCAGTTTTCCATGTGTCAAAATCTTTATAGGCTTTCAGGTATTTTTCCTTTGACTTTTCTGGGAGTAGATTATTGACAATGCCTATGGCATCTAATTTAATAGCTTCTGGGGTCAAAATACTTTCATCACTCGACATTTTTATTTTTTCTTTGAAATATTTATAGAATCTTCTAAAGCTAGTAGTATTACTAGCTACGGCTATAGCAACTTCTTTCAGCTGGTGTGGCCTACTCGATTTGATCTAGAATCTAGTGGGCCACGGCCTCGGTCTTCGAAAATCGAGTTGGCCGCGCCCGCTGAGGACACATTCTGTTCAGTGAAATTAGACTTTATGGACATAGCAATAAGAATTATGAAAGTTAAAATCACATTATTGACCAGCGGGTTATAATAGAACATTATAACCCGGCTAAAGCCAAGAGATATAATGTCTTGCTTTCGGTAAGGTTTACATGACATATAATTGACGGCATTGTCGAGCATGTGGTGTGAAAATTGTACTACTTATGTGTAATATTTTGAATATTCATCAAATAACAGATCACAGAATGTACATACCCAATACTTTAAATTTTAAGACCTTCTAGACCTGTGCATCAGACATTTTTATTTTATTTTAAAATTAAATAAAAATTAATATTCTAAAAAGGTTTTTTCTAATAACATTGTTTTATACTCAATAGTTTCCGTTGTTCTGGGTATTTAGAAACAGTAAATGGCATACTCATTAGATCAATAACTATTTTGGATATTTCTTGCCTAAATTTCTCTATTTCTTGCCTAAATTTCTCTATTTCTTGCCTAAATTTCTCTATTCGTACGTTTTTATGTCCCAAACAATAAAAAATCTCTTTTATTTTAACATAGTCGCGAGAGTGAATACTTACTATAACTATAACTTACAAGAATATAATCTTCTTGGTGTTTTTGATAATTAAAGGCAAATAATATAGCTTACCAGCGGGTGGTGGTGGTGGATTACAGAAACATTAAGTGCTTACTGGTTTCCCGCCCGCGGCTTCACCTGCGTGGACAAATTTTTGTTACACGTTGGGTTACATATTAAAGATCCGTGTACGGATCCCTAACGTTTTCGAAAAATGTATATAGCAATAAGGGATAATGTAGCTTTTTAACAGTGAAAGAATTTCTAAAATCGGTTTAGTAGTTTTGGAGATTACCTGCCTCAAACATACAAACTCACAAACGCTTAGCTCTTTAAAATATTAGTATATATTTCTGTTTGAATTTAGAGAAGCCACCACAGCGCGGCGCGTGCAATACAAAGAGTATATAAAAACTATGCGCCATAAAACGCTGCGTACTGTCAGTTTGCAACGTTTCGATGTTTCTTGAAATTTCATCTAAAATATTTAAATTTTTCATTCAATTCAAGTAATCTGTAATACTTTTTCCAACACTGTCAATAATGCTTCGAGCTCGACCCTAGTGTTGTGTCTCGCGCAAAATGGGTGACGTTATTCACCTGACATTTGCGATCTAGCTGCAGGCGTTGCTTCCAAATGTCACGGTCAATTCAGCTCAAAGGTCGAGGGAGGTGGTAAACCATGCTCTTTGCCTCGATAACACTGTCACGATACATAACCCTTATGTTTACGCCGATGATAGTAGCTAGTTTCGGAGCTATACCACAACTACACATGCGGCGCGGCGCCTCTGACAGATCTGCTTAGAACGAACACGCCATTTTGATCACGCACACAGACACAGTGAGTTTACAGGCGACACCAGTGAGGTTCAGAGTCGGCCAGTCGAACTGTCGCGAGGGTTTTTGTTGAGTGAACTTAGTGCAATTTTTCACATGATGAATTTTGTTATAGGCCAGTTCTGTCAAGTAGGTATAACCAACACTCCATTTTAAGAAAATCAGAACGAATATCAGTAGTAACCCTGGGCGGTCACGCAAGTTTAGTAAAAAGGCGCGAGCGGTCCTTCTGTGAACTCTTCATTTTGTGGCTATACGGAGTAGAGACAAGGCTTGAATTTCCGCCCTCTCGTTCTGTTTTTAAATGGATTTTCGGTGCAGCGCCTTTAGCGAAAATTAAGAGTTTGCTGGGGGTGGATCGAAAACGTTGCATTTTTGTAACATCTTAGTAATTCTTTTATTGAATTGAAATAAAACAATAACTTTCCCTTATTATGTTTTGCATAATACCACTTAAAATTTTAACAAAAAAAAAACCAACCTCAAAAAAAACTATTCTAAAACAAAGCACTAAAAAGTAAATAAATAATTGCGTATTCTTCTTAAACTTATACGATAATATAATGTAGGTACAATTATTGTTATTGTTGGAGTCGGTGTCAGCCAAGGAAACATTACAAAATACCTAGCAATATACCTATTTCTTACATATCACGTTTACGTATGTATGTAGGTAGTTACAAACCTACATTGGCTGACACAGACTCCAACAATAACAATAATTGTACCTACATTATATTATCGTATAAGTTTCAGAAGAATACGCAATTATTTCTTTACTTTTTAGTGCTTTGTTTTGGAATAGTTTTTTTTGAAGTTGGTTTTTTTTCGTTAAATTTTTTGTTTATTTCTTGATTTTCAGTGAATAGTTTTTATTTATTTTATACATCGAAAAAGTATCGTCCAATTGCTTCTAAGAATTAAAGAGTTCCGTTACTTTTTCATGGATCCCTTAATCAGAACCTAACACTCATCAAACTACCCTTGAAGTATATATCCTTTCCAATAGAAAAAGAAGCATCGAAATCGGTTGGCGTGATAATGAGTTATTCGTCCATTTGTCGCGCATATGGTTTATCTAGATTTGAGACTTATATGGACTTCCCATGGATGCCACTGTCAGAACTGGACCGAATTAAAATGGGACCACACGGGCAGCATCAGCTTTCAAATAAATCAAGAATTATCAAAATCGGTTGGCGTAATATGGAGTTATTCGTCCATTTGTCGTCCATTTGTTGCGCATTTTGTCTATCTAGATTTAAGACTTTGCCACTGTCAGAACTGAACCAAATTAAAATGGGACCATTCGGGAAGCACCAGCTTTCAAATAAAAAAAGAATAATCAAAATCGGTTCTCCTAGTCGAAAGTTATGAGGCAACAAACATAAAAAAAAACATACAGTCGAATTAAGAACCTCCTCCTTTTTTTGAAGTCGGTTCAAAACACATTAAATTGTCCAAAATTAGGTATTCGCCAAATATTTGTTAAATTAAAAAAAAAACGTTTGGATACAGCCTTATACGTCCCACTGCTGGGCACAGGCCTCACCTCAACTATGAGGTGGTACGAGCCATACTCCAACACGCGGGCTCAGTGCGGATTGTTGGAGAGGTGAATGTAAGGCCAGTGATAAACCTTACCGTCAGACGTTATCAAGCCGCCTTTTTAGCCTCTGACTAGGCTTTACGACTAATATCTTGCGACGTCAGCCGGGACCACCTGTTTAACGTGCCTTCCGAAGCACGGAGATGCCCGAAAAACACATCACTTAATTTCGGTCGGGATGGTCACCCATCCATAACCCGACCTGACTGGCGTTGCTTAACATCGGATCGTTGCCGATCCGCTGCCGTCACTTAGCCACGGGCACCTCATTTAAAGTCATAATTATGTAATAGAAAAGATATAAATTATACTGAAATTTTATTTTTTTCAAAAAATGCGACGTTTCCGATCAACCCCCAGCAAACGCTCTTAATGTAACTAAAAATCACACTTATAAATGTTTATTGCCGTAGTCAACGTGACGTAAACCTAAGAGATAATGACAACAATTACTAATTGTTTGCAACTATCAATTATTGTAACAAAGCTTATTCTTAGCACTCAAATAATAATTGAGGGGATTGAGGTTATCCAATTACTGCTTAGTCATAGAACTAGTATTAATAATACAATTCTATGAATTATGATCCAATTGGGAAACATTAGTAGGTAATTCTATAAATTAATCTATATATAACTATAATCAATCAGTAACCGATTCAAGTAAATATTAAAAAATCCATTGCGTTGTATCATTCAAAAACGACAAAATTACACAAATAACGTCATACGAAATAATTTTCACGTGATACTGGTACGTGAAAACTATTGTTAGTATGTATACAAAAAGTAAATAACTATATTTGATTTGACTTGCATGTTGGTGCAATGGCAGCGATCCTGCCTTTAGCACTGGAGGTCGTGGGTTCGACCCCACCCATGACAAACATTTATGTGACAAACATTTGTGTTTGTTGTGTGTCTGGGTGTTATTATCTGTTAAGGTATGTATTTAGAAATAATTAAGTATATTTATCAGTCTCTGACACCCATAGTACAAGCTCTGCTTAGTTTGGGGTCGGATGATCTTGGTGTAAATTGTCCGACATATTTATTTATTTAAATTTACTCCTGCTGTATTTAAAATACCAATATTATCATTCAAACCATGCACAGTGGCTGCACCAACTATTGCTTTCCTTACTCGTATTTTAGAGTAGACCAAAACTAAAACATTTTGCTGACCAAACATTTACATCGTCGTCAGGGTTTGCACACGGTGACCATTCATGGCAGCGCATACGAAGCCGCGGAATGAGATCACAGCCCTATGTTAATTCGCCCGAACTATTTACATGCAAATAAGTTCGATAGGTTCGTTTTACTAAACTTTTACGGCGATGTAAAACTGCTGAGCGATTCTGGCCCAGATCGATATCTCCGGCCAATGCCGGCAATGAATTGACGATACTTTTACTACTGATATGGCCGCGTTTATGATTTATTGATTCTGTTTTATGTTCATGAGCTTCAATATTAGGGAAGTATTAATTGCTTTTGGGCAATAAACAGTTGACTGCGACTTCCCACGCTGTATTTGTATTATAAATATTAATATAAAATAAATATAAATATGCGCCTGACAACACACCTCTTGTCATGGTCTCGAAGGAGGGATAAATATCCCTGTGTTACGAGGTACCAGACAAGGAAATAAGCCAGGGGCGTCTCGCAGCACACCCAGACCCGAGGCAATTTAGAAAAGATCGTTTCCTGAATTGACCCGATCGGGAATCGAACCCGGGGCACTGCGGGATTCGAGGCGAGAAATCGTGCTACTGCGCACTACGTCAATCGTGCCGTCAAAGAAAAAAAAAACATAAGGCACTTTTTCTCTTTCGTGCAACTTCTCGTTTACTAAAATCAAACCACGGCAGTTAAATTTGTGTCCGATATTACTGTCCACAAACTGTAATCTCAAAAGAGCTTAAGGGGGTTACTAGCTTATGGGGGTTTAATCCAGTAATGGTTAGATCGTGTTTTTGAGTAGAAATCATAACAATGTCATTTACTTACACTTAAAAGACCATAGGGATAATACTCCTGAATAATAATATATTCGTTTTATTTTTTAAGTGGGTTTCAGAACCATATTACCTTAAAATCAAAAGGATATTTCCTAAAGGATTTACGAGTATTTTTATGATGAATTACAAACATTTTCAGAAAGTCAAAATCTCTAAAAAGTTTTAACAAAAGGGCCACTTCACTCATCGCATCACACAACTTGGGCGCAAAAACTCTGGTAAAAACATAAAAAGTCCTCAAAATAACCGAGATTATATTTTAAATCTCCTTTTATGTTTTTATAACTACCATGGGCTGAGCTGATATGAGAGGCTTTTTGCAAGTCAACCCTCGTTCGGTGTAACTGGCGAAATAATAGGTGTAATAATATGTAAGGGTTTGAACGCCGCGGATTATAGAACCTTGTAACGGTGCGAAGAGTATCGCTAATTAGGATTATTTAGATTTGGTTTGTAGGTACGGATCAGTGCAAGTTGTTAGGAGTTTTCGGAGGTGTTAGGATAAGCGTGACAATTGTATTGTAGAGACAGCAACAGAAGTTACTGTCAAAAAAGTAAATTCAAAATATTTTAGTTTTCAGTCAGAATGGGTAATAAGGTAGGCCTTCAAAGGGGTCATTATACAGGCTGTATGGTTTGATTTGATCTTCATTTACATCACATCGTAAACAGGCTCCTTTCTTCTTCTTACAGATATACTTTAGAAAGTATATTAGGCCAATTTCATACATAGTTATGCCCAAAATAAGGATTTGTACTTTGTAACCAAAACATGGGAACCCGGTATGGTAGAGTAGAGGGTGGAGTTCCACTGGCCACAAATTATCCCCTTAATATTTGAAAGGTTTAATTAGGGGTTTAGGAAATAAATAAAAAACTTGTCGATTGCGAATACACCCATGATCAGACTCACGAAATACCACTGCTGAGGTCCAGAGGCTTTCACATCAACCCTTACAAAAACATTGCGAAATAGGTCTTATGTCTGCAGCATAAGGTGCCCCTATCTAAAAGTTGATGTGAACGCCTCTGTACACATTAAATATATTTGAATTTAGTCGGCATAATTCCCATTGCTATTGATCTATTTGTTTGACTTCTCAGGGTCGAATTAACCCGCTTAAAGGTCTTAATTAAAATCAGTGGGCAATTGTTTGAGTACCGCTTTATCGAGCTAGAATAAAAATAGTAACGGAGAGAAGGATTTTGTTGTAGTCCTTGGCAGTTATGTAATATAGTCACTTGTTGCCTGAGATGCTAGCAATCCTTTTAAATTGTGTAATAGTTTACGCCGACGATACCAGGTGGATTGGAAAGTTTGCGGCCTGGCCATAAAAAAAAACTAGTTTTTTTTCCGATCTCCATTTTAAACTGTCATCATTTATTTGTTAGCCCGCGAATTTTCAATTAGTAATCCCGTTTAGATAAAATTTCACAAACAATTTAAATACGAGTGTAGAACAGATTGTCAATAATGGAGAAATTGTAACAAACGTGCTGTAATTAAATATTTGTTTAAAAAAAGATTCACACCAAAGAAGATCCATGATGTCATGCAAACAACATTAGAGGAATCTGCCCCGTCTTATACCACTGTGAAAAAATGGGTTGCAGAATTTAAACATGGACGAGAGAACATCGAAGATGACCCGGCCGGCCAATGACGTATACGACCGAAGAAAACATCAGCAAAGTGTGTGATCTCATGTTGAAAGACCGTAGATTGACTATCAGAGAAATTGCAGGCATTATAGGCATCTCATATGAACGAACGCAAAACATCATTGTCAATGAACTCGGCTTTTCTAAGGTTTCCGCTAGGTGGGTCCCCAGATTGCTTTCAGTAGAGCAAAAGCGAATTCGACTCACGATTTCTCGCGACTGTTTGGAGATGTTCGAGGCTGATCCACAAGGTTTTCTTGACAGATTCGTGATAAATGATGAAACCTGGGTTCACTACTATACCCCAGAGTCAAAACAACAATCCAAACAATGGAAAAAATTTGATGAACCAATTCCAAAAAAAGCGAAGGCAATTCTGTCGGCTGGCAAGGTGATGGCGTCAGTTTTTTGGGATGCTAAGTGTGTCATTTTGGTGGACTATCTCTCGAAAAGTGAAACAATAAACTCAGCGTACTATCGCACCCTTTTACGAGTACGTCGTTTACGTGAAAAAATTAAACAGACACGCCCAGTATTACTGAGAAAGAAGGTAATGTTTCACCAGGACAACGCCCGAGTTCACACGTCTGTCGAGTCTATGGCTCAAATTCGTGATTGTGGTTTCGATTCACATTCAGGATGTGGCTGTGTTAACATAATAATTGTGTTAAAATATTTATATATATTTTTTATTATTTATATCTATGTGTGTATTTCAGTCACTGACAAAAATAGAACCTACACGCTTTGCTAAGTTTAGGGTCAGGTGGTTTAATGCACAAAATGTCTTTGACATTTGTATTTATTTATTTTCTAAAATATTTCCTACCTATTTTTAAATTTGTTGTTGAAATAGAAAAAATTTACACCTCAGCAAATAGAACAAAAAATAAAAAGTTTGCCATTGGTTTCCCTTCCACAATATTAGGCAGGTAGAGTATAAGTAGCTATTTATTGCCTTTCTTTGTTATAACAGAAAACTTGTCGACCTTTGAAAAAGATAAAACGTCTTACAATCATCCTCAACAGATTTCACTTTAAATAATAAACCTTTCAACGGTGCATTATGATATTATATTCAATAGATTTTCTAGCTCCATAACTTCTATATTGTGCCTAATAATTTGGCTCCGATAAATATTTTCAGCTGAAGAATTTCATCAAAGTTAAGCGTCTGGTCTCAAGAGTCAGTTGTTCAACCTTCGATCCTGAAGACAATGGTCTGGCAGTTCAATAAAGGAGGTTATTAATCACCACAGCTTTATTTCCGACCCTGATAAAGATAATTTATTAGTCTTAGTTTGTGTGAAATAAAGGCAGGTACAGAATATTTGTTCTTACTTGTAGCTTTCGGTCACTTTTAAGATTGGACAAGTCTAAATTGAAACTTTATCTCTATTATTTTCTTAGAAAATTAAGTTCCATGAAAGTAAACTGATAAGAATTGATTTAAATTGTTCCCTTTGCGTGAGTGTTTTTTTTGTCGAAATAGAAAAAAGTTTATTCGGTACCAACAATATACAAGAAACAAAAAAAAACATACATTCGACAGCAAAACAAAAGTACACTCTGAATCTTAACATAATAGACAAAGGTACCAAAAAGGTCTCCGCTCAGTATATAAGCCGTAACGAGACAGCTCGTCACGGGCACTGGTGTTCTGCGGATGCCAACAACATAGACACGTAGCCCAGCAGGAAACAGACTACAAATGTTGCATACTGAAATTGTGACGTTAATTGATCAGGGGTCCCATATCAGGGACTATCGGCGTGAAATTAAAGATCTTTTTCATTAAGTTAATAATATAATTTTACTTGAAATTAATGATTTTTATTAATTTGTTGATAAAATTTCTTTTGAAAATGCTTATGTGCAATTAAGCACGAATAGACTGTAAGAGGATGAAGTCGACACCAAATAGTCTGCTATAAACTTTGTATTCGCTGTGTATATGTACATACCCAAGTTTTAACGAGGCTTGTTCAGTCAGTTAATCTAATATTACCTGCTTCTCGACCACGTTTTATGTTTTTCTGAAAATATTGAACCATTCATTTTCTTACAAGTAAAACGACAATAATATATTATGTTTTTTTGTTTTTCATGGGGATTTTCAAACTATACCGTGACCATCAAAGTCCGCGATTCCTTAGTCGCAACACATGACCAGCTGGGCTACCATGTTTTTTTTTTCTACGTGGCATGCATTGTTAGCCGCTGATGGCTTTCACAATTTTACCGGACAAGTGGGTGAGCGGAAGGCTCTCAACCCTAAGCTACCATGTGTTTCAATCATTAAAATACCTTAGTGTCAATCGCCTAAAGTACTACGGAACTACGGATCCCAGAAGTAGTCTCAAACTGAGGACCAGATAAAAAGCACTAGGTCATTGACCATGCAGTGGCGTATGATGCTCACAATAAAATCGCAAATATGGGATTCACGAAACTAACGAAGTCGTGCTTGTCCGCTTGAGTCCCAGGACCAGGTCGAATTTTTCTAGTTTCTATCTTTGTGTAGAAAACAGAGCATTGTTAAATGCTAAAATAAAAATTCACTTGACGTAGTTTAGTCCACCGCTACTCGCATTCTAAAACTTTTGCCCTGACAGACATCAGTTTTGTGCTGACAATGTGCCCAATAAGTCCAGTGCCAGTTCAAATGAGGCACGTTAGCAACTACATCGCTGTCAACCAGTGTGGCTGCTAACTGTGGCCTAACAAGGAAGCCAAAAGTAACCCAACGAGCTATGGAGGAGTTTATGCTCGTTCATTTTGTTATTTTGCTGTCATATTGAACCAGAAATAAGTATATTCGCATAATAATTAAATACATTGTAAACTATTTTATACGACAATCAACCATTCGGTCAACGTTTATTCATGATACGTGCTTGAAAACCTTTGTTCATAAAGGTGAATATCAGAAAACATACAATGACATGATAATGAAGGCTAGAGCTTAATCAGTGTAGACAATGGTTCCAAATCCCTGCAAATCACAAAAAGTGACAAAAAACTCGTAAAATAGGATAAACCAAAGATCAGCCTTTGTCAACGGCGACCTGAGCCTAAATAAATCTCTCAAGGTTAAACAAATGAAAGATGACGACAGATAAACAACTTTACGTAAACTGAACATATCCAATTTGTCGTGTGACGTCGAAGAGAAGTGTGCTGAGGACAGCTGTCTGAGCGAAACTACTCAAAGTTAAGTTATTTATTGTTATGAATCATGGAGTAGGTACACCAATACATGAAACATATAATACAAATTAAGCGAAATACTTATTGACTACCTAATTTAAAATTCAAGATTAGCCATTGTACTGCTAAAATTTAAAGACTTAAATTTAAAAATTTAAATGCCAACAGCATAAAAAAACCGGTCCTTCATTTGATGAATTTGACGCATTTTTTTAGCCTTTGAAGCCTTTCTGTTGTCTAATAGTGGAAAGGCAACATATTGGGATCTAGTGTAGCAATAACGACCAGTGAAAGTGAACTAGCGATCAGATTTCAGGAATAGAGTGTTAGATTGATTCTCCGAATTTGGATGTTAGGTGGAGCAATTGGTACAAAGACAACTAATTTCTAATACTTACTTAACTAATGCCTTCTTATTAGAAGCTGGTCATATTTTCCTTCAAATCTACAGTTCGCAGGATAAGCAGAAGATCTACCAAACACGGTGATTCCCAGTAATTCCGTTCTACTGGATCGTGTCGTGTTGCGCAAAAGCGAGCTAAGTAGGGTTGCTAAATGGTGGTAGGCCTTATTAAGACTGGCTCTTATTATCGACCGTGTCATTGTGGACTTTGCATTTATTTTACTTCACTCTTTAGGAATCTGAAGTATTAATATCCCCTCTTTTATTTAAACTTTGATAGTAAAGTATTCAAAAGTATATGATGGTAAAACATACAGACATCTTTAAAGCAATGAAAAATAAAAAAACAAGGTGTTTTTGTTTTCTTATTTTTCATTCTTATCATCATACAATATGATCGGTTTTCCCAAATGTACAGGCTTACATTAGTAACGATTGTTATATTAAAAATGTAATTATCATTGTACAGACAAATAGTAAAATAAATAAATTAGCATTTGAAACCATTAGCTGGCTCAACCGTGAATCAATCTGCGGTCAACCGCAGCCACAAGCAGGCAGATTCTCGCAAACAAATTAACTGTCATAACTCGTTGCCGCCCGAGGTTTTGCAGGTTTTGCGGTCTGCAGTCTGCCGCCAGACGTGAATCACAGTTTTGCTGGCTAACCCGTTGAACGATTGAATTGTTGAAATTTTCCTTTTGGATAATAAATCCTTGTACACCAAGCCAGAAAAGATACGACAGCCCTAAATCCTTAACATCAAAATAATAGATATGTAATTAATATCGTTTTATTTAATTACATTGTTCAATTAAAGTTAATAAATCATTTTGTTTTGCTATTCAGATTGAGATAAGCTAACCTGGACTTTTCCTTATTGTTCTTTTCCTAATAGTTTTCAATGTTATTGTATCTCTTTGTGTCCCTAATAATAAATAAATGAATAGTAATGAATATCTACGCTTTTCTTTAAAATCCATTGGTGTGGTAGAGTCACATTATGTTCATTAATGATATTTACTAACATATTATTATTTCGTTTAGTTTAAGAACTTTTTATCAAAATACGTATAAGTTTTATTCTCTCAATAAAATCATCCGAAAACATCAAAAGATAAAGATAAAATGTAGCAACCCTACATCTAAGACTTTCTTGCTACTTGTCTGCTGGCTAAGTTCGACTTTCAACTCAAACAGTGAGCTGCGAACTCAGACTATTTGCTAACGACGGCTATTCGATTTATACGTGTTTTATCACTTTATCTGATTCTTATCGATTCCGTGTAATACATGAATTTATTTATTTATTCATTATACTATGAATTCTTATCTCTTTAATAAATTTATCTATTACCTGCAAAATCATTTGCACGGTTTACCAGCGGATGAAGAGTTCGCTAACGCTAAATTAAATCAATATAATTTCAACAAAAATAATAACCGTATTTTTTTGATACTTAACGTTTATTTATTGCTATTCTATCATATTTGTTTTTTACCGTAAATACCTAATAGTTACGGTAAAAAACAAATATGATAGAAATAGAAGTGACAGGAGTTGCAATGTAAGGAGATTTCAAGCGCCTAATGTTGGCCTCGATCATCACTATACGTCAACCACGAGTTGCTACTTATAATTTACGTTATCGTTCGCGTAAAAAAATGTATACCTACTGATTTGACATTGTCATGTCATATCATGTCAAATCCCAACACAAATGTTTACGCGAACGGTAACGTAAATTTAAAGTGGCAACTCTTGGTAGACGTACTGATCGTTTTTGTAAATAGAATTATGTCTACCTTGAGTTTCTGTCACGTAAACAACAATAGTTGACTGCGGAAATTTTTATGTTATTTTGGTTCCAATTTTAATCACTAAGGGCGCTGTATCATAATTAAATACAAAAACGTCAACGTGGTTTACGGCTG
The DNA here is from genome assembly GCA_947369235.1 of Udea olivalis. NCBI lineage: Eukaryota > Metazoa > Arthropoda > Insecta > Lepidoptera > Crambidae > Udea > Udea olivalis. The sequence goes on from OX376347.1 coordinate 3,216,260, forward strand.
TCATCGGTGTTAAACTTAAAGTAAGACATTCGTGAGACGAAGGTTCGTGTTTGTTCTGAGTCTTGGTGTTCATTAATTAAATCATTTTAAATAAGACATATTAAAGTGCGTTTTTAATTTCTGAGACCCGAAGACTCTGCTTGCTTTGGGATTATTATGCTTTTAGTACACATTATTGTTTTCCCAGATGATATATCAATACTAATATTATAAAGCTGTAGAGTTTGTTTAATTGCCTTTTGAGAGCTTCCACTGCGTGCGCTGCGTAAACGGTTAACGTTTCGCAAATATTATGTATTAAAAAAGAACAAAAAAAAAGAATTGTTTTTCTTTAAAAGTTCTAAAAAAACGTCCACCGCTGCATATCTTTCAAGGTTGGCTCACTATAACCTTTTTTATTCTTACCAAGTTTGTTCTAAAATAATGCATTATTTGCGAAGGTGTTTTCATAAACATGATATTAATCCTTATCAAAATAAATACGTTATTCATCACAAGTATTTAATTTAAAACATTTGCCCTTTGCATCAGAAGATTTTAATGAATATCGTAGGAGATATCGCAGTTTTAAAATAACATCGAAGCAAATTAATGAATAAGCACTGCACGCGTATTTGTGATGTGCAAGGCCGGCGGGCAGTCATGAGGGAGAAGGGCGGTGGCCTCAGTTAACTCTGGGAGATGCCCAGACGCGCTTCTCAGACGCGTGGTCCGTTCCTCTACGTAAACGAAGTCACGGGTTAAAGTTAGCGTTAGACCAAAGTAATTATTCCACGTGAACGAAGTCGCGGGGAGAAGCTAGTTTACTAATTTAAATAATAAGTAACCAAATTAAAAAAACACATCACACAAAAACACATCGACGTCTTAATTAACCATTCACATAGTTTTATATCTTCAGAATATACTCACATTTATGTCATTTCTTTAACTCTACACAAAATATTGCATTGTGTTTGAAACAATTGTAATCCATATCTCCTAATGGGAATATAATGGATCCATTTGTCAAAATGTTCAAGTTTCGTTATTAATGCTTTAATTTGTGTTAAGTCTTGTTGGCTTAACATTTGCGTAATGCTATGCTTATTTGTTAAAAAAAAGATATATTTTTGTACAGAAAATAAACGTCTCAGAGACCCGCCGCGACTTCGTTTGGGTAGACTGGTCACCGGTTAGTACAAATTATGTCAATATTTTGATGTCATATTTTCCATCAGGATTAACGTTTCAAATTAAATTATGACATGTCTTCAAGCGGGGCGTGAAAAGGCATTTCTGTAGGCTTTCCAGGTGAGGATGGCCAGCCCAGTGATTCGTTTGAATGACTGGGCTTGTCAACCTCATATCTGGACCTCACGACCGCTTTCCATCAGGTGGAGTGAGGTCATCTTGACGAGCAATATAAAAAAATATAAAAAATAATCTATGGACACAGTCAGAGCCCTCATAATGGTCAACTTAATTTAACAAAGTACCTTAGTCGTGTAACTATAATCTCCGTATTTCATGTGTCGCTGCTTCATTTATTCTGATATAAACAACCTTTATCGTAAATATTATACATATTTTTAATTCTGCAATTGTACTACTTCTCCCTTGTAACTGTGTACCGCTTCTCCCCCTTCACTTAAGTGACCACTGAAAACCTGCGTCGTGGTGCTATGTCACTGCGGCACATGCTGAGTGGTAGCCTATTTGACACTTTTTGTAATGTTTTTTGTCTTTGTTTGTAACCTGTGTATATTTTAAGTGTCAAAATAAATTTATTTCTATTTGTAATAAAAAAACTTACAGCAATTGCCGTCGCCGGATACGGTGTGGACGACATCAAGCTGATGAATGGCGCTTTATAAAAGAATTATTAAAATCATTATATAAGAAATCCATTTATTGGACTACAATGTTGCTTATAGGTACGTTGCAGCTGGGCGCTATGATTGCAATTTTTTTTGGAAACGGGTCAGTTATTGCGAATAAATTGGATAAGTCATCAAGAAATTACATTTCACAAACAACCGAACATTAAATGCTGCATTTATAATATTGTACGATACACAAAATAAAAAAAAAACCTCCCGTTGAGATTAAGATGGTCGGCATAACAACCATTTACAAAAGTTGTTACAAGAGGAATTTTGCTTCCGAATCTGTTGGGCGAACGTTTTTAAAGTTTGTTGTGAAACGGGATAATCTCGTCTAGGTCCCGGATTATACGAAAAGATCCACCCATACCTTACACTTTTTGAGACATCCTTTTTATGCAATGTTAAGCTTGTATACGTTAAAAATTTATTCAGCTTCGAGAGCTTTGGAAGGAATTAAAATTGTTTCTCCAATGCTTGTTGAAAAAAATACAGTAAGATTAAAATATCTTAACCTTTTGAACGCCGATGACCACTTTAGTTGCCAAACGGTCGCGCTGCTGAGACACCACCAACAACTAAAGTTGTCTGAAATTAGCTATTTTTATATCAATATTTTTTTTCTGTTTAAGATGCCATACGGATGATTTTTAAGTTTTAAACATTATTTTAATGTTACATATACATTTTAGGAGAAATTCGTCAGAGGATTGGTATGGCAAAAGGCGCCAGGTCTTAATTAGAGAAGATATGGATGAACAGATCCATCAGCATGAAGACAAAGACCAACCTCGTGCGTACCCTAGTCTTCTCCATCTTCATGTATGGCTCAGAGACATGGACTTTAAAAGCCGACCTAAATCGCACTGACGCTTTCGAAATGTGGTGCTGGAGGAAAATGTTGGGCATACCATGGACAGCATGTCATACTAATGTGTCGATCCTACGGTAATTGAATATAAAAACAAGGCTCTCCACCACCTGAATACGTAGAATCCTGGAGTACTTCGGCCATATTGCAAGAAAGGATGTCAATAACCTGAAGAGACTTGTGATCGATGGCAAAAATGAGGGGAAAAGACTAAGAGGAAGGAGCCCTATGCGATGGAGCGACCAGATTCATACCACCCTTGAAACCACCTTGCACGATGCCGAGGAAAATACATTTTAAGTAATAAATTCATTTTGGAACATGTGAAATCGTGTCCGAAGTAAGCATTAAATTCGATTTATTTCTACCCTTTCTTCGGCGCCAATGACCACTTTAGATGTCGACTACTGATGGGATGATATCGAGTAATTAATAAATAGCTAAAAAGGTAATATTAAGGAATACAATAGAAGAGTGCCAGTCGGACTCACAAAAAATAATAACTCAAAATTACAAGAACTTTGTAGGCACAGAACCCTTCGTGTGAGAGTCCAACTCAAGAAAATATGATGTTCGTGTAGATGCAGAATAAATAAATGAAATGACGTTGTATTGTAAGTGAATATAATTAAATGTTTGAAATCAAGTGCAACAAATGAGCAAAAAACCATCGGAGTTTTTTCTTCAGACATAATGATTTCACTTGTAAAATTGAACCAGCACTCAACAAACACTTGAACTATTTCACTGTATTATAATATAAAGATCGAAAGATATTTATTAAATTCAAGGAAATCGGAACATTTAACAAAACCACATAGGTAGGTAGTAGGCATACAACAACAAAACAAGATACCAACAAGACAAACAAATACCATCAGACAGCGGTGTCCCGATGCCCAAAAAATAAAAGATAAACCCCACTCAGCATTCAGCCTGGGCTTTAAGGGCCCAGGCGCTGATTTTCAGTATTACAGTACAGCATATTCACATTTTTTTTAAACTGATCTCGTTGAATCTCCTAGAAGTGCTAATCAAAGCGACTGCCCGTTCACAGTTGTATAAAATAAACCTATTTAATAAAGTATGTGCATACAGCCCACATGGAAAAGACTAAGCGATTGACCGTTCAAGGGGATTGAGATGAGAATCTATCCGTGTTTCTGACGGGCTTAGATTGAACCATACGAGTGTCCTCACAACTGTACGATTAAACTCGTTCTGATGAATAGAATGGGATAAATGTAGGAATAGTTCTTTCCTTTTTTTTCATTGCGTAAACCAGATTTAAAAGTTTTTGGCCAGATAACACATTTTTAAAACTTAACATTAAATTTTTGGTTTAGATTGACGTCATGAAAACATCATTCGAATAATTTCTAATTTATATTTATGTACTTGAGATTAGAGAAATCGAGCTACCACTGATTTTTGGTTTGAATTATTATGTTGAAGCCAAAAAATATAGGTAACTTGAACTGTTTGCTTATAAGGAACAATTTATATTATCGTCGTTGATATTCGTCATTCAAGTTTCCCTTAACTTGACTTAAGTCGAAGATTACTAGAGCTTTATGAAACTTTGAAACTTATGAAAATATACTGGTCTAATTGATTGAATATCTGAACTGAGTTATCTGACAAGTGAGTATTATGTATTGTATTAAAAACCAGTTCGCGTTATTGTTCATAGAGTAGATGCCTACAAAAACAGAGGTTTATTCTTTAGGGCGTAAGTATTATAGAGGAATGCTTGAATAACAACAAACAAACTTTTGCTCTCGCTCAAATTCGCTGAAATGTAAAAAGTGCAGTTTTAAGAATACGTGCATTTCGTTCATTCAAAGCCATTGCGCGAGTCAGAAACTGCGAAATTAGCAAAAGTTTGCTTTTAATTAAAATTTATTGCGAAAACTTGCTCAGTAGTTCTGAGAGGCAAGACAAAACGAAACATGCTAAGTTTAGTCTTTGTGAATATTTTGTTTTGTTTCACCTTTCTTTTCAAACTGTTTGATCGTTAGATGCGACTTTGTTTCACTGGATCAACGCTTAGAGCTTTTAGTGATTACCACTTAACATAAATGACGACGACACGATTGGCGTAGTGCACTTTAGCACGGTTTCTCACCTCGATTTCCTTATAGTCCCGGGTTCGATTCCCGGTCGGGTCAATTCAGGAAATTCTTTTCTGAATTGACTCGGGTCTCGGTGTGCCGGGAGACGCCCCCAGCTTATTTCCTTGTATGGTACCTCGTAACACAGGGATATTAATCCCTATTTCGAGACGATTATAAGAGGTGTAAAAAAAAAATGTGCCAAACCAGAACGCAGACCACATGGTCATGAACACTTACTGCAACCCATGAATAAGTGCAACAGATTTAGGGTAACTATAGTAGTAGTCAGCAAAAAGAAGTGAGGTCCCCCAATAAAACCTCTGGCTTGCTTCCACATCAGCAAGAACATAACATTTCCAAAGCGGTGTCTTTTATTAACCGACTTCAAAAAAGGAGAAGGTTCTCAATTCGACTGTATTTTTTCTTTTAGAAATAGAAATAAATTTATTTTGATACTTAAGTTATACACAGGTTAGAAACAAAGACAAAAAATATTACAAAAAGTGTCAAATAGGCTACCACTCAGTATGTGCCGCAGTGACATAGCACCACGACGCAGGTTTTCAGTGGTCACTTAAGTGAAGGGGGAGAAGCGGTACACAGTTACAAGGGAGAAGTAGTACATTTCAGAATTACAAATATGTATAAATATACGATAAAGATTACATAAATCAGAACAAATGAAACGGTGACACATGAAATACGGACATTATAGTTACACGACTAAGATACTTCATTAAATTACTGTTTCTGCAAATTCAATAACACTATTTTAATTTAATTTTGAAAGTTTTTTTTTTATGTTTGTTACCTCAGAAGTTTCGACTGTGTGTACCGATTATGAGATTTATTTGATTTGAAAGCTGGTGCTTCCCGTGTGGTCGCAGTTTTAACAGTGGCATTCATGACAAAACCACAAAAGTCTTAAATTTGGTTAAATTATATGCGCGACAAATGGACGAATAACTCAATAACACGCCAACCGATCTATGATTCTTTTTTTATGGAAACTATGTAGGTATTTCAAGGGTAGTTTAGTAAGAGACTGGTTAGGCTCTGATTTCGCGATCCATGACAAAGTAAAGGAACTCTTCAATTCTTAGGAGCAAATGAACGATACTTTGTAACTACAAATCTTTATTCAAATAGCGGCTACTGATCGGCTGCATTTTATTTAATTTCAAAAGGCTATAAAATGTTAGAACATTGTCAAGGTATGAAACCTTACATTACAACTTACAGAACGAACGACGGTCAAACAATGAAGCAAATTCAATAGGGTTTCGTATACGTTAATATTTGTTGATATTAAACGATCGTTCTTAGTGAAACGGTGCGACAAAGAGAAGCCTTTTTAGAACAAAAACAACATGTCTTTTGAAAGTAGTAACTATGGAGTTAGCTACAGGTAGATTTGAAGCTTTCATTGCTGGTAACTCGAACTCTAAGATAGAGAAAAATAATATGTAAGCAACTGTATATTTTTGGATATTATCACACTCAATTCTGTAATTACAAAGCGAACGAAGAAAGTGGCAAATACTGATGAAGAAGCTCAATAAATATAAATACTCGAATAGTAACAAAGACACAACAATGTCATATAAGTGTGACCGTTTGACAATAAACACTGAGATTATAATTAATCTCGTGAATCGAAAAAATGTGAACTGTACTAAACCATTTACAATACGCATAATTTTTTCATAGTTTATAAAATCTATTTATGGCAAACCGACAAAAACTAGCAACTGATGATGATGTCCTCCCAGACGTATCCGTCGACAGCGACACTCTTAGCTTAACTTGTAGATAGATTGTAAAAAACAGGGTTTACAATCATACGGTGACATCACTAATGAGTGTTTATATTGAGTAAGGATCGAAACCATGACCCCTTGCGTAGCAGGCAGTATATTGATCAACCGTGCAATCGAGCCAGTTCACTAAGGTATAAATTGCAATGTCAGGCCTACGAGTCTCTCTTACAGACGAGCTGCGTTGTTCAGGCTTTGAAAGAAAAAAAATGAATATAATTTCTAAAAACCTGCTTGCCCGTAACGCTCGCTAAAATTTTGAAAGGAAGCCGTGTGCAAAGTTTGACATTGCTTGCAGTTGTTTGGGCTGTACAATAACAATCCGTCAGGTACTTATCTATAATATTAGTATAGATGTGCCTAAACCGGTACCCCCCTACCATGAGTTGGTACCCCCTACCAACGGTACCATAACGTTAAAATAGCATCAAGTAGGTACCGTTTTTTAGTTCCATTTCGACTCAACAGAAACGCTGTACGAAATCCCAGTATAAATATTTTACGCGAGCGATATCTTAAATTTAAAGTGGCAACTCATAGTAGAACTACAGGTTCTAATTCATAGCGAATGTGTATACTTTAGAATTATGATAAATAAACTAAATATTACAATGTATGTGGTTAAACAAACAACGATAGGCACTATAATTTCAGGTTTACGTAACAGGTTCATGTTTGCACAATTCCAAGGACATTTTGTACAAATGAACTGGAACGTTGCAACAAAAACTAATTTCGAGTCATGCAACAGTTTGCAACTGTCCTTGTCCCAAATTAGAAAAAAAAAGGTTTGGTTTTGTAAAACACCTAGATAATTTGGATTGTAAATAAACTACCAAAAACTAACCTCCTCATTTTATAACCTAGGTAGAAGGCAAATTACAGAACTTAAAGTTTAGATTACGGGTCCTATTTACTAACTAGACTGCTTTAAAATTAATGTAATGAATAAAATTCATACTTCAATTTAAAATATATTTCGCCTTCAAACCCGTTGATTCAATGCGCCCTTTTCGAACTTTCCATATTACGTATAAAAGACATAGCTTTTCAGACTTTGTAAAGTAAGCTTATTTACAAAACTTATTTGCATATTTAATGCTTTCTGGATCAATATAAAGGCGCAGTCTGTTGAATACACAGATCGATACAAACTCTGATGCCTACTGGATAGCGTGACAAAGGCGGAGAGACATAAACTAGAGATAAGTCACTAAGGTAGGCAAGGTTGTCAGGGTAATATCGGATCATTACCTCTGTTTGAAAAGTAAATAGCTAGTACTATACAACCAAGAAGCTTAATTGTCAACGTTTTGCTGTTTATACGCTTTAACACGCCTGTTCTTTCAGTTAAAATCAATCTAATCTAATTCTAGACGTTGAACGCTGTTCCAGCACATTTGTTTCATTTCTTTTCTAGCCTTGCTTTTCCTTCAAGATGTCGATAAGCTCAGTGTTTGCTTACCATTACTGGCTTGCCAACCTCATGTCTGAACCTCCTGTCCGCTTTCCATTAAGTGGATAGTGGTTATCTTGAAGAGCAAATAAAAAAAGAGCCATGTTGATATTATTAAGTAAACATTAGGTAACCCATGAGGCTCTGGTAGGCTCGAATGCGCAAAATCGGGGGAGCGTGTAAAGAAGAATAGGCCCCATTCATCTATGATGTGCCCCAAGCCTCAAATAGGTGAAAGCCGATCTTGCCACCAATCTTCTCGTTTACGCTTAAGACTGTTCACCGTTATAAGGAACTATAAAATTTGTATTCGATAGCACTCGACAACTGCGTATACATAGAAAAGAAACTGTTACGTGAACTTGGCATTGTAGGCGCCGCCCTGAGGGGGAAACTACTTACGCATCCGTGGAAGTTATGGTAAATGTTATCAAATTGTTAATAATGTTATTAAAAATCTGCATGATCCTGACAGGTACAACATTTTACACCATTTGATTGACTTCTACTGTTAGGTACGTGACTGCCACCGGCATGCCATTGATACTTGATTGATGCCTGCAAAAATGCCTTTTCACGCCCTGCTGGAAGACCCCAAGAATGTAAGAGGAAGAGAACACATGCGCTGGAAGAGCGTTGGAACGTGGACGTCTGTATAGTTCGACAAAGAAAAGAGTCACCGAACCCTGATACTAGCATTTTTATTCACACATAATTCAGCATTGACTCGTTTCTTTGCCGTACCACCCAGACGTGGAAGTTCTACCAGCACATGTATTTTTTTCCTCTCATAGTCCTGGGATCTTCAAGCGGGCGTGGAAAGGCATTTCTGCAGGCCTTCAAGATGTGGATGGCTAGCTCAGTGATTCCCTTGCATAACTGTGCTTGCCAGCCTCATATCTGGACCTCACGACCGCTTTTAATCAGGTGGAATGAGGTCATTTTAACGGGCAATATAAAAAAATGCTAGCTACTGCATTGTGTATGCCAGCTTTAGCAATGGCTTAATATAAGGGGTAAGTTTGAACGTAATCATGAAAACCAAAGTTAAGGTGAACCAATGAAATTAACGTTAGGATAGTGCTGTCTGAAACAGAACAGGATGACGCCCGTGGACAAGCATCCATTTCATACAAACGCAAGTTAATTCATTGTGATTGGTCAGTGCTCAGAAACAAACCATTAGAGATGTGCTGAATGTGGATTATTCTACGGTATTGTACATGAAGTAATTACCTGAAACTGCCTTTTCTCTCCTATTTCGCAATATATTATTATTTATTATCTTTATTTTAAAATTAAACTTAGATATAAAATTTGTAGAGTAAAAACAAAGATTTATAACAATAGAAAACCACTTAAGAATTATAAATATAAAAACTAAATAATTACAATTATAAAACCTAAGCTTAAAGTTACAAATACAATTATTTATAAAAATACTATAAAAACCTTAACCTAGGGTGCCGCCGGCAGCAGGGCAGGCAAGGCCCAGACTACCGGTGGTTAGGGCTGCAGGGAGAGGAACCTCCTGACAGTGCGAGCCGTGTCCAGGAGCACCGCCTTCTGCATCTGACCCTTGACCCAAACGCTGAGCGATAGCCTCTCGAGGAACTCCTCGACCAACTGGTCGAGGCTCTTTGCTATTAAGCCGTTCGCCGATACGACTATCGGGATAATGATCGTCAAATCAACATTCCACATGGCGGTCACCTCGTGAGCCAAGTCAAGGTACTTGCTGAGTTTGTCCTTCTCAGCTTTTACGAGGTTATCGTCATGCGGAATGGTGATGTCGACGAGCACTGCCCGGCGTTGGGATCGGGCTACCAGCACGATATCAGGCTTATATTATTAGCTATTGCAACGACCTTCTTTAAGTAAAACTTACCGGCTCACGGGTAATGTTATATTTTTACGTGTTTAGGGCCCTTTAAATTAGCCAATATTTAACTAGTATGTAACTTTTCAAGAAATGGTCGATACACTTTTCAGCTAATAATATCATGAGAAATTTATATCGAGTATTTTGTGAATTTGAAAAATGGCAACACAATTAAATAAATCGTTATCGCGTAAGTCTATGAATAAACCTTAAATGCACCTGTAATCCACTAAACCCTGTTACTACGTTCTTTCATTTATGACGATTATCCTTGTTGAAACTGGAGATCCTTGTAAAAGTGGATTGTTACGTGAAAAACACGAATCATTATCAAAATTCAAAAGGTAAAATGATTCGTACTTGATTCATCGGTTTCTTTAAATCTTTAAATTGCTTATTAAATAAAATAACACCCTCGGGTTACAACACACACGTGTTAAAATAACACACATGTTATTTCATTTTAATGTGGATTGGTAATGTAGGCTTTTTCTTAAAAGGATTTAGAATATCTTGTGATGACAAACAGCGTTTTTAAAAATACAATGTTATTATGTAAAAACTTTCGTATTTATCTCTAAGGAAGTTGAAGTATGAGTGCAGTATGCCAGCAAAAAGCTGTGATAAAAAACTTAAAAATCCTCGTTTTAACATTTTAAATTCAGTGCGTCTACCATGAGTGCGGTCACCCAAAGTTGTAATCCTGTTTTTCGATTTGCTGCCTATATGAAAGATCCTCGGCGTTCTTTTAGCATCGGCAACGTGTCTTTAAAAGCTCTGGAGTAAGCCGAGTAAGTAACATTACCACCATAGACATAACATATTGGCCTATGTTCACGTAAGTGTCCACTTGTGTAGATATACGCTAATGTCCACGCTATTGGCGACTTCACATCGATGCAAGCTTCTATAAGTTTTACACTGACTTCGTATAAGTACAGTAGATCGGTTCGGCAGATTTTTTAGTGTCTATGAAATAGCAAATGTAAAAAAGAATATTTTTTTATTTGAATGTTTTGACGACATGATTTATGCAAAACGTGTAGATCATTTACATTTTACGTACGGGCGTCATGTAACCGAAATTAAATGTGTATTATCTGTTGCGTATTTCGTAAAACTGAGAAAGATAACACACAGACTACTTTGATATTAACTATGTAGAGAAAACAGCTCAATAATTTCAACAACTTCACATCGATGCAACTGACTGAAATTGCCTGGCCTGTGGGCGCAATGGCAGCGATCCTGCCTTTAGCGCCGGAGGTCATGGGTTCGATCCCCACCCATGACAAACGTTTGTTGTCTGGATGTTATTATCTATTTAAGTATGTATTTAGAAATATTTAAGTATGTTCATCAGTCTCTGACGCCCATATGATAGTACAAGCATTGCTTAGTTTGGGGTTAGATGATCTTGGTGTAAATTGTCCCAGATATTTATTTTATTTATTTATTTAATTAACGAGTAATGAGTCATTATAAGGATGTTCTCCGTTAAACCAAAGCTTACTATCATCATCATCCGTGCGGTCTATCCCGGTTGTGCACCCACACTGGTGTGTGGGGTCCCAGGGTCCGCCTTTCTTAAAACCAAAGCTTACTATGTCGGTTAGTAATTAGATTCGAGAGGTGGTCAGGGCATGGCATTGGCGCTGGCAAAGTAGTTAACCAGATTAAGGGTTTTGGTACAACCTGAATGTGGATGATACGATACGTGACGGGTGGATCTAGAACGTTTTTCATGATTATAGACTAATTTCATTAGATCGATGTGTGTGAGGATCACTCAGGCAGGAATAAAATTTAAATTTTTCTATTCATTTAAACCGGACAACGGCTAAAGGCTCTGCACTTACCACGTTAGGTTCTGATACCATTGGTGAAAAGTGGGCAACAGTCACTTGCCTCTGACTACCCCGTTTGGGATATAGTGATGGTATGTATTTATGTATGGATGTATGTATTTTTTTTCACACTACATACATGCCTACGTCAAATCATTAATCAATTTATATATAAAGTTATTAATTTCAAAACGGAAAAAAACTTACGTCGCACTTAATTTAAAATATGTTTTAAAAATATATAAATTCAAAAATCTTTGGTTTGTTTGATATCCTTTAAACAATTACCTAGGGAAAAATCATTTCGTTTAAAAGAATAAAGTAATTTAATGTCGTCAAATACCTATGTTTTTTTGGTAAAAGGATTGTTCAAAGTTTCTGCTGTTATCTCAGTCGTTTAAATTGTTAGATCGTGAAGTTTTTAGTTATTTGGCATGATATTTTTGCACTTTAGAAAAAGAGGTAAACTGTCTCGTATTTTGAAATAAATACATACTTACAGTAATAGTTTTTTGGTTAATTTTGTCATAATTAGTTGACATTTCCCTTAATGAGGGCCAACCGGCAAGTTTGTCCCTAAATCCTGGCGATGGCGGTCGTTATGCGGGTCTAAACGCACATTTGCAACGAAATAACTTTTGTCAAGCAGTTACGTAATTTAAAAGTTGTGAAATGTATAAAAAACGTAGCGCTTATTACAATATTCGAAAATTAAATGAACCTATTTTTTTGATGTTCCTTCCGTTTCAGTGTATCTGATAATCAAAATTATTTGAAAGATAAAAAATTTGGTAACTACGCCCTTCATTTTTTAAACTAATCGGCATTTCGCTTAGGCAAGTTCTTTAAGGACTATTCATAATTGAAAATCATGAAGCTTTATTTTTCGAAGATCTGCTTATTGTACCATATACCTAGTAGACCTTAATTTTATCTTTAAGCTTTATCACAAGAAAGAACAATTGAATACCACTATCAATTTTAAATACTATTTTGCACTTCTGTTGCATCCGAAAAAAAAAGTAAATGTATTTCAGAATCTAAACTCACCAGCCCAAAGAGCAGACAAAAGCGTGTCTTCATTATAAGCTGTGCGACGTGAAACAAAAATTCCGCTCCATTCATTTGCAAAAAGAACAAACCAAGTTTCGGAACCACTAAAGTGTCGTTCGAAAGTGGGTTACGCGGTAGGGACGAACGGGCGAGAAGTGTGACGCGCGGGGTAGAACTGGCTTCGGTCCGTAGCTTCGCCGTAGCGCGGCTACGCGCAACAGGCTACGCTCGCTGCTAGTGCTACGGCTTGGTTTTTTTGGCGAGCGCTTCAGCCCGATATTGGAGAACAAAAATGGATTCATTTTTATATCACTTGAGTGCTACGTGCACTCAATATTGAGTTTTAGGTTAGGAGCTAACGTAAGTTTTATAGGATTTAGGATACTACTAATTAAATATTTGTCAGTTTTTATATCTGGAAATAAATAAATAAGATAAATAAGTCGTGCACAATAGTGCATAGTGGAAATTTTATTCAAAGCAGATGTTAAGATTTCAAATATTATCAATGATAAATACCAGGCATCGTCATTCAAACATTACAAACAGTTCAAATGAATTATTAACAATATAGTACTTCAGTTGTTTTTACTAATAAGTACTAATACTAGTACAGTTACCACCAAATTCAGAAATTATGCTGTTATTCTCTGGGAAATTCCAGCAAGAACTAGTTATATGGTGGGACACCATCATATCTCGTAAGAGGCGATATTTATGGCTAAAATTACCCGTGGCCCGACCAAGGTAAACAGTCTAGTTTCTCAGATGTTGCCTTTGCAGTAGGCTCAGGTGGATAGTGTCTTGGTAATACGCGTGTAATACCTTTAATGGTAGGGTAAGGTAGTGATTAAGGTGTTCGAAGATTTGTTTGCTACTGCAACAAGCAGACTTCAATGAAAACATGAAAAGCCAAAATTTTATACAGTTTTAGTTTTTTTTCAGTGTGACTTGATTCTAAATATAATCTAGAACCTCTTGCATTGCTAGCATACTGCAATGCTACTGCAGTACTTAGTTCATGCAAATGTTCTTCCAAACGGATGACTTTATATTATTTTCTAAGTAGCCTACAAAATCCCACTTATGGGATTGAATGGGAAATAACATTACTCCACTTACAAAAATTTTGAGCTTCGGCTTAGCAGTTTACAGTTCATAACCCATTAAGCCTCATACTTTATCCAAATTAAAAAATTAGGCAAAAGAGATTTAAAGGTGACTGCTGGTCAAAATATACCTACATTGCAGAAAAACTGCGAGTCATTAAAAATATCAGGTATAAAATACTGCAGGCGCCGGTTCTTGGCAAATTATATTTTTCCTTAACACCACCGTAATCTAAATCGATTTTCAAGCATAGGAGATTGGCTAACTTGATTAGAATGTTATAAGTTCATGAAGCTAATTTGGTGTACAAAGTTTAGTGTGTAAAGGTAGCGGTTGGCCACGACAGGAGACCGAGACAAGAGACAAAACTTGTCACTATAGATTTGTATGTTCGCCTACTGGCGCGCGACCAGTACGTCTACCACGAGTTGCCACTTTACTCGTAAATGTACGTTATTGTTCGCGTAAAAAAATGTATGGGGATTTCACATTGTCATGTCGTGTCATGTCTGGTCGCGCGCCAATTGGCGAACATACAAAGCTATAGTGACGCGAGACACAACTAACAAAGTTTTAAGGTGTCTTTAGTGTGTAGGCAATTGGAATGTTATTCTTCATAAAATTTAAGATCCTCATCCAAAACTAAAGGAGTGGATATGGATGGAGGAGTGATAAATGCAAATTCGTTTTATTTATACGAGTTGTCACTGAAAATAGTGATTGTCCTGCATTTTTCCACATTGCTAGAGACTGACTATTTATTCAGCTTAAACACCACGGTTGCCAAATTCTGTCTCAGATCATTTACTCGAAAATTCAGTAATAATAAAAATCCAAAATATCTGAAATTTTTCGATCTCGGAGTTATGGCCACACGCTGTAACTAGCTACCGAGGCTTTACAACACATTATGGACATTTCCTAGCTTATTAGCAAGCCTAGTCAAAAATCTACACTGACGAGCAACTAAAGTGTTTACCAAATGACAATTAGAAGTTATAAGGTTTCAGACTAGAAGCCTACATGCGGTAGGCGAGTTTTGCCACACGCGTAATTTGTAAGAGTGCGGACGCGCTTATAAGCTCGTATAATCTATTCACATACTAACTTACCCAGTTCGAGCAAACACGTCATAATACGCCCGTGTACGTACCTACGCGGGTTTAAAAGCGCGTATGCCAAAGCGACCGTTCACTTTCGAAAAAAAAAACAGTAGTCTGAAATTTTCTAATGTTTAGCTATCTAAAGTACGTTAATTTTATTTGAGAGCGTCGTGGCCTAGTGGTTCAGCACCCGAACTCAGATCGTGGATCGTGTGGTCCCGAGTTCGAATGTGGCTAGAACCAAAATCTTTGTGTTCATTGTTAATTATTCGATTTACTCTCCGGTGATGGAAACATCGATAAAAAACCAAATCAACCAGGATTACGGCGGAAAGCTCACCACCTACCACGTTGGGTTCTAATACCATTGATGAAAAGTGGGCTTCTGAGTGTTTCGTTCACCACGACGACAGTCACTTGCTTTTGACTACCTCGTTTGGGATAAAGTCGTGATGGTATGTATCTATGCATGTAAATTCCATTGTGATTTTAAATAAACTTTTTGCTTATTTCATCATAATTCGACTATACTGCATGACTTCAATGATATTGACATCTTATGCAAGAACCTAAAGTTCAAACTACGAATATATGTAGTTCAATGGCGTCGCATTTCGCCTGAAGCGGCTTATCTAAAATAGATGGCGTGATCAATGATACGTATTTTGCTCGACAGTGTATTATAATCAGGTTGTCACTGGTATCCGCATAATAAGCGAACGCCCGGCAAATTGTGTTAATTAAATTGTTCCGGTTAACCGGTCAAACCGAAACTCCGGTGCGTCGCGTTATGTAACCAAAATATTTTAATAGGGCTACTTTGACATTATTTAAAATGAGGTTAGTTCAATTCGATAGAAAAGGTGAAGGATTCTCAAAAAGATTCATTCTTGAAACAGGTTTGAAGCGCGTATTCTAGGCACTATTAGTATTACAATCATTTGCAACTATCGTAGCTTGACCGTTTACGGTCCTAAAAAACTTTGTATTAGTATTTCGATGTCACTTTTTGAGAGCTACTTCTCCCACTGTAAAGTTTTAGACTAGTACTATTTGACTGATAATGACTGGTACTATTGAACAATGTTATGAAACGTCAAATGAGAGTTTGTAAAACCAATAGGTACGCCGCGCAGAAGTTGAGTTTGCATGAGGGTCTTTGTGGACAACTTTTCGTTTAGTAACCCTCACTAAATACCTATGCAAAAGTGGCGTTTCGTAAACTTTTAACATTTCATATATTTTGTGGCGTTTGGACAACCTTCAAGGATAGGAAACATTTGGTGTCGTTTGGCAAACATTAAACTTGAGTAGGACAGTCAGGTAGAAATTTTCTAGCGCATATTCATTAATATGGATTAGTTACCTGTAAAACAGCTTAAAAACGTAGTTTTTAAATAAACTTATACGATGAAATTTTTTGACTTAACTCTACTTAAATAGAGAGAAGATTGGCGTTTAGCTAAATAAAAAGCACTTGCACTTGCTTACCAAAAAGACTTGGTTCAAATCGATTTATATTATAGAGAATTACGAAACGAAAAGTTGTCCAGACGGGAAAGACCCGGACGTAGGGTTGGTCACGTGACTGGGAATAAGAGATCATAATACCAAAATTCCTGGACGCTCAATTCACAGACAAATGCGAGAAAGCTTTAAGAAATCGTAATAAGGCCCCTGAACGTTGTATTTACTGACTGATTGACTGATTTATATTACTGTTATTCGATAAAACTAGTAGACATTCTTCAGAATTTAATTTTCCGTAAAAACTTGTTTTGTGTTTAATATCCATTTTTTCTGACCATTTAAACGTACTACATATTATGTGTATTTAAATAAAGATGTTTGAGTTTGAGTTCTTGCTCATTAAAACCAGTAACTCCCCGTACAATCGTATTTGCACGTATCTTATCAGGACGATACAGGACAGGATATATAATTATTAATCATACAATGTGATTCACTTCGTTTATAATAGCAAATGGTTCTTCATTATTTATTAAAAAATATAGTACAGGCCAACCATGTATAAGTATATTGTCATTATCATCATAAAGACGTTCACACCTAAACATAGGGTTCCATAGATTCCAGAAACGGCATCTTGTAAGCAGTTTGACTGTACTGAAATCTTTCAGGGTTGAGGTCTTTCCTCCGATTAGGTTGTTCGTTCACTTTGCGTGGGCTCAAGACCTTCACCTTAAGATTACTTTGACTTTTAGAAAGTTGTTGCAGTCCGTTGTCTATAGAATTTTAAAGGGGTTTGAATATTTTTGTATGGAGGCTGGCATAGCCACTTGCCGCCATTTTTTTTTTAAGTTTCCGTGCATGATAGAAGTGGTATATATAGATAGAAGACACATAAACGAAGTAATATGGTACCCAAAAGTGTCACATTTCCGAGTTATTTGAAGGTAAAGATCGAAATGAAAAAGGTGATATTGATTAAAAACCTACTAATTATGTGTTACACTGTCAACGAATACCAGATTTCAGAATATTTAAACCGTTGGGTACATAATATACATGTATTATCGCATTTTTATGGAGTGAAACTCAAACTCAAACAATTTATTTTCATCAATTTTGGGTTAATAAATACATGTGTCATTATTGGTCAGGTACACATAGTCTCCAGGAACATTTGAAAATGCTCAAAATAATTAAGGTAATGTGGTTTTACCTAGTATTGCCCAAAATCGGTCTTGGTCTTGCAGTCTTGGTCTTGTTCTTGCATTTTCGCAAGACCAAGACCGAGAACAAGACCGCCTAATTTTAGCAGGACCAAGACCAAGACTGACCGTGCAAGATTTGAGCAACAAAACTTTGAGATTTGTTGAAGAACAAGACTAATCCTGCGAGACTCTTGCGTCTTGCAGTTAGGACTTAGTGTCGTTTTCAGGGAGTATTTGAGTTCGGGTATACGCTTAGGGACTCCAAAAAATATTGGAAAATTGGACTGATTAAGATGAACATGAAGACGTAATAGACTTTGAGAAACTGTATGCATGTCCCTCAACGTCATTTGGATCTGGATCTTGTCTTCAAGGCTTAGATGTTGACGAGTTGGAGAAGTACCTAAGTAAACCCAGAGCAGCCAGCTCGGAAGACATTTTAGAGTGGTGTAGGACACATGAGACAGAATATCCGACTTTATCGAAGATTGCCCGTGATTTTCATTCAATACCTGCACTTCAGTATCTGCTGAGAGATTATTTTCTAAAGCGTCATTAGTAATTAGGAAACATAGAAATAGGCTGAGTGATGGGTCAGCCAGATGGTTAATTTGTATTAATTCGTGACCAAATAATTAATATAAAGTATTAGTAATGTTAAAGCTATTGTGTACTGTTGTTTGATTTGTGTTGTATTTTTATTTTAATAAATGTTTAATTCAATAAATACTGTTCTGTAATTTAATTTGTATAGTATTTTATTTTTTATTTAAATAAGTGGTGTATTGTATAAATTATGTAACTCTTTTATTCCATTGCATATAAGATGAGGCCTTGGCTGTCTATCTATTTCTTTCTAGACATTCAAGCGGGTCCAAACATACACGTCAATATATTTGTTTTAGCTTCTGTATAATGTATCTAAAATTGTTAAAGTCAAGTTACTGTCATTAGTTGGTTTTATTATCTGTTTTAACCATCTCTTAACACATGTAAGCTAATTAAATGTAAACTTTTACTATGGAACAGACTGACTCCCGTAGGTCACGGTAGATAGCTCAGTTGGTTAGAGTATCGGCACGGATCGCTTAGGTCGTGGGTTCAAACCCCACCCGGTGGTAGATAATTTTTCGAATTTCTCATTAAATGTTTAGACATTCATTAATTTGGTTGGTCTTTACTATGGTTATGTTAATTCAAGCTCAAATGTACCTACTCTGTTACGTTGTTATAAGATATAAATGAACGTTTAATAAATAGCAACAGGCATAAAGGTAATTGCGAGACTAGCGAGACTCTTGCTGCAAGACCAAGACCAAGACCAAGACTGGAAGCGCAATACCAAGACCAAGACCAAGACCAGGTGTATTGGCGCAAGACCAAGACCAAGACTGGCTAAGTCTCGTCTTGTTCTTGCATTTGGGCAACACTAGTTTTACCTGTTTTTTGGTGAAAACTGCATGCAGCGGCCACACCCCGGTAGACCGCGTCAGCTCGCGGGCCGAATCTGTTTGAGGGGGGCCTGTCACTATTAGTGACAGGTCTTAGCAGAACCTCCTGCTCATATGCATAAAGTCTGTCCCGGCAGTGTCTCCTCAAATAACTCGGAAACGTGACAATTTAGGGTACCATATAACATTTTTTTTTTGTTTATTTATGTGTCCTCTTTCCAAATATACCACTTTTATCGTGCGCGAAAACATCGACAAAAAACAAAATGGCTGATGGGTAGCTATGCCACAAATGTTCAAACAGATGGTGGTAGCGATGGTGGAATACGTATCTTTTTTTTATTTTTTTTTACAACAAGATCATCTGACCCTAAACTAAGATGATCTTACATTTTACTACGGGTGTCAGAGACTGATAAACATACTGAAATATTTCTAAATGCGTACTTAAATAGATAATAACACCCAAAACACACAACAAACACAAATGTTCGTCACATAAATGTTCTCGTGGCTCGGAAGTTCACTACACAATAAATAAATACTGAGCTAAAACGTGCTTTGAGTACAAATTCAACAAAAGTATCTCAGAGGTAGATCCTTATTTAAAATGGAATTGTAATACAATTTTCTCCTCTGCATTCTTTTTCACTCTTTTAGCCAATGTCTTATTTACGTGGCGAGATCTTTAAACTGACCACAGTAATTTAAGTGCTGCCACACATTGGGTCACTAGCTAGTGGTTGAAGTGAGACACTAGACGAAGCTACTAAATGCGACTTCTAGTGGCTGAGGCCATGCCACTAGACGGGGTCCATATTAGCTCACCTACAGGTCCTTACCCGATTTGTGATCCGAATGATCACTCTTCCTAAAATTTTTCATTCTAAAGTTTTCATTCATACAATTTGTAGTACCTACTACCGACGATGTTTATAACACTCTTCTTCTTCTTCTTTAGCCAATTTCAACCGCTAAGGTGTAGGACTCCTTCAGTTTATGTCTTCTTTCACGGTCTTGAGCAGTTTCCAACCACTTTGTTCCCGCCAGTCTTTTGATGTAGCTTCTCGCCCCACGGCCTCCACTCCACCACCGCCTTGCTTACGGGTGACATGGCCAGTAAGTAAGTAAAGTAAGTAAAAAATCATTTATTCATTTAAGCTTGTATAAAGCACTTATGACATGTCAAAAAAAGTATACAGAAATAATAATAATAAACGTAAATAAAATAGTACAATATTAGTACACATCGTGAATATACATAATGTGAATCTACCACCGGTTCGGACGTTGCTTCTTATCGAGAAGACTCCGGCAAGAAACTCGATAGTTACTCTTTTCAACTTTGTTTGTTTTACAAAAAATAAATTCAGAGTACAGTCAATGCGAGTAGAAAAAAGAACACAATATTGAGCAGAGGAGCAGATTATTCCTACTATGACCACAAACTTTTGTCGTTCAAGTAATCCTCTACATTATAATAACCTTGTTTCATTAACTTTGCTTTAATTGCAGACTTAAACTTGTGAAGAGGTAGATCAACAAGACTTTGAGGTATTTTGTTAAAGTATTTTACAGATTGACCCACAAATGAGTTTCCCACCTTGTGTAGCCTAAGACTGGGAGTTTTCAATTTGTTTTTATTTCTGGTATTATGTTTATGAGTGTCACTGTTTTTTTTGAACAGATGCAAGTTTTTGCGCACATACATTATGTTATCTAAAATATACTGAGCATGCACAGTTAAAATATCGATCTTCTTAAATACTTCCCTAAGCGAGTCGCGTGGTCTAAGTTTGTAAATGGAGCGGATGGCTCTTTTTTGAAGTACAAAAATGGTGTTCAAGTCTGCAGCTGAACCCCACAACAGTAGACCATACGACATAACACTATGAAAGTAGCTAAAATATACTAGTCTTGCTGTTTCAATATCAGTCAAGAGTCGTATTTTTCTAACAGCACAAGCAGCGGAACTGAGTCTCCCTGCCAGGGCCGTTATATGCGGACCCCATTGCAACTTAGAATCTAAAGTTATTCCTAAAAATACAGTAGAATTTGTTAATTCTAATGGCTCGTCATTCATAGTTACAATAGTATCAACCTGTCTCACATTGGGCATAGAGAATTTGATGCACTTTGTTTTTTTTGCATTAAGTAATAAATTATTACTAGTGAACCAACATAGTACTTTTGAGAGAGTATTATTTACATCGTCAAATGCTTGCTTACCTCTCTCGACTTTAAAAATCAACGAGGTATCGTCAGCAAATAATACTATCTCACAAATATCTTTGACATAGGTAGGAAGATCATTTATATAAATAAGAAAAAGCAAAGGTCCTAATATAGATCCCTGGGGCACTCCCATACGTATGGTGGCACCGGAAGATGCAGTTCCGTTGATACTAACTTTTTGAGTTCTATCTGTAAGATAGGATTGTATTAATTGAGATGAGATACCTGAAACACCGTAATGTCTTAGCTTAATCAGTAATATTTCCCACAGCCACTTCCATTTCAATTTCGCAACCCGTTTAGTAACGTCGCTCACTTTACTACGCTCTCTAACCCACTCATTTCTTTTACGATCCTTCAGCGTAACTCCAACCAGTTTTCTCTCAATTGCTCTCTGAGCCACCTGAAGTTTATGAAGGACTTCCTTAGGACCCAGGTCTCGGCCTAGGAACTATACGTGAACAGTTGAACACCGGTAAAATGTACTGGTCATGAATTCGAGCTTTTTGTTCGGCGTTGATTTTCATTCTGAACGCGAATTCGAGCCTGAAGTAAGCTGCCCATGCTAGTCTCATGCGCCTGTCGATTTCTTTAACCTGGTTGTTCTTTCCCATCACGACCCCTTGACCAAGATACACATACTTGTCTACTCTCTCTATGATAGTGGTATTTAGGTAGATGTTCGCGGTACTATTAACATGGTTGGTCATAATCTTGGTTTTGTTAAGGTTCGTTTCTAAACCACACTGTTCAGAGGCTTGATTGAGTTCCTGTATCATTAGGTCCTCGGGGTTGTCCGAAAACAATGGAATGCCATCTGCAAATCGTAGGATATTCAGTCTCTTGCCCTCTTTATTGATGCCACGCTTTTCCCAATCCAACTATCCATTACTATTTCTGATATATATAAATGATTTACTTTTTTACTTAAAATATATTTGTGATGTTGTATTGTTTGCAGACGATACATCTTTAGTTCTGAAAACTGACAGAAATAAAAACCTTTTTGATGATGTAAAGGACTTTCAAAGGTTTTACAATGGTTCACAGTAAATAATCTACAGCTTAATGCAAAAAAGACTAAGAAGAAGATGTATTAATTTTAGGTTGCCTAATGTTAAAGATAACCCCATTAGTCTAAAAATTGATGGTAATACTATGAAGCTTGTAGATACAACAGTTTTTCTTGGAATCACACTAGATTCAAAACTGCAATGGAACCCTCATATAACAGCTCTCTCAGACAGACTTAGTTCGGCTGCATTTGCAGTGAGAAAAATTAGGTAATTAACAAATTTTGATACTGCTCGTTCACTTTATTTTAGTTATTTCCACAGTGTAATGTCTTACGGCATTGTATTTTGGGGTCAAGCGGTGGATATACAAACGATCATTATCCCCTAGAAGCGAGCGATCAGATCCATCTATAAGCTTCGTGCACGGGCTTCACTTAGGGAGATTTTTAAGGAAATTGGTATCCTCACTGTAGCGTCACAATATATTTACAATTGCATTGTTTTGGTGAGAAAAAATATTGGTCTCTATACTAAACACAGTGACATACATTACAAAAATACTAGGAATAAGGATAAAATTGCACTTCCACTCTTTAGGTTACAAAAAGTTTTAGGATTCTTTATGGGGCACGGTAAACATTATCACAACAAAATTCCAAAAACCATTTGTGAGTTACCTTTACATAGATTCAAAAATCACATCAAAACAGCTTTATTAAAAAAGGGCTATTAAACTACAAAAGACTACCTTATAGATAAAAATGCCTGGGTGTAAGCTCTGTGCTCGATGCGGGATTAAATAGTTCTAATTGTAACAGATGTTTTATTGTAATAGTTAATAGGTACCTAGTATGTACTGACTAACAATTTTTCATTTTGAATTGTTTAAATGAACATTTGTTTTATATTATTTTATGGTTGTTTTTTTTCTCTTTGTTTTATATTATTTTAGGTTTATTTGTATTTGTATCAAAATGACACACTGCTTGTACTTTACTAACGCCTGTTGTAAACCCAAAACAAGTTTAAAAGAGTAACTGCTGAGTTTCTCGCCGGGTCTTCTCAGCAAGCAACAACTACGACGCGGTAGTAGAGTCGCATTATGTCTGTATACTGTTTATTTACATATCCATTTTATTATGGTATTTATATCTATTATTTAGTATCCTCGAGCGCATTGTAGACTCTCGGATCCGACAGGAGTGTACAATCTCGGGGTGTCAGTATGGGTTTCGACCAGGTTGCGGGACCATGGATCCCATATTCGCCTTGAGAACGCCCATGGAGGAATACAGACTGAAGAATACACCTCTGCATCTACTTTTCTTAGACATGCAGAAGGCCTTCGACTGTATCCCTCGTGAGATGATCGGCTGGGCGCTGCGGTCCAGGGCCGTTCCCGAAGTCTTTATTGACATTATCTCCGGGACATGTACCACGATTCCAGTTCCATAGTTACGACTGCGGTTGGTGACACGCTTCCTTTCCCTATTACCGTTGGAGTACACCAAGGCTCCGTGCTTAGCCCGTTTCTGTTCAGCGTAATATTAGACGTTCTGTCAAACAGCATCCTAGACCACCATGAGCAAAGTTAGGATTCATGAATGCTCTAATGCCTCTGGTTTGCCCTGTAACTGTCCTGCCTTACAGAGGGTTGCTTGTACAAAATATCTTGGCATAATGATGGATCAGACTTAGCTGGCACTTTCACATTGAAGCAACTATGGCTAGAATTAGAAAGCTGAACTATATATTTAAGACACTTAGAAGCCTAATGACGACTCAGCTCTTAAATCAAATCTATGTTCCTATGGCTCAGTCGGTCATCAACTACTGCATTGTAATCTGGGGTGGTGCCAACAAAACGAACTTTTTGAACATCGAGCGTGCTCAGAGATCTCTTATAAAAGTTATGTACTGTAAGCCCTATAGGTTTCCCACAGATGCCCTTTACAGGATTAGCGGAATTCTTTTGGTGAGAAAACTCTATATTCTCCATCTGATCCTGAAGTGTCACAAGACAGTACCACTGGCCACTGGCCAAAGTAGAACTAATAAGCGTAGGAAGGATATTGTTGCTAACATACCTATTGTTCACACCATGTTTGCTAGACGTCAGTTCGATTTCCAATCTTCTTACTTATACAACAAAATTAACCGGGTACTTAATATTCACCCTATGAATTCATTGACATGTAAAAAAACAATAACTAATTGGTTAAAAACACTAACATACGATGAAGTTGAAAATCTGTTTACAAAGTTAGTTTGATCCGTACACTCACACACAGCCGAATGCACACACAAACACACACACACACACATACACATATACACACGCACACATATTTATTATATACATATACTAGATTAGTCGCTTGCCTATACTTAAATGCTTTTGTTAATCCTTATCATAAGGTTAAATACTGTAAACACCATGGGAAGCAGCGAGTCATTCCCAACACAAGTTTCCTAAGACTACTTACTGGGAAGCCTCAGTGAAAAATTGTAACCTCGATTTTTTGAATAAACCATTTTTTTTTTTTATTATGAGCAACCACCCTGGTTGCTCTTATGTATGCTGATGATATAGCGCTAGCAGATTCGGACAGGGGACGGCTGGTACAATGAGTGAATAAGTGGAAAAATTCACTTAAAAACAGCGGTCTGAAACTTAATGTGGCGAAGACGGAGTACATGGCCTGCAACACCACAGATACCCAGTCCGTCCGCATAGGCGTTGACGTGGTTGAGCGCACGGACTGTGTTAAATACCTGGGATCTGTGTTAAGCGCGTCCGGGGACATCGACCGTGACGTCAGAGCCCGAATTTCCGCGGCTTGGGCCAAATGGCGTGAGGTGACTGGTGTCATTTGTGACCCCAAAATGCCGATCAAGCTGAAAGGGCAGGTCTATAAAACCATCATTAGGCCTGTCCTTTTATATGGCAGTGAAACATGGCTGTTACTAGAGCGACACAAGCAGGAGCTGCGCGTCACGGAAATGAAGATGCTGCGGTGGATGTGTGGAGTCTCACGCAAAAAATGCATGCCAACAGACTCACCACTGAGGATGCACAAGACCGCGCGAAGTGGGCCAAGAAAATAAGAAAGGTGGACCCTGGGACCCCACAGACCAGTGTGGGTTTACAACCGGGATAGACCGCACGGATGATGATGATGATATCTATTATTTAGATTATTTTGCTGTAAATTTGACGATTTGAAAGTACTGATACAGTCTTTTTGAATAAAGTTATCTGAGTTTGAGTTTGAGTTTGAACTATTTAAAAATTTCTTCCAGTACGAGGGTGAACAGTTTAGGAGAAAGTGTGTCTCCCTGTCTAACTCCTCTCCGAATCTTGACTGGTTGCGTTTCGGGTGGTATGTTGACCTTTAAAGTTGCATGCTGGTATATATTTTGTATGAGGTTAGTGTAGCGGTGATCAATACGAGCATTCTGAAGGGACTGAAATACTGCCCAGGTTTCGATACTATCAAAGGCATTCTTATAGTCTATAGATGCGATCCAGACAGGTAGTTGATATTCAGTAGTTTTTTTGATGATGATTCTCATGGCTAATATATATATGATCCATAGTGCTAAAACCACCTCTGAATCCTGCTTGTTCGACTGCTTGATGAAAGTCAAGTTTTTTTGATAGACGAGTTGTGATAATTTTCGTAAACAGTTTATACAGCTGTGATAAAAAACTGATGGGGCGGTAGTTATTCAGGTCTGATTTATTGTCCTTTTTGAACAATAAGATGACCATAGCACTTTCCCACTTTTCCGGTATTTAGCATTCTTCTAGACACTTATTAAAGAGTTCACTGAGGAGCTTCAAGACCTGTTCCCCGCCTCCTTTGACCATTTTTATATTGATATCATCTTCACCCCGGGCTTTGCCGTTTGACATTTTACATAGGGCAGTACTGATTTCGGCCTCTGTTATCTCCGGTACATCTTCAGATCCAACATTCGTTACTTTTCGGATCGCTACATTTTATAGTTTAAGATTCCTCGAACTATAAAGTTGCTGATAGTACTCTTCTACGACTTTAAGCAATTTGTTTTGATTAGTAACTAGGATTCCATATCTGTCACAAAACTTTGTGATTTGATGAGTACCGGTTTTTTATAGCCTTCATAAAAATACTTTTGGACCTTTATGCTTCTTGATGATATTTTTCACAGTGTTTTCGCGGTACGCATCAATATCTCTCTCGACGTGTGGTCGTGTCTCCTTACAAACTATTTTAAACTCGGCAGTATTGCTTTTCCCTTGGTTGACTAGGGTTCTTCTTTTTTCTAGTAATGCCTTTGAATCTCCCTGTAGTTTTTGTGCTCGACCGGAGATGTTCTTCGATGCAACCACTTTAGCTGCCTCACAAAGTGCCTTGCTAAGATGTTCTAGAAGTTCATTCATATTAGAAGTATTAGTACTGTTGGAAATTAACTGATTTTTCACTTCTTTTTGATACTTCTCTGCATTGATTATTAGGCATTCAGGGTTTACTTTAAGCTTTTTCTTTCTAATTGCCGTGTACCTTTCTAGTCTTGTATTGATCACAATGATTGCACGTATGAGACGATGGTCGCTTCCAGTATAAAAGTTATTTAACACGGTGACATCCTTGAATATACATTTGTGACTGCTTAACATATAGTCTATTTCGTTCTTGAATCTTCCACCCGGAGATAACCATGTCCACTTTCTTTCAGGTCTTTTTTTGAAGAACGAACTCATGTGAAACCTTTTATTCTGTTCTAAAAAGTTAATTAACATGGTGCCCCTAGAATATCTATCTCCATAACCTAAACTACCCATCCCAGGTTCCGAGTTATCCTGTTTTACGCCTATTTTGGCGTTGAAGTCACCAGTGATTATTGTGTACGTAGTTTTGTGATCCCTTTGACAAGTACATGTCTTCATAGACTGGTTCGACTTCTGCAACAGTGGCTGTGCTGGTGGGCGCATATACCTGGACAACTTCTTTTACGTCGGACAATCCAATAACATCCCAGTTGATTTTGTCGAGCTCGCAGAACAATTCCTCTATTCTGTTTTCCGTTCTAAAAGTTTTTGCGTTGTAGGACGCTATCGCCAATTTAATTGTATTTGGGCAGCTTTTGTTTACCCAGAGATTCTTAGCACCCCCGGTCTCGCCGTCACCCATACTGCTGCCTTTGTTGGGGATCGCTATATACTCGGGGATATCTTTTATTTTGTGTATCCATATTGGATAAACTCACCACCTTGACCAGGGCGTCTTGGGGAGTGTAGAGTAGTCTATCTAACTAGGAGTAGTCTTAGTTAGATGGACTACTCTGGAATGGATACACAAAATAAAAGATGGCCCCGAGTCCCCAGCGGTGTAGCGATACCCAACAAAGGCAGCAGCACCCATAGGGGTGCTACCGTTGATCTTTGCTGTCAGATTCATCCGCTACCATCCCTTGGATTCCATCCCCTCCTGATGGCTTCCAGACTAACCGAGAAACGCTTAGATAGTCCCCCCTTTCTTCTCGTCTGTTTGTTGACCTCACTTCCCACCGGGATTTTCATCACAATCTTCCGCAAGGTTGCTCAAAGTAACGTTTATAACACTCATGTTTCCTAAAATTGTAATTAATAATATCATAAATCGTCGTTGCGAATTTAAAAGCTCTTAAGTGCAAAATTCATATTTGCAAAGCCAAAAAAAATTTTCTGCTGAAAAATTATATTCTGGGACCAACAAAGGCACAAATACAATTTTATGGTCCAAGGTACCGCGCATTATTATGTAGTATATTCGCGGCATTTGATTAGAGCAATCATGTAAAAAAAATATTTACTTAGGTGACACACAAAAGGGTATAGTTGCGCCTTTTTGTTCCTTATGAGGTTCTTTGACGAAACAAAATAATTTCGGGAATTATTCAACAAAATATTTAATCACAAAGATAGGATCTCAAGGCAAACACTTTTTGGTTCATTAGACAAAAATTTTAATGGTACTCACTGTACATAAAAATTAAATAATCAATCGACGCAAAGGAGAAAATACGGGTTTTAAAAACGTACCCGGATTATATTCAAGACAGTCATAGAAAGTAATAATCCTTGTCTATTACAGTCTTAAGTTCTTGTGAATGTTTAAACTTACTTTCAGTGATTCACAAACGTCTGACATAGAAAAGATTAGGCTGTAATAAACCCTGTCTAGAACAGCTTCTGCGATGAGAAAGTACGATCCAGTCGTCCGTATGCCTCAATCGGTAAAATAGTGATCCATCGCTTGTATATTTAAGCCCTCTTAGATCGGCGACCACTGGATCTGCCTTTTTCTTTCTAGTTCTTATAGACTTCAAGTTAGATTCCATTCCTTCAAAGTTCCGAAAGAAATCATAGTGTACAGATTTGATTTCATATTGATTATGTTGTCAAAGCTTGCCTGGAAGAAATCGCTCTCTAGCGATAAGACCGCCTAAATTGTACAAGTTGTTTAAATTGTTTAACATTTCTGTTATTGTTTTTTAGTACAATAAAGTATATCTATCTATCTACCTATCATGAGATCGAGCTTGCCTCATGCTAGTTATATAATCAGTAGGGGAATATATTGGTATCTATCTATTAAGGCCATCATCGTATGACATTTTACGTGGTATAACTGTTTGATAATTATACCAAATTTTTGTGACAGGTCGCTCAAAGCACTTGATAAAATCCTGTTTTGGTTTAGATGTCCGCAGCCATCAGAAATTATGATAACCTGCTCAATTTCTGGTGGGAGGGTCTGTATATAATGCCAAGACCGCGCGAAGTTGGCCAAAAAAATAAGAAAGGCGGACCCTGGGACCCCACACACCAGTGTGGGTTCACAACCGGGATAGACCGCACGGATGATGATGATGATGATGAGGGGCTGTATGTAATCAACCCGACAACTAGTAAATTTATTGGCAGTGACAGCTCCGTCTGCCTCATGCCAAAAGTATACAGTGACATTCTTTGTTGATACATTGTAAACTGTGAAGTTGTTGCATTGCAATTTCATTTTGTAATACAGTACACTAGCTAGAAGCTTTGAGGCCAGCTACACACTCTGAACGTCTACTCTGATCACCACAATCTTGTCATTAGCACTAACTACAGTATTCTGTTTCGCCTGACGAGCTTCGTTTTTCTTAGAGATGTGATCCTGATATTCAACCTGACTAATGTTTCCAGTTCTGAAACTGCAGGACACGTCACACTGGTCCTTACGTGGGTGGGTGAATGGCAATGTTCTCCAGAGTTATCACCTTGCGAAACGTTTTTCTAGAAGCGGCTTTAAAGTTGTTCTCTGTACACTATTCCTTGAAAACATGATGCATATGAAGTTCAAATCTAAAAGTTGATTCTACATACTGTTTTTTTTAACTTGCCCGACAATAATGGCTTGACACTTTAGGCTGCTTCACAGAACGGGTTAAGATTGTTTTATAGTTTGAAATAAAATTGTCTGATGAGCATTCTGGTTCTGGTAAACAGGGGATCATAGCATCTGTGTCATTTACTACATCATCATCTTTCGTTCAGCGACAAAAACTATCTTCTCCAATACACAGTGTATTTAAAATAAATAATCTGCATACCCTCACGTTTGTGCAGTTTGAGTCCAATTTATCGAAAAAAATATCATGACCACTGTGCTTTTTGATTGTACGCTGTTGAGATTTACGACGACGTCCTAGTCCTCTTTGTAGTGCTGACGCTTTAGCGGAAGCAATTTTTTCATAAGATTTTTTAAAATGTCAACTTTTTATTAGTGAACACTTAAGATGTTTTTAGTAATATAAATTACTAGCGTGATTTTAAAGTTGTGCCCATAGGAATTATTTCAGACGATGTAGCTCGCAATTCTGCAAAGTTTGATTTAAAAAAGTGATCTTACAAAAAGAAATAAGATTTTAAAATGTTTTTTAATAAATTTTAACTCCTACTGTTGTTTTTCATAACGCTTTTATACCTAAACATAATTTCCATAATATTTTTCTCATATTCATATCCAGAAAGTAAAGTGATGTATTTTAATGTGAGAACCGCCCTAAAGTCGCTTCTGGCAATCGCCAGCCGCTGCCGCGACACGCTCGCTTCGCTCGCTCCGTTCGTGCGCTGTGTTTATGTCAACCTAACCCGCTCGTCGCTTCGCTCCTCGCTAACCTAAGCGAGTTCAGAATGAATGAACAAATGAGTATAGAATGAAGGAGCTAAGCGACGACCGGGATAGGTTGACATAAACGATTAGTTGTTAAGTTAGTACAATGTGTTCGGATTACAAATCCGCTGACGGACAACTAGTGCATGATACAAGTGGAGCAGCTGATGTGTGGCTAGGTCATTAAGCATATGGTGGAGGTCATTATCCTTACTGACTACCACAACCTTCTCATGCTCCTGAGACACCTCAAGGGCTGTGGGAACAAGCGGGTAGTTTTTCACAAAATTTTAAAATACGTACAACTTTTAGGAGCAACAGCATGAGAACGAGTAGCCTAAGATAAGATAAGAAAAGATAAAATATTTATTTGTATACATGGTACATTTTTGGTTATTATTTTCAGGTATCGTGCATACATGTTTAATCGATCTATCGATATACAAATGTTATGATATCGTCATGCGTAACTAGTTGACTAAAAAATTAATAAAATCATTAAACACTTAATATGCGATTGAAGTAAGTACATTTAGAACAATTTTAATTCAATTACAATTCAATTCCAAGCCTATTATACAAAAAAAAAATGTCAGTTCATTAAACAAAAAATAAATAAATAAATGTCCGTCCATTATACATAAATAGGGAATCAGTCAAATGCATATCCTTAATCTGCGGTCAAATGTTAACAAAGCCACAAAGCATCAATGTCAATTACCTGGTAAGAAGTCATTATATAATTTTTTGAGGCCACCATTACGACAAAATTGCATAAATTCATTGACGCTATAAAAACAATTATTTGCCAAGATTCTGAATCCAATTATTTTAAAAAGAACTAATGGCAGAGTTTGGATTCATTCCGGAAGTAAGTTAAACAACCTGACACACATGCTGTAACTATTTTCGCTAAAACAGGTTGTGCTGATGGGATTGTTAATTTGTGTGGGTACCTTGTATTAAAATTGCAGTTCTCTCGTTTTTTTGTGAAAAGATTGATGTTCTTCTTTTGAAACAATAGAGTTTCGAAAATGTATAAGGATAGTAGCGCGACTATATTCATTTGCTTAAAGAGAGGTCTGCATGATTCCAGCTGTCCGACACCACAAATACACGTCTTCGGCAAAATGAAGACCCGATTAATGGTTGTTGAATTTCCCCACATAATCAGTCCGTACCTCAGCAGAGAACCCACATATCTATGATATGCCATTAGCGCTGTGTTTTTATTCACCAATTGTGATAGGCAGTATAGAGCATATACAAATCTATTCATCTTCTGGCATATCATGTCAATATGGTGATGCCAAGTCAGTCCCAAATCCATCACTATACCAAGAAAAGTCGTAGACGCGGTTTCTGCTATGGCATCATTCCGATGGTGTACGGATAGCTGCTGTGGTTTAGCGTTTTTGTTGAAAAATTTAATGAAATTTGTTTTTTTCGCCTATATAATTAAATTGTTTTGTGTCAGCCAATTACCTATTTTATTTATCTCACTGTTACTTTCATTGTTGTAGTTTTTATCAGGTTTTTTATGAATCGTTACAGATATATCATCTGCAAAGAGTGTAAAACACCTGTCGTATTTTTCCTATTTTCTGATCTATACATTACTTTTTTTAACCTATCATTCAGTTTTGAAATTTCCACAAACTGAGTCCTCCCACCAAGATAACTTTAAAACCAATCATGGGCCAATCCCCGCACTCCATACAGTTCGAGCTTTACAAGAAGGGTTTTGTGGATGACAAAGTCAAACGCCTAAATAATATAAATATGGTCTCATTCTATACAAAATTAATATACAATTTTAAGAAAGAACACTTGTCGATAATTTTAATCCTTTACGAGATATAAGCGTAAAACCGCAAAAATACCGATTTTGGGGTACACTTTTGCCCCCCACAACTTATGCCCAACTCCCACAGGGGTAAACCTAGGATAGTCTTATTGGGTAACAATTAAAACAAGAAAATCTTTTGTAGGATTCAAATCCAATTTGAATGACTTTTATTTCGTCTTTCGTATTTCGATAAGTCTACTTAAATCAATCATAAATATCATCACACTCCACTTAGCAGTACTTTTTTTTAACTGCATTGACGAAGGTCAGTTTCCAACTTAATGAAATTTAGTAAAGTCATCCCGCTTTTTAAATCTGGTAGCAAAAGTGACCTATCTAATTATAGACCCATTTTTATACTACTAGCTCTTAGTAAAATCTTTAAAAAAATATATATAAAATCAGTTGCTTTTACACTTTACTTTAAATAAATTACTACATGAAAAACAATTTGGTTTTACTAAACAAAGGAGCACTACTGATGCAGGTGTAGCACTTATCAAACAAATATTTTATGATTGGGAAAGCAAGCAGGATGCAATAGGAATATTTTGTGATCTTTCGAAAGCGTTTGATTGCGTGGACTATGAAATTCTACTGATTAAGCAGAGACATTACGGTGTTTCAGATATTTCGTCTAAACTTATACAATCTTATCTCACAGACAGAACACAAAAAGTGAGTATCAACGAAACCACCTCTTCCGGTGCCACCATTAGCATGGGAGTGCCCAAGGGATCGATATTGGGCCCACTGCTTTTTCTCATTTTTATAAATGACGTTCCATACTTTGTCAAAGACATTTATGAAATAGTATTATTTGCTGATGATACCTCGTTGATTTTTAAAATCAACACAGGTAAGCAAGCATTGGACGATGTAAATAATACTCTTTTAAAAGTACTATGTTGGTTCACAAGTAACAATTTATTACCTAATGCAAAGAAAACAAAGTGTATTAATTCACTATGCCTAATGTCAAACAAGTTAATACCATTATCAACATGAATGATGAGACATTAGCAATTACGAACTCTACGGTATTTTTAGGAATTACTCTAGATGCTAAGTTACAGTGGGTTATACATATGACGGCTCTGACAGGGACACTTAGTTCGGCCGCTTGTGCTCCAGAAAAATTCAACTCCTGACTGATATTGAAACAGCAAGACTAGTGTATTATAGTTACTTTCATAGCGTTATGTCGTGTGGTCTACTGTTGTGGAGCTCCGCTGCAGACTTTAACACCAGTTTTGTACTCCAAAAAAGAGCCATTCATTCGATATACAATCTTAGGCCACGCGACTTGCTCAGAGAAATATTTAAGAAGATTGATATTTTAACTGTGCACGCTCGGTATATTTTCGATAACATAATGTATGTGCGCAAAAACCTGCATATGTTCAAAAAAAAACAGTGATACTCCTAAACACAATACTAGAAATAAAGTCCAAGTCTTAGGCTACATTAGGGTAGGAAATTCCTTTGTGGGTCAATCTGTAAAATACTTTAACAAAATACCTCAAAGTCTCGTTGATCTACCTCTTCACAAGTTCAAGTCTACAATTAAAGAAAAGTTGATAAAACAAGGTTATTATAATGTGGAGGATTACTTGAAAGACAAGAGATTGTGGTCATAGTAGGAATAATCTGCTCCTCTGCTCAAATAATGTATTTTTATTGTTCTTTTGACTGTACTCCGAATTCATTTGTTGTAAAACAAAACAAAGTTCAAAAGAGTAACTATCGAGTTTCTTGCCGGAGTCTTCTCGACAAGAAACAACCTCCGAACCGGTGGTAGATTCGCATTATGTTTATTTATGATACTATTATTTTATTATTTTATTAAGTCTATTATTGTTCATATATTTTTTTTGTGAACTTTGACATTTCATAAGTGTGACATTTCATAAGACATTTCATAAGTTTCATCTTTGTAAAAGCTTAAATGATTTCTTACTTTTACTTTACTTACTTACTTAAAGGTTGTACATACACAAACACACATGTGTGTGTGAAGTGCAATAATTAACGCAAACCAAATCTAGAGTGCCTTATCATCATCATAACTCTTTAGCTCCTGCCGTTTTACTTTTACTCCATGTCGTCCCGTTACAAAGCGGTGAGGTGTACCCGGGTTGTTTTTAGTGGGAATTCCGCCGGCTTCTCCGGCAGCGAGTCCCACACTCCCCCACTGCCTTCCCCCAGGCTGTGGAATAGTGCGTAAATGTATTTTCAACCTAGTAAAAAAAAAAAGGAAGTGGTTTTATTGAATAAACCGATTTATAAAGAAAAATATTCTCTAGCAACAGATTTTTCTTGTATTTTTTCACTCGTTTGACTACATAACTCCAGTTGCGCGCACATCGCGGTGTTATGCGGGTGTGTCGTGGTATAGTTCCGTGCGTTGTGCAGTGACTCATTGCTAACGAAAATGACTACGAATATTGTGAAGTGCTCAAATTGTAATGTCGTTATAAACGAATTACTGACTTTTGTGCGCTACGTCATGGATTACATGGACGAGGAGAGCATACACCAGCTGTGTACTACATCATTCTCAGCTGATGATATTGTGAAAGCGAAAACGTTACTTTTCGAATCAATGCTAAACGCGAAGAAGATGCCTTTACGTCGAAAACAAGACAAGAAGAGAATGTCAAGAGACCTGGATGATATAATTGAATTGATGAAGAGTATTGACCCGCAGGTCTTCCTTATTTTTGTAGCAAAAGATTTGCACCTAGTTCCTCTTGTGACTTTTGATCATGTGGACGTAACTCGTTTCCTGAAAGACATAGTGAGTCTAAGAAATCAACTAAATGCTCTTGAAGAGAAAATGGTAACATCCGATAAGTTTGATTTACTGAAACAAGATGTAGAAAATCTAAAATATGCATTTTAATGATTTTCCGTCCCGAGATAATGTCAATCAAAGAAGGGGGGCGTGCTTGCAAAGTAGCTTTGTGATGGAAAGTGGACCTATAGGACTTCAATTTGTACCTGAGTACGTTCCTATAAACCCATCACAAAAATCAGCTGAAACGACGGTCACCGAACGACCTTCGCAAACGAGGCATTCGTCGCACTCATCGTCAAAGGAAATAGATGCGGACATTACTATCCCTGTCACTAGTGTGGAGAAAAAAGCGACGGATGATCAAATAGTTTATGCCCAGTCACAAGCTGCGGTTTCGACAAGTGTGAAGGGGAGCTACTCTGTTGTATGTAGCGGCAATGCAAGAGCAAGCGAGACAAGGCATCAGGAAGAGCGCGTGGAGGCCCCAGCGGCGATAGTGGTTCCTACAACGCCGACTTCACCCGAGACCAGCGCGAGCGCACCCGATCGATGCGCTTCTACTAAAGGAACTCGTCCTATCGTCACTGTTCCTGAGAAGGCGACAAAAACATCTGCAACTCGAACCGATGTGTGTGTTAGCCTGTCTGCGCGTGACGTGAGTGTGGAAAGTGATGAAATGGTAGGGAACTCAGAATGGCAAACGGTGCTAAGTAAATCTGCAAAGCGATACAGATTTATTGAACAACGGGGTACCGTTCCTACCGCAGCGGACGGTAAATTCAGAGTGGCGGATATCAAAGTGCCACTTTTAATTTCTAATGTTAGTAGGGAAACTAGTGTAGATGACATTATTTCTTATATAAAAGAAAAAACGAATGAAAATAAATATGATAAAACCGAAACCTTATAATTCCTATAAATTATATGTTTCTAAGTGCAAATTATTTTTATTGTTTAAGGATAACTTTCGGCCAAATGGAATTACATTTAGACGCTTTATGAATTTCTTGTATAATAAAACAAGATCAGAAAATATTGTAGATGATAAAAGTACAATTGCAATTGTCCTAAAGCTTGAGAGAGCGCGACTGATAAAATCCACGCTCCGACCAATACCGGCTCAAATTCAAAACCCCGAGTGCTTTCAGCTCGAGCTTCAAAACCGCTTCGAACCCCCTGAGAACAGCATCGATGTGGACGATCTGTACAACATGGTGGTGGATACTGTCCGTACGGTAGGGTCCAAGCACTTTAAAACCCGCCGTCCCAAATCAAAGAAACTCTCCAGTCAGACTCTCCTACTCATGGATCAGAGAAACGAAATGAGGCTACAGAACTCAGCGGATGCCCATCGTTATCGGCAACTCAATAGACAGATATCTAAGTCTTTGACGAGCGACCTTCGCCAATTGAATACCCAGCGTATTAAAGAGGCAATTGAGCGGAATAAAGGCTCTAAAGTGTTCGCCAGAGATCTGTCTATTGGGCAAAGCCAATTGACGAGGCTGAAAACTGAGGCAGATAGCATCATTTCGTCAACACCTGAAATCCTGAGGGAGATTGAGAGTTTCTATGGACAGTTATATTCCACGCAAACACCTGTTGAAAGTAAGGCTAAAGATCCTAGAGCCAAGCTTACCCGACACTATACCGAAGATATCCCGGACGTCAGCCTGTACGAGATTAGGATGGCTCTCAAGCAGCTTAAAAACAACAAGGCGGCGGGTGATGACGGAATCACAACCGAGCTCCTGAGAGCGGGCGGTAAGCCGATACTTAAGGTCCTCCAGACGCTCTTCAGTTCTGTCATCCTCGAGGGAAAACGCCAAAGGCATGGGGCAGAGGCGATGTGATGCTGTTCTTCAAGAAGGGTGACAAAACTCTCTTGAAGAACTACAGACCCATCTCGCTTCTGAGCCATATCTATAAGCTGTTTTCGAGAGTCATTACGAATCGTCTCGCTCGCAGGTTCGACGACTTCCAACCTCCCGAACAAGCAGGGTTCCGAAAAGGCTATAGTACCGTAGACCACAATCATACGCTGCGGCAAGTTATACAGAAGACCGAAGAGTATAACTTGCCACTTTGCTTAGCGTTCCTGGACTACGAGAAAGCCTTTGATTCGATTGAGACCTGGGCAGTACTGCAGTCTCTCCAAAGGTGCCAAATAGACTACGGGTACATTGAGGTGCTAAGGTACTTTTACCAGAACGCCACCATGTCGGTCCGATTACAGAACAAAAGCTCTAATCCGATCCAACTACAGCGAGGCGTGAGACAAGGAGACGTTATTTCCCCGAAACTGTTCACGGCTGCGTTGGAGGATATTTCAACATCAATGGCGAGTACCTAACACACCTGCAATTTGCCGATGATGTAGTTCTTATGGCTGAGACCTTGGAAGAACTGAACATAATGCTCGAAAATCTCGGTAATGCTTCTCAAAGAGTGGGTCTTAAGATGAACATGGACAAAACGAAAATCATGTTAAATGCCCATATTGCACCCGCTCCCGTTAACGTTGGGAACATTACACTCGAAGTTGTTGACCACTATGTTTACCTGGGACAGACAGTCCAGCTAGGTAAGTCCAACTTCGAGAAAGAGATCTCTCGTCGAATCCAGCGTGGATGGGCAGCGTTCGGGAAGCTCCGGCATATATTTGCGTCCGAAATACCTCAGTGTCTCAAGACAAAAGTCTTTGACCAGTGTGTGTTGCCAGTAATGACCTATGGGAGTGAGACGTGGTCCCTTACTATGGGTCTCATAAGAAGGCTCAAGATCACCCAGCCATTTCCCTGCTCGATCGAATCAGAAATGATGAGATCCGCAGGAGAACAAAAACAACTGACATCGCTCGAAGGATTGCATCGCTGAAGTGGCAGTGGGCGGGACACATAGCGCGGAGAACCGATGGCCGTTGGGGCGGAAAGGTTCTCGAATGGCGACCGCGTACCGGACGACGTTCCGTGGGCAGGCCCTCTACAAGGTGGACCGACGATCTGGTCAAGGTCGCGGGAAGCCGCTGGATGCGGACAGCGCAAGACCGATCGTTGTGGAGATCCTTGGGGGAGGCCTATGCCCAGCAGTGGGCGTCGTTCGGCCGAAATGATGATGATGATGAATAAAAGTACGAAATATGAATGTAAGTCTGACTCATGATTTAACTTTATCTAGTTATAACTGTTTCTTTGTAACGCGGTCGATCGACGAAATCCAGCGTATATGTAGAATATCTGATGTAGTGGCATTGCAGGAGACATGTCTGCTTCCCCATGATATTCCAGTGTTAGGAAATATCTCGAAAGATTTTGAATATACAAGGAAATCCGCAGTTGACACATCCGCTGGATTATTGAAGGGAAGGCCTCACGGTGGTGTTGCAATTCTCTGGCGAAAGGGCGTGTTTGATAGTGTGAGTGTGTTACAATGTAGTAGTGCCCGTCTGGTCGCTATTAAAGCAACGGCAAGGGAACGCACATTTGTTTTTTTTTCTGTGTACATGCCTACTGACTCATTAGACAATCTACCGGATTTCACTGAGGTGCTGGGTGAGTTAAGCGCAATTGTTGAAGGTGAAAATGTTGAGTGTGTATTCATTTTAGGCGATTTTAATACCCATCCTCATGAGATGTTTTATAATGAATTGTTATATTTTTGTGCCGATCAAAGCTGGATATGTGCTGACATTGAAAAGCTTGGTTTGCAATCTAATGTATATACTTATACTAGCACGGCAGTGGTCCAGCCACCGCCTACTACTAGTAGGCGGTGGCTGGACCACTGTAGGCGGTGGCTGGACCACTGTGTAGTTTCGAACTCGGCTTGGCAAACCGTTACTGAGGTGCGGGTTATGGAGGATGTTTTTGTGTCTGACCGTTTACCTCTGATAATAAAATGTGACTTAGAGTTTGTTAGGCCGAAGCTATGTGCTGGTGATTTGAACCATAACTCAGTTATATGGGGCGAGAGGGATGAGTTGCAGATAACTCAGTACCAAGAGCTATGTCAGATTACAGTACGTTCAATTGATTTTCCTTCTGAGTTTATGCATTGCAGTCGCGAGTCTTGTGGTTTAGACGCACACAAACTAGTACTAGATCAGTTGTATAAAAACATTGTAAATGCCTTAAAAGAGATGCAGCTAGT
The DNA here is from genome assembly GCA_947369235.1 of Udea olivalis. NCBI lineage: Eukaryota > Metazoa > Arthropoda > Insecta > Lepidoptera > Crambidae > Udea > Udea olivalis. The sequence continues at coordinate 3,255,748 of OX376347.1, forward strand.
AAGACTAGGACACTTTTTAATAAGACAAATAATAACAGAAATCTATGTGGCTGGAATAAACATGTCCATGAAGCTCATAGGGTGGCCAGGCTTTGTATTAAGATATGGGTATCGTATAATCGTTCAGTTTCGGGTATTATTTAAGTAAGTTTTTAAGAGTCGTTTAAAGTGGTGTCAGCGAAACCAAGACCAACTAAAGATGGACATCCTAGCCTAACATAGATCGGGTAAAAATTTTAAACAGTTTTGGAAGGCAACGAAAAGATGTGACACTAGGCCTGGTCTCCCTGTGAGTGTGGGTGGACTGAGCGACTCTGTACAGATTGCCAATTCATTTAGGGAACAGTTCATGGTGCATTTCCACTGGGTCAGTCTGTCTCTGGCAAAAATGTGTCCAGGAGCCGAAAGGGCCTGCCGCTGACAAGTGTTTCTGCAAAACAAGTGCGAGAAGCCCTTCTCGCACTTGTAAAAAGAATGAGTGGTGGCAAGTCTCCCGGGCACGACGGACTCAGTGTCGAACATCTGAGGTATGCTGGCTGTCATCTGCCGAGGGTACTGGCTCTGTTCTTTTCAATTTGTGTAAGTCACTTATATTTGCCACATGAGTTAATGAAAACCATCGTAGTGCCCATTGTTAAGGACAGAACCGGGAATATCTCGAGCAAACTGAACTACCGGCCTATTTCACTGGCAACGATAATTGGTAAAGTGTTGGATAGTGTGCTTGACTCAGAATTAGAAAAATAAGCAAATATCCATGACGCGCAGTTCGGTTTTCGATCGGGCCTCTTTACTGAAAGCGCAATTCTGAGTCTGAAGCACACTGTCCAATATTATACAGACCGCAGGACGCCGGTATACGCCTGTTTACTTGATTTATCCAAGGCGTTTGATCTGGTGTCTTATGACGTTCTTTGGAGAAAGTTGAGGGACAGGACTGTACCGGAAGAACTGCTAAATGTGTTCAAATACTGGTACGACAAACAGACAAACTTGGTAAGGTGGCCTGACTCTTTGTCGGAGGCTTACGTGTTGGAGTGTGGCATGAGGCAAGGTGGGTTGACGTCTCCCAAGCTCTTCAACATTTATATGAACGAACTCATCGTGGAGCTGAGCAGCATGCGTGTTGGATGTCGAATAGACGGCGTGAGTATCAATAATATTAGCTACGCTGATGATATGGTGCTGCTCAGCCCTACGGTGGGTGCCTTGAAGGAACTACTGAGAGTCTGCGAAACATACGCAGCAAACCATGGGCTCGTATACAATGTTAACAAACCCGAGTGTATGGTCTTTGAGGCCGCTGGTAAATGTCCCGAAAACACACTTAACGCTACCCTGAACGGATGCTCATGGCATTAAAGGGTTAATAAATTTAAATATCTGGGCCATATTATTACCAGTGACCTGAAGGACGATGCGGATATTGAGCGTGAGCGTAGGGCCCTGGCGGTCCGAGGTAACATGTTGGCTCGCAGTTTCTCTCGATGTACAGAGCAGGTCAAAGTCACTCTTTTTAAAGCTTATTGCCAGAGCATCTACACGGGGAACCTGTGTACCAGACACACTAAAATATTGCTGGAGACCTTGCGCATACAATACAATAATGTATTCAGAATGTTGTTGCGACTGCCTCGATATTGCAGTGCATCTGCCATGTTTGCGGAATACCAGACTGATGGTTTTAACGCCATTATCCGCAAGAAATCTGCGTCCTTAATATGCAGAGTACTCGTACGTGGAGGTCACAACAGCATTCTGCGAACAATAGCGGACAGATACACATCGCCGCTGTGGAAGTGCCTGGTTCAGAGACTTATCACGGGTCCTTATCTGCCTCCTTAAGGATCTGTGACTGCACCAGGGATTTCAAACCCTCCCAGTACCTCTTTTTAATCTTAATTTTAGTTTTTATACAGTTTGTATTACTAACCGTAGTATTTTCTAAGTACTTATTTGTTATTAACGAATGATGAAACTTATCCGAAATAAACTGATAAATTTTTATTTTATTTATTTTTTAATACTACTTTGGTATGACTTGACTTGTCTTAGATTTCTTTTAAGCCTAATTAAGTTCATTAAATTTTCAGTGATAAACCTTTAATAACAGTTTTAATCTAATCTAGATTGCATTATGAATAACACACACACTATCGCACTTTTTTATCGAAATGCCATTACAATTATATCGATTAAATTAACATTATGATAAGATTACTATAATCATAGTTTCTTTTATGATTAATCGGAATAATTTCATTGTGTTTAAGTCAGTGTACTGAAAAACACTGGTAAGTCTTTATTTCTGTGTACGTTAAATACTGAATTCACAAAATATTTGAATCAAAAGAAAGCTTTTAAATGTAATACAAGCCGATTATGTAAACAATTTGCAAGTCACCACAAAAGCTTCAAATAGAAAAAAAGTACATTACCTCCTAACTAATCGGTTACAATATAAGCATAACGCCCTTTAATATACAGGGCTACTTTTTAAACACCATCCAAATTGAAATTTAAGGACCTATGGAGAAAATGGCAAAATACGATTCTTTCTGTTTGACAACCTTCAGTACTAAAATGTTGTTATTATATAATTATGAAATGGATGGGCAAAACAATTGAAATAAATATATAATAAACTTAGGACCGATTTTTCAATCCTCAGATAATAAAATTTATTTGTAGAATAAAGTTTATTCGAAGGCTAACAAGATTTTTAATTTTTCAATAGTCAGATAGATGTTATCTGTTGAATAAAGCCGCTAACTGAGGAATAAAGTTATCTGCTTCTTGAGGGGATGGATAAGATTTATCTATGCGTTTACTTTGATATTTTGAGGTTATGTGTTGTGTCATTTAAGATTTTTTTTGGATAGATTTGGAGTGTTATTATAATCACAAACTTTTTACCACAACTTTAGACAACAATAAAGCGGAGGTCGTTTTTCATACGTCAGTGTCAATTTGTCAAACATCAACTTTTGTCTTGTTTTGTTCAAACATTGCAATGATTGTATAAGTGCATCTCGCTTGATGATAATTAGTGTGAAGTTAGCGATATAAGTATATAGACAAACGATAGGTAGCTATTCTTTGGATAAAAGACGATTGAATATCTATTCGCTTGATTAACAGCCAGTTAATATAACTAAGAATTGAAAAATCGGGCCTTAAACATGTTATCTTCATTCTGTACGTTTGAAATTGTCGTAGGATAGAAATTTCTTATTTAAAAAAAACTTGAAAATGCTTCTTTGTAAAACTTCAATTTGCTAAGGCCCCTAAACTACAACTGTGGTTTGTATAGTTTTTACAGGAAAATATAGGCCAAGTCTTCTTTAATCTGTACGTTTGTCGAATGTTTGACGAAACTGTTAGCAGCTGCTAGTCTATACAATATTATTAAGAGAAAAGCTTTGATTGCTTGTTTGTTTGTACTGAACAGGCTCCGAAACAACTGGACCGATTTCAAAAATTATTTCACTAATATGAAATAATTGTACTAATTTACATCAGTTATATTATATCGGGTTCCTGATTGTTTAGGTAAGGAAAATATGGCATGTTGTATTTCATGTAATATAGAAACAATTTCAGTAACACTGAGTTTGTTCAAGGTTTTTAATTTCTTCCCAAAAACAGTAATCCGTCCATCTAAATTACTTTGAAAACTTAATTATTAAGAAAGCAACATTTGAGAGTATGTGCGTTTGTGCATTTCTCTTGCAGTTGATATAACCCGATCTATTATTCCGGTGTGTTTAGTTTTTTAATATTTGGCACAAAAAAATGAAAAAACTTTAACCATTAAACCCCGGTCTCCGTATTTCACGTACGAGTGATTCGTTGCTATTTATAAATTTATTCAACCCATGTAGCATTTTTTCGCTTGAGTGGTCAAAGTCGGCGATCCCATCGAAAGGTATCAATCTGACTGCCCAGCGGCCGTACTTTACCCTATCTTGACATTTATCTCTTTTTGGGCCCTTCTCATACTTATAAAAAAAGAATGAAACGGCGATTTTGGCAATGTATTACGATTTTCTGTTGTTTAGAATCAAACAAAATCTCTACTTTGTTTTTTTTCATAAATTTTCTTTTTGTAAAATTTTATGGTTATTATGGTTTGGGGAAAATAAATATATTAGTATAAATCTTACTAATATTATAAATGCTAAAGTTTGTGAGGATGTTTGTATGAATGTATGGTTGTTACTCTTTCACGCAAAAACAACTGAACGAATTTGGATGAAACTTTACAGTAATACAGCTTATACATCAGAACAACACATGGGCTACAATTTATATAATTTGGGCATAATATATAACGAAACGCGGGCGAACACGGAGGCGGAAATGCTAGTGATGTTATAAAAATGAAACAATTTAATGCTTGCAATCCTGACTTTGGCATCGAATGTGTCGGGGTTTAGAACACTAGGACAAACACTCGTGTGATGAACACTTGTTTGTTCCGTGTCTGTGTGTTATTATCTATCTTAGTATGCTAAAGCAACATTCAAAATGTATTTATCAGTGTCTGACTCGAGTATAAGCTTTACTTGATTGGGGTCAGAACATGTTTGTGTGAAGTATCCCATAGATTTTTTCATTTTATTAAATCTAAACACATCTATTTTAAGTACAAGCCGCACGTGCTGCGAACGACAGGGCTAGCGCTCGCCTTCTCAGCTGGCGAGTACGCATCGCCTGTTTGGAGCCGCTCCGCTCATGCCAAGTTGGTGGATGTGGCTCTGAATGACACCTGCCGGGTCATCACTGGTTGTCTTAAACCTACACCAGTGTCAATGCTATATCCACTAGCTGGTATAGCACCTCCGGAAGTCCGCAGGGCTGTAGCTAGCTCTACTGAAAGGGCAAACGCAGATCGCGACTCACGGCATCCTATGCACGGCTACCTCTCAGTGCCGCAAAGGCTAAAAAGTCGTCGCAGTTTTGTTAAGTGTGTCGCCCCACTTTCTACCGAACCCGCACAGGCCAGATGTGAACTTTGGCGCAAAAAAGCCTCTCTGCCTACTCCTTTTGTCCCGCTTGCCGAGAACCTCCCTCCTGGACATGATTTACCATGGCCGATCTGGAAGTCCTTAAACAGGCTTCGGACTCAGGTTGGCCGAAGTAAGGAGAACTTGGTCAGGTGGGGATTTTCGGTAAGCTCCGATGTGGACTGTGTTTGCGGTGCAGTGCAAACTATGGCACACTTAACATCGTGCCCGGCGTGCCCCAACACCTGCACGCCAGCGGATTTAATGGACGGCAGTCGATCCGCAATACAAGTGGCTGAATTCTGGGCTGCTACGATGTAATTAATTCTCGGGTTCCATCGACACGCTAAGAAGAAGTACAAGCTGAGTTGGCACGGGTCACTTTTATCTAATCTTAGTTCTAGAGTTTGATAATTTTTGTTTCACTTATATTTATCGTATTATCGGTACCTTATCAAACAACTCTTTTTGAATGACATACTTTCGCTTAGAATGTCCCAAAAATTAAAGAATTGCTTTTGTTAAATGTTGCAGTGAAAACGACTTTTGGTTATGATGTTAAAAAAAATAACGGTTTCGAATACATTTCTGTGTTTATACCTAAGTACGAGTAATATGTTTTGTTAAATTTATTTTTTTGGTATCCAGGTAGCAGGTATTTTCATTCTCGTTTTTATACAAGTACTACGCGAATACCAACATCATCTAAAATCATATAAAGTAAATAACAGAAGTTATAGTCTGAAGTTATCCAGCTCTCCATTAATAATAGATCTTTTCGTATCAATTGCCCTATTTCGAAATTGGTGTAGTATTAAATTTTGCCACAATCTAATCATGTTGGACTGTCAGGAAATATCCAGTCTAGACGAAACGTTAGTTCCAAGAATCGATTGTCTGGAAATGAAGAATCACATTACTATATCGCTACGCTCAGTTTTGGGAATTAACATGAAAAGTTATGAGGGACTGAAGACGCCACGAGCATCGCAAAGCATATTACTTGCATGCTACTGACACTAGAAGACTAGAGAGACCTTCGGGTTGAAAGCAATACGAACAATATTAAACCTTAAGTCTCCCGGGCAGTCTAGGAAACGGCTTCCCGACGAGCTCACGAGGTTTTCAGTAAACTAGAATTATTTACATCAAGACAGGCAGCGCGTTACGGTTACGGGTAGTAAAAGTAAAAAGTAAAGTAAACAATATATTTATTCATATATACTTATAAAAAGTACTTATGACAAGTCATATACAAAAAAAAAATGTTGCAATAATATAGTAAAAATAAACTTACATAAAATAATACTATGATAGTTAATATCATAATTAAACATAATGTGACTCTACCACCAGTTCGGAGGTTGTTTCTTATCGAGAATACTCCGGCAAGAAACTCGATAGTTACTATTTTGAACTTTGTTTTGTTTTACATCCAATAAGTTCAGAGTACAGTCAAAAGAACAATAAAAATACATTATTTGAGCAGAGGAGCAGATTATTCCTACTATGACCACAAACTCACACACACTTGTCGTTGAAGTAATCCTCCACATTTTAATAACCTTGTTTTATCAACTTTGCTTTAATTGTAGACTTGAACTTGTGAAGAGGTAGATCAACAAGACTTTGAGGTATTTTGTTAACGTATTTTACAGATTGACCCACAAAGGAATTTCCTACCCTAATGTAGTCTAAGACTTGGAGTAATAAGTTTGTTTTTATCTCTAGTATTGTGTTTAGGAGTATCACTTTTTTTTTTTAACATATGAGCAAGTTTTTGCGCACATACATTGTGTAAGACTCCGGCAAGAAACTCGATGGTTACTCTCTTCAATCTTGTTTTTATACACAAAAATTTAATTGACAGAGTAAAGTGTGCAGAGGAGCAGATTATACCTAAGATGACCACAAATTCTTATCATTTAAGAAATCCTCAACACAATAATAACCTCGGTTCATTAATTTAGCTTTAATTTGTAACTTAAACTTGTGAAGAGGCAGTTCAACAAGAGTTTGCGGAATCTTATTAAAATATTTTACACATTGACCAACAAATGATTTCCCTACCTTATGCAGTCTTAGACTGGGAGTTACGAGCTTATTTTTATTTCTGGTATTGAGTTTGTGAACATCTCTGTTTTTTTTGAAGAGATGAGAGTTTTTACGGACATAGGTATCATACATTATCATAAATAAATTGAGAGTACACATTTAAAATATCTATCTCTTTGAATACTTCACGAAGCGAGTCGCGTGGTCTAAGGTTGTAAATGTAGCGGATGGCTCTTTTTTGAAGAACAAAGATGGTGTTGAGATCCGCTGCCGAGCCCCACAACTGTAGACCATACGACATAACACTGTGAAAATAACTGAAGTACACTAATCTTGCTGTTGCGATATCAGTCAGGAGCCTTATTTTTCTAACAGCATAAGCTGCCGAACTAAGTCTTCCTGCCAGAGCAGAAATATGCGGACCCCACTGTAACTTGGAATCGAGAGTCATTCCTAGAAATACAGTGTAATTCGCAATCTCTAATGGCTCGTTATTCATGTTTATAATGGTATCGACCTGTTTTACATTGGGCATAGAAAATTTGATACATTTAGTCTTCTTAGCATTAACCAGTAAATTGTTACTGGTGCACCAATGCAGTACCTTAGAGAGAGTATTATTTACGTCGTCAAGTGCTTTGTTACTACTATCTACGTTAAAAATCAGAGAAGTGTCAACAGCAAATAATACAATCCCACATAGGTCTTTGACAAAATAAGGCAGGTCATTTATATAGATCAAAAACAGCAGAGGACCTAATATTGATCCCTGGGGCACGCCCATACGTATGGTGGCACCGGAAGAATTCGTAGCATTGATACTCACTTTTTGTATTCTATCAGTGAGGTAAGATTCTATAAGGCTAAGTGAAATATTTTGAACACCGTAATGTCTCAGCTTAATCAGTAGGATTTCATAATCTACGCAGTCAAATGCTTTTGACAAATCACAAAAGACTCCTATTGCATGTTGCTTGCCTTCCCACGCATCAAATATTGTGTTTGATGAGCGCAACACCTGCATCGTTTGTATTCCTATTTTTAGTAAATCCAAATTAATTACTATGTAATAATTTATTCAAAGCAAAATGTGAATGTAATTGATTCAATATTATTTTTACATTTTTTTTACATATAGCTAGTAGAATAGAAATTGGTCTTTAATTGGATTTTACTAAATTTCATTAAATTAGGGAACTGACCCTTGTCTACACAGTTATTAAAAAGTAACGCTAAACTAGGGGAGATGGTATCTATGACTGATTTAAGTATATCAACAGAAATACCCCATAAATCCTCCGTTTTTTTATGTTAATTTCTTTAAACCATTTTAGGATGTAAAGTAAAGTAAAGTAAAAAAAAACATTTATTAATTTAAGCTAGAATAATTCACTTATCTCTGTCGCTCAAGTAACGATTCTTTTTTGTTTCAGACATGTTTTTTCTACTTCTGGCCCTTTTGGGCTTAGCAGCAGCCAATCCTCTAGCTGTTGTAGAGACGCTTTCGGAAACCAACGAACAGCTGGCACTACGTTATAATTTGCCGAGAGAAAGTTACCCCACTTTCTATGATGTCCAACTGTATTTAAATCCTGATGACAACAGTGGTTTCAATGGTCATGTTTCCATCAGATTGGTTGCTAATCAAAACACGCAACAGATAGTTCTTCATGCTATGGAAATGAAAATCACCCACATTGATGTTTTCACCGATGGTGGCACCACCAATCACTACTACAGTCATACTTTGGAGCAGGACGATACCCACTTGCTTAGAATCAACACGAATCAAGTACTTGTGCCGAACCAAGCTTATATTGTTAATATTGCATACTCGGGACAGTACGCTGAGAACATGTTTGGAATTTATGTGTCCACGTACTCTGTTCCTGGTTCTAATGTTCCTGCGTAAGTATGTTTGATTATGATACATGCAAATTAATCCTTAAGCATATTAGTCTGATATTCTGAAGACAAAACTTTTTTGCTTTTAAATTGATATTTTGATCTCAGTGAGAAGGTCATAAAATATAAAGGTTACCAGTCTGAAATGGTAAGTAATTTTAACTTTTATGCGAGTTTAACTGCCAACTAGCGCCAGCAAGTGATTTATTTTTTATAATTTCCTAATCAGACTATAAAATTCATCTTTTAAATATTGAATGTCTGTCCACGACTTTTCAATCTATTTGTTAGTTTTAGATCGCGAAAAGTGGCCACTTTTAGCAAAAACGCGATCTGAAACTAAACGTTAGAATGAAAAGTCGTGGGCAGACATTCAAATATTTTTTAGTGGTTAATAATTAGCTAGCTAATTTGGCGTCGTGCCTAGTGGTTCAGCACCAGAACTCAGATCGTGGATCGTGTGGCCCCGAGTTTAAGTTTGGCCAGAACCAAAATCTCTGTGTTCATTGTTAAAAATTGGACTAACTCTCCGGTGATGGAAAACATCGATATCAAACCAAATCAACCCGGATACCATTACCATTGGGGAAAAGTGGGCTTCTGAGTGTTTCGTCGTTCACCATGACGGCACAGTCACTTGCCTCTGACTACCCCGCTTGGGATAAAGTCGTGATGGTATGTTAGGTGTTAATTTGGAAGTTATTAAAATAAAACGTGGCGATAGTTGGCGGCTACAATCGCCTTTGTCTCTTTTTATTCCTCAAAACCTTTAAATTTTCAAGAAAAACTTCTTAATAATTACAAAATTTAGCTCAGTTTGCCTTTAAGCAACCTAATGATATATTAACTGATTTTCCCACCACCACAGAAATTAAGAAGATATTTTTTTGTAAAATCGAGATGATGCTATTATCTTAGCCAATTTACTGTTTTCTAGGAACTTGATCACATCTCAGCTCCAGCCTACATTTGCTCGTCGTGCCTTCCCTTGCTACGACGAGCCTTCCATCAAAGCCATCTTCCGTACCACCATCTACGCACCACCTGGCTACCCTACCGTGAGGAGTAACATGCCTCAAAGAACCAACCCCGAAAAGTAAGTCAGAATCACTATTGGCTTGAACTATTGCAATCTATTCACAATATTTTAAAAATAATAGATGGGAAAAAGCATGCCATTGGTCTACTCCTTGATAGGAGTAAGGCTTACGATCGAGTTTTGTATAATATTTTACAGAAAACACTGTATGGAATAGGAGTGAAGGGACTGGTATATGATTGGTTTACATCTTATCTCAGAAACAGAACTCAATACGTAGAAATCGAACATCATGATTATGACACTGGGGAAATTAGCAGATGCCAATCTCAAAAATCAAATGTGTCTTAATCAATACCACAAGGTAGCGTGCTGGGTTGCGTTCTGTTTCTGATATACATAAACGATCTCCCTAATATAATTGAAGCTCATTGCACCTTATTCGCAGATGATGTTTCCGTACTAGTCCCCTGTAAAAATAACACTGAATTGAACACCAAATTGGAAGAAATACTATAAACATAAAAAACTGGCTAACTGATCACAACCTGAAAATAAATTATTCAAAAACTAAACTAATGCAGTTCGGACCGTACCAAAGGGAAAAATTACAAATTGATTACACCTTAGAAAATACTAAATTTGTTTACGTTGACACTTACTCACTGTTAGGAATTGATATAGATTCTCACTTAAATAGGAAAAATCACATTAAGAAAATAACTACAAAACTATCACGATTTACTTACGCGCTTTACGAGTTAAAAAAGTCCACCGATAAACAAACTGCCATAAAAGCATATTATGCATATGCTCACGCTTGGCTACAGTATGGCATCGTCCTGTGGGGAAATAGCGTGGATACAACAAGACTTTTTATTCTTCAAAAACGATGTCTCCGGATTATTGTCAATATTGATAATAATTATGACGAGTTGCAGGTCATTCTTCCGTAGCGAAAAATTTTAACACTAGCCTGCGTCTGTAAATTGGAATTATGCATCTTCATAAGAAAGCACTCCCACTTATTCCCTCAGCAAGAGAGACCCAAAAGATTGAGACCAAACATAAAATTAGCCCCCCCAACTTCAAAATTACATTTAATTCACACCGGCCCGTATGCTATGGCTGTGAAGGTATATAATAAACTCCCTGAAAGAATAAAAAATGTAACTACAATCAAGAGATATAAAAACTTATTGAAGGAATTTTTGGTTGAGAAAGCCTTCTATACCTTGACGGAATATTTTGAGAATAAGTTGTAGATTTAGGATTTCTGTCTGATTTGTTAATTTCGTACGAGTATGTTATTTGCTTTTGAAAATGACTTTCTCTCAAAAAAAAAAAAATGCTATCTCGGCCAGTTTGTGTATGTAATGAGACAAATGACGTATTTTATTTCAATTGTAATTTTGAAATTTGTTAAAATGACATTTAATTTAATTTGTTTTTACTTACAAAGTAAAAACAAATTAAATGTCATTTTTTTTCATGTTATAATTATGTATGAATATTGATTTAATTTGATTTTTATGTTATTTTAATTTGATTTAATTTTAATTACTTAAACAACGTTGCTATGCCCTAACAGGGTTCATGTTATTGGTACTGGTTTGATATGTTTACGATCTTTGTAACCACATGATTGCAATAAATATTTTGACTTTTTGACTTTGATTCAAATAAACGTTGATTATTGTTCATATTTGTGTTGTCTAAGAAGAGTAGGTTATTTTCATATAAAGTTAGTTTTCGATTTTGTTCTTGAATTTTTTCATATTATTTCAAGATCATTTAACAAAACTAATTTTATTTCTGATGGGCCCGTTGGCTCGGCTCTAAGTGATCCTTACTGCAGCGCCAAGAATCGTCGTCCAGTCTCTGACACTCGCAATATTATATTTATTGAATCTAATACCTTATTCCTATATTCTTATTAATTACTAACCCAGCGTTATTAAAAAAATAAGAACCTGAAAGTCACACTCGCATTATAAATGTTGCAGCTGTGTAAAACACTTTCCTTTTTTTAGGCCCGATGTCTCCGGATGGGTGAAATTCGAGTTCGAAGACACTCCAGTGATGTCCACTTACTTGATCGCCTACCTCGTCTCAGACTTCCAGTACATTGATAACACCCTCAATCCTATCTACCGCGTGCCATTCAGGATCTACTCCAGGCCAGGGACCCAAAACACAGGAGCGTTTGGCTTGACCTTTGGACAGGAAAACATGGTTGCGCTAGAAGATTACACCGAATTCGACTACGCCTTCCCCAAGATGGACAAAGTTGCTGCTCCCGACTTTGCTGCTGGTGCCATGGAAAACTGGGGATTGGTTATTTACAGGTGAGAGTTCTAATGTGTAGCCAGCAGATATTTATGTCACTGAAATTGCAATATTACAACTGATTACGACACTTTGGTTTCGTCTACTGAAAAAAAATCCTTCTTAAATAATAAAAGATAATACTTTTGCCCACGAGTATCATTGTAGTTAGCAGCCTTAAAAATTCTACTACTTTAAAAGAAGACAATAGCGGCCTGCATCCTCCATTATCACTGGAACTTAATCATAATTTTATTTGCTACATCAAATTATGTATTCTCTGGGCCACTCAATGAACAAAGTCCCGTTTAGAATTTGTTTTTCACACATTCACTGCAGCGACTTATAATACCGCAATTTATTTAGCGTTTTGTAATATTTTGAGGGCTCAGATACATAGGAAAAAAAATCTTTGCAAGTTAAGTACCTAACTGACGGTAAGATTTCTATGAATTTAGAAACCTTTCTAAAAATGCATGTTTTCAAGATAATTTCTAAAAAAAGTACCTGTTGGTAAAGAAGTGACCTAACTACTAATTTAAGTTGATCTAATTTTTAAGGATGGAGAGCTTTTGGGAGGTCTTATTATAAAAAATAAAAAACTACAGTCACAATACAAAGCCTAATTTTGAACCTGATGGCTAGACAAAATTTAGGATCTGTGCGTTTTGCCATCAAAACTAGATAGTTTAGCCTTCATCGCTTAAACATCACCATAATCATGAATTCCAATGTACCTAGCATCGTACAAGAATTTTATGGCCGTTCTTGCGGAACTACGCCTCCAATAGTACGCTCTAATAAAATTACTTACTACTAAGTTGTAAAAGTTAGAAGTTCTAAATAAATTATTCAACCGCTGTTTCAATCCATTTACTTGCTTATGGAAGTGAGTGTTCGTTTCATGGCTTAAAAAATAGCAAAATAAGTAATAACACACTTTGCACTAAATACAGGAAAAACCGATTTGGTACCCACTAATGTAAGTCCCGTATGTTACACAATACGAGCACTCGTAGAAATAGACACATTTTCTAAAATTGTTTTTAATGATTAGTATCGTTTATTTGCATTTAGTGCCAAATAAACTTAAGTATATCTTTTCTTTTCTTTCATATTCCCTCGCTAGTGATTTTCCACTAAAGACACTGTTCTTTAATGATTATCACTACTTAATATAAAACAAAGTCACTTCCTATCTGTCTGTCCAGGTCTGTCCCTATGTACGAGTATGATCTTTAAAACTACACAACGTATTTTTTTAATATATAGAGTGAGAGAAACACTGATAATTATAGAGGTTTCTAATGTGATGTCGTAAATAAACACATTTTTTGCGCTTACATTGCAAACAAACCCTACGAGATAGATCAAAATAATATACTAAAGTATTGTACACCTTGAAAAGGTTTATAAAAAAGGTCCGCGATGGTATAATATGTCTAGCTCTTAGGGATAACCTACAATAACAATTTTTTATCCTTTACTTTTTACGAGAAATAATGGCTTATTTACGAAGCGATTTTAAACAATACAGCATTAAACCTTATTCAATTAAGTACTTTAAATACATTGTGTATTCAATATAGATCAATATAGCCCTGTACAGCTATGTCATTTAAATGAATATTTTTGAAGATATTAGGGATTTAAAATGAAGAGATAAAGCATTGGCGGCGTTACTGGCCGGAGGGCGTCAGCGCGTGCCTATAACCTCTAAAAAAACATGTATTTGGATTGTCTTAAGACAAAAAAGCTGTGAACGTTACATAAAAATTACAACGTTACAACAAAGACATTAGTAGTAGTAAATTCAATATCAGCATTGCACCTGGGTGGCTATTGTACTTAATAACATATAAAAACCTCGGTGCAATAATACAGAGTTAGTATGTTATGAATAGTATCTAAGTAGGAATAAAATTTGCACAGTAATTTCTTTCACAGTGAGAACAGATTTCATTGATGATCAGAAAAAAGCTTCATAGAGACAACGTTAGTTTAAAAAATGCCGGCAGACGACCCAAGCTTGTTTTCAAAGCCTGTAGTTACACGACTTATACTCTACCTTGAAACCTATTTCAAACTTATTTAAAAAAATATATGCTCTGTGGCTCACGATTTATTTTGTTTACAGAGAAGTAGCCCTCCTCTACACCGAAGGTGTTACCACTACATCTGTGCGACAAAACATCGGCCGTATCATCTGTCACGAAAACATGCACATGTGGTTCGGTAACGAGGTGGGACCCTGGTCTTGGACGTACACTTGGCTGAACGAAGGCTTTGCTAACTTCTTCGAGAACTACGCTACTGACTTCGTAAGTTCATGACAGGATTTAGGCGTGAATTCGCAAATAATTGACTTTCAGGTTACAACTTATACACCCAAAATTAGGCAAACACTTCTTAATTGTAATTTTTTCTGACCAAAGTGAAACGGAACACTCAGAAGCCAATTTTCACCAAGTGTATTAGAACCCGACGTCGTAGGTGGTGAGCCTTCCGCCATTATCCGGGTCGCTTTGTTTTTGTATCGGTGTTTACCATCACCGGATAATTAGTCGCAAATTCAACAATGCACACAAATATTGTTCTGGCCAGGTTTAAACTCGGGACCACACGCGCAGCTGGAGTGCTCAACTCCTGGGCCACGACGCTTTCCTGTTGTAAAACCCGATTTTTATAAATGTGCACCTCGAGTTGTCAAAATCTTTACGTTGGCAGCATTGAATTCCACCCGCCCGCATAAGGACCCCCGCAGACACGCGCGCGCGAGGACGCTCGCAACAAAACACAAAAAAAAAATATTTTCTTAGGGCACAGAAAGTATTTTTGAAAACTTAACCCATTAGTTAAGTTTTCAAAAATACTTTCTGTAATCAATAATCAATAAAAGTGGATGGCCTATATTTTCTTGTAGAAACTATAAAGATCACACTTATAGTTTAGGAGCCTTAGGAAGTTGAAGTTTTACAGAGACCCTTTTTCAAGATTATTTTTAGTATAGTAATTTCAAAGCAACGACAATTTTAAACTAAAAAAAATAAGATGACATGTTAAAATTTATTATAATTTATTTTTACATCTTTTTGTCCATTCGTTTAGAAGGAGTAGGCCTTTGACCACGACGGAATTTTTGGATTTGGTTTGAGTTCTCGCCTTAAGTAGGTAAGATACCTATATATTGTAACTAACCTTCTCTTCAAGGTTCGCCCGCAATGGCGCATGATGGACCAGTACGTGATCGCCTTGCAGAACGTGTTCCAATCCGACGCTGTGCTCAGCGTGAACCCCATGACGCACCCGGTATTCAGCCCGTCGCAAGTCCTGAGCACTTTCAACGCTGTTGCTTACCAGAAATGTAAGTCACTATTATCCTTATTATAGCCTGTATACACCAGGCTGTTCCGGGAAATGGGGATCAAATCAGAATCAAATCAAGTCCAGTAAAATTGCCAGAGATACAAATTTTCTTTAAAAAAGACAGATATTTTTTTTGTGATTAGCTGAAAAACTTAACGTTAAAGTAAATTCAGATATTAAAATTTTCAATAATTCCATTCTCAATAATCTACTAAGTAGGTAGGATGTATTATCATATTTCTTACGGTATAAATTATCATTCTATGTTAAATACTACTTTTTAAGGTCTAAAGTGTGAATTATTACTATTACAGCTGGTTCCGTGATCAGAATGTTACAACACATCCTGACACCTGAAGTTTTCCGCCAAGGACTCGTCCTTTACATACAAACTCTGTAAGTATTTATGAATTAAGTTTTTGTAAAAGTACCTATATCGTTATTAAGATTTTTATCAATGGCCAACAAAAAACAAAAACAAAATGGCCAACAAACTTAAGAAACGTGTCAAATTATAATTTGATGACACATAAAAGGCACCATCTGTTAAACCCATAATGTTACTACCTTAAATTGTAAATCTCAGGTTTACGGCATAATAGCATGTGGGTACTCATCAGCTTTTACGAACACACAAAATAAGAAAATGTTTGTGACATATTTACGTTGGCCCCAAAGATCACGCACGGGATAAAATATTAGAAATTGAGAGATTCAGCAGAAATCACCAAGAATTTTCAACCGTTTTTTCCTTTAATTATAGGGATTATGCAGGTGGTCTTCAATAAAAAACTAGGATCGGCTAGAAAAAAAATGTCGTAGGTATGCAATTACCAATGCATGTGTAGATCGTGTTAGCTTTGAAAATTATGTGATATTAGGATTTATTTTAAAGTGCGAAAATCCTATAACAGTATACGTGTAAAATTATTTACATTCAAAACTCTTTTAATTGTCAATTACAGTCAGAACGAAAACTATTGTCTGAGCTATTATAGCTATAATCTTGCACACTAGTCCTGTTTCTTTTTGTTTTATGTTTGTTTTTACCTTGCTGCTTTTAAACTCCCAAACTGTATTTCTTGGATATTTTTCTATTTTTGAAGCTATTTTATGGTTATTTTAACTTTTTTTTTAAACCTGACGTAACTTTTTCATGACCACAGAACTCGCAGCGCTGCCAGACCCGAGGATTTGTATGTTGCTCTTCAATCAGCTTTGGACCTATCAAACCACAGCATACCTTTTAGAGTACAGGAAATTATGGACCGATGGACCAATCAGGGTGGCTTCCCGGTTATCACTGCAATTAGGGATGCTCCAAGTGCTAACTCTATAACTGTGACTCAGGTAAGCTCTTAAATGCGAAAATGTATGCTACATAGCTCCTAAATTCAAACATCACTGATGGTATAAGCCCTTTTTAGGTATTAGGGTTCATGACTATAAAATGGATGATTTTTTACCGTGAGGAAGATGATTTGGCATACTCTGATGTGAAACTCTTTATGTTTTTTTTTAAATTTATTAGACCCTTACCAACAACATTCGTGACGTTCGCTTAATTTAAGTACCTACTTCAAAATAATAATAACAAACTCAAAAAAATAAACTCACTTTAGTTTCAACCACCAACCGATATGCCCTATTACATTTTTCACAGTATAAGTTTACGTGGTATACTCCTACATAAATCAAAGATTCCCCAAGAGTAAATTATTAACATTAGGTCGTGGGTTCGATCCCCACCTAAGACAAATATTTATGTGACGGATATTGTGATTGTTGTGTATCTGGGGGTTATTAACTATTTAAGCATGTATTTAAAAATATTTAAGAATGGTTATCAGTCTATGACACCCATAGTACAAGCTTTGCTTAGTTTGGGGTCAGATGATCTTGGTGTAATTCGTCAAAGATGATTCATTTTTTATTATATTGCAGGAACGTTTCCTGACCGACCGGTCCCTCAGCTCCTCAGACCGCTGGATCATCCCAGTCAACTACGCGATCTCCACAAACCCTGACTTTTCCGACACCGCCCCTCAGAACTGGGTGACTCTATCCTTGACTGCCCGCTCGGTGGACATCCCTGGACTGGCTCAGGCCGACTGGTACATCCTCAATAAGCAGCAAACTGGTAAGTCTACTTTTGGTTAGCTTGACTTGATAATAATCTGAACACCTGCCACAGAATAGTTAATAGTACTCCGTACAGTAGGTTCTCTCAAGAAACGCGGACAAGTTTAATAGCATATTATGATATATGTGCGGTAAGTTGAAAATTACAGCCGAGGCGAGCGAGCGAGGGCGAGCCGTAGGCGAGGGCTACAAGAAAGCAGAGGCTGTAATTATCAAAGCGCAATGTCATACGACGTTTTATAACATATTTGCGAGGAAATAAATAAAACTCTTACTTTCTTTGTCTTTAATCACTTGTTAGATGAGTTGTACTGTTTCAGCGCTTTTTTTAGGCAAAGGCATAATAAAAAGGCCAGTATTACTAATAAAGTAAATTAATATTTTTGTGTTTTTGTTACTTACAGATAAATGATTGTAATTTATTGTCAAAATTAATTAAATTAAAGAATTAAATGTTTTTTATTATACATATTTTATCTCCCAAAGATAATTTTTGACCTCTTTTCTGACATAAAAACTCTTCGCTAAGATTAAAAAAAAATACCGTTCGTTTTAGACGGATCATCTTGATAAACCGTGCGTTTTACATCACAATAACGCACAAGTGCGTAATGAGATACAATACGATATTGAAATTGGTGAAATAAAAGACCCTTTACGAGCAAATAATATAAAAGTATTCATATCTGTATATCAGCCCTTGAAAAAAACGGTCTATGTAACCTAGGTATGTAAAGCATGTATAAAACGTGTACCTTGAAAATAGTGGTGCAATAAATATTTGTGATAAATATATTTTATTGCACGTGTAAGATACAGTGATGAACTAAACAATAATAAAACATACAAATATTACCGATAAATAAGTGATATTATTATATCTGTGACAAGATTGCTAAGTACCTAATTATGTTAGTACTTAGTTTCAACCTTTTAAGCGATTGTTGCTAAAGGCCATTACGAAATCTTAGACGTTTGGATTATTCAACAAAGAGCTAGTTTTTTAATGAAGAACTCGTGTTTATTAGTTACATGCATAGTGTATCTCAATAATTTCTGAGACATTCATATTGTAACTGGCATCAGCGGCCACGACGCCCTCTCGTCATTTAACTTTCACTTTGCAAACAGCCATTAGCCAGTAGATGAGTCATCATTCATCATTCAAAGAAAATAAACTCAAAGAATACCTCGTAATTATGTGCACATTTTAAAGCCCTGGCTTATACCGGTACCGCTTCATATCAACAGGTTTAAATCCACATCCGTGTCATAACTATCCGTCCAATTTACTTACCAGAATTCGGACGTCATCATTGATAAAACTTTTTACAATCATTTATCAGCCGGAAACTCCAATCGGTGAGTCAGCTCTGGAAAAAAGTGTTACAGTACATCGAAGTACTAACACTTTAAGCACTAAGTAACTAACACTTCACGACGCTATTTTGCTAAACCAATTTTGATGAAATTTAGTAGCATAGTAGCATAGCAAAGACTATTCATTTATCTAACATCAAAGTATTTGCTTGTGATCACCAACCCACATTTGAAAATATACCCATATCTCATCAATTGCACTGATGACTTGATTTCCGTGATGGAGGCTTTTTTGCCCAGTTGTTAATGTACATAGGTTAATACAGTCCAGCATTTGCAAACACGCACGAAAAGGTTCGGTGACTCTTTTCTTTGTCGAACCATTCAGACGTGGAACGCTCTTCCAGCACATGTGTTCCCTTCCTCTTACAGTCCCGGGGTCTTCAAGCGTATCGTGAAAAGACATTTTTGCAGGCCTTGAGGATGAGTGAGTATGACCAGCTCAGTGATTGCTTTACGGTGCTTGTCAGCCTCTTATATGGACCACACGACCGCTTTCCATCAGGTGGTGTGAGGTCATCTTGACGGCAATTATAAACAAAAAAATGGCCCATATAATATACATTACCAGGGGTATAGGGTCTGGGTATGCCGGGAGACGCCCCCGGCTTATTCCTTGTCTGTTACCTCGTAACACAGGGATATCTATCCCTACTTCGAGACCATGACAAGTAGTGTGACGTTTGGAGCATATTTATTGACTATTACAATATCTTCGACATGCAGGTTACTACCGTGTGAACTACGATGAGCGGAACTGGGGAGCCTTGGCGCAAGTCCTCAACACCACCCACAACGTCATCCACGTACTCAACAGGGCACAAATCATCGATGACTCTTTCAATTTGGCCAGAAACGGACGTCTGGTGAGTTGAATAGTCATAGTTGGTGCAAGGGTGGTAATAATGTATTTATATTCATAGCAGCTGTTGACGGTGTCTTCCGCATTTATTGAGTTTTTAAACCTTTTCACCTAGAATACAAACATAAATTACCCTAAATTCAACTGTTACTGTAAAGTCTACAAGGTTTTATACCTAGAAATTCATTTAGTAAACTTCAGTGATGCCATATGATGATAAAAGTATATGCAATTAGAAAACCAATGTCTATAGAATGTGTTTTTGTATTCAGTTTCGTTCAATAGCTATTATACAACGCCATTGTTCTATTAATTTATTATTTCTTCTTAGAGACATTGATTTTTTTTGTATGTTTGCATCGGATACTTGTACAGTTTAAATTGTTCACAAAAGTGCGAAATCATCATCGATTAGGCTCGACAATTAGTACGCAACGAGTCGGCCACTGAGGTTTTACCAAAAAAAAATAGAAACAATGATAAATGATTAAGTCATTGCTTTGCAGATGAGTACATACCTCTACCATGATCTTACACAAATGACAGTAATTATACAATTTCGACACAGCGCCTGTAGTGACTAGAAATGGAACTAAAATGTCATAAAATTTTTGAACTAAACTATCGCAGTTTACGTGGCAAAAACTCATGGTAGACGTACGGCTACAGCAGGCCAGATAGGTACTAGTTATTTATCTTAAAAAATGCGGTAAAGTTTCTATAGTATCCTGGAATTTCCGATCTACAGATGATATGAAATCGTCATTTTCCGATAATGACTATAAGGTGATATCATTGCTTAAGATAGAGTTAGCCACTTTAAAATCAAACGAGCTATTTATAATGATATTTTATTGCATACTTTTGGTCAGAAATCTGCGATTTGAAAAACCTTTGCATGAAGATCCACCGTTGAAATTGCTAGTTTTCCGTACTAAGTAGAAACATTTCAAAAGTGTTTTTTTTTTTTATAATTTTTAATAAGTTGTATTATTTTGAGCTACCCAGTAAAATTAGGCTGATTATAAAAAAAACACTATTCATCACTTTAATAATCACTAAAACTCGCGCGGGTCCCACGCACGCGTATCAGTATCGAAAAATAAGTATGAGACGCGCACTATGGCGCGGGCGCATGAGACGCGCACTATGGCGCGGGCGCATGAGACGGGTTGCTCATATTCGTGTGTGCGACCCGCGCGAGTCTTAGCGTTGGCCGACAGGGTACCAAATTGAATTTCAATCAAAATGTCCAAATCGTTGCCATCGGCCGTTAATTGATTCAGATATCTCATCTTCTTAAATTTCCTCCTCATTCCTCTCACACCTATACAAGCTCCTTTACTGTGCAATCCACACGTTTATGGAACTCCTTACCTTTGTCCATCAGACAGTCACAGTCTCTTCCTGTCTTTAAAACTAGAGTGAAAGCACATTTTCTTACTCTTACTTAAATTATCTCTTCGTCTTCTTGTTTCTTTCTATTTTCCTCTTGTTGTTAGTTTTATCCTGTGTCTACTTTAGTTATTCCGTTGTTATTCTTACAATGTCCTGTCCTGTATTATATGTATGTAATTCATTTTTTAGTTAAAATATTTTTAACCCTTTTTATATCTCTGCACTTGCTTACCCTTTCTGTCATCTTTCCTCTCACTGTAGTAGATCGTCTAGAAGAGATTGCTATTAGCAATAAGACCGCCTAAATTGTGTATTAACTTTATTGCAAATACTTGATTTTTCCTCTGTTTTTGTGCAATAAAGAGTATCTTAATCTTATCTTATGTCTGCTTTACTGTCTAAAGTTGCTATATAATTAATTTTATTGCTCATATTCCGGCTAGAAGTTGCGGCTAGGGTAATATAACGAAACTTAAAGTTATTCCATATTCTAAGTCTATGTAAGCAAATTGAACTTGAGAAAACCGATTCCATCCAAATCTAACTTACCTAAATAGCTTCAAGACTAGATTGAATATCGCATTGCTCAAATAAATAAATACGAGTTTGAGCCAGACAACACAACACTTGTCATGGTCCCGAAGTAAAGATAGATATATTTTCATTACGAGGTGCCAGACAAGGATTTAAGTTAGGGGCGTCTACCAGCACACCCAGACCCGAGCCAATTTAGAAAAGATCGAACCCGGGACACTACGGAAATCGAGGCGAGAAACCGTGAGCCAGTGCACTACGCCAATTGTGTCGTCAAACTTATGGATTTTAAGTTTTTTTCCTTAATACAAAAAAATATATAGGCAAAGCGAAGTTCAATGAGGGCAATTATTGGCTTGTATTCGTGCTGCCGCACACTGCGCCACTGTGGCAGAGTGTGCACGGAAGCTAGGCCACTAAACGCCACTCGCAGCCACAAGCGGCTTGTGACTCTAATGGTGTTATTCACTAGAGATATGCTATGCCACGTTGCTGTGGGATATCCACCAATATTTGTTAGTCCACATTGAATAGTACTGTTGGAAACGGGTTATTCTACTATGTTTTAATATGAATGGATGCGTTCTATGGATGCATGCTATGGAGGCGTGCTATGGATGTTTGCTGTGCGAGCCTTTTCTACTGTCGATACGTCGGAGCTTGAGCTGCGCATCTTCTTCGCACAGACTTTGCGGCGGCGCATCTCTGTAGCACTCACTCGCTCCGTTACATGGCGTAGCATCAGTGGAAATGGTCTAATTGTTTTGTAGCTGTGCTTGCTCACCCTCGCACCATAGTTGCAGTCTCAGTCTGCACCGATGCAATGCCATATTCATTGTAAGAAGATGTTGTGCGGTTGCTTTTAACCCTACCTTGTTTTTCCCACGTGTTTCGAGTAAATGTTCTTTAAGTGCGAGATCAGTACACATAATATTAGTCGCCTAAACTCAGAGATAGCATCACAAGACTGAGTCTGCTCATGATGTGTTAACTAAAATCACAAGAGGTACTCGAAAGATAAACGAATAATATCTATTTTCATCGAAAGAAACAGGGTTTTTTGTTTGAACGTAAAAAAAAATTTTTTTACATCATATCATGATCACTGATCCATTGAGCAACGCTTCAACTGTGGTGGTTATCTCAGGCTTATCAAACACTTATTTGAATACACTCGTGAGCAAAGCACCAATTCGCGCCCCTTTTTAGGTGTTGTCATTATTTCAATAATATCAAAATACCTAAAAGTGTCACTAAAAGAAGTGCTTGATTTATTTGCTCACAAGTATACTTATTCACACTCAGGCACAGAACCAACAGAAGTCTGGTTGACTCTATCAACGTTCCAGTCAAATATTCATAAAAATTGAAAACCTCTTCTGTTTGCATTTTCAACTAATATCCTATACTAGGACTTTTGTAAATAAGGCTTGGTTCATTCAGATTTATAAATAGTTCATGTGCCCGCCCCGGCATCGCACGGGTACGGGGGGCACAAGAAAATCAAAAATTTACTTATCGCCTATTGAATGCAAACAAACAAACAATTAAATCTTTCCTTTTTATTATTTTAGTATAGACACCAAAACATGTAGTTAAAAAACCCTATCGCTATGGTATTATGAGAGTAAAAAGCAAGTATGTTTTATTGCAAGATGAACTCAAAATATTTCTTCCTTCCTCAAAACACGAAGTGCTAACGAACTATCTGATAGCAATCAATTATATCTCGATTTAGTAGCTTGAAGTAAAATTTTGAAAATTATTTTTATTAAACATAGTTTTGTTTATTCTCTTCATAACTCAAATTGCTCTAATATTCGTTACATTCTTCCAAGAAGCTTGTGTCGAATAAAGGCTATACCAAAGTTTTGATTTATCGTTATGGAGAATGCTAACGCGGTTCCCGAACACGAGACGTGTTGAACCCAAACAGAACGTGACTAAGCATTTATGTGGCTTTGATTTTTAGGTGTATTGTTTTCGTAAAGATTTAAAAAAATATTTGTAGAACAACATTAAGGCCAGCAATGATATAACAAAGAAAGAAGCTAATATTTTCCTCATTATTGCTAAACCAGCATGGAGTTAAAATTAACATCTTAAGACAGTTAAGTAATCTTTAACCTCATGTGTGGTTTTGAGAGTCTTATTGGTTGAGGTTTCAACATTCTTCCTTAAGCTTAAGTCAAAACAACAACAAACAAATGACATTCAACTGCGGCTAGCAATCGTTATCACGATTGGCCGTCAATCAAATAACTTGACATTTGTGATATATAAATTCAAAAATAATATATTTAATTGGAAAAATCTGCTATAAATCAAAACTGTCATGATATTTTTATCTCATCCGCTATCGCTTAATCAATCACGTCATCAATGTAAAAATGGAATTGCCAAACGTGAAACGAAAAAGATTTAAATCTTTTGTACGCCACCATTCTGGAACCCATCAGGCCCGGAAGCCTACCCGGGCAGAGGACTCCTTCGTCCAGCTGATCCACGCTGTACATAAGTGTGTTAAGGGGAGGTGGTTCACAAAACACGTTTTTAGAACTTATTTTTGAAGTAGTCAACAGTGAAATTAAAATCTAATACAATTTACTGATATTGTTGGACTTCATCCGGTGGAAACATGATTTGATAAATTAGCTCGATAGAATAAATTCAAAAAGTTACCTCTTTTCGTGACATTTTGTCTTCTATTTTAATTGAAATGTTGTGCAGAAACACCTCGCCTTATAGGACGGACTGCCGTTAGTCATTCCAAAAAATATTTCTTAGGGTAAGTACCACGCTGTGCTTTGACATGGCTAGTGTGGTCATACTCATATTATTATCCTATGATCAAAGTACAAACGGAGTGGTCTTGACCTAAATCGTTCTAAGAAAGTAAATTATTTCGCTAAGTTATGAAATCTATTTATTTCGAGACATTTCGTGTGTTAGATTGGTTTTGCGTTTAACAAACAAATTATATAGGTATAGGTAACTGTATTTTGTTAGTTTTTGTACTACTATATAACTAACTTACCCTAAAGAGTCCTGAACTTGATCTACGTGATTATTGAATCTACAGGTATTTTTCGTTTCTACGTAACCAAATCATAAAAATATTTTTATTTGCAGAACTACGGCTATCCCATGGAAATTTCCCGTTATTTGGTTCAAGAGCAAGACTACATTCCATGGGCTGCAGCCAACGCTGCCTTCAATTACCTTGATGTCGTTTTAGCCAGCTCTGACGTTTACGACTTGTGGCAGGTAACCATTTAAAGTACTTATACTGAAGATTTTTTGATAGCAACAGCAGTTGTCTCTGAAAAATTAATTATTTTAGGATTTTTTTAATGATAAGATTAGATTTTAAGTTGCAGTGCCCTTAAGGGGTGTCACACTGATCACAAAATGTTTGTAACAACTTTTCTGTACTGTGACTAGCAATGAATAAATTAATATGAATATGAATATAAAGCCATGTTGAATTTAATTGAGAAAATACTCAGGGATCACATCATTTTTAAATCTACAAGACTCTATTACACGTACAATGTAAAATTAAATGAAGTGCTTAGTTGCATGGGTGACTTGCCGGTCGTCATAATGTTTTTTAAATATCTCTTCAGTGTTGTTTGGTAGAGTGCAGACTTCTAGCGCCCGAATCCACAAACGTCAATCAAAACTGAGCAGTCCTTAAATGTATAGCTGTCCCTTTCATTTCTTTTGACATGTGTTAAGGCAGCATTAATTTTAGGTGTCCTCAACTTTTGATTAGCGTTTGTGGATACGGGCTTGGCCTTCTTCTTTCTTACTTGATTTGGAATTCATTAGTAAACGAGTGATAAACTATGTTATTTGAGAATAAATTTTTTGAAAACCATTATTTGATTGTTTCAGAGATACGTCTTAGATCTAACAGCACCTCTTTACCAAACTCTCGGTTTTGAACCTCAAACCACTGAGGAACACGTGACCGCGTACCACCGGACCATCGTCCTGAACCTCAACTGTCGCTATGGCAACCCAAACTGTGTCAGTGCAGCTGAGACTATATTGGACAACTTCGTAACCAATAGTAAGTTCGGATAGTCACTACTGCCATCTTAAGAGTTGATCAGTTTTTCAGTTCAATGAGACGATAGTTATCAGTCGTTAAGCAATGTCAAAGGCCTTTGCAAGCTTTGGAAAAACTTCATCAAGTCTTCTCGTTGTCCGTCTGTATCTCAGTGCCTGAAAACGAAACTACGGGTGTTTAGTTAGGGAGTAGGCTCCAAGATCGAGAGGGTAGATCGTCGCAGCTGTTTATACTGGTAGCAAATAGCTGCCACCATCCACACAATATGCCACCCCATGGGTCAGACACATAAACGTCACAAATTGTTGTTTTTCAATTAGTCACACTGAAGAAAAACACTAAAAACAGTGCTGAAAACTTGAACACAATATTCTTAACCAGTATGAGTATAGGTAATTCTAAAACTCGTAATTCGGATCTACAACACACATCCGATTAAATGGATGTGGTTTAATAAATTACTGATTGGTTTTCATTGATAACATACCGTGGTCTGCTAAAATTGGCGATATCACGGCGATAACCATAAATTTCAATTATCAGGTAAACCACAGTTGATAGGTTCCAGTTTGGAATATGTAGCCAAATAAAGCTTATTAAATTTTCTGGTTATTGTGGAATGATTTGCTGATAAGAAGGTTAATAAAGAGGTCGGCAATAATACTAAAATCATTATGGGTAATAATAAAATCACACACTGCTGCTTCAACAAGACATTTTGTTAAGTAGAAGTGCCATGGGAAAGGTAACTACAAAAAAATGTGTGCATTACCTTTTATCATAACACAAAGGTGTTCTTTAAGAAATTCTGTTGAACACACAAATAATCCTATTTTAAAAATGCGGGTGAGAACCAAAAACATAACAAAGCAAACAACTAAGTAATGCAAGATTGTAACAACTTACTGTTTAATAAAATTATTTGTAGCTGTACAAACAAATATTATTCCCAAGCTTTGTAAGCAAAATGTAAAAAAAGACAAAAAAAATAATCCAAAATCCAAATTCAAAGAACAATTATGTGGCTGTTCTAAAAGTGTAAGTACATTACTTCTTTGGTAAACGCTATACGATGAAAAGGCAAAGAATATAATGGTAGTAACTATAATGTTGAAACATTCCTAACATTTCTATAACTCGAAACTTCTCCTTTAGACGTGGTCCCTCACCCTGACATCCAAACCACGGTATACTGCTCCGGTCTTCGCGGCGGCAGTGCGCAGATGTACAACTACCTTTGGCAGCAGTACCTCCTGACTACCGACTCCAGTCTACAGTCTATCTTCTTGAACGCGCTTGGTTGCACCTCTAACAACGTGACGAGGGCTGAGTAAGTCTTTTTTTATTCCTGTATTAATATGGGACTGGGCAGGTCATGTGTGCAGAATGAACCAAGAATGATTCTGATTCAGATTCAGATTCAGATTCCTTTATTCGCATAAAACATGGTAGTACAGGTTATAAAGATACGTTAATAGTGCTCACGTTTTGTCAAACAAGGTGACATGCAAAATTGTAAACAATTAAATAAACAGTAGACAGATATACGAACAACAACATTTTAAAGATGTTAATATACATAGCATGCTTTCAAAACAACAGCTGATAATAATATTCGAAAAATAAATAATAATAATAATAATTAGCAAGTCACTGTCCCCATGGATAATCACTAAATTTATTTCATGTCAAAATATTCTTTGATACTATATAAACAATTATCAATTAGCCAAAGTCTCCATTTTTACAAAAATAAATTAGTTTCTCATTTCCTTATTTCTATTGGTATTTTATTGTAAATCTTTACGGACATTGCAATACAATTTCTTCTAAAAAAGGCACTGTTGCTAAAAGGAGTCATGAGCCGATCCGTGTCCCTCGGACGAAGTCTCCAAACTCAAACTCAAACTCAAATAACTTTATTCAAATAGACTGTATCAGTACTTTCAAATCGTCAAATTTACAGCAAAATATACTAAATAATAGACATAAATACCATAATAATATGGATATGTAAATAAACAGTATACAGACATAATGCGACTCTACCACCGCGTCGGAGTTGTTTCTTGCTGAGAAAACCCGGCGAGAAACTCAGCAGTTACTCTTTTAAACTTGTTTTGGGTTTACAACAGGGGTTAGTAAAGTACAAGCAGTGTGCCATTTTGATACCTAAAAGAATATAAAACAAAGAGAAAAAACCAACCATAAAAGAATATAATAACAAGAATTTATTTAAACAATTCAAAAACAAAAATTGTTAGTCAGTACATACAAACTAGGTACCTATTAACTCTTACAATAAAACATCTGTTACAATAGAGCTATTTAATCCCGCATCGAGAAGAGCGCTTATACCCAGGCATTTTTATCTATAAGGTAGTCTTTTGTAGTATAATAGCCCTTTTTTAATAAAGCTGTTTTGATGTGATGTTTGAATCTATGTAAAGGTAACTCACAAATGGTTTTTGGAATTTTGTTGTAATAATGTATACCTTGCCCCATAAAGGATCCTAAAACTTTTTGTAACCTAAAGAGTGGAAGTGCAATTTTATCCTTATTCCTAGTATTTCTGCAATGTATGTCACTGTGTTTAGCATAGAGACCAATATTTTTTCTGACCAAAACAATGCAATTGTAAATGTATTGTGACGCTACAGTGAGGATACCAATTTCCTTAAAAATCTCCCTAAGTGAAGCCCGTGCACGAATCCGGTCTGACAATTTGTACTTTTGGAAAAAATTGGATGATTTCTCACAAAACTGCTTACTTCCACAATATAAAGCCCTGTTAGTGTTAGTATTTTTAACTTTTTAAATAAAGGACGGCATGTCTCAATTGGCCCCACTCCACAAATTGCTCTTATGCACTTTTTTTGCACAATAAAAGCTTTACTTATATCTGGGGAATTTCCCCAGAGGATGAGACCATATCTCAGTACCGACGACACATATCCGTGATAAGCACTCAATGCCGGCCCTTCTCCTACCGTGCACCGCACGCGTCCAAGGGCATAGGGTTCACTGGAAGGGTTTAGGGAAGGCTTTTGCTCGGCAGTGGGACAATATAAGCTACTTTAAAAAAAAAACTTGATACCATGTCGTCGTCGTAAAGAGGGTTTAGGGGTTACGCACTCCAGCTGGGATCCGGTGAGGCCCCGAGTTCAAAAGGGAGACCCAAAAGAGTTTATTATATTGTCTGGATAAATGTTGGGTTGTAATACGCTAAACTGTCAAATTGCCTCCAACTACCCTGTTAATACCATGCTTAAAATTTGTATGTGAAAATATAGGGTTTTTCTTATTCATGTTGATTTTAGTTGCATTGTGCGGGACAAGTTTTCCACCACTACCATCCAGGGCTGCATATTTTTTTAAGGAATGTTTATAATTTCTCATAGTGTAGAAAATACATGAAAACTAAATGGCGTATTACTCTGCTTACTTTTTTCCACAAGAAGTAATTGCACTGCGTATTATATTTTCAACGTTTTTTTTCTCAGGTACCTTCAGCAAGTTATTGACGTTAACTCACAAGTGCGAGAGCAAGACAGACACACAATTGTAGTTTCCACCATCAACGCTAGTCCTGAAAATATGGAAGTGGCTCTAGATTTTGTCGTTGAAAACTTCCATTTGATCCAACCAAGGTAATTTTTTTTTTTAAATAGGTTTTTTTTAAGGCTCGAAGTAAAGATACTTCTTTTGTATGCAGCTGCTGGAATGCACCTTTGAATGAGGTGGTTCCCGGTACATATCTTCATACCATCGTGGTCCCTTCACGAGATTTTCTTACGGTACTAAAATTCCTAAGTAAAACTGCTTTTTCAAAATTTCTACTAAGATATAATGGCACAACTTTTAGGGGTGCCCAATTTTAAGCTGTATCTCAGAATTAAGGTAGGATTTAAGAAGCGTGGGACATAATTCTGTACTGAAAACACCGGCGCTCGAAACACGATAATGTCACGACTTTATTTGCTAAAAGGCTAGTAAGCCTAGACCTTCATTCTTAGTGTCAGTACTTCTGAAAACAACCATAACTCTTTCTTTTTACAGAGTCCAAGGGCTCACAGGAACGACAAACATTTTGAACGCTTTCTCCAGAAGACTCACAACCCAGGCACACGCCTCGAAGGTGAGTGATTTTTAATGAAGACAATGCTATTACATATCTTTAAAGCATTAGTTTCATAGATACCACTAGAACTCTTCGTCATCCACCTATTGAATTTTGCCAATTAAAATCCACTTTGTTTCTCAGATCGACGAGTTGGTAACAAGACACAACAGCATCTTCACCGCCGGTGAGACGGCCGCCATTGCCGCCATCCGTGAGAACATAGCCGCTTCCATCACTTGGAACAGCATTCACTCCGCGACCGTGACGGCTTGGCTCCAAAACCACTTTGATGTTGAGACAGAGCCTGCGACTGAGGCACCAGATACTGCGACTGAGGCACCAGAGACTGAGACACCAGGGCCTGCGACTGAGACACCAGCGCCGGAGCCTGACAGTGCCAACGTTGTCACTTCCAGTGTTGTCGTGTTTATGACTATATTTACTGTGGTTTTTAACTATTAATATTTCTTGTGACCTGTTTAGATTGAACAAGGAGTTCCAAAAGTGTACAAATAAGGATAAAGTGGTCTTCCTAACAAATTAAGATCAAAAGCAAGAAAGCGATCTTGTCATCATTCTGTTAGAGGCAATTATTAAATGTTTATTCGTAATACTAACGTTTATAAACTCAGTTCTTTGTAGATAATCCAAGCAGTTTTCAGTTTATTTCTTATTTCTGCAATAAAGACGCCAAAATTATTATTTACTTAATTGTAAGATTGTTTCTGTTGTAATGCTGATGCATAGTTTTGTAAATACATTTTTTAAATCTTCCTAAGAACTGTTTTTTTTAAATATTGCCCGTCAAGATGACCTCAGTCCACCTGATGGAAAGCGGTCGTGAGGTCCAGATATGAGGGTGTAAGGGTGAAACGAATCACTGGGCTGGCCATCCTCACCTTAAAGGCCTGCAGAAATGCCTTTTCACGCCCCGCTTGAAGAACCCGGGACTATAAGAGGAAGGAAACACATGTGCTGGAAGAGCGTTCCACGTTTGGATGGTACGACAAAGAAACGAGTCTCCGATCCTTTTAGTTCGGGCCAACAAATGTTGAATTGTGTGTGGATGACGCCATAATACAGCACGCGTGTTACGGGAGTGGAAAGGTGAGGGTGGAATAAGCTGGAATAACTCGTCAGAGCATTCCCCATTGTAGAAGCGATAGAGAACACTTAGCATGGTAATGTCTACGCAATTGGAGAGGCTCAAGGGTCAAAGTTGCCTCTGGGTTTCCAATAGTACGAATGACACGCCGCTGCAACCTGTCAAGAGCTTCGAGTAGGTACTTGGCGGAACCGTCCCAGAGATGAGAGCAGTATTCCACACACGAGCGAACTTGTGTCTTATATAAAAGACAGAGCTGCCTAGGCGTTAAGAATCTCTCGTTTTATTCATTCAGATACATCTGTACCCATCTGTAATAACTTCAATTATATCTATAAACAGGATTGAAACTAACTGGTATTCAATGAGCTGCTCAAATCTTCCCAATCTGTCATGAACCTTATCATTTTAAAGATTACAATATGATTGGGAAATTTGAAATTTTTGGTAAACTGAAATTCTCTTATCTGTACGTATTTGACGACACGAATGGCGTAGTGCGCTGTAGCACGGTTTCTCGCCTCGATTTCCGTAGTTTCCCGGGTTTGCTTCCTAGTCGGGTCAATTTAGGAAACGATATTTTCTGAATTGACTCGGGTCAGGGTGTGCTGGAAGACGCCCCTGCCTTATTTCCTTATGTGGTATCTCGTAACACAGGGATATTAAACCCTACTTCGAGACCATTACAAGAGGTGTATTGTCTGGCGCATATATTTAAAAATGGTTTTTCATTCCTACAAAATGTTTGACATATAATTTATGATTGAATTTGACTTCGTTTATTCTCAAATAATTTATCTAAAAGAGTCTCAAATCAAGAGATTCTTTAGATTTATGTAAGTAAAAAGTATTTTGACTGTAGGTATACTGCGCCACTGCTGTCCTTGTATTATTGGACTTTGTTTCGCACTTGGTGGTGACTCATAAAATACACAATAAAATATCAAAGAAAATAATATGTGAAGTGTAAAACACAGTGAATCATCTTCTATCAAATCCTGATCCACTTGTGATATTCGTAATATGATCAACAAACATCTCGAAAGACGATAGGTATACGATCAAACAGCTTGATAAAAAAATCCAATGACGTTAAAATTAATCTCGCAACGTGAACATTTTACTTTATTTTTACAAGTTAAATCATATAAAGGGTAATGTTAAGTTTGGTCTGTTTTTTCTTGGCTAGCGTTTTATACGCGCGTATAAGCTCGTTTTTGGAAGCACTTGCAGCTTTTATAATTGCTTGATCAATTATAACAATATTATTACTGTAGTTAACTTTTAGTAGTTCGCGTGACGTAAACTCGTGGTAGACGAACAGTAGGTACGTCTACCAAGATTTGCCACTTTTAGTTTTCGTTATCGTTCTCTTAAAAAAAAACGTACTGGGATCTGACATGATATGACATGACATGACATGACAATGTCAAATCCCAATGGCAACTATGGTTCACGTACGGGCCGTCAACAAGCCACAAGCGGGCTGTATATTTCGGTTTGTAGGCGGCCATATTATTCACGGCAATTCTGTTGCAACATTTGTAAAATTGTCCTCTTTCAATAAATTGGGGAAACACTGTTGAAAACTGAATTTTGCTAAATTTTCAGCACGTTCACAAATGTGCTGAACCTATGATATCCACTTAACAATGAACGGTTTGATTTGAAATTTCTTCATATTATATACATATACAGGATGTCCCAAAAAGAAGTGTCAAGCGGAAGCCAACAGAAAGAGCACCCCTTGGGGTACCCGAATCACCCCCATGTATGTTCTGCGATTGTTCATAGTTTTCGAGTTATGATTTTTTTCTGAATTTCTGAGAATTTCGGACCTAAAAGTTTAAATTTTTTATTTTTTAAAAAGTAGAAGACTTCTCAAATTCTTTCTTTGCCCAACTGAATTATTCTTAATTGTACTTTGATGCATATAATAATCCGCTTCATAACTTTGATCAAAATGATGAACATGTTGGTATAAAACCAAAAATGTACGGTTGATGAAAAACTTGGCCTGATCATCGCATGATTTTAAGAGTGCATAACTCTTACATGGGAGGACATCCACCAGGTAGAAGACCAGGCCCTGTATCTCAAATGCATGACCCAGATAGTGTCGAATCAGTGCTCGAAGAAGTGGTTTTTTTTTTAAATCGTTTTCTGCTTGACGCCGCAACATTTCCTGACAAAAAGCTACTCTTCTCGGATAGTCTGCGGGCTTAAGCTGCTGAACTTTTTGAATATGATATGGGTGAAAACCTTCTTGTTGGAGTATGCGATGTGCCGGTGATTTTGGAATTCCGGTTCGACGTTGTATTGTTCTCACACTTACTGATGAATCTCTCGCCACTTCTTCGAGCACTGATTCGACACTATCTGGGTCATGCATTTGAGATACAGGGCCTGGTCTTCTACCTGGTGGATGTCCTCCCATGTAAGAGTTATGCACTCTTAAAATCATGCGATGATCAGGCCAAGTTTTTCATCAATCGTACATTTTTGGTTTTATACCAACATTTTCATCATTTTGGTCAAAGTTATGAAACTGATTATTTTATGCATCAAAGTACAATTAAGGATAATTCAGTAGGGCAAAGAAAAAATTTGAAAAGTCTTCTACTTTTTAAAAAATAAAAAATTTAAACTTTTAGGTCCGAAATTCTCAGAAATTCAGAAAAAAAATCATAACTCGGAAACTATGAACAATCGCGGGACATACATGGGGGTGATTCGGGTACCCCAAGGGATGCTCTTTTTGTGGGCTTCCGCTTGATACTTTTTTTTGGGACATCCTGTATATTATACACTTACGCTCCAGCATCTTCACAGCCTGTGTGACTGTCGCTATTGCCACCATCTGAGAGAATATAAAACTGCTTCCATAATTCGGAACAACACTCACTCCACAAACGTGTCTTCAAAACCATTGGAGCCTGAGCTTAAACCTGGGCTCAAAATAAATCTGATAGCGCCAACCTCGTCATTTCCAGTCCCGTTAATTATTTTTTATTTTAACCTTGGTTTTTAATAAAAAAAAATAAAGTACGGTAATAAAATAATGATTATTTGTTCTTAAGAATGCTGTTTTCCAAATTAATGAACAGTCAAAAGTAATAAAGAGACTTCCAAAATACAAAAACTTTCTTATGTTTATCAAAATTTTTTAGCTATTTTATTAATATTCAATTCAAATATTTTATTTTAGGTTGAAGAACCCATACAAAGAAAGTAACTTTTTTTCTTTCAAACTAGATAATGTTTATAACTACTTAATAATTACTTATGAAAATTATAAAGCAATTAAGTTGAGTTTGTGAAAAGTTTTAATAGTTATTACATTGCTGACGTGTTTCTTTGCCTTTTTAATAATGCGATTCTATTTTCATGCATTTTTTTTCTTTAAAAACTTTTATGATGACATTTTATTCTTGGCATCTGTGAATATAACTCATAATAACTCAAAATATCATTGAATGAAGTTTACACACTTAATTTTTAAGTTTCACCTATAAAATGAAAGAGGAAAGAGCTATATGAAAAAAAATATTGGATTCAACTGAAATTTTATTACAAAGAGTTTAAAAATATAAAAGTAGTTATTTCTACTGCGCTAGAAAATGTAATTTACGTTTCACACGTTCGAAAACGCTTATAATGTGCAAAAGAATGAGTCACAACTGCTCTTCTCTTATACAAAAAGTATTTTATCATATTGATCACAATATTTTCAAATCAGAAAATATCCAGACTCTTCAGATTGTTATCTTATCAAACAAACAAATATTGTGACATTTACTATTACGAGAATACACTACTGGCCAAATTAACTTCTTGAGTATTTTATATGAGTAGTAGTTTTATGTAAGTTATTTTTAGTAAGTAGATATTTTTTTATTGTCACTAATATTATTATTGTTTTCAATGATGGAGGCCTTTTCCCAGCAGTGAGACAGTACATAGGCTAATTACTTTACTCTTACTTTAATATTATTATTACATTAGCATGCTGATCAGAATAAAATATGATGACACTATTATTTAATTTGCACGCTCACTCCCATGCAAGGGCCCAGACTGAACCAAGCTAAGTTGTTGCCATCGACGGTTACCTTTTGGAGGAATATTTGTGACAGTGGGTTAGCAAATTGCTTCTTCAACTTACTCACCCACTGCCACGGTACAAGACTGTCGAACATTAAGGCCAGAAAAGTTTTGGACTTGATACCATTTCAAGCCAAACGCAGTGTGGACGGACGACCCGAATGCCTACCGTGAGTTTTTGTCACGTAAACTAAGATAGTTGACTTCAGAAATTCATATGCCATTTTTAGTTCTACATTTAGTCACTAAGGGCGCTGTACCGAAATCAAATAAAAAAAGGTCAAGCGCGGGTTACGCGGACGCTAGTGGCTATCATTGGTGTTAGCTCATGGTAGACGTACTGTTTAAGATTGCAGAATTTTGTATAAAATGTTTTATGGCTAAGTACATAATCTAAGTATAGTCCGTATATAACGTTTTATGGCTGCGAATGATGACGATGATAATATGTCGGTTGACCTGAAAATGAAATCTATGGACTTAATTATCAACATTCATGTGAAAATTAAAAGTAAAGAATGACCGTAGGTTTAATTTTTAATCATCTATTAAACAGACAATAAATAGTGGTATGCTGACTATTATATTGCCACCGAGATTTTACCTTTATGCTCTTCTACGAAAGTAGCTTTTCCTGCCTGCGTAACTTTTCATCAGCGTGTAGGAAGATAGATTGCGTAAAAGTGATATTTTTTGACCATTAAATATAAAAAAGATATGGGACATCTTAAACCAAAACTCAGCTCAGCCTTGTATCATTAATATTAGTCAAATTAATGTTTGTCTTAGATAGGAAATGAACCCAAGGCTTTCGGCGAATTTCTACTGTTCCACCAACATAATTCGAATACGACGAATACGAAAAAAATCCAGCATGTGTAGCCTTTCTTTGACACTCACTGCTTGCGTTTTACCCATTTGATTTATCTTAATATCGTTATCTTTCCCCACAATATCGTTTTGCGAATCCTATGGTTTTGTGGTGATACACATCTCAATATTCTTAGTCTTGCGAATCATCAATCACTATGCAGTTGTCACACACACCCACAGACCAACAAAAGGAAATTTCGTGTTCAGCAAAATAATTAAATTAACAATAAAATCAAAGAACTAAAAGTCAAAATGAGTCGATTAATAAGTGTAGTGTGGTTATGTTCGGCGATCGTCGCTTGTATAAACTCTTTACCCATTAAGATTAAGAATGAAAACTATCTCAACACAGTGATTGAGTCTCTCCCGGAGATTACCGAAAAAAAATCTCCAGAAGTGGTGGTAGTTCCACCAGCAGAAGAAAAGAACAATGGAACAATTTTGCATACTTTAAATGAAACGGATTCGAGTAGCAGAGCCTTGCATAGGAATTTATTTCGACCTGGCATGCTAATGAATAATTATGAAATACATTTGGAGCCAGACATCGATGCCGGTACATTTAGTGGTGAAGTGGTTATAATTGTTGGCATAAGCGAAGATACTTTGAATGTTCCCGTCAGGTTTCAAATAAGGAACTTGGATATTGAGTCAGTGACGTATGCAATAGGTGGAAGCACCAATTTTGTGGACGCTCCATTCTCAGTTAACGCTGATAATAATATTCTTACTATAGAACCGGACCCAACTGGTACTACGCTTAGCTTTAGGATAGCCTATTCGGGAGAACTGGATCCAGCTAATGGGTTTTACGCTGGAACTTATGGAGATGGAGAGTAAGTACCTAGTTATTTTTGATCGCTGTAAAATATATAATAAATAAATAAAAATGCGCCAGAAAACACACCTCTTGTAATGGTCTGTAAAATCATAATATCATCAGGCGCTCCGATGCTTGATTGTGACCTTTCACAATCAAGCATCGGAGCGCCTGATGATGATATGATTTTACAGACAGCAAACGTAATCAAGGGATTACGTTTGCTGTTCATAGGGTATTCGTAAGTCTATTTACGATAGTGATATTAGAAAATTAAACTGTGTTCTAAGTACAGAAATAATAGTTTCATCACGCTAAAATGAATTACACGAAATGACATCAAGCTTTTCCTGACTTAAGCTCCTGACCTAAGAAGATCCATTTCGCAATGGTTATTTCAAGGTTGGCCTGTCGTCCTTAGTAAAATAGTAACTATGTGCTCGATAACTTAGTTTATTTTAAAGAACGTCAGATTTTACTAGGTCGTAGCAAATTCTGATTATTTTAACTCTAAATATCAATACATTTTTAAAAATTGTATTGTCTCCTCCATCCTGAATCACGATCTAAACTTTAAGTGGACCTAGCAGTGGCAATATTGAGTCAAATACTGTATTAAAACATTTTTTTCTTGTTTGTTTCTCACAAAAGAAAAACAGGTTTTTTTGGTCCATTAAACGAATACTTAAATATTGTTAAAGTATTGATGCCAACTTATTTTAGTAGAAATGAATTCATTTTCGATAAAAAATATTCTACTACCTATTAAAAATTCTGATTACTTGAATTTCCGTGGCGGTAACTTATCAAAAGCGATACTCCAATAGTTCAGTCTCACAAAACATGGCACTTTTATTCCAAGTTTGGTTTGAACCAAGCATGGTGGATCCACCTATGCACGTTAGGCATGTCTATCCTAAAATTAGGGTCAATAAGTAGGCTAATTTTACATCCATTTAAATTTCTTTCTAAGTAGATATATAGTTTAATCGTTAGTGTTTTTTGGCATGGGACTATACGAAGGTACCTAGCTAAGTGCAGACTCCATACTATCAGTACCTACTTGTATTGGGTCGATTGTTAAGTGGCCGTACCCACACAGCCCGCAATCTGCTTTGAAGACCTGAACAGGGGCATTATTATAATCGCTTAAAACCAGTAAAGTTGATTCCCTAAACTGAGAGGAGCGAGCAATTTCGTCGGTCAACATCCAGATGCGTTAGCGCCAGGTAACCGCTGACTGGCTGGAAATGAAAGATCATATTAAATTGCTTGCTACGCTCAGATAAGGGAATCAACTTGACAAGTTATAAGGAATTGTATTAGGGCTCAGGTCTTCAGTTCATTTTAAAAGTTGTGAAGACTTCTGAAAGTAGTTTTCAATATTAAAAACACGGTGAAAATTAAAAAAATATTTCTTTGCTCTGCAATGGATAAATCACTCTGATCTATCCCAGAGTGATAAGACTAATTTGGCTGAGGATATTACTATCCCTACCCTTTCTAATGTAAGAAAAAATAGGTTGTTCAGCGATTTATAGGGCTTGAAGTACTTTATCTGGATAAAGCGCCATCTATCAATTTATTTGAGAAATGAATGAAAACTGAGGTAGCACGGGGCTTTACAGCCAATCGTGCTAGATGAAAAAGTTTTATACTTAAACTGCTAGATGACGCTAGCAGTTTTAAAGTTTTCATAGCAGTTTTCTAGTCAATAGTTTTTAGTACTAGTGTTAGCCTAATCTAATCCATTTTGTTTTTGTGGTCAACTATCTACATCTTCTAGTTGCATAATATTACTAGAATATTTTTAGACCTAGGAATAGGTAATGTATATAATAACCCGTCGTATGTTTCAAGGACACATGGGTGTACGTAGCGCCAAATGCAATTTCTTTTGTTGTTTTTTTCTTGCAAACAACAAGTAAGTACCTACAAGTTAGGGAGTTCGGCAGTACCTACGTTAAAGGTTTTTTGGTATTTAAAAGACAATTTGTATCTATTCTTATGAAAGTATTCAATAAATAATAGGAATTCATTAGCAATTGTTTAGCTATATGGAGATAACAAAATATTCTAGCAGTACGATGATGAAACCGCATCAACTTTCCAGAGTCTTACCTATCGAGATAATATCAATATCTTTAGGAATTTTTATCGATAGTGTCATTCATTGTAATCTTGTTTTTTTATCAAGATGTGAGAAACTTCGTTGAAAGGAAATAGGATAAAATATGTGCATCGTACAATATACCGAGTGATTATTAAAAGACTTATAAAAACGATACGACACACTACATAAGTGAATTCTTGTTATTATATTCTTTTATGGTTGGTTTTTTCTCTTTGTTTTATATTCTTTTAGGTTTATTTGTATCAAAATGACACACTGCTTGTACTTTACTAACGCCTGTTGGTAACCCAAAACAAGTTTAAAAGAGTAACTGCTGAGTTTCTCGCCGGGTCTTCTCAGCAAGAAACAACTCCGACGCGGTGGTAGAGTCGCATTATGTCTGTATACTGTTTATTTACATATCCATATTATTATGGTATTTATGTCTATTATTTAGTATATTTTGCTGTAAATTTGACGATTTGAAAGTACTGATACAGTCTATTTGAATAAATTTATTTGAGTTTGAGATGTAGCAACTATGTAAGTGACAGTTAGATTTTTGCAATTGACTTTGATTTTAACGTTTTCATACAAAAATACTTACCTACTTACTGTTCGACTGATTTTATATGGTGATCTTGAAATAAAGTTAATTAAATAAAATTACTTTCACTTAGATCCTTTGTATATGGCCTACTGAATTCACTATAGGTATCATTTTTGTGAGTATTTTCATAATCACCCGGTATACGTCAAAAACTCAAGGATTTATCGTTGATCGTCACAGTAAGTATTACGTGGTATTACCATGATTCGCAAGTATGAAACATCCTCTGGTGAGCAACCAACTCTCGTGAATTTCAGGAGTGAACGGTTAGGTGCCCTGCATCCACTCAAATCCTACAACCTTTATCGGGCAGACTGTGGGTTAATGGGTCAAATGCTTTTTTTATTTTGCCCGATGACGTCACTCCAGCTGATGGAAGGCGGTTGTGAGGTCCAGACATGAGCCTGACGAGCACATTAATGCAAAGGAATTACTGAGCTGGCCATCTTTATCTTGAAGACCTGCAGAAATGCCTTTTCACGCCCCGCTTGAAGAACCCGGGACTATAAGGGGAAGGAAACACATGTGCTGGAAGAGCGTTCCACGTCTGGATGGAACCAATTGGGCGGGCCAAAAAATGCTGAATTGTGTGTGGATAACGCCGTAGTCTAACAGGTGTGGTACGGGAGTGGAAAGGTGCGGGTGGAATAAGCTGGAATAATTCGTCAGAGCATTACCCATTGTAAAAGCCATAGAGAACACCTAAATGCTGCGTTAGACTGCCTGTTCCTTGATGGTGGAGGCCGCGGAGCAAAGCGAAGGAGTAATGCAATTTGAGGCCCAATATGGCAGCACTGCACTCTAGCAATCCTATTGGTTAAAACTACGGTGTCGCACCACATAAATGAAAGACAAACTCAACGCTACATCTCACTCACAAACCGGAAATGTCTACTTTTTACAGTCTTTCGTATCCTACTTACATCTATACTTAAATGCCAAAGTAGTTTCGGTCCGTTTGTTAACCAAACCATTTTTTTTAATTTTTTTTGTTATAAAAATATTTTGGGAATCAGATACTTTATTTGGAATTCGAAAAGGTGCTCTTCTTATAAGAACCAAGACCAAGTAGAGCCATCAGAAACGTACAGACGACGTCAAGTAATGCTTATAAGAACTATTGCAAAATAAGTTCTTATGTTAGCTGCATAAGGCCCCCTTCCAATACTTGATGTGGTTCACGTGTACCCTTTTACTGATTTATTGCTACTCAATTCATGACGGAACAGATGTTGACTCCAAAGGTGGTTTCAAGGTGCGGAATTTATCACGCAGGCAGAAGTGCCCCTTCCCCCGGGCCAGTGTAAATCCCGCGTATGTGATGAAACCCGCGCGGGTCCCGCACCTTGTTAAAAACACCCTTAATTACAGAGTTGATTGTCATAGGTGTTAATGTTTCCCTTAAGTGGAAATCAAACCTTTGACGCTTTGAACACGGTGCAAAATATACTTAAACTGAATGGCAATGGACCAAGTAATAATCAAATAACATATTTTCATCTTAACCGAAAGTTTCATATTCGTAAAAATATTTCCTTCGGATGTTGATGGAATAACGTTGGCTTGCAACGTAAGCATATACTGGAAAGATTTGTTAGCTTCTCTGTTTCGGGAGCTCAGTGGTTTATAGCAGTCACTACTATTGTGAAAGACGCGGGTTCGATTCCCGCTCGAGATCATCGAGGTCCGAAATCGATTTTTTCCAGTTGTTCTGTCTTAGGAATCGAATAATATTTTACTGTTATCAATAATTTTTCTGAAGTTGTCCGTTTATAATGATACGTATCTAAAAGCATCTTAGGTGTGACGTTATCGTGATAGGTATATTTTGTTGGTGAATTTCATGAAATTCCGCAGTATTTGCGTCTTTCATTTTGTTAGTACCATCCTAGTGAGTTGCCGGATGCGGTGTTAAAAAGTGAAACCGGCCAATTAGTCCAATTAAAATGGTCCGGAAAAGTTTAAGGAAGAAGTTCTTAGTGCCTTTTTATATTACACTTTTAAGTACATTGACAATATCGTTGCCAATAACCAAACGGGGATTAACAGCCACACGAGAGGATTTGCATACAGAAGCGCCGAAAGATGAAGTCGAATATACAAAAGCAATTGCTCATTCAGAAAATGAAACTGACCAAGCGAGCAATGATAAACAGCATAACAGTAACAGCAGATTAACTTCAGGGACTGCAATCGTTAGACCCGGAATGTCAGTTGACAACTTTGCCTTACATCTGTCTATTGATGATGAGGGTGATTCGTATACAGGACGTATAGTCATCAGTTGTTCGGTAACTGATGCAACAAGATATAATAACCTAATTTTTCATGCTGTTGATATGAATATAAATTCAGTAATGGTTGGCTTGACATCCGTAAGCAATGCTGTAACAGCTCCATTCACAAGACCAGATGGCGATCGAATAAATATAAATCCTCCAACAAACTCTAACAACTATTTTGTGATTGTTGAGTTTTCTGGAAGCATCCGAAATGATGGGCGAGGATTATTTAGAGGGGGTTCTGAGGATATGTAATATATTTGTTTTATATCTAGAATATGTAGAAAAAAAAGAGATGAAATTTGCACAATTAATTTTAATTAATATGTTATTTGTGTTACAGGACATATGTGGCGATGAACTTGAACCCAACCTTTGCGCGATATGTCTTCCCTTGCATTGATGAGCCAACGGAAACTTCCACGATGCAGCTAACCGTCGAGGGCTTGGAATACCAAAGCCTTATAAGCAATGCTCGCCAAGAGGATGAAAGCGAGTAAGTTTTTTTTTGTAACTTATGATCACTCATGGTTATTATGGCTTTATTCAGTCGCCCGTGTAGACTGTTAGGAGTCTACATTGGCGATCGTAATTTTCAACTACGCAAATGTCTGAGCTGCATCAGTTATCGACAGTGCCGCTAAGCCTAGCACAGGAAAGCTTAAAGAATCTAATGGCTGGCCAGTGTCATGTACCTTTATATTAAAACCTTAAAAAATTAAACTTTTTTCACCGATTAATATATTCAAGCATTTTGTAGCAAATAATATTATTTTTGTTAATTGTTCCAGTACACAATTCAGGCCAATATCCACCTCAACTCATCGGCTGGGTATGATGGCTCATAATTTCGATAATGTGAACATACCAATCGCCAATGTCCGGTTATATGGCCGAGATGTACCTTCGGCCCATTGGGCCATGAGCTCATCCACTATCAGCGCAGTCTTCACATTTTTGAATCAATGGACAAATAGAAACTACTTTGAGATTGTGGAAGATGTACAATCTGTCAATTTGCAGATCATAGCCATCCCCGATATCTCTAGTGACTGGCACTCACTTTCAGTAGTTGGAATTTGGTAAGTAGCTGGAGTGATTAGCAGTGGAGAAAAATATAGTTTTTGAAATTGCAAGTTACTTATTTGTTCGTTATGAGAGGCTTAAAGATACAAACCTTAAGATGAACATGAATTAAAACGATAAACATTTTAAACTACTCGTAGCTATGAAATGAATCTTGAAAATCAAACTGTAAAATGTTGTTAGATTTGAAATTAGCATTATTTGGTAGCACATGATGTGTTGTCTGAGGCATGTTCTCACAAGAACGCTTAACTTCGCTTTGTTAAAGTTAGAACTTGTGGTACAAAGTGTAGTTGCATATAACAAAGTACGGGAATTTCGTCCCCTATAATCTGCATGTGACACAAAAAAAACTTACTGCAAAAATATGACAGCAAAAGTCCTATTTACAACCGAGCTGCCGACTGCAACTGACGACAGTAAGTGCAGCGTCCCATTGTTAAGGTACTATTTGGAAGCGGGCTGCACGTGCAGCGACTGCATGAAATCGGCCGCAGCTGCACTCATCATCATCCGTGTGGTCTATCCAGGTTGTGAACCCACACTGGTGTGTGGGGTCCCAGGGTCCGCCTTTCTTATGTCCTTGGCCCACTTCGCGCGGTCTTGTGC
Source organism: Udea olivalis (assembly GCA_947369235.1). Taxonomy (NCBI): domain Eukaryota; kingdom Metazoa; phylum Arthropoda; class Insecta; order Lepidoptera; family Crambidae; genus Udea; species Udea olivalis. The sequence goes on from OX376347.1 coordinate 3,299,569, forward strand.
ATCCTCAGTGGTGAGTTTGTTGGCACGCATGTCACCCTTAACGACATCGACCCACATTCTTGGGTCGACCTCTTCTACCGGTACCTGGGGGGCGGCATGGCCAGACATTTGCTGCCCACGTAATTGGCCGATCTCCGTGAGACATGACCATACCAACGAAGGCGGCACTCCTGCAGCTTGTCTGCGATGTCACGAACACGAAGGCTGCCGCGGATGTGGGTGTTACGCACGCGATCTTTGCGTGAGACTCCACACATCCACCGCAGCATCTTCATTTCCGTGGCGCGCAGCTCCTGCTTGTGTCGCTCTAGTAACGGCCGTGAAATGCCATTTATAAGGACCGGCCTAATTATGGTTTTATACCTGCCCCTTCAGCTTGATCGGCATTTTGGGGTCACAAATGACACCAGTCACCTCACGCCATTTGGCCCAAGCCGCGGAAATTCTTGCTCTGACGTCGCGGTCAATGTCCCCGGACGCATTTAACACAGACCCCAGGTATTTGACACGGTCCGTGCGCTCGACCACGTCAACGCCTATGCGGACGGACTGGTGATTTGTGGTGATGCAGGTCATGTACTCTGTCTTTGCCACATTAAGTTTCAGACCACCGTTTTAAGTAAATTTTTTCACTAATTCACCCGTTGTAACAGCCGTCCCCTGTCCGAGTCTGCTAGCGCAGTATCATCAGCAAACATGAGCAACCAGGGTCGTTGCTCGTGGTGGTCTCGGATGCTGTTTGACAGAACGTCTAATATTACGCTGAACAGTAACGGGCTAAGCACGGAGCCTTGGTGTACTCCAACGGTGATAGGTAAGGGAAGCGTGTCACCAACCGCAGTCCTAACTATGGAACTGGAATCGTGGTACATGTCCCGGATAAAGTTAACAAAGACTTCGGGAACGGCTCTGGACCGCAGCGCCCAGCCGATCATCTCACGAGGGACACAGCCGAAGGCCTTTTGCATGTCTAAGAAAAAAAAATGAAGAGGTGTATTCTTCAGTCTGTATCCCTCCATGAGCGTTCTCAAGGTAAATACGGGGTCGCCGTCGCGCAGTCGCCGTTAGATTTCACGCAGTCACTGTTCGTGCAGCTCGCTTTCAAATAGTACCTTTACACCATCAAGTGACAGCAGTTGCAGTCGGCAGCTCGGTTCCAATTGATGGTGTAACAGTCGGACGCTGCACGTGCTGCCGGCAGTTGCAGTCGGCAGTTCGGTTCCAAATAGTACCTTTAAAATATTTTTACTGACAGTTACTGAATTAATGAATTTGGATCTTTTCTACATTGAAACTAAGAAATTCTGGATTGTTACCTTAATTGAAATCGCCTGCGATCACTCTAAAAGTTTGAACTTTTTCTTAATTTTGGTACCTACGCAATCTCAAAACTTTTTTAGTACCTACAAACAAGCAAATGTTAACATTTTGGTGTACTTCAGGGAGCCTTACATCTACATGCAGGCACAGCACTCGATGTTGCAAAGGCTGACTGGAATAGTGAACATAGCAGAAGCTATTGCAAGGCAATGGTTTGGTTTCGTCATCTGGCCTGACAACTGGATTCACGATTGGGTTATTACTGGTTTGAACAAATATGCAGCGTATCAAGCCCTCAAAGAAGTAAGCATTTAACGATTTAATATGAAAATTAACTGATTTGTGTGACGACTAATTTATATTCAACGAGCTAGTCAAACTTTGTTTACATTTAATTAACATTATATAAATCAACATAGTTTTGTATGTTGGAGTTTACTGAATCCATAAGATGAATGAAGAGCGTTCAATGTTGTCTATTTATGATATCAGCGTAAGTAAGTAGGTAAGTGCCTACAAGCCTGCTTAGTATCTTGACAAGGTTCTCAATTTTATCAGATTCGTGTAAGTGATAATAACAACGTAAGGCGGATTTTTTCCCAAACTTACTTATTATTTACCTATTTAAAGGGATAAAATCGTCTAAATTAATAATATATTAATGTTACGCATTTTGACTTACTAAGGCTGTGAACTGACAGTATTCAAAGAAAGTCTCTAATTCGGTTAATGTTAGGCTATGGTGATGTAATATAAGGCATATATCTGCGTATTGGCCATGGACCCCCATGGACCAGTGAAATTTTAAAATCACAAAAAACTTTCTTTTTCTTATTTAAAACAATAAATGTTTGATTTTAGTGTCTCGGTCATCAGTCTTTTGTTCCTTTTGTGGTGTTCATTACGGTTTAATCATTGTGCAATTTTTTTTTTATATGAGTTATTATTCACACACAAAAATCAAACAATAAGGACATTCAATGAAATTATTAATTTAGTACTGAATAGGTATTATTTATAATTACCCACAAATCATTATCTATCTTTTTCAGTTCGAAACCAATCCTTCATCTGAAGAAGACGTTTCTCTTCTCGATATCAACACAATTTTTGTTACTGATGTAATAAGGGAGAGCTTGCTTCAAGATGCAAAAATTGGCGCGTTAGTGATGCAACCAGCCAACCGAATATTCCAGGAAGACGCAGTCAGAGTACACCTCAACGGTTTACAGAAGGTCAAAGCTCCTGCCATCATGAATATGTTGAAAAATGTTATTGGAGGTGAAAAGGACATTATTGAAGCAGCATCAAAGGGTCTCTTTACGAGGTTAGTTTGTTTGAAATTGATTTGGCCCAACAATATGGTTCGCCGCTAGCTATAAAAAGACAACCTCGAGAATCATTCTGATATCGGATGTAGGTAAACCTTAAAATCGGTATTTAGAAATGGAAGCACAAAAACTGAAACATGTCAGAAACTAATCATTATCAGCTAGGGTAGGTAGGTACTTTATGACAATATCTATCGCAAATGATCTCTACTTTTACTCCTCCAAGGCAATGTTTCGAATTTCCGGGAACCGTGTATTGCAAGTAGTAGAGACTTATAAAACTGAAATAAGTTAAGTTATAAATTGATTTTCTCATGAAGCCTGAAAAACAATCCTGAACTAACAGCAATGGAATAAAAGTAAAATTTTATGCTGCATTAAAACGCATCCTTTTTACAGGTCATTGCAGCCACAATCATTTCTGAACTTTCTCGACGCCCTAAACGGTGAATTGTTGGGAGTCGAAGACATCATCATCGGTAACATACGAGAATTTCTCGAACAATATGCGTCAAACCAAGGGTATCCACTTCTTACTGTCAATTTCTTCCAAGGAACCTTTTCGGTGACACCAGTAAGTGTATTTTTTTTTTGGAAGGAAATGCTGAAGGTCTAGTTTATTACCAACGACCACATAATACAAAAAACTGCACATATTATATTAGTAGTGGTTTTTAAATACACCTTCTGATGGTGGGTGGATCTTGCACCTCATGGAAGCTTGCAGAGGGTTAAACGGCGCGTTGCCTACCATGATAAAAACTTTTCAAATTAAGAATGAAGGGCTTATCCTAAGGTTGGAATAAAACTCGCCTTGCTAGCGTGACAACTGCATCAGGAATAAAGTGCACCTTCTAATGGTGGGTGGATCCTGCAGCCCATGGAAGCTTGCAGAGGGTTGAACGGCGCGTTGCCTACCATAAGAATAACTTTTGCAATTAAGTATGAAGCGCTTACCCTTAGGTTGGGACAAAAATCGCCTGATAACTGCATGATGAAGAAAAATCCTGTTATAAAAATACGTCTTGATGAAGCAAAGTAAGTTTTCGGTAGTATAACTAACATTTTTCCTTATTTTTAGACTCGTTTCGGTTTCTCAACCAGACCAGCCTTTGTATTCGACGTTCCTATTACATATACAACAAGTAATGATCCAGATTTCGATAACCTTGCCCCAAGCCAGATAGTTAATAGGAACGAAGTTGTAGAAATTCCTGGCTTTGGCGATGATGACTGGGTGATCTTTAATATCCAAGGACAAGGTAATTTTTTTATTGTTCTTATGAAACAACGCGAATAATAATTCTTATTGATTCTGGGCTCATTCTTATCATGTCATCTTTTGTCCCAGGATATTATAGAGTCAACTACGCTGAAGATCTCTGGGACCGATTAATAGGAGCGCTAGCGGATCCTGAGGAAAGAGAAAATATTCATCCTCTGAATCGCGCTACGGTAAGTGAAGATTTATCACAATTTCTCATATTTTAAATAATTCGGTCGAAGGTGTAGCCCTTGAAGTTGTCCAGGAGTACATATACCTGGGTCAAAAATTACAGCTGGGTAGAGACAACTTTGAGGGGGAAATCACCAGAAGAGTTCAGCTTGGATGGGCAGCATTTGGAAAGTTGCGTCACATCTTCGAGTCACCTTTGACACAATGCCTGAAGACCAAGGTGTTTGATCAGTGCGTCCTATCGGTCATGACATACGGAGCCAAGACGTGGAACCTGACAGTGAAACTATCCCACCGATTACACGTCACTCAGAGAGCTATGGAAAGGTGCATGTTAGGAATCTCGTTAAGGGACAAGGTCCGGAACGAGATAGTGCAGAAGTGTAGCAAACTGAAGTGGCAGTGGGCTGGTCACATCTGTCGCAGAACCAATGGTCGGTGGAGTAGACGGGTTCTCGAGTGGAGACCACGACTCGGCAAGCGTAGTGTTGGACGTCCACCGGCACGTTGGACCGACGACCTAAAGAAAGTGGCTGGTAGGGACTGGATGGCAAAAACGGGAGATCGGGCTTTGTGGCGCGCCCTGGGGGAGGCTTATGTCCAGCAGTGGACTGCTATAGGCTGAAAAGAAGAAGAAGAAGAAGAAAGAATTAATTCGGTAGTAAATATAAAAAATAGTATGCGCCAGACAACACACCACTGATCATGGTCTCGAAGTAGGCATAGATATCCCTGTGTTATGAACTTATGAGGTACCATAAAAGGAATTAGGCCACGCAAGTTAATAAAATAAAAAAACAATCACCACGCTTGTCTTTGACTGTGAGTGCTGAGTCTAAATTCCGGAGTAAGGTATTAACTTCAAATCTCAAGTCATACGACCCCCTTTTTACGATTATTTTTCCTTTTTTCATTTCATATGTTACCTGTGAAGTTACCTGTTTAAGTATTCAAATATTTGTTAATGCCAATCAAACTATTTATTTTTTCTATTTTTTTTTATATGTTTAACGTATTACCAAACTGATAATTGAAATTACGTGATATGAATTGGGCTAAACTGCCTCGATGCCGTTCTAATCTTTACGAATTCTTGCCAGCTTGTCGATGACGCCCTCAACCTGGCAAGAGCTGGCACTGTAACCTACGACTTGGCCTTCAACGTCTTGATGACGGCCATGGAACAAGAAACTGAATACGCCGTGTGGAAGGCTTTTGTGAGGAACATGAACTTCGTCAGGAAACACCTGATGAGAGCAGTGGAAAATGATGGTTTAGATGAAGAAATTTATATTGTAAGTAGGAAAACTTAATAACATTAATTGTGCTCATACTGCTCAGGAAGAGATATCAATAGCTCCTGGCAGAAGATTTATATATTATATGGTCAAGGTAGTCAATACCTTCGATTGTTGAGTTTTTAGACAATGTCTTACTCTGGATGAACTGTTCGCTTATTCACAAAGTTAATGTGTTTTTAACACCACATTCCTTTACAGAGACTGATAAGGAGAGTGATTATCGCATTCGAAGAAAATCTGACTTTCGAGCAGACTCTCAATGAACCCGCCATGGTTTCCCTGACCCGAAGCCTGGTAATGGATCACGTTTGCCGCGCAAACTACGAGCACTGTGTAGCAGCAGCAGTCGACGTCTTTTATGACGACAGTGAAGAAGAGCCTACTGTGTAAGTTTTTTAAGTTAGAAAAGTTATTATTTACGGGATTTTCACCATGTACATTGTTGTTTTCGAGTTTCCGATATTAGTTTACGATATTAGTGACCATGAAAGTTCAAAACAATATATAAGTTATGGTTCAGAGGTTCGAGCTTTAGAACCAGATAAAAAATACACGATTTGTTAACGGTTATTTAGGCAAACATCTTTAGCATATAATAACGCTAGATGATAGTTATTAACTTATTGCACTTTCGTTTATTTTTTGTTAACGTTTTCAAATTTCAAATTGAATTTCCTTTCTTCAAAACCCAAATTGAAAATCGTTTCTTGTTTTAATAAGCGTGTGCACAATGCAGTGCCTGCAATGCACACGAACAAAGAATGAAGCCAATAAGGCACCTAAAAAGCTAAATGGATAATTGGAATCGATTCTAATACTGATTCTCTTTATAACGCTTACAATTATGGACTAGGAGACTATGGGTATTTCTAGCTTCGAATGGAGCAACTTATCCTATGGTAAATAATGATTATCCATCCCCACTTCAAGAAATTCGTTTGATCTTTAAAGTTTTTGAAGATAAACATCTAGTTAGCATTAAGAAACCTGTGCATGAAAGAAGTTGCTCATTCACAAAAGTAATCAAATGTATAAACCAGACCAAACAAACAATAGCCCGGAAAAATTACCATAGCAAATTGGTTAAATAACCTCGTCTTGTGGCCGGCTGTCTGTCACAGCTGCTTGTCTTAGCAATGACTTAAATTTCCCTTAAGGTAAATACGTTTAGTAGCTCAATCTAACCTTTGATGTAAGCGTAAAATAATGCAAAAAATATATGAAATAAAATTATTTATCAAAACTTACAATTTTTTTTAGAAACGCTCAAATACCTACTGACCTGAGGCCAGCAGTATATTGTACTATGGCGCGAGAAGGCGATGAGGAGGCACTTGAAGCGTTGCGGAACCGCCTCGTGGTTGAACCTACCATGTACGAACGGGTAGTCATTCTGGAGGCGTTGGCTTGCTCTCAAGATGACGATTTTATCGAAGGGTGAGTACTGAGAAAGCTACCTACCATTTGGCTTAAAAGCAGGCGTGCCTTGGAGCAAAGGTTTCAAAGTTTTGGTTCAAAGTTGCTAAAACTCCGCTCCGCTGGACAGGCTTAAGGTACTACTACATAAGAACAATGCTGGTATAACGTTGGTTTGCAACGTAAGGATAAATTAGAAAGATTCGTTCGGTCCACTGGCGTTTCGGTAGCTTAGTGGTTTGAGCAGCCACCCGGATTGTAAAAGACGCGGGTTCTATTCCGGCTCGAGGTCATCAAGGTCCATAATTCAGATTTCTCTAGTTCTCTAGATCTAGATCTTTAGATATGAAAACAAGCATTGTAAACCAAAACAAATTCAAAGAAAAACTATTCCAAAACAAATTAATTTGCACTAAAAAGCAAAAAAATAGTTGCGTATTCTTCTAAAACTTATACCATAATTTAATGTTAAAGACAAATTCGAAAAGCCAGGATATTAATTTATTATTTATAAGTAATACAAATAGAATATTTAAAATTATAGTTTTAAAAAGACGAGAGGCGCCCGTTACCAGGAGTCGAACAATAACCACAATAACAACCCCTAGCAACGGGGTTGCTACACCTGTCGCCAACATTGTAGAAACAATTATTGTTACTATTGGATTTGGTGTCGGCCAAGGAAACACTACAATATACCTATTTTTTTACATTTCAGGTTTATGTATTACTATGTATGTAGGCAGTTACAAACCTACATTGGCTGACACCGACTCCAACAATAACAATAACTGTACCTACATTATATTATCGTATGTTTTAGAAGAATACGCAATTATTTTTTACTTTTTAGTGCTAATTAATTTGTCTTGGAATACTTAGTTCTTTTTTTAAAGTTGGTTTTTTTTTTTAAATTTTAGTTTATTTCCCGATTTTTAGTATAATAAGATTTTAAGATAAAAAGTATCGTTCATTTGCTCCCAAGAATTGAAGAGTTCCGTTACTTTGTCATGGATCCCATAATCAGAACCTAACCAAACTCTCTATCTAACATCTAACTACCCTTGAAGTATATCCTTTCCAATAAAAAAGAAACATCGAAATCGGTCGACGTGATATTGAGTTATTCGTCCATTTGTCGCGCATATAGTTCATCTAGATTTAAAACTTATATTATGGTTTTCTCACGGATGGTACTGTCAAAACAAGACCAAATTTAAATGGGACATCACGGAAAGCACCAGCTTTCAAATAAAAAAAGAATTTTCAAAATCGGTTCACCCATGATTACCAATGAAATGTATTCACCTCCTACATCTTATACATATCAAGAAGACAAAAACCCAATAAGTTTCAATATAATAATATTATCATTTAGCGACTATAAGATTATTAATTTCCATGAATTTGTTTTTCAGTTACCTCGATGAGACTATTGCTAACGATAGTCCCTACAGTATCGAAGAGAAACTTAAAATATTCACAGCTGTTGCAGAAAGTAGTGCAAGCAATGCTAATCATGCCTTGCGCTTCGTGATATTAAATGTGAACGAAATAAGGGAGAGGTAATTAAACATTTCTAAACTAATTTTAATTTCATTGCTTCAAGTTTAGGAACTTCATAATTGCTCAATTATGAAGTTAGCTGAATTTTGACTGAAATGTTGGCGCATAATAACCAACGATCTATTTAGGTTAAGTGTTCAGAAACATTTGACACTACAGTACACGCGCGGCCTACTATGGTAGACCACGGTAAGATTTGTTGATAACTTCATAGTTTTGCATGTAAAAACGGTCAGATTCTAAGTAATTCTTCATTATAAAATTTGCTAACACGTCATTACTTCAGGTGACCTTATCACCCGCAAAGGTTTTTACTGTCTTTTAGTCCGTGCAGATTTTGGTGTTCCAAATTTATTTCTCTAAATTACCAGGGCAGGTCAATGTTTAAAATGATATGAAAATATATATTTGAAAGCTTAATGTACAAATTTAGAAAAAAATATGAAGGTTAATCAGATGAATTCAATTTCTTTGATTTTATTATCGTTTTCTGTTAAATTGCTTGTAATTTTTGTATTTTACTAGTCACATAAGAATGATTTAATTAATAATACATAAATGTCTGTCCTCTTTACTGAATTTATTTATTATTACATTATCCATTTCAACATTGGTTGTCATTTTCCACGCTGGTTACTGGTGTGAAAAAGGGCGCGTGTGTTCTAGTGCCAATGATGTTAATACATTTTTCACTTCTCATGCTCTAAAAGTACGCCAATATATACGAAGCGGGACTAAAGTGACCAGTTCAGTCCCTAGGGAGTAAAAAGTAATTGGTTTTTTAATTTCCTTCATGTGACAAAGACAAACTCAAACAGCCAGTAAAAATATATCTACTATTATCTGTGGAGTGTAAACCATTTTCATTGCGAACATGTTGAGAGTTTTAGTTCCATAGTTTGTCCGCAAAGAAGGTGGCGCCATGTGTTTTAAATTGTTAATCTGTGTTCAGATCAGAAGTTCAGTTATGAAGAAAAAACTGACCGCGAAAATTTCAGAACTTTTGTCGAGTGTAAATTTGTTCGGTTTTAAATGTTTTTGTACTAAATTGACTATTTTTCTCGCACTCAAAGTGAAAAGTACAATTTGCACCTCGAGACTAAACGCCAACTTAATATACCCTCGGTTTCATTGACTCCCTCGCACGCTCGGGAGTCAAACCACCTCTGGTATATTATGGCTTCGTTTAGTCCCTCGATATAAAATGGAATATTTGACACCCGTTTACATACAAGTTCGGCGTAATGTGGTCAGATTGGCTTGTTGGATGGTTTCCCTCACATTTTTCTAAATACCTGTTCTTGAACATTATTTTTTCACACAGATACGGCGGTCCAGAAAGATTAGAAACAGCTATAATGATACTGGCCGACAACGTGGTGGACGATGCTATGGTTGTTGCGGTAAGCTAAGTTCCTATTAAACTTCAAATTTTTCTTGACTTGTCTAGAATCACAAGTCCCTGTTATACAATTGTAGCGCTGACATTAATTCAATGATAGAGGCCTTTGACCAGCAGCAGAGTAGTTTATAGGCTGATTACTGCGGTGTCATCTCAAGGAGCCAGCGAATCGCGTTGTGTTAACGTTATTTCACCCATCGTATCGCTGCGATGACCTACCGTTGTATGAGAGTGTATACATACGTGGTACAACGATAATATCGCCTTCCTGTTATAAAAGTTGATTTTAATTAAATCTTATTTAAATGTATTATTTCAGTTCAATAACTGGGTGGTGAACGTAGACAGCAATTTAGGCTCGTCTCTTGTAGTCGCACAAAGAGCACTGAACATCATACAAGAGAACCAGGCATGGAGAGAAGAGCATCTGGATGAGGTTTACGAATGGATCATGGAAAACAACGCTACAGCTGCTGTGGTCTCCACTCTATTAGTATTCCTCACTTTTATGCTCACAGTCTTTAATCACTGATTGTTATACTTAATTGAAACTTAACAGATAGGGGGAATAAATATTACAAGTTTACCTGCACTAACAAGCTAGTAAGATACTAGAATATTTTGCATGTTATTCTTTCTTAATTATGTCGCTTGGTATTCTATAAAAAGCATAAACGCAAAACGTAATATAATTTTTAGCGAATTAGTGAACCTGCGGCATCTGTAATATTATTTTAGCAAAAGTTAATATTAGTGTACCTGCGGTATCTATTTCCCCTATGGTGATGAGTTTGTGGTAGTTATGAACAAAGCGTGTGTTCACAACTAGGTCGGTAAAATATGACAAGATTATATTGCACAAGGAAACCGACTTAATTGGGAACTCATTCAATGATTTGAATCTTTAATGTGAAATCGTGGTAATAGTTTTATAATTTCTAATTTGTAAGTTAATAAGTTAGCAATAGAAAAAATTTAATCCAAAAATGTTTAAATTTAAACAATATTAGACTAGAATAATACTATAGGGTCTCCTTTTATACAAATAAAACAGTAGGAGACGGCCAATTAGTAATATTTATAGTTTACTAATAGGTTATTCTTACTAATAGGTTGTCATTAATATCCGTTTAGGGTATAGATTAATAAATTATGTAATTTGTAATATTTCATAATTTCTAACATTAATTTACCTACACGTATTAACTTGCTTGGAAGCATTTACGTTTGTAATGTTAACCTACTAAGTTATGATTACATTTTTTAAATACCTAAATGTAACTTTTGAGAGTTCTGAGGGTTAACCTAACATTTTAATTTGATATCTAAAGTTTATAGTAATGGTGCATGGGAATTATAAGTAATTGATATTTAATACTAACACGGGAAGCGAGGGAAACTAATTGCTATTATTTTTGATAGTATTATTGTTTCAAATACCATTGCTTCAGATGCAATATAAATATATTTATCAACTGTTAGCTTTTTGACGATCTGTCAAAGTGAACTGTTAGTTAAGATGTAATTATTTGTATCTGAGGCAGTGCAGGGTTAAATGGTCACATTCTGTTACGATTTTCATCGTAGCAAAAATGATTGATGATTTTATTACGAAAGAGTAATAAAAGTAAAATTTAGGTAATGTTTTAAATGAATTAAGTAATATTAAAATAATCAATATTTTTGTATTATTCGTAGTAGTAAGACAAATTGCGTTTGTTGAAAAAAATTGCACAAAGTGAATTATAAATTAAAAATATATTATTATCATTGTATGTTGCAAGATACCAATTCAAAATAAATAAGTATAGTTTTTAAGAAAAATATTGATGAGAAATACAGTCCTAGGCATAATTAGATAAGAATTGCAAGAAGTGAAGTTTAGTCAGTAAAAATATAGAGGTTATTAATGTTTAATCAACTAGTTACCAATATTAAAAACAAATAATTATTATTATTATTTATAGGATTAACTTTTTTTACTGCATTTTCACTGATAATTTAAGCTAAATTAAACACATAAAAGTAAGGGTAGTTGAAAATAGAATAATACTTAGTAATTATTTATATTTATAACTCAATCTGAAGCAAATGCGTCCTCTTGCTTCAAATTAGAGTAATTATGCAACTTAATTATTAATAAATACTTAGTTTAAGTATATAAATTTATAAAACTATCTTAAAAAGTAAGGCACAAAATTATTACATTGTAAAATATTATTAATATTAACTAAGTAAGTATATTATAGTTTACAAAATCGTAATGTGTACATATTACGATACCTATATTGTTACGATAAATTAAACTTATTAAACAAAATTCTACGTTTCTTTTCATTTGTATACTAATTTATTACGATTTGACTAGAACAAAACAATATTTTCAGTAATTTATTACAAAACAATCATTACAAAAAAACTTGTATGGTAAGTAAAACTTACTTTTTTGTAGGCCAGTAAAAATTCAAATATTCTTGCCCTTGTTTAATGGAATGTGAAACAAAAGAGCTCTGTAAACAACAACTATTGCAATATAATACGCTCACTGCTCAGTATGAAATTAGTTTTGTCAGTGACAAAAAAACAATAAAGGACCAATACGTACATTGGTGAACGTATTCGTCCCCCATAAACTTCTGGAGTAGCAGGGGACTTTATCCAGTGCGAAGTTCATTAAGTTTCATGAACCTTGAGAAGCCTCCTGAAGATTTTTTACGTGTTCTGCCGACCGAGAGTAGCCTTCTTCTCAGGTAGGAGATGCTAAGCTATCCACGAAATTCTACTTCTCCTTTTTCTGTTATTTCATCTACCTTCCTGCGATTCGTTTGTTATTAAGTGTCCGACATTTCAGAACTTTTCTGCCTGCTGCCACTTTAAAATTATTTTCCCTACGTTCATTGCTTAAGCAAATTGTTCGAGAAAACCCAAATAATGGGGTAAGATCAGTCTCTTAACAGTATACCAATAATTTTCATATTCTCTCTTCAATATAGCAATCTACATTTGTGTTCAGTAACAAATCAAAATTAATTCAATAGTTATATTTTATACAAACTGAGTTCGAATAGTTTAGTTATTAAACATTTACAGGTTTATAAATATTAAGGGTTATTTTTATTTTAAAGGCACGATGTCCAGGGTCCTAAGAAAGTGACTACTTCAAAATATAGTTAAGTAATGTCCGTTTATTCAGGAATGGCTTAACGTCCTACTTAAAGTAGGAGCTCAAAATCGGGGAAAGTATTAAAGATATGTCAATATCCCAATGGCTTCTATTGATATTAAGCCTAGTTTCAAAACGTTATATTGACGTTTTGTTTTTACTATAATAAATAAAAAAGTATTTTGCATAGAACTTTTACTATGCCATTCCTGAACAAACTTCATGTTTACCTATTCGGTGGTTCAATTTTCATGAACTATTAATGTAATATTACTGAAATAAGTGAAGTAAATAATATAACTAATGCAGGAACAACATCATTTCTGACTCCATAGCCAGTTAGAGCACTTTTTTCAGTGGTCTGAAAAAAAAATTAAATACTCTTATTAAATTGAATATCAAGTCATTGTCATCAATCATTTGTTATTTATTTGAATAAACAAATAACGACTAGGAACTTAACTGGTCGATAAATAATGCGAATATTAGGTATCTATTAAATTGAAAGAAATTTATAGAAGAAAAATATCTGAATAATTATAATTGTCAGACATAAGAACATTTCGTTTTATTTTGTTCTGATATAACTAATAATGCTTTGTGAAAGACGGGAAATGTTCACATACCACTGTGATGGGACTTGGTGCTGAAGTCGTCATGGTAATATTCTCTGGCCGAGGTTCACCAACGGGAATCTTGTATATGAAGTGGTTATCCTTGCGACTGGAAATAAAAGATAAATAAATAAATAAATAAGTACCCTTACCCAAAACTTAGCACAAGCTGTATTTTCTATTATGGCAGTCGGAAACAGTGAATTTATTTTTAAATTTAAAAAAAAGTTAGGGGACCAGTTCAATGTATCAAAAGTAATGTATCAAACTTAAAGGTTGTTAACTAAGACTAAACTCATCAACAAAAAACATAAAATAAGAGCCCACAACTTATTAAGTATTCTAAACTTTTTAGGGTTTCAATTATTTAAAAAAAAATATTTTTTCAAATTTGATTATTACTTTGTAATTTAGCATTTGACAATGCTTGTTTTCATATTGAAAGATAAAAAACTAGAAACATTTGAATTTCGGACCTTGAAGAAATCAGGCAGGATTCGATCCAGTAAAAATATATCTACTATTATCTGTGGAGTGTAAACCATTTTCATTGCGAACATGTTGAGAGTTTTAGTTCCATAGTTTGTCCGCAAAGAAGGTGGCGCCATGTGTTTTAAATTGTTAATCTGTGTTCAGATCAGAAGTTCAGTTATGAAGAAAAAACTGACCGCGAAAATTTCAGAACTTTTGTCGAGTGTAAATTTGTTCGGTTTTAAATGTTTTTGTACTAAATTGACTATTTTTCTCGCACTCAAAGTGAAAAGTACAATTTGCACCTCGAGACTAAACGCCAACTTAATATACCCTCGGTTTCATTGACTCCCTCGCACGCTCGGGAGTCAAACCACCTCTGGTATATTATGGCTTCGTTTAGTCCCTCGATATAAAATGGAATATTTGACACCCGTTTACATACAAGTTCGGCGTAATGTGGTCAGATTGGCTTGTTGGATGGTTTCCCTCACATTTTTCTAAATACCTGTTCTTGAACATTATTTTTTCACACAGATACGGCGGTCCAGAAAGATTAGAAACAGCTATAATGATACTGGCCGACAACGTGGTGGACGATGCTATGGTTGTTGCGGTAAGCTAAGTTCCTATTAAACTTCAAATTTTTCTTGACTTGTCTAGAATCACAAGTCCCTGTTATACAATTGTAGCGCTGACATTAATTCAATGATAGAGGCCTTTGACCAGCAGCAGAGTAGTTTATAGGCTGATTACTGCGGTGTCATCTCAAGGAGCCAGCGAATCGCGTTGTGTTAACGTTATTTCACCCATCGTATCGCTGCGATGACCTACCGTTGTATGAGAGTGTATACATACGTGGTACAACGATAATATCGCCTTCCTGTTATAAAAGTTGATTTTAATTAAATCTTATTTAAATGTATTATTTCAGTTCAATAACTGGGTGGTGAACGTAGACAGCAATTTAGGCTCGTCTCTTGTAGTCGCACAAAGAGCACTGAACATCATACAAGAGAACCAGGCATGGAGAGAAGAGCATCTGGATGAGGTTTACGAATGGATCATGGAAAACAACGCTACAGCTGCTGTGGTCTCCACTCTATTAGTATTCCTCACTTTTATGCTCACAGTCTTTAATCACTGATTGTTATACTTAATTGAAACTTAACAGATAGGGGGAATAAATATTACAAGTTTACCTGCACTAACAAGCTAGTAAGATACTAGAATATTTTGCATGTTATTCTTTCTTAATTATGTCGCTTGGTATTCTATAAAAAGCATAAACGCAAAACGTAATATAATTTTTAGCGAATTAGTGAACCTGCGGCATCTGTAATATTATTTTAGCAAAAGTTAATATTAGTGTACCTGCGGTATCTATTTCCCCTATGGTGATGAGTTTGTGGTAGTTATGAACAAAGCGTGTGTTCACAACTAGGTCGGTAAAATATGACAAGATTATATTGCACAAGGAAACCGACTTAATTGGGAACTCATTCAATGATTTGAATCTTTAATGTGAAATCGTGGTAATAGTTTTATAATTTCTAATTTGTAAGTTAATAAGTTAGCAATAGAAAAAATTTAATCCAAAAATGTTTAAATTTAAACAATATTAGACTAGAATAATACTATAGGGTCTCCTTTTATACAAATAAAACAGTAGGAGACGGCCAATTAGTAATATTTATAGTTTACTAATAGGTTATTCTTACTAATAGGTTGTCATTAATATCCGTTTAGGGTATAGATTAATAAATTATGTAATTTGTAATATTTCATAATTTCTAACATTAATTTACCTACACGTATTAACTTGCTTGGAAGCATTTACGTTTGTAATGTTAACCTACTAAGTTATGATTACATTTTTTAAATACCTAAATGTAACTTTTGAGAGTTCTGAGGGTTAACCTAACATTTTAATTTGATATCTAAAGTTTATAGTAATGGTGCATGGGAATTATAAGTAATTGATATTTAATACTAACACGGGAAGCGAGGGAAACTAATTGCTATTATTTTTGATAGTATTATTGTTTCAAATACCATTGCTTCAGATGCAATATAAATATATTTATCAACTGTTAGCTTTTTGACGATCTGTCAAAGTGAACTGTTAGTTAAGATGTAATTATTTGTATCTGAGGCAGTGCAGGGTTAAATGGTCACATTCTGTTACGATTTTCATCGTAGCAAAAATGATTGATGATTTTATTACGAAAGAGTAATAAAAGTAAAATTTAGGTAATGTTTTAAATGAATTAAGTAATATTAAAATAATCAATATTTTTGTATTATTCGTAGTAGTAAGACAAATTGCGTTTGTTGAAAAAAATTGCACAAAGTGAATTATAAATTAAAAATATATTATTATCATTGTATGTTGCAAGATACCAATTCAAAATAAATAAGTATAGTTTTTAAGAAAAATATTGATGAGAAATACAGTCCTAGGCATAATTAGATAAGAATTGCAAGAAGTGAAGTTTAGTCAGTAAAAATATAGAGGTTATTAATGTTTAATCAACTAGTTACCAATATTAAAAACAAATAATTATTATTATTATTTATAGGATTAACTTTTTTTACTGCATTTTCACTGATAATTTAAGCTAAATTAAACACATAAAAGTAAGGGTAGTTGAAAATAGAATAATACTTAGTAATTATTTATATTTATAACTCAATCTGAAGCAAATGCGTCCTCTTGCTTCAAATTAGAGTAATTATGCAACTTAATTATTAATAAATACTTAGTTTAAGTATATAAATTTATAAAACTATCTTAAAAAGTAAGGCACAAAATTATTACATTGTAAAATATTATTAATATTAACTAAGTAAGTATATTATAGTTTACAAAATCGTAATGTGTACATATTACGATACCTATATTGTTACGATAAATTAAACTTATTAAACAAAATTCTACGTTTCTTTTCATTTGTATACTAATTTATTACGATTTGACTAGAACAAAACAATATTTTCAGTAATTTATTACAAAACAATCATTACAAAAAAACTTGTATGGTAAGTAAAACTTACTTTTTTGTAGGCCAGTAAAAATTCAAATATTCTTGCCCTTGTTTAATGGAATGTGAAACAAAAGAGCTCTGTAAACAACAACTATTGCAATATAATACGCTCACTGCTCAGTATGAAATTAGTTTTGTCAGTGACAAAAAAACAATAAAGGACCAATACGTACATTGGTGAACGTATTCGTCCCCCATAAACTTCTGGAGTAGCAGGGGACTTTATCCAGTGCGAAGTTCATTAAGTTTCATGAACCTTGAGAAGCCTCCTGAAGATTTTTTACGTGTTCTGCCGACCGAGAGTAGCCTTCTTCTCAGGTAGGAGATGCTAAGCTATCCACGAAATTCTACTTCTCCTTTTTCTGTTATTTCATCTACCTTCCTGCGATTCGTTTGTTATTAAGTGTCCGACATTTCAGAACTTTTCTGCCTGCTGCCACTTTAAAATTATTTTCCCTACGTTCATTGCTTAAGCAAATTGTTCGAGAAAACCCAAATAATGGGGTAAGATCAGTCTCTTAACAGTATACCAATAATTTTCATATTCTCTCTTCAATATAGCAATCTACATTTGTGTTCAGTAACAAATCAAAATTAATTCAATAGTTATATTTTATACAAACTGAGTTCGAATAGTTTAGTTATTAAACATTTACAGGTTTATAAATATTAAGGGTTATTTTTATTTTAAAGGCACGATGTCCAGGGTCCTAAGAAAGTGACTACTTCAAAATATAGTTAAGTAATGTCCGTTTATTCAGGAATGGCTTAACGTCCTACTTAAAGTAGGAGCTCAAAATCGGGGAAAGTATTAAAGATATGTCAATATCCCAATGGCTTCTATTGATATTAAGCCTAGTTTCAAAACGTTATATTGACGTTTTGTTTTTACTATAATAAATAAAAAAGTATTTTGCATAGAACTTTTACTATGCCATTCCTGAACAAACTTCATGTTTACCTATTCGGTGGTTCAATTTTCATGAACTATTAATGTAATATTACTGAAATAAGTGAAGTAAATAATATAACTAATGCAGGAACAACATCATTTCTGACTCCATAGCCAGTTAGAGCACTTTTTTCAGTGGTCTGAAAAAAAAATTAAATACTCTTATTAAATTGAATATCAAGTCATTGTCATCAATCATTTGTTATTTATTTGAATAAACAAATAACGACTAGGAACTTAACTGGTCGATAAATAATGCGAATATTAGGTATCTATTAAATTGAAAGAAATTTATAGAAGAAAAATATCTGAATAATTATAATTGTCAGACATAAGAACATTTCGTTTTATTTTGTTCTGATATAACTAATAATGCTTTGTGAAAGACGGGAAATGTTCACATACCACTGTGATGGGACTTGGTGCTGAAGTCGTCATGGTAATATTCTCTGGCCGAGGTTCACCAACGGGAATCTTGTATATGAAGTGGTTATCCTTGCGACTGGAAATAAAAGATAAATAAATAAATAAATAAGTACCCTTACCCAAAACTTAGCACAAGCTGTATTTTCTATTATGGCAGTCGGAAACAGTGAATTTATTTTTAAATTTAAAAAAAAGTTAGGGGACCAGTTCAATGTATCAAAAGTAATGTATCAAACTTAAAGGTTGTTAACTAAGACTAAACTCATCAACAAAAAACATAAAATAAGAGCCCACAACTTATTAAGTATTCTAAACTTTTTAGGGTTTCAATTATTTAAAAAAAAATATTTTTTCAAATTTGATTATTACTTTGTAATTTAGCATTTGACAATGCTTGTTTTCATATTGAAAGATAAAAAACTAGAAACATTTGAATTTCGGACCTTGAAGAAATCAGGCAGGATTCGATCCCACCTCTTCCACAATCCGCTGCTCTAACCACTAAGTTACCGAACTCTCTTCTCCTCGAATGGACCGAATCTTTCTAGTACATGCTTACGTTGCAAGCCAACGTTGTATCATCACTGTTTTAAGGCAAATACCTTGAAACATTCGAAAGAATCTTCAAGGTCCGAAATTAGATTTATTCTAGTTTTCTATTTATCATTCAATTTGTTTAATTACTTATTGAAAAAAAATTAAACCCCTGTAAAATTCATAATGACAAGTAGGTATGGTCTATGGTCTTTTGTTTTATGTTTTTGTCGATGAATTTTAGCTTTACAGCCGTTAAGTTCGAAACATTATGAACGGGTCACAATCTATAATAACACACATTTGCAGAGCAAATTATACAAAAGTCCGTCACGTGAATGAATATTTTGGTTAGGGATCAAACTAACGGCCTTGAGTGCATTTCCTTATTTCTTTGAATTTGTCAATCAATTTCATTAAACTTGTGTGAATTACATTCATGACCCGGAAAGGATATTGTTTCGTTTATGCATGTGTGTTTGAGTGTGTGTGTTCGAGAAAGTCGAGCAAGTTTAGCTTTGACTTACACCGCGTCTATAGCCGTCTTCTTGTCATCCATTTCGTAGGCGTTAAAACTATCGCCATATAAAGTGGATTCGCGTGTTTTGTATGAAACGTAGTAACAAGCCTGACGAGCATCGGGGTCGACTCTGAAATATTAACAGAGGGATTAGCCTAAGGCACTTAAAGCAAGTACCATAATGAAAGTTCTCCTGATTGTTTTTGAGTAGGTACCGAAATTAAAAAGTGGGCAAAACATTACATATTTTGAAGAAAAATAAAACAGGCATTCATGACAAGTTTGCTAGGCTGAAACAGGAAAAATATTTACTACTAAGAAAAAGTAATAAATCATTTATTCACTAAGCTTTTACAAAGAAGCACTTATGAAATGTCAAAATTCACGAAAAAAAAATTAAACAATAATAGACGCAAATAAAATATTACAATATTAGTACATATTATCGTAAATAAACATAATGCTAATCTACCACCGGTTCGGACGTTGCTTCTTATCGAGAAGACTTCGGCAAAAAAACTCGATAGTTACTCTTTTGAACTTTCTTTTGTTTTACAACTAATAAATTCAGAGTACAGTCAAAAGAACAATAAAAATACATTATTTTAACAGAGGAGCAGATTATTCCTATGACCACAAACTCTATTAATTTCGTTAAAATTCATGATAAAGAAGAAAAACAATATAATAAACATAGTCTCATTATTGCTACCTGTAATTCCTGGTCCTCCATTGCTGGTAAAGGTGTTCAGTGTAATCCAAGCACTTCTGGAAGCCAACAGAACACGCCAAGTCTATGATCCTACTTCTGAATAGGCGGGTGTGTTTCTGATGATCTATGCTGTTAGTTAGGATTTTGTATATAAGAACTATTTTCTTGCGAAGGAACATCTGAAAATTTTAATGTTGGATGTCAGCGTCACTCATTTTGTAAATAAAGGGTGTAAAAAAACCCTTAACGAAGCCGACACCTACGTATTCTGCACATCGTTACCAAGTTACCAAGTTATTGAAGGTCAAAGTCAAAAAAAAAATGTTTCTATTTAAAAAAAAAATCAAGATTTTGGTGAAAACAAACTTCAATCATCATTACTTAATTTTTGTCTTAAGAAATATTTTCAAAATTTCAAGTATTTCCTAACAAAAAATTGCTTCAAACGGTCAACTCGCAATGTACATCGTGCGTACTCCTTGATTCTACGTAACAGAACAGCCACGCACAAAAGCGCAGAAGCGGTCAGTTGCACGCGTTACATTGCGTAGTCCGTTTTTAGGTTTAAAATTGACACCTAAGAAAACATTTCGTTTTCCACCAATAATTTATTTTTTCTGTGACTTGATTTAATGGTCCTCTTCCCCCGGACCTCTGTGAAGTACAGACGCGTTTTAAGCTGAATCTACGTTGTTTTTTATTAAAAATAAATCAAATAAAAGTGAATTTTCGACAAAATAATACAACTGAAATAATAGGAGCTCATAAACGCGAAGAGCTGTGACTTGCAATACATCTCTGTGCGCCCAGTACCGCGCCCGTCCTGAGTCACCACACACTACGGTCACCGCCCCCAGCTGTTCGCCGCCCGCCCCTGGAGGCGTAACCCTGACCCGGCCAATCAATCTGCGCGTGCGACTGTGTCATCGCTGTGAACTAACTGTGAGTCACCGCTGTACGCGTCACTACACTTCCTACCTCTATTACAACTCTGCACTCCTAGTACATTATGTCAACCAAACAAAATAGTGCTGAGGTAAATGTCGACAATATGTCGATATGTTTATCGGAGGAGGACCGAGGCAACGAGTCTACCCCAGAAAATTTCATTACTCATCGCACCCAGAGGCGCTTGACGGATAATGAACCGAATGAGCTTTCATTATCCGAACATTTTGGTGATTTTAAAGTAGAGATGAGAAAACTTATCTCATATTACAATAATTCGCAAAACAACAACCTTGCAGAAGTCAACTCCACTCTAAAATAATTGATCGACTCTAATCGAAATATAGAGAACACATTAGCTTTTCTGACATCCCAAAATGAGGAGTATAAAAAGAGAATCGAGTCCCTGGAGAACAATGCCAAAGAGGAGAGGCAATACATTGTGTTTTTAGAGGAAAAATTAGAAGATTTACAAACTGGTAGCAGAAAATCTAATTTTGAGATAAAAAATGTGCCAAAAAAAGAAAATGAAAACAAACCAGATCTCATCGATATGGTGGTATGCCTTTCAGAAACTATAGATTGTAAAATAAGCAAAAGCGATGTTAAGGATATCTACCGCATAAAAAGTAAAAAATCGGCAGAGAAGAACTCTCCCCTTGTGATAGAAACTAACTCAACGCTAATAAAGGCCGATATCCTTAAAATGGCAAAATCCTTTAACGTTAGAAATAAAACAAAATTATGTGCTAAACATCTTGGACTGAAGACCAACGAAGATAATCCAGTTTACCTATCAGAGCACCTTACTGCCAAGGCAGCACGTCTCCGTTTCCTGGCGAGAGACCTGGCAAAATCAAAGGAATACAAATTCTGTTGGACGGCGTACGGAAAAGTCTATGTAAGAAAAACTGAACAGTCACCCATAATTTTAATCCGTAGTGAAGATCAGATCCATAGTTTGCTTTTGCAGGACTGACTAACTGTGAATACTCAACCTGTTTCTAGTTTTATTAAGATTAATTCTTTACCAGTTTGCGCTGCTCAGAACTTATTTAATATCACTATGCTGTTAATTGGTTTTTTAATCGCCATGTACACGGTTTTTTCTCTCTTATTGTCATTGCTAATCTTAAATGGCCGAATTTCGGACTGTTTCTTGGTTCATTATTATTCAAGCGATTGGCATTGGTGCCACGTACATTATACTCAGATAAATATACAACACAACACACACACTAACATTCACACAGAACTAAATATTTTCATCTCTACACAACAGCAAACATACACACAGTGTAACAAGAGTGACCCGATAAGAAGCCTTAAAGTCAGAATAAAGCGGTTACACATCTATAACTCCGTCTTCTTCAATCGTATAAATGAGAATTACCAATTAATTAATCTGATAAAGCCCACTATTTACAGAATTTGCTTACCCACTGCCTCCCAAAATGAGTGACACAGCTAAAACAATTCAGGAAATAGACGCACTGGAGGTGGCTCGTTCGTTTGAATGTGACGTCTCGGAACTGAAAAACTGTATCAAACTAAATAAAAACGATTTCACTATGATCTCCCAAAACATTCGTAGTATATACAAAAATTTTGACGATCTCGTAGTAACCCTCTCAAATCTTACAATTGACATGGATGTTATCTCCCTAACTGAATGTTGGATTGATAACAACAAACCGATACCTTTATTGCCGAACTATTTATCATACTTCACCCAATCACAATTTAATCAAAACGATGGAGTCGTTGTTTATGTAAAGAGTACATTAAACCACAAAGTAAGTGAAATAAAACTGTCACAAGCGTCTTGTCTCCAACTAGAAATCTTAAGTACCACCATCTTATGTATTTACCGATCCCCCTCTAATGGTAATGCTGATGGTTTTGTGGACTCCCTTGCTGCTCATCTTGACACTCTGAGTAGCGCTCGAAATATAATTGTCTCAGGCGATATAAACATAAACATCACTCCTAAATCTACTGAGCCACCCCATGAACAAAAAAATCGCATAAACTACTTAAATGCCCTGTCGTTCCATGGCTTATTAGCTGGCCACATAATACCTACTAGGGAAAAAAACTGTTTGGACCACTTCATGATTAAAATAAATAGCACAAAACTACAAGCCAGAATAGCTGTTTTGCATACAAGTATTACAGATCATTTTACGATTTTCCTCACAATAGCAAAGATAAAGACCAATTTTACTGCGTCAAAAATTAAAACTCGTATAAATTATGAAACTGCTTTAGAGAATCTGAAAACCAAAAATTTGCCTGAGTTGCTGTGCTGTAATGACCCTAAGGTGGTCCTTGATTGCTTGATCTCTAAACTAATAGAGACAGTCAAAGAGAACACAGTAATTACACAAATAACAAAGAAATATCGCATCATAAAACCGTGGATTACAACAGGAATACTGCGTTGTATCAACAATAGAAATAAATTACAAATGAAAGTAAAGAAAGAACCTTTTAATGAAATAGCTAAAATAACATACATTAGATACAGAAATTATTGCAATCATCATCATCATCATTTCAGCCGAACGACGCCCACTGCTGGGCATAGGCCTCCCCCAAGGATCTCCACAACGATCGGTCCTGCGCTGTGCGCATCCAGCGGCTTCCCGCGACCTTGACCAGATCGTCGGTCCACCTTGTAGAGGGCCTGCCCACGGAACGTCGTCCGGTACGCGGTCGCCATTCGAGAACCTTTCCGCCCCAACGGCCATCGGTTCTCCGCGCTATGTGTCCCGCCCACTGCCACTTCAGCGATGCAATCCTTCGAGCGATGTCGGTTGTTTTTGTTCTCCTGCGGATCTCATCATTTCTGATTCGATCGAGCAGGGAAATACGAAGCATCGCTCTCTCCATTGCTCGCTGGGTGATCTTGAGCCTTCTTATGAGACCCATAGTAAGGGACCACGTCTCACTCCCATAGGTCATTACTGGCAACACACACTGGTCAAAGACTTTTGTCTTGAGACACTGAGGTATTTCGGACGCAAATATATGCCGGAGCTTCCCGAACGCTGCCCATCCGAGCTGGATTCGACGAGAGATCTCTTTCTCGAAGTTGGACTTACCTAACTGGACTGTCTGTCCCAGGTAAACATAGTGGTCAACAACTTCGAGTGTAATGTTCCCAACGTTAACTGGAGCGGGTGCAATATGGGCATTTAACATGATTTTCGTTTTGTCCATGTTCATCTTAAGACCCACTCTTTGAGAAGCATTACCGAGATCTTCGAGCATTATGTTCAGGTCTTCCAAGGTCTCAGCCATAAGAACTACATCATCGGCAAATCGCAGGTGTGTTAGGTACTCGCCATTGATGTTGATGCCGCGTCCTTTCCAGTCCAGAAGCTTGAAAATATCCTCCAACGCAGCCGTGAACAGTTTCGGAGAAATAACGTCTCCTTGTCTCACGCCTCGCTGTAGTTGGATCGGATTAGAGCTCTGGTTCTGTAATCGGACCGACATGGTGGCGTTCTGGTATAAGTACCTTAGCACCTCAATGTACCTGTAGTCTATTTGGCACCTTTGGAGAGACTGCAGGACTGCCCAGGTCTCAATCGAATCAAAGGCTTTCTCGTAGTCCACGAACGCTAAGCAAAATGGCAAGTTATACTCTTCGGTCTTCTGTATAACTTGCCGCAGCGTATGAATGTGGTCTACGGTACTATAGCCTTTTCGGAACCCTGCTTGTTCGGGAGGTTGGAAGTCGTCGAACCTGCGAGCGAGACGATTCGACTATAAACTTATAAAAAAATTAAAGAGAAATTATGAAAGAGAGTTACTAGCATCATCGGTCAAAAATAATAAGTCACTTTGGAAAACCATTAAAAATATTACTTACACCCCAAAAAAAAACAACACAAATGCAGATCTGCTTTGCGCCAAATCATCTCCGAATGCCTCTGCAGACTTTGTTAATGAGTATTTTGCAAATATCGGTAAGCAATTAGCTCAGCAAATAGAAACATCTTCTGAGGAATTGTGTAGCTATATGCGAACACTGCCAAGGCAACCGCAATCGTTTGTGTTGCTGGAAACTGACCAGGATGAAGTTTGCAGTGTTTTAATGTCACTTAAATCATGTAGTGCTCCAGGCTGGGACAACATCCCAACCGATTTTCTAAAGCATGTGAAGACAGAAGTTGTTCCAATTATAACATACCTAGCAAACCTCTGCTTTAACAGAGGAGTTTTCCCATCGTCTCTTAAACAATCTGTCATCACACCAGTGTACAAGGCAGGTGATAGAGGCAGTGTTAATAACTACAGACCTATATCTGTATTGTCTGCAATTTCAAAAATAATTGAAAAGCTGCTCAACAAAAGGTTACTTAATTATCTTAACAACTTTCATATTTTAGCCCCCACTCAATTTGGATTCCGACAAGGAAAATCAACAGAGGATGCAGTATCTGCACTCAGTTCACTCGTAGTTGACCAGCTCGACAAACGGAAGAAATGTATAGCAGCATTTCTTGATTTAAAAAAAGCGTTTGACACTGTTTCTGTCCCCATTCTTGTACGCAAGCTGGAAAAGGTTGGAATAAATGGGATACCCCTCGAACTGTTTAAGGACTATCTTTCTGAAAGACACCAGCGTGTCAAATTGGATTCTACCTACAGCAGAGATGCAAATGTTTCATACGGCGTGCCACAAGGTAGCGTTCTTGGCCCGACATTATTTCTTATTTACATTAACGACCTTTGTAACATGAACATTGAACATGCAAACATTTTCTGCTACGCCGATGACACAGCTGTAGTTTTTAACGCTGATTCATGGACTGCTGTTAGGGATTATGCTGAAAGTGGTTTAAAACAAATAAGTGAATGGTTACGTATTAACCTTCTCACACTTAATACAGATAAAACCAATTACATTTGTTTTGGTATTTATAACAACATGCAACCTAATATGAACATGGACATTAAAATACACAAATGTAACAAAACTAATCAAAGCACAAATTTAGGTGGTTGTCAGTGCCCTTCTATACAGAAGGTTGAACAAGCTAAATACTTGGGCGTTTATGTGGATCAGCGGCTTTCCTGGTATCCACATCTGGAACACGTATCTTCAAGGCTTAGAAAACTAATTTGGATCTTTAAGAAAATAAGGCATGTGGTGCCGGGAAGGAAAAATGATTCTGGTAGGGATTTGTTAACTAGCATTTACATCTCACTAGTTCAATCTGTATTGATATACTGTATACCTGTTTGGGGAGGGGCCGCCAAAACCCGTCTTATTGGTGTAGAACGTGCCCAACGTAGCCTCATTAAGGTCATGTATTTTAAAAAGATGCGATATCCCACAAACAGCCTCTATGAGCTGAGTAACCTCCTGTCGATTAGAAAACTATACTGTATGCAAACGGTTCTAAAAAGACACAAAACGTCAACTTATAACACTGCAAATAACGTTACAAGAAGAAGGAGAAAAAATTGTGCTTTTCGAGCGCACAGGGTAAATACTCAATTTGCTAAAGCCCAATACGATAGACGATCAATTGATTTGTATAATGCTATTGACAAGGAGTTAAATATATGTGATACACAGTTCTTCGAATGTAAGAAATTGCTAAGATCATGGCTACAATCAAAAACCTACGAGGATATGGAATCACTCTTGATCTAACACATACACCCTACACATGCACGCACA
The DNA here is from genome assembly GCA_947369235.1 of Udea olivalis. Lineage (NCBI taxonomy): Eukaryota > Metazoa > Arthropoda > Insecta > Lepidoptera > Crambidae > Udea > Udea olivalis. The sequence continues at coordinate 3,326,449 of OX376347.1, forward strand.
CGCACACACTTTAACACTCTCTCACACACACACATACACACACACACACACACACACACACACACACACACATTTATTTGTAACAGTAAAGAAATGTTTTACCTCTAAGTACTTCATAAGCTAATAAATGAGAATTGTTTGAAAGAAGAGCGGTATCTCCCTGACACAGGCTAATAAAGGCTTAAAAGGGAATACTTGAGTTACTTGTTTAAGACTACAAAATATTAGTTAATGAAATAAAAACATTTTATTTTATTTTATTTATTTTTATTTTTAATGGTCTGAGTGCGTAGATGCCGGCTTCGGTATGCGTCTTTTTACACCCTGTAGGTAATATTACATTCGTATGTAGTTAAATAAGTAATACTGTGCTAATTGACAATAAAAAGAACATAGAGACAATGATATAAATTATAAATTAAAAAATTAAAAAATTAAAATTAAATTAAAAAACAAACATAAAAATATTCACTCGGGACCAAAACAAAATAAGCTTTGGCTTCTTCGGTATTAGGGTGCGATTCCACCAGAGATGTAGCGAGGATGCGTTGCGAGGAATGTGTGTGTTAATAACCAATAGCATTGTTTCATTCACCTAGCTTCGCCATTCTATTGGTTATTAACAAAGACATTCCTCGCAACGCATCTTCGCACATCTCTGGTTGCAACGCAACCCTTATATCCAAAAACAGGGTTAGCTCGTATTTCACTTTTATGTCTCGTATACGCTAAAATATTTTTTTTCAGAAACGTTACATTTCAAAAGTCTTACAAAGATAAAAATTACAAACCTGCCATTCATTGTAAATCATTTTTGTCATTCCACAGTTGGCGTTTTCTATCCTCAACATTTCATAGCCAGACATTACAGCTTCCCATACAATGAGACTGCGTTCTTGGTCTAGATAATCCAGTATGGTCATTGCCAAGTCCTGATTTATATCACCTGATACAAACAGGGCGAAGACATCATTTGCAATCTGAAATGATTAGGAATTCTAAAAATATTGCCAACAACACTTTAAGTTCCTTCTACTTGTGATACTACAGTTCACTATGATCATGCAACGTGAAAACAATTCGCTCAAAACTGCCACTTGCGGGTACGACCTCAATAATTTTTTCACGTGTGTGTGTGTGGCATTTAAACCACATAAGCTTTAATAAATAAAGAACAACAATTTCCGAAAGTGATTACTTTTTAATAATAGACTCACTCAAACCAAAAGGAATAAACAAGTCGTTAGTCTTACTTACTTGTGCTCTATTTAGTTCATCGATCGCAAACATATCCTCTTTCAAAGTTTTTGCAATGAGCTTCCACGTCAATTCATCATAATTTACCCGATAATATCCTAAAAAATAAACAGATATGAATTATCCTCTGCTAAACAAGCGCTCACGATTTCTCAATTGTGATGTAATATAATATGGTGACATCGTGATAGTACCAAACGAATTTAAAATACTCGGAGCGGTGACCACATTTTGCATCCCTCGCATGTTATGTTGCTTTGTATGTTAAAATACCTCGTTCAGCTATGCTTTTATCGGCAGCTATTCTTTTATCGCCAGAGCTACACTGAGCAATTATTCTTTTGCTAGATTTTTTCTTCTAACATACCTCAGCTTTCTATCACATTTCTCTGGTAGACACGCACCATAAAGGTCCCATCATTAAAATAAATGATAATGCCATTAGGTACCCTTTACGGCAAAGTTTCTCAGCTTATTTTATAGGACCTTATTTCACACATAATAAGGCTTATTTATGATTGTAACTAGTTTAACCTAATTCTTCAAGTAGCAAGTAACTGGTCTTTTTTGCCCCCGAATTATATTTCAAGAGTAGATGTTACTTTGTTTTCTACTGACGTAATGGGACAGCATCAGTTTAAGAATAGCTCTACTTGGCTGTCAAGTTTTGTGATTTATGGCCGATTTTTGATTCCTCATATAATGAAATTTATCTGTAGAATTAAGTTTATTCGAAGGTTAACAAGATTTTTAATTTTTCAATGGTTGTGGCATGTGATCTGAACATCAACTTTTGTCTTGTTTCATTCTAACATGGATAATCAGTGTGAAATTAGCGATTTCAGTACATAGACAATCGATAGGTAACTATTCTTTGGATAAAAGAAGATTGAAAGTTAAAAATTTATATTCGCTTGATAAACAGCCAGTTAATTTTATTCCTCAGTTAGCTATCTAGGGAAAAACTAAGAATTAAAAAATCGGGCCTAACAAATAAACATGGGCCAGACTACAAACCAATTGTCATGGCCCCAAAGTTAGGATAAAGATCCTTGTATTACGAGGTATGTACCACACAAGGGCTTAAACCTTGGGCGTCTCTAGGTACACCTAGACCCCAGTCAATTTAGAAAAGTTCGTTTCCTGAATTGACTCGGACAGGAATCGAACCCAAGACATTACGCAAGTCATCACTTCCTATTTAATTTGAGAAACCTGGTTAAAGAATTTGTAAAATCTGATAGCCCATTTATTAGATTTTAACGGAACGTAATACATAGATACTCGTAGTAAGATCCGTTCAAAGAAGAGAAATATTAAATTTTACATTACTTTAAAGTTCTTAAAATATTTGATCCCACAAACTCTGTTGCCAACTGTGCAACGTGTAACTAATCATAAAGTATGAGTTAGAATTAGAACGAGTGCGTGGGCGCCATAACAGCGTACAATACGGCTGCAGTAAAACCAAGGTTTGGTCAATGTCATTTGAACTGAATTCAAGTTCAAGTAAATAATTAAATTTACTTATAGATAACTCAAGAGCTTTGTTCATTTAGATAAAAATCGTATGACGAATTCAGTTTACATAAATACAGAACATAACAGCGTAAATTTACATCTACGAGTATTTCAATAAACTTTACCCCATAAACTAGCCATGAAGGGAATAATAATATTGTCTCACGACTACACAAAACTTTTGTACTGAAATCAAAGATTAAATATATAATTATCTGGGGCATATCCACTAAGATCATCTGACCCCAAACTAACTAGATCAGCTTGATTTGTTAAATCAATGCAATCAGATGTTTACAAAGCTGGGCATTTACTAATTTGGGTAATGTTAGGGAAGAACCGAAACATTATTTTTCTGAAAAATACTATCCAAATTCTCAAAAATGACAATCGAAGTTAAGAACTCTTCAAATAACACGCTTCAAGAAAGTTTCGATACTTGCGTCCCTAATGCTTTCGTTATATTTGCTATTTTTGACGATATCTTTGTTGAACATCTTTGAAAGGATTAATTTGTGAAAGACAAAGAGTCGTCAGTACGCCTACCACGAGTTGCCACTTTAAATTTATGTTATCGTTCGCATAAAAAAATATGTATTGGGATTTGACATGACATGACAATTTTAAATCCCAATACATATTTTACGCAAACGATAACGTAAATTTGAAGTGGCAACTCGTGGTAGACGTACTGGCGTTTGTATAATTTGTCATTCTACTATCGCACAATAGCGGCTTCACGCCTCCTAAGAATATTCTTTAAACTTTAAAAACTAATGACGTGTAAAATTCTACCAACTTCATGAGAACATTCAAAAACAAACTGCCTACCTGAAGCATTCCTATTAAGAATGATCCAACCACCATTAAGGTTTTCTTCAAATGTGTACGAGTGGCGGTCGGTGGTGAACCAGTTCTGGTAGCAGTTGTAGCAATTCTCTGTGTTCTGGATCACGTACGAGAACGGGATGAGGTAGTTGGACTCGCGGTGGTGGCCGGAGAACGTGAAACGCCACTAAAAAAACAAGAGCCATTCAGCTATCAAGATTTTATTAAAATAATTTTTAGAATAAGCCTTTTAGGACTTCAAGTCATCCCTACCCATTAACAGTAGTTTGCTGTTAGCAGGCATACCACAATCATTTTTCATTTCTTTAGGCAATACTGTACTACTTCTCATTTCAATGTAAATGGGTTGATTTTAAAACTGTTGGTGATTGAGAAGCTGGTTGAGGTTTTACTATTAATAAAGAACGTACTATGAGTCCGAATTCAACTGTCTACCACTACTGCATAAAAAGTGACAATTACTGTAGTAAAGTCCAGTTAACCTAAGTACAATAGCATCAAAACCAACACAGTCACAACATTTTTTTTAGGTTATCAGTAGGTTGATCATCTTTTGGAGTATACTGGACTAGACAGTTTTCAGACCGAAGTAAACTGCATTGGACGTTTCCACACCAACAGCGCTATGTCATTCTAACAAAAACTCTTCTTACCTGTTTCAACTGTATAGCATTAGGGTTCCTATTCCGCAACACATTTACGTAGACAACAGGGTAGCCCGCGTGACGAAACCACGAGTCAAGGACGACAGATGCTCTCGACCCGTTGTGGCCGATAAAACACTCGACTGTGTCACGGTCTAAGCTCACTTTGAAGTCTTGTAGCGATATGTACATGCCCCTTCTGAAATTGAGCGAGCATATAGTTATTCTAATGTTTTCGGTTGTTAATAGGTACACATTTAAACGTTTGATTCGAGTTTCATGTTATCATGTCTCAATACCAAAAAAATCTTCAACCAGAGACTCTTCAATAACTGAACCAACTATGAATATACTTATTGCTGAGTAATAATGTTAGTAATACTCAGTTGGAATTTACAAGTATGTGCGTTAGTAATAATCATGGTTTTGTAATATAACTCGAGTTTTGCAATTATCCAAAAAACTTTAAAACACAAGTAATGTGTTTTTATTACATTGATGTCCTAATTTTTTACCAACCTGTTATTGATATATTTCACCAAAGCCTGATGAAATTTCTCAGAGCCTAAGTAATTTTCTAACATCCACAGTATAGATGCCGTCTTCATGGTCACCAACTCTTTATATCTCGATGGTATATTGGCGGCCAGTTCGTTGTCAAAGCTCAAAAGAGAAGGCGTGGTCTGATGCCAGTCATGATCCATAGCTAAGTGCTTCATTTGCAAACCGTAGTAGTGTATTGGTGCTTTTGGTTTCGTGTTCGTTTTTTGGCCTGCTTCATGCTGCGAATGGTTAGATAACATAAGTCTTGATGACGAAGAGATATTTATAAAATACATACCCAGTTGAGATGAGGCTTAAAAATATTTATAAATACTTCAATACCGTTAAATTAAAGTTATCGGAAAACCCTACTACCCCAACATGGTTCCTTTCTTAACTTGATTCATTTCATTTATTTTAACTTACAATCAAGTGGATAAATGAATACAAACAAAGCAGTTAGTATTTCAAAATTGTTGAAAACCTAATTTTAGATAGAGAGTTAATCATTTTGGACAGTTTTGTCTCACAATTAACAATATACACTTAATAACCTTCATTTGACATTCGCAGATTTAAGTTCACCATAATTATATTACATTATCGTTTCGTACCTGCGTCATAAAGTAGTAGGCCAGATAAGTGGCCAGGCCTTCCTTGAACCACTCTTCCCTCCACTTTGTCCGAACCGCCTCCCCAGAGTTGCCAAGCCATATCCTGCTCAGCTGTTGGGACAGTTCGAAGTGCATCTGCTCTATTTGCTTCATGCTCATGTATTGTGGATGATTGATGATTCTGATTTCACTGTAAAAGTATGATAAGGTTTTTGTTAAGAAATTAAAAAACGAACGCAAGAGATTACGGCTGCGGAATTTTAGTATTTCACTAATTACGGAAGCAAAAATATAGTTCTGAAAATAAAGGAAAGGAAAATTATACACTGTGTTATTTTTTGCTTTCTTATGCAGAACTACATTTTGTTCTAGTTTATGAAATGATTTCAAGATCTTCTTTGCACTATTCTGGCCAATACTTTTTAAATTGTTATATAAATTTAATTTTCCAAGCAATTTCGAAAAAATAACGAAGATAATAAGTAAGGTTATTTTGCAGTTCTAAACTGCAATAGTAAATGAAACAGAAATCTTACTTGTTAGTGAGCAGGTTCCAGCTGCCAACTTCATATCCATTCAAATCTTTCGGAGCAGCGACAATATTTATCGGACTAGTCGTTATAGATCGGTTTCTCATAGCATACTCTCCTATCAACTCCAGCATGCTCTCGCCAAAATTCAAAATATAGTAGCAATTCTTCAACTTGTAATCTGGCGCCCATACTACAATGGTGTCGTTGGTGTGTCGAGAAATAAATCGAATATTCGAAAAATCAGAGTAGTGGAAGCCGACTTGTGATAAATATACTTGTGGTGAAGGCACGTACGTGATTACCAGCGTTTTATCTGGTAGGCTGAAAAAAATATGTTCTTAGATGTTGGTGAAAAGTTTCTGAGTGTTCCGCTCACCATGACGGCAACAGTCACTTGCCTCTACTTACCCCGTTTGGGATAAAGTCGTAATGGTATGTTTGGATGTAGTATTCATAAAGTCTCATTGCAAAAAAAGTCTGTGACTTATACGGTTAGTGATTTATCTTGGAGTTCCGAGTATTGAACTTTCTTTTCGCAATATCTACGAAGAACATATCAGAAATAGAAAATAATATTGGCTTTCCCCAGCAATACATTGAGTCGGTTTTTATAGAAAAAAGGCACGACTACATCGCAAGCAGTACGCAAAATGGAGCAAATTAGTCAAGCTCTTACGATATAAGATAGTCGGCGAAACAACGTACTTGCTGGGCCCAGATTCTGCTATTAATACCAGGTGATTATAAGACTCAAAAAAACGCAATGGTTGGTATACTCAGTTACTATCTAAGTAAAAATGAAGTTTATTTAAAAAACTTTATTTCAAGGTCACTGTTCAAATCTGTCGAAGAGTCAAGTATGTATTTAATATTCTTTGTATGAAAGAAAACCTTAAAATAAAGACTATTGAAAAAAATAGTATTCACTTAGAATAGTTACTACATCACTTACTGTTTATATACAATGTACATACTATATCGTTTTTGTAAGTTTTTTCAATAATCATCCGGCATATTTCTGCATTTTGTAGGATATAGTAGTTCAATGTATTGTATGTATGTATTAAGTATGTACTAAACGAAGAATTTACTTTTAGAATATTTAAACTTATTTTGGCTTTGCCACAGTCGTTGCATAAACGTGCTCCCCTTTCTTCCCTCAATTGGAGCATTCGCCTGTTATGAAACGTTTCAGATTCGATTTTGAGCATTAAATTACAGTACTGCTTCCCTGACATGACCAACATTCGCCTATAATGTACATTACAGTTTCAATTTTAAGTTAACTTCATTAGAACATTATTCGGTGCTTTTCCCTCACCAACGTAATGTTCGAATCTGTAGCATTACAGTTTGCACACTGCTCGACTCTGTAACGTTCCATTACAGGCGAATGTTCCAAGTGTGGGAGCACTTTGAAACAAATATATAAATGAGCTCCAAACGACATCGCTTGCCGTGTACACAGCGTCTATGCAGTTTGCCCATATTTAGCACTGCCCACTAGCCGTCCTGAGAATGGTGTCAATTATTGTGGTCGATCGCAACAGCGGCCACTGATGGGGACATATCGGGACGGCTAGTGTCGGTCTTATTTGGTACGGTCAGTTTTCGTCAAAGCTAGTTAATCAGGAAGTTACTTATCTAGGCGTTGTGACTCTTCCGTGCATGGTAAGTTGGTGGGTAAAATGTGGAGTTCTTAACATTGTATGTGTAAGTTTTGATAGAAGGAAATCTCTAATAGTGCTTAACAAAAAAGTGGCTCAACCAAAAAGTTTCCGGAAATTCGTAAAAAAAAAACATAATCCAAAAACTACCAAAAACATAGGGGTAAACACTGGGCTTCCGTTTATCACAATTTTTTGGGACACCTTGTATTTTTCGCCCGTTCAAAATGTTTGAAAAACAATCATGTTCTTTCTTCTCAGTTCCTGTTTTCAGCATTTTTATTTATCTAAAAATTAATGGTCTGATCTCAGTTGATACGAATTTTATGAATAATGATGGTTTTTTATAGTAAAGTAATTTTGTTTTTGTTTATTACTCAATTTCATTACGCAACACGCATCAATAAAAATCTTCATCAGCGTAATGCTTTCTTCTGACTAAAATATTCAATACATATTAGTTACCTGCCTACTGATCGAAGTAACATACACAAAAAAAACAACAGAAGGCTGCAAGAACTTAAAGTTATGGCAACACAACCACCTGATATCGAATGACGAGTTCGAAAACTGTTTTAGAAAAACTACTTACATGTGCTGTTTGTACTGTTCTGATACAACAAGGCTGGTGTTGTAAATATCCCTGTTCACCGGTGGTATGTGCACTGCAAACTTAAACTTGGAATCGAAGCGGGGGTTGTCGAAGCACGGGATGAAATATTTCGCGTAATCTGGTGACAACCGGGTTTGGATCAGGTACCTGTAATGAAAAACAATATTGTGTTTAAATAATATAAAATTACGCGTGTTATTTTAATCCTTCAAATAAATCATTTAAACCACGTACGTATTTTAATAATTTTATCAATAAAATATGATTAAATAAATATCGTAGGATGTAATATGTCAAGAATCAATAAGGAATGTGACGTCTATTTCCTATGGAGGAGAAGACCCGCCTACACCGAATAAAGTCAAGGCCGCTTGCGTGCGAAACAATGATGTCTTTGTGTGGTGACCATACGGTTGATTTCGTTATTCAACGAGCTGCCCAGGTTTATTCATATTTAGTGAAATACGGTATATGTAAGTGTGTAAATACTTAATGTATATTTATATATGTACCAAATTATGTAGCACTCCGGGGCTCTCTTGTCATGATTTTTAACTCAACAAGAAAAAAAATTAACAAATCTAGTCTTTTAGGCATTATATAATTTTTATAAGTATGCATGGTTAAACTATTTATTTTGAAATGCGATATCTTAAATTGTTTTAGGCACTAATAATATATTGGCAAATAATAATTTGTCTGCAACTGACATAGTCTTGAATGTCCTCATTTGAAGTGACTAACGAGCCAGAACATGCTCCTGATTTATTATAGTAATTAGTAGAGATACAGTAGGATTTGAATCAGTAACTCTAAAATAAAATACGATTATTTTTAATGATTAGAACTATTTATATAATATAAATGAAGTGATTATTTCAGCCTGCGACCACCATAATAACCTTCAACTGTTTTTGAAACTATTTGCATAAGCTTGTTACAAAAATAAACTGGCAGCTTGTTCCATAGCTCGTTTGAGTCATCCGCTAACAGTTTCTTTAATCATGTGATTTTTTAATTTTTAGCATTTAATAATGCACTATTTTCTACACAAAGATATTTTTCTAGTTTCTATATAGAACGTTTTTTTAGTCTTGCAGGGATTGCATCAATCAAGTCTTTTCAAAACTCTACAGTGACAAATGTTTTTGTTTTCGACATTCTGATCGAATTAGAAGAGTTACTGTTCTCATTTTGTGCTATGTACCTTCAAATATTGTCAAGAGTTTCTACCTGGGCCTGTAAGCGCCATGTCAGTAGACATATCGTACGTACTTAAGAGTTTTTTTTTAAGACTTCCTGTTTGGGGAAAAATTTATTTCAGCAGGAGAAACTCGTACATTATTTTGTACGTACTGTGATGCTACAAAAATTCTACAAGAAGAATTAGTAGATAATATTTTTGAGAATGCAAAACATCGTGTTTAAAAAAATCGTATCTATTTGTATTTCTAATAATACAATCAAATTATTGAAAAATATTTTCTATTTGTATTCTTCTTGTATTTTATACAGTCGAGTCGAGGAGATAGAGTAGTAGGGGTAGAGTCTCACTAAGGGCTCATCCCCCTCTCATAGGGCCGGATGAGTGAGATTCTTGTACTTAGATAACATATCTCGCTGTATTACCTAGAAAGATACTGGCTATTCTATACAAGCGGAGCAGCCGGCCTTCCTCCCACGTGTCGAGACAAACATGGCGCAGGACGATTATGGGTATATTACCCGGTTTACGATCGCGTGACCTTTACCATAAATCATACTATTTGCCTATGGGTTTCGATAATTCGACTGATTTGGTCTAAATTTCCGGTGGATTATGTGTAAAAATATGGGCAGTAAATACGCTAACGACTAAATCACTAATGGGTTTTCAGTGGCAAGCCCACACTTCACTGAGCGTATTGGAACCCAACCTGGTATATAAGCACCGTGTTCCGGGTTGTTTATGTTTTTTAAGTTTGCTTACATGTACCATCCCTAACTTGGCCAAGTTGTAACAGTATCCGGCTCGAAATCCATAATAAGTCCTAGGTTCAAGTACGTTTTTTGCATTTTCCTGAATATAGCCTGAGTTTAATGATCTCTTACCCCCTTTTGGCAGTGTGGTGATTAGTTATTTTACTTTTATAATTATGCCATTACATAACAAAACATACTATCTTGACTTTAGCCCATCGGGGCAGTCAGAGGCAAGTGACTGGTGCCGCCATGGTGAACCGAACACTCAGAAGCCCACTTTTCACCAATGGTATTAGAACCCAACGTGGTAGGTGGTGAGCCTTTCGCCGCTATCCGGGTTGATTTGGTTTTTTATCGATGTTTTCCATCACCGGAGAGTTAGTCAGAAATTAAACAATGAATACAAAGATTTTGCTTCTGGCCAGATTTGAACTCGGGACCACACGATCCGCGATCCGAGTTAGAGTGCTTAACTACTAAGCCACGACGCTCTAATAAACCATTCACTTAGGCAAATTATTTTTTGTACTAGCTTTAAGCCATTGAGACGTTATTTTGTAACAAAAGTAGCCTCTATCTCTAATTCATCAAAATTGGTTTGAAAAACTTTAAAATTAAATATTATTATTTAATCGTCTCATGGTAACTAATTTCCACAATTCGGTAATTACGTTCATCGAATTGTAATCAGTCGATGTATTATCGCCGAACTGACCTCAGACACTCGAACGCCAAGATCAAGTGTATTCTTAGACAATTCTGCGAAAGTCTGACGCGACCTCGAAGAGTGTAAACATTACGCCTCTTCGCATGTTATGAATAATACACTTTTTGAATGATACGATACATTTGGGTCGACTTTACTTTCAATTTGTGTTTGGTATACTTGGTTGGTGAATGCAAAGTGAGTTATTAATCTGGAAATATATAATGTCCTACTGATGGGCAAAGATCTTCACAGTTGAAATGAAGTCTCCGCTACAATTTTTATGTACCCTTTGGGACGACCTATTATTTTATAACTTCAATGCAAAAAAATATAGGTAAATTCTAACGATCACTTGCTCACTAGTGCTATTTCAGGCCGAAAACATTTGCAAAATTTGACCTGATATAGAATAGAATATATTATAATATTTATTTATTTGTTGAAAACTATAATTATCTATAATAATTAACAAATTCTTTTTAATTGTCCATTACTACAAAACTTGATAAATTCATCAGAATCGTAAAAACAATGCTCAACCAGAAAACCAAAAATGATCCGTTTAAATCGCGTGAATTCGAGTTTTGCAATACGATCTGGAAGTAAATTAAATGATTTAATGCACATGCTGCACATTATAGACCACAAGATTTCAGTAAAAGCAGCACTTTCAAGACCACCTACATGAAAAATCCATGGGGAGGCCAATATTTAGCACAGGACGCCCAATGGTTCATGTTGAATGTAGATGATAATGACAACTATTTACATCTTTCAAAAGTTAATGCGTTCGTGCAAATTATCCTGGATGGCTTTTAATTTGTTTATCACAGTAAGTAACCCGGTTACACGAATAGAGAAGGTTTTAACACACCAACTTTGCTAAAATGGATGCTAATTTTGCACACATCGTTGGTTTTGTGGTTAGATTGTAACAACTGTGATATATAACTCCTGAATTTAGCTTCCGGATTGAACCAGATATCTCACCGGCTGTGCGTAAATACGTACTTGGTTTTAATTTATAACATAAGTTATGTGGCTGGTTTCACTCTCGTTGAATATGTATTTGTCTTTTGGATCTATTTAAATTTTTCGTTAATGTTAGTAGAAAAAACTAAAACAAATGGAACCATAAATCTAAATAAGCTACGGTGTTACTTGCCGGCTGTTAGGATTTGTTCATAAATCTTAGAAATAAATTCATTTAAAAAATTAACAGGACCGACAGAACTTCACAAAATAATAAACAGAATTCTTAAACCGAAAAAACAAAAGTTTCCGCTTGGCCAATAATAAAATGTATTCTTACCCGTTAAACTAAATAACTAGCCACACTTATACCGCCTGTGTTTTAAATTTTAAGTACAAGTTGACAGATAGCTATGTTAATTTGAAAAAATTACATGTTATTTACTTACTTTGTTTGTCTATTTTCGTCGATGTATTTCACTAAAAACACTCCATAACTCTCCGAAGTCACTTCTTTTCTGAAACTCATTTTAATTTCATAATGCTCTTTATTTTTACCTTCATAAGGCATTAGAGGCTCATACAAATATATAATTAGTTTTCCTCGCTCTTCGTCGTATTTATAGGGCCTCGGCTTGTTGACTATATCCTGATTTCCTTTGTAAACTCTAATAGATTCACCATTAAGCATCAAATTTTTCGCTTCCAATTCAATTATATTCGTTAGAACATTCGCAATCACTGTTATTGTAATATCACAGTCATAATAAGATCGTCCGTTGTAAATATACGGCTTTATGGTAATATCGTATTGCAAAGGATAAATTGTATAATTTAGACATTCTTCGTCAACTACGAAAGTGGTTTGTGCGGACGCTGCGCGAATTAATAAAAATATAAAAAGCGCGCCAAACATATTGACGTGAACTTTTTTAAATTCCCGCCAAACGCGAAGGCGACGTTCGAAAACGTCCGACCGCGACGCGAGCATAAACTCTTTTTGCGGCGCAAACCACACAGACATCGTAAGCTGCGCTATCCAGTATTACTTGACCTCCCCTTCCCCCTAATTAAAAAATTGCCAAAGGCGAATGTGGGGAGATTCATTGTAAAACCACAGCTCTAGATAAAATGGATAGTTGACGAGTTCTTTTGCGTGAATGAGTTTATGACTCAGATGGCTGTATCCATCTAGGACAAAGTTTGAAATACCTAGTATTTAAAACTTTGTCCTAGATGGCTAGCTGTACCTATTCAATAACGAACCGGTATGTTTTGTTTCACTTAATTTTGGTCATTAAAAACAAAATTAACTAGAACAATCTGATTATGAAATAACTATTGCGGTCGCTGATGGCAACTCATTCGCCCGTCAAATAAGCAGTTTTTTTTTTGCGGTTGCAAGAATGCGGACCGCATTATGGTAGGCGGTTACCGCAGCCTATAGACAAGTTTAGGGCCTGTCTATTTTGTGAATACCGTTTACCTATGCTTGTACATAGTTGTAGTTGACATGAACTGTCATACCAGTATGACATACGATAGTATGCGTGCTCTCAGCGGGAACAAATTGACGCTAGTGACACTAAGACGAGGTGTATGTATACTTTGTACATGTCACTACAGTTACTACAAGCATAGTAAAAAGGTCTTCCTAAAAATGAAATTCTATGCTTACGCGTTACCGAACCCTATAATGGTAGGGGGATTTTTTTTGTGCAAGTGGTCACCGAGACTACCCATCATAAAAAACCAGAATGTACTTCATTTATCATATTGGGTGTCACGTGGGTAGATCTGGTAATGCATGCTCTATTGTCCTATTATTAAGAAATGGGTACCACCTACGTGATCCATGTCCCGTTATGTTCATTGTCATAGTTCACGCATGCGCGTAATCGGTATAATATCTTAATTATGACGATTTTATGTTGAAGTGGGTGGCTCTAACCATTCAAATATCTACCTAATGGAAGAACATTAATAACGTACATAAATGTAATACTCGTTCAGTCTGTATTTTTTTTCTACTACTAGCGCTCTAATTTTCTGAAATAGGCCGGATTTGTGATGACTTACGCACATATTCTGGCAAGCATGATGTTTTGATGTTTGATCATTGTTGAAACTTATTACCTGGTTTCTGCCACCCATCCATTCTAGCGAAGACTTGATTCAAAACTGAAACTCTCAAACTCAAATAACTTTATTCAAATAGACTGTATCAGTACTATCAAATCGTCAAATTTAAAGCAAAATCTACTAAATAATAGACGTGAATACCATAATAATATGGATATATAAATACACAGTATACCGACATAATGTGACTCTACCACCGCGTCGGAGTTGTTTCTTGCTGAGAAGACCCGGACAGAAACTCAGCAGTTGATCTCAGCTATGAGTGCCTTCGCTTAGCATTCATACATGATTTATCGTATAACTTTTAATAGTTCATTTTGCTTTAAATTATGATCACACAATCAACCAAACGTAGATCACTGAACATTATGACAATTTATACATTTTAATTGCTGAAATATATTTATTTAGTGTTAATTTATACCATAATTGTCAATTTCAAAAATTAGTCTGTAGCACGCTGCTGCAATCGCTAAAAGTTCTTTGGTGGAAAGTGGCAACAGCCACATTCCACCAGCCACATCATGCCGCCAAAATGACGCCTTAAATGTCAACCTTAACCCTTGAGCTTGACGCACCAAACTAACATACCTACGTCGGTAAGGTCATTGTTATCATAGGTTATGCTTAGCATAGGGTTAACGGAGTATTAATAAGATGACGATAGTTTTCAATACTGCTTTATGAAAAGTTCCTGCTCACCTATGTGTTATTAAGTATCATAATAGGTCACTTCGTTTCAGATCGGGTTCTTATTAAGTTTATTGTCTTAACAACTGCTTGTTTTCATTTAATTGATATTATTAATGTGCAGTTCAAGCAAACGGTGATATCATTATTCTTTGAACTGTGCTCAACTGAGTTGACATCACTAGACGACTTTGACACTGCCAAATGAGGTAATTACCTTGCTGATCGCTCTGTGACATTGATATAATTACCATTAACTTCTGCCAATATGACTAAACATGCATTTGCCTGCAATTTTGTCCTCCTTCACCTCTCTAGTTTATTTTCAATTACTGGAGCTCACAGAATTCAGAACGTTCCTTAATGGACTCAAAATCTACCAGTTCTAGTTTTTTTTTTATAAAATGTCTAACTCTGATAATTTATGATTTATGATATATATTATTTACTTATGTAATTATCAAGACGTAGCTTTCAAAATTAGGAAGTGCAATCATAATCTCTTTAGAATCTAAATTTGTCGGTTTCTTTTTTTCTATTTCACATGCCTAGTCCAATGGCTTTGACACCTGTCAAAAGGTATTTCTTAGAATAGTTGGTCTGTAAGTTTGTTCTTGAAGTTTTCCTGTATTTACTTTATCAACTAAAATATGACATTGCATTAGGTGAAACCAACAAAGGTAAAAAATATGCAGTTAAGTTGGTAAACAGTTTTATGGTCTTAAAAATATTTTTATTAACACTGACACGGGCGTGAGCGAACATCCGTAAACTATATTATTATATGCTATCTAATTTTAGTGGAGAATTTCTCTTCATTGTCTTACAGTATTTATTCAGCTAATTAAAACATAACACTAAGCCATCACGGTACCGTAATGGTCAACAAACAAGAAGTTAGTACAGTGACGTCAAGCAAGAAATTATAAGGGGACTTATAAATATTAAAATTTAATATGTTCAGTAGTTTGTGTAGCTAACTGTACAAAAAAACCTTATAGATGAAATTTGAAATGATGACTGTGCTAAATTTTTTGCAGATATCGTTGAGGTTTAGAGCTATATATACATAAGTGTTTGGTATTCTTACAATTAAAAATAGAAATTTACAAAAAACTGTACATTCGATAGTTCATTACTCGTACGAGTCGTACGTATCTATTTGGATTAGATGTCAATTATAGCCCTAATAGAATTTAAGCACAGCAGTTAAGCAAGCCACCATCAGGGTGATGGATGACGGCAAGGAAATGGCGTGATCCCTCATGTTGCTCAGGATATCAGTTTTGTGGTTCTCCGCCCACTGGACCGAGGCTCTGGTCTGCTCAAGAGTTCTCATCACATCTGTCACGTTGCCACAGTCTTGGCAAGATGAAAGCCAGGCTTCGAACTGCGAAGAAAGAATCAGTTAATTTTACATATATAATTGATAATCATGAATTTAATTTCATGTCGCAATAACTACAAACAAAAGTCTAAAATACTAATCATGTTAACCCATTGCACAAACTAACACATTTGTTGCAGTAATTAACTAAATTGCAACCAATTGAGACGAGATCGTAACAAGGACAAAACAAATTAATTACACTATGTCGACACAGGTGTTAAATTTAAGGTGACCTAGAAAAAAAACTGTAAAATACAGAAGTCCCATATCTAAGTACCTAACATGAAATGGTTTAATTAATGTCAAAGAAAAACCCACCATCGCCATTCAATTTGCTAAGTCAAAGCAAAATTCATACACACAACAAAACAGAAAGTTCACTGGCCTGTTGGTGCTTTAGAACTATGTTTATCTGACACCCATAGTACAAGCTCTGTTAAGTTTGGGGTCAGATGATCTTGGTGTAATTTGTCCCATATATTAATTTGTTTATTACTGTATTTTGGCAGAGGAACTATTATTGAAATTGATTTGGCATTAAACTAGATACCATATCTATTATACGTGTAATATTACTTTCAAATAAGAAATAACAAAACAAGAAGGGAAATATAAAGAGGCTTGAGTACATTAAACTTGTGGTGAAAATATTAATAAGTGTATCTTAATTATAAGTAAGTAACGTCATATTAATTTATTTATACTGTGGCGCCATACGGAATGTCAGTTCGCAACGGCCAAGGTCAGAGGTGAAATTAGATTTTGTGAATTGGCCATCGGCCAAATGGCACACTGAAAATCACTTTCTCTTTTAATAGGTCTGATTAAAGTGACTTCGGGTCTTTGTAGGTCATGGCTACCTACGGATTCCAGTTGAAATTGCCTTTGAATAGTCGAACGAAACGCTTGTAAATGCGCTGCATATAAATATCTGCTAAAGGAAATCCCATATTTTTGAACACACTTATTACTTGTGAATTCATAAATTTTTGTGATTTCCGGTTTGTATAAAATCCCAAACATTTTATATTAATAATATATCTAGTTCTTAAGAGCGTTAGCTGGGGGTGGATTGAAAACGTGCATTTTTATGGGATTTTCGTGATTATTTCATTGAATGGAAATAAAACTTAAATTTTTGCTTCATTATTGTGTGCATAATACTATTCAAAAACATATTGAATTGTCTAAAATTAGGAAGTCGCCAATTATTTGCTAAATCAAATAAAAAACCGTTATTTTTTTAAATTGATAAGACACTTAAAAATATACTGTACACAGTTAAAGTTATAATTATACATTAAAAGGTGCATTCAATAATAGAGAGATAATTTGTACTAATCGCGAAACCTCGAAAAAGTGCTACATTTGCGATCTACCCCAAACGCAAAAAGCAAACCCTCTTAAATGTCGTTCTTGTCACAGTCGTTTTTTTGGAAATGAGATGTCTAAATCAGTTTAAAAGAACAACTAGTTCAAATGCTGCTCTTTGCCATTACTAAGAACCTATCCTCTATGTAAAATAGTATCAACACTCGGTCATAGGAATAGATTTACCTAGATATCATGGTGACCGAGTGTTCCCACTAATTGCAGAAGACCGGCCTAAATGGGCCGGCACAAACAGCACTCGAGACTATGTATACACCATTACAGAGGGCGCTTTGTTTGATCGCTTCAATAGGGGATTTACTAATGAACTGTCGACGCCCATTACTATAGCATTTGGGAATGGAACCTACAATTAAACGGAAGAATGAGAGCTGAATAAAATTTTACTTGCAGGGAATTTAGGATTTTAGTACATAATGAACCAAAATCTTTCGGGAGACTATCTACTTATATCTATTCTCCCAAGGCATTGATTTTTTTCACACCTATTGAAATCACTATTATCAGATCAGGAATCAGCCCTAACACAGCTGACGAAAGTATTTCTATTTCCAACATAATGTTATTCACAAAGATTGGTCGTTATAATTAAAGTTTATTCAGATACTTACTTCGTTTATCGCCGCTTCGGTTTTGAGAGCTCCAGCCACTGACGTAAATACGGTGTTTATTGATGGATATCTGAAACATTGAAGTTTACTGTGCAAAGAACTTATTTATTCAGGTTGCGGAAATTCACTTAAATGATAATGAATTAACTAATGTAATTATACCATCGCATATTTTAACAATGATCAGCGTTACAACTTACTAGGCAAAAGATCAGTAATTTTTTTTGATTAATAATCACAAAATTAAAGACGATTAAAATAATGAACTCTTATGATCTTGTTGTTAATCAATAAGTGAGTACAACAATGTGGATGTAAGTATCTACATTTAGAAATACAAGAGATCACTTTGCTTCAAATCATAACAGAACTAAATAACTAAGTTAAAATGGACAAGCAGCTCTAGGTTTGACGTAATTAACTAATTATGAATAGTTCCACTTACATGCTCTTCCACAAAGTCAAGTTCTCGTTGAGTCCGTCAATGACGATATGAACGTGGCTGTGATTGCCAAGGACACCACTAAGCGGGACGGTCAGATCCTGTGACATGATCGGGCTGTCCTCCACCAGCATTGATACCAAGAACCTGGACAATAAATGAAAAGATAAAAGTAATTCTTAAATTTTAGATATCTTCCAGGAGTTCTATAAGTTTATTCTTTATTTTGTAGAAAGTAAAGATAAAGTAAGTAAAATAATTTGCCTTTATACTGTCTGCTGGGCAAAGCCCTCTATAATTGAAATCAAGTCATCGCTACAATTGATGGACATTGACTAAATTACCACATAATTAAATCCGGATCGGTGATTACAAACTCGGGCTAAGTGTGTATTTATTTAATACTTTTTGCATTTTGTTTTTTTTCTTGCATACTTACTTATTTAAGCTGGGTACGTCAGTGGAGCAGCCGAGGATTTCGCCGATCTGACGAGCCTCGTTGGCCACATTGGTGGTGGACATGCGGTGCCACATAAAGTCATAGTCGTCTCCGTTACCAAGGCGGAGACCAGCGCAGTAGCAGACAGGGCGAAGACTTGGAGTAATTCTAGAATAAAATATTTTATGAAAAATTCAAATTTTATACAGTGCAGCAAACTGCACTTGTCTATAACACTTTACAAATAAAGTGTTATAGGCAAGTATCAGCTAAACGAAACTTATTAAAAAAGAAGAAGAATAAAAAATCAAACTAAATTTAAATATTTCCAACAAAAAGTTAACATAGAAAACTCTCCTGCAGAATGATTGTTGGTTTTGTGTTTGAATTTATTTTAAGCTCTTTTCAAACAGACGATATTATTATTACTTTGTTTATTTTCGCGTTTTACAATGCTTGTTTTTCATACCTAAACTCTCTATCTAGACGATATTATTATTTTCATTTTCATGACTGTGGATAACCTTAACACTTGGCCGTTGTTTTTTATTGTTTTAACACGCTTTCTGAACTCAGACGTTCAGTCATGTTATTTGTTTTGGTTAAAAATTATACATGACAATGATCTATTAGATTTTATCCGTTAAGTATTATGTGGATGAGAATTTGATAGCAACATCATCGCAATTTTGTTTTTATACGACGACGATATTTATCACAATAGTTGTCAAAATAACAAATAAAATTAAAGGAATTCTCATTTGCACGTAAAAAGGTTCACTAAAAAATAAAAGCCGCCCTCAGATATTTTCAGAGCCACCAGTTAAGCATGATGAGCTTAATCCAGAAGAGTCCTACTTACAACAATATTTTACAGGATATTAGTCCACATCGTATATGGCATATGCTATGCTTAATTAGAATTCGAATGATCTCCATCCACGAACTTCCTTGTCCTAAAAGTCCTAACCATAATTTTTTCAACTATTTGTTAGCCTCTAGGCTAAAAATACTCTACGCCGATGACTTCGGTTCTTCATTTTTCCGCTTTCTCTTTGAATTATTGAGACCAATCCGATAAAAGATTTAATTTCAACAACCACTGTCAAATGAGGTTTTATGGAAAACTTTATTTGCTTATACTTACGGTTCTCCTGTAGTCACGAAGTTTCTAAATATAGCAGACGCGTTTTCTAGACAACCTGAATGTCCCAGCTTGCAAGCGAACTCAAGGACCTGCATACGATTACGGATCGTCTCGAAGTCATCTGACTCTCGAACCTCGAAGCCCAGGGTAGAAATTATGTTCTCCATTAAGCTTAAAGAGTAGGCCTGCAATGAAACATAATTGTTTAGCACATTTTACTAAAATCTTGTTAAGTGCGTATTGTACGAGTATGTGAGAAAGTATATTATCGTTTCTTGTTAAATTGATGACTGCGGTAGAAGAGCTTGGTGTTTCCCGCTAGCAGATACAAATTACTTACTAAACTGGCATACGTACTTAGTTGACGAGTGTTTGGCATTGGTAAAATCTAAGTATCCAATATTTAGGCAATGAGTGAGGAGATGAATATATTTTTGTTTAAAGACGGAATATGCGCTGACTGCAAATTGCAATAAAATTAACAAAACTGTCAAATAATATAAATTATATCAGTTAATCAAGTCCATTTCCATAATAAATTTCAGATATATAAAGTTTATGTTTTTAAGTTACCTCAATATCAGCCACAGCATCCGTTCCAAGGTAGACGTTCCTGAGTTTGTTCAGGCCTCTGATGGCAGCGTACCACACGTTGAAGTTAGTTTCCACGGACAAAAATGGTAAAGTATCGTATAAGACACTGAATGATATTTCATCGGCGAAGAAGAACGCGAATAAGTCGTTCACAATCTGAAAGAAGATTAATAGTTTTATGATATCGTTATCTTGCTTAGTTTGAGTTAGAGAAAAAGAATCTAAACTATTCGGTGAAATAGTTTACCAACTAAAAGAATATAATAAAATAACAAAAGACAACAGACCATAACTGGAAGTTAAACTATTGGTACATGCTCGATGTCATATTTGCCCAAATAGTTACCATTAAATAAATAAAATATTTGGTGATAATTAGTTCACTAAATAAAAAACACAATAAAATAACATAAGATAACAGAAAAAAACTAGAAGTTACAATATTAGTGCTTGCATAACACATTTGCAAAAATAGTTACCAATAAAAAAATAAAATATGTAAATATGTAAATTTTTGTATGAAAACATAGTGTCAGAGAAATTACCTTAGCTCTGTTCAAATAATGAATCCTTCCTTGGTCTGCAGACATCAAAGCCCTTGAAATTATGCCCAAAGCATGGGAGTCGTACTTCACCCTGTATAATCCTGATAAAAATAACAATAGTCAGTCTTATGTCGCAGAATGATAAGGCTAAGAAGAGGTGTCTTTTGATCGTGCATAAAGTAAGTAGGAGATTAAAAAAAAAGATAAAAAAATTAAACAATTGGTAATTTGATATTTCTGGCTTTGTATTATGTTTAAGTGGATAAATTTGGTCTTGGTTTGCAGGTTTTGAGTTTGATACATCATGAATGGGTCACATTACATACATATAAACCTACCTGTTTCTTGTACGTTGAAAATTACCCAGTTGTGAGCAATAGATATATTTTCCGTCGTATTGAAGACGTGGGATTCACTCTCCATAATGAAAATTGGTTTGGTGTTATCGAAGTTTGGAAGAACTCCTGTGGTATAAGTTATGGGGATTTTGTAGACCTCGTTTGAAGAGTGCGATCCGTTCGAGTAAAAGCGTCTCTAAAATAAACGGTACAGTTAATTATTTACTAAACTATAATTTTCATTGCAGTCCAGTCGTTCAAATTTCCAAATTTAATAATAAGAATGACTAAATATTTTTTTAGGAACTACATTTTCTTAATGACAAAGCTTAAATCCTATGTAAATATTTTTTTGACATATAAAACACAATGTAAGAAGTAATTATCATATTTAAATACAAGATTAGATTAAATTCAAAGAGTAAGATCACATCAAAGCCCATAGATTGTTTAATAAAAACCTGCAGGCGCTTAACCAACGTTGGCGTTGGCCAACCATTAAAAACTCATTAAAAAACTTTAAGAAATATATTTCAATTTTCAACCGATATTGTTTGTACAGACAACCATACGAATATGGATGGATATGACCCGAGATGTGCATAGAATCCATCATAACACGAGTGCAAACGATTCTTCTTTTCAACGCAAGTGGATTCTTGCGCTATTTCAAACATAATATATTTTTTATTACCTGAGTTAAATGAATGCTATTTGAATCGTAGTCAATGTGGACTTCCAATACTGGGTGTCCAGGTTGCGAGATCCAAGAGCCCATGATGTCAGCAATTCTTGCTCCATTGTAAGCAGCCAAAGCGTTGGTGGCATTAGCTCCTAATTCCAGAGCTGTGTACATGAGGTTGGGGTAACCAGGTTGGAATGAGCTAAAAGAATAGAAAGCAGATGTGGAAATTATTAATGATTAAAATAACAGGGGTATCCAAATATTTATTTAGAAATATTCAAGTATGTCAAAAAAAATAAGCAATTTGTAGGATATTTAGAAACTGCGCCTAATCACACCTTGTGCTTGTGGTGGCACTTACTTGGTAGTCAAATAAGAATTCAATCCAAATTTAAAAGCAGCATCTCCCAAAAGATGGTGCATCATCCTGATCACTGATCCAGCTTTCTGGTAAGAGATGGTGCCGAAGTGAGCGCTAATGTCGGCCGGCGAGAACACATTGTCGTTGGAGATAGGATCTGATGATGGTGTAGAGTCAGCATCAAGGGCAGAGTATACTGATCCTGTGACCAGGACGTTGTTTGAGTAAACTTCTGGTTCGACCTGATTGAATTAAATAGTTATTCCAGAAGCGAATATAAACATAAATTATACATGTCTGTATATGTATATGTTTGTATTATACGAGTAGATGATCCTGATGATGAGGATTCCTTCACCAGCACTGAAGTATATTCATAAAACAAATAAACGTGCTGAAACCACTTACTATTGGCTTTGTTTTAATGGTTCTGTCAGAGTTCGAGTTAAAAATCCAAGTGGCAAATTATAGGCCTGTTCAAACCTGAGCGGTATTTGTTGCCGCTGTGGGTAGCGGTACAATACCGCTAAGGTCTGAACAGGCCTAAGGTTTTATTTGAATAACTTCTGTCTGTTTTCATTATATTCGCTTTCATGCAGGCCTTACCTGAGCGGTGATGAAATCTTGGAAGTAGTTAGCGAAACCCTCGTTCAGCCAAGTGTTACTCCACCAGTGACAAGTAACCAGGTTTCCGAACCACATGTGGGTGGTCTCATGGGCAATGATTTGTGCCACTCGGTACTTGTAGTAGGGATTTGATTCTTCAGGAACATACAGAAGTAAAGATTCCCTGTAAAAAAACAACGGTCAGTTTGATCATCTTTATCAGTGGAGCGAGGCTAAGACAATTTGGAACTCGTTTATAAAGATGTATTAAGTAATATCAATGGAAATGTAAGAAGTTTTAAACAAATTATGACATCGATTGTCTGGCAACATTTAACATACCTGTATTTGATAAGTCCCCAATTTTCCATAGCACCAGCTCTGAAGTTAGGCAAAGCGATGTGATCTAGTTTTAGATATTCATTTGTCGAGTAGTAGTCTATTCCAAAGTATTCTCCTAATGCATCGACCACTTTGAGACCAAAATCAAATGCGAAGTCGGTCTGGTTAGTGGCTTCGGGTCTAGTAAAGACGCCAAATTCATTGGTACTGTTGGGTTTAGTACTGTAGTGGCCTGCCTCCATCTCGGACACAAGGAAGGCAACAAGGTATGTTGACATTCTAGGAGTCGGGTAGAATGATTCCCTTATGTAGCCATTTGGTCTGCGAAAGGTTTAAACTTTTCAACTAACGTAATTTTTTTATGTTTTCCGGGTAAGGCACTTGTGCGTTTCAGAAATATTTGACATGTTTATTACCAGTTTTTCTCATGTTTATATATATTTCTAATTCTCTCTAAATATGAAAATAATTAAATTTAAGTATTTGATAATGTTACTTTTCTTTGAACGTAATTTGCTCATGTACTCGTAATTTTAAATGTTGCTCTAAATCTCAAAGCAAAATTTGTGTAGAATTTAGTAGGCCCTGCAAATTAGGAACATACTCACAAATTGGCGGTTTCCCTAATCTTCGTGTTGCCTAAAGACGGTTTGTAGGTGGCGGGCCTGTCGATGACGAGATTGAACACAGCCTTCAGTTCCGGCTCGTCAAAGCTCGGGAACACCTTCCTCGCGTGAGTCGGCTCCATCTGGGTAGCCCCGAGCCATCTGATAATGACAATAATTTTATTGTCATGCGCGATTAAGTATTTTATTTATCCTAATTACTTATTTACTTTTGCCTTATTTTTATTCCATCTCTTGTGTTGTTTTGTGAATTCTGCAAAGCTGAGAGTTTATTGTCAGCAAATTAATTACATTGCAATTTAGAAGCAAATAAGATAAAACACTGAACAAACATTTCAGCGTAATTCATGACCGTGCTGTTTTTACTTTAATATTTACCAAAAACTTTCTTAAAAAAGTCACTTCATTACATGTATCGATAAACTCAGGTAAATAATTATTTATTTTCGGTCGTATGGCGAGATGCTAATCACAAATTAAAATATTTCTTGGGAAATTAACGTTGTCATAACCATAACCAGGTTTCATGAACTGGGTTTATTGAAGAAAGGAAAGTTCTATGAAATTGAAATCAAGGTGATAGATGTTTCTCAATATTTATCGATTTCCATTGTATCTTGAAGTCCTTTCAAGTGGTTCTTAACAGTGACATGCCTTCTGTCAATTGTGTATCTAAACCTGATAAACGCCTATCATTTTATATATTCTTCCAAGTACTAAGTAGGTAAATTATATTTTGTTACATAAGCCTAAATAACTTCCAAATAGGTACCTGAGTCTTTTAAACCGTACAGGGGCAGTGAGTTTGGAAAGCTCAATGACATTCTAAGCTACCTGCACGTTGTTGAAAAGGGCTGCCAATGTCCAATCATGGATCAATTTTTTACCTTTATGATCATTTTAAATAATCGAAGAACATCTATTTCTGTTTTGACAATGTGTTAAAATTTTAGTGATAATATTCTGAGTATTTTTTTGAAGTTTCATGTTGTCATTTTATGTTTTTCAATTTAAATTGTTTGTAGAATCTTCCGACAATCATCACAAAGATCAATGATCTTAGAAAAAAATATTTTTAGTTAGTGTATTTAGTGCTTGATTAGTATCACGCCCTGCATAAATAATACTTACTTTTTAACACCATTTTCAATGTAGGAGTTCCTGTAGAATCCGTTCAGGTCTTCTCTGATTGGACCTTCATATAAAATCCTCAATTCATAAACTGTTCCAACTACTAGATTGTTCTGCAGGTTTATATGAGCGAAAGCGTAGAAAGTGTCGAATTCTAGAGGATTCGTAGGGTCCAAAGGTACTGCTAGTCCATTAGCTACCAAAGTAATGTTACCAGCCTGGTACGTCAAGTCTTCTGAATGAATTTTAATTTTATTGATGGTTTCAGTTGTCGTGAAAGTAATTCTGACATCACCATCGAAGGTGAATTCTCTGTTGTCACCAGTATTGAAGTATGGTGTGATAGTGATCTGGTAAGTTGATGGGATGATCGGAGTATCAAGTCGGTAGTTTGGGTCGCTTTTCACGAACCCTGTTATGAGACACACCGCCAGTAATGTTAGACGTAACATGGCTGAAATTAAAAAAAAACCTTTTACATGAAAATGCTTAGGAAGACCCTCTGCAATGAATACTTTGATAACTTAGTCTCTGTTGACTACAAGTACTATGAGGCTTAAACATCTTGTAATTTTTGATGGAACTTTTAAGGTCCTATCAAAATTATACTAGACAAAGCAACCATTATCCAGTACGTCTCCCACAAGTTGCCACTTTAAAAATGTACGTTATCGTTCGCATAAAATTTTGTTACAATACATTTTTTAAGCTCCTTCAGTGTAGTCATAGGCAATTGACTGTTGCCGTCATGGTGAACGGAACACTCAGAAGCCCACTTTTCACCGTCTATCGGAAGCAATCACTCAGGAGTGGGCGACTATGGTTCTACTTTCACGGCTGCTTAACATGGACTCGGTGTAGCGTCAAAGACACCGACCACTGCGAGTACCCATATTTTCATGGATGGAATTAATGAAATGACAGGCATTTTTCCAGACCCAACAAAAAGAGATAGATCATGGCTGTCGGCTTTTGATTTCCACCGGTTAATATCGGTTTTTCCTTATTGATTTTCACTACATACATCGATAGTATAAAATCACGTGACAGTATCACTTGAAGTACTCAGACTGAAATAATCTTGTCTAGATTAATCTAACTAAAAAGTAATATGACTAACAGTTACCAGCCAAGAATCTATCATAGACATAGTATTTGTTGAAAATGTTCCCATTATAGAATGCAAATACACAACGTCATTTAAGAACTGCAGACATTTCACGGTAAGCCCCTGATATTCAAATACTACTTGGTTGGCTTATCCACATAGCTTATCAGAGTTTGCCGTCGTCTGCTGTTAAATGTACATGAGAAGATGACATTATTGCATTATAGCATAAAGTTAAGGATAAAACCCAACTGAGTCAATATTATGCCACACACTACCAAGTAGGTAACATGAAAAGATCATGAATCCACATCAAAGTTTATTAACTAGATCAATGTTTAAGGCAACCTTCTGATTAGATGCTTTATTACAATACCGTTATAACTTGTCAAGGTCAGTCCCTACACTGAGAGTCACGAGCAATTTCGTTATAGGATCTTTCACTATCAGCCAGTCAGCCTAGGGTACCTGGCACTAATGCAACTTCTGTTTACTGATGTAATTGCTCGCTAACCTCAGTTTAGGGAAACATCTTGACTGGATATTAGTGATTGTAATAAAGCCTCAGTGAATGCTGACTTATTTCTCTGTTTTATTTAATTTAATGCATTTTTCATGATTGGAAAGGTGCCAATTTATAAGTATCGGTTAGGACGGTGCCTCTTCACAACTTAATTTGCATTAAAACAATGATTGCCCTTTTTGTGAGCTTAAAGGGCCTTATCTTATCACTTTTTCAAACGAACGGAAGACCCCACGGGAATTTCGGGCCCTATTCGATGATTTTGGCAAAGTATTTTATTGCTTGAAACCAAACGTAGGTATATTAACCACTTTTATTCAATCAATTAATCAAAAGAATTAATCTGTATTTTGGACAATTTTCTAGTCTCTTTAACAAAATCGAAAGAGAAAACTACACAAATAAGCATTTGTATGGAAAGATTACTAAGAGTAGAAAAAAAAGAATCGCAAGATGTGTAAGGATTGCAGCAAATAAAAGAATGTAGTCTGAATATGGACTCAGCCAACCTAGTGAAAACAAACCGATGTCAAGAAAGTTATGATATAATTTGAATCTAGGAATGATTCATCAAGATTAATCAAAAACTATTTTCTTGCAAAATTAAATTGCATAAAAATTCTTGTTTGCAGCAGAACTAAAACAAGATGAAGTTGTTAAAGATGTATCCACATTTAGAGGTTTAAACTCGCCTTTTGTACTTACTTTCTTTCTCGCAAAAAATATTCAGTAATTGGAGTACTGCGCTAATTGTGAAAACATTTCTAAGTGCACAGATTTTTTCAAGTCCAAATTTATTATTAGTTTTACAGTAATATGCCTAAATTATTGCCTACTATAACTATTAAATATTACTAACCTGATGTATTCACTAACTCAAATGACATAAAATACTGAAGTAAGTCATTCTGTGTTAGGGATTATTCGAACAATAAAACTGATAAGAATCATCTCAAGTATCACCTTATCAGCGTCACGACGGTTTGTAGATAAACTACTAGTCTTAAATTCGAGTGCATGAAATTCCCAAAGGTTCAAATAAAGTAGACGAGCAGAAATATTCAAGTGTTATTATAAATTAACAAAGGGGACACCTTACATAGAGCTTAACTGAACTAAACAAATGTGACAGATTTAAGTCTAGGGAAGCAAGATGCATATTATTATTATAGTTTATTTTTAAAAACGAGCAGCGATCTTCGCATTGCACTCGTTGCGCAGCTTGGTTTATACCAGTTTATGAATGCGTTTGGAAACGATGATTTGGTTCTGTTTTATTGCATTCGGTGACAAATTACGCTTAAGGTCAAGTCGATAGCAAATTGCATGAACGCGGGATTGTAAAAAGTTATTGATATAATAGTATTCAATACTATTCTTTAATGTTAGTTAATAAAAATTTAGTATATTGTTCAGGTGTTATTATAGAAATTTTTAAGAATAGTGTAACTTGTAAATAAGTTATTTAAAAAGTTTGAGAAGTGAATTGTGGCATCATTTTGTAAAGGATGCTATTAGGTACTCAAAAAGCTAGTACACATTACATTGTGTGCAAAGAAAAAACATCGTTTAATTCGACTACGGCAAACTTAAAAAGTCACTTAAAAGAAAGCATATTTATATTTTTACCTCGTTGTCTTCTGAATAAGGTGATAATTCATTTAAAATACCTAATAGGTAAGGATTTCATACAAAAAAAATACCAAGATTTTAACATTCGTAAACCGTATCAATAAACACCCTGTATAAACCACCCACAACCGCACCGCATTGCAATACAACGATCAGCTTGGGATAAGAACATACAGTGCAAACAAAAACGATTTAACGGTCTAGGTTCATCAACGATAAAAACGTCAACGTCCTTCTCATACTCTTAACATAAACAGTTGGCACGTTCACTAGTTGACAAAATCAACTGTTTAATCAACTCGTTGACGAACGAAATTTAACGGTTTAGTTTCGTTGATGCTAAAAGCGTCAACGACCCACCCCTGGTCTGTAGCATCCACAGCCACATCATGCCGCCGAAATGACGCCTTAAATGTCAACCTTAACCCTTGAGCTTGACGCACCAAACTAGCATACCTACGACGAAAAGGTTATTTCATTGTTATCATAGGTTATGCTTGGCATAGGGTTAATGGAGTATTAATAAGATGATGATAGTTTTCAATACTGCTTTATGAAAAGTTCCTGCTTACCTATGTTATCAAGTATCATAATGGGTCAATTCGTTTCAGATCGGGTTCTTATTAAGTTTATTGTTTTAACTAGTGCTTGTTTTCATTTAATTGTTCTAATTAATGTGTAGCTCAAGCAAACGGTGATCTCATTATTCTTTAAACTGTGCTCTACTGAGTTGAAATCACTAGACGAATTTGACACTGCCTAATGATGTAATTACCTTGCTGATCGCTCTGTGACATTGATATATTTACCATTAACTTCCGCCAATATCACTAAACAATTTGCCTGCAATTTTGTTCTCCCTCACCTCTCTAGTTTATTTTTAATTACTGGTGCTCACAGAATTCAGAACGTTCCTTAGGGGACTTAAAATTTATCAGTTATGGAAAGAATTTTATAAAATGTCTTACTCTGAAAATATACATTAAAATAGTTATGTAATTATCAAGACGTAGCTGTCAAAATTAGGAAGTGCAATCAAAATCTCTTCAGTATCTACATTGGTCGATTTCTATTTTTTATTTCACATGCCTAGTCCGGGTGCGTCTTAGTTGTTATACTATCATTTGATATAATTGAACTTTATAACGTTCATTTTATATAATAATCATGTTCATTTTATATAATAATGTTGTTATATCAACTCAAAATATAATTTTGTTTGTCATAACGTTTACCTTATATAATATTCATTTTATAAAATACTATTTAGTATAACGTACATAACGAATGAATACGTTTGAAATAAAACTCATTTTAGATATCGTTCCTTTGATATAATTTTGTTTAATATACGCATCATTTCATATAAGTAATATTTAAGATAATAACCTTTCAAATAACGATTAATAGATATACTCTACAATTGATATAACCTTCATTTGGTATGACATTACTTGGTATATACAGTATGTACATATTGTACGTATTGACTTTATTTATACTTCAGGGCAAATCCGACTCAGCCAACCACAGTAGCAATAACAGTAGGCAACCACAATAGCGGGGGAACGGGGGGGGGGCGCAGACTCCCACAAAGGGGGATCGGGGGCGAAGCCCACCGCCATCAAGAAAGTACTAGTACTACTAGGTATCATTAGGTTAGGTTAGGTTAGAACTATGACCAAAAGCGCGCGAGCCGAGCGAGCGAAGCGAGCGTGCCGCGGCAGCGGCCGGCGAAGCGCCAGAGTCAATTTTTTTTTATAAAAACTAATGTTAATATGACAAACAAAATCTCTATATATAATATACAGTTATAACCTAATAGTATTATATAACCTTCATTTGGTATAACTTTACTTGGTATAAACAGTATATACATAATGTACATATTGACTTTATTTATACTTCAGGGCGAATCCGACTCAGCCAACCCCCCATCCACGTAGTACTTGTCTGCCCTATCCCTAGAGTGTAATTCAATAAGGCGGAGGCGCGGAGGGAGGCAGCCCCCGCCCGCCGTAACCCGCAGCTTCGGCTTGCTGGTCGCCTTCGGCGACCAGCCTCAGCCGCTACGGAGAGCCCGGGCGCCTGTACATTGCTACGCCAGGATGGAGGGGCTGCCTTTCCGTAGCGCCGAAGCATACGAAATCCTAAGTGCATGCTTCCATGTTGCTTGCATGCTGCATGCCTGCTTGCATGCTGCATGTCTGCTTGCATGATGTTTGCCTTTAATAATGCGTATCTAACTAAATGTTTGCTATTATATTATTATTGTTAAGTTAATTTAAATTAGGTGATCCATAGACAGGAATGAAAAATTATTTTATACGAAAAAATATTTTCTTACGTACGTAGAAACAGAGTATAAGTAGTAATTAACTTTACAGTACATAGTTGCTTATCAGTCATATTTATGTGTTATTTTTGTTTTTTTTAATTTTATTGATATTGAATTTATAATTATAACATTTATTAATATTGAATGATATTATATGAATTGGACTTTATATTAGGTAATCATTATATCTTTTAAATATTATTCAAAAAGAGTGATAAGGTAAATGAAGATTATATTAAATGTTATAATAGTAAATAAATGTTAAATGTTTTAATTTATATATCACGTTAATGTTATATTAAACGGCTGGTATATTAAATGATTTTAGTTCAAGAGTTTGTTATATGTTTCAAAATTATGTAATTTAAAATTATATCATTCCATTATTATATTAAAAAAGTGTTATATTAAACCAAATTATATCA
Organism: Udea olivalis; assembly: GCA_947369235.1. Lineage (NCBI taxonomy): Eukaryota > Metazoa > Arthropoda > Insecta > Lepidoptera > Crambidae > Udea > Udea olivalis. The sequence goes on from OX376347.1 coordinate 3,357,840, forward strand.
TATGATTGTATATGTTTTGAACTTTATACTATATGTTGTTATATTATATATTACACACCCCCTAGTCCAATAGCTTTGACACCTGTAAAAAAGTATTTCTTAGAATGGTTTGACTGTAAGTTTGTTCTTGAAGTTTTCCAGTATTTACTTTATCAACTAAAATATGACATTGCATTAGGTGAAACAAACAAAGATATAACGAAGGTAAAAAAAATGCAGTCAAGTTGGTAAACAGTTTTATGGTCTTCAAATATTACTATTAACACTGACACGGGCGTAGGCGAACATCCATAAACTATATTATTATATGCTATCTAATTTTAGTGGAACAATTTCTCTTCATTGTCCTACAGTAGTTATCCAGCTAATAAAAACATAACACTAGCCCATCACGATACCGTAATGGTCAACAAACAAGAAGTTAGTATAGTGACGTCAAGCAAGAAATTATAAGGGGAAAATGGAAAATTTAATGTGTTCAGCAGTTTGTGTAGCTAACTTTACAAAAAAAACCTTATAGATGAAATTTGAAATGATGTGCCAAATATTTTGCAAATATCGTTGAGGTATACAGCGATATATATATTCTTACAATTAAAAATAGAAATTTACAAAAAAAACTGTACATTCGATAGTTAATTAATCGTACGAGTCGTACGTATCTATTTAGATTATCAATTATAGCCCTTATAGAATTTCAGCACAGCAGTTAAGCAAGCCACCATCAGGGTGATGGATGACGGCAAGGGAATGGCGTGACCCCTCATGTTGCTCAGGATATCAGCTTTGTGGTTCTCCGCCCACTGGACTGAGGCTCTGGTCTGCTCAAGGGTTCTCATCACATCTGTCACGTTGCCACAGTCTTGGCAAGATGAAAGCCAGGTTTCGAACTGTAAAGAAATAATGAGTTAATTTTACATAAATAATGGATAATCATGAATTTAATTTCATGTCGCAATAACTCCAAACAAAGACCTTAAATACTAATCGTGTTAACCCATTGCACAAACTAACACATTTGTTGCAGTAATTATCTAAATTGTAACCAATTAAGACGAGATCGTAACAACCACAAAACAAATTAATTACACTATGTGGATACAGAAATGAGTTTAAGGTGACCTAGAAAAAAAACTACAAAAGTCTCTTAGATATGGTCTAAGTAACATGAAATGGTTTAATGAATGTCTAAGAAAAACCCACCATCGCCATTAAATTTGCTTAGTCAATGCAAAATTCATACTCGATGCATACTTACCCACCTTTTCAACCGCATTCTCCTCACCGGGAAGATACCTGACCGATGGAGACTGAGCATTATCACGCGGTCTTCGAGGGCAAGGGCTCGGTGCAGGAGTGCAGCAATTATCGCGGCATAAAGGTGATGTCCCACACCATGAAGCTCCTCGAGCGCATTGTGGACTCTAGGATTCGACAGGAGTGTACAATTTCGGAGTGTCAGTATGGGTTTCAACCGGGTTGCGGGACCATGGACCCCGTATTTGCCTTGAGAACGCTCATGGAGGGATACAGACTAAAGAATACACCTCTGCATCTCCTTTTCTTAGACATGCAGAAGGCCTTCGACTGTGTTCCTCGTGAGATGATCAGCTGGGCGCTGCGGTCCAGGACCGTTCCCGAAGTCTTTATTGAAATTATCCGGGACATGTACCACGATTCCAGTTCCATAGTTAGGACTGCGGTTGGTGACACGCTTCCCTTCCCTATCACCGTTAGAGTACACAAAGGCTCCGTGCTTTGCCCGTTGCTGTTCAGCGTAATATTAGACGTTCTGTCATACAGCATCCGAGACCACCACGAGCAACCACCCTGATTGCTCATGTATGCTGGTGATATTGCGCTAGCAGATTCGGACAGGGGGGGACGGCTGGTACAATGGGTGAATAAGTGAAAAAAATCACTTGAAAACGGCAGTCTGAAACTTAATGTGGCGAAGACGGAGTACATGGCGTGCAATACCACAGATCCCCAGTACGTCCGCATAGGCGTTGACGTGGTCGAGCGCACGGACCGTGTCAAATACCTGGGATCTGTGTTAAGCGCGTCCGGGGACATCAACCGCGACATCAGAGCCCGAATTTCCGCGGCTTGGGCCAAATGGCGTGAGTTGACTGGTGTCATTTGTGACCCCAAAATGCCGATCAAGCTGAAGGGGCAGGTCTATAAAACCATCATTAGGCCTGTCCTTTTATATGGCAGTGAAACATGGCCGTTACTAGAGCGACACAAGCAGGAGCTGCGGCGTTAAGGGTGGCATGCGTACCAACAGACTCACCACTGAGGATGCACAAGACCGCGCGAAGTGGGCCAAGAAAATAAGAAAGGCGGACCCTGGGACCCCACACACCAGTGTGGGTTCACAACCGGGATATACCGCACGGATGATGATGATGACGCATGCAAAATTCACACACATCTTGCCTTTGCACCGGAGGTCGTGGGTTCGATCCCCACCCATGACAAACATTTATGTGACAAGCATTTGTGTTTGGGTGTTTTTATCTATTCAAGTATGTATTTAGAAATATTAAAGTATGTTTATCTGAAACCCATAGTACAAGGTCTGTTATGTTTAGGGTCAGATGATCTTGGTGTAATTTGTCCCAGTTTTTTTTTCTGTTTTTTTTTTATATTGCCCGTCAAGATGACCTCACTCCACCTGATGGAAAGCGGTCGTGAGGTCCAGATATGAGCCCAGTCATTCAAACGAATCACTGGGCTGGCCATCCTCACCTTGAAGGCCTGCAGAAATGCCTTTTCATGCCCCGCTTGAAGAACCCGGGACTATACGAGGAAGGAAACACATGTGTTGGAAGAGCGTTCCACGTCTAATGGTACGACAAAGAAACGAGTCACCGACCCTTTTAGTTCGGGCCAACAAATGTTGAATTGTGGGTGACGCCGTAGTCCAGCACGCGTGGTACGGAAGTGGAAAGGTGAGGGTGGAATAAGCTGGAATAACTCGTCAGAGCACGTCCCAGAGATGAGAGCAGTATTCCACACACGAGCGAACTTGTGTCCTATACAAGAGACAGAGCTGCTCAGGCGTGAAGAATCGTCACTCTGTTCAGAACTCCGAGTTTACGGGATGCAGTTCTAATGACGCTCTCAATGTAGTCCCGCTGGTTTTAGTGGGGTGCTCTGAAGATTGGGATGGGAAAGGAACGGCGACGCCTTTGCTGTGAATGCACACACCTGCGTTTTCTTGGCATTGAACTCGACAAGATTGCATGCATCGCATTCTGAAATGCGGTCCCACACTCCGTCAAGCTCAACAACTCTGTGTTTTGGCAGAGGAACTATTTATGAAATTGATTTAGCATTCAACTAGATACTATCATCGATAATACATTTAATATTACTATCAAATAAGAATAAACAAAACAAAGAAGTAAATACAAAGAGGCTTGAGTACAATAAATTTTTGGTTAAAATATTAATTTTTATTTTTGGTTAAATTATTATGAGTTGCTATGGGAAAAGTTGGGAGGCATTGGTATACCGTCGGAATGTACTTCTCTGTTCAGATTTTGGTACAATAACCAAAAGAACCAGGTGAGATGGGCGGGTACGCTGTCGGATGAGTACTCACTTGGGTGCGGGGTGAGGCAGGGGGGGTTAAGCTCTCCTTTACTTTTTAGTATTTATGTCAATCAGCTGATTGAGCGGCTTAGCGGTACCAACATCGGCTGTTATATAGACGGACAGTGTGTTAATAACTTAAGCTACGCCGATGATATGGTGCTGCTAAGCCCCTCGGTTGGTGGGCTCAGAAAACTGTTGGCAATTTTTGAAACGTATGCGGAGGCACATGGTTTGGTGTATAATGAAAAAAAGAGCGAACTCATGACTTTTACTGCCGGGAAACGCGCACCTAACCATGTGCCGCCAGTGTTACTGAATGGAATGACACTAAACCATGTATGTAAATTTAAGTACTTGGGTCACGTCATCACTGCAGACCTTCGTGATGACGAAGACATAGAGAGGGAGCGTAGGGCATTGGCGGTAAAAAGCAATATGCTTGCTCGCAGGTTTGCTCGATGTACGGGAGAGGTAAAACTGACCCTATTCAGGGCTTTTTGTCAATCCTTTTACTCGAGCGGTCTGTGGGTGACGTATACGCGACGAGCCTACAATGCACTTCGCGTGCAATACAACAACGCTTTCAGGGCCCTGTTGCGGCTGGACAGGTACTGTAGTGCTTCGGGAATGTTTGCGGAAGTGCATGTTGATGGCTTTCATGCTATCATCCGCAAAAAAGCCACCTCTTTAATGCAGCGCCTGAGGGGCAGCGGCAACAGGATTCTAAAAGTGATTGCTGCGCGCCCTGACTGTCCTATTCAATCGCACTGGATAGGATTTGTGACTGGGCAAATCAAGTAATAATCACTTGTACACACTAACACTACTAATATAGTATAAGTATTTAATTGTTACTAACAACTATTAACCAATCTATGAATAATTATATCCGAAAATAAATGATTTTATTATTATTATCTTTATTTAGCATAAAACTTAGGTATAAAATTTGTACAGTATTCTTATAAAAACAAAGATTTACAACAATAAAACAACTTAAGAATTATAATTATAAAAAAAAAACATTAGTAATCACAATTATAAAACCTAAGCCTAAATTAAAGTTATGAAACAATGATTTACAAAAATACTATAAAAACCTTAACCTAGGGTGCCGCCGGCAGCAGGGCAGGCAAGGCCCAGACTACCGGTGGTTAGAGCTGCAGAGAGAGGAACCTCCTGACAATGCGAGCCGTGTCCAGGAGCACCGCCTTCTGCATCTGACCCTTGACCCAACCGCTGAGCGAGAGCCTCTCGAGGTGTTGGTCGAGGCTCTTCGCTATTAAGCCGTTTGCCGACACGACTATCGGGACAATGATCGCCGAATCAACATTCCACATGGCGGTCACCTCGTGAGCCAAGTCAAGGTACTTGCTGAGTTTGTCCTTCTCAGCTTTCACGAGGTTATCGTCATGTGGAATGGTGATATCAACGAGCACTGCCTGGCGTTGGGATCGGTCTACCAGCACGATATCAGGCTTATTGGCTACAATAGTCCTGTCCGTGATGATAGAGCGATCCCAATAGAGCAATGCACAACTATTTTCGAGAACTGGTACCGGTGCGTACTTATAGTACGGTACCTCCGACTCGACAAGGCCATATCGAAGAGCAAGTTGCTGGTGGATGATCCTGGCTACTAGGTTGTGCCTGTGCAAGTACTCTCCGTTAGCAAGGTGAGAACAACCGGAAATAACGTGGCGAATAGATTCGCCAGGACGGCGACATGCCCGAGAAATGTCAACCGTACCGTCCTTCATGATGTATTTCCGGTAGTTATTCACCTTGATAACTTCATCAGCGATTGCACAGACAAATCCCTCGGTTTCACCAAAGAGGTCCCCGAAGCGTAGCCAGTTCACCGATGCGGAGCCCACATTGGGCCCTGTTAAGGCCCGATAGAACCTCCCATGCAGCTCCTTGCTTTTCCATATTTATTATATTACTTTAAGTTTTGATTAGACTGTTTGGTTTATTTTTATTTTATTTCATTTTTGCCTTTTGTCTTGTATAGGTAATATCAGACTGAATAATGCCTAAGGGTGGAGACCTGGTGGTCTGTAACACAAGTATTATTTTACTTACCATAGATCACCAGTCTCCACAAACAAGCACTATATTTGTAAATTTTTACCTTATATATTTTTTTTTGTTTTTGTTACCTAACTAGTATTGTAACTACCAAATTGCTTGTTTGTGGTGAGAAATAAATGAATTTTATTATTATTATTATATTATTATTATTTCCTTGCGGTCGTCGGTGGTTAGCACCGGTAGTTGACGCCAGTTCTCGTTTGCCAAGGAGAGCGGCGTGAGCCTTTTGTCAACTGCCACAACGTCCCGATGAATCCCACACTCGTGGTTGAGGAAAAACCTCCTGAGATTGCACACCTCACGGTTGTGAAGGTTCTTAGCATTTAAGAAGCCACGACCCCCCACCTTCCGTGGGATGTACAATCTCATAACAGACGAGCGTGGGTGTAGCATGCGATGCGTTGTGAGCAGTTTTCGGACTCGTGTATCCAGAGCACCAACCTCAATGGATTCCTGGAACTGCACTGCCAAGCACGAATGCGAGCATCGAAACCACTTGATCCAGAAGTTGTGCAATCCATCCGGGCCAGGACTTTTCCAGTTCTGAGCCGTCTGAATTGCACAACTAACGTCTTCGGAGTCAATAGTTACTGACTCCATGGTTTCGATGGATTCGCATTCATGCTTGACAGTACGCATCCAGTCACCCTCCATGTGCTCGACAGGCATCGACCAGATGCTGCGCCAGAAGTCAATCATGACACTTGCATCCGGTCGCTGACTGTCCCCCACACGTTGGTTAGTCTCTTCCCAGTTTCGGTACACCTTCCTTTGGTCACTTTGGAAGAGGCGATTTTGTAAATATCTGTCCACACGTTTTCTGTAGCGACGGATACGGTTTGCCCACGCATAGACCTTCTGCTTCAGAAAGTCAATGCGTTCCGTGACACAAGCCATATACTGTTCGGGCCTAATACCCGTCCCAGCAAAGGCTTGGTTCACGTAACGCATAACCCGAGGGCGATGGTTCCCCCGGCTAAAGCAGACCAGCTTTGCAATGAGGGTCCTAAACGTGTTGATACGCCGCTCGATTCGCATTTGCCATGCGGGTACATTTGCGGCAGGTCGCACTGCACGGTCAAAGTCCGGAAACTTGACACGAGCAACACGGCATGCCGCAATGGCCCCGCAGTACAAAATCGAGTAAGTATCAACTAAATCTTCACTAGTCCGTATGAACGGAGCTAGTGAATCGTTCAGGGCCCCCATTAACGCTAGCTTGCGTCTATTAGTAGGCAAACGTGGTAACCGCGGCCTAGAGACTCGTGTGGAGCGATATTCCAAAATCGCATCCTCCAAAACCCTCCTCAATTGCTCTTTTGCCTGGGTACTTACGCTTGCGTTCGCACTGGCCTCTCCATCGGCCTCTGGATCCATCCGAGGCGCTACCGGAACCGAGTCTGTAATCGGACTTGGATGTGACAGCGCGCTGGACGGGTCCTGGGTCGAGGAAGAAGTCGCGCGAACTGAAAGCGCCTCCAGGCGAAGCCGATCAAGCGTAGGCTGATCCAGCATCTGTAGACACTGAATCGCCCGCGCTTGATCCGACAGACGTTGGGCGGAAACAGCCACGGTCGGGTCAAGGGCCTGAAACAGAGGCATCATCCGGTCACGATACGCAGACAGGTTGGTTCCTCCCTCTGTAGCCCTGTAACAGGCGCGCATGCAGTTGACATTCATGTCGTGTGTCCATCGCATGCGGCGCACTACACCACCGGTAGCGGGGGCCCCGTGCGGGGCAGATTGCCCCACAGGCCCCAAGCGTGCCGGCAGCGGTCGTCGTCCACGTCGCGCAGGTGGTCGCAGCGGTCGTGGCGGCGGTGGCCCACTCTCATCGCTCGAAGTTGAGCTCGCTGCGGTATCTGGAGGAGTAACAAACTCCTCCACCGACGACGAGCTGGGCGATGCAGCGGGCGGTGGTGGTTGTTGTGCGCTTGTTACGTGCGCTCTTGCTTTCGCTCTTGTGATCATTTTCTAATGTCAATTGCACTATTGCTGTAGTAGGCGTTTTGACATTTGTCACAGTTGACAAATCCATATTAATCTCTCCGTAGAGGTTTTTTCAAGCGCACGGGCCTTAGCCAAATGCATTTGATTTTGACGTTATTCTATATTTAGAAATTTTCTTACTATACGGCAGGTGTTTAATATAACTGCTTTTTGCAGTAATTTGTATGTGGTTGAAGGAATGTTCAATGTGTAAAGACTCTTGTGCAATTCTCTGGGGATTACTCCCGCCGTTGACACAACGATAGGAACAACTTTCACTGTTGTGACTCTCCATTGCGTTTTAATTTCTATAGATAAGTCTCTGTACTTTGCCATCTTTTCTGTGCATGTAGATTGAAGGTTGTTAGTATTACAAACGGCTATGTCTACTAAATATACTGTTTTATTTTCCTTATCTAATATGGTTATATCTGGTCCATTAAAATGTACAGTTTTATCGGTAATTATTGTCCTGTCCCAATATATTTTGTATTGTTGATTTTCGAGTATGGCTTCTGGTTGGTATTTGTAGTACCTTTTCTTTTAAAAACTGGTATTTGAAAGACAAGTACTGGTGTATGATAGCTGCAACCTGATCAAGTCGGTGCTTGTAGTCCGTTTGAACAATAGCTCTACAAGCACCGGTGATGTGTTGGATATTTTCAGAACTACTATGGCATCTCCTGCATATATCATTAGTGGTAGTTTTCAAAATATGTTTTTGGTAGTTTTTCGTGCAAATTACTTGATCCTGGATGGCGATCATAAATGCTTCTGTCTCTGGGAACAATTCTCCATGTTGCAACCACGCATTTAAAGCAGATTTGTCAACATGTGGTAGGTTCAGATCTTGATAATGCCTACCAGTAAGGACTTTTGTTTCCAGGTTTCTTCTTTTTCAGGGTCAAGTGAAAGATGTTCGTTCTTCTGTATGCTGGTGTCTTTTAGGTTAAGCGGAGTGAAGTGCTTGTCGGTCTCTGCTATAGCTTTATGTAAATTAGACGTTTGTGCTTTTTCATAGAAAAAGTTCCTAAGATTATGAATCTGTTTGTTGTGAAGGTTAGTTATGTCTATTATGCCTCTTCCACCTTTTTATTGTGCTAGTGTGAGTCTTTGAAAGCAAGACTTGGGGTGATGCTTGCGGTGTGAGGTCATTAACGTGTTTATGTTTCGCTGCAATTGCAAGAGATCTTTTTGTGTCCATTTTATTATTCCAAATGAATAAGTCAGTAGCGATATTACAAAAGTATTCATGGCTTTAGTGATGTGTTGACAGACTGTGTTGAGTCTGTGTTCAAATTAGGAGATTATTTCACTTTTTGCTTGTGTCTGGTTAATTTGTTGAAGTTGATAAAAACCTAGGATATTTGTATGAGCCGTTTGCATCTAAAGACTCGATAATATTTCCATTATTAAGGATATAATCATTTTGTTCGATTTTACCTTCATGCATGGTAACAGTTTTGCATTTGTCGATTCTGAATTCCATTTTGAGATGAGAATAATTGTGTGATATCTGCAAGTTGGTATAGTGTGTGTGTGTCTTGGCTGTACAATTTAATGTCATCCATGTACAGGAGATGTGTGAGAGTGACATGGTTTTGTGAATCTATGGGAAGGGAAAACCCACAATCTGATCTACTGAGCATCTTTGAGAGTGGATTTAAAGCTAGGCAGAACCAGAGCGGGCTGAGAGCATCTCCCTGGAAAATACCACGTTTAATTGGTATGTTAGTTGTTTGAATGGTAGACTCTGCAGTAACTGATTTCAGACTAGTTTTCCAATCGGCCATGCAATTTTCAAGAAAGGTGATGATTGTGGGATGGATTTTATAGATGCGCAGTATGTAAAGAAGCCAGCTATGTGGTACAGAATCGTATACTTTTCGTTAGTCGATATACATCGTGCTTATATCTTTTTTGTACTTCACAGCTTGCCTCATTACAACGGAATCTATAACAAGTTGTTCTTTGCAACCCTGGCTGTTTCTTTTGCACCCTTTTTGTTCTTCTGCAAGTAGTTTGTTATCTGTAATATGCTGGTAAATTATATCCGTTAAACAAGATGTAATTATTTTGTAAAAAGTCTGCAGGCAAGTTATTGGGCGGTATTTACTCGGGTCCTGATGGTCTGTACCTTTTAATAAATATGCGCCAGACAACACACCTGTTGTAATGGTCCCAAAGTAGGGATTAATATCCCTGTGTTACGAGGTACCACACAAGGAAATAAGCTAGGGGCGTCTCCCAGCACACCCAGACCCGAGTCAATTCAGAAAAGATCGTTTCCTAAATTGACCCGACCGGGAATCGAACCCGGGACACTACGGAAATCGAGGCAAGAAACCGTGCTACAGCGCACTACGCCAACCGTGTCGTCTTTTGGTATCATATACGTTATACCTTGAGTAATAAACGCCGGCATAAGGCTAGGATTTTGTATGAACTTATTAACGTGTTTTTGTAGTGAAGGGTGGGTATTTGTGAATTTTTTGTACCAAAAGTTTTGAATTTTGTCTGTTCCTGGTGCTTTCCAATTGTGTGTTTTATTGATTATTTTAATAAAACTACTAATGGATATATGTTCAAACTGCATAAGGTTTGTGCCATTTAAACTTTCGGTTTCAGCTTTTAGCCATTCTGCGTTTACATTATGAAGTACCGGAGTAGCCCATATATCGGACCAAAACTGATGTAGCTGTTCTTGAAATATTTCTGTGGTGGTATTATTGTCTAGATTTCTATTGCTATTGTTTTGTGTGCTAGTTGATAACTGTCTGTAAAATTGTTTCTCATTGTTAACAAACTGTGCAATCTGTGACTTTCGTAGTGTACAGTTTAAATATCGCCTGAGTCGGGAAGCTGCTGCATTAAGTTTTTGCTTCAAAGTGTCTAATATTTGATGATCTGTATTGTTGGGTTCTTCATGACGGGAGTGAATTTGATAAGTTCTTCTAATGGAAACAACATGGCCGTTTAATTTACTGTTTCTTGTTCCTCTCATAAATTCAGTCATTCGGCCAATGCATTTTCTGAGATTATTAATTTGATTAGTTAGCCTTTTCTGCCAAAACGGTATGTGATTCCTTCTTGGTCTGGGTGTACTATTAAGATATACTTTCGAACCGTTGCAGATTGCTGCTGTATATGCTGCTGCATATATGATGGTATGTGTAGTTGTGAAATCATCAAAGTTGGTAATGTGTTTGGGTATTATTTCTGTGTTAATGTAATCTACAATGAAGTTTAATTTTCTTGTAACTTTTTGTTTCGGTATGTTTGGTCGTTTCGTTGCGTCAGTTCCTGTGTAAGTTTCAAAAGGAAATTCAAATGTATTTTTAATTTTAAATTTAAGTTTTATATTGTTGTTTATGTTATTCGAGTTTTCTGTTGGATTTTGAGTGGGTAATTGGGTTGATGTTGCTGTCAGGGATGAATGTCCGTCATTCTCTCCAATACTTACTTCTAAAGTCAGATTAGATTCTGTTTCTCCTACTCCTGTTATGTTTCTATGGTGGTTTACATAATCTTGGCTATTTTCTGGGTATTGAATGTCGTTAAGGTATGTAGTGCTGTCTGCTGTGTTATTTGACAAAAAACCTTCTACTTCTGTTCTAATTTCTCTAAGTCTGTCTTCACAAATGTATTTATTGTTAACAATAGCTCTCCTTTGATCAGAAACTCGTTGTTCAGAGACATGTGAGAGATGTGGGAAGCTTTCTATTAGCTTCAAGTGTAGTAATTTTCTATAACCCGTCGTGTTGGTCTCCAGTTGTGTTATTTTGTAGTAAATCTTCATGATGGTCTCGTTGACTTCGTTATCCCATCTCATCCTTGTTCCAGTATTTGTATTCTCATGTGTTCCTGTTTGACTGAGATTTGAACTTTGCAGTATCATTTCAACTTCCGATCTAATGCTTGTTAACGTGTCAGCATCCAGTAGGTTGTTACGTAAAATCGCTCTACGTTGGTCTCCAACCCGTTGTTTGGAAACATCCATATCCGGAAACTGATTTACGATTTTTTGATGGAGAGTGGCTAAGTACGTTTGTGTTTTGGTTTCTAATTCCGTTATTATTAAATAAGTACGCCAGATAAATGTGTTCAAACTCAAACTCAAACTCAAACTCTTTATTCAAATATACTGTATCAGTACTTTCAAAAGTTCATTTGATTAGACCACTTTTTTCGCGTACTCCAAACACGTTTGATGGGTGCAGATTGGTTTTCGAGAACTGTGTCCTCCTCCTGCACAACATTCAAGGTGTGTGATTCAATAGGTAACGGGGATAGACTGGAGCGTGGGGTTTCATTAAGGTAAGATGGTGGGGAAGACGGTAGCGATGGAAAAAGAGATACCGAAGATGGTGGTGATGAAACACCTTGTTCGGCTGTAGTATTTTTCTCGATGGGAGCCCGCCTGCTCCACTCCGCATCGCCGATGGACCGCATGCTGCCACATCCAGCAACGGCTCCAGATGCGCCCCGGCGGCCCCCGGGTAGCGACCGCAAATGGTACCTATTATTCGACATTATTCCATACGAGAGGGGGGGGGGTTGGGTTAGGTTAGGTTAGGTTCCCCCCATGAGCCTTCGCCTTGTTGTGGCGGGGGGGCTTAGTACTGGTGGTAGGTGGAACCACCGGGAAGCTAAGAGGGCTCAGGCATGGCAGTGCGGTGGACTTCCCACCCACCCATTGCCTGCCGCCCAAAGGGGCGGGCAGTGGTAGCACCATACCACCACCACGCCCGGCGCCCTAAGGCGCTGCGCCCACGGGCGCCCACGGGCGCAGCGCCTTAGGGCGCGAGGTGGGAGCCGCGGTGCACAACCTTTTGGAGGGGGTCAGTGATCCGCGGCTGGCCCCCCCTGTGCACTGCGGCTCGGCAGGGCCGCACCGCCAGATGCGGCAGCGGATCCACCTTTTAGGTGGATCGTGGTTGCGGACCTAGTAGGGTCCGCGTACGGTGGGAGCCAGCGGGCTTGAGTACGGGGGTGCTTTTGCCCGCAATGCACGGCTTTCACCCCGACGGCGGAAGTACCTGCGTGCTCCAGGTACTTCCGTGGCCTCCCCCCTTCATTGGGGGGTCGGCTGGAGGGGGCCCCATAACGGGGAAACACTGGCGTCGGGGCGTTGCGAAACTTTTTAGGGACCCTGCCTCGCCGCTGAAGTGTTGAGGTCGAGTACCGTGGGGTTTTAGTCGGTAGAAGTCCGACATAACCTCGTCGTCCCCCCGAGCGACGAGGTATCCATGAGGATTTCCCCACGATAATAAAAAAAAAAAAAATGTTAGGTTAGGTTAGGCCTATTCACGCCCCGCTTGAAGAACCCGGGACTATAAGAGGAAGGAAACACATGTGCTGGAAGAGCATTCCACGTCTGGATGGTACGACAAAGAAACGAGTCACCTAACCTTTTAGTTCGGGCCAACAAATGTTGAATTGTGTGTGGGTGACGCCGTAGTCCAGCACGCGTGGTACGGGAGTGGAAAGGTGAGGGTGGGATAAGCTGGAATAACTCGTCAGAGCATTCCCCATTGTAGAAGCGATGGAGAACAGATTAATACTGGATAAACGCCATAATCTGTGGCGGATATATAATAGAATACAGAATGTCATTTCGCAACGGCCAAGTTCATAGGTGAAATTAGATTTTGTGAATTGGCTATCCATCGGCCAAATGGCACACTGGAAATCACTTTCTCTTATATTAGGTCTGATTGAAGTGACTTCGGGTCTTTGTAGGTCATGGCTACCTACGGATTCCAGTTGAAATTGCCTTTGAATAGTCGAAACGCTTGTAAATACGCTGCATATATAAATAAATATAAATATCTGCTAAAGGAAATCCCATATTTTTAAACACGCTTATTACTTGTGAAATCATAATTTTTTGTGATTTCCGGTTTGTATAAAATCCCAATCATTTTATATTAATATCATCAAGTTCTTAAATATCGTTCTTGTCACAATTGTTCTTTGTAATCCGTTTTTTTGGGAATGAGATCTCTCAATCAGTTAAAACAACAACTAGTTAAAATGCTGCTCTTTGCCATAACTAAGAACCTCTTCTCTATGTAGAATAGTATCAACACTCGGTCATAGGAATAGATTTACCTAGATATCATGGTGACCGAGTGTTCCCACTAATTGCAGAAGACCGGCCTAAATGGGCCGGCACAAACAGCACTCGAGACTATGTATACACCATTACAGAGGGCGCTTTGTTTGATCGCTTCAATAGGAGATTTACTGATGAACTGTCGACGCCCATTACTATAGCATTTGGGAATGGAAGCTACAATTAAACGGAAGAACAAGGGCTGAAAAAATATTTATTTGTAGGGAATTTAGGATTTTGATACATGGAGTAGGTACCTACCAAAATTCTTCGAGAGATTGCTTTTTTCACACCTATTGAAATCACCAACAGCAGATCAGGAATCAGCCCAAACAAAGCTGACGAAAGTATTTCTATTTTAAACATATTTTTTTTCGCAAGGATTGGTTGTAATAAGTTTTTTTTTTTCAGGTACTTACTTCGTTTACCGCCGCTTCGGTTTTGAGAGCTCTAGCCACTGACGTAAATACAGTATTTATTGATGGATATCTGAAACATTAAAGATTAGAACTGTGCAAAGAACTTATTCATTCTGGTTTCGGAAATTCACTTTAATGATAATGAATTAACTATTGTAATTATACCATCGCATATTTTAACAATGCTCAGCGTTACAACTTACTAGGCTAATAAATATCAGTTTATTTTTTTCAGATAAATAATCTCAAAATTAAAGACGATAAAAATAATGACCTCGTATGATCTTGTTGGTAAGCAATAAGTGAGTACTACAATGTTGATGTAGGTATCTTCATTTAGAAATACAAGAGTTCACTTTGCTACAAATCATAACGAAACTAAATAACTAAGTTAAAATGGGCATGCAGCCCTAGGTGACAGATTGACGTAATTAGCTAATATTGAATAGTTCCACTTACATGCTCTTCCACAAAGTCAAGTTCTCGTTGAGTCCGTCAATGACAATATGAACGTGGCTGTGATTGCTAATGACACTTCTAAGAGGGACGGTCAGATCCTGTGACATGATCGGGCTGTCTTCCACCAGCATTGATACTAAGAACCTGGACAATGGATTAAAAGATAAAAGTAATCTTTTGATTTTTGATATCTTCCAGGAGTTCTATAAGTTTTTTCTTTTTATTTTGTAGAAAGTGAAGATATAATAAGTAAGATAATTTGCCTTTATAGGTACTGTCTGCTGGGCAAAGGCCTCGATCATTGAAATCAAGTCATCGCTACAATTGATGGACATTGACTAAATTACCACATAATTAAATTCGGATCGGTGATCACAAACTCGGACTCAGTGTGTATTTATTTAATACTTTTCGCATTTTGTTTCTTGCATACTTACTTATTTAAGCTGGGTACGTCAGTGGAGCAGCCAAGGATCTCCCCGATCTGACTAGCTTCGTTGGCCACGTTGGTGGTGGACATGCGGTGCCACATAAAGTCATAGTCGTCTCCGTTACCAAGGCGGAGACCAGCGCAGTAGGAGACAGGGCGAAGACTTGGAGTAATTCTAAAATGAAATATTTTATGAAAATAGCATTAAAATTTGTTTAAGTGCAGTTTGTTAAAAGTGTTGGTAAAAGTATCAGCTAAACGAATCTTTATTAAAAAATAAGAAGTATAAAAATTTAACTTTATTTAAATATTTCCTACAAAAAGTTAACATAGAATACTCTTCTGCAGAATGATTGTAGGTTTTGTGTTTGAATTTATTTTAAGCTCTGTTCAAACAGACGATATTATTACTACTTTGTTTATCTTCGCATTTTACAATGCTTGTTTTTCATATTGGTAAATACATAACGCATCAAGTAGGAACTACTTTGTTTATCGACATAGTTTAGAATTTAAGTCATAATGTAAAAACTAGATAGCGCCACGGTGTCCTAACCAATCAACGCTCCGTGCTGTTTTACCATCGCCCTCTTCTTCCGGCCCGTTGTGTCTGAAAGTATTTGATTTAACAAATAAATCTAATTATTCAGTTTTCTAAGTCTTTTTACTCCTTTGACCCCTACATGATAATAAACACATATCGAAACTCTCTACCTAGACGATATTATTATTTTCATTTCCATGGCTGTGGATAACCATAACACTTGGCCATTGTGTTTTATTGTGTTAACACACTTTCTGAACTCAGACGTTCAGTCATGTTTATTTTGGTTAAATTTTATTAATGACAATGATCTATTAGATTTTATCCGTTAAGTATTAATGATACTTAACGGATAAAATATGGCGATGACAATTTGATAGCAACATACATCATCGCAATTTTGTTTGTATACGCCTACGATATTTATCTCAATAATCACAATAGTTGTCAAAATAACAAATAAAATTATAGGAATTCTCATTTGCACCTAAAAAGGATCACTACAAATTAAAAGGCGCCCTCAGATGTTCAGAGCCACCAGTTAAGCATGATGAGCTTAATCCAACAGAGTCATACTTACAACAATATTTAACAGGATATTAGTCCACATCGTGGGTCTATGCATCATTAGAATTCGAATGATCTCCATCCACGAACTTTCAAGTCATAAAAGTCCTAACCATAATTTTTTCAACTATTTGTTAGCCTCTAGGCTAACAATATTCTACGCCGATGACATCGGTTCTTCATTTTTCCTGTGTCTCTTTGAATTATTGTGACCAATCCGATAAAAGATGTAATTTCAACAACCACTGTCAAATGAGGTTTAATAGAAAACTTTATCCGCTTATACTTACGGTTCTCCTGTAGTCACGAAATTTCTAAATATAGCAGACGCGTTTTCTAGACAACCTGAATGTCCAAGCTTGCAAGCAAACTCAAGGACCTGCATACGATTACGGATCGTCTCGTAGTCATCTGACTCTCGAACCTCGAAGCCCAGGGTAGAAATTATGTTCTCCATTAAGCTTAAAGAGTAGGCCTGTAATGAAACATTATTGTTTATCACATTTTATTAAAATGTTGTTAAGAGCGTAGTGAATGTGAGAACGTATATTATCGTTTCTCGTTGAATTAATGACTGATGTCAGTTACGTATTTCCTGCTAGCAGATACATAATATTACTTACTGAACTGGCAGAGGTATTTAATTGACGAGTGTAAGGGATTGGTAAAATCGAAGTATCTACGAGTATTCAGGTAATGAGTGTGGCGGTGAATATGAATCTTTTTTTAAGACTGAATATGCAAGCGCATATTCAGTCATATTACTATTCTTTGACAGTAGTAGTTTTAGTACAATTTGTAGTAAGCACTACAAATTGCAATTTAAATAACAAAACTGTCAAAGATAGTAATGATATCAGTTATCAAGTCCATTTCTATAATAAATTTCAGAAATAACAAGTTAATGTTTTGAACTAGCCTCAATATCAGCCACAGCATCCGTTCCAAGGTAGACGTTCCTGAGTTTGTTCAGGCCTCTGATGGCAGCATACCACACATTGTAGTTAGTTTCCACTGACAAAAATGGTAAAGTATCGTAAAGGACACTGAATGATATTTCATCGGCGAAGAAGAACGCAAATAAGTCGTTCACAATCTGAAAAAAGATTCACAGTTTTAGGACATCGTTATCTTGCTTATTTTGAGTTAGAGATAAAGAATCTAACGTATTTAGTTCACCAAATATAAGAATATAATAAAATACAAAAAAAAGCAAGCATGTGCTTGACGTCATATTACTCATATTTGCCAAAACAGGAAAAATCAAGAATTACAAAGAAAGTTGATGTACAATTGAGGCGATCTTATTGCTAAAAGCAATCTCTTCCAGACAACCTACTACAGGTAGAGGAAAGATGTCAAAAAGGGTCAGCACAATTTAATAAATAAAATAATATTTGGTGATAATTAGTACACTAAATAAAAAAACACATTATAATAACATAAGACAACAGACAAAAACTGGAAGTTACACTATTAGTGCTTGCTTAACATATTTGCAAAAAAAGTTACCACTAAATAAATACAATATGTAAATTTTTGTACAAAAACATAGTGTCAGAGAAATTACCTTAGCTCTGTTCAAATAATGAATCCTTCCTTGATCTGCAGACATCAAAGCCCTTGAAATTATGCCCAAAGCATGGGAGTCGTACTTCACCCTGTATAATCCTGATAAAAGTAACAATAGTCGTTCTTGTGTCGCAGAATAATTAGGCTAAGAGGTGTCTCTTTATCGTATATGGAGTAAGTGTGAGCTTGGTGCGAGCCCTCATCAAGAATGATGATGATGATGATGACTCGTATGAACAGATAGATTTGAGAAATGCATAGGAAGCTAGTTGCCAATAAAAGTCCTTAGAGATTTAAAAATATGATAAAAAAATTAAACCCTTGGTAATTTGATAACGATAGATTTCGGGCTTTGGATTATATTTTAGTGGATGAATTTGATCTTAGTTTACCGGTTTAAAGTTTGATACATCATGAATGGGTCACATTACATACATATTTAAGTAAACCTTACCTGTTTCTTGTACGTTGAAAATTACCCAGTTGTGAGCAATAGAGATATTTTCCGTCGTATTGAAGACGTGGGATTCACCCTCCATAATGAAAATTGGTTTGGTGTTATCGAAATTTGGAAGAACTCCTGTGGTATAAGTTATAGGGATTTTGTAGATCTCGTTTGAAGAGTGCGATCCGTTCGAGTAAAAGCGTCTCTAAAATAAACGGTACAATTAATTATTTACGAAACTATAATTTTCATTAAAGTTCAGTCGTTCATATTTCTATATATTTAATAATAAAAATTACTAAATGATTTTGTAGGAACTACATTTTCATAATGACAATATGTTAATATTTTTTAGACAATTATAACACTATGATATAAGACGTTCTAAATAAACAAGAAGTAAATATCATATTTAAATGCAAGATTAGATTAAATTCTAAGAGTAAGATCACATGAAAGCCAATAGATTGTTTTAAAAAAACCTGCAGGCGCTAGACGTTTGCCAAGTCTTAGAAAAACTTTAAAATAAGTATTTTATTTTTCAACCAATATTACTTGTACAGACAACCATACGAGATGAACCATCTATCAAGATGACCCGAGATGTGTATAGAATCCATCATAACACGAGTGCAAACGTTTCTTCTTTTGAACGCAAGTGGATACTTGCGCTATTTTAAACATAATATATTTTTTATTACCTGAGTTAAATGAATGCTATTTAAATCGTAGTCAATGTGGACTTCCAATACTGGGTGTCCAGGTTGCGAGATCCAAGAGCCCATGATGTCTGCAATTCTTGCTCCATTGTAGGCAGCCAAAGCGTTGGTGGCATTGGCTCCTAATTCCAGAGCTGTGTACATGAGGTTGGGGTAACCAGATTGGAATGAGCTAAAAGAATAGAAAGCAGATATGGAAATTATTAATGATTGAGAATTTTATTACGAGTATGTATTAAAATAACAGGGGTATGCAAATATTTATTCAGAAATATTCAAGTACGTCAAAAAAATTAAGCTATTTGTAGGATATTTTTCTAATCACACCTTGTGCTTGTGGTGGCACTTACTTGGTACTCAAATAAGAATTCACTCCAAATTTAAACGCAGCATCTCCCAAAAGATGGTGCATCATCCTGATCACTGATCCAGCTTTCTCGTAAGAGATGGTGCCGAAGTGAGCCATAATGTCGGCCGGCGAGAACACATTGTCGTTCGAGATGGGATCTGATGATGGTGTGGAGTCAGCATCAAGGGCAGAGTATACTGACCCTGTGACTAGGGCGTTGTTTGAGTAAACTTCTGGTTCGACCTGATTGAATTGAATAGTTATTCCAGAACCGAACTAAACATAAATAATACATGCCAGACACCAATAGGGATTTTGCATGTTTTCTTATTTGTATTTGTTTGTACGAGTGGATGATCACGGATTCCTTCACCAGCACTGAAGTATATTCATAAAACAAATAAACGTGCTGAAACCACCCACTATCGGCTTTGTTTTAATGGTTACGTCCCTGGGCCGTTCTGTCAGAGTTCGAGTTAAAAATCCAAGTGGCAAATTAAAGGCCTGTTCAAACCTGAGCGGTATTCGTTGCCGCTGTGGGTAGCGGTACAATACCGCGCGGGTTTCACTCAGGTATTTAGTATAAAGTTTCGCGGCAAAATGTACCGCTACCCACAGCGGCAGCGAATACCACTAAGGTCTGAACACGCCTTAAGTTTTAATTGGATAACTTCTGTCTGTTTTCGTTATATTCGCTTTTGTGCAGGCCTTACCTGAGCGGTGATGAAATCTTGGAAGTAGCTAGCGAAACCCTCGTTCAGCCAAATGTTACTCCACCAGTGACAAGTAACCAGGTTTCCGAACCACATGTGGGTGGTCTCATGGGCAATGATTTGTGCCACTCGGTACTTGTAGTAGGGATTCGATTCTTCAGGAACATACAGAAGTAGAGATTCCCTGTAAAAAAACAACGGTCAGTTTGATCATCTTTATCAGTGGAGCGAGGCTAATACAATTTGGAACTCATATAAAAAGATATATTAAGTAATATCAATGGAAATGAGAGAAGTTTTAAAAAAAAATATGACATCGATTGTCTGGCATCATTTAACATACCTGTATTTGATAAGTCCCCAATTTTCCATAGCACTACTGAAGTTAGGCAAAGCGACGTGATCCAGTTTTAGATATTGATTTGTCGAGTAGTAGTCTATTCCAAAGTATTCTCCTAATGCATCGACAACTTTGAGACCAAAATCAAATACGAAGTCGGTCTGGTTGGTGGCTTCGGGTCTAGTGAAGACGCCAAATTCATTGGTACTGTTGGGTTTAGTACTGTAGTGGCCTGCCTCCATCTCGGACACAAGGAAGGCAACAAGGTATGTTGACATTCTAGGAGTCGGGTAGAATGATTCTCTGATGTAGCCATTTGGTCTGCGAAAGGTTTAAACTTTTCAACTAACGTAATTTTTTTATGTTTTCCGGGTAAGGCACTTGTGCGTTTCAGAAATATTTGACATGTTTAATACCAGTTTTTCTCATGTTTATATGTATTTATTATTCTCTCTAAATATTAAAATAATTAAATTTAAGTATTTGATAATGTTACTTTTCTTTTAACGTAATTTGCTCATGTACTCGTAATTTTAAACTTTGCTCTATATCTCAAAGCAAAATTTGTGTAGAATTTAGTAGGCCCTGCAAATTAGTAACATACTTACAAATTGGCCGTTTCCCTAATCTTCGTGTTGCCTAAAGATGGTTTGTAGGTGGCGGGCCTGTCGATGACGAGATTGAACACAGCCTTCAGTTCCGGCTCGTCAAAGCTCGGGAACACCTTCCTCGCGTGAGTCGGCTCCATTTGGGTAGCCCCGAGCCATCTGAGAATGACAATCATTTTACTGTCTACTAAAGTAAAACTTG
Organism: Udea olivalis; assembly: GCA_947369235.1. NCBI lineage: Eukaryota > Metazoa > Arthropoda > Insecta > Lepidoptera > Crambidae > Udea > Udea olivalis. The sequence continues at coordinate 3,379,014 of OX376347.1, forward strand.
ATAACGCATCCATCATTTCATATGCTGATGATACGCCCCTTCTTTTTCATGGTAATAGCTGGACTGAAGCCTATAACAAAGCGCAGAAGGTTCTTCAAACTGTAATAAATTGGCTGAAAAATAACTTACTAACATTGAATACTGAAAAAACGAATTACAGAACATTTTTCATCTTAAATAACTTACAACCGCCAACCAACCTTCACCTAACGGCTCACAAATGCAATAATTTGCAACACCTTGCAATTGCTCCTTCTTCTCTAACAAAGTTATCATCGGTAAAATATCTCGGCATTTATATTGATCAACAGCTTAATTGGCACAAACAAATTGAAAATTGCATACCTATCTCGAGTTAGGAAATTGATATGGCTGTTTAAATATCTCAGCCATGTTTTTGATAGACCACTATTGATACAAATTTATAAAACATTGGTGCAGTCTATAGTCTCCTATTGCCTGCCCATTTGGGGTGAAACTCATAAAACCAAACTGATTCAACTTGAACGCGCCCAAAGGTGTATCTTAAAAGTATTACTCATGAAAAAAATAACCTACAGTACCGTGGAAGTCTACAAAGACTGTAACGTGCTGACTATTAGACAACATATTTTTATCTCTCCTAAAAACACATAAGAACACAACTCCTGATCCAAATATTAATGCTATACGTTATTCATATAACGTTATTCCAATTTATAATACCAATACAAATTTTGCACGTAATCAATTTATTTCTAAATCTAAAAGTTTATATAATAAAATAGATAGAATTCTGTATATTTATAACATGCCCTTTAATGACTGTAAGAAAATGTATACTGAAGTTGAAAATGTGCTAAATTAAAAAGATCTCGACGCTACTTTTGTTTTGTAATTAGGTACGAGGAATTTTGTAAATGTAACTAACATGTTATGTATCAGTGTAAACGTCTGAAGAGAAGCTTTATCCTAGCACAGGTTTGTATAAACTTAACTGGATAAGGCCTATTTTTTGTGTGTTAACGTAACATGTATTATACCAATAAAATATTTTGTAATTTATTGTTATGCATGATTAAGTATTTTATTTATCCTAATTACTTATTTACTCTTGCCTTATTTCTATTTCATCTCTTGTGTTGTTTTGTGAATTCTGCAAAGCTGTGAGTTTATCGTCAACAAATTACATTGCAATTTAGAAGCAAATAAGATCAAACACTGTTCAAATATTTCGGCGTAATTAGGTTTAAAAATATTTATTCTCACTTAAGACACAAGTTACTTACATGAGAACATGGCTTAAATAAATTATGATTTATGTTCGTCGTCACGAAAACACAAAATTGAAAAAACAAATAATTACAATAACAAACATTACAAAATCAGACAACATTTAAATTGACATACTAAATACACAATAAATGACCCGTCCAACGCATTCACTTGCATTTTTAGAATGTGTTGTTTGAGATTAGGTATTCAGCCTTTTGCTTCTTGAATACATTGAACGAGTTCACATTTTTTATTTGTGTGGGTATTTTATTATAAAGTTGCGCTCCCTCATAAGTCAGTGTTGTTTTGCCGTAGTTTGTGCGAATCCTGGGTACGACAAGAAAGCTAGCCCGCCGCGTGCTGCGGTTGGAAATCCTTTTTCGTTTAGTGAACGTTATGTTGCTATGTTATTTTCTTACCAAGCGATTTTCGGATAAAGATACAAGTGTTATAAATGTATTGTTTTCTGATGTTCATGATTTTTGTTTCATTGTATATTTTTTTAGTTTTTGTTAAAGGGTGGTATTTCAATAGCATTTTAAATATTTTATTTTGCAATATTTGCAGTTCAGACAACTTAGATTTAGGAGCACTTTCCCAAATTTCAATGAGGTAAAGTAGGTGTGGTGTGGCTTCACCAACGCGTTATAAATTATTGTATACCTTAGTTTACATGGAATACATCGAAAAGTGCTACTAGTTTCATTTTTATTTGTTCGATGTGGACATTACACGTTAAGTGGGTGTCCATAAGTAGACCTAGGTATTTTTCATGGATTTTTTTTAAGGGAAATATTATTTATTTTTAGCGGCATGTACGTAGGTATTGGTTTGTTTTTGGCTTTAAAAAGTATGTAACAGGTTTTAGCAATATTAATTGTAAGTAAATTACACTGAAACCAATTATGCAGAAACTACGTCATGTATTGATGAACCAAAATAAAATAAGTAAGTAAGTAAGTAAGTAAAAAATCATTTATTCATTTAAGCTTGTATAAAGCACTTATGACATGTCAAAAAAAAGTATACAGAAATAATAATAATAAACGTAAATAAAATAGTACAATATTAGTACACATCGTGAATATACATAATGTGAATCTACCACCGGTTCGGACGTTGCTTCTTATCGAGAAGACTCCGGCAAGAAACTCGATAGTTACTCTTTTCAACTTTGTTTGTTTTACAAAAAATAAATTCAGAGTACAGTCAATGCGAGTAAAAAAAGAACACAATATTGAGCAGAGGAGCAGATTATTCCTACTATGACCACAAACTTTTGTCGTTCAAGTAATCCTCTACATTATAATAACCTTGTTTCATTAACTTTGCTTTAATTGCAGACTTAAACTTGTGAAGAGGTAGATCAACAAGACTTTGAGGTATTTTGTTAAAGTATTTTACAGATTGACCCACAAATGAGTTTCCCACCTTGTGTAGCCTAAGACTGGGAGTTTTCAATTTGTTTTTATTTCTGGCATTATGTTTATGAGTGTCACTGTTTTTTTTGAACAGATGCAAGTTTTTGCGCACATACATTATGTTATCTAAAATATACTGAGCATGCACAGTTAAAATATCGATCTTCTTAAATACTTCCCTAAGCGAGTCGCGTGGTCTAAGTTTGTAAATGGAGCGGATGGCTCTTTTTTGAAGTACAAAAATGGTGTTCAAGTCTGCAGCTGAACCCCACAACAGTAGACCATACGACATAACACTATGAAAGTAGCTAAAATATACTAGTCTTGCTGTTTCAATATCAGTCAAGAGTCGTATTTTTCTAACAGCACAAGCAGCGGAACTGAGTCTCCCTGCCAGGGCCGTTATATGCGGACCCCATTGCAACTTAGAATCTAAAGTTATTCCTAAAAATACAGTAGAATTTGTTAATTCTAATGGCATAAGCAAGTATCATCAGCGTATAGTGTGACATCACCCTTTAAGCTTTCCTGTATGTTATTGATATAAATCAAGAATAAAATCGGGCCCAAAATTGAGCCTTGAGGAATGCCACACGTTATAGGTAGAGAGTTACTTTGGAAATAAGGTTCTATATAATTTCGACTACTTGCGATCGATTACATAAATTTATAGGATTAAAACATTTACAAAGCTTCTCCAGTGATTCCAACTATCTCCAGTTTTTGTAAGAGCAGTGAGTGACTAACTGTATCGAATGCTTTCCTTTAATCTATAAAGACACCTAGAACATTTTTTTTTATCAATGTTTTGTTTTATTTTAGTTATAAGATAGATGGCTGCTGTGAGTGTGTTACTATTTGGCCTAAATCCATATCGTCGTTCAGAGAGGAAATTAATTGAATCCAGATATTTTTCTAGTCGTGTGTGCATTAATTTCTTGAGGATTTTTGACAGTACTGGCAGCACAGAGATGGGCCGGTAATTTCCTGGATCGGTTTTTGCTCCTGTCTTGAAGATGGGGGAAACTTTTGCTATTTTTTAAATATCTGGAAACACACCACTTAGTAGCAATTTACTAAAGCATTCAGTTAATTTGTTAGAAATTAGGTTTTTCAGGCATTTTATGACTTTAGTGGTAATTCCATCAAGGCCAACACTGCAATTTGGATCGATATTACTAATAATATTTGAAATTTCTTCTTCAGTGCATGGTTGGAAACTAGACATTTGGGAATTTTGTGAGGTAAGTTGGGGTAGAGCAAGAATATGACTATCACGGTATTTTTTTGGAATTTCGTTAGCTAATAGCGGTCCTATAGCGGCGGTTGAGAAATAATAAATAAGAAATAATGTGACAGATACGATGTTGATCTGTTATTTCTTTTGCATCTACTATAAGTTTTGAGGGAGCACAGCTTTGTATTATCTTATTGTTTGTTAGTGTATTGACTAAGTTCCACATTTTCTTTGGCTTGTTACAGCATTTGGTAAATTCTTTATGGTAATATGATTCTTGTTTTTCGAATCAGTTTGGTTACTTGTTGTATTTTAGTGGTATATTCTTCTTTTATGGCGTTATCATCTGGACTATTCTTGAGTTTAGCCCATATTAGGTTTCTTTCGTTAATACATATTAGTGATCACAGTTTTATTTATTCAACATTTTTGTGGTTCGTTTATGATTTTGGTTTTAGTTACTTTGTTTTCTACAATACATCTTATAATCTGTTCCTCTAGTAATTTGTAGTCATCATTTACTTTGTGAAGTCCCACGTTTTTTACTGAATCATAAAGCTTAGTTAATCTATGGCTACGTACGGAAAATACACCTTTGGTGGCGGTTTCATTTTCTTAATTTCTAAATATAGTTGCTTATGATGAGAAAAAGGAGAGTTCACTGTTATCATATGGAATTTATTGTTTTTTAAGTTTGTGCTCATATGGTACAGTATAGAGTTTCTTGTGGTTCCAGCTCTAGTACAGTATTTTTTGTTAATTTTATTGATGAGTTTGTGACCTGATTCTTTCAGAAGTTGTTTGTACTGTTTGGCCTTTTTATCTTTTGTTAAAAGATCAATGTTAAAATCTCCAAAAACTGTTGCTTTTCTTCTGTGCTCCAATTGTGATTCATACACTTCCAGGAAATCCTTAAAATCAGTGTGGCCAGGGTTGTATACAACTCCTACTTCTAGTCCATATCTTTCTAGCTATCTCCATAGATAGTTATTTCCTTAAACGTATTTGGATTCAGATATACTGTGTTGAAAGTTATTGTGAACAAATGCTGACACTCCGCCTCCACCGGAATCAGTTCTGTAATTGTAATAGTGCGTGTAATTTGGAAGTTGGAATTGTAGGGCCTGAGTTTCGGTGCGAATCCACGTTTCTGACAATAGAATAACATGTACGGTGTTTGGTATTTCTCGTAGAGTGCACTTGAGCTCATCAAATTTGCCTTTCTTGCAAATTCTCCGGGCATTGAGGTAAAGAAAAGTGAAACTTGATATGTTTGCTGGGAACTTCTGGTAGCCATCCAGTTACTCGTAGGTATTTGTAAATTCATTGTGTCACGTTACGCAGGGGAATTGAGGTTCCCCGACGTAACGGAAGTTGCTAAACTGTCACGTTACGCAGGGGAATTGAGGTTTCCCGGCGTAGCGGAAGTTGCAAAGACGGAGAAAAGAAAAATAATGAGTTGGATAGTAAGTGGGTAGGTTTATTCAACAGGACCCTACCTACCCTAGCCTTAAAATTAAACTAACTATAAATATAAAACGGAATGATCCGTGAGCTCACGGGGTTGTTCATGGGAGGGAGTCTGGAGGGGAGAACTGAGGCAGGAGTTGGAGTAGCTCCGGGAACAGTCGGCAGCAGGAAGACGGCAGCAGGAAGGATGGCAGCGAGTTGGACGGCAGTAGGTAGGACGGCGACAGGCAGGGCAGCAGCAGGTAGATAGGCAGCAGGGAGGATGGCAGCAGGTAAGACGGAACTTTTCCGTTAGTTATTTGTTTAGAATCCTCAAGATGACAGATTCGCTGTTCGGTCAGCCGTCCTTTTATATCATTTTTGGTTCGCTTCTAGAATTCTTTTTTGGTTTAAACACGAATTTGTTTTATGGCATTCTGCCTCTCCAAAGAGTCGAGGTTGCTTCATTTATAGCTCTTTTGACGTCCCACTGGTTGTCAAGTCCGACATTGAATAATCAAAAATGACAGTGTCAGATAAATAAAAACAATTGATTATAACCTAGATCTTTACAAAAATAGGATACAACGATTAATTTCAGGTACATAATGTATAACATTAGATGTACACACAAAAGGACCAAAACAGTGCTAGAAGAAGTTTAGAAAAACGTATCGTCAGGAAAACTCCAGAGAAACTAAAGGACATCGTAAAATGTGAAGCTTCCTAAAAACAAAGTTATTCATGCAAGAAACTAATAAAGATCATAAGTAAGTAACAAATGTGTACACAAAAACCCTACAATTGCTGCTATTCGTTTTCATTGCCTGTAGTTTTTTGATGTTTTTAAAATTGTCGCTGCACCATTAATATATTTAATAGTAAGACCATTTTCTCCGTTGGATTCTCGACGTTTTAGTTCATCCTTCAGGCTTTTGAGGTAATTTTTCTGCGCTGGGGTCTGATCGGAGTAAATTTTTATTCCATCTGGCAGCTTTCTCTGGTTGCGAAGCATTTTTTTGGCTGGACCCAGCACATCAAAACATATCATAATGCTGCGGTTCTTACCCGAGTGAAGTTTTCCAATCCTTTAAATTTTGTGCGGTTTCGGGATATCCAAATTCAGCGAAGAAATTATATTAAGTACTTCGATCTCATATCTGTTAATTCTCTAATTCTCTTATTAATGACCTAGCTGTTTTTACTTTAATATTTACAAAAACGTTCTTACATTTATCGATAAACGTAGGTAAATAATTATTTATTTTCGGTCGTATGGCGAGATGCGAATCACAAATTAAAATATTTATGTGAAATTACCAAAAAAAACCTTGCCATAATCAGGTTTCATGAACTGTATTTATTGAAGAAAGAAAAGTTCTATGAAATTGGAAACAAGGTGATAGATGTTTCTCAATATTTATCAATTTCCATAAGTCCTTTCAAGTGGTTCTTAACACTGACATGCTTTCTGTCAATTGTGTATCTAAACCTGATAAACGCCTATGATTTCATATACTCTTCCAAGTATTAGGTAGGTAAATTATATTTTGTTACTTAAGCCTAAATAACTTCCAAATAGGTACCTAAGTCTTCTAAACCGTACAGGGGCAGTGAGTTTGGAAAGCTCATTTTGTCATTTTAAGCTACCTGCAAGTTGTTGAAAAGGGCTGCCAATGCCCAAACATGGATCAAATGTTTACCTTTATCATACATTTGACGACCAGTTTGGTTTAGTGGTAGAAAACGCTGCCTCTGAACCAAGGGTCGCAGGTTCGAATCCTGCACAATACAAACATTTGTGTGAATGAACATGTCTGTTTGTATTGGTCTGGGTGTTTTATATGTATAATAAGTATGTATTTACAAATGAAAAAGTATATAAGTATGTTTATCGGTAGTCTAGTACCCATAGTACAAGCTACGGCTTAGTTTGGGACTAGGTGGCTCTGTGTGGCCCTGTGTGGTATGTCCTGAAATATTTATTTATTTATTTTAATTAATCGGAGAACATCTGTTTCTGTTTTAACTAAGGTGTTAAAATATTTGTGATAATATTCTGAATTTTTTGAAGTTTCAGGTTGTCACTTTTTATTTTTGAATTAAAATTGTTTGTAGAATTATCGACAATCATTCACAAAGACCAGGGATCTTTAAAAAATATATTTAAATTACTGTATTTAGTGTTTCACTAGTATCACGCCATGCATTCATTTTATAGCAAATAATACTTACTTTTTAACGCCTTTTTCAATGTAGGAGTTCCTGTAGAATCCGTTCTGGTCTTCTCTGATTGGACCTTCATATAAAATCCTCAATTCATAAACTGTTTCAACTGCTAGATTGTTCTGCAGGTTTATATGAGCGAAGGCGTAGAAAGTGTCGAATTCTAGAGGATTCGTAGGGTCCAAAGGTACTGCTAGTCCATTAGCTACCAAAGTAATGTTACCAGCCTGGTACGTCAAGTCTTCTGAATGAATTTTAATTTTATTGATGGTTTCAGTGGTCATGAAAGTAATTCTGACATCACCATCGAAGGTGAATTCTCTGTTGTCACCAGTATTGAAGTATGGTGTGATAGTGATCTGGTAAGTTGATGGGATGATCGGAGTATCAAGTCGGTAGTTTGGGTCGCTTTTCACGAACCCTGTTATGAGACACACCGCCAGTGTTGTTATACGTAACATGGCTGAAAAAAAAAACCTTTTACATGAAAATGCTTAGGAAGACCCTCTGCAATTCATACGTTGATAACTGAGTCTCTGTTGACAACAAGTGCTATGAGGCTAAAACATTTTGTAATTTTTGATAAAACTTTTGAGGTCCTATCAAAATTATACTAGACAAAGCAACCATTATCCAGTACGTCTACCAAATGTTGCCACCTTCAAATTTACGCTATTGTTCGCGTAAAAAATTGTATTGGGATTTGACATGACATGACAATGTCAAATCCCAATACATTTTTTTTAAGGTCCATAAACGGATGGAATTAATGAAATGACAGGCATTTTTCCTGAACCAACAAAAAGAGATAGATCATGGCTGTCGGCTTTTGATTTTCACCGGTTAGTATCGGTTCTTCCTTATTGATCTTCACTACATACATCGATAGTATAAAATCACGTGACAGTATCTCTTGAAGTACTCAGACTGAGATAATCTTGTCGATATTAATCTATCTGAATTCTAATATGACCAAAAGTTACTAGCTAAGAATCTTTCATAGACTACGGTATTTGGTAAAAATGTTCCCATTAAAGAATGCTAATACACAACGTCATTTTAGAACTGCAGAAGTTTCACGGTAACCTCCTGATATTCAAATACTACTTGGTTGGCTTATCCACATAGCTTATCAGAGTTTGCCGTCGTCTGCTGTTAAATGTACACGAGAAGATGACATAATTGCATTATAGCATAAAGTTAAGGATAAAACCCAACTGAGTCAATATTATGCCACACACTACCAAGTAGGTAACATGAAAAGATCACGAATCCACAACAAAATTAAATAACAAGATGAATGTTTAAGGCAACCTTCTGGTCAGATGCTTTATGACAATGCCGTGATAACTTGTCAAGTTCAGTCCCTACACTGAGAGTCGCGAGCAATTTCGTTACAGGATCTTTCATTTCCAGCCAGTCAGCGGGTACCCGGCACTAATACATCTTCTAGTTACTGATGTAATTGCTTGCTAACCTCAGTTTAGGAAGACGTCTTGACTAGATACGAGCGAGTGTAATAAAGCCTCAGTGCATCCTGACTCAACATGATTGTTGATTGTTGATTTGTTCTATGTAATCTAATGCATTTTTCATGATTGGAAAGGTTCCAATTTATAAGTATTGGTTAGGGCGGTGCCTCTTCACAACTTTCTTTGCATTAAAAATAATGATTGCCCTTTTTTGTGAGCTCAAAGGGTCATGTAACACTCTTTCAAACGAACGGAAGACTCCACGGGAATTTTGGTACCTGTTGGATGATTTTGGCGAAGTATCTTATTGCTTGAATGAAACCACACGTATATTAACCACTTTTATTCAATCAATTAATACTCAAAAGACTATCTATATTTTGGACAATTGTCTGGTCTCTAAAACAAAATTGAAAGAGAAACCCTAAACAAATAAGCATTTGTTTGGAAAGATTACTAAGAGTAGAAAAAAAAGAAGCGCAAGGTGTGTAAGGATTGCAGCAAATAAAAGAATGTGGTCTGAATGTGGACTCAGCGAACCTAGTGAAAACAAACCGATGTCAAGAAAGTTATGATATAATTTGAATCTAGGAACGATTCATCAAGATTAATCAAAAACGAATATATTTTCTGCCAAAATTAAATTGCTAAAAAAATTATTATCTGCAGCAAAACTAAAACAGGGTGAAGTTGTTGAAGATGTATCCACATTTAGTTTTTAGGTTAAAACTCGCCTCTTGTACTTACTTTGCTAAAAATATTCAGTATTTGGAGTACTGCGCTATGTTTTCACAAACATTTCTAAGTGCACAGATTTTTTAAAGTCCAAATTTATTATAAATTTTACAGTAATATGCCTAAATTATTGCCTACTATAACTATTAAATATTACTAACCTGATGTATTCACTAACTCAAATGACATAAAATACTGAAGTAAGTCATTCTGTGTTAGGGATTATTCGAACAATAAAACTGATAAGAATCATCTCAAGTATCACCTTATCAGCGTCACGACGGTTTGTAGATAAACTACTAGTCTTAAATTCGAGGCATGAAATTCCAGAAGGTTGAAATAAAGTAGACGAGCAGAAATATTCAAGAGCTATTATAAAATAACAAAGGGGACACCTTACATAGAGCTCAACTGAACTAAACAAATGTGACAGAGACTGATAAAAATATTTTGAAAAACACTAAAGCACTAAAACTAAAGTAATGCTTTGGGACTACTTTACCCTGGTGAAAGTAGTGCTGACAGTAGATGAATGTTTCACCCTTTATTTCTATTGAAACCATAGAAATAAAATAAAAAAATTGTAAAGTTGTTAAAAATATATTTACAAATATTTTTTACAAATCACATTTCAAGACAAAAGCTGCAGTACAAAATATGATACTTATTAGTAGTACTCCATTGTCATGGTAAAAACTTTCATTAAATAAGTTAAGTTTGAGCAATCGATGTCTCCTTAAATTAATTTGAACGTTAACTTCTAGTTACAACGTTGCTTGTCGTCAACGTCACTATCAAGTGAAGAAAGGAAAACCAGCCTTATCTTAACATTATCGCAATGACGGTCGCAAAGAGAAGCGTAAAGGTAGGTATGATGGTGGAAGCAGAACCACGCACGGCCATCACGATTTCTTCAGCTCGGTCAGAGCCCCATTGCATGTTGCTCCTGGTTGAGATAATGGCGTTCAGTCCTACCTGGAACTCTGGCAGTATAGCCTGAGTCTGGCTGTCTCGAAGCCATTGGTCCATCTGGAATAGAAGAACAATGAAAAGCCTCCTATTATAGTACTTAAGCGTAAAATATTTAGATCAGCGCAGAGGCTACTGATGGCTTTATAGCCGGTATACGCAAAAAAACCCACTCGCTAACAAATAGGGTAAGGAACAGTTCCAATAACATCCTGAAGACATTGGCGGATAGGTTCACATTGCCGCTATGAAGGTGCCTTGTGCGGAGAGTGATCATCACGGGTATTCACCCTCTCCCATAATGGACATTCTTTATTTTATTCATTTAGGTACTTTGATGTGTTACTTTACTAACAATAATTTTAAGTCACTTTACTAACACAAATTTGGATCTTTGGTCTGAAATAAAGATATATTATTATTATTAGTGGTTCAAGCGCTGCTGGTTTAAGACGCGAAGTTGACGGGTTTTGCACCACCAAAAGTCTGTTAATGTAACAGATATTTGTGTTGGGTCTAGGTGTTTGGGTAACTTTTATTGCTTCCAAAACACCAGTGAAAGTATGACCTTTGAACTTGAGTAATAAAAGAGTATGTCACAGCACACCACTCTTACAAAGTCAGTCAAAAAGGTCCGTTGGACCTTCAGAGAGTTTGCCTTGTATCCTGACCAAATCTCAAATATATATCATTTATAGAGAAACAATGACTTACATCTTGCAAACCTTCTTCATCCAAGTAAGATGCTAAGTTACTCAGGACACTGGTGAATGAAGCAGGTAAGATGACACTAAAACAAAAACAAACATTTTTAGTCACGTAAAATCTACACAGTCCTACCACATTAAAATAACATCACCATTCCTTCTTTGTTTTTAGACTGAGGAGCAAAAATATATAATCTGAATTTGGAACTGTTCTAAATATGAATTTTGCTTTATTCCAAAACTGCAATTCCACGGCAATCCGATACGGTAGATACCATTACTAGCCATGCAGTTCTCTGAATCTGAACATTGTTTTGAAGCTCGAAAACTGGAAAACTGGACATAATAATTCAAAGATGCGAGTGTTTAGGGAGCAAACGAGCTGGAAGGTCACCTGATGGAAAGTGATCACCTCCGCTTATGGACAACTGCAACAACTCAAGGTTTATCGATGCGTTGCTAGCCTTTTAAATGGGGATACGCTCTCTTCTTGAAGGGTCCGATGTCGTATCCCTTTGGAAATACCGCCGCAGGAAGATCATTCCATATCTTGGATGTACGCGGTAGAAATAGACGCGAAAAAGGCGTTGTTAATTTATAAGTTAAAACTTAACGTGTAAAAAAAATAAGTGTGTTATTTTTATAAACGTAATGTCTTATTAATATAATTCACTTCTTTGACATACGCTAGTGAATATCGCAAGCTTTGTTGTTGAAATTAAATGGTACTTAGTTTTTTTTTATAGTGCCACTCAAGATGACTCCACTCCTAACTCCACCTGATGAAAAGCAGTCGTGAGGTCCAGATATGAGGATTACAAGCACAATAATGCAAAGCAATTACTGAGCTGGCCTCAGAAATTCCTTTCCTCAGTAATTTATCACCTTGAAGACCTGCCCTGGCACCGGTTAGTGCAGTGCTGATCCCGGAACGCGACCTGGCCGAGATAGGTCAGAGTCACTTGACGGGTTTTATGCAACTGCATGGTGGTAATATCAGCCGGCCGACATAATATGTCTCTTACCTGAAGAGCAGATGGTCTGCTGCAGGGCTCACTTAGTCGCCTCTTAGGACACCCACGGGAAGAAGATGGGGCGGTGGAAAGTATTATTTTAAAGATGCCACCAGCACGGTTTTATTAATTGGCGGTTCCAATGAATGAAATCTTGGTGATTGATGTAGATGAAGAAAACTTACGCTTGTCTGATCCGATCAACATTAGTCTTCAAGAACTGGAGTGCTGCTTTAGCGTTTTCCCTGTTACCCATGTAAAGCCATGTCAAGGCGTTCACTCGGTCTTGAGGCGGAACAACTTGGACGGTGGGGTCAAAAGTGTATTGGGTCACCATTTCCAAGTAGCTGTTAACAACAAAACAATATGGGATTATGGAGAGTTCTGGTAGCAATAATGAAACGATCATTATTTTATTATTATACTGGCTAATCAGCTAGTGATAAATATAATATAAATTCCTAATAAATTCTTATTTTATCGTTGGAAGTTTCTAAATACTTAGATAAGAGATTTTTATGATTTTTCTTCACTCTTTATTAGTTACACAAAAGTTACAATCATTTATGTCAAATATGTGTTCAACAACGTGTATTAAAACAAATTTAGGGTGTGTAAGCAGTTAAATTCCCTAGCAGGCCGTCCGCCACGGGCTACTTAGTATGTCCCATAGACATGATCATGATGATGATGATGTGAAGCGATCATCTAGAACTACTTTTTTTTAAATATTGCCCGTCATGATGACCTCACTCCACCTGATGGAAAGCGGTCGTGAGGTCCAGATATGAGGTCGACAAACCCAGTCATCCAAACGAATCACTGGGCTGGCCATCCTCACTTTAAAGGCCTGCAGAAATGCCTTTTCACGCCCCGCTTAATGACCCGGGACTATAAGAGGAAGGAAACACATGTGCTGGAAGAGCGTTCCACGTCTGGGTTTCCAATAATACGGATGACACGCCGCTGCAACCTCTCAACTTGACTACTGTACCGTATTTGACTATTTTTGTACACTTACTTACCCTTCTTAACATTGTCTTCTACTTGAGTTGCATGGAAGACATTGCTTTTTAGCAATAACACCGCCTAATCATCTTATTATCGCTTGTAATACCAACATATTTTGTAATTCTTGATGTGCAATAAATAATATTAATCTTAACTTATCTAATTAACCTTATTATTGAGCACAACTTTAGCTCTTGCCTGTGAAACATAAGACTATCAAAAGGTACGTACTGTGCAACAGAGGCTGGGTCAGACGTACAGCCCAAGGCCCTCAGAGTGGCGACCTGGTCAGCCTGGTTGTTGGACTGTCGGTAGTGCGCGAGTAGGAACTGGTAGTCTTCGTTGTTGCCTGCGCGTAGACCCTCGCAGAAGACGTGCCTTCTCAAGTTGGGGTTTACTGGATTAGCACTAAAATTCAAATCAAACTAAAAATTGGCCTCTTTAGAGAATTACATACACTTTAGCCGCACTATATTGGCTTTACTTGTGTACGTCAGTCAGTGTACTAAAATCATTAACAATCAAACAGAGCTAGAATACATACTCGTAAAACATAATGTATACATAAAACAACGTGACATGTAAAACATCTACTAAATTAAAACTTCCGCGAGCATGCTCGCTTGAAGTCAAATTGTTTTCGCTGGTATACAAATCAAATTTACGTTTGCAGGCGTGTTTAACACTGGTCGAAGCATGCCTACCACCAGTTAAGTGTTTCTGCAAGCAAGCATATTTAACACTGGTCGAAGCATGTCTGCCACCACTTAAGTGTTTCCTCAAGAAAGCATGTTTAACACTGGTCGAAGCATGGCAGCCACCAGTTAAGTGTTTCTGCAAGCAAGCATATTCAACACTGGTCGAAGCATGTCTGCCACCACTTAAGTGTTTCCTCAAGAAAGCATGTTTAACACTCGTCGAAGCATGCCAGCCACCAGTTAAGTGTTTCCACAAGCAACGTGTTAAGTTTGTCTGAAATGTTTTGCTACATCATCATCTAAACAATGCGTTTTATAGTGATCTAACCTGGAGTCACTCCTAAACGCGCTGAACCTGGCTACGGCATCGTCGACGCATCCCCTATGGCCAATGTTACAAGCGAATGACAACAAGAATAGTCTGTTGAGGGTGGTGGTTATGGGCTCGTTTTCACTCACATCGTATTTTATTTCAGCTATCAAACGCTCTATGTAATTAAACAAAGCTGCCTGAAAAATAAGTATGTTTTTTTTGTAAGCACTGGAAAGTGCACTTTTTTCTACAAATAGATAGAAACTAAAAAAAATCGACCAGATCCTGGAGCTCAAACGCGACTCGAACCCGCGTCTTTCAGATTCCGAGCTGCTCTTCCAAAAGAGCTTTCCAGGCCATTAACAGACCTTGCGAATTTGTCCAGTGTTTTTTACGTTGTAAGCCTCATTTCTTATTTTTCTAAACATCACTAGACTCCAAATTCCATTTTTGTTAAGATAATACATTTTTAGCTAAATAATGACCCTGAATATAATGTGAACGTTTATTTAATAAATTGTTCACTGGGAAATTTACATCTTAGGTAGTCTTTTTTTCAATATATTGAATAAAAGCTATAAGTATATCACTCCAAAGCAAAATTGCTAGTAACGAGTTATCAATGATTGAGACTTGCCTATACAATACTAATTAAATAATGTTATACCTATACGGTTAAGTAAACATGTTTGTGTTTTATTGCTACTTACATCAAACTGGGCCAATTCAGTCGGTAAATGTAGGAGCCGATTCCTCAACCAGCTAAATCCGGTTATTGCGGGATACCAGGAGAAGTAGCTGGAGTCATGCTTAAGGAATTCCAAGACTTGGAAACCGAGAGAATACCCGGATGGCATCCTCCCGGAACGCATCAACGCAAAGACGTCATCAACTATCTGAAAATAAGAGTTGCAATAAATGAATATGTCTCGCAAACCGATGTAACGAATATATTTGTGGTTGGTCTGAGAAGAAATTAGAGGCACGTTATAGTGACCAGTTAGAATCGTTCTAATTGGTCCTTATTAAAAAGACGTACTTACCTGTGCTCTGTTCAAATGATGGATTGAAGAGGGACTTTCTTTAAGGGCTTCCGCAATCTTTAGCCAATTTTGACGGTCGTAGTTCACTCGATATAACCCTGCAAACATTGAATGTTACTAGAAGATTCAGTCTACTAAAGGTTGCAAGTAATGAATATAAAGGACGAAGAAAATTTAGAACATTGTATGGATGATTAGGAGAAAAATAAAGCCACTTTGGTCTTACCGAAGGAAATGGCTCAAAATGGCAGACTATAGATACAGAACACAGACTGGGTGAATAGGAATTTTTTTAATATACGCGTGTACCACCATCGGCATCGTCATCGTTTACCACCAGGCTGTAAGACTGAGGCCAAACGCAAACTCATTTCAATTAAAAAAGAATGAAAGACTGACACGCTTAAGGTATTATAACTCCCATCATTTAAAAAGAACGCCAATAGGTGGGAACCAAATAGGTGGGATCATACCCTCCGTTTATCGTCCTGTACCCGTGCGCAAAACCATCCTCTCCACTGTCGCCTAGCGCTATATTTACGTGACGGGTAATTCAGATATGTCTACCAAGAATTTACACTAAAGCTACAGTTACTTGCACATGCTCTAAAATAGCACGCTTAAAACTAGCATGCTCACATTTCAATTGCTCAATAGAAGCATGCTTTCATGCTAGTAATGAGCATGTGTAACTTTAGCTTGATGATGACGGCTGCTTGGGTCCGTGTGGACCGCGTTGACATTTCTGTTTGGAACTTCGGTACAGCGCCCCTAGTGATTATAAATGGAACCAAAATGGCGTACTAATTGCTGAATTCAACTTTCGTAGTGTACGTACCTAACAAAAACTCATGGTAGATATACTGTCCAGGGGAAACTTCTGCGTATAGTATAGTGTTTAACTAACCTTGTTGTCTCACATTGAAGATATACCAAGTATCATTTGTAGGCACATCTATTATGCTTGAGGACAAAGTCATGACATTTACAGGCATCATGCGACTGGCATCGTTGTCGTGCAGGCCTGAAACGTAGGTGATGGGAATAGGCCAGATTTGCGTCGTTGGTAGCAATGAGTTGATGAGGAAACGTTCCTGAAGAGAAACCAAAAGGGCAACATTATATTTTTTTACTACACTATATCAATATTTATTATTTTGCCTTTTATTTTTTACACAGTTCTAAACCAGTTTTGTAAAATGAAATTGACGAGGAAAACTTGATCACAAAAATATTTAGGGTGTGAAGGCAGAATTTTTGAAGTGCGGTCATAGATATGCGTTGTTTTCATTTTGATGGTCAAATAATAATTTCCTTTTTGTGAAAATTGAGAGAAAAGTGTTCTAGGCGTCATTTTCATGGTAATTTTTTTTCTCAGCGTAGGCAAAATCTAACATTACTCGTACATACATATAAATGATCAAAAACTACTTTATAATCCTGTAAGGCACTTGTCGAGGATGAATAGATCACCAAAAAAAAAAATTGTGGAGCCATGGAATTGATTTGAGAGGCCAGGGAAAAGATTGCATTATAATAAACCAGAAAAAAAAACAAAGTAAATTAACGGCTTTACGTTCTTTCGGATCAAAAATTTTGAACTTCTTTCGAATGAAAACCGATGTTATTATAATTATAAAACAATATCGTTTACATGCATGCGTA
This sequence comes from Udea olivalis, assembly GCA_947369235.1. Lineage (NCBI taxonomy): Eukaryota > Metazoa > Arthropoda > Insecta > Lepidoptera > Crambidae > Udea > Udea olivalis. Next base: position 3,396,227 of record OX376347.1, read on the forward strand.
TAGTAAACTTTTGTCCAATAATATTACATTTCTTTATTCTCAAAAATAATCACTTGTATACGAGGCGCAAGCCAAAAGAAATAAGATACTCAAAAACTATAAAATTTGTTCTTTATTAAAAGTATCGATCTTTTCGAAGTATTCACGTATACACTTTTCTATACGTTTGAACCAATTGGAAAATACTTGTGACCACTCTTCTTCTCCACACCCCAGAAATCTTGAAATTATAGCCAGCCAGTGCATCTTCTTGCAAACCTCTTCCCCTTTAGTTTTTCTTTAATTTTTGGAAACAGGTAAAAATCACAAGGCGCTAGGTCAGGGGAATAATATGGTGGGTTAGGAAAGATTGACACATTTTTTGAGTTACAAAGTTTTCTGGGAGACGTGTGCGGCGCCGCATTGTCGTGGTGCCAGAGAAGGTGCCGGATTCCTGACTTCCGTCGCTTGTCACACCAAGCTGATATTCTGTTGGAGCACTAACTGTCACATACCATTCAAAGTTCACCGTTCTTCGATCCTCTAGCACTACAGTAGCAATATGACCCGTTTTGCAGAAAAACGAGGCGACAATTTGTTTCTTTGTGCTTCGTTCACGACGACATTTCGTTGGAGTTGGTTCATCTTCAAAACACCATACAGTCGACTGTCGCTTTATTTCGGGATCATAGTTATATAGCCATGTTTCGTCACCAGTCAGTATATAATACTCGTTTTTTTTCTCGCCACCGTCGAATTTATCTATCATGAATAGGCACAAATCCACCCGACAGTCTTTCTGCTCATCGGTAAGTTTGTGCGGCACCCATCTCGAACAACGTTTATGGAGAGAAAGGAGGTCGTGATTTATGGTTTGCATTGCTGCTTATCCAATTCCCAGTTCTCGCTCAAGCTCTACATATTCGTCGATTTCCGCGAATAAGTTTTTCGACTGCACGGACGTTTTCTTGTGTGACCGCAGTTGCTGGCCGACCTATCTTCGCTTTATCTTCGAGACTTCCCCGTCCTCTTAAAAATTCAGCAAAACAATTAAATACTGTTGCTGGTGAACTAGCAGACTCACCAAAAGTAGTGGCCAAAAGTTCAAAACATTGTTGAGGCTTTAAACCCTTTTTATAGTCATAATAAATCATAGCTCGAAAATCACGTCGAGCTCCAATAAGCGAACTCCCGCCAGATTTGCGGAAAAATTATGCTCATTCAAATAAAAAATAAAAAAATATGTGTGTTCTATTATCAAATATATCAATAAACAACCAGCCTTTAAGATGGTGTATAACTTGCCAGTGTCAATCAAATGAGTAGATAATATCTAACTTATTTTGGCATAATCAACAAAATGACAGAAACATAAAAGTAGTTTTACCGAATAACATTTTAAAGTGTGGTCCGATGGTAAAAAGTAGAGAGTGGTATCGATTTGCGTAGTTTCTGCGCACACTTTCCAAAATACGAGTATACATCATAAACAAACCGATAGACAGGCGACTATACGCCGATGCTCCAAACTCTAGAGTTTGGTTCCAACGAGCGTATCGTCGCCTTTGAGTCTTTTAGCCCTTCGGCCCGCTGAGTCCAATGCGTCCAGCTGGTATTTGGCAGAGCCATCCCACAGATGTCAGCAGGTTAAGTCACAAGTTTAAATAAAATTTATGTTGGTATACGACCTAGTTTTAAAGGAAAATCTAAATATGTAAAAAACGGTTTCGATAAGGGTTTTTTTTCTCAGATGAAGAAGATATTGGTAGCTAAGCATACTGATTCGAGTATTTACAATTTGAAAGCAAGGTAGGGCAGAGCATTTTCCTCACTCAGGCCACAGAAAATATTATAACCTCAGGCATACCATCGAACCTTAATCTACTAACTTACAGAAAACTACTCTTAAACAAAACGGCTTAGGGTCATAGCACACCATACCGGCACTGCAACAGCACCGCTCCAAGCCGGCAAATAACTTGCCATTCAAATTAGAGCAATGACTTTCAAAAAATCAGCCCGTGAGCATCTGAGAAATTCTACGTAATTCCTACAGATTCCCCTCCATCATCTTCATCTCTTATGGAAAAGTGAGTATGTTATTTTTATATATGTATATATTATTTGGTATGTGTATTTATATATATAAATATATATATTATTGTTTGTTGTATAATTATTTATTTATTGATATAAGTATTAGGTATTTTTAGTAAGTTAAAGGTTATTTATTGTCTTTTTTAATATCTTTGTTTCTTTTATTTTCTTCTCAAACCCAGATACTAGCACCGCCAACAACATTTCTGTCCCGCCCAAAGGTTGACTGGTAGAGAATGCTTTTAGCATTAAGTCCGCCTTTTGTACTATTTTGTGCATTAAAGATTAAATAAATAAATAAATGAAATATGTGTACTATATATAGTATACTTTACAATGTCAATGTGAAAAAGCGGACGGCGCACCACTGTGCGTGATCAAAATTCCATATTTAGAGGCACGAAAATGTTTGAATGGTATGTTTCATTTAAAAACTTAATACTGCCACTCATGATTATTTTGCTCAAACCTAACGTCGCCCAGATTTTTTCTTTACCTGACTAGTTTCCTTTTGGGTGCACTGAGTTTCAACTCATTACAGGTGCGACGTAATTGGCATCTGGTTGTTTATATTTGTCGTATCCTACGCGGTGAATCTGACTGTCACCAGTTGGTGACCCGTTTATGCACATTTTTTGTGCCTAACAATTATACGCGTAGTCGTTGGCACAACTTACTGGCGGTGCCAACTACCAGAACTCAGGCTCGGCGTTTCTCACCTTTCATACGTGGGCTCAACGGTCTGAACCTCCTTCTGGCAACGGTACCATGTGATGTATTTGTTGACGAGCCCCACGTTATTGTCAATGTATGCCTCAAATTTTGTGAGGGCCGTTATAAATTATAACTATTGCTGTGTATTTTTTTATTATTTCATACCTGTTTTTATTTCAATTGTACAATGCCCTGGTATTTCTGTTATGTTGTGCAATTTTTACTTTAATAAAATAAATAAAAAATAAATAAGAAACTAAATGTAGTAATTTCTATCACTTTTGAAACCATTTTTATAAAACTAAAATAATTATGAATATTTTTAGTGTCAAAATATAGTCCATATCTTCATTAATATGCAGCATCTTTTTCTCAACTCAACAACTAATAGAGCTTACTGAAACTGCATTCACAATTCACATGTAAACAAAGAAATTATCGCAACCGATTGAAGAGCCGACTTTGTGCCCTTATAACTAAGTGACTTCTTACCCTAGTTGATTTATATTTTAATATCCGTATGCAGTGGATTCTCATGTATAGCTTTAACACCTACGTATATTCTTACAACCAGAAAACTGAATTTCATCCTTCTTAACTTGAATCTTTGACCACTGTGCGGCGGGTGGTCAGTGCGCCGCCCGCTTCTTCAATACGAGCGATGTCGGGTTGGAGCGGTGCTGTTGTCGTGCCGTGATAATGTGTTTGGACCTTTAGGCAGTATTCTGTTGCTATTGGAGGGTCTAGTTAGCCAGCAGACCTCATTGGGGAGCTGCGTCGTGATCATATTTAAGCGATTTTGGAAAACCGCACTCGAGTTCAAATTCAGATACTAAATTGACCAAAGCACTCATTCACACAATTTCTATATACATAATGTACCTACTAGTTTTCCGCTAGAGGTTTTACCCGTTTGGTCGAAAATATAATATAGACTAAATATACATTAGTATAGCCTGTGTTACTCGCTGATAAGTAAGCTTAATATTGGCGATAGAATTTTGGAAATCGGTCTAGCCGGTTTTGAGATTATCTATTACAAACAAACAAAACTCAAATCGAAATCTTGCGGAGGTCAAAAGAGTTTTTAACTCGAGATTTGCTATTGTTCGTCTAAAGTTACCCCTGACTAAACGAGGTCGTTAGCGAAAGAGTAACAATTCTGGAGTTGAGAGTCAGAGGATTCCCGGGTTCGCAAAGAGCTAGGAAAGAAATTTACCTGAACCAGTGTAATTCTTCCACGTTCTAAGTCCACGTTAACTTCTAGAACTGGATATCCAGGCGCATCGATCCATTTCTTCATGAGCTCTCCAATATCGAGCCCAGTCGTTGTCGGTTGATCTTCCGCCTGTGCTGAAGACACCGCTCCGGTGAAGTCTTCAGGAACGGCGTTATCAAAAGCTCTGTTGAAGGAAAACTTACTATAGGCTTTGCAGGCAAATCATCCTGTCCACTGAAGACCTGAAGAGCATTACAAAATTATTGGAATGAATATACATTTTTGTGGGTTTTTAATGTTTGCATTTTAGAGCACCTAAAATGATTTGATCAGTGAAGTTCAATTTTGTTTTTGAATCCTATTATTTTTGTAAGAGCCTGAGATGCTTCCCCTCCTTCACTAACAAATGTACCGAACTGACATGGATCAATTATCTAAATGCGAGTAAGTATACCTAGTTCCACCCATTATTCTGTTCTGTCTTAGGGTATCCAATTTGTAATTATTTTTAACCAATAACTTTTCAGCATACAGCAGATGGGTAATGCACTGTTTCACTGGCCCTAAACCACATATTTACAAACATCTAGACTAGTCGTCTAGGCAGCAATATAAATATCATCCCTCTGATCGTAAAAGTTAATGTGACAAGATACTACTATAGACCCTACTATCATGGATGTGGTTTGCAAGTCTGGAACCAGTCTCCTTACCTTCTAGTCAGGAAAATATTCAAAGCTTTCCTGAAAGTAAGTTCCGTTAGAAGATGCTTAAACATTTGGAGCATCGATGCACCCTTGGTGTAGCTGATGCCAGAAAAGTGTCCTGTGACCTGCGTTGGACTATTCACTGAGGGATGATTCAATGCCCTGGTACCAATGACTTGATCAGAAGCCAACGCACTCTGAAGGTACATTATGTTGAACTGATCCGCTAGTTGAAGGGTCTCATCAACCTGGATGGAAACAAAAAAGTTATTTTTGTGTTAGGAAGCTTAGTGCAATCAATTTTCAATCCTTACAGTACTTCTTCTTCGTATTGTCAAAGTTAACCAGTAACTAAAACATATTAGCCATCATGATTTTTTTCAGAGCATCGACGCTAACATTAACAAGAACTTATTCAGTTTAACAACATTGTTTTAACTAATAATACACTTTTTGCCCTTTCATTCTTAACATTTTCGGGTAAGTGACAGAGCTCTATTGTGTGTTCTAGAAGTTGTGCTTAAGTAGATACTCATTAAGTTTTTGTGAAAGACTTACTCTAAAAATAAATGAATAAATATCTGGGACAATTCACACAAAGATCATCTGACCCCAAACTAAGCAGAGCTTGTAAAATGGGCGTCAAAGACTGATAAACGGACTTAAAAATTACTAAATACATACTCAAATAGATAATAACACCCAGACACAACAAATACAAATGTTCGTCACACAAATATTTGTCATGGGTAGGGATCGAACCTACGACCTCCGGCGCTAAAGGCAGGATCGCTGCCATTGCGCCAACAGGCCAGTCAAATAAATGCTTAGTTGTTATGGTGTTTCTTTCGGTAAGAACAGATGCTATTAGGATAACGTTAATGTTAGTGCAATAATACTCACCCCATCCATAGCGAAATATTCGAAGTAGCTAGCAAAACCTTCGTTTATCCATACATTGTCCCACCATTTCGCTGTGATAAGGTTGCCAAACCATTTGTGAGCCAACTCGTGAGCTGTTATAGTACCGATGTACATTTTGTCGAGAACATTAGTTTGTCCCGCCTCGTACAGCAGGCGAAGTTCCCTAAAGGTAAATTTTATTTAACAAAAAAATATCAAATAACAAAATTCACCCGCAAATTAGGAAGTGCTCAGGTTTCGAGTTCCTTGAAAAGCTAAAATTTGCTTCAAAAGAGGTCTTGAAATTTTTTATTATCGTTTTCGTTTCGGTACCGCCCCTACACCGAATCTGTACAGATTGTTTACCGAGCGCATGTAATCAAATGAGACTTTTCAGACTGACTCGTTTCGGTGCAGATTTTTTACCGAGAATCTGTACAGAGCGGCCAGCTTCCCCCGTCTCATCCCATCCAGCTCCGCCGCGCGCCTCACTAACACCAATCACATCGAATGAACAGAATACCGTACCGAAAACATACAGAGCTTGTCAGGAAATGTTTTTCGACAGAAAATTTGTTGCATAGGCGGTACTGAAACGAGCCGGCGAGGAAGAGGCCTGAGATTTTAACAAATGTTGTTGAGATCTTATCATTTTGTGTTACAGCCAACAGGCTTAACGCGGATTAGTAAACATACTAATCCGTTGAATCTTCTGCAGAAAAACATATTTACCTGTAAGAAACTAATCCCCAGTTCTCAGTGGCTCCCGAAGCCCACTCTGGAATAGCGAGCTGGTCGTTCTTCAAACCTTCTTCCATAGCGTAATATTCAATGCCTAAATATTTTTCAAACCATGTGGTCAGCGGAGGACCGACTTCCAAGGCGTAACTTGCCTGGTTGCGTGCATTAGGTCTTCCTACGGCAAAAAAAACACAAATATGAAATAGCAACCAAATCAGGTGACACGAATAGCTTAAGTTCAACATTACAGATGTTGAGCTAAGAAGGAAAGTTTTATGTTGCTGTAAATTTGAAACTTGATTAAATTTTGATGGTATGAAAGCTATTTTTTAATTATTTCGAAATGTGTCTATTTGCAATTTCCAGACAAATACTGACGGACAATTTCTGTTAAAAGTTACCTTGAACCAAATGGGAATGAGTTTTTTGGCATTCAACCTGGGTTATATTACATAAGACAGGTATGGTGGTTAAGCTAAAATCCAGTTGAACGTAGCAACGACTTGATTAAAAAGAAAGCCTTAATTAAGGCATTTATCCAGCAGTGGAACGGGGCGTAACAAACTCTACTTTATCCTCATTTTGTTATTTTAGAAATTATCAAGTTAATAAAGCCTTAATGCCATAGTTCTTTGGTACCTATAATGCGGTATGGTCGTGCTTCATCGTGATTGTCGGCGAGAACGGTGAAATCGCTGCTGATGTGGATTGTGACTAAGTAGGCTGACATTCTCGGGGTTCGGTAGAAAATTTCTTTCATACGGTCGCCAATTCTAAAAAATAAGATTTTTTTTTAGGATTGTATGGAAACTAAATGTTTACCGGTCGTTTTAGAAAAAAACAGTGTTGACTACCGGCGACATAAGGATACACATATTTGACTATTTTTTTCAAATTGATAAATGACTTAGGATTTGGGTTCTGAACGGACCCAGGGATTCTGAATAATTTCAGGTTAAGTCTCAGTCTTAGCATTTGTTGTAGATTTTCATGCACTCGTTCAATAGTAATAATGATATTTACTTTACAAAATGATGAATAACTATTTAAAGCTCTTCAAATACATATCCTAATCTCGATGTTAGTATTTTATTGTGCCTTCTAAATTTGTTGCTGGCTTAGCCAATGTCTGTTAAAAGCACTTTGAAAATGTACATACCCACAATCCCGTATTTCTTTACCTGTTTCGTAAAAATAAGTCTAGTGTTTTCTGGTCACTCTAAGGCTGAGATCTATAGTCCTTACTTAGCAGCAGCTAGGCACGGGCTTATCACATTAATTAATATTTTGCTAATTGAGCATAGTTATAATTATTACTAACGAATATCTAAGTAGATGTTTAACTAAGACATAAAATAATATAAGAGAAGAAATAACTTTTAGGTATAGATAAATACAGCTGTTTAAAGTATAAGATAAGTCTAAGTTTAAGCTAAGCACGCTCTGCAGATCTCGGCCTCAATCATCTTCCGACATTATCATAATTTTAATCCTATCTATTCGTAATCGTTATACACCACTGATTGACATGATCAACATTAACAGAGAAATTTGAAAGGATTACGTTAATTGATAGTAAGATTACAATAAGTATTACCTGTAATCCTTTTTTGTCACTGATACCTAACAAAAGCATTAACATTTTAATCAAATTTTAGTATCAGGTCCCAGTCCACCGTCCCCGTGTCAAAAATGAGTGCAATGCACTTCCTTAGGAGCTGCTTAATTTAGGCCATGGCAACCTTTATGGCAACAAATGTCAAAACCAAGTAGATTCACACCTAACGTTCATATTTATTAAATTCTATTGAGAAATGGCGGATTCCTTTCACTAAAAAGTTACCATGATGCCACATCATGCAGTGGCACGCTTGGTTTTCATTCAAAGATAGGGCCTTGCGTTTTCTATTTAGATATAAGTTTGTGATGAAAATATTCAAACGCAATCTAAAGATAAAAATATCTACTTGGTGGCCGGTAACCGGTGGAAAATGCGCAGCTTTAATTTCAACGCTAAGATTTCTATGTAATTTTTTTTCAAACTGGTTTTCCACTTGTTTGTCATCTGAGCTGGTGATTATTTTTTCCGTAACTCTAGGTCTCTAAGATAACCAATGTGGTTTTATTAAGCAAAGCAGTCGTATCTGACTTTTATCGCTAGGAATTCTAATGTTATCGACGTATGATTCAATTTCGACGCTCATAAAATAATAAATTACTGCATGATTAGTAGAGCTTTCTTGTAAATTTGTGGTTGGCAGAGTCACGAGCCAAACTGAAAAATATACTTCTGATTTTGTAAAAAATGGGTAGGCATTTTAAACTTGCCAAAAATATAATATGAACAAGTGGAGGCATTTCCGACCGATCAACATATCCTTCCTTTTTCGTCAAGGTCAATCAAAGTCCAATGGGAACAGTTATTAGGGTAGTTCATGTAACTTACGGGATACTTTCCCTGATTCTCATGTTGGAAAAAGTCTCAGCGAAGTTCGCAGGCCTGTTGACTGTGATGTTGAAAGTCGACTTGTACCCGGGCTCGTCCAAGCATGGCAGCAGTTGGCGAGCGTGAGTTGGCTGGAGATGGGTTGCTGCGTACCACCTGTGGAAAAGTATTTCAATTATTATTAAAAAGGTTTATATTGTTGGTAGAGTTGATTATGCTGCGTAAATTGACTGTTGTAGACGTAGAGCTGTTTTGTTTCTTTGTTGTTTTTTTTGTTACATCTTTCTTGCAGGTCACGACCAGAGGCCGGAGCTAACAGTCAGTTTTGAGTAACATATGAGTTTCGAGCTGACTGTACCTCATGTTTTGCACAAAGTTCATGTGTTGTTTTATAAGACCTTTAAGTTTTGAGTTCCTTTGTTTTTTGCATTGTACTCTCAATTAGTGTCACTTTATAATACATTATATTCAAAATTACTTACTGAATGTTCCCATTATCATCTATGTAATTGCCACTAAACATGCCTCTTCTTAGTGGAGCCCTGTGAATGTTTCCGACATAGTCAATCGTCAATAGATATGTGTTGTTTTGGATCAATATCCCTCCTTCGGGCAGATTGATTCTCAAGAGGTGAAACTCCTGGATCCGCTCGAATCGGTTAGCATTCAATGGGATGATTTGGCCATCAGCACTTGTAAGGTCCACCGTATTGATGTTTCTTACGTTTTCTTGAATTATGATGGAATTGAGGTTTGCGTAGAGAACCTTAAAAAAATGGTTTAAATTATTTTTACCTAAACTGTTTTTTTATAATACCAACTTGATAATGATCAAGCAATATATGGGTAGTTCTAAATGGTTACATGTAACCTAAATGACATTGAGACAGTGTATACAATGAGCGTTACTGAAAATTGATTCGAAGCACTGAATCAAATAATGACTTGTAGTAGGTACCTTTGAATTTTTAACAATGGCTTGAAATCGTTGAGAACCATATAAACATTTGATCTGATTAAAAATATCTTACTTCAATGTGTAGCGTCGCTTTACCATCAAAGGTAAACTGCCGATCTGGCGTAGGCGCAACGTCAAAATACGGGGTCACTTCGAGGTCAGCATGCGAGACTTCTAGCCCTCGAGGCACCCGGTAGGCTGTCGGGTCATCATTCCGAAGGTCCTCAGAGTCAAATTCGAATTCAAAATTCGAATCGAATGGAAATTCTGACGTCACGAACGACAGCAATGCTGACAATAGTATCAGCCCCGTGCGGAAGGACATAGTTCTAAAAAAACTATCGTTTATCAAAAAACAATTTAATAAGCAGCAGTAAATAATTATCAACCTGTTTTTATCACTGTTATTAGAGTACCAATTTTATATATCATCGCTTTGACTAAATAAAATAACTTTATAAACTACTTTTAATGCTGGTATTTTTTATCGATAACTCCTTTTCATTTTATTTTAATCAAATTAAGTTTGTTTGTACCACTATTTACACCACGACACAATTGAGGCATTGCAATTATTGAAGTTGCTACAGCAAAATGTCCCTATCCTTTTATAACTTACTCGTATTTGTTTCACCGTATGTTTACTCAATTGCATTTGTTTATTGAAGAAAAGTGTTGATGAAGAACCCTCAACACTATTATCAAAGAGATTTTAAAAATAACTTTTTTGTTAATTATTGCATTCATTCTGCATTTACACAATAGAGATTAATTTTATAACAAAAGATGATTGAAAAAAAAATGTCTTCAGTTTTTGCTGAGTTGAAGATAATTACGGTTTAAGGCATGTTACCGGTTATACTCGCGTACCATTGCTATAAAAGGTAATAATTATCAAAGAAGTTTTAATGTTTAATTTGCCATTTGCATTTAGCCAACTCTTGATATGAATGCGGATATGAAGCTGCCAAAAACAGTTAATTTCTGCTAAGTCTGCCAATAAACTAGTAATTATACTCATAAAATAAAAATTATAAGAGGTTAAGAAAGACCTGTGTGAAACAGGGGAAGAGAGGCCTTTGTCCAGCAGTGGGATCCCAACGGCTAATTAAGTTAAATTCAAGATATTCCAAAGGGTTTTGGTTTTTTATCACTATATTGGTAGCAGAAATCCATTAGAGATGATTAATATTACAGAGTGAACTCTTTATAAAGAATCTCAAGAGACTGAGCATTTTTTTTGTTGTGAAAAGAAAAACAAAATTTCACCATTAACAATAAATTACACAAAAAAAATCTACGTTAAAGGATGTTTTACCTCACACCTTTTTTACTACGTAAAGAGTCTTCAATGTATTTCACCACTCACAATACGTTTGCCGAATTCTTTAATTTAAAAAAAATATCCAAAAGCTTACTTACCCGTCCTTTGAGATGGCACTAAATGACCAACTGCGCTGTAAAATACTAATATCTAATGATACATAATTATCTTATCCGATTAAAAAAGCTGTTAATAAATATCAGTGATTCATAATCCCTGGACCATATTCACCTATCTTTTGATGACATAGATAACCAAGAGCTTGTTAGCCCAGTACTGTCGTACTGAATTATAAAACTTGAACTATTGAATACCAATTTCAACGGAAATTGCAACCACTACAGCATCATAATGAACTATAAAACTTAATAATTAATATAATTAATAAACATACTTAGTTCCTTAGTTTTTTACAATTTTAGATAAGCTAACTCCTTAAACGATTAGCTATGTTTTTGGTACTTTACATTGGGCGAACTGTAGCGGGACAACCTAAACTTAAGACCCATCTTTCTATGAATAAGTACTTGACTTAGATTTCCACCCGATCTAGAAAAATCTCCGACTTCCTTAGTTAATAAATAATGGTTAGAAATTCTTATACCATAATACTACAAAGGCGATCAGTTCTTCATGATATTGGGTTCTACTATCTGCCTTCGGTACTTACATATTAGCTGATTTGCCTGAAAAACAATCGAATGGAATGTCGGTGGTCCTGTAGGTCGATTCTGAACAAGTTCGAACTCGAACTCACTCAGGTGAGCGAATTGCCTTTACTCATATTATTACAATTTTAAACATACCTTATGACAGAATCTCGTCAAAAAAGGTTTATTTTACTATTATTTTATTATATATTTATCTGTAGGGTTCCACATTATCGTTGACACATTTTATAGACTACGCAATTTGAATCTCATAGCGGATTCAGTGTGCGAGATTCGAAGTGAGTTTCTCAGAATAGTGCTTCTGTTCTCCAAAGGGAATGGAATTATACACCTAACAACAGATCACCACGACTAGAAGACAAGGTGCTTCATTCGTTTATTATATGGTGGTATGCCGGTTCGTAATCAAATACCTGGTCTAATCTCTTATCAATAGCGAGCTTTGAGAAATTGGGATACCCTACACCAAAATCATTGCTGTTGTTCAGCTTGTAATACGGGTTTCAGAGACGTATAAACATACTGAAATATATCTAAATGTCTACCTAAAAGGATTATAAGACTCAGACAAAGCACAAACACAAATGTTCGTAACAATATTTTTTGTCGCAGGTGGGGTTCGACCCCAGGATCATTGGCGTTAACCAAATAGGACCTTAGTGCAACATACTACAACCAAACCAAATAAAGTAATTTTGTGTAAATAATATCGCTATAGCTTCTTGAAGTTGCGTTGTGGGGATGGTAGCGATGTTACCAGCTTTCACAGTGTCACTGCCGGTTGGTGGCAACCATATCGTTGAATTAGACGGCGAAGTTGGTCCATGTTTACATTCATTACTCATTTTCTCAACAAATATTTGAGTATGTTTATCAGTCCTTGACACCCACATAGTATAAGTATCGGGGGCAGATGATCTTGTTGCAAATTTGTCTTAGATTTTTTTTTTAATTTACGCTTGCGCAAGTGTTGTCGTTATAGTCTGATTGTCTGGGTCAGGGGAGACCCCTCAACTATACACGAGGATTAATAACAGGATGTTAGCAGGTCACGTGACCGCGCGAAAGTTATATCAGAAATTTTGATAGGTAGACATTAGGATAGCCAAAGTACAGGTGAGCTTATCTCTAAAGAGAGATTGCTTCCAGAAGACCATGGTGTCAAGAAAAAATTTTAAGTAACAAAAAGTGATGGATAGACAATTGTGTACAAGTAATCCGATGCTCATATTTCTATCAAATATAGCCTTATATACGTCCCACTGCTGGGCACAGGCCTCACCTCAACCATGAGGTGGTACGAGCCATACTCCAACACGCGGGCTCAGTGCGGATTTTTGGAGAGGTTAATGTAAGGTCAGTGATAAACCTCACCGTTCGATGTTATAAAGCCGCCTTTTTAGGCCTTTAACTAGGCTTTACGACTGAAATCTTGCGACGTCAGCCGGGACCAACTGTTTAACGTGCCTTCCGAAGCACGGAGATGCCCGAAAAGCGCAACACTAAATTTCGATCGGGATGGTCACCCATCCATTACCCGTCCTGACTGGCGTTGCTTGACATCGATCGTTGCCGATCCGCTGCCGTCACTTAGCCACGGGCACCATTATATTAACATGAATGAAAAAAAACCTGTAGAATATCTGACTAAAGTAATTAAACACATTGAATAAAAAAAATATTATCAAGTAAGTTTTACAACAAGATAAAAATTACGACCGATAAATAAGTAAAGCTTGTACGTTCAAAAGCTTCAAAAATATCTGAGGCAAACATTAGCCACAAAGAGTCTGAAGGAACTACAAGTAAACAAAGAGTCTGAAGGAACTCTTGAGTATGTGGCTAATGTTTCGCTCAGATATTTCGAGACATTTGAAACGTACAGATTTATGCATTTGGCTGTACGAGTATTGTGGGTGGTAGAGAACGTAGGATCACCACCAGTCAAAAAAAACAAAAGAGTAAACTAAGATACCTTTATTACAAATGTATTTTACACTAGTCTAACTGCAATTGCAGCAACAAATACCAAAGCAGCCGATACTGCAAGGTTAGCTGCACCGTTAGTGTTAGAAGCCGCAGAGATGATGGTGTCGGCGTGTTCTGTTCCCCAGGCCATGCTGCTGCGGGCAGAGCTGATCGAGGAGATGGCGCTGGAGAACTGTCTGCTGCCAGCTTGGGTGCTGTGGAGCCAGGCTTCATACTGCAAGTTGAAAAGCTTGACTTAAAGCTACTGTTATTATGGTCTTTTAGAGATCCTGTACTTTTGTGAACTAAATTTTGTAATTATTTCCTGATATTCACGTGACGTGAATAATAATACTTTGAAATAAAACAAGATGACTGACTTGGACTGCAATTTTATTTTACTTCTTCATTAAATGCAAAATGACGGGGACAGTGTACAGTGGACAGTGGTTAGGATACTTATTTGTTTCGACATAGGTACTAAACTCGGGACGAATGGACTACCAAGAACTTTACTAGTACTTACTATTGTAAATACTGGGTTGCGGTGACTTAATTTTAGGATTAATTACTTTAAGTAATCCACTGCCAAAAATAAAATATTACACTTACATTTACCAAACCCGGCTCATCAAGATAGGACGCAAGATTTGTCAAAGCTGAATTTACAGGTGCTGGAGGCGAATCCTCCACATATCTGGAAATAAAACGAATTCTTAATATATCAATGCGTGTTTTACCACTTATACAATGGGTTGTGCTCCGGTAGATCTGTTTGATATGATGTCCTCGGCTACTTTCTAACAAAGCATCGCCCGCCATCAACAAAGATCATCCTCTTCATCCTCACACTCTAGATCCACCATGGTTCGCACATCAGAGATGCTTCCCTCCTGGATGGCTCAAATTGCCGAAGTTTTCTTAATGAAATAGTTTTTAAGTGGTCGGCAACTCGCAAGTGATGCTCCTCGTATTGCATGTGTCCAAAGGCGGAAAAGTTCCTACAACCAGCCTACATACTTGTTTGCCACGAACATAGCATAAAAAGCTGAACTTTGAGTCATATAATAATTGTGCATGACTGTATTTGCCTTTAGTATTTTTTTAATATGTGCGCAATGAAAGAAAATGTAGTCAGATGAAAGAAAAGAAAGAAAGAAAAAACATTTATTAACCCGACAAATACAAACAATCAAATAATGAAGATAGACAATAAACAAGTAGGTGATACAAAAAAAAAAGGTTTTTACAGATAATGGGTTAATCAGGCCACTGCCTCAGCATGTGTCTCCAGCACAAAACTGCAGAGACGCTGGTATTCTGGCAGGGCCTGTCGAGTGTTCGTCATTCGTGATATATTTATGTGTAAGTGTGTGTGTATGCAATAAATTAAGTACAGAAAGTCCCTACCGACTCGTAGTCACACCAGATTGTCACACCAGTATGACAAACAAGAATTTTTTTCTTGTTTGTCACACTACCGATTTATCCACACCTTTTATACCATCATTGCTAGTGCAGTACGTAGGTACTGCACTAACAATACACTTACAATACACTTTATTGTGTAGACCATTAAGTCGATGTGATGTGAAATAATCAACATTTTAATAAAAGAATAGTGGGATTATGTACGGCATTGCCGCTAACTCCATTAGAATTAGTTAAAAAAGGATGGGAGTACATACTTACTGAATGTAATGAATTGAGCGGTGAAAAGATGAAACAGTTCATAGCATACATGGCCCGACAATGGATTAATGATGAACAAAATATCGCCGACTGGAATGTGGTTGGTCAAAGGCACAGAACTAACAATGTTTGTGAAAGTTGGCACTCCCAATTAAATAATAAAAAAAAAAAAACTACGTAACTATACTAAAACTATTAACAGTATTATTCGATCAAAAGGAAATTAATATCGAAAATAAAAGAAGGGTCGACCAAACTGATAAAGATAATTTTATAATTACTTGCCAATTAAAACTTTTAAATGGTGAAATATCATTGGGACATTTCCTTGAAACATTGCGTTAAAAATATATTTGAAGGTTTTATTTTCATTTAACAAACTATGTAGTTTTACTGGACATCACTAGTTAGGAATGACAAGTGTTACAGGTGTGGAAAAATTGGTAGTGTGACAAACAGGAAAAAAAATCTTGTTTGTCATACTGGTGTGACAATCTGGTGTGACTACGAGTCGGGAGGGCAGAAAGTGAGCTAATTGTGAGTGTAAAAGTGTCGTAATATGACGTGAAGTTTGCCTAAAGCTACAAATAAGTAATAAATTAAAAAATAAAAATAAAATATCATAGATATTTTATTTTTATTTTTTAATTTTATTAATTTAAAGATATTTTATTTTTATTTTTTAATTTTATGACAGCTGTGCTGTGCTGTTACACTGACAGGATGCTGCTGCACCATGTTTAACCGCATTTTGCCACGTAAAACGCTGATGTGGCGTGTTATTGATATACAAAAACGTACATATTAAATAGAAATTAAACAGAATGACAAGAGTTATGTAAAGAAAAAGAAAAAGAAAAAAGCTTGATGCTTTGGCTAAGTACTCAGAAGCCCTGGGGTTTTCGGAGCACATTTTATAAAAAAAGAATGAACAACTTACGCTTCTCTTATTTCGTCAACGTTATTCTTGACAAACTCCAGAACAGCATCAGCACTCAGGTCGATGTTACCCGTAAGTGCGTAGTTGAAGGAGGTGACCTTGTCATGGTACCTTACTGCTTTGGTTAGTGTCAGTTGCAGATATCTGAAAAATTATAAGTATACTTGAATAAATTTCTGGTTGTATCATCTGACCCTAAACTACGTACAAACAAACTAGACATTATGATAGCAATCAATTTTAAACTATAATTCGTAAAAAAATGGATAAAAAACAATATTGAATACGATTTGACACTGAAACTTTGTCTATCTGTAAGTGAAATGAAAGGTACATTCAACAAACGCTGAGTTAATATATTTTTTATCAAGTGGGTGACATCTCGATCAATCAAAATATCTTTTGGTTGTAGTCTAACATTGAAATTGCAAAACAACATAAATATAACAGCTACTTGATGAGAATAAAAATAACCAAAAACAACTGGTTCTCACTCAGACAACAATTCTGGATTTTTGGTGGAGCCTAGCCCTCTAAGCATCTCTAGTTGATCGTTGGCGTAGTTGGACTGCTGATACCGACGCAGGAGGAAGTCATAGTCCTCCCTGGACCCTTCTCTGATGCCCGTCATGTAGACGTGACGGCGGATGCGAGGGTCGATCCTGTATATTCATTAGTAATGAAATGTAATATTGTTGATAAAATTAATAATAATAAGCGACTACGCAGAAGTAATTATTTATTGATCTTAATGAGACCTTAGGAACAGCTAAGCAGAAAGTGTAAGTATGTCTATCCATTTGATTTAGATTCATATCCGATACCTACCAATCTCCATTTTTCATTGCATTGAATTTGCTCACAGAATCTTCAACACATTTCTGATGGCCAATATTACAGGCAAACTGTAGAATTTCTTGTCGCGTCAGGCTGACAGTTGGAGTTTCAGTGGCTGATGGATCAAAACCAAGCTCTTCGATTGCAAGTTCCATGTAGCCTAAGATGATTGCCTGAAAATATACTGATTTTCGTAATCAATCATGATGGTATGTAAACATTAATAAAAAAATATCACAGTATCTAAGCACATGGTCACGGGTGATTTTTTTTTCATTATTTTTTAGAATATGCTCATAAAAACGAAACTCAAATAAAACTGGTATAACCTTGCTTTTGTCCATGACCCGCTCAACGTCGACTTTCAGTACGCTAAGTATCCTAAGACCAAGCGGATCGATGTCACTAAATCTAGTCTTTGAGGTAACAATAAAAAAATCACCAAAGTGGGCACAGTTGAAAATTGGGAGTGCCTTTGCCTTGCTGTGGGAAGGTTTTGACTGATTGAGATTAAGTCACTTACATCAAATCTGGCTTGTTGCTCAGGCAAATGCCTCATCCTGTTTCGCAGCCAGGAAAGCCCACTGATAGCGGGGTTCCACACGTGGTAGTTCAGTTCCTTCTGTAGAAACCGCAAGATATGGAAACCTTGGTCGTGTGTCATCCTGGTCGATCTCATCAAGGCAAACACATCATTGACTATCTGAAACATTGATGAAATGTTTTATTTGTGGATCATTTCGAAATCTGTTGTGCGCCACCATTTTTGACAGATATTTTCAACTTCAGTTGATAGAGTTTATACTCGTGGAGACGACCTTCTTAGAATTAGAATTAGATATTCTTTATTGCACAAATAAAACAGTTACAAAAATAAAGTTTAAATAACATATTAGTACTTCTTGTCGGTGACCATCAAAGATTAGCCTTGAGAATATTAGTTTTACTATATATATCGATGTTACTTCTACGTATTACTGAAAGTTACTTACTTGTGCTCGATTCAAATAGTGTATAGTTTCTGGCTCATTTAACAAGGCTTCGGCAATAAGGTTCCAAGTTTTTTCATCATAGTCAACTCTATAGTGTGCTGAAATTTAGCAATTATAGTTTACAGATGGTTATGATTCAGCCTGCAATCATAGTTTGGCTATTTTCACGTAAAAATATCCCTAAGATATAACTTACCATGTTGCTGATGGTTAAATATCACCCACTCTTCACTCGGTGTCTTCTGCAAGACCATCTTTTCAGAACTCATCATGAAACTGGGCTTTAAGTTCTCAAAGTTACGGCTGCTCTTCGTTGAGAATGTAATGGGGATGGGATAGATGTGACCCGTTGGTGCTGCTGTGGCACTGATGAAGAATCGTTCCTGTCAAATGAAATACAAAGTATGACTGTTAATACTCGCATTTCAGCAAGCGTGTTCAAATAAACCTTTGCCGAGCAGTTCCCACTGCTGCTAATTCATTAACAAACATTCAATGCTGAAGCTAAAGTAAGGCCATTATATTTGTGCCAATATGAATGATAAATGAACTTACTAATCAAATTCAATCATTTCACTAGATACAATTCAAAATTCCAAACTTTCCATACTTGTGCAAGTTCCATTTCTCCACTCGTATGATTGACTGTGACTTTCAACACTGGATAACCAGGTTGATTCACCCAAACGTCATAGTAATGAGTAAAATTGAAGTGGAGATATGAGTTCAATGTGCCATCTTCAACAACGGCGCGAGAGAAGGCATCGAATAGGTCGTACTGATCTGTGGGCTCGAAACGGCTGAAACAAAATTAAAAGGACGTAATGATTTTATTTATATTAGATGAGGTCCTTTTTAGTAGCAAACACAAGTAGTGCCATTGGCGGTTACTGTAGCGGCTACATTTGCGCCCATAGGCTAAAGTGTAGCCTATGGGCGCAAATGCAATACGAAAGGTATCATTTGCGGCTTTTTGATCCTGTTATAACCTTTTTGTTTCGATGGTAACTACAGGCATCACATTTCAAAATTTGTCAGGGTCATAATTATCATGATGCATTTAAAGAACTAGGGTATATAACGTTTACTTATAAAATCAGGTGGTATTGGTAACATACTTATCCGTCAAAAAGTACTGGCAGGCCTTTCTGAAGGTATCAGGTGTTATCATGTCGACGGTCATCCTTAGGAAAGCAGCAGCCTTGCTGTAGCTGATAGTACCAAAATGGCCGGTGACCTGAGCAGGCGTGTTGACGTCATAGTTCAGGGGAACGGTGCCAGTGCCTGAGTCGAAGTTCA
The DNA here is from genome assembly GCA_947369235.1 of Udea olivalis. NCBI lineage: Eukaryota > Metazoa > Arthropoda > Insecta > Lepidoptera > Crambidae > Udea > Udea olivalis. The sequence continues at coordinate 3,415,714 of OX376347.1, forward strand.
AAGAGGTCTGAAGGTAGCGAGAGTTGAAGTGCTCGTGTAACTCGTACTCTGGGAATTCCTGGTTTGAATAAGACAAATAAATTTAAACAACCGTATAATAGCGCATATCTCTTGAAATTATGATGACATTCAAAAACATTTTTTGTTTCCTAAATTATATATTTACAATATCGCCGTTTACATCATTGTAAAGTCATATGATGTGCTCGGCTGAACCTTAGTTAACCCTTAAGATACAAAAGGGGTAATGGTGTCACAACTTACAATTAATAATTTATTACTATCCTATTGTGCTCCTCTCGGCATTTTACACATGTAAATTATATGTTCGTATGACGGAGGTTCAAGTTAAACTTTCAGTTTTTCTGCTTCTTACCTCATGCGCAGCAATGTAACCAAAGTAGCTAGCGAAGCCTTCGTTAATCCAAGTGTTACTCCACCAGTAACAAGTGATGAGGTTCCCGAACCACTTGTGAGCCAACTCATGGGAGATCAGAGTGGCAGCGTAGTGTTCAACTGACATGATCGTCTCACGGCGGTCGAGGATCATGTACAATTCTCTGAAATTATATTAGTATATTTTTATGTTGGCTTTGAGAGCAGGTTATAACAAGTATCTTTATCGTCCAGTCAAGTTATTGGCTAACTACCGAAAAAAAATATAGTAATGATATACGTTAATCATTACATCATCATTACTCACTAAAAGTAAGCTATTTTAAAGAAGAAAAAACTTAAGAAATAAAACTGTTAGTAAATAAAAAATATATATTTCGAAATTTCTTAATATCGTAGGCTTGTGTACGGGCTTTCCTGTCTATGAATTATCTGTAGTCTAAATATTCCTTCCAATTTTGAAACTTAGACGCACCTGTAACTGACCATCCCCCAGTTTTCCGTACCAGCAGACGCCCAATCAGGGGACGATATATGGTCATTATTTAAGTTGGGATGTAACGTCGAGTAGGGCATATTCAAGTATGTATCGAAGAATTTGGTCATCTTCACAGACAGTTCCAGGGCTCGGTCGCCGAGTTGCATCGTGTTAGACCTGCCGATGATCCTGACTGGTGGACTAAGGGTATTGTCCTGTGCGATCACAGTGAAGGTCTCGCTAATGAGAAATGTAACCAGGTAGGAGGACATCTCTGGTGTAGAGGTAAAATGTTCCCTGACGCGTCCTGGGGTGTAGCTGAAAAGTAAGGAATGAAAGTGGAGATTCAAACATCATTGATCAGGTTTACGAAACGTTTGTGTTTAAAATGCAAAAACAAAAGGTTTCAAAATTTAAGTTCAAAGTTCAATGTAAACTGGTCCAGTGAAGATTTAATCATATTTCAGAAACAGTATATGAAAAGACTAACCGTTCATCAATGTTGAGGACAGTGTTGGTGAAGGTGTTTGAGTATGCAGTTGGACGAGACAAATGCAATGTAAACACCGCTTTGTAGAGGGGTTCGTCCCAACAAGGGAATGCTTGGCGTGCATTGTAAGGCTGGAAGTGAGTTGTGGCGTAGGTTCTGAGAGCATTGCAAAAAAAATATAAATAAATAGACAAAGTATCACCATACCAACATATTTCCCTTGTTTGCTCAATTTTGGACAGATTATTGAAGATATTTACATCGGTATGGTGCTTTTGACCCATGGTTTAGAAAAATACAGTAGGTATCGCATTAATCGTCTTGTATTTATCTGAAAAACTGCTGTTATAAGTAAAAAATAAATTATTATTAGGCTAAAGCGCTACACGCCCACGAAAGTTTAGCTGCCATCAGGTCGTATAGTTATAAAAAGAGGCCATGAAATAAATGGTGATGGCTATTGATCAGATTATCTATTGGTGTTAGGGTTAGTGACTATTCTTACTAAATAATACCGAAGGCTCTGTCAATATTTCATACTGCAGAAGTCATCTTTGATAGTGAAATATACTAAAAATCTTCAGGATTAAGGGATAAACAGATTTGTTCACAAAATGTGTACGACTATGATGCGACTACTAAAATGATACATAAATATTTAACCCACCTTTCAACATTATGTTCATCTATATACCACCCTCTCCAAATGCCTCTTTTCATTGGCCCCTCGTTCATAGTACCGCTATAGTCGATGAACAATGTGTAGTTCGCTCCCATTTGCATGGGCTGAGCTAAGTTGATCCTCAAGAAATGGTACTCCTCTTCAACGTAGAAGGTTCGGGGAAAGTCCAGGGGCACTGGTGCCCCAGAACTTGAGAGCACGCTGATTGCATTGACACGATCAACATTGGCGTGTAGTACTATTTGCTTGACATTTTCTGTGACCGCCTAAAAATATTGTTTTCCTTAATTTTTATAATTAGTATTTACTCCAATAATTTGGGACAGCTTTAGCCAAGATCAGATGATGCCTTATCAGATTTGATGATCTTATATCCGATGATCAAATGCTCATTGTGCTCATTATCTGACTCCAAACTAAGCAGATCTTGTAAAATAGTTGCAGAGACATGTGTTTTATATTAACAGTGAGAATATCATTGGCGGGATAAATACATTGATTATATTCTGAATACTTGTCTTGATACTTTCAAAATAAACAAAACAATCAAATTACTTTAATGTTAATTTATGTAAAATCCACAATGTAATTTTATAGGGTGGTAATTTCAGCGTGTCGAGCTACGCAATATCGATTTATTTAGGCTTATATGAATAGATAGCGGTACCACCACGTATACATTTTATGTGTTATTTGATTTCTAGTTAATCCTAAACAGTAAATATAAACTCTATAAGTTTTGGTAAAAAAATCTTTAAAAAACCATTATTTCATTGGCCAATTCCTAAAATGAATGGTTAACTTTTGAAAACATTTAACTTACATTCATCAGGTCATTTATTTTAATGTTTTATTTACTAATATCAGTTTATAAAAAAAATCGTTACTAACTCTATAATATAGAGTTAGTAACGATCTATAATATAGAGTTAGTGCTCTTCGGCCTGAAATAAAATATTTGAATTGAATTGAATTTGAAATATGTAACTATCATAAATTGAATAAAGTGCTATAAATTAGCAAATAAATTAACCACACTTAAAAAATACATATAGAAAACAACACGCAAAGATAGGAAAAAACATGGTATTTAACATATTGTCTGATGATGATCTGAAATAAATTGTCTAAAAAATTTAGGTAGGGTAGGTATTTTACATTAATTTAATTTTTGGTGTTTTTTCATAGCGGTCCTACGCTCAATCCATCAACTGTTTTGTATTATTACGAGTATTAATGATTGGTGTTTTTGTGGTCTTCCGTCTGACTCTTATGAATAATTTCACATATTACTTCCACTAAAGCGTTCGTCTTTTTTTCTACCCATATTCTATCAATAGGTTTAAAAGATTAACATTCCAATATAGTCCCAAAAGAGAAAGTAATAAATCTCACCTGTATCACAACATTTTCTCTTCCTTCATAACTGAATGGCTTATCAGTTCTTTCGTCAAAGAAAAGGTCGATATAAATATCATATTCTAAAGGTATAACATTGCCTGGTAGCCTGTAAAGTTGTTGAGCATTTCTGGCCGCAGGGTCATCAGCGACGGATGACTCTTCAAATTCCCGGTACCAAGTGATAGGGTGGTCGGCAACCACCACCGCTAGGAGCGATAAGCTCAGCGCGATGATGAAGTTGGACATTTCTGGAAAAGTTTATCCACTTAATAGGTATTAGGTATGTTTGATTAATTGGATACTTATGCATGGTTGAAAATTTGCTATAGCATGGTGATAAAAAAAGAAGCTGAATGTAGTGCTACATGGGCTTTAATTATGATAAAATTGTTGTTTTTGAAACTAGTAGATTCATACTAACAATGGCGGTGAATTAGGAGCTAGACTCCGAAATAATATAAAAATAAAAATAAAGTTAAAAAGCTCTGCTATGAAATGCAATTCATATTTATCTACTTTCTTCGGAATTGTTTCGTATAAGTATATCAATATTTATGGTTATTTTATGTTCAGTAGTAATTGCATATTTCGGATGGCTAACTTACTAAAGATTTGACAATTTCTTGCGTGAACAGGATAATGAATAACAAAATTGAAGAAGACATAAAATTTAGAAGAAAAAAAAACATTGAATTTTTAAACCAAACCTGATAATGTCCTTTGGAGCGTGCCGATTGTGATAAAATGGGGAAACAAGATTATTGTTGTTTAAAAGTTTTAGGTAAAAACGAGTTTTAGTAGCTGTAAAATTAATCTAAGCGCTCAGTATCTTTATATTCGATGTTATTGCTGATAATGATAAGATTAATATGCAATTAAAGAATATCAACGCATAATCCATATTGTCATGAGGTGCCTACTGAACCTTAGTCATTCAAGGGTGATCTCATGTGTATTTCCAAAAAAGCAAAATACATTCAGATGTTCAGATTGTTCATAGTACCAGTTTTAATAGAAAAAACATATATTAATATTATTTACCATATTATGTTCTTGGTGAAAAAAAGCTTAGACTGAAATCTTAGGGTACGATTCTCAGTCATCATTAAAAATCAATGACATAATTGTATGATACAGCCCTTTCAATAAAAAATATTCTTTTTTTGTCTCAAATGTGTATGCACACGCCAAAGTTAAAATCGGTTCGGGCTTTACTCGTTTATATTCTTGACTACGAAGACTGCTGCTTTCTAGATCTTAATGAGAATCTTCTTGATAAGCTCTAGCGGCTCAAAGAATTCTGAATTCTCACACGGGACTGCGCAGCGCAAACATGAACATAATGTCTCTGAATATAGAGCCCAGCTTATCTCGCTTTCCACCTGTCTTCGTCGAGATTCTCATGTTCTTTTTCTTCTTTATAATATCATATTCAATCCACTGTCACCACGTTACCTCAAGGAGCGATTCTAATTGCTGCAGCCACTGCATGGTCAGGCGATACGGTCATCAGCTTCGCCTATAATTCCCTCCTCTTTTCTCTCACCCCTACATACAGCCATTCACTGTTAAAACCGAGTTACCGGCTCTGGTCTGGAATTCCTTACCTTAAATTATATTAAAGAATCCAAGGCCCTGTCCATTTTTTAAACTAGATTGAAAGCACATTCCCTCGCCCTATAAGTCTAATTTTGGTTCATACTTTTACTACTACAGGTGCCCTTTGGATGGTCTAAAATTATTGCTCCTAAATTCATTTGACCAAACCTTCGGTATTGGCCTAAACTTGTCTCGCAGAATTATTGATTCGCCTAATCGATGTTTTTTCACTATTATATATTGGCCTAAACATTATAAGCCAAATTTTATACCTTCAACTTTTAATGTCCTTTTAACTTTTATTTATCCTTTTGGCATCACAATAACAAAGGTGACTAATTTCCTACCCTAATTTAATCTAGATGAGTATCAGTTTACGTAATTTCATTTGATAGATCTACACATACTCGTAAATCTATTTTATTTTATTTATCTAAAATTTTCATAAGGTACCTAATAATATCGGTTATGTATGAAAATAGTATGTTAAACTGAAATGCGCGGGGGGAGCGCTGCCCTCGCCAGCTGTAGTAAATCAGGTACGCGTGCGAGCTGAAGAGGCTGAGGATGGTCGCGACCAGCAAGCCGAAGCTGCGAAAGCGAGCGTGAATGACTGTGGTCAACTACGCAAGGGTGTAAGGGCTTGACTTCCCGCAGCGCCGGAGAAGAGGCAAACGGAATGCATGCTTGCATGTGTGCCTGCTGGTTTGCATGTGTATATGCTTGCTTATTTGCATGCATGATTGCACGCACGCATGCTTGCTTGCATGCATACTCAGTTGTATGCTTGCCTAAACGTCCGTTTGAATTATAATTTAGCGTTTGTGTATAGTAGGGATTGTGCATCGTTTAGCCTAATGACGAATTTGGAAAGTGATAAGATAATACGGTGATAAAACTTTAGGCGAAATGAAATAGGCCAAACTTCTTTAAGATATGTAATGATTGTGTGAATAAAATTTAGGCCAATACTCGTAGTTTGTGTGCCAATTATAATTAGGGATACAAGAAATTAGGCGTTCCAATACGGACCCTTTTCCTACTTATGTCTTTTTTATTTTTGTTTTCCTATCCCCATCTTGTTCATCATCATCATCATCCGTGCAGTCTATCCCGGTTGTGAACCCTCACTGGTGTGTGGGGTCCCAGGGTCCGCCTTTTTTATTTTCTTGGCCCACTTCACGCGGTTTTGTGCATCCTCAGTGGTGAGTTTATTGGCACGCATGTCACCCATAACGACGTCGAGCCACCGCTTCTAGGGTCGACCTCTTCTACCGGTACCTGGCGGTGGCGGCATGGCCAGACATTTGTTGCCCACGTAGTTTACCGATCTCCGTGAGACATGACCATACCAACGAAGGCGGCTCTCCTGCAGCTTGTCTGCGATGTCACGAACACGAAGGCTGCCGCGGATGTGGGTGTTACGCACGCGATCTTTGCGTGAGACTCCACACATCCACCGCAGCATCTTCATTTCCGTGACGCGCAGCTCCTGCTTGTGTCGCTCTAGTAACGGCCATCTCGATCTTGTTAGTTGTTGGTAATATATCGTCGGCAGCAGGAAGTTACTAAGTGCAAAGAATCATCAAGTTATGTTTAGTCTTATTTTCCTTATATATTATGTCTCAACATCACTTAATGACGTTTGGCAGTTAATGACTTCTTGCAGTAAGCCGACGATCTAACCGTTATAATGGTTATTATTGTAATGCGCGGTTTGTATAATATTCATTTCAAATGTATTGTATCCTTAGACCAGCCTGAATTCTCTAAGATTGTATCTCATTCTCTATGTATTTTCATGATTGTTTATATTTATTAGTGTCCATTTAAAATAAATTATGTAATCAGCATCTTCACTCTTTTGTGCTTGTCCTCTATTTATGTCCTCTAAATTGTGGGCTATTTGGTAGAGATGCTTTTTAGCACTAACACCGCCTAATTGTGTGATGACACAATTAGGCGTTTATCGTGTTAACATATATGTTCTACTGAGCTGCAATTATTATTTCGCATCAATATGATTTATTGTGCACCAATAAATCATATTTATGTTATCTTGTTGCACTAAAGAATCGTGATTTCTAAGTTAGTCCCGTGGCATTTTATCTTTGATGACCAACATTTTTTGCTTGATAATTTTGACATTGGTAGTATTTGTTTGCATTTTTTTTTCTAGTTTTGTGAGGTCTTTAAAAGTAAACTTATTAGTTCTTCATTTGTCTTATGTACCCACAATTTGTCTTAGATTCTGCTTTTAGTTATGACTTGTAAAAATAATAGCATTTAAAAATAAAAAATACGATTTCCTAAAAGAGAATAAATATAAATAACCTAATATATTTTTATGTTTTATTCAAAACATTCGATCATAAGTTAAGATAAATAATCTTTATTGCACAAACAAATACTTACAGCACGTAAAAACAAAAAAGTAAATATTAAAGTACAATTAAAACTATTAGTAAAGTATAACTTATATCAAAACTCTACTCACAAAAATAAAGCATTAGGTTTGTATCATTTATTTGCTTAACTAGTATAAGTTAACTGCTAAACAGTGCGTCTTAAGTTAAATTACTTAATAACAATTTCCGTCTGTTTTAGCGTAAAAGATGAGATAGCATAGCAGTCAAGATGAGGATGACAGGCGCCACGATTCCTGCAGCAGCATCATCAGCTGGGTCTACGGCAGACCCTCTGTTGGGTCTTGAGATCAGGACTGTGTAAATCTCTCCAGTCTTGTTGTTGCCCCAGTTCAAGTTGCTGATAGCGCTGTTGATAACAGACACTGCGTTGGGGAATGCTCCGGCCAGCTCGGTTTGGTTTGCATACGCCCATGTTTGGAACTGCAAAAAAAAACGAATAAAAGAGGGAACAACGCACGCAGAGATTAAAAGTAGTGGGGGCTCTCACGTAAACTTTTTTATTTTTTATTACAGGAAACTTGTTTTGATCCAATTGTGGTATTAGTATTTCACTAAGGTTATTTTACATCTATAAATAGAAATTTAAAGTATTTAACTTAGTTGTAACACTTATTCCAAAATTCAGAAAAGTTAAGAAAAAGGTTTATTATATTTTATTTATAATGGCACTATTAGTATTCTTAATAAATTTGGAAATCAGTAAAAATAAAGTATATTGTTCATGGAAAATATAATGTTGACATACTGACTGGAAATATTGTGATTAAATAGTATTTGTTTTTTATTGTGTGTTGTATTTGTTCCTTTTTTTTCGACATTGTATGCCCTATTTTTGATTATTTTTTGTTTTAACATTATTCCTAAACCATTGCATGTTTTTCTATATTGTCAATACAATTAATTTAAAAAAATGTTGTTGTATTGCTAGCTATTAGTTTTAAGTCATATTTATCTTGTGTGCGCATTAATGACATTACTGTAAACATGTTGTTGGATCCTAATAAATAAAAAAAATGAATAATACCAAAGACGTAATATTGAACATTAAAACTATTTTTTTTACTTACACGTTGAATGTCTCCAAAGTCTGTCAAGAATCCGGCTACATTGTTGATGTTAACTTGAAGACGGGCTTCTCCTCCGTGCCTAAAATGTAACCTTAGCGTTAGTATTTTTTTTTTTACGAATTTTCAAGAAGTGCAGGTGTTCCAAATGGAGAGCGATCATCTTTCGCTTTGTCTGTTTATAATAAACTAGCGACCTGCCCCGGTTCTCTCGGGCCTAACCATATGAAAATGCTGGTCGATATTCTAAATTTTATTTCATACGAACATGATCCTTACAATAACGAACACGAAAAAAAACAATTAAACAATTTGTTGCAAATATTATGCGCATCTGCGCGTATATACATTCAAACAATTTATTTTTATTATGAACAATAAGTTATTGGAAATATAAATGTGCTGATTATAATCTCTGATATAAAGTATCAGTTTAAAATATGGTTATATACTCACTGTGTTCTAATAGCATTGACGTTATTGTACAAAAAGTTGAGAACGGCTTCCAGATTTTCCCTGTTTCCTTGAAGAGCGTAAGCAATGACGTTTGTGCGATCGTGGAAACGAATCCTGTCGTCCGTAAGACTGCTCTGCAAGTAGCTATGTGAAGACACAAATATTTAATTAGTGCGGCAGTTAATAAATTAACTCAACAGGAAAATCAAGTAATGCAAGTACTGTATGAATTTTAATTTTTAAGTGAATTTTTATTTTTAGCATTTAACAAAAAATCACTTATCGTATATGATAAGTGTTATTTTTATATCTAAATATATTTTTTTGTTTTGATTAATATGAAACTAGTTTCATCTTAGTCAGATATTTAGAAAAATATCTTTCGGGTGTTAAAAAGGCGCTTGCTTTATACTCGTAACATTGATGAAACAACGTTGGCTTACAACGTAAAATACACTAGATAAATTCACCATGTTTGTTAACGGTCTCGGTAGCTCAGTTGGAAGAGAAGCCACCCGGAATGCGGTAGGTCATTAGTTCGGATCCCGCTTTAAGCCCCAAGATTAGGTCGATTTTTTCTAATTTCTATCTATACGGAGCTTTAAATTTATGGGAGTGGCTTTAGATATTCAAAGATTTCATCGATCAAAAGAGGACCAAAAGCAATATTTATATGAATATTAAACTCTAACTGATGAAATCTTGGCAAAAAAATAATAGATGATTCTATCTTTTTAATTGTATTATTCTCATCAATCAATGACAATGATTTCATATAGGAATCGAACTAAAAGTATTGATAAAAAGGTACTGAGACTGCCATCTGATGATGTTTTAGCTCTAACATAAACATACCTTGCGAAAGAATCAGAATCTAAAGTGCATCCGAGGGCGCGGAGCATGACCACCATATCAGCTGTGTTCTCAGAGGTCTGGTAGCGGTTGTAGAGGAACTGGTAATCGGAGGCATTGCCTCGACGCAAACCAGTGCAGTAGACGTAGCGACGAGCGTTCACTGGTACTCTGTTGGGAATAAAAAAATTAGAATTAAGTATAAGTTCACCAAACGTTTTCGGCTTTTTTTTCAGATGGGTCTCTTATAGGTCCATCATGGGAGTATATTTCTATCCTCTAAGACAAAAAGAGTCGAAGATAAATAATAGCACACATCTAAAGTGTTATCAGACGAAATATATACAAAGTTAATAACATATATCCATCATAGTCAGTATGAAAAATATGTAATCGAGTAATGAGAAGGAAATTGACTCTTGCCGTCATGGGCAACAAACGGTGTTTTTTTTTTTATTTCTTAAGGATGATCACAGAGTTTGAACCTGGTCCCACCCATATACATAGCTATTGGAGGGTGGAACCAGAACATGCATCCTCCTGCAAGATGTTCCCGAATGTATTGAACTCGAACTGCTTGATTATTAAAAACCACATGAAGTAAAGGAAATGTCATTGGATCACAGGGAATGGCACGCATTTCTCTATCATGTGCAAAAATTGTTACCTTTAAAAGGTTATTGACCATTTCAATAAAAGAATCTGCATGTAGTAGCCAATCAGTAAATAAGTACAAAGTTGAATCATTACAAATAGTCGGGGTCTTCTCTGAAGCGGTTCCACTTAGCAAGGCTGTCACTGATGCAGCCGGCGTGGCCAAGCTCACAAGCCAAGTTCAAGATCTGCATGCGGTTGAGGATGACGTCCGTCCCATCAGTGGCGCGCTCTTCGTAGCCCAAGTGGTTGACCACGCCGTCGATTTGATCGCGGAGGTATTGCTGAAATAAAGAAGTGGTAAATACATTATCATGCGTTTCACATGTAAATATATTCACTTCCACAGCAGAATTTAAAATAATAGATAGGAAATCATTTTGAGAGCGCAAATCAGGTGATATATCATATTTATAAAGACTTCTTACAAAAGTGTTGATTTCAAAGTAGCAGGTATTTTATTGGCGAAGAACTATGAGCTTACAAAACTATTTACAGCTTAAAAACTAATACATGTAAGGATTACGAAAGAAAAAACCATTTATTGAACAAAAAAAAGAAGAGGTAATGTAGAGCCAATTAGGTTCAAGTTATAACCGGAATGCTACTACAGCTTAGAAACCACAATAACAGCCGTTACCGTTATTCGGACAAGGCCTTTCAGGTTTCAGATTATACTTGTTTCTTCTTCTATTTTCTTTTTTACTTCTTCTCAGTCTAAAATGAGAGCAAAAATTACAATAGAAGCCTCATTTTAACTGACTGGGTTGATTAGATTACAATAAAACATGTCTATTTAGAAGCATGCAAACACTTTTGTGGAAGAAAAACGTCACAAATCCGGTGCACTTACAGTGAATTCAGTATGAGCCTGGGGAATATGTTGGAGTCGACTCCTGATCCAGTTCAGCTGGCTTATGGCGCCTGCCCAAACGTAGTAATCAGTCTCGTCCCTCAGGAAGGTCAAAACGTCAAATGCACGCTCTGTGCTAATCTTGCCAGCTCGGATGAAGTACAAAATGTCGTTTACCATCTAAAATCCAAACAAAACAGGCAATAAATAATACGAAAAAAATAAAATATAAGTACCTTATTTGCCGTCGAATGATTAAACGTATCTTGAGCTCATGACTCGCCTACCTAAAATAACTGAACTGAATTGAAAATTTCACAGACTTGGTGATCCATCAAGGAAGTAAAACAAAGACATAAAACAAATTTATATCTGAATCTCACAACCGCTACCCGTCAGGTGGAGTGAGGTCTTCTGGAAGACTAATTTATAAAAATAAATAAAAGTAAAATTTAATATAATTGAAACTTATAGAAATTCTTTATTGTAGGTACCTGCGCCCTGTTCAGCTTATGAATATTATTCCTCAGGTTGTTGTTGCGGAGATAAGAGGCAATCATTTCCCAATTGTGGTCATCGTAGTTAACTCGATAGAGACCTGTTTAAAACAACAATGTGTAAATTATAAAAACAAAATGTGAAATCAGCCTATTTTGTCAAGTTACTATTTGACAAAGTTACAATCTAAGATGAAGCTTTGAAAGTAGTTATAGTTGAATACGTACTTTGTGTAGTGTTTTTCATTAAAATCGCATTTGAAAGTTCGAAATAGAAGATTAGAGAAAGTAAAAAAGATTAAAGAAGGAGGAAGGATTCTTTAGATACAAGCCCTAATTTCAAATGCAACAAAATCGAAAATGAATCGCAAAGTCGTTAGTTACGAGTCAAAAGTTATGAGTGCAGGAGTTTCCACACACCTGATTGTGCTACATTAAAAATGACCCAGTTGTGTCCAGGTGTGTTCTGGATGGTGGTCTCTTCGCTGGAGAGCACGAAACTTGGCCTCGTTGTCTGAGCGTTGAGTATTCCTCGGTGGGTCCAGCTGATGGGAATATGCCATAGCTGGGGAGCTGGAGTTGCCCCTGATATCAAAAAGCGTTCCTGAACAGAAGAACACATTTCAAAATTAAAAACTGAAAACAGATTATTTTAAAATGCCTGAGAAAAATCAGTAAACATTCACTTATATAAAACCTAACTAAAAGCCTGATTTTAACAATTTTCACAAGGTAAGTAAATGGTCACTCACACAGTCCACATTTGCAAATGATGGAGGTGAAATTTCGTTTCAAAGCCTTTTTCAGTACACTGATAGTATTTAACGTTTATTAACCTACTTTAGAGAGGTGTTTTATTCTAAATACCCAGAATAAAACCTTTTAAAAGTAAACTTATCCTCACCTGCTTGATAGTGATTAATCCAGTAGTCATGTTAACATCGACATTCAACACAGGCGATCCAGGGTTCTGCACCCAGCTGTTCAGCACTTCCCCAACATCTACATCGGGGAATTGTCTTCTAAACGCCATGTCTTCTGACGCAGCCCTCCTCAATGCGCTGTATAAGTCTTCGGGGGTTCCGATCCCGTATGCGCTAGAATAAATTAAAACATTAAAAACACCATACGTTATTCCACCCCAATCATGAACCTCAACTGCTGATATCCTAACATTGTGGTTCTTAAGAAAATCAGGTAACGAACTCTTTTATTTATAGAGCATGAAATGTCCTATGTCTCTAAAATGCGTGATTGTTGGGTACGTATTTAAAAGCAGGAAACAATCTCTGTAAATCCTTACTTTTCTCTCAAATAGTATCTCAGTCCCTGCCTGAAAGGCCTTTCTCCGAGGAAGTGCTCCATCATCTTCAAGACCGAGGCTCCCTTGGCGTAACTGGTGGTACTAAAATGGGATGTTATTGAGGGGTTGTTGGCGACGGAAGACCAGTTCATTGGTGTAGCTCCTGCACCAGAGTCCCAATTTAGAGCGCTGTGCACGTTGCCAATAACGAATTGGTCGTTTAGCTGCAGATTTGGGTCAGCCTGTAAGTAACAGATAAGTCTCATTATAAACATTACAGTTGTTGTATGTAGGTATAAGCCTTTGGCCTAAACTCTGTGCTGACTGACAGATTACTTCATCGAGTGCCAAATACCATATGCAGAGACAATCAAAGAACAGCTTATCGGAATCACTATTTTGGGAGTTGATGTGCATTTCACAATGAACACAAAGATCATCGCTAAAGCCAGATTTGTGCAAAGGAGTACACGGTCCCTGAATTAATTATTATAAATAAAACAACGTACGTACATAATGAGCACCGAAGTATTCAAAGAAGCTGGCAAATGATTCGTTGAGCCACAAATTACTCCACCAGAAACAAGTGACAAGGTTTCCAAACCACTTGTGGGCAAGCTCGTGAGCCATTATAGTGGCGATAAAGATCTTGTTGTTGAGGTTGGTGTGGTTTGGATCATACATCAGGTAGGCTTCTCTAAAACAAAAACAAATAAAGTCAGTTAATAGTTGGTTGTTTTGATGTTAACTATTAGAACAACAGTTAGAGAGTAACACTACGGATATACGTTGAGGTGTCATTCATCCTTATAAAATTTACAATATCACCTTGCAAGTACCTATCTTGTTATTCACTTTTTTAGCGAATCTTTAACTTATCCTCGTCTAGGTATCTTAAATGATTGTGACATTACGAGTAAATCACTCTACGTATGTTATTGAACCAAACTAAAGTAGATAGTGTAATGCCATCTAAATATACCATACAGGTATGAACTCACACTGTTACATGAATTCCTTCTGAATCTTAATCATATCTCACCTATAATTCACCATTCCCCAGTTTTCCATAGCTCCAGCAGGGAAGTCAGGGATAGCAAGGTGGTCATTCTTCATGTTTTGGCCTTGTCCCATATCATAGTAGTCAATACCGAAGTAGTCATCCAATTGATTGGTGATTTCTAGACCAATCTCAGCAGCGTATTGGTGCTGGTCAAGGACACCTGGGCGGGAGACTATTCCGAAAGGCCTAGTGTTACTAGTGGTGTAGTTGGTTTCAACGAAGTCACTGACGTGGAAGGCAACCAGATAAACGGAGACAACTGGAGTCGGGTAGAACGTCTCGCGTACGCGACCGGGGGCAGGCCTGTTAGTTATAATGGATTTAATATGTTAAGCATTTTCAATTTCAATTGCTGCTTAATAATGTGAAGAAGATATTTAACGGCTTCTACTCGCGGCTTCATGTTCTTTACATTAACAACTCGCTAATAGATTTAAAAGATCGCAGTTAACATAAAGTTAATTATTTTTATAGTTATCGTAAAAAGCAAAAAGAAACAAATATTAAAAAGCTTTTATCACCCAAAAAAAGCCTTCGGCCACTGATCAAAGATATATTCGAATCAAATGTTATTCTCTCATTTAAATACAATCAATGATACTTACACGATGGTTTCCGCAATGGCCATGTTAGAGTAAGAGGGAGTCAGAGAGCTATCACGAGTGATAGAGATTACAAATCTGGACTTGAATTGCGGTTCGTCAAAACAAGGGAAGGCTTTTCTGGCATGGTAAGGCTGGAACTGCGTTGTGGCGTAGTAGCTGCAAATGAAATGATTGAAAAACAGTTTTTCTTTACAATATTTGTAGAAATAACTGTTTAAGAAGGACTTTTTATTTCGACCGAATTCTGTATTGACTTTTCTATTAATAAATACTTTTGGACCAATTATCATCAACATCATCAATATTTCAAACAAAGGATTCTATGTTGATAAAGTGCAAACAGTTTAACGAAACCTACGAAGAAGCTTGCAAACATAACAAGACAAAAAAACATAACTTTTAATCACGTTCTTTGCACCTTCATATTGTACTTACCGCATTTGATTGTTCAAGAAATAGTAGCCTCTATAAAATCCTCTATCATACTGGTTTGTGTTGATCTGCCCCAAGTATGAAATAGTGAGGGTATAGTTGCCCACCGAAATGGGATCAGCCAAGTTGATGAGCAGGATTTCGTAGTAGTTATCGATGCTGAATGGACCGGGGAATTGGAGGTTCACGGGCCTGCCAGCTGCATCTATCAGGCTGACAGTCTGGATTGCAACCACTTTTTGGTGGAGTACTATCTGAGACAAGTTTTGTTCTAAAACCTGAAACAACGTTAAAAAGGGTAGGTGAGGAAATTTAATAGTAAAGTCTTTTAATTAAAAACACTTTTCTTCTGATATGCCTTTAGTTTCTCGCACTATGGTCCCTGCCCATAACTTGCCTTAAGTGCCCTTACAATAATTTTACCAGCTGAGTATAAATAATGAAGATTAGAGTAACTTTTCCCTTCATCAAATTTTCAGTTTCAAGCTTTTAATATATAAATTTAAAACAGATAGGTGTATCTTCTTACTCATACAATATTAATATGAACCCAGACTTGTATAATCAACTATGTCGAATCAATAACCATCAACAAAGTTCCTACTAAAAAATGCCAGAAACGAATTTTCAGCGTTGTAGTTACGAGTTGGTGATATTGATTTTCTGTTACGCGTCAGTGTATTCAGATGATGATCTTTTTCAATAATATCAAATGTTTTATTTGTAGAAAAAAACAAATTTCGAACCTTAAAGATATCGATCACGATTAAATCTACTCACAATATTGGCTGTGTTTAAAAAGAACAGTTGAAAATCGGAATTTCAACAATTTTCCAATCGTATTTTCGTCAAGACAAAAGTGTGGAAACAAAAAGTGCAAATTAACTATTTCCTTTAAATGAAATTCGTTTAGGCTGTCAGCCATAATAATAGTTAAGCTAAATACTAGTGTTAGCCTAGGCTACGTTCATATGATCCGAAAACTGTAAGCCTAATTTTTAAAACCAAAAAAATCGAACCCAAGATACTAATATTTCACCATTTCCTAACCGCGGAATCCCAAAGATAGTGGTCACAGTCAGTCAAAATATTGCACGGTCACTGTTAGTCATAGAGGACAGTGAGTTTATACCCTTATCTCGACAAGCTTTTCATCCCTACTAATTTAGATTATAGTAATTCGTTTGATAAAATGATGATTCAAATATTTTCGTATTCTTTAATATGAAATAACACTAAGCACGTGTCACTTACCAATTATTCTTAATGATATTCATTTTAATTAAGCTTAACAGCAAATCTTCTTCTTTTATTATCTAGTCAACTTAAGTCATTGAGTTCAGATGCTGAATTTCTTGTTTAACTTTCTTTAAGGCAACATAATATAATATAGTTTGTATATCTTGAACTTATATAGGTAGGCATGTATGTTAGTTTATGTTTATTTTATGTATTTAGTATTAGTAAGTAATTAAGATCAAAATTTGTTGTTTTTTCTGCTCCAATTTTCTATACGTTGTACAGCCCAAAATACCATTTTTTTCTGTCCGCATTAAGTCCGCCAATTGTGCTTTATTTGTATGTGCAATAAATGAATAAAAATCTTCTATTAAAAATTTTGGCTTAACTTAGAGTTCCAGAACTTTTAATATTTAAAGTCACATCGCCATATATTTCTTATACTACAAGATAGCAAACAAGCTCACGGTATGCCTGAATATAAGCAGTTACCGAAGCCTATGGACGCCTGTAACACCAGAGGCATTTTGTGCGCGTAGCGGACCATTTGAAAGATACCCTCACAAGGGCCCGACACTGTATTCCCCATATTTACTTACTTCGATCTCAATCTCGACCAGACCATTGAACCTTGCTTCTTCCAGGTATACATCCATGTGTACGTAAACGTTCCTCGGCTGCACATAGTCCCTCAGACGATACCGCGGTACGTCCAAGTTGGAACTGAATTCCAGGAACTCGAAGTCACGCATGTCATCATCGGGCAGCGCTGATGCGGCCCCCAAGAGGAACGCAACGAGGATTGGGAGTAACATGGTTGATCCTGAAAATGTAAAAATAATAAAATAATAAGTCATCATCACATTCCTTGTCAGGGTTTTCCGTCTCTTATGAAAACCAGAAGCTAGGAAGGTACCACAAACATGTTCATCAAAAATAGACTATAATATTATTTAACAAGATGATTTTTTCGAGAGGACCAAGAGCACTCGCCCCGAATCCAGTGGGTGGAAATCCTAGGTGTTTTTCTATACATGTGACATTTCATTTGATCGCAATCGCACCTGGTGGTAAGTGTGACGCGATCTAAGGTGGAACATATCTAAACATCGAAACATGAGGTTAGGCAAAATGTTTTGAATGTTAGAATCCCATTCTGGCTTTGGTTACCATCCGAATTTGGTATGGTAAACCCTAACTAATCAACATTAGTGGCGGCAAGCCTAGACTTGTTATTAAATTTTTGGACTTCTGCACTTGGACCACGAGTTTGTACCAATAACACTAATTTTCATTTAAGATTTCGGTACAGAGCGGTAATAGAAATAAAACTAAAATTGGAATACACATTGCTGAACTTAACGATCCTAGTTTACGTGATAGAAACTCATGGTAGGCGTACATGTAGTATTTTTTTTATCTTTGCTTCAAGTTTATCAGTACAATTTTAATTTTTTAACTTTTACGTTTCTTAGTATTCCTAGATTTATTGACTAATAAAAAGTATTCATCCGTACATTCTAATCAATATTATTTTTACTTCAATATTTCCGAAAATAGTGTTAGGTATACGAATATTTTAATATTTGTTCGGCTGTAATTATTGTGTGTATTATAATTATCTTCTCGAACTAAAGAACGGTTTAGTTTCGCCCTGCGTGCTAAGTTAGAAATGTGCTGCTCTATTGCATTTATCAATAAATTACGAAAGAGTTATGGGCTGGCCTCCATTCAGACAGATAAGATTTGACATGAGACTGACCTTGAAACTAAAAGCACAAAAACATACGCAAAGTATCAAGATTTTGAACTCCGAAGTCATGACGTCAATCGTCACAGGTAAATTAGGAGTTAATAAAAATCCTTTTTTTATATTTAAAATATTAACGCTTACCCATAGCGATCCGGACAGCACCAAGCGACCGACTGCAAAGGCATATAATCCATATTATAATATTATATATTTATCATTAATCACTTGCTTATCAAACAGTTTAATGATTTGACTTAAATTGTAAAAATATCAAAAGCATGCCAGTAATCGACTGTTATCTGATTAAAATCAGAGATACGATGTCTTTTTAATAGTTTAGCAAACTGTAAATGTCCTGTTTCAAACTTTCATGGCCACTAACATTATAATAGTTGTTAATTACGGGATTTTTACTATGTTTTGGTTTTCGAGCTTCTGATATTTCGGCACTGTTGCAAGTGCCATGATGTATATGTCTGTTACTATTTAGAATTAGATAGTCTTAGTCCTCTTTTCATCTGTAAAAGGATCAACACCTTTACTAACTATACTGCATCGCATCTAAAGTGCCACAGTAGACACACATTCTTGTGATGAATGTTTGCTCTGTTCATTTAATAAAAGCAGTGATCTAAATACTTTAAAGATACTAGGCGGACACTACATCTTTCCACTTGCTACGATCCTGACACACCTCATGCACTTCTTCCATTCTCATTGTGCTGTGTGCTTCCCTTTCATGCTGCATGCTCGTGGAAGTCGTGGATTCATGCGCACTCTTGACCTGATCTTTTCTAAGATGTTTCTAGAGTTGTCTAAGGCACACCTAGCCTTCCCCTTTTAACAGTTCCATTCCGTGTTACCTTATAACTCTGTTTTGTTTATCGCCTTTCATTCTTTATTTACACATGCCCGAATTACACTATTTTTTTCCGTACCTAAGTCTTTTAATTATTTTTTACCTAATTGATTCCCACTTAATACACCGAATTGGAGTTTATCGCGCAATGATACCAATTGTAATTTGTATATTTATTTAGATGAAGTAACTGTAAACATTCACTAGATTCATTCCTCTCATGCGTATTCTTCTCCCATTGGGAATAAATATGCGTAGACTTGGAAAGATATTCGTAATTGATAAATAAGTACAATTTTAGTATTAATATCCTTATAAGTTTAGTGTTACAGTCTTGATTATCAATAATAATTTAATTTAGCCTGTGATATCTTCCCTCCTTGGCCTGCCAAGCGTAGCGAGTAAATATGAAAAAAAAAATCCGAGGTGGCCTCGAACGTTTTGGTTATAGTAAGTCTCCATCAAATTTACGGCAATCGTTGCGTTCAGAAATTTGTATGCCATTATTGGTTCCATTTTGAATCACTAGGGGCGCTCCGTACCGAAATCCCATACAAAAACGTCAACGCGATTTATGCGGACGCTCTCGGCTGTCATTTGTGTCAACTCATGGTAGACATACTAATACCTACATCCCAGTACGTCTACCACGATTTGCTACTTTAATATACTCGTACGTTATCGTTCGCGTAGAAAAATTGTATTGAGATTTGACTTTTTTTTGCGCCAGACAACACCTATTGTCATGGTCTCGAAGTAAGGATAAATATCCCTGTGTTACGAGGTACCAGACAAGGAATTGAGCCAGGGGCGTCTCCCAGCACACCCAGACCCAAGTCAAATTAGAAAAGATCTTCCTGAAATTTCCTGAATTGACTTTACCGGGAATCGAACCCGGGACACTACGGAATTAAAGGCGAGAAACCGTGCTACAGCGCACTACGCCAATCGTGTCGTCAAATTCAAAATCAACATTGTCATGTCATGTCATATCCCAATACAATTTTTTTACGTTATCTTTCGCGTAGAAAAATTTTACTCAGTTATGACATTGTCATGTCTTGTCATATACCAAAAAAAAATTTTATGCGAACGATATTGTAAATATAAAGTGGCAACTCGTGGTAGACATACAGATTAGTTACAAATCTTCAAATGACGTTTGTGATTGTGGTCGCCTGAAATTCAGAAAGATGACAGCAGATCAAAGGACCTTATTTGGGAAAAAGTATCATTGCACGAACAGTACAATATTATTGTAGCTGTGTCGAGTTTGACACAAAATTATTTCACGTATGAACAAGGTTACATTTGGAATTCAACACATTTTGAGTTATTACACTATTGTATCATTAGTGCCATACGAATTTTGATTTAGTAAAAAGTTTACAAGGTATGAAAAGGTCAGTTTGTTTGAATTTTGAGTTTGTTTAAAACCGCGAATAACAAGATTATAAAATAGACTTTGTACTGCATGATAATTGAAGTAAAATCGACGATCTGGTTTTCCAACAAAAGTTGGAATAAGCTTTCAATATTCACCACTGAATTCATGAGACTTTGCCCAATCATTTGTAATGTATATATAATGTACTGACGTCATCATAAACGTTATTTAGCTACTTAGACATGGTTGAGTTCACCTATATACTCGTATCTACTCGATAACAGCCGTGACGGGAGATTATCATGGCTAATTTAGACAAAGTAATCTCACATTTGATAGCAATTGATATTGAAATGATTGTCATAAATACCCATATTAGTAATACCTATGATACACGCAATTACCACATTACTAAGTAATTATTTTATCAGTGATTAATTATAAATTACCCAATTTACTACTTAATTAAGATTAATTGTTTATAATTATCATGGAAGATACTAAAACTGAAAATAATTATTGTGTGTGCTTATCGAAGCACTGATTTCACATCATTAACACAGTAGTATCTATTATATACTTACTAAATTCCTATGATGGTATTTTATTATGGTAGTAGTTAAGTTTGATATGAATCAACATAAAGTGACTCTACCACAAGTTTGTATGTTGATTCTACTGAAAACACTCCGGTTAGGCAGTTGTCCCACCAACGGCGAGGAAACAACTAACTACCGGCTATTTTCTCGCTCAAGAAACGTACAATAGATATAGATTCCGTGTAAACAAAAGAGATGCATATATAAATAGTTGATCGCTGACTGTTCACACTGCCCGGCGAGGACTCGCTCTACTAGTTCGTCGCTGAGCGACAAGAGCTATCAAAGAGAGTTCTCGCTTCTCTCTCATCTTTCTCGCTCGTTTTCATGTTATCTAGTTCATCGCCCGTCTCACTCGTAATCTCGCTTATATAGCCCAGCAACTAAACTATCGGAACTACACACTCGCTTTCCGCTGCTCGCCAACTCGTTTCTAATTCTAGATAGACTTGTTTCTCGTTCATCGTCGGCGGTGGCACAACTCCCTTCACCGCATACAAACTTAAAGGTGGTCCCTCACCTGGAGCATTTTCCTGTAAACTAACTTTTCAAATTTGATTTTAAGCAAATCATTACATTTCAGAACTGCCTACCTGACAAGACGAACATTCGCCTGTTATGTACATTTCAGATTTGAGCATTACATTACAATTAAATACTTTACAAAACTTCAAGTAAGTTGTATCAAAATATTACACATTATATCATCAAGTTGCGCACTGTAATGCTTCGGTGCTTTTCCCTCACCAACGTTATGCGCGAATTTGTAACGTTACAGTTTGCGCACTGTTTTGCTCGGTTCTCCTCCCTCTCTGATGTAATGCTCTCTGTGAAGTTTCATTACAGGAAAATGCCCCAGGTGAGGGAGCACCTTAATAGTATTTTTTTACTTAGTTACTAAACATATTATAAAAGATTTAGGGAGTACTTGCAGTCTGTGTAGGTATAATCACTGCATTACTTAGCAGATTCTACCTACGATTACCAATATATTGGCGACAGTAATGATTTAAATTACTGTTTTATATGTGTTAAACTGAAATAAGACCACTATAGTCGCAAAGCTGCCTCTTTTTTTGAATACCACTTCGGTTACAAACAAGCGGACTACTTAATGGTAAGCGGTTACCGCAGTCTGTAGACCTATTCAAGAACCCTCTTGAAGAACGTGAGACGTGATAGCTCATATTAGTAATGTTATTATCAAGGCTTAGGAGAAAAGGAATCGAGCTATCCGCGTTTTTCAGGTTTTTATAATTTTGAGTATTATTTTCATAACGGGGTGACGTAAGTTTTTTGCTGCCAAGGTTGCCTGGGTGCACCAAGTTCCTGTGACTTTTATTAGGGCCGTGTCCACGGATGAACATCCAAATACGTTTATATCAAATGATCTATTTCAAATGTGAACTGACCTATAGGCTATCAGTTGTTCACGCTATGATCCATGCAAACTACCGTTTTTAAGGTAAAACACACGGTTTATCAAGATGCTTCGTCTAAAAAGAATGGTACTTTTTTAAATTTTAGCAAAGAGTTTTTATGTCAGAAAAAAAGCCAACACTTTATGAATAAAATTAACTTTGGGAGATAAAATATAATAAATAAACATTTCATTCTTTGATTTAATCAATTTTGACAATAAATTACAACCTGTAACAAAAACACAAAAATATTAATTTACTTTATTAGTAATACTGGCTGTTTTTTATGCCTTTGCCTAAAAAAAGCGCTGCTGCGCGCGCATCGCTGATTTGTGAACAAGTAAAAAAACTTATAACTGCTTTAACAAGTGATTAAAGATTTATTCGTTTAAGAAAGTCCGAGTTTTATTTATTTTCGTGCAAATGTTATGAAACGTCGTATGGCATGCGTGCGCTCTGATAATTACAGCAATATCGCCTCGGCTGTAATTTTCAACTTACCGCACATAAATCATAATGTACTATTAGTTAACAGGATAAATGAAGAACACCATTTATTTAAATGATTTATATTTAATGTACTAAAACAGTAGACAAATAAAAAAAAAATATATATTACATTTAATTGACAAGGTTGATAACAAGACTGATTAACAGCATAAAAGCACTGATCGATGCGATGTTTGCTGAGTCTGGTTCAGGAGTTGGAGTCTCAGTGGTTGAGGTGGAAAGGTTTGGAGTAACCGAGCTTAGAGGGGTATCGGTGGGGACGGTATCATCGATCTCTTCGATGACGTCATCAACGTAGTTGGTCTCGAAGAATTTGGCGAACTCGGTCATCCGGCGGTCGGACCACGCCAGGTTGTTCCTAGCGGTGTTCACGCCATTGATGCCAGTGGTGTAGGCAGGGCCGAGTGCTTCTTGGTTTGCATTCAGCCAAGCTGCGTACTGTAAATATTAATGAATGTAAATGAATGCTTTCACATTTTAATCTGCGATTCAGATTCATCTGAGAACTGATGTTTCGAGGTTTCTTAACGTGGATCAAGAGGGTTTTTTGTACATTTGCTATCATCATCATATTGTTGGAATTGTTAGTTTGGGTTTTGACATTTGTTAGCTATATGTTTGTGAAGGTTTTAATTTTTCTGTCTTTACTTTTCTTAAAACAACCTCCTTTGATAAAGGCTGTAAAGGGGAATGGGTAACGATAAGGTCATTTTTGAAATTTCGCGGCCACTCACCAAACCCTACTTTTATGAAAGAACTTAACAAGGGAAACAGAATTAATATGGAGCACATATAGCTAAAGTATATCGGAGCTGAGATATTAGGTATTGTATTTTTAACTAACTACCCAATTGAACTTGATCCATACCAAGGAAAAGGAAAAAAATTGTCATTATCTATATATTATAATCCTTATAAACATGCGACGCAATAAGGATTTAAGAAGGCTAGTTTTCAATGGCCAGGTGCAATATTAGGTCATTTTATTGTTCATGTATTGTGGGTAAAAAGACTTTCAGGTGTTTTTCCCATTTAATTGTCTCCTATTTACATATTGACTATTAGAAAATGTCTTTTTGATGTCACTGACGTTAAGGTCGTTCCTCGTGATAGCTCGTGTTCCACTTCCTAGTGCCAAATACTTAACATTTACTGCTATATAGAACACATTACAACTATGGATATCTAACTTGAAGTATTGTATTGTTAACTAAGTATTGCCGACACGAAAGAAGAAGAAGAAGAAGAAGAAGAAGTATTGCTGGATGTACTTTCATTAGAAAAATATACTCATCAGGTACATCTTGACAGGAAAACCTTCCTCTACTATTTCTGCATCCTTTTTAACTAGGGAAGAGTGGGGGAAACGCGAACGCGGGGTAATGCCGAATTCAATGATTTTAATATGTTAGAAAGAGATAGCCATAGTTTGCTTGCCGCCATTTCGGAGATCACGCCACCACTAGTGCCAGTCAACAACACGGGAGACGCGGACGCACGTACTTGTCAAGGTATGAAACTTTCAATATTTTGTATGTTTTTGATGTAATTTTTTAGCAAATTCAAGTTGGTGTTGCTTTATTTCTATCTACAAAAGTAATTTAGCTTTTACCTATTGGAATAATCACATATTCATCAGCTAAATGACAATGACGCAGTTGGCAAAAGAAATTAACCTTATGTTTTTTTTGCCATTTTATTATCTTCGATCCCGCCGGGTAAAAGCGAACACTCTATGTTGGGCAATCTCGAACGTTCGGCATTACCCCACTCCCTTTTGTTGGTTACCCGTTTTTTACTATTAACTTTTTTTTATTATTGTTACAGATGCCTCGTACTTACAAAAGAAATACCGTTTAAACTGTACTTACAAAGTACAGTTTAGAAGATCTCAAAAAGCAGCAGAAACTTATATTGTACCAAAAACAAAAAAAAATGATTACCTAAAGAAAGAAGTGATGAAACAGCCAAGGTCTGGACAAAAACCTTTATTTACAGACGATCAGGAAATGCAATTTGTCGATTATATCATAAAATGCAGTAAACTCTATAATGGTCTAATATCTGTCGTTAATAATGTTAGTTCGCAATTACCCCACTTGGTGTTCGTATTTACCCGACTAATGTCGGGTAAAGCCGAACACTAAGGGTTTTGTTTTTCTTTCGTAATGTTGCAATTTATTCAAAAAATATAAATGTTGGCTGGTGAATTCGTCAGACAGATAAGTAAACATTATAATTTGAAAAATAAAGAAACTCTGTGATCGAATTCCACTGTTTTATTTGAGTTTTCCCTTAAGTGTTCGTATTTCCCCCACTTTCCCCTATTCGCTGTTAGGTGAGATTAGCTCCATAAAGTAACATTACAGAATTTTTATTTTAGTGAAACTAAGGCTAAAAATAATACTTTAAGAAATCATATCTCGGCTCCGATATCACTTCGAACAATTCTGACTACTCAGATATCTTTCTTTCTTAGGGTTCTATAAAACAGTGGTAAAATTATTGCTTGACGCTAATCAAAAAAATGATGCCACGGGTCCATACAAAGTTACTCAAAACCCTTTTGCTTTATTTGAATGACATTTAGATCTAGAAGCTTTTTTCCTTATTTGTTTTAGTCACATTTAGACATATTTATTCCAGTATACAACTTACCCGTTTACTAGGAATAGCATGTAAGAAAAATCTTATTTATTTAAAATAATATCAATTAAAGACTACGTAGATTTCGAAGAGAATATAAATATAATATTAAGATTATTATAACATGTAAATGTTCCATACAATTGCCATTTCGAAAGGGTTAATTGTAAAGGGAAGAAAGTCTTGTAGCCCAGGCTATAGTATATTAAGTATCTTTATTATACGAGAGTATATTAAATTATATAACCTAATGAAAGTTACAATACAAGGACAAACATTTTTTATTCTATTGCTGGAAAGTCAAGGATGTGGGTTCAATCCAGATCAGGCATAGTATTTCGTATGTTTCAAAATCAAATAACCTTTAATCTCCTATTTGCTGAGCGTGGTTATAGAATCAATACCAAATGGAGCGATAGCTTAATTTTAAAGATAAGGTTTTTAACATTCAATCTATACAATATATTTTATATAATATTAAAAAACTAAAGAGTGTGTTTGTTTGTTTGCTTGAACGTGCTAATCTCAGGAACTACTGGTCCGATTTGCAAAACTCTTTCAGTGTTATATAGCCTATTTATCGAGGAATGAGGCTATATATCATCACGCTAAGAACAATAATTGCGGAGCACCAATGACTAATGTTTCAAGATTGGGGGTTTTTTTCGCTTTTGAGAGCTTCCACTGCGTGCGCTGCGTGAACGGTTTAAGTTTCGCATAAAAAAAGTGTATGACACAATTGTTTTCCTTTAATAGTTCTAAAACAGCCGCGACAGCGTATCTATCTTATAAGTTTGACTCACTATAACCTTATTTATTCTAACCTAAATTTGTTCTAAAATAATGCATAATTTGCGAAGGTGTTTTTATAATTTAATGTAATTAGGCCAAAGTAACTATTCCACGCGGACGAAGTCGCGGGCAGAAGCTAGTTTAGTTATAAGACTGCAATATTTTGTACCATTACGAAACGATTTGACTAGCGATTAAGTCCAGAAACGTTATAGGTACGTTTCTGGACTGGTGTCTCATCCACAGTAAGTATAAAAACAAAATTTTGACTGACCTGTTAGTGCAATGGCAGCGATCCTGCCTTTGGCACCGGAGGTCGTGGGTTCGATCCCCACCCATGACAAACATTTATGTGACGAACTTGTGTTTGTTGTGTGTCTGGGTGTTATTATCTATTTAAGTATGTATTTAGAAATATTTCAGTATGTTTATCTGTCTCTGACACCCATAGTACAAGCTCTGCTTAGTTTGGGTACAGATGATCTTGGTGTAAATTGTCCCAAACATGTATTTATTTCATTAGTAAATATTAGTTAAACGAATACTATAGTACCCATAATCGACAAGAATTTAAGAAAGGATTGGATTGGAAAGGAGAGTGAAAGAAGCGCAAGAGGTGTGTCAGGACCGTAGCAAGTGGAAAGTATTGGTATCTGCCTACCCCGTTGGGAAAAAGGCGTGATGGCATGTATGTATGTATGTATGTAATATCACAGTAATATCAATGAAAAATAAAATTAAACTTACCTCTTGAATGTCAATCTCGTTTAAAAGACGTGGCCCAATGTTACTCAGAAGAGTGGTAACGCTACCCAACCTGGTGAAAATTAAGAAATTCAAACCGGATGTTTGAAAGCCCATACGGTTAGTGAATAGTTACTAAATATATGAACAGTATCTTAAGGATTTTCATTGAAAACCAGTAACTTGAAGTTAAGCACGCCATCGCTCTGCAGAGCAGCAGTGGAGCGCTTTTTGATTTATGATCATCATCAAAAAGTTTAAATGAATTTTTATTTTTAGGATTTATCAATGCACTATTTTCCACACAAAGATAGATCCTGATCCTATCCCGCTTGAGTCCCTAGGATCAGGTAAAAATTTCTAGTTTCTATCTTTGTCTCATAAGTAGTTTGTTCATACTCTGGGACTGAGTTACAATTTAGTAAGCCAGATGCTAGGTTTTTTGTATTTAAAATTTAACCAAACATTTCTAGTTTCCATTTAGATAGTTACCATATATTTAGAAAAATTACCTAACATTTGCTGGTTCAACGTTTCTCTTAACCCAATCCAATACTTTCAACGTGTTGTATTCGTTTCTTCCAACCGCAGAATTGAAAGCTGTAGCGAAATCTTGAGGTCTGACAATGTCATCCTCTGATAGAGTGGCATTCAAGAACCGCTCTAAGCTTTCCGTGTCGCTGGTGCATCCAGCTGCTGTTATCATGACAACTTCTTCACTAGCCAAGTCTTCGGCTAGGTAGCGGTTCCAGAAGAAATCGAAGTCATCTGCGTTTCCATCGCGAAGACCAACACAATACACCCATGGACGCATGTTCGCTGGGATGCTAGAAAAAGAAGTAAGATTTCAAAAGTGAGCTAACGATTGGTAAATGAAGAATCTAAATGACGAGTTGTATTTTTAAGGCCCCTCTACAAAATTGCTTGCTATTGTCTCTACATTATGCAGGTAATATTTCAAATCTTGCTTGATAGTAAGGTCTTAGTAGTCTTAAGTTATCTTATCTTAGCTTAATAGCTGTTATGTCTGACGTTTTTCGTGCGTGCTGACTTCACAAGAAAGCTTAGAAAATCCTGGACTTCATAACCTATTTTACCTATAAATCTTTGCATAAAGTAAAGTACATTTAAATATTATAATAGATCACGTACAACTGTCCGTTTTTCCAGTTCTGGAAGTTTTGTCTTCCAGCTTGAACACAGTCTTGGTGGCCGATGTCACAGAGGAAGTTCAACAAGTACATCCTGAGTAGACCGTCCATGTACGGCTCTCCTGGGATCTCACTGTAGCCTAGACGTCTAGTAACAGCAATACTTAGTTGTGTGATAACTTCCTGCAATGTAATTGTTAATTAACTTGTAGTAAATACATTAAGTAAACATAATTTCACGAATGTTCCAGATATTGTTTTTTTTATTTTTGATCCCCTAATAAGGTGATTCATTATACAAATATTTTTGAATGAAATAACGACGAAGGTGTGTCATCATTTCGAGGGTTCTCTACAATTCAAAAGATATATTATACAGACGTGCAGTTTCTCCAGCTGTTCAGCATCATGTGCGATTCTCCTGCGAATGAAGCTGAATCCGTCGATAGCAGCAATCCAAGGTGCGTAATCATCATCGAACTCTAAGAACGAGATGATATTAAACACTCTGTCGTACGTTAGCACGTTAGCTCTGCCCAAGTTGAACAAATCGTCGATGATCTGTTGGAAAAAGGAGTTATTTATGACAACCTTACTTCAGCTCTCGGTGATAACCAATAGTAAAAAATAAACATGTTAGTTACTTGTGCACGGTTGTACTCATGGATGACGTTGGGATTTGCTCTCAAAGCTTGAGTGAGGAGAGCCCAGTTTGTTGGATCGTAGTTCACTCTGTAGAAACCTAAAAACGTCAAAATCATCGTGAAAAGAAGTAATAAATTGCTGGAGGGTTATTTTTTTTTAAGTAAACAGTGGAAATGCTTTAGATATCAACGCTTCTCTTTATGTTTTTAACTACCTGCTTGACTAGATAACTGATATTATCTGCTAAGCGCCAATAGACAGTACTCGTATGCCTACTTTCAATTTTCATCTGAGAATGTATGATTATTGCATGTCATCTCTATGACTACTGCAAGTAAATAAATATCTCATCTTTTTCGGTAACATGCGACAGACATTTAGAACTTGAAACTTTGCTACTGAACAAAAAAGCAACTACCGTTATAAATCATTGATACAACACGGTTGCTACGGTAATACAATCGCACATATTTGCTCTGTTTGTATTCTGTTTATATTTCTTTTGTTTAAATAACTGAATTATTGATAAGCTTGAAATTAAATATTGTTTGAAATTAATAACTTTACCAATTTGGGATTTGTTTATATTTTTTTTACACGTGTTTGAACACAAAAGTGTTTCTGTAATTTGTAAAATACAAACTATCAATAGTCGATTACTAATTTAATTAACCTAATGCTAGCCGGAAAAGTCAATGTTCAGATTAAACCCATACTATACGGTGCAAACCTTGTAGCACTTTCCAAAAAAGACGGTGGTGTAAGGCCAATAGCAATTGGATCCACCTTTAGACGTTTGGCATCAAAAATTTCCGTGAAATATATACAGCCTAAATTAAGTAGCCATTTTTCTCCTGTCCAGTTAGGTTTTAACGTAAGTGGTGGATGCGAAGCTGCCGTACACTCAGCTCGCACTTTCTTACACTCAAATTCACAAGATGAGGTGCTGCTCAAAATTGACGTGAAAAATGCATTTAATTCGGTAGACAGGACCACCATGTTGACAGAAATTTGGCACAATATCCCGGAACTCACCAATTATTTAAGCAACTGCTATTTGGAACCTACAAAACTTATGTACAAAAACCAAGAAATTCTTTCAGCGGTCGGTTGTCAACAAGGTGACCCTCTTGGTCCGGCCATTTTTAGTTTGTCTATAAACCCTATAATTCAAAACTTGCATTCAAAATTTAACGTTTGGTATTTGGATGACGGAACCCTAGGAGACAAACCAGATATCGTACTATTGGATTTAAAAAACATTATTAAAAAATTTCAATCAATGGGTTTAGAATTAAATTTTGAAAAATGTGAACTTTACCTTCCTGAAAAGCTGGAAAACAAAGACCTTATAATTAAGAAATTTAATCTTTTGGCAAAAGACATCAAAATTATTGACAAAATCTCCTTGTGTCTCCTTGGGTCCCCCATTTTTCCGATTTCTTTTCCAAATTTTGTTGAAAATTCAATCTCTAAATTTAAAGAAAAATCCCACCGCTTGGTGAAGATCACCCCCCATTCGGCCTTATTCATTTTGAGATTTTGTTTATTCGTTCCAAAGTTTACTTACCTTCTCCGATCAACCCCTCTTTGGACTAATCAAAATCTTCTTTTGTCCATAGACAGGCTTATCAAAATTTCATTAGAAACTGTCCTTAATATAAAATTACATGAATCTTCATGGACACAAGCCTCTCTTCCCATAAGATTTGGAGGACTAGGCATTCGCAAAATTTCAAGTGTATCTCTACCAGCTTTTTTATCGTCTGCTTACAGCACATCCGACCTCACCAAACAAATTCTTTCCCGTTCCGTTCCGACATCAGAAATTTTCGAACTAGACAACGCTAAAAAAGCTTGGCAAATGGCCTGGCCTAACCAAATTCCCGCGTGCCCCAACTCACAGAGAAGTTGGGATGAAATTATCTGCAGTGCTGCACACAATAGTTTGCTTCTGTGCAGCTCAGGCTCCGAGCGAGCAAGGCTTGAGGCAGTTTCCCGTAAAGAGTCTGGGCACTGGCTAAATGCCTACCCCTGCACAAATACGGGTAATTGCCTCGACCCTAATACACTGCGTGTTGCAGTGGGATTGCGCCTCGGAGCAGAGCTGTGCGTATCACACACCTGCCCCTGTGGTACTGTGGTTGACTCACTGGGACACCACGGGCTCTCATGTGTTAGGAGTGCAGGCCGCTTGTCCCGCCACGCCGCTTTGAACGATGTCATTCGTCGGGCCTTCGCCTCCGTCAACGTACCGGCTATGTTAGAGCCGCAAGGTATCGTACGTGACGACGGTAAAAGACCCGACGGGATGACACTCGTTCCATGGACCATGGGCCGGCCGCTGGTGTGGGATGCGACCTGCGTCGACACGCTGGCCCCTTCCCATGTTCCCGCTACAAGTAAACGGGCAGGCGCGGCGGCTGAAGCGGCGGAATATAAAAAGGCACAAAAGTACCAGAACATCGGTTCCGGTTACACTTTTGTGCCTTTCGGCGTCGAAACCCTGGGTCCGTGGGGTCCGAGTGCACAGAACCTTTTGAAAACTCTAGCTAAAAAATTGATTTCAACTACAGGTGACCCAAGAGCTGGTACATTCCTCACACAACGTGTGAGTCTTTCTATACAACGGGGGAATGCTGCCAGCATCTTGGGTACCTTACCACAGGTGCAAAATGTTCTTAGTAGTTTTTAGTTATATTTATTTTAAGGTTTTCTTTTTAATTTTTACTGTACTAATATATTAGCTAACATGTCTATTTGAATAAAGTTATTTAACTTCAATAGTCTTAATCTCCATAAGGTCTTAACATTTTCTGAATAAAAAAAAATGCATCAACTTTCTGAAATCTTGCGAAGTAGATATGACACTAAAATTCCTACAAAAGATGTTTATAAAGATGTAAAACAGTATTCTTACCAGACGCTTGTTTGTTGAAAACTACCCACTCTAACCCTGTAGTTCCACGGTCGATGTTTGTGGACTGGGCAGTGAGGAATTGTGTTGGCTTCAGGTTTTGGAAGTCAGCAGCTCCTTGGCGAGTCCACGTGATGGGGATGTCCCAAAGACCAGGGTACGCAGAGACGCCGGTGTTTCTTTCCCAACGAGCCTTAATTGGATTATTAGTATTACAACCATTATTATTCGTACAATCTGTCAAAAATGGAGCAAAGATGAGTGTATGGATGGTTATGTAAGTTTAATTGGAATCGGGATAGGGGTGGGGGAAAAAATTGTGGTGTCCCAGTGACCTGCCAAAGGTCATAAAATTTAGTTAAATGCAGTACCCTTTGAACTAGCTGCTCTGAAGATTTATAGTTAGTCTTTATGATCGACGTTATATGCTTGCAAATGATAATGTCGAAAGCATAGGAAACTACATAGAAGTAGCCAAGACATACCTGGGTAACAGTCATAAGTCCAGTGCGCTGATCAACCGAGACTGACAAAATTGGGTGGCCAGATTTCTCTGACCATGTCCTGAAGTATCGGTCAATTGTGATTTCAGGGTAAGCCGATAAGGCACCATCTTCAGCTGCAGCGGCGTCAAGAGCTTCGAAGAGATGATGGGGTTCAGCGACACTGAATTGTCTATTAAAAAGGATCTTAGATTGAAATCCATGTTTATTGTTATGTTTTATGACTTCACATGCTTAAGTTTTATGAAAGGTTACCCACTAAGACTTTTTGCAGCGATAGGTTCAAACTAGCGTTTAACTGCATCGCGATTGTATCGCTGCTCTCAGTGAATTACAGGTGATACTCGTACAGTCGATTTGTGACTGTATCGATGCTCCATCGCTACTGCATCGCGTTTGTATCGCTGCAAAAAGTCGCAGTGTAAGAGCCTAAAGTAAAGTGGCCTATTAGGCTTTATGCCACTTCTCTCCGCAGAGTTCAAAATGCTATCGTACCCACCCAAAGATTGTGATAACTATAACAGTTAATTATGTTGCTTTCTGTTATACTGATTGCAAATACAAGTAAATGAGGAACCTCCGTTTGTTGGTCAGGTTTTTTCACAGTGTCCTCGAATTAATTTACAACCTTACAACATTATCTGTGAATAATGTACCTAATTGTGATTGTAACTCACTTATTGAATTTGATAAGTAGTTTATAAGAACAATAAGTTTTTGTTAAATAATGCAAGCAGTAAATCCCCAAAGCAAGTTATTATCATTTGTTTTATTGTTTTATTAAACGTTCTGTCATAAATTATGATCAAACTCATGCCTTACTAGGAACTTTGTTGATAAAGTAAAGTTGGTGATTACGTAAACTAGTGATCGGACGCAAACCAAGGATGTCAAGGAAATGGAATAGGAGAATGTTTCTTCACTGGCCTGAGCAAGATTCGTCCTTAGTAAAATGGTGTTACGCTTGATACGAGTTAAGTATGATATATATTGGTGATTAGAAACCTCGGCTATGTTCTTTGCCAAGCGGAAAAGTATGCTAAACTGGCAGTGACTCATAACACGAAGACTTGATTGTAATTGAAACAAAGAGGGAGAAAACATAGAATGGTGATTTTTATGTCAAACGCTGTCGTAAACAACCACATAGACGGACGACCTAAATAAGGTCACAAGATTCCGGAGTATTACAGGCGGTTGATAACTGACTACACTAGATATTGATAAGGAAGACCTATGTTGAGAAGTAGGCACTTGCTGGCTGCAAAGAATGACGTTCACATAGTAAAACTCTTACCTGGCTTTGAGATAGCTGCGAAGTGCTTTCTCATAAGTGCTTTCACCTAGTAGATGCTGGGTCATTCTGAGAATAGACGCTCCTCTAGCGTAAGTGATGGTTGAGAAATGAGCGCTGACAGTTGTGGGGTTGTTAACTGCAGGATTGGTGAGGGCGTGAGCAGAGTCCACTGAGTCAGAAGCCATGGCTATCAGGAACTGCTCTACTATAAAACGGGTTGGGTATCCCATGTCTTGAGCTACCTGGGAACCGAATGAACGGTATGACGTACCTAGTTTTTCAAATCAATGTTTAGCCACAACTAAAGTAAAAAAAGTAAAGCTAGGTGATGGAATAAAAAAAAATATACAAACTGTTAATAATAATCATCAGAAACCTCAGTGATTTTAGAATGTGATCATATAAAAGTCATCTACATACATACGACAGCTCGTCAAGCTTTTTGCTTTTTCTTTTTTCTATCGTCTGTTTTAGTTAAATTGTTTCAAAAAGACCCTGTTGATGGTTCATTAATCTACTTCTACACAAATGTTCAAATTATAGAATGAAACTTACAGTCGCAGTCAAATAGTACTGGTAGAACCGAGCGAACCCCTCATTCAGCCACAAATTATCCCACCAAGCGCACGTCACTAGGTTGCCAAACCACATGTGGGCAATTTCATGGGCTACGATGTTGGCCACACGTTGTCGGTAGAAATGGTTAGAGTTGAGAGGATCGTACAGAATAAGAGCCTCCCTAGAAGAAAAAAAATATTAAAAAATATACGAAAATATGAAAAGTGCATATTTATACTGAACTTTGAAATCAATCTTACCTGTAAGTCAAAAGTCCCCAGTTCTCCATAGCACCAGCAGAGAAGTCAGGGATAGCTGCTTGTTTCATGTTCATATTTGAAGCCATAGTATAGTAGGGAAAGTCTGTATATCTTTCCATCTCTGCCAGGAGCAGTTTCCCTATCTCCAATGACCACTCGCCTGTAGTATTGGCATTGTCACGCCCGTAGATGTCGAAGGGCCTTTCTGGGTTGTTGTCCGAGGCAATAACTTTGTAGTGGGACACGATGAAGGCGAGCAAGTAGGTGGAAGTGTAAGGAGTTGTGTAGAATGTTTCAGAGACGCGAGAACCGTCTGGTGTTCTGCAAGAAAGCACCATATGTGTATGAGGGTTAGAAGCTCACAGTAAGATCTCAATTTGATAGATACAGGAGGCTGAATAAATATATGTTTTGTAAACATTTTTACTCAGCCTTAACCACCTATGTATTAGATGAATACCTCAAAGCCAGGGGCAACTTGGAAATTGACAACCTGGTTCATAAAAACTCAACTTTGTTGGCAAGAGCTCATCGTCAAAATATTCGAATTTCTAATTATTTATACTTTAAATTTAAAAGTTCCTTTACACAAATTAATAAAATATACAAAATATATTTACGTTCCCGTCGACTTTATAGGCATGTTAGAGATCGTAGGGCTGAAGTCTGGCTCTCTGTTTATGGTGATGTCGAAGGTAGCCTTAAATCCTGGCTCGTCGTAGCAAGGAAACGCCTGACGAGCGTGCCCGGGCTGGAACTGAGTGGTGGCCATCCATCTATAAGACCGAAGTTAAAATAAATCAAATATCAGTTTTGTCTTTGTGGTGGTGTTTTATTGTAATTGAAGGATCAATTTAAGTTAGATTTTGACTACATTTTGACCAGTTTGTTGTCTTACTTCCAGTTTGTATCTTATAAATTAGATTCACAATATCCTTGTTAGTTATTTATTTTTAAATAATAAATAAATAAATATCTGGGACAATGCACGGCAAGATCATCTGACCCCAAACTAAGCAGAGCTTGTATTATGGGCGTCAGAGACGGATAAACATACTTGAAAAGATCTTAAGACATACTTAAATAGATAATAACACCCATACACACAAGAAACTCAAATGTTCGTCACATAAATGTTTGTCATGGGTGGGGATCGAACCCACGACCTCCAGCGTCAAAGGTAGGATCGCTGCCAAATAGTTTGATACTCTTATTGTATTTAATAAAATGGTCGGACTAAACTTTGTCAATGTAGTGAGGCTATTTATACATTAGCTTTTGTATTTACTTTCATTGATTTCAAATATATGGAAACCATATTTACCTGCGGGCTGTGCCGTCCCTGTACCAACTTCTGTAGAACCCTCTCATGTTTGTCTGCAAGTTGCCACTGAAAGTAACTTTGACTTCATACTCCTGATTGGTCATTAGCATTTCTGTTGTAGGTATCCTCAAGAAACTTCTCGGCATTTCGCAGGCATAGTCCTGGTTGGCCGCAATTTGTTGAACCTGGTTCTGTGCGTTTGTGTACTCCACAGTCAGGGTGTTGATCGTCAGGTCATTGCAATGCATGAGAATCTCGTTGACATTGTCGACAGTAGGTCTAATGAAAATCGTGACTTCACCGGTGAATGAAAACGGTGTTATGTTGAGTGGGGGTGAATCGAAATACGGTGTCAGGGATACTTCGTAGTTGCGTGGAACTGTCGTGGTTGGTAATCTGTATGACGGGTCTCTCATCATCCTGCTGAACTCCTCCCATTCTTCATCGGGCACTGGGATGGGACTGAGGGAAAATATGCCCTGAAAGAGGGCTACTCCCAACAGGAGAGAGTACCAGTGAGCTGCCTATAAGAAAATATACTATTACTTGGTTTTTCGAAATAAAATATCATTGAAAGTTACACTAAGGATTCAAATAGGCTACATTGTTATATGTAACATGGTCATGTTACATTTGGACTTGTGGTTTCCTGCTGGACGAGGAAAATTAAAGTTTAAGAAATAAATTCAAATGTGAACACCGATGTCTTTGCATTTTTTGATTTCATAAATTATTATTATTATAAAGCTGGTTTCCGAAAATTTTGTTTACATCTCTAAATCAAAATAATTTTGATTACCACTTGGTGACTTACCATTCTCTCACTGGATAAATGATAAAACTTGCCTCAGGAGGCCAACCACGATTTATCTGTATCGAATTATAATCTTCATATTTTCCTAATCTGCAATCTTATCCAAATTATTGCTTTATAATTATATTAGCATTATTTATTGCGCATTTTGAGATATGTTATCGTTATCTTAATCGCAACCGGCACACTTTATAATGCTTATGTTAATGATGTTAGAGTTATAGTCGCATGAGTAATACAATTGACAGTTTTATTATTTATACTAGCTCCTCCTGTGGCATTGTCTGCGAAAATTGTTATAAAATACATCCATTAATTTGCTTTTAATGTATAATAAATTTGTCTTCCAAATAATTTTAGGAGAAACGAACACGTTTATTGGAGTAGGTAAAGGGTACGCATATATTTTGTAATGAATTTTACAAGATACGTTCTAAAAGAGAAATTAAAATGTTAACAGGACAGTCCATTTCAATAAAAATCTGTGTTGGATCATCCGATAAAACGCAATAAGGACTTGTTTTTGCTTATGTGTGTAAGTAATTTCACAAAAAAAGACAAAGGAAAAAGAATTAAGGATTGACGTCTTTGTAAACTTCCGTTACATATTAAATAACTAGATTTCCGGCCAATCTCAGAGCCTAATTATTAGTGGGCACCCTAAATGTCAATGCTGAATAACTAATCAACACTGAGATATCTTTTTATAATTTTGTAGAAATAAATAAAAATCCTAGAAAAATCACACCAAAATCATCATCATCATCATCATTCGTGCGGTCCATCCCGGTTGTGAACTCACACTGGTGTGTGGGGTCCCAGGGTCCACCTTTCTTATTTTCTTGGCCCACTTCGCGCGGTCTTGTGCATCCTCAGTAGTGAGTCTGTCACCAAAATCACCTGACCCTATTTGACTGACTTAAAATATTTTTATTTACATACTTAAATAAATAGATTACCCCGGCACACAACAAACATTTCAAATAACAAAACTTCGGCAGAGCATAAATTAGGTAGTTACCTTGGGAATATTAGTAGATTTAAAGTGCCGAACGACGCCATCGATGAGTGTTTTCAGATTTTCCTCAAAAACGGTTAGTTTATTTGTAATATATCCCAGACAAAAAATTTGACTATAAAATTATCTACATAAGTAGGTCTTTTCCTTTTTTTCGGAATTACCATTTCTTTAGACTACATCGTATTTGTGGTCAGTATGTATGTAATTTTTGGTTTCAAAGTACTTTTTCTGGTAATGTATAAACTGAATTTGCTGTAGAAAACGCGAAACGGAGCGGAGCATATCCATTATTAACCAGTATGCAGGGATTTGTGAACTAGTATAAAAAAGAATACATTTCAAACGAAAAACGAAGCATGAAAGTGAAGCGGGAAAGCGTAGCAAGGAAGCGGAGCGAAAAAGCGGAGTCACGAAACAGAGAATGAGAACATTTATTTCAAAGAAAAGTGGTATTACAGGTTCTTAAAAATTATGGAGTTCAGCACAGTCTGCCACTGTAGCGTAGAAATATTTATAATGATCGTTTATACATGCGTTGATATTTATTTTTACTTAGATAACTATAATATGATACTCAAATTACCTACTTATTTCACTAACAAAAAAAAAATCCATTAAAAAAAAAAACAATGAAAACTTAATCAATTCAATCCAAATAATAATACTCAGTCGTCAATTAGTAATCATCTTTAATATTCATATCCAAATAGTCATTAATAGTATAAAAACATTCTTCAATCAGCCAATTTTTCAGATGGTATTTAAAATCACAATGTCATCTTCCTGATAGACGGAGGTAGCTCATTGTATATTCTTATTGCCCTAAGGTAAACATTATTAGAACATAGTTTTAGCCTGGTCAGTGGTAAATACAGTTTACTTGTATCTCTCCCTCCTCGGCTGTTTCCAAGCACCTCGCCAATTAGGGGGAAGAGTAGTGGGTGCCTTTTTACAAATAAGCATGAGCAGAGTGAGGAAAAGGAGCATAGAAGGAAAGAAGCTGGAGTTCACGCTCTCGGCTCAGCTCCGCACAATGCGAAACCCTGCTCCGCATTACTTCCACGCTCCACCCCGCTACCTACTCCTAATCAATACACAGCCACAGCATGCACAGTATAGTAAAAGTAAAAAAGTAAAAAATCATTTATTCACTTAAGCTTTTACAAAGAAGCACTTATGAAATGTCAAAATTCAAAAAAAATATATAAGCGATAATAGACGTAAATAAAATAATACAATAATAGTACATAATCTAAATAAACATAATGCGAATCTACCACCGGTTCGGAAGTTGCTTCTTATCGAGAAGACTCCGGCAAGAAACTCGATAGTTACTCTTTTGAACTTTGTTTTGTTTTACAACAAATAAATTCAGAGTACAGTCAAAAGAACAATAAAAATACATTATTTGAGCAGAGGAGCAGATTATTCCTACTATGACCACAAATTCTTGTC
Source organism: Udea olivalis (assembly GCA_947369235.1). Classification (NCBI taxonomy): domain Eukaryota; kingdom Metazoa; phylum Arthropoda; class Insecta; order Lepidoptera; family Crambidae; genus Udea; species Udea olivalis. The sequence continues at coordinate 3,454,863 of OX376347.1, forward strand.
GTTCAAGTAATCCTCCACGTTATAATAACCTTGTTTTATCAACTTTGTTTTAATTGTAGACTTGAACTTGTGAAGAGGTAGATCAACAACTTTGAGGTATTTTGTTAAAGTATTTTACAGATTGACCCACAAAAGAATTTCATACCTTATGTAGCCTAAGTAGTAATAAGTTTGTTTTTATTTCTAGTATTGTGTGTATGATTATCACTGTTTTTTTTGAACATATGCAAGTTTTTGCGCACATACATTATGTTATCGAAAATATACTGAGCAATGTCTGTTTCGATTACTCCCTCACTACGCTACTCGTCAATGAGCCATAAGCAATCATGATTAGACTTCATAGCTATTCATGGGGCAGCAACTTTTACAACAATAGCAACTGTATTTTGATCAGATATTAGTGGTCAATTAAGTAGAAAAGCTTTATTTTTACCCGAGTGCGCTAAAAGGGGTTATGTTTTTCGAGAGTATGTATGTATGTATGTGTGTGTATGTATGTTTGTATGGATGTATAATTGATTGGTACGCACTGCAGCCTGAACGATTCGATGGATTTTAGCTTGAGAGGTGTCGTTAAATTCGTATTCACTGTAGAAGTGACTAGATATATCAAAATTAAAAAAAGTTACGGATTTTGGGTTTTCTACCAAACCCCTTCAGTGGGGTATCAAAATGAAGAGCTTGAAATAGCGATTCCATAAATACTGGTTATTTGACAAAAAAATCTGAAATAAAAACCTATTATCTTAAAAAAACTCGCCTGCAAAAAATGACTACTTAAAAGGAAAAAACAAGCTCGTTCGTTACGTTTTAAATCAATACTATTATTTAATTTTTCATTAAATACTATCTTAATATACATTTGCCATTAACTCGGAAAGTATAAAAAAATATTGCAGGCGTTGACAAAGCAGGGAATACTACAAAAAGGTTTTGTTTATGTTCGATCAATGTTGGTCCTCGCCGCAATGATTTAAAACGTTGCGAAAGAGCTTGTTTTTTTCTTTTAAGTAGTAATTTTTTGCAGTCGTGGTTTTTTTTTAACAATTAGTTTTTATTAAATCGAAATGCGATTCGGCTAGAAAAGTGATTCATTTTGAGTGGTTATGGACATGAAGTGACATAGCACGATACAAAATATTTGACTTTTGGCATTTTCAAGATTAAAGTTGTCTACATCATCAAATTTCATTACTGGGCAATGATAGCAAGAGAGCAGTAAAACAATAAGGCAACTTTTTGTGTATTAGGTGATGAAAAAACGTAAGCACTTTTAAAAAAAGTATAATTTCATTCAAAATAGTTACAAAAATAATTATATTTACATCTCAACGGCATTCTCACTTAACAGTAACAGTAAACATTTGTGTTTATTATTGAACACTGTACACCTTTTTAAGTACTAAACGCAATTGCTTCAGACTTTGGCCCTCTAGTTTATTATAAAGCAAATTTAGCAATAAGGGCCACAATGAGAGTTAACATAGATAGGGCGGATGTGTTTGCAGAGTCTGGCACTTCAGGCAAAGTGGGGGTCGAAGACTCGTTCAGAGGAGGCGGAGCCACGGTGGGGAGAGTAACGACTACTACTGTTTCTGGTGTGGTCAACTGAACCGGTGAGTTGCCAGTGGACAAATAGCTGGTGATGTCAGCTTCCACTGTGCTGGCCCAGGCAATGGCGCTGCGAGAGTTCTCGGCTCCGTTGCGGACGGCTTGGAAGGAGGTGCCCAGCAGTTGACTGTTGCTGTCTACCCATTGTTGGAACTGTAAAAGGTAATGTTTTTAGAACTTTCATATACAAATACAAAGCCCAGAAGTAATTTATTATCAAAAGTAGTTTTGCAAGTTTCCTTTATACGGGGTACATACTCAGTAAGTCATACAGTCACTATGTACTTAAGTAAAAATTTGATTTTTTCAATTGACTTCAATTTTATGGTTTTCACACAAAAATAAATTGACTTATCGACTGATTCACTACATCACTAACTGAGTATGCCATATCAATTTTGTAAGTCTTCTGATAGTGACCCAGTATAATTCTGATAAACAAAATATTATATTTTATTCTTACCGTATTTACTTCATCTACAGTCCTTAGTCTTGAGGAAATGTATGAAAGAGGAGTGTTTGGCGACCCAAAACTAAAACATATGAAGAAATATGATCAAATAAGGTAAACCAACAATTATTGCCATTCATAAAAACATTCATTTTAATTAGGGTCACCAGGTAAATTATATGCTTCGCGCTCGACTTGGCGGGGGCACTGCCGTGCCCCCCAATCAGAAACGTTTGGAACACGTTGGAACTTTTACTTAAAACCATACATATAATAGAAGCCGTAGCAAAATGTGCAGTGATGCACGTGCAGACGAAGGCTCTTAGGTCTAATGACACCATAGTTAGCGAACAGTTACGTGATTTAATTACACAAATTGGTAACATTAATTTTATTTCAATAAGGCTAGTCCTAATTCTAATGTCATAAACATCTTACGCTTTGGTAACATTCTCGTAGTTGTCTTGAATGTACTGGAAGACGAGCTGAGTGTTGCCCTCATTGCCACTGACGGCTGAGTTGAAGGCTGTGGTGTAGTCCTGAGGGCGGATAATGTAGTTCTCCTGGACAATAGCATCTAAGAACCTGTGAAGGAATAAAGCACATTAGATACCATCCAAAAACTCACTAAAAACTTGAACACGAAATATCTTCTTATCATTTTAATCTAAGATACGATATTTGGCTTCGGAAAGAAACGACACTTATTAATATTTACTGAAATGAAAATTGTAAAATTAGAACTAGCTTACGTGTAAAGAGATTCCTGGTGAGGCGTGCATCCCAATACTTGGAGAAGCAAAATCTTTTCAGTGTAGACGTTGTGTGTTATGAAACGTTGCCAGAGGAAATCGAAGACCGCTGGAGATCCGTCGCGGAGAGCATTGCAGTATACCCAGTTACGACTGTCAACTGGCACTCTAAAAAAAATCACTTTAATTACTGGCGAAAATCCCAAATATAAAAGCTGACTGAACCGGCTCCAGCGGATACTTAGTGATCATTTCCTTTATTCAGTCTGCCAATAGGGATATGCTCATTCCAGTTTAATGCTATGCTGTTGCTTCAATTGATATTACACAAATAAAAAATCTCCTTTAAGTGTTCTATCTGCTGATGATATATTGCAACGGCTAAATTATAACAATCAATACACGATAGGCTTCCCGCTCTCACATTGTGGATATTCCAGCTATCTGCAGATTCACCGATTCTTTTAAGAAACTCGCTGCCCGCGTATGTTTTTACCAAACAATACAACCAGGGACTCTTTAAGACAAGAGTATAAAGGCATTTACTGGGCAGACATGTATACCATCACAGACCACAGCATCACTGAACACCAGGTGCGATTGTGATCAAATGACTGCCTATATAGCCAATAATAATGAAAAAAGGTTCATGTCTACCGAAATTTTGGATCTACAAACATCGATCGTAAATTGAAAAGTATGCTCTTAAAAATATATGAAGTAAATGACGTACTCTGTTCCGTTAACATAGAGATCCTGGAACTGCTGAGTAGCGGCGGTGCGGCACTCGGCAACGTTAAGGTTGCACATGAAGGGAGCCAGCATGTACCGCAGGTATGACCTCATGAAGGTTTCGTCGGGCTGAGGGTAGTAGGTCAGCGAGTTCATTGCTGTAGTGGCCCACGCCGCCACTCGTTGCTAAAACAGTGAAGCAGATCTTTAAGAATTGGTTATTCATTTCAATATCCCGGTTTTACAAATCAAACAGACATGCACATAATGACGAGTGAAAATTTATGAATTACTTGTTCATCTAAAGATACTGATCCAATTAATTCAAATACATAATCTATTAAAAAACATTGATAACGTTTGTAAAACTGACCTCAAAACCTGCTTGTAATGCAGATCCAATAATTCTATTTCTAATCCAGTTAAATCCGGTAATTCCAGCAACCCAAGGTGTGTACTCAGTCTCATTTTCCAAGAAAGAAATAATGTTGAAAGCTCTGTTGTAGGTCATGATACCAGAACGAGCAAATTGGAAAACGTCATTAACAATCTGTGAAAGCAAAAAGTTAAAAAATGTAAGTCCAATGCACCTAACAAACCACAGAAAATAAAACAAAAAGCTAGAAATAAACCTGGGCTCTGTTGAATTCGTGGATAATGGTTCTCTGAGGTCCCCTCAAAGCCATTATGTTGAGGTTCCATGTATATTCGTCGTAGTTAACCCTGTAGTACCCTGGTAAAAAGTATAACATTTCTTACTTTCCGTTTGCAGAATTGTAACAGTAACTTTAGCCGATTTATCCAAATGCAGATTTATAGCACTGACTCCTTTGAAATCAAACTTACATCGGGAACGATTTACATAAACAAAACCAAAGAATGTTACATAAAGCCAGTCATCAGATGCATTATTTTGGCGATGATGCGCCAGAAAAATATAAAATATTAACAATACAATTATAAGTTATGGTGCATCACTGATACGATAACAATAGCAGTAATTATATTTCACGTTGCGCTTGATAAGTATTTGAAAACTCATCCCGGTTGATCCTACGTAAATACGGTAACATTTATAATATTATTCTGCATGATATGAAACAAATTTGATCAGTTTACTCAGTTCTTAGTGATCGAAATGACTGAAATATATATATTTTGAACTATCTTCATAAAACTTACCAGTTTGTTGCTTGTTGAAAATTACCCACTCATCTCCAACCGATCCACGGTTAACCACAGAGATAGCTTCATTGATGACGTGGGAGGGTTTAGTGTCGGAGAAGTTGGGGTTGCTGGCTGTGGAAAACGTGATTGGGACAATCCAGTTGCTTGCAGCCGTGGCGTAACCAGAGTTTATGTTGAAACGGCGCTGAAATGAGAATATTTATAGGTGGAAACATAAGATAAGATAATATAAATATTCTTTATTGCACATCAAATTAAACATTACAGGCTGGTATTACAAGATTATGATTAAGCAATTAGGTGGTATTATTGCTTAAAAAGCAATCTCTTCCAGACAACCCAAGTAAAGGCAAATGTTAGGAAGGGTAAGTAAGTGCACAAAAAACTAAAAAAAATGATTTACTTAAAAAATAACAGTAAAAAGACAAATAAATAATAATAAAATATGAAATCTGTAACTAACAGCCCACCAATAACAAAGAGTAATCAGGGAAAGAAAATAAGAATATAAGTAAACCGAAAGGGAGAAGTAAAAAGAAGGAAAGAGATTAGGAGACTAAGAAGGAGCGTTAAAGGGGAAGGAAATGTGCTTTGATCCTTGTTTTGAAAATAGACAATGATTCTGACTCTCTAATAAATAAGGGTAGGGAATTCCAAAGACGAATAGATTTAACAGTGAACGACTGTGTGTAGGAGTGCGAGGAATGAGGAGAGAATCCAAGGCAAAGCTTCTTAGATGACGGCATCCGCTGACTTCGTACTGGCTGCAGAAAGTGGCACCGCTCATAAGATAACGTGGCGACAATGGGTTAAACAAAATGTTACAAAGGAGGAAAAGAACGTGAGAATCTGCACGAAGACGCATAGGAAGCCAGTTGAGCTGAGACCTGTACTCAGAGACATGAATGACATGAATCATATATAATAGAATAGACTTAATGAAATGAAGCATGTTTTTGAAGGCGAGCTCATTACTTAATAATCGATGCATGTGCGTGCAATATTAACACAATACTGTAACCTACCTGATAAATTTTCATCAACCCAGTCTGGTGGTCAACATCAACATTCAAAACAGGGTGACCACCTTGTTCAGTCCAAGACCTGTAGTAATCAATGACATTGAAACCCGGTCCGTATTCTGAAATAGCACCTGCTTGAACGGCAGCGGTTTGAAGAGCTTGGAACAGGTGGATTGGCTGAGCAGTGTCAAATTGCCTAAAAATAGTAACATTTGTGAAACTTTACCGTATCAAACTCTGTCTATTAGATGTATCTGGTTGCTAGTAGAGCAATTCAAAATAAAATATTAATATTTTAGAATGCAAACAGTAAAAAAAGTAAATACCTTTCAATCAAATAATTTCTCAAGCCTTGTCTATGAACATTAAAGCCAAGAAGATGCTCAGTCATTCTGATAATAGCTGCACCTTTATTGTAGCTGATCGTTGAAAACATAGCGCTCACGGAGGCTGGACTTCCAACGCCAGGGTTGGTCAAAGGATGAGGATTGTTAGACGAGTCAGATAGTAAAGATGTGTGCATTTGTTCGGGAATGAATCGAGTTGCAAGGCCCATGTGTTCTTCAACCTAAATAAAAAAATGGAATTTTAACTTAAAATTCAAAAATCTCTATGTTGTAAAACAATAACAGGTATGAAGTGGCTACTAACCCATTCAGTAAGGAAGTACTGATAATATCTTGCAAAACCTTCGTTCAGCCAAAGAGTATCCCACCAATCGCAAGTTACGAGGTTACCAAACCACATATGCGCTATTTCGTGGGATAAAATGTAAGCGATCAGTTGCTGGAAGTAGCCGTTGGTGTGCTCCGGATCGTACATAAGATAAGCTTCCCTGTGAAAAAACGTTTCCAAATGTTTTGTTCGCAAAAACTATTTTACCTGTAGTAGTAGTAATAGAAACATGGGCCGTAAAAGCCATAAAAGGTTTAAATAGCAATTGTACGCAATGTACTGGTCACAAGACAACGGGGTTTAGTAGGAACTTCATCTGCTGTTTTGCATTCGGTTTTTTAAAAAGATTATACTCTGGCGATGTATGTAAGTCACTATAATGCTGTCTGAGAATTGCGTGCATACAATACAGTTCTAGTAGTAATAAAGTTTATTAGCTACCAGTACGCCTACCACGAGTTGCCATTTTAAATTAACATTACCGTTTACCCAAACGCTTATGTTAATTTAAAGTGGCAACTCGTGATAGACGTACATATCAAATATATTTTATTATAAAGTTAGAAAAAGTTAAAAAACTTAACAGGTCATAGCTAAGAAGAGAGACCTGATCTCCCGCTTCCGCAAATATTTTAATCTGTCCAAGAATTCAATTATAATGAAAAATAGTCATACAGTAGTGTCATACCTGTAGGTCAAGAGACCCCAGTTTTCCATAGCGCCTGCGCCAAAATCAGGAATTGCAGCTTGAGTCATCTTGAGGTAAGTATGTTGAGAAAAGAAATTGTAGTCAGTGTGGTTGCTCATTTCTCCCAGAAGTTCTATGCCAACGTTGAAAGCGTAGTCCCCTTGGTTGGTCCGGATGGCATTCGGTCGGGCAATAACCTCATACATGAGATCGCTGCTAGTATCGGTAGGGAAGCGTTGGGTTTCGTATTCAGCTACTATCAGAGCCAAGAGATAGGTCGACATGACAGGAGTAGGGTAGTAGATGTCATCTTCGTAGCCCCTACGGGATATGAAAACGTTAAGGAGCCATAAACACACAATATTTCCCTTTTAAACTATCAGTAGCAATTACCTTTACTTATTACGCCTGATGAAACCACGACGCTATCCCCACATGGGAAGTTTTACTTGAGATGTAAACCATAAGGTATTCAGTTAACTTAATAACTTACAAGTTAATTACACATTGTTCGTCTATCCACCTGTTGGGTCGTTTTTGTCTGCATTTACATAGGGTGTTTTCTAAAAAAATTTTGCCCGACCAGTGCTTGTGTCTTACTTAGGCAAAATTGTCTCTGGTAAAATCAATTCAATCTTTCAATAATACTTACACGATACTATTCACAGTTTGTTGTTGCCTGGTGCAGGACCAACTTCTGTGGGTGGTAGGCCTTCTGATAGTAATGTTGAAAGTGGCTTTGAAACTCGGTTCGTCATAGCAGGGGAAGGCAAAGCGTGCCGCCGTCGCTTGGAACTGAGTTGAAGCCATCCAGCTAAAATTATCAAAATTATCACAATAATCGAGACTCAAGAAAATTTTACACCTCTCAATTAGTTTATATCAAGACCAGTCCAATTAATAACATCTGTGAAAGCGACCGGGTTAGATCTTTACATAAATCTATTTAAATTAGTATCAGGCGATATGTTTGACAGCTTAATTTCTTAAAATTAGGGGACCCTTTGAAAGTATGTTTTGTTTTTCTCTATTTTCAAGGCAAATCACTTTAACTCTTGGTCGCTTCAAGTCACGGACGTCGGAATGGCAATTCAACTTTAGCTCATTACTAATGTATAGGTACATATGGTGTAGGTTAATTTAGGCAGTGTGTTAATATTAGTGTTCATTTGATTTTTTAAAAGGAAATCAGACGATGAAGAAAGTAAGACTCACCTTATTTGCCCATCAGGATTAGTAGCATTGTCTCTAAACCAGCTTTGGTAAATACCGTACATGTCAGTTCTCAGCGGTGCTTCAAAGCTGATACTGAGGGCATAGATGACACGACTATTTAGATTATAGTTCAAAACCGAGTTAAGCAGTTTTATTCTTAGAAAGTGATACTCAGGCTCCAGGGTGTAATATTGGATCGGAATCACAGTGCTGCCCTGAGTGAGACTCAATGAAGTGATATTTAGGTCATGTGCGTGGATGACGATCTCATCAACATTAGGCTGAGTGGCGTACACCTGCATGTCTACTTTACCGTAGAAGGTCAGACTTGGGATCTGAATAGCCCACAAGACGTCGTAGTGCTGAGGTCTCGTGGTGGTGGGCAGACGGAAAGGGTTGTTACTTATCGTGTAAAGAGCTACGTCGCTAAATTGATCCACGTATTGAAAAACCCCTCCTTCCAGTTTCTCGTCGTCGAAGATGGTATTTCTGTATGGCAGGGGATCTTGAGGGAATGCCTGGGCTGACAGAAAAGCTGCGGCCAGAAGCAATAAATTAAAAGTCGCCATCTGAAAAAATACTTTGTTTTTATTGGCCCAATTATAGTCGGAATTGCAATCACCATCCTCTTTGAGAATCAATTTTAACTAAGTATCCACCATTTACTAATCTGAAGCTTAATATTAGACAACAGCTGCATTATTCGAATTTTCAGTTTCTAAAACATTTATTTTATATGTATGGATATTAAATCTAGTTATCGATTTTTCTCTAGACCTAACGATCACACTCACTACCTATTAATTTTATTACACTAAAGTCTTCTTATCTACTTGGTTCTCGGCATTTTGCCAACGATAGCCTTAAAATATAATCTTCGTTTTATTAGTGTTTAAATATATCAGTCGATTGAGTTGTGTAAAATATGATCATATCCTTTGATACTGAGTTAAAACTCGTAATTACCATCCAGATGATAGTTAAGATAAAAGGTTTGAAGTGTATTAAATTAAACTTCAAAATTAGGAAATCAAAAGCAAATAATGTCGTTAGTAAATAAAGCGCATCATGTTCAAATAACTAGTTAAAGGCAAATAATATCTAAAAACGCACAACAAAGTTAAGAGTACAAGTATAAAAGATATGAGATTAATAACAAGAACCAATAATTCGGTGTGTTTTGTTTTCGAGTTTCCGATTTTTCGGGACTGATGATTTTCAGCTCACCACCTGCACACGTGTGATCAAACAGGCCAAGCGAAGCCTGGGTGAAATCGTTCTGTTACCCATCACGGCTAACAGTAACTGTTAAATTATTTGCCTTTGACTGAATCATATGGGACATAGTATGAACGTGTTTTTAACAGTGGTATTAACTAAAGATAAACTGCAAATTTATAGAAATAAATTTTATTTAGCGTTCGCTACGGTGAGGATTTTCATGCAGAATTTAAGAGCGGTTACAAACTAGCCTTTTATAGGAGCGTACAAGCACGTTTTTGGAAGCTCGTAGGCGCGTACTGGTGCGCCCTTTGTCACTTGCTTAACTCGTAAGAGCGTTGACGCGCTGTTATTGCTTAGCTGTGGATAATTTTTTCGCAATTCTAGTGACTGCTATGTTTAGGCAAATGTTAAGGTGTTGAATAAACTTCTATTATACTTCAAAACTGTAATCTCACACACTGTATATGACATTTTCAATAAACCCTAGCTTGGCTAATTGTATTTAAAACAAATGTGTCAGGTGGGGAACCTACCACCGTTGTTCGTCTTGGATTTTCATTTATCACATAGGTACAATCATCTCTGAAAAATATGTCATCACTATCAAACACAAAGATGTGTTCTGGCTAGGATTGTACTTAGCTATTGTAAGTCTACCATGACTTTCTGTCACGTAAACTACGACGGTTGACTTCAGAAATGTATATGCAATTTTTGTTTCCATTAGTAATCTAAGGGCGCAGTACCGAAATCCCATAAAAAAACGTCAACACGGTCAATGCGGACGCTAGCAGCTGCCATTGGTGTAAGCTCATACTGATTGGTTGTAAGAAAAAAAAATTCTGAATTCACATTTTTTTATATTCAAGGACTTACCTTGGATTTACCAAGCGACTCCTCTCCTGCCAACTTCAACGACTAGCCGCGACTGGATTCCAATAATCTAATTATTGAAATATATCGTATTGGGCCATAATCAGTGATAGAGTATCGCCCTAATATCTGCAACATCATTAAGGAACCGTCAAACTTAGGCATATTATCGTTTATGTCGTCATTTATAGACGATTTCACGAAAGGATTATCTGCTGTAATTCTCTTACTATTTTTTATCGATGTACAAGGACATTGTACTGAAATGGCCTTATTTACTTACAGAATGGGTAGTGAAATTGCTATATCTTATTCCAGAGATCTGGATTGGCCCTTCTTTTGGTATCTCATTTTCATACGTTCTCTGAATCTCTGTCTCAATGCTGGATAATTGTCTTCTCCCTGATTGCACATACGAAATAAAAATAACCATTTTTGTTTATAAGTGAAGAAACTGACTAAATTACATGCAGTTTAAAATTTTAGCGCATTGTCTCTTTTGTAAGCAAAATACTTTTGTTCGTAGAATCACAAACACTGTAAATACTCGTAATTTATGCTGTTGAAATAAAAATGTTCTTTTTTAAACGAACGTTTGGAGTGGAATAAAACTTTGGATTTTTAATGTAACTCAATATAAGGTACCTAACTACATGGCCTTCCATAATTTTATACACATGGCGAACGACAGCCCAAGTTGTGAAACTCCGGACGCAGTACAATTTAGTTCAGTAGGAGACGATGTGTTTTAGATTTATTTTACTGCTTACCATTTGCGTCTTCTTTGGTCCCAACTTCATCTTCCTGATTCAAAACCTTCACAGCTAAACAGTTTTGAAACTTTGAGTGACCATTGCAGAAAATAATCATCTCTGTAAAGATAACATGGTACCGTAAGAAACAAGTAAATCCAACTAAAATATTGTAGATTTTTATAAGCAGCAAAAGTATGTGTGCGAAATAAGGCATGGATTACTTGTCCTTTATTTTAAACCACCTATGTAAATAAAAATAAATAGTGCAATCGTTGAACACTCATGTCATTGAGCTGTTGGCGAAAGATTCTAAAGTGTTCATTATATTAGAAAGATGCTTCGTAATACAAGGATATTATTTTCAAAGAAAATTATCCTGTCATCGTTGCAACATGCTTTTCTATAGCTTTTCTGTTCGCTGTCAATTTGAAGACTACCAAATTGTAGACATCGGGAACAACTTGTTTTGTTTTGAAGAACTGTTTGATATGATGCCAACGGCTACTTTTTATCACCGCACCGCTCGCCCCCGACAGGCCGTTCATCCTCAGTCTGAATCCGCAATGGTCTCCTACAGTTCGGTTTCAGAGATGTTTCCTTCCGAGGATGCTTAAATTGTGGAATAAACACTGCCGATGTTTTCCCGATGAGTTATAGTATGGAGTTCTTCAAGAGGGGTTGAAAAGGTTTTTGCAGGATCGACAACGTGCGAGTGATACCCTGGTGTTGCACGTGTCCATAGGCTGCGGTAACCGCTTACCATCAGACGGTCCCCATGCTTTTTTGTCACCGCCGTGGTATAAAAAAAAAATACTCCTAATTTTTTTTAATTGTCTCAAAAAGGCAAAAGCCTTACAGGGTCGGTTACGCACGATAAATAATCATAATCATAATCATTATTTATTTGTTCTATACACATATAAAGTTTTACAAATGTAAAAACTAAAATGTACATAGACCCTATAAGGGTGTTGCAAAGATATCTTACAAAAACTCAAATTGAAATATAATTCAGTACGACCTCAAAACTACAATAGATGTACCAAGGTAATTAAATAGTAATAGTAATACCTCTAATGTTGCACGTTCCGTTCATATATAGGCTGTGGTAGCCACTCAGAGCTGTTTCGGGCTAGCGTTTTATACGCACGTATAAGCTCGTTTTTGGAAGCGCATATAGGAGCTTACACTGCGCAGGCGTGCCTTTAGCCACACGCGTAACTCGTACGAACGTTGACGCAAAAAGCTCTTATAATCCTCACCTCACCTCAGATACTGACTCACCCCACCCGGTTCGAGCGAACACGACGCAATAAGCCCGTGTACGTTCGTTTGGTTTTAGCACGCGTGTAAGCGCGTATGCAAAAGCGACCGTATACGCTGGAAAAAAAGAATATTCTGGAACCGCTCTCACCACCCAGAGGTCCGTGTGCCGGTTTGCCACCAAAGTTACGAAAAAAACAGGCACCGGTCACTTCTTACGTCAAGCTTCGTGCTGCAAATTAAATGTGATAAAAATTTGGTGTACCTTTTCCATGAATAAATAAAAACTGGAAAACGATCACGTAAAGCGGTGCGTCTAGTCCTAGTAAGCTTTTTCTCGACGAGAATCAAGATTATTACAACATAATGCTAGCAAACCACGAAAAGAGTAGTTTATTTAACATGACTATTTTAGGAAACTGTGACGTGTCAGTTACTGTTATTACTTCGTTACATTTCATTTATTTATTTATTAATTACTTAGCAGTTTTTAGGAAAAATGTGTGTCCTCAAGCAGATTAAATTGTAGCATAATTCTTGTTTGAAATAGTTTCAAGTGATGTCGTCAAGGTCTTGCGAACTCCTTTCACTTCAGGCTCATCCTTTGGTGACTACTGAACAGAAACCAACTGAAATGAGATTCGTAAGTAATGGTGCATGGAAGTCATCATAATCACCATTCTCAGTTTAAAGACGCTACTAGCAATAAAATTGCAAGCAGGCAGTTTGCACATTTTTTGCCTCACTTTCACCTGATGGAAAGCAGCCGAGAGATCCAAGCATGAGGTTGACAAGCACAGTAATGCAAAATCAACAATATTTTATTTCCATTGACAGGAGGGTGCAAGGGAGCCACAACAGCATCCTCAAGGTTGCCGCTGAGGACTTCAGAGTACCTGTGCTGAGGCACTAAGTCCGGGTGATGGTCAAATAGGCCTATTTTGTTTTTGATTCGCACGAGCGGAGTGTCTCAATTTTATTGTTCTTTGTATTTGTATTAATTATTTATTTGTTTAATCTTCAATGCAAAAATTTACATTAGGCGGACTTAATGCTAAAAGCATTCTCTACCAGTCAACCATCGGATGAGACAGAAATGCTGTTAATTAATAGCTAATAAGTTCTAAGTAATAATAGTAATAAGTTAAGTCAATTGTTTTGTAATATATTACTAACCCATGGAGATCCATAACAAGATTGATTGATGATTGATTGATTTTCAAGATATAACAAGATTGTTATATCAATAAATAAAAATTGATTTAATTTATTCAAATAGTCCATCGTTACAGTTATTTCAAATAATCAATATCATTCTAACTTTATCTGTACTAATATTATAGAGAGGAAAGATTTAATTGCTTGTTTTTTTGTTTGTATCGAATAGGCTCTGAAACTACTGATCCGATCGTGAAAATTATTTCACTAACAGAAAGCTAAACTATTCAGGAGTGTTATAAAATATATTTCACTACGATTGAACAAAAAAATCAGTGAAAAATAATCGTTTAAAATCAAGTCGGAGAAAAGCAGGCGACTACAGCGGGGCTGGTGTTTTTGCAGTAGAGGTAAGTGTCGTCGTGGAAGACACCCAAAAAATTCAAGAACATACGAAAACTTCATGTTACCATGTAATTAAAACAATAACACTTAGAAACGTCCTTCATTTATTCAAAAAAATACTATAAATATTTCACAAGTAGATATTATTCAAGTACAGTTGAACGGTATAGCGTATATACAAAATTAGCTAATGACAAAACTTAATCAATTTACGCTGAGATTCTTATTTATTAGAAGGTTCCTCACAAAGTACAATCATTCTTCGAGACAAATAAAGGTGCTATTACGAAGTTTGTATATCATTCGATAACTGATGATGTTGGGTATAGCTAAACCGCATAATTGAGTCGTCGCCTGCAGGTAAAGGGGCGCAGGGGTAGGTATGACGACAACGGTGGGCGGGAGAGGTGCGGGCGGCAGGCAAAACACCTTGCACCTCCCCCGGCCCCCGTTCACGTCTGACCCCTGCGGACCTGTACCCCGCAGCGCAGGCGAGGACTCGATTAAGCGGTCTACCTTTAGCTACGAAGCAATAATACTTTCCATGAGTTTACGCCACGATACGTTCATGCAACCGATGGCTCGCTGAAGCGCCTCTACATAAGGCATACAACTTGATGTAGCTAAATTTCACAGTTCTAGTTTACGGGACGTTAACTCATTGTAGAGGTTCTAGAAAGGCTTCAGAAACTTATTTATTTGCGAAGATAAAAATAATAAAACTTCGTATTATATTTTAAGACTTATTGTTTTAGCATTGATGGTTTGGCGATAGGTCACATACGACACACAGATCAATCCACCATCTATTGTTAACAATGACTAAACATAGCGTTAGATAGATAAATGAGGTTCTTTACTTTAGCAATATTTCGCAACAAGTAAACAAGCTTGATCAGATATTTTAAAAAATTACATACCCACTTGATAATAGGGAAAGTTGATAAGTTTGAATGATGTGTCACAATGTTAATAATACTGGATTTAAACGCTCTTAATGTGTATTAAAATATCCAATAAAAAGTGACTCATCTCAGCTTAATCATGTTGACTAAGCAAATGGTGAAATTTTGAAATTCTTACATAGTGAACATGATTTTTAAACTTAATCGTAAGACACTTTTTACAGTATATTTATTTTGTGAGTCATTTCATAAATACTACATAATCCCTATTGAAAATTTAAAGACACACTTATCCATGATGTCAGTCGTAAACCAATAAACATTGCGATTTTAGTTTCATTTTGTACTAGTCTTTAATATTTACCATTTTGCAACGGCTATTTCGTACTTTGACATTTATGGTACTTAAAAAGTAAGTATAAATAATGTTATTTATTTTATTTGATCCTGAAAACCTAATATTATATCTTATAACACCTATTTACTAAACACCTACTTTAACATTTTTATAAATATTGGTGTTTCGATTATTTAAGAAATTCAAGTGAACACAATATCATTGCAAAAGCTTTTTAAAATTGCCACATAAATATATAAACTATACCTGTTCTAACAACTAAAGATTAAAGCTTTGAGAGACACCCCACACTAGCGTTATTTGAGCGTCAGCGTCTTGCCGGCGACCCACACTAACGGAATTTGGACGTTGCGTCGTCTAGGCGCCCGCGTAGCGTCGGCGCAGTGCTTGGTCGGTGCCGACGATGCGCTGGCGCTGGGCGTCCCCTGCGCGCCGAGCGTCGCGTCGCGCCCCGCAGACGGTATACAGTCAGAGAGTTAATGGATACCGACCATTTTTTCTAAAATTACTTATTCAACTTCTCTCACTAAAAGAAGTACTATTTATTGACTTAACTTGTATTATTTAATGAGGCATTTTTAAAGTTTCAGTCAAGTCAAAAAAGCTTCAAGTCAAGATTAGGTACTTGTTTATACCATCATTTATTTGGGAATATGAGATACTTTTGCGTCATGTTCTAAATTTTTCACATGATCTTAGTTAAGTTCAAAAAGTACGTGAAATAGTAAAATTACACATTCGCACATAGGAGGCTTAAAAGGTACATAAAATGTGTAAAATAGGTACGCTAACGGCAATAGAATTTGCGTTTTTCATTGTACTGTTGACAAAAAATCTCGTTTCGAACGCCAAGCGCCCGAGTTGAACCGCGCCGCTGCGCTAGCGTTGCGTCGCCGTCGCGTCAGCGTCGCGCATGCGCTGACCCTCAAAAAACGCTTGTGTGGGGGCACTCAAAGAGTTATGCTTAAGGCATTACAAATATTTTGTTATATGAATTCACATTATGCTTCACACATGCATTTTTTTGTGATAGATAATAAAATAATATGTTTTAAAATATCATTATTAAGCTACAAAAAGTTTATTTACAAACTAGCTGGTACGTTAAAAGGGTGAAGTTAAAATAAGTATTTTTGTAGAAATATTTTTTCCGGTTTATAGATACGTCTGAACTTAACAGATTATTATAATAATATAATGTAGTGGCGCGTGAAGGATTACAAACTATTTTTGGGTGAATGAGTACTTACAAACTATTATTTTCAAAAACGTTTGTCATGATTGATGATTTTATTTCAGCGAAGTTTTGCCTTTAATACTTTCTTCTATTTATGCTTGCCTCGAATGCCTGGATTATCAGTGATCGATTAATAACGATCAATTTCTCCAGCTGGATTGATTCAGTGCGCCTGTTATCTTAATAACTTATCAACGTTATTTTAAATAGTCATTAAACTAATTACATTATCTTAAAGTTAATATTTTAATCATAAAGTCTAAAAGTCGTCAAGTGAATTATTTGCAAAAATGGTACCCACTGATTTACCGACATCAATTAGATCTCGATTACGACTATCTTATCACTTTGGTATATATAACACTTTTAACGACTGAAGCTAGTCTAGTTTTAAAATGACTAGCGAATTTTATAGTAAATTTGCGACCGGCCTAGGCTTTTGCCATATACATAATAAGGCGTTTACAAGCCAACCAATTTTTTATTGATGTTTGAATTAGCAGCAAGACAAAGATTATAGTTAAAAATTACCTACCTAACAAACAGACAGACAACTTCATTTCATATTCTTAGTAGGTTGGATAAGGGCTCCGTTGGTTGTTCATAGCATTTCAATTCGCAGTGTTATTATAAAATAACAGTAATTCAAAAGGTCCCGTGAATTAGGAAATTTAAATTATGGAACTGAAATGTTATGAAATACAATTCTGACCAAATCATACAAAAGCTAGTATTTCCACCGAAAACCAAAACCTTCTAAAACATTAATTATCTATTTTTGGCAAAGTTTTTGCAAAAAGTAATATAGTAGTTCTTTCTTCATAACGAAATGTGTTTCAATTGCCTATCAAATATCTTCTATGAAGATGTTTTCCTAGGTATCCAAGTCTTCGTATCTTTGTCTGCTGCTAACAGCCAATCTACAATGGTCTGGTAGTTGCTCTCCATCCATTGCACGTTGGCTGTTGTGCTCTCGAGCACCTGCAGAACTGGTCGGCCAAGTTCCGAGCAGGATTCTGATATGAATCTCTTGAGCTGTGAAAAAATAAACACAGTAAAACAAGAATCCAATAATTCAGCTTTTTCAAAGCGTTCAGCAACAGCAAGTTCAGTTCTTGTAAATGTTATTGCCGAAAGAAAAAGTTTTGTGTGCGGGACATATTACTCAAATATTATAGTACCATTGAAGCTCTTTGTTTCTAGTTCTTTGTCTTTGTATAAAAATTATTACCTCTTCGTACTCATGAGGTTGGTTCAATCTTCTGGTGACCACTTTGACGATCGTGTTCAGAGTAGAAACTGATCCCACACTGTAAAGAAAATAAACACAATTATTCGTAAAATTTCATCAGGGATAGCAGTAGCAGATCAGATATATTTTCCATTGACTACAGACTGTTACAGTCAATGATCAAGGCCACGAAAACGTGTCATGAAATACAAGTGTAAAATTATGAAATCCGTATAAAACCATATTATTATCAGTGATGAGCCCAACTGATAAGTAAGTTGAAGTAACAAGACGCAACCGGCCAAGTTGTGAGTAGTTGTTTCTACTCTATTTGCAAAGGGATGTTACTTACTAGTCCTTGATCCTCTGCCAATTGGCCCTGACGAAGTTGAAGGCGATCGGCTGGCCTATCGCGGAGCCGGCCACAGCGGAGAACACGCGCACGGTGTCCTGCTTGCGGATCCCGCTGTTATTCCTCAGCGAAAGCTCCAGATACCTGGACGTCATTAAAGAGGTGATTCAACACCTACAAGCATGACTAGATAGAGGAGGATTCTGTAGGAATAATTTTACCACAATACCATTGTGACCAAAAAGAAAATTCCAAAATCAGCAATAGATCACCAGATATAAATTTAGACGTTGAAAAAAAGTGAGAGTAAACAGGTCACAATAGTTGCAAATTCAAGCTTATCCAGAAACGCTATCAATGCTGTAGTATCCTATCTTCTTGTGACATTAGTTCGATAAATAACCCTGTTTGATATACCTACTAAAGATGTACCAAAGTTTGCTCAACCAGCATTATCATAAATTCGAACTAAGTCGATAATTCGACGAAGTCTTCAAGCGATTCGCTTTCTGGTTTCATTAGCAAATAGTTAGGCGCGAGTTTAATTTTACTCTCTTTAGTTAAAAAATATAGCCTTGCTACACCATTTACACATTATAATAAAACAAGCAGATAACAATTACCTGTACAGCAAGTACGGTGCTCTCGTGCACCCAAGTACAGTCAGCAACAGTTCCCTCTCCGCTGGGGCGCTGGCCACTCGGAACCTCTCCCACGCGAAGCGCCACTCCCTGGCTCCACCGGCCTGGATGCCCACGCAGTAGACTGTGCTGCGTATGTCCGCGTGAATACTGAACAAGAAGCAATTTGAATCATTTTCAAAAGAGTACGAGAACGACCATTTAAACAAACCGCTAGCGACATCTATTGGAACTTCAATAGTGCGTCAAAAATCGTAAGCTCAACTCACTCATTATAAGCATCAGGATTCGGAGTCAGCATCCAGTTGGTGTACATCCTGACCGCATGCTCCAGACAGTCTACATGCTCTAAGTGGCAAGCAGTAGACAGCAAGTCTGCTCTTTGTTGTGCTCGCACCACGCTCTCATTGGCTGACACCTCCCAACCTAGGTCTTTTACTGCCCCATCTAGAAGACGAAGCAAGTAGCGCTGAAAAATGAAAAATTGCAATGAATTAAACTCTAGCCACTGAAAATTGTATTCAAAAGAAGTTCATAGTACTTTAGCTCGAAATATTAGTTTTACTGCGTTTACTTCCAACCGATTATGAAAAACATGGCTAAACCCCTCGTGACGCTGATAACGTCGATAGGGTAGTCACCTAACATGTTAGATTTAAACACCCTCAGCAGAAAGTAACATAACTTATCATACCATCACGACTTTATCCCAAACGGGGTAGTCAGAAGCAAGTGACTGATGCCGTCATGATGAACGGACCACTCAGAAGTCCACTTTTCACCAATGGTATTAGAACCCAACGTGGTAGGTGGTGAGCCTTACGCCGCTATCCGGGTTGATTTGGTTTTGTATCGATGTTTTCCTTCACCGGAGAGTTGGTCGGTAATTAAACAATGAACACAAACATTTTAGTTCTGGGCAGATTTGACCTCAGGACCACACGATCCGCGATCCGAGTTGGAGTACTTAACCACTAGGCCACTACGCTAGAAACGACGCAGAAAGTAGGCTTCCGTTTACCATGATAACGGTGACAATCCCCTTCCTTCTGACCATCCTATAAGCCATATAGGCATATTTTGTGTACTCGTACTTAGTTTTACATAGGATATTAAAGTCACTGTTATTCTATACTATCTTAAGAAACCGTGAAATTATACTGCGGCTGTTAAACATAATCTTTTTATAGATTACCTAAAACTGCAAAGTTCTGGCACGAGTTCTTTATCACGAATATTCAATTACCTAATTAAATTATCTTTATAATTGCGATAGGCCATTTTCACCTATTTACGATAAACATATATTTTTTAAGTGCGATAAAATTGTCTGGATCTTTCTGATAAACCTAATGTTCTGAAATTGAACACAGACGTTAACGGGAATGTATAAGACAATTGATTACTATCACCCAAATATCAGAAATAAGAAACATTAGAAAGATTAGCCGCGACTGGCACAGTAGAAAGAAACGCGAGACAACCTATACAATTGTCAAGGTCTCCTATCTCGGTCTCCGCGTCAACTGGCAGCTTAACGCCATTTTTGTCACGCGTCTTCTAACGATAGGTACCACATAATCGTAAAGAAGATCAAAGATCGTAGAAGATCGTTAGAAGGAGCAAGTGACAATTTGCTATCGTGGCACACTCGATGCGCATAAAATCAAATCAATCATAATTATCAAACCTTTTTCTATTTCTTCATAAAAGGCAGCTTTAAGCTGGTGTCATAACCATTATGTCCCAATTTTTACCTAATTGTTAATATTGTATTGTAATGTAAACAGCCTAGACTGGGCAAAGGTCTCCATAATCGCTACAAATTAATCCTCCGTAGCTTCCGTGGCAGAGTCGCGGAGCACTTGGCTTGAAATCCAGAGGACCTGGGTAAAAATTCCAGATCCCAGTCCGGGTTTGTGATCACCAACCCACAATCGGCAAGTTTTCAAGCACATTTTAACTCATTCATCAATAAAATATTAAAAACATTATCATTCTTTAAACCGACTAACGCCATCTATTGAAAAATCTAACACCCTACACCGTAGCAACCGAATATCAAAAACCAACCTTATACTCCAAATAATAAGCTCCTTTAGACAGCATAGTGTCTATGTATCCAAGAGCAACTAGTCCTGCCTTCCAAGGAACATAGCTCCTCTCATGAGTGAGGTAGCTGGTGATGTCCAGGGCGGTCTTGTAGTCCAGTCTGCCAGCTAAAGCCAGGTTCATGGCATCGTCCACTATCTGTGCCCGGTTGATGGGGTGGATCTCTTGGAACCGTAATGGGTTGTTGAGGACTTCGATGAGCATTCTCCAATTTCGGATGTCGTAGTTTATGCGGAAGAAGCCTGAAAAGAAAGAAGAAATATTGTAATATACGGAGTCAAATATGACGGGCTGATTAAAAATACCCACAGTTCCTTGGGAAACTTGGTGGTAACCTATATGTATAAAATAAAGTCGTGTTAGTTAGACTATTTATAACGCAAGAACGGCTGAAAATTGGTGGGGAGGTAGCTTAGAACCAGGTGTCCGTCTGGACATAGGATACTTCTAAAAACAAACCTTTTTTCCATACTAAATGTTCACAGTTCACACATTGGCATTTGCCAAAAACTTTTGACAGAACGAAGTTTGTCGGGGCCGCTAGTAAGACATAATGGCATTGCCGGTAGTAACATAAAGGATGGCAGTTTTTGACTCAATGTGCTCGGTTATTAGGACAATAGTGATGGCTTTTCAAAATACTACGTTTGCGGTTTCATTTAAGATTACCTGTCTGTTGAATATTGGCAATAAACCATTCATCTTTCGCCATGGTTATATTGGCCACCTCAATGGCTCGTTCCCCCCTCAGCCAGACTTTCGGTCGAGTAGACTTGAAGTCTTTCTCAGCAGCAGTGGTGTACGACACCGGTATCCACCAGACCGGAGACGTGGTATTGTCCGATGTGTTGTTGATCAGGACGAAGCGTTCCTGGTGGAAAGATTAGAAGGAATTGAAGTACAATTTGAACAGGAAAAAATTTAGGGTTTTTTCATGGGGTTTAGACCAGCCTGTTTGGAACATTTGTAATGATCCTGCACAGGAGCCTGATTATGCTATTTAAAAGCCAATGGAATCGATAATGAATGGCTCGATTTTGACCTTTGGCCCATACTATAACTACTTATTACTATTGACGACCGACTTGGTGTAATGGTTAAGAAGTTGGCTACTACACCAGAGGTCGCGGGTTCGATCCCCGCACAGTACAAACATTTGTGTGCATGAACATGTCTGTTTGTACGGGTCTGGGTGTCTCCTATGTATAATAAGTATCTATTTACACAAGAAAATGTATTTAAGTATGTTTATCCGTTGTCTAGTATCCCATAACACAAGCTTTAATTAGCTTACTTTGGGGCTAGATGGCGCTGTGTGGAATAATGTCCAGGGATATTTATTTATTTATTTATTTATAACTGTCAAAATCATGCCATCTGATCAGAATAAGGGCCGTGTTTTGTTTGTTCTGTGTCTGGGTGTTATTGAAGGACATATTGAGAAAAATAAAAGTATGTTTATCAGTATCTTTCACCCATAGTCTAAGCCATAATTTATTATGTCTAAACTCTGTTCAGTTTCCGTCTCCGTCTTAACGAAGGATTTACTTGACTTACGAGTAGCTTTTGATATTATTATTTATTTTGGCTTTTCTGCAGCGAGTACGAAGTCGAAATGGAATAATCAATATAATTACTTTGATAACAGATATTATTAAAAGATATTCGATATTAATTAGCAATTAAGATTTTTCTTTGAATGATAAAATAACCATCAATCTCAGTATTTCAGTACTTGGACTTAAAATTAATTAATAATACAATTAATGTAGTTGTAGGTAGAGTGTGTTAATTGGTAACACAATTACTGTAGTTGAATTAATGCAATGAATCAAATTTAAGTATCACGATGTCCACCAGTAATCTATTAGATAACACAATATTGTTTGCAAATGTGTGTTTTTGCGGCTTCGACTCTGATATCATCTACTGCTGTTAAGGAAAACCCACATAATATTTTATCTACTGAATGAAGGGGATAATAGGAAAAACTGGATTATTATCACCAAGATAATAATGAAATGGACGGCTGGAATATTTCCTGAAACTTGAAGGAGTAGGTAAAATATAATGGTGATTTAAAATCAAAAACATTCATTTGCTCTTCTTGTTGTACAGACAAAGATCATAAAGACTTACGAATTATCTGATTAAAAATTATGTACAAATTGACACCCAGACTCAGAACCTATCAGACATCAGAAAGACTATCTAAGACATCAAGTAAAAATTGGTGATTCACTTAGTGAAGGGGTTGATGTTACAGAAGGTACAGCGCAGGGATCAGTGCTTGGCCCATTGCACTATTTAACGTATGTCAATAGCTTCAACAAGGTAATCAAGTTGTGCAAGGTCTACCAATTCGCAGACGACACTTGTCTGGTTGCAGCTGACAAAGATCCCTTGGTGGCGCAAAACCTTATTCAAGAAGACTTCACTGCGTTATGCAAGTGGTCGCATGATTCAGGACTAGTGCTTAACGCTAGCAAAACTAAGTTGGTTCACGTACGCTCGGGGCGTAATCATTATCTAGGTAACGAAAAAGTAAAAGTTATAGCACATGGTCATGATTGTCTCCACGCAATGCAATGTTCTAGCAGATGTTCGGAACTTGAACAGGTGACTGATCATACATACCTGGGAGTGGTGATAGATGATAGATCTAATTGGGCGAAGCATATCGATAAAGTGTGTAACAAACTTAGAGCCATCATGGTTAAATTTCATATGATTAAATATATAGTACCTTATGACATTCTACTACCAATGTACAAGACGCTTGTAGATAGCATTATAAGTTACGGCTTGAGTAGCTATGCGGCAAATTGCCAAGCGAAATAAAAGATAATATAAATAAAAAAAAATATTAAAAAAAATCTCAAAACATATTTTCTAACTTCCTAATGTTGGACGGATGTAAATTGGAGCATCCTATGTAGGCAGGCGCGCACATGGCGAATTGGCGAATGGCAAACTGTGTCCTGAACTACCGTCACTACCAAGTGCCGGCCGCCCGTTGGTTGTTATTACGCACTAAAACCAGTATGCACCGGCTACCGGTTTCTTTTGTTTTTGCCTACGATGGCGATCGCGAGTGTCTCCGTGTGTGCGCGCTTGCTCAAACAAACTCATTAATAAAATGTAGGTTGCTTTTGTAAGGTTAGATTATAATTTTAGAGAACCTAGTATCTAGATAAACCTAACATAGGATTTAAGATACTACTAACCCAATATTTGTAAGTTTTGATATATGGAAAAAAAAAAAAAAAAAAATAACCAACCTAATCGTGTTTTTGACTGTTAGTACCAGTTGAAATTAAACCCACGATCGCTATCAGATTAGTACTAAAAAATTTTGAAAAAACGTCCAAACACTATGTTAACTGTTTTTTTTTTTAAATAGGTACCTGTTTCATAAAAACAACTCCAGAATCATAGTTCCTCTTGATCGTCAGCACTGGGAAGCCAGTCTGCAGAGTCCAGGAGTCCATTATGACTGCAACATCCGCGTCCAGGGCGCCCCTCTGGTGGGCGGCATTCGTAAGGGCGCTCCAAAGATCCCGTTGCTCGGCGTCCCCATATTTCTTCGCGTTCAGGTAGTCGGTGATGCCAGAGTTGAAGACGTCGTCAGTGAGGAAGTGATTCATCATACGGAGGATCGCAGAACCTGTAGGTGGAGTAAAAAAAATAATTTAAGTATGATGGATTATGGTAAAAAAATATAATTGTAAGAGTCAAGTGCCCTCAAGCAGGCGAGCCCAACATCTTTATCGTGAATTAAAATACTTATACATACTCCATTCATGACAGCATTAGACAGAAGTAAAAAAGGTTCTTTTTAGGGTACACTTTGTGGTAAAAGTACAACAAACATCATTGCTTTTAAGATTTATGCCGAATTTATTAAAATCCACATAAATAGCAGCTGTGACACTTAATTGTTCTCATTTAAAGTAAAGGAACTTCAGAATTTATGAGGCTTTTGCTTAAAATAATTATTTTGTCTTGCATCAAACTATATTGTCGATGTAAAAACCTAAAACAGGCAGGGGTTTTCATTTTTACTGTCACTATAACTCTACCGAATCTAAAATGTTACATAATCCCTTCATACGTTGTGGCGGAAGGGGTTTTCAATTGTGCCAGGTTATACTTAGGTATGTTATCGTCATGGCAACGTCAAATGCAAATTGTCATTCATTTTAGCCCCCCTGCTTCTTATTTCTAATGTTATAATGAATGAAGTATAGTTTATGTCAAACTGTAAAAATTCATTTACAATTGACATGAATACACTGTAATATTTTTATTTCCTAAAGGTTTGTCATCTCAAAATTAGATTAATTATTATTATGATTGTTTCTCTTAAGAGACTCGAAGTTTTAGGAAAGACTTCGGTTAATATGATATTCACGAGCCGGGGCCGAGTGAGTATCATTTCCAATCCTGCCATTATGAATTTTGATCGGTTTGTAGGAACTTGCGGGTGAGTCGGCAAGTATTCAGGATACAAGCTTTTTGAAGTTTAACAAACACATCTTCACGAAGGTCCAATGCTCGTAGTGACGGCAGTAGCTGGATTGGTATTACCCCGGTCGAAGATAGTACAATCGGGACTATAGTAACTTTACTTAGTTGCCACATTCTTGTTATTTCATCTTCTAACTCTATATACTTGGTCAACTTTTCAACGGTTGTTTTATTGATGTTATGGGTATTGGGTACAGCTATTATTACTGTTATTATTTCGTTTTGTTTATTTTGCTCAGTACTTATTCAATAAATGCTGGTATAATGAAATACACGGGCTTAGGCCAAGTGACTTTCGTGTATTATTGTGACATTTGGCGTATTGTGTTTTTGTTTGGATTTGTCGATGAAGTCGTTCGCGATTGTGAGTTGGGCGATTCTACGTTTATTTGCAGAAATTTTCCGACATTCCTACATGTGTTAAGAATAACTGCTTTTTGTAATAAAGTGTAAGTGAAAGGTGGCAAGGAAAGAGTACTTATTGAGTTATGTATTTGTGTTGGGATCACACCGGTAGTGGAAACTACGACGGGCACTATTGTAACGTTGTTGAGTTTCCAGATACGGGCTATTTCATCTTTTAGTTCAGTATACTTGGACATCTGGGTGTTTGGAATAGCAATATCGATTGAAAAGGCTGTTTTAATCACTTTATCCACTACAGTAATGTCAGGTATATTGTAATAGATTGTCCGGTCTGTAAGAATGGCTCTGTCATAGTGTAGTATTTGTGAGTGTTGTTTTCTAAGACTGGTTCAGGATTGTATTTGTAATATGCGGTGGCTGGTGGGGCGAGAAGTTGGCATTTAATGGCAAGTTGTTGGTGTATTATTAATCCATATGTGTGAAACTGCCATGCTTGCTATGTTATCCAAACAAACAAACACACGACAATCAATGGTGTTGAAATATTACCTTTCCCATAAGAAATCTTGTCGAAGATAGCTCCTATTTCTTCCGGGTTGCCAACTTCCACTGAGATCTGATGCGAAGAAGTCAAAGCATCCAATTTGAAAACGCTTTGGACTTCGTTCAGGACAAATACTTCCATTGACTCCCAGGTTTTTTCTACCTACAAACGAAAAATACACATTAGTAAGGGCAGAAAGGGGCAAATTGATTGATGCTGTTATGAACGGAATACGCGGAAGCCCACACTTTGCAAAGCAAAACGCAGGCGGTGGTGACTGGTGGGCGTCTTGTGTTAATAATGAGTGGGGTCCTTACTTTTTTTGGACATCGCTACTACCTTTATTTCCAAAAGATGTAACGATGTACAGCCAAAAGCATACATATCTTTACGTTTCCAAAGCTTCAAAAATATCTTAGAATAACATCAGCCACAAATGTCTTTACGAGAGTTCGTTCCGACTCTTTGTTGACGTGTATAGATATTTGTGGTTAATATTTTGCTCAAATATTTTTGAAACCTTTGAAACGTACAGATATTTATGCTTTCAACTGTACATACTTGATTATTAATCAATTATTTATATGTATTTTTTTATCATACGGATTTTTTAAAGCTTTGATGATGTTTCCATACTCACTACTACACATTGTTCAATGAAAACAAAGTTGGTCTGGCTAGGTTTGAACCTACAACTCGGAATGGTTAAAAAAAATAAACTTATCATGTCTCTATCAATATTGTTTAGTCAAAGCGAATAAAGTTTTCTCACGTTTTCTCCGCCGTTTTATAAAAAAGCCCAGCAACAATCGCCCGCTCAATGTGTTTTAATCTTAATGTACTGAGAACCATCGCTATTGAGCGATTGACAGGCTAAGGCTTTCTTTCCTCGTGAAGGCGTTATGTAATTATTACCTATTACAGTTACTGTATAATGAATGATGTAGACTGCGACGGTGCTATTGTCTGCACAATCACTGTGCAAATGACATAATTAGTACAATGAAAGAGATACATTTAATATAGCGGGATTCGGTTGCAGACTGGTACAAAAAAACCAAAGAACTGGTATCAATTACATGAAATATACTATTTTATTTAAAAGTTTATCATACCTAGTTTCAGTATTTACTAAGTAGGTACATACTATAAATATTATTTTAGTAATCAAACAAGCGAATGATGGTCAGCAGCTGCTCATGACTTAGTCAATAAAAATGGACCGCGTCCTAAACCATCAAACATTTTCAAAAACAATGCTCCAAGCCTAACAAAACTTTACCCCTAACAACGAACTTGACATGAGGAACCCTTTACCTGTCTAAGGTCCTAATAAATCCGCCTAGTGTATAAAATCGCTATGCTTAGCTACTAACACATAACATAAATGTCTACGCCAGAATCTAGAAACGGCAATCAAAGTTGAGCAGCCCTTACATGTATAGCTGTCCCATTCATTTCTACTGACATGTGACAGGACACTATCAATTCGAAGGGTGCTTAAGGCTGGGATTTAGCGCGCCGTCCGATAGAGCATTCGGTGGGCCACTGATAAGTTCTGCGCGAAAAGAATAACGCCGCGCCTTCCTTCTGTTTTCGTGTTATGAATTTATTATGAAATAAAATTAGACAAATTAAAAAGTTTTCAAGTTGTCGACCTAGAATATACAAAGACCTATCCATATATTTTTTCTAAGTGTTAATTGTTAATATTTGAGAGTGAAACAAAAAAATCGTCGACGTAATTCTTTGTGTTTTTTTTATCGGTGAAATTACGCTATATCGTGTTTTGGAAAAGTTGTCGCCTAAGTAAAAGATACTGACCTACTCGTACAATTTTTTATTTGCTAAAGTATCTTTTAATTTCGTAGTTATCTTCAAACAAGGTCGATCAAATATTGACAATTTGGGAAAGCATAGCCTTAACTTAATAATTGTCGTTTCTGGATTCCATGAGCTATATTGAAAACTCCATAAGACAATATACTTACGGCATCCACAGCGACGTACTCCACGTAGCTAGCAAACCCTTCGTTGAGCCAAATGTCAGACCACCAAGCCGGGGTGACGAGGTTCCCAAACCACTGGTGGGCGATCTCGTGCGCAACCACGGCAGCCACGCGCGCCTTCGCAGTAGTCGGGTACATGCTGCCGTCGTATAACATTGCTATTTCTCTGTGGGAGGCGCCAAATTAGATTTAATAACGTTTTATTAGTTGCTAAATAAAAACCATTCACACTCGTTTGTATTTAGTTGGTTAATAAAATATATTTTATTATTACTTAAAAAAATGCCTTTAACTATACTTGATTTTTATATCTAAAAATAGAAAATTAGAAAAAAAACAAACCTTGGACCTTCAAGAAATCGAACGACATCAAGGTCTTTAAGGTATGAAATTCAATTTCCATTCTTCTTTAGATATGGAAAACACATTTTCTTCAGAAAATATTTTTGGCTGTTCTATCAAACTGGTCGTAAGGTGGTGACCGAGACAGGAGACACTAGGCTTTGTATGGGCACCAGCCCCCCGATTCAGAACAAAGTTATCGACCGATTCGATTATTTTCTTTTATTTTTAATTTCTTTCTAAGTAGGGTAGGTTTTATCTAATTTGGTTGATGAAAACATAGGCCCTTTGGCTCTAACATATAAAAATATTGATTGCTACCGCTTAGCGGATCATTTACTATAATTTAAACAAATTTACCGAATCGGTCGATAACTTGGCTCTGAATCGGGGGGCTGTTCCGCGCGCGAGCGATACCGAGACACAGGCGCGAGATACCCCATGCAAAACAACCGGACACCTTGTCTCATGTTTTACATTAACTATGCCTGTTGATTTTGGAGATTACCTATTTTATTTCCCTTTAATCAGCAAGGAAGAAATTCTGTTTTATTCAAAATAATTCGCTTGAAATATTATTCCAGGCGAATTAATTTCGATTGCAGAAATAATAGCTATGATTCATAACTGCCCTGGAATAAATTACTAGTCTGCTATAATTCAATAACAACGCATTCCCACAATTGCCCTAATTTGCGTGCGTTTCTGGATATCGCCATTCTCATAATAGGGTCGGGAATGCCAATTTCGGTCGATTGAATCACCCCAATAAGGGGATAACAGATGGGCAGTGTGGGGCTAATGAAGTGTCGCCCACCGGAGCCCAAATCGATCACGTGCCTAAATGGACCACAGGCTTTTTGTTGCGGCATTGGTACAGGAAAGTATTCGAATGTTTTAAATGATCGTAGTATTGAAAAACAATATACAGAGTGACTGGGGGTCCATTGGCATCCTTTTGAAATAAGAACCTACTCATGATATACAGTATTATGCCCAAGTAGGAGGCTATTTCATATGTACAAAATTGCATATATATCCTTATTACGGCTTTTAAATTATACGGCTTAAAAATATGAAATGTTGTACCTATTGAACAACCTCATGTAATAAATACAAAACCTACTTTTTAACCTTATGAACATCATGTTCAATACTTGGCAATTGTTTATAAGGTTTAAAAGCAGTAGCACAATGTAATAAACCGTCTTGATCCGTGAGCAAAAGGTTCTTTAAATTTTTTCCATGCCTTTTTCTTTCGTGTGAATTCCGAAGAGGAATAATAATCAATAAATTGCCGGTTTGCCGTCTGTGGTTTAACTTGCCGATAATACAGGTACAGGAGCCCTATTACCATCTCTAATAGCCAGTCAAGTCAATTTTCCTAAACTGATTGTAGAGAGCAATTTCGTCAGTAAATATCTGGCCTAGAGTATGCATTATTGACAGGTAACCGCCGACTGGCTGAAAATGAAAGATCATATCTGAAATCGCTCGCTACGCCCAGTTTAGGAAATTAACTTGACTGGTAATACGGCCCCTGGTTGTTCAAAAGTCAAGTTATAGCTTTTACTTTATATAACCAAGATAATAAGGAATTTTCTTAAACGGTATACATGAGATGTTATGTTCCTGATGCAATTTTTTCTCTGAAACACAATGGCATTGTAAAAGGTGGAATTTGATATAATGACGCGAAGAATTAGAGAAGATATAGCACACGTTTTGCCATTGTCGTTTCTGACAACGCCAGTGACTAACACCTCGCAGCGCAGATGAATGGACTAATTCGTACAAATTACTCGGATTTCCTTAAATTAAGACATTTTGGCAGTGTTAATGGATCCTGTCCTGTCTGATACGTGTAGACTGTTCTTAATCTCGGAGAATAACAACTCTAACAACACCTCTCAAGTAAACAACAACTCTACGTAGTAGGTACTTCAGTTCTTTGAGCTATAAATATAAACTTGTGGCAAACTATTTGTCACAAATGAAAATAACGGAAAATTTAATTTAATAAATAAATAATATAAGCAGCTTTGATTTAAATGCAAGGTTGTAATTTCAATACAAAAAATATGTTTTAAACAAACAGCAACAAGATAGCAGAAAAGATAGAGCACGATATTATATAACTATATATTCAAAAGATTTGCTACTGTATAATACTAGTTATTAGGGCAGTCATTGGATTCGCTTTAACCCTGAAGCAATATAGGGCTTCATTGTGTGTCAGGACTCAAAATAACTCGTTTGATGTAAATGTAAGCTTTCACTGGTTTTCCGAGAAAAACAGAAACAGTTTTATAAATAACAACAGGGTTTTTTTGCATAAGTGAAGACTACGCGTCAGACCCCCAAAAATCTTTTTTCGTAATTCATTTGTAAGATCATGGCTTGTACTCTGGCTGATTAAAAATAGACGCATGATCGTCCATACTTCACCTGTCCCGATGTTGAATTCGCGAAAATGATTATTCAAAATATTATTATGTTTTGCCTTTTGTCCAGCCATATTTATAATTTTGTAAAAATTACATAATTTGCGAACTTTTTAAATTTTAAAAATAATGAAAACGTCTTACCTGAAAGTCAGTAGCCCCCAATTTTCCATAGCACCCGCCTTAAAATCTGGCAGTGCTAGCATGTCAATCTTTGGCAAAGGGAACTTGATCTTATAATATTCCTCGAGGAACTTCAGGATCTTCGGGCCTATATCGAGAGCATAGGCTGCCGAAGATAGAGCTTCCTTCCTGGCCCAAACAGTGAAGTTCTGGTCGCTCATGCTGCCGAAGTCTGTGACTGCAAACGCGACGAGGTAGGTCGACATGGGTAAAGACTCTGCGTAGAAGTCCCAAATGTAGTCTGGAATGTTTTCACTGCGCGAAAAAATATAAATAAATATCTGAGACAATTTACACCAAGATCATCTAACCCCAAACTGAGCAGAGCGTCAGAGACCGATAGATTTACTTAAATATTTCTAAATACGTACTTAAATAGATAATAACACTCAGACACATAACAAACACAAATATTCGTCACATAAATCTTTGTCATGGGTGGGGATCGAACCCACGACCTAATGGCAGGATCGCCACCATTGCGCCAACAGGCCAGTCAATATAATGTAAGAGGTTATTAAAAGCGATGGTGAGAAAACAGTCATGTATTGAATTGCCATAAATGTTAGTTATTAGGTACTTAATAGTAGGATTATAGCTAATGGCAGACGTCACTTGACGTTAGTTGTTAAGCCTTAGTCGAAGGCCTTAGAGCAGTTGGTTGTATCTGGCAGTAAGGGTTATCACTAGCCTAACATACCAGTACGTATCCAATGATTCACGCTGAGCCTAAGCGTTGATGGCTCGTGCCAACTTACTGTTAAGGTGCGTTTTCACCAGAGATGTGCGAGGATGCGTTGCGAGGAATGCGTTTGTTAAGAACCAGTAGAATAACGAAGCTAGGTGAATGGAGCAATTCTATTGGTTATTAACACACACATTCCATCCTCGCACATTTCTGGTGGAACAGCAGACTAAGGAGTTTGATATCCACCAATCTCATAAATGGGCTACATAGAATAGTACTAGTGGAAACGGGTACTACTGACTGAGCTATGTTTTTATATGACACATGACATGACACGTATACGTGCTATGGAGGCGTGCTGTGCATGCCTTCCCTACTGTCAATACATCGCTTAGCTCGAGCTGCGCATCTTCCTCGCACAGCCACTATGCGGCCGCGCATATTCATAGCACATCTGACTCGCTGTATTACATAGCATTGCATCAGTGGCAACGGTCCGATCGTTTCGCGGCTTAGCTTGTACATCCTTGCAGTATAGATGCAAAGCACTTCTCTGGTGGAAACTAGCCCTAAAGTAAGACCCAGCAATGGGACGTATAGCTGTATAGCTTCTGCCGGCGACTTCGTCCGCGTGGAATGATGATATATAGCCTATAGCCTTCCCCGATAAATAGGCTATATAACACTGAAAGAATTTTTCAAATCGGACCAGTAGTTCCTGAGATTAGCGCGTTCAAGCAAACTAACGAACTAACAAACTCTTCAGATTTATAATATTAGGATAGATTTGTGTGTATTCGAGAAACTCACTGTGGTTGGTGACCCACGCTGTTCATGTTGGACACAGAGCTCATGTTAGCTGGACGGGCAATGCTGATGGTGAACCTGGCTTTCAACGCCGGCTCGTCCCAGCAGGGAAACGCTCGCCGCGCGTCTGTGGCTTGGAACTGAGTCACGGCTATCCATCTGCAATTGAGAAACTTATTGAACTATTGTTTTGGCACACCTTAAACAGGATTACGAACGCCTAGACTATTCTACAAATCAGCTTTTCAAAGGCATGCTGTAAATTCCTGTCAGTCATCAATCTTTGTTTTCTATAAAAAAGCATCTTTATTTTGTAGTAATGAATGGATTCGAAAATTTTATGGAGAAATATGGTAGAGGTATTACGGATTGAATAGAAAATCAAACACTAACTTCTTCAGTCAATAGGTACGAGATGATAAGTTCCAAAACTCAACGTAATTCATTAATATTCTATCTAAATTTTCCTTCACAAATTAGGAAACAAAACCTACAGGATATTGTGTTTTATATTACCATCATTCTATTAACAAATTGTGCTGTAAATCTAAGATGTTCATTAATATCCTTGACCATCATAAAAGAGTTAAGTACGTACTTTGTATTCAACGTTGTCACCCATCTATTGTAGCTGCGGAGACATTCCGCGTTCATGTGACCTCCCGAAGCGGAATATCAACGAATGATCTATTGTGTTACTCAATGACTTTGCATTACTTTGATACGCATCTTGGTGGTCTGAACTTAAAGTTGGCAGATTAGAAGTGATTTGTGCTTCCGCTACTAAGCGTAGGCAGTCGAAAAAACAAGGTGCCTCAAAATTCTAGATTCGCTCATATTAGGTTAACCTCGTTGCCATATTAAGCCGCGTACGCACGTACGAACGAATTTAAAGCGTTGCATGATACGACGACTAACGAACAAACGAACGGTGAACACTCTGTTCGTCAAACGTATTTGCGGCGATCTTATTTGTAAGATCTGTATGGACGGTGTTCTATAGCTTCAACAAATGTTACGTAACAACCACCACCAGCCGCCGCCATGGCTAATAAGATAGAGTTCACGTCTGTTGTGCGCAAACTCGATTCGAACTATGTTCGCGTTCGTGTTCGAATATGCCGTGCATACGTAAAAACCAAATGTTCATGTTTGATGTTTGTGTTCGCTATGTTCGTGTTCGTACGTGCGTACGGTTTTAGTGACAGAAAAAACTTGATAGTCAATTTGATTGTTTCTCCAAACTCAATTATGGGTATAGGTTAAGTCAAAAAAATATCGTTATTACAATCTGTTCCAATTTTACAAACTTACTGGACTACTAAAAATAGACTGAAGGAACCTCAGACATTTGCCTTTTTCACATTGATTTTTTTCCTACCATTGGACACCAAAACCCCATATACGTAATAACATTCTATTCATAGCAAGTTAATCAATCTTCTTACTTTGTTACGTTTTGTTCCTCATAAGAGCTTCTGTAGAATCCATGAAGATTATCATTTAAGATCCCAGCGTACGTTATGTTTAAAACGTACTGTCTCCCAGCCTTTAAGGTCTCATTTAGTTCCAGAATATGGAACTGCCTGGGCACATCCTCGGTTCTTCTCTGAATCTTAATCGCTCGTCCATCTGCTTTCTCGAACAATTCTATGCTCTCAAACGATAACTCAACACCATGAAATGTCACTTGCTGGGTATCATTTTTCACTGTTATCACTACACTTATTACACCGTCAAACGTAAAGTTCCCCTCAAAAATGTACGGAGTTAGTTTCAAAAAATATCGATCAGGTTTTATATTAGTAGGAAGACGAACGTCAGTTATCGTTATTTCAGTTTCTTCCGTTGTGGTCGGAAGTAGAGTGGTAGTTTCTAATGGGATTACACTTTTACTATGTTCAGGACCTAAAGGAATAACTAGAAGTTTTGTAGGATCACAATGTGTGAGTTCATATTTTGTAACGTTTGCTAAAGTGTCTGTATGAGGGCAAGCCGCAAAGTTGTAGACTATGAAGGAGGTGGCGACGAGGGCCAAGGTGAAGATGACCAGGATGACGAAGGCGAGGCTCTTGGATAAGTAGATGCCACGCTTGGTCTTCGTGGAGAAGTCGCAGGTGGGCGGGTTGCCGTCCATGATGCCGAGAGGTTCCCGCGCCTGAGTCATCACATCACCATCATGTCATCTGCAATAAACGAAATATATAACTATAGGAGTGGAATATAGTAACAAATCACCAAGTTGTAAAAATGTTCTATCCGCTAGTGGTTTGGTAGAGTGTATCAGTTCACGTGTATTTTGATAACATTTTTCAGTTTTGAAGTCATTCCTTGTTTTACTTAACACCATGATTTAATAATAACTGTGCTATTTCTTATTCATCAATCTATCAAAGTTTTATTATATTTTAAACCTTGAATTTCGAGCTTTTTTCCACGGATTTAGCAAACAATTATAAAATGGATTATACTTTATTGATTCTGCGTAGCCAAGGCGACGAACGGAAACCGAGAATGTTCCGATCAGTTTTATGGTTACGAATTTTATTTCCCTTTACAGAGAAGCTGTATCGTAAATACGTACAAGCTTGGGAAACTTTGTACAAGTCACGCAAAGACGACGTCGAATAAATCCCACTGTTAACAGTGTTGTCAGTTAATAAACGTTGGCTTAACAAAAGTCGGACTTAGCACAACGGAATAGGGTTAAATATTGGGCAAGTTAAGGCGGTGTTACAGAATTGTCGGTAAGTCTTAGATAACTTGCCTCCTCACGCGTGACTTTGTTGGATCCCTATGAAGTTCGTATGGCGGTGAGTGTAACGACCTATAACTTATTTTATTAAGATAGATTGATGAATTGGTTTAAAATATTTGGGGTTGCTTTTGAGCACTTCATAAATATGAGAAACAACTATTGAACTAAAAATAATAGAGACAAATTGTTTGTTAAGAAACTAGCCCAAATCTGTATGTCAAAGAAATAATGTGTTTTACCAACCGATTTACTTACATACTTGACTAGCCCGAAGGTGCAATGGGTAAAGGTTCTACCTATAATGTCATTCGTTCTACGGCGTCGAACCCACGTCTTCCGGCGTGTGGAAGACGCGGGTTCTGAAATATAACGCAGGATACGAAAACAAGCATTGGAAAATGCTCAAATAATCAAACTCTTAATGTAATATGCACCACAAACTCGCTTCTAACAACCGCCAAACAAATTCTTAAAATTATTCAACACTTTTGGAATATGGTATACCTAAGTACGGTCAATTGCCTTCGGGATTATTCTCCTCGTGTCTTCTGAGGCTTCATTTTAATGTAATTGGCAGTTTTCTGTATGCAATAAGTATAATATCTACTAGCCTTGAATATTCAACCTTGAAATTGAGTAGGTATGATATTAACGCGGGTGATTCTGAAACAAAATCTGTACTTGGGTATAGATCTGAGTGACGTTTTTGTATGAACTGACGTATTGAAATCTCTACTCAAGTACATATCAGTGCTTGAGTACGATTCTGGAATACGGGCCTTAGGCTTACAAAAAAATTAAAAATCCGAACTCGGAGTTTATCTTTTGTATTTATAAAAACAGTAACAAAGAATAGATAGACAACAATTATGTGATTCCAATATAAAATAGGAACTGTGCTTGTCCATTGTATCGAGGAGCCCCTTTTACGAACTATTTTTATTTATTTAGTTTCTGTATCGAATGCTCGACGCTCCCTCAACCAATCTATTGTTATATCCAATTCTAACCATTGAACCAAACGTTACCATTATTTCTAGTTTTTTGTCTACAAACACATTCTCTTAAACCAGTATGTTATAGTTATTTCACTTACTATGAACTGTGCATATTTATTCACATTTTGTTTACTTTTTATGGTTACGTAAGTTTTTGACATATTTTTCGTCGAGTCACATGGATTTTATGCTTTTTTTGGCACCGCCTTCAATAACTGCCTATGACGATGTGGCTGACTGGTGTAGAAACTCACTCGGGATTGAGTACTTCAGTTTCATCAGATTTTAAAAAAAAACCTTTTCGATATTCAATATTCCTGATAGTTAAATAACAGATTTTTGGTTTCCAATACCAATCGAGTAATATTTTAACTTTTAAATTACTATATCCTCAATGGTTCAGCGTTTCTTGAGGCATGATTCACTAATGATTATTACGTTTTACTGTAAACAGACCTCTCGCTTTGATCTTATACAATATCGCTACATCCAGGGTTAATGCCTAACGTCTCCACATGTTCCTTATCATTGTTGGTACGAGTGCGAGCAATAATAGTACAGTCAACCAGATGTCGCGCGATTGGAATATGACCTCTATGGCACTTGTATGACGTGATACCAACTAAACACACATCTCTGGAGTCGTTGTAATGTGAGCTGAGTCGACTATTGTTGGTAATGGATCCATTTGTAGAATTTGCTGTGAATAGAAAACCTGGTGTGTGAGTGTAGAATTTATGAGTACGAGACATATTTTGCTGAATTATTGCTTTTTTGTTCTATATTCGATTAAATAATAGATAGCAAACGTCATCTATAACCGTTTTCCTGGCACTGGTTATTGAACTTTGGCTTCTAAATTCTACGAATCTGATTTACTTATCTGATTCATCTTCCTTCCACTTTGGTATTCGCTGACAGATTTTAGCATATTTTTATAAGCTGAAATCTGTCAACGAATACAAAAGTAGAAGGAAGATGAATACAGCTTATTAGCTGTGTCACAGCTTATAGGCATATTGGCCAACTGACAGAAAAAGGCGTGTTTATGGCAAATCTAATGTTAGCAATCGGAGCCGCGTGTACCGACGGCGAGCTAAGGAACAAAGGCCACCTTGTCTTTAGCTGGGCATCAGCGTTTAGACGTTCTAATATGAGTGACAATAACGCGTTGTGTTACTCCCTACCTTTATTCAGCCGCCTTGTTTAGTTTAAGCACATTGAAGTAATAGCGTCCTGTGTTTAGGTTCTAGCATTACCTTTGTAATTAGCTGAGTAAGAGTTGCTTCAATTAGAATAGACGATTGTGTATGGGGAACTTGGACGGGACGGGAAGACTGGATTAAGCTTTTATAACAAGTAGACGTACAAGTCGTATTAATTGGTTATACAAATCTTTGAGTGTTTGATAGTTTACACTAAGCAGATAGAATGAAGTGAGAAAGAATTTTATCGTCGCCATCACATTTTATTTTAAAACATATTAAAAAAAAACAAACGAGGGCATCTAGCTTAGCATAAGCTTAAATCGTTCAAGTAGCCAACAAGAGAGGAAAGAAAAAAGCGAAAAAAAATATCTATTCTCACTGTTGGCTTTTAAAACTTTATTCTCTCAGTTTATTATTATTTAGGTTATGTTCAGAGAATGATAAATAGGTCATTATTAGATTTAGGCTTTGATTCTACATTTCAGAACAACTGACAGTACAACGAACAAACAACAAATTAGTTAGTCAAATTGTAAACCAATGGCGCATAGCAAACTGGATTAAAATCTAGTCATAGCAACCGAACTGAAGCCAGTTAAACTTTGACCCAAATTGAGCGTCTGCCGCACGCTGCTGGTTGCAGCGTTGCGTGTGGAGCAAACTAAAAACTCTTAGTTCAGCTTGGAAGTCAACTTGCCACTTGTTAGGCTAAAAACGCCAGGTCTGGTAATAGGACGGGTGACCACCCTGACTGATATTGAGTGATATATTTATCAAACATCTCCATGATTCGGAAAGCACGCCAAGTTGGTCTCGGCTGACGATAAAATATCAGTCGTTAAGCCTAACCGTAGGCCTTAGTCTTACCTCCCCAACAATCCAAAATGATTTCGTTTGTTAGAGTATGGCTCGAACCATCTCACAGATAAGGGATGCCCAGCAGTGGGACGAATGAGGCTGTATTAGCTATTTGCTTAACCTGCAACTTATTGTTTGGTAAACTGATTGTCATTTCCTCATTAGCATTTACTTTACTACCCCTTCTCCTTCAACATCTTTATCAACAGCCATAAATCATATATCAATCATTTAATTTTTATATCGTTCCTGCAGTTTTTATTCCTTGCTGAAAACATTTATCAAAAGAGAGTCAAAAATAACTACCAAACCCGCCCGTGCTCGTAACTGACGCCTCCCCCCCGGCTATGATTACTCGAACAGATTTCAATCAAAACTAAACAAAGTCGATTGTACTAGTGAACTGTGTTAATTGTTATGCCGGCTCGGTGCGGGCTGTTAAATAATATCGTTTCGTAATCCACACGACACTTGAAACTCTGTAAGTGATACGTGTGCGATAGATAATAGATTGATCGTTAAGCTTTCAACTGTCTTTTGTTTGGACAACAGATGCTACTGAACCGTGACGCGCGTTTGTTTTTTAAAATGACTTCGAAAATAAGAAGGTTCTAAATTCGAATGTTTAATTTTCTTGTGTATGACACACGGTAGCGTTATTTAGGTAATTAAGCGTCCAAGAGGTTCACGGAAAGAACCTGGCGCAGATCTATGCGGATTAACCAACCGATTTCTATTTAGCTACGAGTATCTACTTATTTTATATTACTTCTTTAATCATATTTTTCGGTAATTATGTTCCAATTCTTCTTTTAGATGATTGTACAAAATATACTTAGAAATCTACTTGAAATGTGAAGTAAAATAACCCGAAATAGGGTTTCAATAATAAAGACACAGCTTTTTTTCATTCTTTTTTTCTTATGAAATCTCAGAAACAAGTAGTAAAGATAAAAGCACAAAACTGGCAAATTGGCGCAAAAGTCGAGTACAGACCACCCCGTCACAGCCCAAGGATGGTCCGCGCGTAGAGGGCCCTACAGACGTGGGCAGTGTCACGCGGCCTGTCCCTACTCAACAGGGGCAGGACGCACACGTGTGTCCGATATAATGGTGGGTCGGTGGTCGATATCACCTTCGCCACTCCTGCACTGGCCGCCCTCATCACGGACTGGCGCGTGGACCCGGCGGAGACTCTTTCGGACCACAAATTCATCAGGTTCGAGATCTCCAACCGGGGTCCACAAGGAAGGGTGCGTGGGAATGGGGACGCCAGCTTTGGAGCCCCCAAAGCTGGCGTCCCCATTCCCACGCTGGGCACTATCGCGGCTCGACCCACAAATGGCGAGGGAGGCTGCGTTCGTCCAGGGGTGGTTCTGCCCACCCCGACCCAACGTCGACGTAGAGGTGGCCGCGTCCCAGCTTCGGGACTCTCTGACCGAGGTGTGTGACTTCTCCATGCCTCGGTCTCGCCGCCCCGATCCCCGACACGCCGTGTATTGGTGGTCGGAGGAGATCGCGGGTCTCCGGGATGCCTGCACTGCGGCCCGGAGAGCATATACGTATTGTAGACGCCGGCGGAGGAGGGTCGACCCGTATGAGGAAACCAACCTCTACGAGGTGTACAGGGCGGCACGGGCCACCTCTGCTCAAGGCAGCCAATAGTCTCAGTTGGCTGATGCCGAACACTGGCGGTCCGGGGTCGAAATGCCGGAGGCTTTACTCCGGCATTTTAAGGAGCATGGCCCTTTATGGCGCCCCCATTTGGGCAGCGGCCCTCTCCAAAAAGAGGAACGCCTGCCTCCTCCGAGTGCCCCAACGGGCGATTGCGCAACGGGCCGTAAGAGCTTACCGCACCGTAAGCTTCTCTGCGGCCTGTGCGCTGGCAGGCACCGCTCCCTGGGAGCTGGAGGCGGGCGTGTTGGCGGCCGTGTACCGCTGGACGGCCGCCAAGAGGGCCGCGGGCGAACCCTTTTGCCCTGAAGAGCGGGAGGCCGTCCGCAGGGAGGCGTATGAAGGCCTGGTTCGATTGTGGACGGCGGACCTGAGAGGTGCGGAGTCTGGCCGTCGAACCCTGGAGGCGCTCGCTCCGGTCCTTGAACGGTGGCTTGAGCGGCCGCATGGCTCCCTCTCCTACAGGATGGTGCAAGTGATGACCGGGCATGGATGCTTTGGCTCTTACTTGCACCGCATCCGTCGAGAGGGATCACCACTCTGCCATGAGTGCGGCGCTGTGGAGGACACGGCGCACCACACACTAGCGGTGTGCCAAAAGTGGGCCCCGCAGCGCAGTGCGCTTATTGCAAAGGTGGGCCAGGACCTCACTCTGCCCAGCATAGTGCTTGCACTGCTGGCAGATAAAGAGGCCTGGAGAGCTTTCGCCACCTTCTGTGAGGAGGTGGTGACTGCCAAGGAAGCCGCGGAGCGCGCGCGGGAAGAAGATCCCGACGCTGCTCTGCTCCGCAGGGCGAGGAGGGGGGGGAGACGGCGACCACCTGTTCGTCGCCTCCAACCTCTCCGTGGAGGAGGCCAGCTGGCGCGCGGTACGGGGGTCCCCGCGCCGGCATTGCACAGGCCCCCACCATCGCCTGGTAGGGACGGCTCGACACCCTCGGCTGTCCCTATCGACCCCTCCTCTAGAAGGGGGGGTCGCTTCCGGCCCGCCGTGTAGGCGGGCCCCGTCCGGGGGAACGCGTAGAAGGCTTCGTGCTACTTACCGTGCTCCCCCACTATGGACGATGAGAGGGAGTAGTAGGGTTTTTAGTCGGTAGGCCACTGGGCGGTTTCCTTTAATAGGAAGTCCCCCCAGTGGAGAGTCCGACATAACCCGTCCGCCCCCCGGTGGACGGGTATGCGTAAGGCATTTCCCCTACTTAAAAAAAAAAAAAAAATGGTCCGCGCGTAGTATGCTAGTTCTTAGCACTGATAGCTCAGCTTAATATTGCAGATGTTTTACTTTAGCCAGGGTTGACTGTACAAACAAAGTTTGAAACAAGGAGTCGCAATGAATCTAGTTACACAGTTCTTAGGATAATGCAACTTCGGGAACATCAAGACAAGTCGTTGCCGAGTAACCCTCTGAAAGTAAAGTTTGGAAACTGCAATCTATCCTAACTATTTCCTTACATAGTTAATTTTATGTATACTGGTTTTTTATTGTTTTTATTGTCATTCTATCAATGTAGTTTACGAGTAAATTTTATTTTGTTAAGATACTTAGCAATTTTCAATAATATATTGTTTTTCTTTTCAGACAACACACCTCTTGTAATGGTCTCGAAGTAGGGAATTATATTAGTGTTACGAGGTACCACACATAAAATAAGCCAGTGGCGTCTCCCAGCACACCCAGACCCGAGTCAATTCAGAAAAGATCGTTCCCTGAATTGAACCGTCCGGGAATCGAACCCGGGACACTACAGAAATCGAGGCGAGAATCCGTGCTACAGCGCACTACGCCAATCGTGTCGTCAATATTCGAAGTAATAAGTGAATTTATCAATCTCAGACTAAGCCATAATTCACCGACAAGATTAAACTGTGTGAAAATGTCTTATACAAGTATAGTAGAATTTAATGTGAAAAATAACTTATATTATTTAATTAACACAACATGCATTTAATGAGCGTAAGATCATCTTCAAAGTATATATGATGTATCAAACTTAAAAGCGGTAATCTAGGAGTCAATTCATTGCGTTCAGTGTTCGTGTCAGTCAATCAACTTAAAGTATTGTTTCAATACTCCTAATGTCGTCATAAAGTAAAGGAAATATATAAGAGGTAAAGAAATATTCACTAATAAACCGAATAACAAACGATGAACATTTCTGGCCCCCAAACTAGGCAAAACCCGTTCCATAAGTTCTTTGATTATCTTAAATTGTATGGCTATTTTAAGGCTTATTGAGATTTAAATGAATGGACTTAGATTTAAACATAAAGAGGCTACAACCTACTTCTTCATTTAATAAGATTAAAATTTTCTCTCTATTTTTTTTCTTGAAACCTTTTATACAGAAGTCAATGTGCAAAACCACCAACAGTGCACAATCCTGTAGGGAAGTGGCTAAGTAGCTTAAAGTGGTGAAGGAACGCGCTTCCTCCAGAGCGAGTGCCACCGACACGTGTTGCGCACATTGTTGCTAGGGGTTCGCTCCAGACCTCCCAAGTTACGACGGCATTACGGAAAGCATTCTCAAATGTTTGACATACTAACATTTGAGAATGAATGAGAATGTAGTTTGACGACACGCTTGCCTGTAGCACGGTTTCTCGCCTCGATTTCCTTAGTGTCCCGGGTTCGATTCGGTCGGGTCAATTCAGGAAACTATCTTTTCTGAATTGACTCGGGTCTGGGTGTGCTGGGAGACGCCCCTGGCTGATTTCCTTGTGTGGTACCTCGTGACACAGGGATTTACCCTACTTCGAGACCATTACAAGAGGTGTGTTGTCTGGCGCATATTTATTATTTATTTACATAGCAACTCACTTGCTTGGTCAATGTGCAGGAGCTTTATGATACGCTAGCTTTTAGATACGCCTGCTGCTTCGTACGTGTGGACTACTTCTCCTGATGAAATATAGCCTATGCTACT
Source organism: Udea olivalis (assembly GCA_947369235.1). Lineage (NCBI taxonomy): Eukaryota > Metazoa > Arthropoda > Insecta > Lepidoptera > Crambidae > Udea > Udea olivalis. The sequence continues at coordinate 3,498,047 of OX376347.1, forward strand.
CACTCATAATGTAGCTTCACTCATACTAGCTTCTGCCTCCGACTTCGTTCACGTATATTGGTCACTCGTTAATAAAACATACAAATAATATATTTGGTTTAGAGCAATGCAAATCCTGGCAAAGTTTTGCCTTGAAGTACAATAAGGCAGTCTGAGATGAATAGGTAAATGTCCGGCTGAAGCCGGTCACTTTGTGCTGTGAATGATGCCCCTTCGAAAGAGAGCCCAGACCAATTTAGAGTGGTTGAAAAATATATTGTAGTATGAAATACAAACTAATAAATTACTGTGCAGCGTGCAAAATGCAGAGAAATAGAGCATTAACACACCTCTTCATAAATTTTACTCTTAAATGAAAGCGTGAGCATTAATTGTTACAAATTGCGTGTCTTTGTGATCTTCCCCTAGTTTGATTATTCATTTGCGAACGTTTGAAATGGGTGAGTCATAGAGCATCGTCATTTGAAACGCTTTTGATTAGGATTGAAAAAGTAAAATAACTGTCCGAAGTTTAAACCTTAGTGGTTTTTTAAGAATTACTAGTTACTTTGTAAATTATAAGACACGAACATTATAATAGTTCAAAACAGGATCGCTACCATATACCTATCTATGAGGTTCCGATATTTCAGCACTGTGCAAGCGCCATGCACACGCGACGTGACTGATGATCTTCTGAACTCATGATCCGAAGCTGTTATTGGCAGATATATTGTTCTACCCTCTTTCAAATTCTTTATTTGGTTTAGAAATGAAAAAAAACTGTTTCGGAACAAGTCTTTACGAACTATTATATTTATTTTGTCGTGTTCTTGATTGGGCCTTCTTTTACTGAGAGTTGTTGACATACACCTCAGTATGTGTCTGCAGTCTGTCTGCTTTGGATTATTAGGAATTATAGTGATCTGGCTTAATCACCACACGTGCCTCATATTTGCCTAGTAGTCTGTCCACTTTACGAGCTTGACACGCGGAGTTCACCTTTCAACAATCGTCGTATCAGAACTTATCTACCACAAAAGCTACGAGTTCTTCGCCTCGGTATATTCTTCAAGTGGTTTAAAAGAAAAAAACGGAACACTTTCAGAATTTTTCACAAAAAACAGCTAATTACGCATGCAAATCCCTAGACGATCCACCTTTGTGAGCAGTGCTCAGTCTCACTGGCGGAGGCTTGAATAATTCCATGGCACACGTGCAGGGAGCACTCGTGAAACTTTAATGAGGAGCAGCTTCGCTGACATTGTCCCAGTTAGAGGTTAGGAGAAAGAGGTTTGAGAAGAAAGAACATGATTAAACGTCGAATTTTTGAAAAGCAGGGAGAGTCCGAAATAAATTGATGACTGCAAATAGAAATAGTATTGATAGTTATAAAAACAGTGCTTATTTATTAAATGTTAAAACTTATACGACATAACCTAATGTAGAGAGATGTAGTCGCACATTGTTTTTTAGATTATACTTTTTCCATTGGTTTGTTCTTCAGTGTGATTGATTGAGTGCGCTGTTAACATAAGATTAACATACCATCACTTTATCCCAAACAGCGTAGTCAGAGGCAAGTGATTGTGTCGTCATGGTGAACGAAACACTCAGCAGCCCACTTTTCACCGATGGTATTAGAACCCAACGTGGTGGTGATGAGCCTTCCGCCGTCATCTGGGTTGATTTGGTTTTTTATCGATGTTTTCCATCACCGGAGATTAAGTCGGATTTTGGTTCTGGCCAGATTTAAACTCGGGACCACACGATCCACGATCTGAGTTCGGGTGCTGAACCACTAGGCCACGACGCTCTCTGGGCTGGTACATTTCAATATCTATGACTTCGTTGCAGAGGTGAACAAGCATTTTCAGTATAGGTATTTTTATTGAAACTCATTTACTCATTCACGAAAGAATAATACTTATTTAAATTCCCGTTCAAAGATAGACAGCAATTTTCTTGTGCTTTTGTAGCAATGAACTTTAAATCATTTTCTCCATATGAGCAAAATTTGATATTGGATATTAGTGGTAAATGAAAATACGACGCATAAGTTATGATAAATAACTGAGACTCAGCTGATTAGAGAAACCTATAAGTAAATAGATGTAGTAATGATATCATTTAGTACAGAAAAGTTGTTACAAAAAAAATGTGATCAGAGTGACACCCCGTAAGGGCACTGCTACTTAAAATCTAATCTCATCATTAAAAAATTCTGCTAAAGTGTAGTAAGCCTTATTTATCAAAAACTTTTTGAGCTCACTTTCAAATACATCAATACAATTGGGTATGGGAACAAAAATCAAACATGTCCTAAATCGAAAAATTATTTAAATATTTAACATTTTTAAAAGCTGAGGATCGAGGATATTTTTAATTAAATACGTTGGCAAACTGGGGTCAAGTGAACGACCCCAGTTTGCCAACGTCCGCAAAGAGTATATTATGGTTCTTATTGGACTCTTGACAGTAATCAAATCGACATTTCACAATTGAAACCTATTGGGTCGTATAAACGTCCTTTAATGTGATTGGTTTATAATCTATCCATCAACCAATCAAATGACGCGATCTGTATCATACGTAAGACTTTTAGCTAGGTGATTCTACTGCATGGTATTAATGGGGTTTCCAGATAGCAGATATGAAATTCCCCCAGGAGAAATATATTTTTCCACAAAGTTATATTTAATAATATGTACATTAATTTACGCCCATTGCCCAGACGGGTAGGTAGGACTTAAAATAGTCATTAGCTATAATCCCAACCCTTTCAGGTAGGGCTTGGTTTCAGAACTTGGCAAAATGAATTGTATCTAAAGTCTACTTCTCACATTCTCGTGAGATTGTACGTGATGAACGGCGAGCTCTGTTTCAGTCGTAAGTGCAGTAAATCAGTAATTTTCTCCTCATAATTTATTTACCACGAATCCAGGAAAAAACACATGTGGGAACACTAAGTGAATTTGTGATGTGTGTGTTCACAATGTTTAAAAATTAATAAAAAAATAACTACCGGCTAGACCAACGAAATATTCAAATTAGGTACTCAAAATAGGAAAAGATATTTAAAAAAAAAAAAAAAATTGTTACCATACCCAATTACAAATGCCAGCTGTTTAATAAGCTGTCTTATTTGAGATTTAATTACCTTCAAGATCAAGATCTTTGAATCAGAATCTGGATTTTTGTTGATTTTTGTTTCGGAACCTGGTTGTAACAAAAGTGGCGACAGCGTAGGCGCGGGTTTGAGTCCCACTCGAGTCCTAGGATCAGGTCGATTTTTTCCAGTTTCTTTTTGTCGATACTATTGATTGAATTGACTGTCAACAATGCGTATTTGGTTGCTGGTCCATTTTATTGATAACAAACCTATTTGGAATATTAATGTCAAGATGAGTGAATCTAATGAAGAAATTCGATATTTTAAAAAAATTTAACTAAAAAGGTAAAAAGGCAACGCAAGCCGCGAAAAAAGGTTCGATGTTTATGGACCTAGTGAAAGTAACACAAATTTAGTTTAAGCGTTTTCATTCCAGAAATTTTGATGTCAAAGATGCACGTCGCTCTGGTCGCCCTATTGCGGATAAAATGGATGCCATTTTTGAAAAGGTGGAGCAAGATCGGTATATTAGTAGCTACGACGTAGCTGCAAAACTGGGAATTGAGCACAAAACAGTTTTGGCGCATTTGAAAGAAACTGATCACTGAAAGAAACCTAGTGAACCGTGTAGTCATTTGTAATTCTTTATTACGACGTAATGAAACCGAACCTTTTTGAAGAAGCTGATAACTGGTAATAAAAAGTGGATCACGTACGACAAGAACGTTCGAAAAAGGTCGTGGTCAAAGGCCGGTCAGGCTTCACAGACTGTGGCGAAACCCGGGTTAACTCGCAACAAGGTGATGCTGTGTGTGTGTTGGGATTGGAAAGGCATTATTAATTATGACCTGTTACCACCAGGCAGGACCATCGATTCTGAACTCTACTGCGAACAACTAATGAGATTAAAGCAAGAAGCTGAGAGAAAGCGGCCGGAATTAATCAACAGAAAGGGTTTGATTTTTCATCATGATAATGCGAAAATTAAGAGAGTTTGGCTGGGAGGTGTCAATGCATCCGCCGTATAGTCCTGACCTTGCACTTTCAGATTTCCACCTGTTTCGGCTTCTTATTTTTTTTTTAAATAGTGTCAGGTTAACATCACGAGAAGACTGCCAACACAACTTGTCGCGGTATATTGATCAGAAGCCTCAAAATTCCTATAGCAATGGGATCATGTATCTACCTACAAGATGGCAAAAAGTAATCGAACATCATGGCACCTACATACTTTAGTTAAATGTAAACAAACTATATTAAAAAATGTTTTGAATTTCCTTAAAAAATGCGGAAAAACTTTTTCCCCAACCCATAATAAATAAATAATAACAATATCATGGTCTCGAAGTATGAATAAATATTCCTGTGTTGCCAGGTACCATACAAGGAATTAAGCCAGGGGCGTCTCCAAGCACACCCAGTATCCTAAACCGACTCGACCGGGAATCGAACCCGGGACACTACGTAAGTCAAGGCGAAAAACCGTGCTACGGCGCACTACGCCAATCATGTCGTTCAAATAAAGCTTTTTGGTTTGCGTATTTCATCTGCATTCAAATACACGCAAGCGTCGATTGTTATCCCATTTCTTTAATATCAATTTACTTTTAACTCAAGTAAATTGATATTTCAATCATATAAAGTAAACCTGATTTAAGTATTCATACGATTTTATAAGGGTATCTGCAAGCTATGCTCTAGGCATTAAGTTCAAAGTAGGTAGTTAAAAGCAAAAAAAAATAGATATAACATTTGAAATTGTTTAAATTTGTAAGAGACATATCTATTTATACAGGGTGATTATTAAAAGACCTACAAAAACGATATGGCATACTCAGAAAGTGATGTTGTAACTGTATGTTAATGTTTTTTTTTATTTTTCAATTGACAAATCCCAATACAATTATTTACGCGAACAATAACGTAAATTTAAATTGGCAACTCGTAGTAGACGTACGTCGTACAGGTTTTTCTACGTAAAATACTGACTGTTCGGCTGATTTCTATGCGAAAATGAGTGTTAATGTAATAAATTAAATTTTCGCTGCGATAGTTTCTACATCGCTTCCTGAGAATGCCATATCGTTTTTGTAAGTCTTTTGATAATCACCCGGTAAACTAGCAGATTTCAATACGTGTTTCTCACTCCTAAATAACGGATAAATTACTTCATAGAAAATTTACAATTTTGTCATTTGTAAATGCGTGCTGTCATGTGTCAGACATAAATATATTGATTGGGCTACCTCTTTCGATATAGATGTCAGCTACTCAGTACCTACAATTACCTCATAATTATGTACATTATTCTCATGTATGGAATGTTTTACGCGGCTGTTGGCAATCAACTGCCAAATGAGTCTTTTGAAGACCCGGCGGCTGGTAGGTTATTATCGCGCTCAAGTACATGGAGTGACAGAGGCCTGATTCTACATTATTAACGAAAGTTGAACAATACGTCTACCACAAGTTGCCACTTTAAATTTTATTTACGCTATCGTTCGCGTAAAAAAAATCTATTAGGATTTGACATGACATGTCATGATAGTGTCAAATCCCAATGCAATTTTTTTACGCGAACTATTATAAGTACAACTGCTATTTGTAGTGATATATAAAAGTTAAACGTTCTACCCTAAATCGTGTTTTGGTTAATTATGCTCTGGGAAATGAATAATCAAAAAACATTAGCGACAGAGCAGCAAAGACAAGACTCCAGGTCAGAACCTGAGCCAAACTTTTTGCTGAGTCCAACATAAGAAAAAACCTATTGAAATAGTTTTCCCCTCATGTGAGTTCGGCCTTATTCATGTGATGTGTAATGGTAGCCAATAAATCATCTGGTGTGTACTCGGGCTAGGAGTTTGCCTTCACCGACTGGTACACGTAGGTTGTTTATTTTATAACATAACCTTATTCTAATGCATTCCGTCCCATGGTTAGGAGGTCGCGGGTTCAACTGAGAAAGCTATTTATGTGACGAAATATATTTTTTAATTAAAGACTAGTAACTTTGTAAACCTACTGTCACACTAATGGGAAGACAACCTCAATCACTGTCATCATCCGTCATTACAATTTGTGGGTTTTGACTCAAATAAGAGTTAGTGAGCAAAACACCAAAAACACATTTTTCCTAAGAAATGATCGTGGCACCACTCTTATCACCCCGCTACAGTGAAAGAATGTAAGAATACGTAATTCCGTTGGAAAAAGAACGAGAGTGTATATCAGTATTGCAGGCCTTCAAGATCAGTATAACCAGCTCAATGATTGCTTTGCATTACTGTGCCTGTCAGCCTTATATCTGGACCTCACCACCGCTTTCCATCAGGTGAGTGAGAGACTATAAAAAAAATGTCTGCCATCAGTTTATACCAAATTACAGCCGCTAGCGTCCGCGTTGACGTTTTTGAATGGAATTTCAGCACAGCACCCCTAGTGATTAGAAATGGAACCAAAATAGCGTACAAAAATTCTGAAGTCAACTATCTTAGTTTTCGTGACGGAAACTTATGGTAGACAAACAGTTTCTGACACCCATACGCCTTGGTTCAGAAGCGTTCACATCAACCTTCACATAGGGGCACCTTATGCTGCTGACATAAGCCCCATTTTGCAAAAGTGGACCTCCCTGGTTGACTGCATCGACTTACTGCAGTAAGAATTACCTAACCTCACTTAGGCGGAGAGCATAATAGACACATCACATAAATGACATTAATCTCGACACCTATCTCTAGACAATCTTATAAATGTCTAGTAAACCAATGAATTAAGCAGCTGGTATTTTTGTCCTATCATACCATTTTTTCTCGAGAGGGCCGTAAGGCGTAAGGTCGTCGGGCAGATTAGGAGGTCTACTCTGCTGCAATATTTGTACGAAGTTTTGTGAAACTTCCAAAGGCTTAACCACTTAACTGTCCACACCTAAGACACAATAAAAATAACAATAATTTGTATCATATATGACTCATGAGAGATATAGATGTTTTGAATGCTCGAGTAAATATCTCTACGAATGAAAGTGACTTTGCGCTTTCTGAAGCCTATACGATTAATTTTTTTTAACTAGGCAACGGGTTGTGGTTTTTATTGATAAACAGAGTGATTCAAGGTAAAATTTCTTACGTATAAGTTAACTAGACAACGGGTTGTGGTTTTTATTGATAAACAGAGTGATTCAAGGGAAAGTTTCTTACGTATGAGCAATCCTATTTAAGTAGAGAATTAGTACCTACATTGCACCGGTAAGCTAGAGCAGATTGCGATTGCTGGGTATTACCACGAAATATGATGCTTGAATTACCAAACAAGCATGATACGAACAGTTCGTATATTTTCTAACGCCCAAACTCCGAAACGAATTCCGAAACTTCGTGTTCTTACGGACTAGAGTAGGCCACAGTAAGGCAGCAGACTGGCGCGGAATTTGCGATTCAATGAGACTCACCGTCCGCCAATTGAACCGCAATTGGGGTTTAGCTGAATATATTATTGGTGTTGTTCACAAATTATAGTTTAGACGTCGTGAGGATCATGTACTATAAGGACTATGTATTGAGGTAAAGTCACTGGCCTATATACTGTGCGACTGCTGCGCAGACTACGCTCTCATTGAAATCAAGTCATCGCTACGATTAGTGATGGTTATTAGTCTAGGTCAGCTTGCCAAATGCGGGATGATGATCACAATCCCCAGCTACGTTTCCAGAATCCCAAAAATACACTTTCACATACCAGGGATTGAACCGGGATGACCTACGAATTTCGAGCCTAACTCTAAGGGCAATGCGGCAGATGGAAAAAAATAAAGATACTTTCCTTTAGTAAAAAAAAGACTTAATACTGTTAGATAGCCTTTTTATTTTATGATTTCATTATCCTTTCGGTTAAAAAATCACATACCACCTAAAACAACTTCATGTTTACACCGATTATTTGAGATTCGAAGCACAGAAGTCGCAGGTCTCAAAAAATCTTACTAATCTTACTAATATTATAAATGCGAAAGTTTGTGAGGATGTATGTACGGGTTTGTGTATGTTTGTTACTCTTTCACCCAAAAACTATTAAGATAGATGTAACTTTACAGTCATACAGTTTATACATCAGAATAACACATAGGCTACAATTTATAAAGATTTTATGTAATTTGGCCTGATGAAGTTCACGCGGGCGAAGTCGCGGGCGGATAGCTAGTATGTCAATATGCACAAAACAACAGCCTACTTGCGATGATCTCGAAGTAAAGATAAATATCCACGAGGCGGATCGAGGTGTCATCCTGTTCCAGACACACCTAGATCCAAGCCAATTTAGAAATGATCGTTTCCTGAATTGACCCGACCGGAAATCGAACCCGGGACACCCCCAAACCAAGACAAGAAACCGTGCTATGGCGCACTACGCCAATCGTGTCGTCTAAAACTGACTAGTTTCTTCAGAACGATATAAATTCCACGCAATGTCAAGGCTCAAGACGAAGCCTAGCAGCCAGCATTCTTAACGAATTGGCTCATTGCCTTATGGCTCATTATTTTGTAAGTACCTAATAAATCATTTTTATCTTAGGTCTTAACATTTTTATGTGTCACTGGGCCCTACTCAGTCACATGTCACTAATCACACATACGTTTAAAAAAATACAATATATCCCAATTTGCCTAAACTATATTTTAAATGTATTCTAATTAACATCAATATTATAATGATGAAAAGATTGTTCTTGTTTTGCATTTTTCGTAAGTATTTGGTAATCAAACTCAAAAACTACGGACCTGATTTTGAAATCATTTCTCTAACATAAAACTACATTATCAACTTGTAACTTAATATGTAATTTATTCCAGTTGAAGTTTGAAATACATGGTTTCAATTATATTAATATTAGTATATTTTGCAGGAATTTTTAGTTATTGGTTCGATAGCATAATGAATGTATTTGTTATATTTAAGAAGTATAATTGCACTAACAAGGTTTCCTCAAGGGTCACTGAGTTCAAGTTCGCTGAATCTTCGGTCCTATGTCAAATGGAGCGTGAATTAATGTCAAGTGTTTACCATAATTGTTTCCAAAACATTCCGCCCTTCCCGCCCAAAAGCGAAATTAATTTGAGAGAATTCCGAACTTTGCCTAACTAGGGTTGCCGAAGCAGCTAACATTTTACCTTCTTCAAAAATGTTCATTAAACCTATATTGAGTTACATCAAAACCAAAACAATTAAACAGCCTTAATTTCAGCTTACTGGCAATCATAGAGGCTAGACTTTTTAACTTTTGCATAGTTAAGTATTATTTTACACCAATACGCCATTGGCAAACCGAACTTTTATTTTGTTCTCCTAGAAACCATGTCAACAATTTTGCAGTACGTTCTACGTACTGCAAAATTTAAAATAAAACGTTGTTTTTTTACTCACAATCCTCATATATTAGTAATTATAAATAAACTGTGTGCAAAGACCTAAGCCGAACATACCCGCATTTGGTTTGTCTCTTGAATAAACTCTGTAATTTTAATGATTGTAAATAAACAACGTTCAAAAAGTACTTAAAGAATATCTTGCCGGTATCTTATTGGTAAAATCATGTTCCAAACCAATGTCGGAGTCACATCACGTATAATATTATCATCTTAATATGTCCTTTTGTTATGATGACTTGTAGCTTACATGAATAATACGAGTATTTGGGTGTTTGTTCGCATCCAAAACGGGATAGTGTTTATTTTTATAAACGACTCGCAATTCAGTTTTAACCCTCTTCTTATAGTTTCTTTTCTCAATCTGGTCAGAGACAGATGGTCAGAGACAGATATACATATATAGTAAATTATTGTGCATTATCAACATTAATTGTGTCCTTCAGTTTATTGGCAACCCTATTTCAAACTTACCATAATTTTATAGGCCTTAGGTATTATTGAACAGGAACCTTCTACCAAAATATTCAACTAATTCAATTTGGTGCGTCTTGGCGTAAACAGCCGGAAATTTCCTAATTGTGACGATCAATTTGGCACAGTGATTAAGCTGGTGAAACGTAAACAGCCATTGGTTCGCACCCCGCACCAACATTAGTTTTTCAGAGCTCTATATCGAACAATGAATGTCTCTTGTTTAAATTGTTGCTACATGTATTCAATAAGGAGTAAGCTTAAAAAAACTTCTTACAATCTAACTAAACGACAAAATAATTTAAATGTTTTTTTTTAATTTGTATGGAATCCAATATTTTACTTTTTCTAGACATAACAGTGATGGAATAGTGTTTTTGAGAATAAAATGTGTAGTAAAGTATGTCAAAAAATTATCTCAAATCATAATTTATTGTTATCAAGACGCAACCACCCCTTTCCAACGATGCAACCACTACGCTGAATGAGTCATCTATTGCAAAATCGCAGGCCTGACTCAGAGTTAAGTATATTAAACAAGGAACCTCCTAATTTACCAAAGAAAGATAAGATAACCATAAAATAGCTAATAAATCGGTACCAACTTCGGTGGGGGATAGTTCATCCCCGCACGGCCCCTCTATTCACTATTGTTGCCAAAGCACCCTTCGTTTTGTTCAAAACGTGAGACTCACAAAGGGTTTGACAGGGCCGTGGAAGTAATAAAAATAAAAACCGATCAAGTATGCGTCTATCTTGCTCAAGTTCCGTACATTTTTTTTATACACTAACTGTTCTATGATAAAAAAGTTGGTAAGTGATGATTACATTAATTAAGACTTTCTGCATCGTTTGATAGGTAAAAATACCACCTGTTTCACTAGAATGGCGATTTCCGACGTATTATTGAAAGTAAACATTACCTACAGCTTCGCGGTCTTCTCAATGCGATGATCTATATGTAATTAAGAACTCGTAATCTGTTTTGCGAAGTCATTTTCTATGTTTGGAATCGAAGTTGCATTATTAGAATGTTTTTAACAAATAATCCTCTAGGTTTACCTATCAGGATAGAAATTAAAAAGATATTTCTGGTGTTAATACCTCCCTGAACAAAGCATGGCAATTTTTTGGGAATAAACAAGCCTAATTTTGAATACGAGATAAAATATTTTGTCATTTTTCTTTCGCAAAAATGTGTCTACATCCATTTTGTCTTATTATACAAACTATACCAATTCAAATTACTTCAAGCACGTAAATGCAATCTAGAAAGAGAATAAGGTAACACAGCTTAACTATTTTTATTTCAAAAAACTTGAAAATAATTAAAGTATAGAAGCGGAACCCTAATTCCTTTAGATAACCGTTCTTGGTCGCCATATTTGGAATTAAAACGTTACGTATGGCGTTAGTTGGGGTGACATAATCTATGGGCTGATAATTCTGTACTGATTTCGTTAACAACGATTTTTTAAGCTGATGTTGGATTTAAAAAACACTGTGTGTTTGCAGGTATAACACCGAAAGGAAAATAGATTTATTGAAGTTACATTGAACCCAAAAAGGCAAGAAAATGTAGAACAACATAAAACTGTTTGAAAGATATGATATTATTAACTTTAGGAAACTAGTGTTAAAGACAAGAGTGAATAGTCATTTACGATGAAGCCCGATTCTGATAAAGGGCTGTTGTCACTGTTGTTTCAATGGCCCTAAATATCATTAAAAGAAAACGTTATCTCTGGAAGATTTATTCCCATTTTTGGATAATAATATACCATGTCAGTTTATAACATTACGAAAGCTTTTCAAACAGTAACTAAAGTTGGATCCTAAACAAACTTCTCGAAGTAACAACGAATATTTGCATTTACATTTAAATCTGCATAATTCAGAAAAAATACAATATAATGACAGAAACTAGTAAAAATCGACTTGGAGGCCTACTCACTGACGCGGTCAAACGAATATGTCAATAAAACCAACAAAACTATAATATTCTTGAATACATATTTGTGTATTCTGGATATCATATATTTGAGAGTACAAAAATACGTGACCGTAGTTAAAATTTTCTTCGTTTTTATACCAACTATGACCATGTTAATTTGCCCGAAACTCCGGACTTTGCTTTAGCGAGTAGGTACCCTGATCCTAGTAGCCAAGCGGGACTCGAACCTGCATCTCCCATAACCAAGGTGGTCCTAGGACCAGGTCGAATTGTTCTCGTTTCTATCTGTGTGTCGAATATTATATAAATATAAAAATCTATCTCCAATTCAAGCACGTGTTAACTTCACATTTTAATTACTCACTACCTATACTGTCTGTACGATGGACTATTACCACAATAATAGGCCCTGCCAGAATAACAGCGTCTCTGTAGTGCTCGCGCTACAGTGACACATGCTGAGGCAGGGACCTAATTAGCCCACTGTTTATGTCATTAGAAAATAGTGCATTGTTAAAAGCTGAAAATAAAAATTCACTTGACATACTTCATTCTTAAATCCAAGAAAAACTAGGTTTTTTTAGTAAAGGTACGGGCTTAAAGCTTCACCCTTACTCGAGATTCATTTAAAATTCATTTTAGGTTGCTCGAGTGCATCGCAGTTTCCTATAGAGTGAGCAGCAGTTAGCAGATAGCAGTTGATATATATATTTTTTCTCTTCGCCTTCTTTAAAATATACAACGAATGTGGAATCGATAGGGTAAAACTTTATAGAGAGTTGTAGTAGGTACGTTTGTAGCCAAAAGGTAAATAAGGAGTACACATACACATTACAACATAGATTTGAAAAAAAGCAAGTTATTTCAAGTTTTTAGTAAACAGGTAAAAAGAAAACAGCACTTATTGATGATCACTGAAAAGTTAAATTGGAATGTCTGTTACACTATGGTCATATATAAGCTTTCGTATATATGTTTGGTAATTTATCGTATAATATCGTATGTATAAGTTACACATGAAACTATTTGAAAAAAAAACTGCGCACTACACTCAAAATATACCATAGTATAAACTGTGTACAAACACTCTTCAAGAAACTTTGATCTTTAATAATAGAGGGCCCTGGACGTATGAATGAATGGTCATCTCGACGAAATTCGCCACACAAGTTATATTATAGTTCACTGCTATCATTAAACTAAGAAAAAAGTGTATTCATAAAACCGCAAAAATAGAAAGATTATAAATTTTAAACTCCGCGAATAACCTCTTCCGATTTAATTCACAAAACCGAACCAAAGCTTACAAAAACCAGAACCGCATGGCGCAATAAAACAGTCGTTAGAATTGCGAGTAAATAATCCGAAAAGAAAACCGGGTACTGAGAGCCGCTGAAAATTGTATAACGTAAACAAGAAGCATGTTGTCTATACACAAACAAGCGAAAAGTTTTACAACTGCAATAACGCGTTCACGGTCAAAGGCGGCAGTTGGGTTGTTTGTTTGTTAACAATGTGTTAATAAAAAGTGTTTTTACCTAGTGACGTGTGTCCATTGTTCTTTTTTAATTACGGGTTGCGGTGTTCGCGCGAGCGGGGCGGCGCGCGCGGCGGTTCGCTTGGGACTGCCGTCGCGCGGCGGCTCCGGTCTAACCCCCGCTTTTCAATGGAGTTTTCTTTTTCGCTAAACCTGTTTTGCTCACTTTATTTATAAAGCGCTCTTGCCGTTTTGGATTAGCAATGCCGGTGGCTTTTAAATGGAAGGATTTAAGAATTTGTTAGATACGAGGTTTACATTTTTATTAGGGCTTGTAGATTGTTTGATTGGTGAAGTAGTTACAAGTTAGTTTATTTTCTGTTTAATTTGGGTCGTTGCGTGATTGTAATACTTTTTGGCGATCTCTTGGGAACTAGGTAGATGGTTATGTTGTCACTATACTTAAATGTTATTACATTTGTTCAAAAAGATAATTAAATTTTTAGTAAAAATGTTATAATACTTATAATGGTGAATATTTCCTTTAAATATGAATCGATTACATCAGTGGTTGGGAGTGTCGGTGTAGAAGTGTAGAGTCACAAGTAAGATTTATGTAGCCCAAATATATCTTGCTAAAAAAATTGTAATAGCTTCGTTTTCCGTTTTTCTAGTTAATACCTAACTCTAAAACCTTTTTTATGATTTATTAGCTGTACTCTGCTTATATTATATGTAATGTAAATGGTGTTAAGTAATAATAATAATAATAAATGAATATCTGGGACAATTCACACCAAGATCATCTGACCCCGAACTAAGCAGAGCTTGTAATATGGGTTAGAGGAGCCACGTTAGATCAGCCCCTTTGGGCTTTCTGAATCAACTTCTTACTTATATTTACCGTTTCTAGCTGTTCCGAACGACTCTGTCTGCGTGCAATTATTTGAAAAATACAACTTCACATCGGTTACGGTTTTATCAAATAATATGTAATCGTGAAACATTATAATAAAAATAAATATGCGCCAGACAACACACCTCTTGTTATAGTCTCGAAGTAGGGATTAATATCCCTGTTTTATGAGGTACCACACAAGGAAATAAGCCAGGGGCGTCTCCCAGCACACCCAGACCCAAGTCAATTCAGAAAAGATCGTTTCCTGAATTGACCCGACCCGGAATCGAACCCGGGACACTACAGAAAATCGAGGTGAGAAACCGTGCTACAGCTCACTACGCCAGTCGTGTCATCAATCACATTCATTTGGTTTCCCCTCGAAATTCTCTTTCCGCTTGACATAATTAGATTTTGGGGCCGCCTGTAATATTTGCCTTCACCATATTCCTTTTATTCATTACATTTCCATGTCTTCTGAACACGGAGGAAGCAACATTTCCTTCTTCGATGAACAGGAGATGAAAAATTCCCACTGACAACGGACGTTCCTTAATGGCGGCTACCTGAGAAGGCATTCTTGCTTCTTTACATAATTTTACAAGTCAAAATAAATATATAATTCTCCTGCGGATTCATAAGTGATATTTGTTGTAACAATATTAAATTAATAAATAAAAACTGCGCCAGAAAACACACTGATTAGAAAATAGAAAAACATTTATTAACTTTAAGGACATCGTTACATTCATAATGTAAACACAAAAGAAGTAGGCATAAACAAAAAAACATATAACAGGGAAAAAAAAAGACCATACCATCAGACAGCGGTGTCCCGATGCCCAAAAAGACAAATGGACCTCACTCAGCATATAGCCTGGAGTTTATGGGCCCAGGCGCTGATTTTAAATAGGCCCAGACTGAGCTGACGCACGGACATTTGCGGCGGACATACGTGTGTGCATATACATATAAGTATCATAAATACTATAGTATAGATAAAAATAAATGGTGAGTGATTCAATATATATGTAATAATTGTAAATACAGTACATAGACAGTAGATACAGTGCCGAATGTGTAGTGTGATTCTGTGTGTGTGTGCGTGTGTGCGTGATTGTCATGGTCTCACCTTACAAGCATTTACCCTAGGGACCTAGCACACCCTGGCCCGAGCCAATTTAGGAAAGTGAGTTTTCTGAATCGACCCGACACTGGGAAGTGAACCAGGGACTCAGCGCAAGTCAAAGCGAGGAACTGTGCTACAGCGCACTATGCAAAAGGTATCGTCAAAATAAAACAAATGTCTGTAATAAAATAAATATCTCAACATCTCAAAATCACACCTCAATTAATAATGGGGTACAAATTATGTATTTTAATTGAGGTAAAAAGGGTAGAAAAAAAAGTAGCAGATATAAGTAAGTATTTTTTGTAAAAATACTGTGCAATTATAATTCGTACCTAATTTTCCTAAAAGGAAATAAATTTTATGAAAAGACATCAACGCGTGCTTGCAAATACGGTAATTTCAAAAAAACATTGACCTTCAAAACTAATTAAATATTTAAATATAAATATGCGCTAGACAACAGATCACTTGTCGCATGGTCTCGAAGTAAGGATAAACTATCCTTGTGTTACGAGGTATCAGTCAAGGAATTGGGCCAGGGACGTCTCCCAGCACACCCAGACCCGAGTCAATTCAGAAAAGATCGTTTCCTGACCGGGAATCGAACCCGGGACACCACGCAAGTCAAGGCCAGAAACCGTTCTACAGCGCACTGCGCCAATCGTGTCGTCAAACACGAAATAGTTTACCTGATCATCAGTCATTCCGTAAACACGTCAATGATACTTTTTAGTTATGATCATAAACACAGTGTCGACATGATTGGCCTAGAGCGCTGTAGCGCGTGGTCTTGCCTTGACTTGCGCATGGTTTCGTGGGTTCGATTCCCGGTGTGTAAAATACAGGAACTGAACTTTTTTTGATTACCACGGTTCTGGATATGCTGGTACAGCATAAGCAGAAGCGGAAATGCTACAGTAAAATAATTAAACTGATTCGATGACAATTAGTAAAACATTTGATTTTAACTCATCAGCTAAAAGTACACTTAAAAAAATATTATATACAAGGGGTTTTAAATAACTCAGACAGTAATATCATAACTACAAAACTAAACTGTTTGCGACCATGTCATAAAACCATTTTAATTTTCTACTGAATATTAAAAAGCGACGGCTGCGCTTTTTAAACGCAGAAAAACCAAGTGATAGATGATAGTTAAAACGTTTATTAGCATCTCCAACACACACGTACATACAACACTAGGTTAAAATACAGTTATTAACAGGAAAAATCAATATACTATTGTGATACATTCAGAGAAATATTCAGACAAATTATTAATTAACTACCTTGCAATTTATACTATTCTTCATAAGGGAATAATATTCTCAGAACAATAAAATCAACGACAGTTAAGTTAAGTAGTAATTGTCACCAGGCAATGCAGTCAACCGTCCGGGGGAACGCGTAGAAGGCTTCGTGCTACTTACCGTGCTCCCCCACTATGGACGATGAGAGGGAGTAGTAGGGTTTTTAGTCGGTAGGCCACTGGGCGGTTTCCTTTAATAGGAAGTCCCCCCCAGTGGAGAGTCCGACATAACCCGTCCGCCCCCCGGTGGACGGGGATGCGTAAGGCATTTCCCTACTTAAAAAAAAAAAAAAAAAAAAAGGCAATGCAGTCAAGAACAAATAAAAGTATCTAGTAATTATTATTATTATTATTTTGTTGCCCAATTATAGTCACGTTGTTCGAAAAGCACAACACAGGCCAAATGATCATTTTTTTATTCAAAATCGACGAATGCTCTTTGTTCTGATACAACTTAATAGTCCAATCTAAGTATTAGTACCTTAACACTTTCAGACCATAAGGTATTAGTTATGTTAAATGTCTTATGTTAACTGTCTTAATTTGAGCGACAAAACTCATGTTAGACACTGGTTTGGACATAGATAATAATATTTTTTGTGGTTTGGAGGATGACAAAATATTTTCTACAATTATTTATGCTGCCGGCCTTTTGGAGTACGGCAGCGCCATCTAGGTATATAGCATAACATTTCTTTACTACGGTAAAACGTTATTTGCTCACGTACCTCTAGCATACTACGGCAAAGAAAAAATGGCAGGTTGGAAACATAGATGGCAGGGTACAAGTTTATATTTTATTTTCAGCTCTGTTTGATTCAGAATAATAACTTTATTTTATAATTATAAGTTGCCGCAGAAGTGTTTTCTTAGTTAATATTCTGTATGACTACCATGAGTTTCTGTCACGAAAACTACGATAGTTGACTTCAGAAATGTGTATGACATTTTTGGTTCCATTTATTATCACTAGGGGCACAGTAACGAAATACCATACAAATAGCGGCTGTCGTCACTGATGTAACTCATGCTAAACACCTATCGATACTACACAAGAAGGTATCAGTTTACTTACGCACAGGTTCAACTCCCTTATGAATATAAATTGACCCTGGTTTATTAAACTCTTCCGGCTGATTCGTAAGAGAGGAGTATCCTTAGAATAATAACGTATAGAAGGATAGTCTTCATACAACCGCCCCGTCAAAAATGAAGCACTAATCCGATCAACACAGCGTGACTATTACTCGTTTACGTGCGGCGCACTTTGACATTGAACATTGCGGAGCTGTAATGAACACTGCAAAGCGGTCCGTTTGGAGCCATTTATGGCTCTAATTAAGGTGCTTCAAAATGGGCGCGCGGACTTGGTTTCTATATGTAATTATTCTTAGGGTGTATCATTTAATTAATGGACCCTAACTTGTTTATATTAGGTATGATAGGATACAATGAGTTACTAGTGCGAAGGAACCTGGCGTTGTTGTTGTATTTTTTTTAAATTAATAAGAGGTCAAGTAAACCATGCAGTAATATTGAGTTTGTTGGGGCCCTGTGTTCCGGGCAGATATGTAGAACGCCGACGTAGGCCAACGTTGCTGGCAGTGCCACCTGGTAGGACCCACCTTCAGAGCATGTCCCCGCTGACGCTCACACTACATACTCTCAATCAAGTAGCTGAAAAGATTGACGTTTTTCATTGTTCTCTGAGCGAATTCACAAGGATATCGCTGAATGTGCTATGTTATAGTGGTTAAGTTGCTTGTCTATCGCATTGGATCATGTATCTGTAAGGGTAGATATAAGCTTGGCTAAATAAATAAATAAAACTATATTTAGTTGTAATTTTAGGTAGTTAACATTAATATTCAACCCTGCAATAAATAAAACTGTTGTTTAGTGATACTTTTGTGACTATTTTAGAAAATGTTGTCATTTACAAGGTTACATCTGAGCTTATTTTTGGATTGAAAGATAACTCTGATTTAGGGCTGTATGCGCAAATAAGCTCGTGCAAGCGCGAGCCTCTCAATACCGGTCCGAGCGAAGGCTTATTGTGGCAATAAGCCTGTGTACGGGCTCTCGGTTTTTTTTGCCAAAGCGACCGAATACGAGCAGAAAAAAAAATAGTCTCAAAAGCCGTCGCCTGATTTACAGCATCGCTTCACTTCGACGGCTCATCGCTAAAAAAGGTGTGATTTCTTCGAACTTCGACCAGCTTGACTCCTTGGAGTTTCTCACGCCTTGGCTGAGGTAGGTTGAGGAATAGCGTGGTGCTGCAATATTCATCCCGCGCCCTTCTAGAATTTCCCTGTACGCAAGTTCACTTCTTGGCGGGATTACCTGCCATCTCCGCCGAAGTAGCGGCGAGAGGCCTTGCGAAATAAGCTGGTGACCCCCTAGCAAGCTCGAGATGACGTCTGATCTCGAGCATGCTAGGTGATCTTCTTCCCAGACCTGGGGCGGTATTACCATCTCTTATAGCCAGTCAAGTTAATTTCCAAACAAAGCGTAACGAGCGATTTCCTAAATGATCTTTTATTTTCAGCCAGTCAATAATATATCCTCTATCAATATATCCTCTAGGTCAGATAACTGAAGTTTAGGAAATTAACTTGACTGGCTATAAGAGATGGTAATACTGCCCCTGGCGCTTTATTGTGACCTCTTAAAGTCTGCTCGCATTTGTCCGTGAATTAAGCGTCCTAGCATTTTGGTATTATGATCTCTTATTCCTTGAACGTGTATATTACGTCATGCAAACTCCACTTCTGCGCGGCCTGTTGGTATATCTTAACAGATAAGGCCACAGTCAAAACTTATAGTTTGTCAGAACCACTTTTAACTGTTTTTTTTTCTGTCAAAAGTAGTTTTAACTAAGGACATTGGTCAAAACCACTTTTCATTTAAAAATGTATGGGTTAGATTAGAACTGTGACGTTCCCTGCAGTAAGGGGAAGAGAATACTACCGAGGTAACCCTGCCTGTCGTAAGAGGCGACCAAAAGGGCCCTTGGGGTCGCGAAGCCCACGCGGGGGGGCCTGCGTGTGTTTCTGTTTACGATCCCGAGGAAGACGTTAACACTCGTCTTCGGACACAGTGGTCTGTGTTATCGTGCACTGGAGTTGAGCTTGCTTCTCTCGAGGCTGGCTGCCAGGCGGCCTTGCGCGCCAAAGGGTCCTGCGAGGAGACATGACGCAAAAAAAAAATAGATGTGTGACCGAAACCCGCGAGCCGAGCGAGCGAAGCGAGAGTGCCGCGGCAGCGGCCGGCGAAGCGCCAGAAAGCTTTTTTGCTTAGTGAAATTGTTACTTTCATTTGTAACGAAATTTAAACTTTTTTTGAACTTACCCCTTAAATGTAGTATTATTTAAACTCACTCATATTACCTTTTTATACATTTTTGAAAAGGTAAACTGAACTATAATTCAGGCAGAACCACTTTTGACTGGGAATGTTGGTCAAAACCACATTTAACTTCAAAAATCAGTCAAAAGTAGTTTTGACTAAGGACGTTGGTCAATACCACTTTTAAATATCAAAAATTATTGTAGAGCGTGTATATTCAGAATAGCCTTTTTACAATTTTTTTCATACTAAGTACCTACACCGAAAACAAAAAGGCTTCTCAAAATGGATCTTGCAAATTAGATTTTCAAAGACCGAAAGTCAGGAAGGCACTACAGAATGTGCCTAGTGCCCCAAACAGGTTAATGGCGGCGTTGCTTGAAACGTTTCGTTTTCTTCACAAAATATCCGTCCACCTGTGACGTCAGCGCTTGTTTCGGCCTTGCCTGTTACGCGATGTCCTACATACGAGCTGATACGAGGATCACCGCGCATCCTTATTACCGGCTGCCCGCCTGGAAACGCGAGACGATATGATTTATTCGCATCTGTGGATAGTGACCGAGAATCCTACATACAAAGAATTACATTATAAGGATAGTTCCGTAAAAAAAGGCGCGCTATTTGTGATGCCAAAATCAGCTGTCAAAATAATTATTCGATAAACATGTAACCACAATTTACAGTAAGTATTTAACAAGTATGAAATTATGATTATCTACTATTTCTGATTCTCTGATTACGTTGTTAACCACTCGTAAACAATTTGGGGGAGCTCTTACCACGGTAAATTGACCTTGAGCACTTACGTTAAGATCGAATTTAGCCGTGACTGCTACATATTTGTGGCATCAAAACTGGAGTCCCGACTCGCCTTCTATGCTTTACTGTGAGCTAAGGAACAAAGGCCACGTTGGCATAAACTAAACGTGTTTAGAAGTTCTGATATTAATACACCATATCATTGATATCATACAACCCATAATGTTCCTCCATATCTTTATTCAGTCGCCTTTTTTAGTTCAAAAATATTTAATTAATTGTGACCTGTGTTTAAGTTCTGGCATAGGAGTTGGTAGTATTACGAGTAAATTACACCATAATGTATGAGAGGAACTGTCTGTCGAGTCTCTAAATGTTTGCAATAAATCGAAAAATCGTGGTACAATTCGAGCTGTAAGTATGGTTATATCAGATACTCATTTTTTAACTTTCCGATCGAAAAAATCCTCCGTTTCTCTCACTGAATAAAATTGGCAAACAATCAAAATATCATTATATCGGATTTTGTTTATAATTTGATTCATTGGTGGCGAAGGTCTTAGCCCTGAAGTGGAGTCTTGACGTTCACTATGAGATATTCACGTAGGTATTTTGAATAGTGACACTAATGGGAGTGATTCCAGATGGATATCCAATGTAACGCTAGAAATAAAACAACGGAATACTAATTTTAGAATGTATTACAACAATAATAGCACGTCATTGGAATAACAAAACATGTCTTGGGAAATATATCATCCTACGCAGCTGAATAGGACGTCCGCTGCTGAACATAGGCCTCTTCCAGAGAGTCCTCTCCTTATCAGGGAGTCTACTTCAGTGCAACGTCAACGAAGTTTCGTAAGTCTCTAACTAATTATGAATCCAAAACTCGATTTTTGTATATCTGGAACTGTAAGTATGGTCTTAACACCTAAGGAATTGCGATACTTTGACTTCGGACGAACGAGAGTAGATCCAGTTCTTCCGTCGACTTCGCCTCACACGACCTTCGCCTTCAAATGAACTTCATTCTAGAGGTATTCTGCCCATCACAAAAGGCCTCGGTGTGCAAAAAGGCCGTCCTCAAAACTGTCCTCAAAACCGAAATGTCCGTATTGATTTATTTTATATTGATATTGGTCAAACTCATGTTAAAAAAATCCACAAATATATGATATTCATGAATACTTATATAAGTATGGTAAATATCATACTAAAGGGAACAAAAACACATGACGGTTGTTGAAATTATCTTTGTTTTTACACTCGTAAGGACCATGTTAGTTTGGCCGAAACGAAATTACTTGCGGACATTGTGTTAGGGATTAGGTTCAGAAGGTAGGTACCCTGATACGATCAATTGGAGAAATACGAGTGAGTGCTTAGTATATCTCTCCCTAGAACTGGTTTTATGAGTTCAGATTAACGAACAACTCGAGGAATATCAAATTTATATCAAAAAACGTTAGCCCTGGGACCATTCTAGAATTACCAGAAATATCAGTATCATTGATGAACTGTACGTTACAATTTCTTTAAGTGGTTTTTAGCTGATAGCTAGCTTCTAGGCTAAATATTTACTCTAATTTCTTACTCATTCATATTTTATTCAGTTAACAGTCTTCAATAAAATGCTTTATTTTGCGGTAGCTTTGTGACCACTAGTTGTATTTTTTTTTATATTTCCAGTTATTTAAAAAAAGCGAAAATTGTTCTGATGACTAAATACGAAACAAAAAACTGGCAAAAGATCATTAATTGAGCTGTATAGTTTCTAAATAGATTCTAATGAGGACCGCTGGTAATCAAACGCGTTTATTTATATCGGGTTAGGTACTTAACATTTATATCACGTGCGTAACAATTTTATCTCGCCGGCTGGCTACCTTACAGCCAAAGCCAATGAAAGTCTTACAGCATTTCTTTGTTATCGTATATCGTATGTTGAATGGTGATTATACTGCACAGCAATACAGAGTAACATTGTAGTGTATAATGCCATCTCGGGCTGTTGTAGAGATACCACGAGTTTCCGATATTCCGACGATAGTCGCGTACGCCTGTAATTATTTGTATGGGACAAAAACGGCCTCGGTAGCTCAGTTGGAAGAGCAGTCACCCGGATTGTGAAAGGTCGCGGGTTCGAATCCCGCTTGAGTCCCAGGACCAGGTCGAATTTTTCTAGTTTCCATCTATGTGTAGAAAACAGAGCATTGTTTAATGCTAACAAATAAAAATTCACTTATTTGTATGCGGTTTTATTTCAGCGCATATCTATCCTAATCTATATTATACTAATAAAAGAGAGGACATTTTATTTGTTTGTTTGTATTGAATAGGCTCCGAAGCTACAGAACCGATTTTAAAAATTGTTTTACGAATATGAAGCTTTATTATTATATATTATTTTTTTAAATTTAGGCTATAGTTTGTCGGGAAAGACTGTTTACACGGGTGAAGCCGCTGGCAAACAGCTAGAACTGGATGTAACTATGATAGTTCACGAGACGTAAACTCATGGTAGGGGCACTGATTATTATATTGACTGGCTTAGTGCAATGGCAACGATCCTGCCTTTAGCACCGGAGGTCGTGGGTTCGATCCCCACCCATGACAAACGTTTATGTGACGAACATTTATTTATATTTGTTGTGTGTTTGGGTGTTATTATCTATTTAAGTATGTATTTAGTTTCTGATACTCATAGTACAAGCTTTGCTTAGTTTGGGGTCAGATGATCTTGGTGTAAATTGTCCCATTTTTTTATTTGGTGTAAGTCACTGACAGTATGTAGACCATCAGTTTCTGTCACGTAAATTACGACAGTTAACTTCAGAAATTGAAATGCTATTTTTGGTTCCATTTATAATCACTAGGGTATGTACTCTGTACCGAAATGCCATGCAAAAACATCAACGAGGCTAACACGGACGCTGGCGGCTGTCGTTTTGGTGTTCTTAAACGTAGACATAACTCAAACTCAAACTGAAATATCTTTATTTAAATAGACTTATTCAGTACCTTTTAAATAGTTAAAAATTTACTAAATTATAGACATAAATACTATAATAATATGAATAAATAAACAGTTTACAAACATAATGCGACTCTACCACCGCGTCGGAGAAGTTGATTCTTACTGAGAAGACCCGGCGAGAAACTCAGTAGTTACTCTTTTAAACTTGTTGTGGTCATACTGTTCTCTGTTGAAAACAACTGGGAACATAGTGTTAGTTTGTGAAGGTGGAGTTATTTATTGCCCCTTGTACTTGCAACTCTAGAAGGATACCTACCATATCCTGAAATGATATTTATATTGTATATTAAAAAAAATTCTATACTAATTGTTCACAGCTGGCAAGCATTTGCCAATAAATAAATAATAAATATCTGGGACAATTCACACCAAGATCATCTGACCCCAAACTGAGCAGAGCTTGTATTATGGGCGTCAGAGACTGATAAACATACTTAAATATTTCCAAATACATACTTAAATAGATAACAACACCGAGACACACAACAAACAAAAATGTTCGTCACAAAAATGTTTGTCATGGGTGGGGATCGAACCCACGACCTCCGGCGCTAAAGGCAGGATCGCTGCCATGGCGCTAACAGGCCAGTTTAACTTTTGACAGAACAAAGTTTGTCGGGGCCGCTAGTTTATAATACGTCCCAAATAGATTCCGTAGTTACTTACCGACAAGTTGAGAGCAATAAAGAGAGGGATTTATTCTGACTGCTCTCAACTTGTCGCTAACACCGACTTTATTAGACCTAGGCTTATGATGATCAAATAACAAGACATAATTTTAATTTCTTAGAGGACACAGCACGGTTGAGAGAATTTAAAAATAGGTATTTGTAAAATCAATTGCTATCTTTTGCAAACCTCTAGCCCCCCGCAATGTGCGATAGAGACAGGCGAAAATTGGACCAAAAATACCTATCAAAAGTACACAAAATCGACGTATCGTAGTCCCCTGACCCCCTACTCAAAAAATTGACCACTTTAGTTACTTTTTTCAGTAAAAGAGGACTGTGGCAGAGTTCCTGTTTTTTCCTTTTTTTATATAAACTAGTCAAATTCGTTTTTTAGATGCTTGAACACAGCGGAAAATATTGCCGAATAATTTGTTTTTTGAAGGTTTATATTAATTTATATTAAAAAGGAAAACACACTTTCTTTTAGCAATATCCAGGGAGGAAACAGGGGACTACGTTTGTATGGGAAAATGGCGCTACTGTATCCTCTTAATTTGCATTTATACCATAATGCAGGGTAAAAAGAATTTAGGCTATATTTTGACGGTAAAGACAGTCTACGCGGGCGAAGCCACTGACGCACAGCTATGAAGTATATTTTAACAATGATTGGTCCAAACAGATTTTAAAAACTTCTTTGGTAAGATAGTTGCCCGGATATAGTGAACGCCGCGAGTTCGAGTCCTACATGATACCTAAAATGTATTGATTTTTCTCTACTGTATCTATCTTCGATAAAAAATTTTTTTTTTATTATTTGAAATGGGCTTGCGTGCGGCCTCAGTCTTGCCTGGTGGTGAGCGATGAGGAGGCCGATGGTGGTGCACGCTTACCCAGAAAATGCCTATTCACTCTGGCCTCGAAGATACCAAGATTGTAAGTATCTGGAAACACAGATGCTTTTTTTTACTTTCAACTGTCTCTTCTGAAATTAATAACTTGAATATTATTATCAAAACGCTCTTTGCAGTACTTGTAGAAAACGACCCAATAAATCGGTGCTGAATATAGCTATATTTAACCCTCATTAGGTATACGTGAAGCATTCTATGCTAAACTCATTAGTAAAGTGGGGTATTAGAGCGGCCAGCTGACCCATATCCTGTATTTACGGTGGAAGGCAATAGTTATAATGATAACCCCTAGCATACCTAGATCCGGAACTTTGCATAACGGACGAATGAGCCGCCACAAAAAATAGTCAAAAAGTTGATGGTAACGGGCAAAATATCAACGTTTTCATTATTTGTGGTACTTCATCACGTGTTTTTTATTAAACAGCGTAAATTCTTTCTAACGAATCTCAAGGGAACCAGCATATTATTTTGTTTTAAACAGTTTACGTTGCATGAAGAAAAAAATCTACAATTTTTACATTATTGTAAATTAGTCGTGTTACACCAGACGACGTTGTAAAGAGTTTACACTGTACTGCAGCCTTGTTACTGCAGCGGTGATTCATTAAATACTAAGCTTAAGTGTATAGTTGTTGCAACTTATACCCGGTAGAATGAAATTAAGTTTTTTTTTATAGTGCCTGTCAAGATGACCTCACTCCAGCTGATGGACAGCGGTCGCGAGGTCCAGATGAGGCTGACAAGCACAGTTTAGCTCTATAGATTGAAAGAGCGTCACCATTCGCGCTCGTCACTTGCAAGAACTATAAAGTCATACTCGAATGAATAAACTATGCCATTTCGCGTATTTCACAACATACTCGTAAATCATCCGTTTGACGTTCAGGAGGCTCGCTCTGACAACAAAGCCCTAACGCAACATTAAAATCATCGTACTCTGACGTAAATCATTCAAAACTAGTGACGAGCAAAATTGCCGAAAGTACATAGCAACAGAGCATGGTCTATGCTTGACGCTATGTACCTGACTGTACATTCGTATATACTAGTACTATAATTATTTAAATTATTGATAAAGTACACACACAATTGATAAGATACAATAGTCTTAATAATTTGACGACAGGGTTGGCGTATTGCGCTGTAGCACGGTTTCTCGCCTCGAAACGATCTTTTCTGAAGTGCCTCGGGTCTGGGTGTGCTGGCAGACGCCCCTGGCTCATTTTCCTTGTGTGGTACCCTTTCACACAGGGATAATAATCCCTACTTCGAGACTATTGCAAGAGTTGTGTTGTCTGTCGCATATTTATTTATTTATATTTAATGATGCATACAATTTCAGTTGTATAAATAGAACTAGAAAATTGTAATTGCGACCCTGGGGTCTTATTACAATCGTTTCAAACCAGTCAAGTTATTTTCGGAATCCGAGGGTAGCGAGTGATTTTGTCAGTAAATATCCAGCCTAGATGATGCGTTAGGATCAGGTTATAGGGTTCGCGTACGGTGGGAGCCAGCGGGCTTGAGTACGGGGGTGCTTTTGCCCGCAATGCACTTTCTTTCACCGCGACGGCGGAAGTACCTGTGTGCTCCAGGTACCCCTTCATTGGGGGGTCGGCTAGAGGGGGCCCAATAGGGGGACACACTGGCGGCGGGGTTTTTTAGGGACCTCGCTCGCCGGTGAGGTGTTGAGGTCGAGTACCGTAGGGTTTTAGTCGGTAGAAGTCCGACTTAACCTCGTCGTTCCCCCGGGCGGCGAGGTATCCAAGAGGATTTCCCCACGATAATAAAAAAAGGGGTCAGGTACCGCTCACTGGAAATAAAAGACCATATTACGAAATTGCTCGCTACGCTCAGTTTAAGGAATGAACTTGACAAGATAAAAAGGTGCTCCCTCACCTAGAGCATTTTCCTGTAATGCAACGTTACAGAGTCGAGCATTACATCGGTGAGGGAGGAGAACCGCGCATTAGGTACAGTGCGCAATTTGTTGTTACAATGTGTAATATTTTGATACAATTTCCCTGAAGTTTTGTCAGGTGTATTGTAACGCTCAAAATCGAATCTGAAATGTTACATTACAGAAAAATGCTCAAGGGGTTAGTGATTTTTTTATTTTTAGCATTTTTAATGCACTATTTTCTACATAAAGATAGAAACTAGACAAAAAGGTGTGGCATAACGCGGGATCGAATCCCGCTTGAGTCCTAGGGTCAGGTCGATTTTTTCTAGTTTCTATCTTTGGGAAGAAAAAAATCGACCTGACCCTAGGACTCAAGCGGGATTCGAACCCGTATGTAGAAAATAAAGATAGAAACTAGACAAAAAGGTGTGGCATATCGCGGGTTCGAATCCCGCTTGAGTCCTAGGGTCAGGTCGATTTTTTCTAGTTTCTATCTTTGTGAAGAAAAAAATATAAGAGATTGTAATAAGGCCCCTGGATGTTGGGAAGGAATAGAACCCGCACCTTCTACAAACCTGGTTGCGCTTACTATAAAGCTACCGAACTCATTATTGGACCCAGTGCATTATTTTAGTATGTTTCACGTTGCAACCCAACGTTTTGTTTCAAGTAAAATAAAAAATTACTTCATTCAAATAAAAAGTACTTATAACAAGTCAAATAAAAAAAACATACAGTCAGATTGCAACAATTTTTAACCGAAAAATTGTTGCAAAAATATACTAAATAAAAATAAATAAATAATTAAGCGCCAGACAAAACACCTCTTGTAATGGTCTCGAAGTAGGGATTAATATCCCTGTGTTACGAGGTACCACACAAGGAAATAGCCACACCCAGACCCGAGTCAATTCAGAAAAGATCGTTTCCTGTATTGACCCGACCGGGAATCGAACCCGGGACGCTACGGCAATCGAGGCGAGAAACCGTGCTACAGCGCACTACGCCAAACGTGTCGTCGAAATAAACTTACATAAATTAATACTATAATAGTATATATCATAATTAAACATAATGTGACTCTACCACCGGTTCGGAGGTTGTTTCCGATCGAGAAGACTCCGGCAAGAAACTCGAAGGTTACTCTTTTCAATCTTGTTTTTATACACAAATATTGAATTGATAGAGTATAGTAAAACAAATCCTACTAGAAGAATTAAAAAAATCTTTACTATACTTACCAGTATACACGAATACAAACAAAAAACTGACAATTGACAAAACAACACTTAATTTAAAAAAAACGGCTTTAAACTAACTTCAAAAAGAGGTAGGTACCAAAATGGTCTCCGCTCAGTATTTGGGCGTGACAAGAGAGCTAGAGAGCTCTTCACGCCCACTGATTAACTGCTAACATTGCTATATCGTCACCAAATACGTATCAGAGGCAATCTTACTAAACCCTTAGGCAAAAGTCTTATATATATGCTTAGAAATTTTAATGCAAATTTATCTTATTTACTTATTCTTCATTGCACATTTAAAAATAGGTACAATTGGCGGACTTAATGACTAGTAGCAATGTCTACCAGTCAACTTATTTCGTATGCGCATTGGTAATATTAAGACAGGAAGCATGCTTTTGAGTCTAAAATAAATAAATACTAAATAAATGCAATGTTAAACACCAAATGCTTAACATGGCCGATCTTACTAAACCCATAGGCATAGGTTTAATTAACTTATACAAGTGCAATGTGCATACCATGCCGGTTACCTCCAGGTCATGAGGTCGCAAAAGCTGCCGGTTGCATGCTCACAAACTCACGACAGCACAGCACAGTACATTGCACTCGGCCTATTAAATTACAGCCAATAAAATACAAGCTCGCTCAACGAGTTATGGCACTCTACGAGTATAATGGAATATAATATGGTTTTCGCTAAGTGATCGAACCAGGAACGAGAAAATTCTAAAAAGTAAAGGCTGCTATTTCTGTCAGCTGTGACACAGCTGATGGCCGTTTGGGCAACAAAGTTCCGAAAGTGTGTTTCATCGACCCAAAAGATTTTGATCAAGGTCACCAGCGGGGTTAAATGCCGAGATAAATTTGTGACTAGTCATTAAAAATTGAACGAGATAACGCGTGAAAAATTTAACTCCTGTCTGTGCGTATCTTAGCTGTACTAATTTCAGCGGATGTAGATCTTAAGTAACTCTAATAACCTGTGGGTGCGGCCTATGTTCAGCCAAAAATGTCTTGGGGCTGCGAATATTGATGATCATGTATACTTTTAATTCCATTATTCATAAAGCTTTCTAAAAAATAAAAGCTCACTTGGAAGAGTAAGCGCTCTTATAGATAAAACTACCAAAGACGACACGATTGCCGTAGTGCGCTGCAGCACGGTTTGTCGCCTTGCCTTACGTACGAGTCGATTGAACCAATTCGGGATAAGATCTTTTCTAAATTGGTTCGGAGTTGGAAAAAATGCATTACGCACTATCCCGCTACCTAGGTGGGGCAGCGGGGGAGTGTGCGACTCTCCGTCCAAGAAGGTGATGGCTTGTGGCTTATGGGTTTTAGTGGGCTAAAAAAGACCCCCGGTATACCTCATCGCCTTGACGGGACGACATGGTGCCTGGTTCGGATTACCGTGCCGTCCCTGGCGGATGGTCCAGCCTTCACGCTGGGCCTCCTCACGCAACAGGGGCATCCCGGTATACGGAGACACCCCCAAACAGGAACACCGTGCAATGGGGTGAAAGCCCCCCGACTTTCACCCCGGTGCTGCTTTTAGGGAGCAGGGAGAAAGCGTGCAAACCGCCGTCTACTCACTCCCCGCCGTCTGCGTCGGTGAGGGCCCGCCTGAGGATCTTCCTTCCGGGCCCTCTCCGCTGTCTCCTTCTGCGACATCACCTCTTCGCAGAAGGAGACTATCGCCTCCCACCCTCTCTCGCTTGCCAACATGGCCCGTATCAGGGCCGGAAGCGAGAGGTCAGTGCCAACTTCATCCACTAATGTGCGACGCTGCACCGCCCAAGCAGAGCACACCTCGAGGGTGTGCTGGGCGGTGTCCTCCTCGGCGTCACACTGGTAGCACCTCGGGGCCTGGGAGACTCCCCTAGCTTAGTTCTTTGTCTATTCTAGTACATCGTAAAACCCCTGTTTTCAGTTGTCATGGTCTCGAAGTTGGGACAAATATTCCTATATTTGTCCCAACTTTGAGACCATGACAACTGGTATTTTGTCTGTCCACCAAACGTCGCCTTGGTGCAATACGTGGTGGTCACTTATTGGACCCTCAATCTTATCCTCTTGGGCCATTAGAAAACTATTGAGACATCGCAGATTCGATTCAAAATCAAGGACGTCACAATGAGCATCAAAAATGTCGCACATTTGTTTTTATTATTATTATTTATTATTTCGTACACAAAGAGACAAATTACAGAGAACACAATAAGGAGTACAAAAGTACAGGTTAGCTTATCTCTAGAAAGAAGATTCTCTTTCGTTATCTATACAGATATTATATCTGGCTGTGTTATAAACTAAGCTTTAATTCCGTATGGTGCTGTACAAAGGTCATTACAGATTTGGTGTGGTCGACTGCACATACAACCCAATTACTTCCTGCAAGGAACTATCCCTATTAATCTATTCTAGCTATTTCAAGCCAGTTATTATCCCTTCACAATCATAGGTATTTAAGGCTAATAGGTCTAGACAATGAATATAGCCTATATTTTGTGAGGGACTGGTGCCTGAAATAGGTAGGTTTCAAAATAGAAACCTGTCCTACAGGTCGCCAGGCCTCGTGGCCAGCACAGCTACAAGCTGTGTGAATGTAAAGTAAGAGATTAGAAATAATACAGAAAAACAACAAATAAAAAAGTACTAAAGTATAGTTCCTTGCAGATTTGTGTGCGTGAGTGATCGTAGGTATGATTGAGGTTTGTATGCGTAGGTGAGGTTTGTGTAGAATGGAGTGTACTCGATGTGTGAGTTTGTGGTTTTGAGTGAACGTCAATGAGAGAAGTAACCATAAAATAGTGTGGTTCACATCACCAGTTAATTGATAGCTCCACTTAAGAGGACGAAGAAGTTTTTCAGTCGTCTCATAATTTAAAGTCTTGAGATATTTAGAAACAGTTTGCTTGCAAAGGAATTTATGAAGTGAATAGATATGAAGGGATGCATTAAATTTGTTATATAGGTAAGGTCCGAGAAAGCAGAAGAAGTTTTGAGAGAATGATGTTTTAAAAGGAAGTTCGCTGCAGACTTTACATTTCCGACGCTTATTCTTCAGTATTGAGTGTAAATAGCGGTCTATTTTGGATTACATGCAAACAACTTACCGTAAGGTTTGTTTTGTGTATAAACAGCCCGTAATAGACTTGAGAGATGGACTTACCGACAGATTTACTCCTCTTAAAACAAATATTGCTTAAACTAATACTGATGTTGCCAATTATATTGTACTTACCGCAGATTGCTATTAACTAATGATATTATTGACTAGCCGTAGCTCAAAACATCGTTCGCGTCGAATTACTTTTAGACTTTGAATAGGCAATCCGACAACATCATCAGATTCTAAAAATAATTTGATATATCACAAATACATTTAAAAAAATAATCTTTTAGTTTGTTTACTTATGTACAGAGACGTTCACATTAACCTTTACAAAACCATTGCAAAATGGTTCTTATGCAGGCAGCATAAGGTGCTCCTATGTAAAGGTTGTTGTGAACGCCTCTGTACAATCCATTTTATGGCCCTTTGAACTTGGGTGGGAAAAACCATTTTTAAACGTCCAAAGTAAATAAAAAAACTATACCTACTATTCAATAGCCACACAATGTATTGTTAATAAACTTTTCATTACTCATACACGGAAAGTACGCTTGAAGTTGCCTGAGCATAGGGTTGAAAGCTTCACTTTCAGCCCTAGGGCTGTAAAGTTTTTTTCAGCCCTATATATCTGAGTAATAAGTAAAAAAGACAAAAAACAGGGCGGGATTGCAACTATTCGAACTTCATTCAGTTGTTTCGTAAATTGAGTGAGAAGTTTATTTGGTTGAACTTATGTATCTGATTTTTATTTACTTTCCTTATATTCGCAATGAAAAGCAGAGTGTTTACCTCTGAAGGAAGACCTTTTCAATGCCCTCGAACGATTAGCGCTCTCCCTACGCTCGCGCGCCAAACCATCTCGTGCATTGAAAAGGTAACTTTCTCACCTTGTGTAACAATCTACTATTATTTATAAACGTCAAAGAAGGGCGGCGAAACTCGACTGCATATTATACGAAAACGTTACCAAACGAAAACATGTTGAATAAATAGAGTTAAATTTGTTGAATTAATTTCCATAAAATCGGGATTTTTAAAGAGGGCAGGTAAAAGATAAATTATTCCCGATTTCATTAAAACAAAACTTTTTAGTGCAACAAAAAGTGCAAAAACTAAACGGTTTTATTTCTTGTAAGAGTGTTCCAATCTACGCAGAAGTTTTCAATTTGTGTTAAGGTAAGTTACATTCTAACGGTTTTGACCTAATTAAATTAAATCAATACACTTTAAAGAAAATTTTAAAGCCATATACTTGTATTTTGAATGTATTTTAGTACAAAGTGAAAAACAAACTGATTTAGAGGCTGCATGGGCATATACTTCTTTGCCGTCCCATTGTTGTCATCAATGAACTTGTTCCTTAATTAGTCTGTGCAGCAATGTCAATGTCAAATCACTCACATTAGGTTACGTTAGATTTTTATTTAGATATATAATATTTTTTTGGTTTTCATCAAATAATCAAACTGTAAGAGAAAGTAGCCCTCTAGAATTACCTGCACCACCTGTTGCAGAAAAACATAATCAAATTGATACCCAGCAAATAAGTTATAAAGCAAACACTCAAAAGCTTTTCCAACAATAAGAAGAGCAGCTGCCACTGCTGGCCGTTGCTTGTTTCCAGAATGAAATGATCGGGAAAAACTTCATATACCTGAGTCTATACGCAGAAGGGTCCTAGTAGACTATAAGTAGTATAAGGGAGTGAAGCTATTTTAGGATATCATTGTTATTGTGCTGCTGGAAATCCGTGATATATTAGATTTGTGTGTAATTAAAGGAGTAACACGTGTGTAATTTAAGGAGCAGGCAGTGTTTATCTGTAAATCCGTCGTGCAATAATTTTAGGTGCCATAGGTACTCATGTAACGCTAGATTAAGAACCATCGTTACAACGGTTGATGAACCTAATGAAGAAAATAAAAATAAAAATAAAATAAAATAAATCACACAGTTGGGTGTTGCTCGCACATAATGTCCATTTTATGGTACATGGGGTACGCTTGTCATCAGGATCATTTCAGAGCACCTGCTGCATTCTTGGACAACTTGTTAATTATTTAAATAAATGTACAAAAATAAGTTAATATGTTTTTTATTTCATAGCTTACTTAGCAGTAAAACTTAAATAAGCCTCATACTGAGCTAAACAAACTTAATTTAGGTTCACCAGAAATGTACTTCTTTCGTTCTGTGTTGTTCCATAGTTTTGTGATAATATGATGAGGGCTACGGGTGACAGATCGCTTGTGCCGCGCACCGATGCGGCACGAGCTATCCGCATAGTAGAAGAAGCACGCGGCCGTACTAAACAACCCGCGTGCGCCTTTGAATGGGATGAGGATGTGGTGGATGAGGCCCATCGAGGGTTCTCATTGCACGTATCATGTAGCGCTGTTGACTGAACAAGCCCGTTCGTACCCCCGCGACGGGACCTGTAGTACGGACATCAGCCCGCCTGCGAGGACGCGGAGTCCACCTTCCGCGACGGTCATCCACGCGATTCTCCGGAACGGAACACTTTGCATGGAACCGTGCCTAGTCAGACAAAATGCGGATAATGTACGTTATATTGTATCACTATAAAAAGGCATATCTAACCAAACAGCCTCCGAAACGCGAAAGTGGAACATGTATCCGCTTACGTCAGACCAAATCTGACTGATGTATAAGCATCAGTATCCTTGTATTAATTAAAAATGATTAAAACCCAACGATTTAAATTATAACCTCACTACCTTCAATAGCTTTAATATCTTTTTAACCCCTCGTTTCAAAGAGTTACAACAATTACCTTTTTTGTTAGTCTAGCGTAGTTCTATAAACATCAACCGATTTCTTTTATGTACGCGGCCCGTAAGTAGAGGTCTGGAATTACATGGAAGTTCGCCGCCCTTCTTTAATATAGTTGCCGAACAAAATATTTTGCAGAATGCAAAGAAATACACAACAAATTACGTCATTAGAGGGCGGCAGTTTGTAGGAAGCGTTTTGGGTGTTTGGGTGAAAAACATGACTATCAAAATTGCTGTACTTATCTCGGGGAGTTTTGGTGCTTTTGAGATAAGTTTTTTTCCAATTTTTCTATTTTTGAGAAGTCTTTCAATAACACCTCAATAAAAAAATGTCAAATACTCTTTCGCAGCTTTCTTTTTAAATTATTACTCAGGTATCGGGAACTTCCCTTCTTAATAATACCTTCAACCCTAAAAGTGACTTCAAACACACCATCCAACAGGTTCGTCGTAATGATGTAGCATATTTATGTGACGATCAAAAAATCAGTAAAATGTTTTTATTTTAATTTAAATTATTTTAAAAAATATTCCTCGTCAATGTTTAAAATCAACGAGGTTTTAAAATCAGAAAAAAAAATGATAACAAGTCGTTTATATGAAAAAGGCAAGAGTCCTCATGTCATTCTCTGATAACTCCCATGCGTTTAGTGGTGCCGAAAGAGTTAAAAAAATTAAACGCAAAATTACAGTAAAGTACATACCTTACTGTAGAAAACTTGAGCAATAGTCTACATCAACAAATAATAAAAATAAATAAATAAATATCTGGGACAATTCACACCAAGATCATCTGACCCCAAACTAAGCAGAACTTGTAATATGGGCGTCAGAGACTGATAAACATACTTAAATATATCTAAATACATACTTAAATAGATAATAACACCCAGACACACAACAAATACAAATGTTCGTCACACAAATATTTGTCATGTAAAGGGGATCGAACCCACAACCTCCGGCGCTAAAGGCAGGATCGCTGCCATTGCGCCAACAGGCCAGACAAAACCAAGTGATTAATCAGAGTTTTAACACAGAAACTTATTGAAATTAAAAACGATTTTTTGCGTGTTAAATATTTTGCATGAAAAATAAAAATTAGGATACATTTCTAAATACCGAGTTATTGTTTATCCGGTACATGCTCCGTAAAAACACAAATATTCGTCACATAAATGTTCAAAACTGAGTATGACCTTTGGCGCTGTATGAGCCTTTGCTTCTACCTATTATTGCGCCAACGGGATAGTCAAATTGATATATTTACAAGTAACAAGTAGGTATTTGTTACTAGATGAACTGTTTGCTTCATCATCATCCATGCGGACTATCCCGGTTGTGAACTCGCACTGGTGTGTGGGGTCCCAGGGTCCGCCTTCATTATTTTCTTGGCTCACTTCGCGCGGTCTTGTGAATCCTCAGTGTTGAGTCTGTTAGCACTCATGTCACCCTTGACAACGTCGAGCCAGCGCTTCTTAGGTCGACCTCTTGTACCAGTACCTGGCGAGGGCGGCATGGCCAGACATTTGTTGCTTCGAAGCACTACAAATTACAACTTTGTGATATTCAAATCCTTTATCTATTAGTTGGTCGGCTAGTAGATAATCTGTGTGTAATGAACGACAGTCAAAAGTTCGCTACAAAAACCTTCAACCCATTGCGTCATAATGTCATTTTAAGTAAAAAATCTGGAAGGAAAACGATAAAATTTTAAAATAGTTTAACGAGAATTTGCATCTCTAAACAGTTCGGTTGCTTAAGCAGCGCAAGAAGGAAGTGACAATATTTATATGAATAAAATTTGAATATAATCGTACTTTAATAATTCACTTTGAAAACCAATATGTTTATTTAATCAATTCCATAAAAACGATAAACTATAACCTTCTAGTTAGTATTTAAAATTCCGAATAAAATAATGTTTGTAAGAATTTTATTGACTGCGCAGAACAATATACTCGTGATATAATTCAAACAGCTAGGTACGTAACCATACTTTGACGACCGACTTGGTGTAATGGTTAAGAAGTTGGCTACTACACCAGAGGTCGCGGGTTCGATCCCCGCACAGTACAAACATTTGTGTGCATGAACATGTCTGTTTGTACTGGTCTGGGTGTCTCCTATGTATAATAAGTATGTATTTACAAAAGAAAATGTATTTAAGTATGTTTATCCGTTGTCTAGTATATATCCCATAACACAAGCTTT
This sequence comes from Udea olivalis, assembly GCA_947369235.1. NCBI lineage: Eukaryota > Metazoa > Arthropoda > Insecta > Lepidoptera > Crambidae > Udea > Udea olivalis. The sequence continues at coordinate 3,534,822 of OX376347.1, forward strand.
AATTAGCTTACTTTGGGGCTAGATGGCGCTGTGTGGAATAATGTCCAGGGATATTTATTTATTTATTTATTTATACTTAAACCTAGATGTTTATATCAAATCCCTTGCGTTTTTTATGGTATTACCTTTGTAAGAATTAAACAAAGTCATTGTACGCTATATTCCAATATGCTTGGATTAAATATCTACGTGGCTTAATATATTCCTACATTACATTGAATTCTGTTACATTACCTTCATGCAAAGGCTTGATTTCTTTTACAATACTGTAGTTGGTATTGTTAAATAGAAATAGAAAAACATTTAATAGCTTTATGGACATCGTTACATTTATAAAGTAAACACAAAAGAAGTAGGCATTAACAACAAAACATATAGGTAACAGGAAAAAAAAAGATCATACCATCAGACAGCGGGTGTCCCGATGCCCAAAAAGACAAATGGACCTCACTCAGCATATAGCCTGGGCTTTATGGGCCCAGGCGCTGATTTTCAGTAGGCCCAGACTGAGATGACGCACGGACATTTGTGGCGGACATACGTGTGTGCATATAGATACATATAAGTATCATAAATACTATAGTATAGATAAAAATAAATGGTGAGTGATTCAATATATTGTGTAGTGTAATAATTGTAATACAATACATAGACAATAGATACGGTGCCGAATGTGTAGTGTGACTGTGTGTGTGTGTTCGTGTGTGTGTTACCGTATTAAGAATCATTTAAAAGACTTAGTGTTGTTGTTATGCCTATGCAAATGTAAATTATGTATGGTTTTGCTGACCTTTAGAATAATTTTAATATCTTTCGTATTACATGTGTCCATAGGCGGTCCGCATGCTTATTTTACACCGAAATCAGCAAAGAAAAGCTCTACTTGCTAGATTGCTATCATATCCTGCTTATTGCCTCACATTAGTTAAAGCGTCCCTCTAAAAGTCTTAACTGATAACTCCACATTAATTAACTGCCCAGTCCACCAATCGACTGTTTTCATATTAATTTAAATTAAAGGCAAGCTCGGGAAAGACTCAAAAGGCCCACTATCGCAGTTAGCGTGTCGCTCGCCCACCGCGCGGTCGCGTGCAATCGTCATGAACGAACTAGTGCTCTCTTCAACCGAACCAAAGTGCATACAGTGATAAATCGGATCGTTACCAAAAAGTCTGTAAGTAAAAAACAAGTTAACAAAAAAATCAGAAACAAATGACACAATATCACAAACTTTGTAGTCAGGCCTGTTAACAATCGATAGGACAGCCAAATGTTTACACATAACAATATGACCGAAATAAACTAAGATACAGAAATAGTGTCTTTGATACGAGTCGTCGAGGCCTGTTATTCGTTTGACGAAACTGCAAGAGACGGTCTATAGTTTATGACTTTTGTTATCGGAACTTGAATTTTTCGGTCGAACGGTATTGATAGTTTAATAATAAAAGTGACTTTACATTTATCGGTTTAGTTGGATCAATGAGAATTTAGACAATATTGCTGATAACCGAGAGTACTATTTGGAAGGGGTCCAGGTACAAAAATACAATGCCTAGCGTGTCGTCTCGCTGCAAGTCTGTCTGGGGTTAGGGCTGTGCACTTTTTTCGGGAATGCAGACGTCGGGTGACATTGCCCTCAATATACCTCCAGACAGTGATATTATGAGAATAGAATGTTTAAGACGCGCGTAAAGTATGACTCGAAAAGTTGCCAAATGGCAGAACTCGTAGGCAATCAAAACATTTCAAGTTTCAAGTGCAGTCATCAACAGATAGCTATCTCTTTTGCTCTTTTTAATATCATGTTTGTTTTAATGTTCGTTTGTTGATTTTGAATAGGTACTTACATAAATATGGCGAAGACAGTTAATTAACAGGTGATTACTAGGAACGTCTCTTATCTAGTGTACAGACAACCGCACAACCGGATAATACGAACTGTCGAATATCCTTAAAGAATTTGATCGTTACGGTAGTGATGTGAAAAATATAATTAATTTAGACTTAATGTTTACTTCTATGTTTATTCCGGCCTGAAACATTTCAAGTAATAAATTATCGTTTCCATTTTCAATTACGATTTATGGCGAATATCTATGCTTGTTTATGATTGATTCGCCTTATAACCATGCATCAGAGTAAAACTTGGTTTTTAATCAATGTTGTTAAATGCCATTAAAAAAATGCTACTTTTACCAACCGCACAACTTTGAATATTTGAAGGTATGTTAACTATCTAGTCATTCAACATCCAATATAGGTATATTATATTGGGATCGGATAATTTTACAGTAAGACTTTTTAATTTTGTTGGGTTGTAGACAATTTCTTCAAATATCATGAAATATGATATTACAAAGCAGACCGCAAAATGAAGCTCGCAAGCAAACGGCACTCAATGCAAATTTAAATTTTAAATTCAAGCATTAAAATGTATGTAAACAATAATAGAAAAAAAATGTTGCGGTAAGTTTAGTGCAGAAAACTGTGGACGAAGAAAGCCATTTGCTCACTTGTGGGTCATGACAGGTTAAAGAAAAGAGTAAAACTTTCATATTCGAATGTCAAATGTGTTTTGATTCTCTTCTGTTTGTATTCATAAGTGACCAATAACTCTTTCAAATACATAAACACTGATCATCTATACAGCTTGCTTATGTTGATTAAAACATCGCATAGACATTACACTTGTTATGACATGGATAAGACAATAGAAAATTACTGCATGGAACTACGATGAAGGTCGATGTGTGTTTTATTGCAGACATAACGGGCATGAGTGTGTACCGAAGGACATGGTGCGAGGAATTCGTATTAGCAAACATAAGTGGCACATGTTATTTTGTTTTGACAACTGAGTATTTCATTTTATTTGGTCACAGTCACAGCAAAAGGCCTTCTACTCTTATAGAATATAAACAAAATGTAGAGACAATACCGCTATGCATAGTCTGTCTAAATTCAAATTAGCTGTTAGGCCAAGCTGGGCAAAGACCTCTCTTCGTACGCGTCCAAGCTAGCTTATCCTGGGCGTTGAAAAGTCTGGCACCGCTAGTAGGCCAGTTTCCAGCACCATCTGCGTCGTGGTTAATCAGGTCGTTGTGCATCTGTGGTGGGGTCAACTCTGCGGTTTCTTTATTACATATTTTTGCTGAACTGTCGACGCTACTCCCACTTTACTTTGGCTGTAGCTTGTCCTACATCAGTTTCTTCTGTTATATAGCATTGATAAGAGTCAGTGCTCTGACAGTTCTCGTGAGCGATGAGGAGGCCGATGTTCGAACGCTTACCCAGAAAATGCCCATTCACTCTGGTCTTGAAGATACCAAGATTGTTAGTATCCGGAAATACAAAAGCAGGGAGAGCGTTCCACTCTTTAGCGGTACGGATCAGAGAAGACGCAGCAAACCGTTGAGTGCAGGTGGCTGGGAGTTTTTTTCTTTTGATGCTAGACTTTAGATTTTCAGCTCTGTCCTGTACTTGAACTCAAAAATGCTTTATTTAAGTAGACCATGAATTAACAGTTCTTTTGAATCCTCATTTAACATTTTAAATTTAACTATATGTAGTATAAACATAAATAATATTAATACAATCTATATACTAAATATAAAACATAGACATAATGTCACTCTACCACCGGCGTTGGAAGTCTGATTCCACTGAGAAGACCCCGCAAGGAACTCAGTAGTTGTTTTTTTAAAAAAGAGGTGGTTTACAATTTAGGTTAGTCACTTACAACTTTTGCCTTTGTAACCAGAGTCATACAGTTTGAACATCAATGTAGTTAGTTATCATAACGGTAGTTAAATTATAGTGAGCCTGAGCAGACCAGTTTCTGAAAGTAGTTGACGTATGATCCAGCCATCGTTTCACTCAACCATATTTTAAGAAATGAAACGACCCGTCACACAACGCCACCACCCCAAAAACATTTTAGTGAGCTTGACTAGTGAAGTCACTAGCAGTCAACTCAACAACGGTAAGTAGGTGAATCTGAGCTGTAGGACATGTGTAGGACACAGGTGTATGAAGTTATATAATAAGAGGCTGTTAGTAAATTAGCAGCTTTTAAAGGAAGTTACGTTATAGGTACAATGAAAAAAGTTATAAAAATTTGTACGAAAATCTTGGAGCTGAGAGCTCCAGACGGTGTTATCCTTCAGATAATCCGTTGTGTTATAGTACCCTTTTTTCAAGGGGGTATTTTTGGTGTGGTGCTTGAACCTGTGAAGTGGTAACTGTAAAATGGTATCTGGCAATTTATTGTAGAAGTGTATACTTTGCCCCATAAAAGGCCCTAATCCTTTCTGCAACTTATACAATGGGACAATGGGAGTGCAATTATATGTTTATTTCTAGTATTTTTTTTTATGTATGTCACTATGTTTAGTGAACAAATGGATATTTTGGCGAACATGATACAGTTAAGTATATACTGAGAAGCTACAGTAAGGATACCGATTTCTTTTAACAAATCTCTAAGTGACACATTACGTATATTACATGAATTCCGCATTGAAAAACCTCTGCTGGTGTATGGGTCCATAGGCTGAGGTGTTTGTTTACCATAAAGTGGTTAATCAGCTCATACAAACGCTACCAACAAACATATAAAGGATACTCCACCTAAGAAAACAAGTGTCCACGTAACTAATATGTTTTTATAGAAACGAGTCATCAAACGAAAATATCAAATTCGGCTGGTAACTCACCAGTGGTGGAGTATTGTATATAACTAGGTACAACTTAAGTACCTATACTTATTCCTAGCTCACGACAAATAAAATGTATTTAAGCCTTTGTTGTTAATGCTAGTAGAATACCATAGTTCAAAGGTCGCTGGAAAATTCTGAGGCGTTCGATAATTCTGTACAATATACCTGAAATTAGATATTCTAACTGTCTTTTATTACAAATTTGATGATAAACATTATCCACGCAAAGTTGATCTTATTTTTGAGCAAACCTACTTAAATTATAAAGTGAAAACGGTTGCTGGATCAAAGTTATATTTACCTGAATACTGAACAAGTTTATATCAAAAGTGTTAAGCTTTCTCATGCTTTTTCCGAATACACCTCCAATCAGCTCCAGTGATATTTAATGTTTTTTTATCAAAAAATAACACTTGTTCCCGTGTCATGAGGCACACTGTTGTAAAGGAGACAGATACGAGTATAAAATGTAAAACATAGGTACCGCGAGTTGAACCCGTGAAATTATTTAATTTAATGTATAGTGTTCGCGTGACAATCAGAAAACAAAACAATTGCTGTCACTATACGAGCAATTCATTACATTTTCAAGAAAATTCCGCAATGGCGCAACATCGGCAACAGTGGGGAGAACTTGGTAGGCCTTTGTAGCTATGGGGTTTTAAGAGAGCTCCTGAAACATGGGGCTCGTGATATTGTGTTCAAAATAGTGGCTAGGATATCTCATAGTGTCAAAAATAAATTCATAATACACGACCTGCAAAATACCTTGTAACCCGGGAGACATCTCTTGATTATTTTTGGTCTTAATTGTTATTCTATATTTGAAGCTTCAATATGTTTCAGTCAAGCTATAACACGAAACGTACAATTTTATTCGCAACTACTAGCTGGCAACCCTAGCCGGCAACTGACACGTCGGATGACATTAATTTTGGTGTAATAATCACACATGCCGAACGTGGGCTCAGCATGTATTTTTGAATTCAGACAAACCCACTGACAAATTTTCTTTACATTTATTAGTTTGTAAAACTACTTATTTAAAACAGTTATGGGTAATATTAAGGACAGATAAAGTACAGGTGAGCTTATCTTAACTATGAGCTTTACTGGTTAAGTGCCACACCACGCACCGGTGCACTTAAACAAACGATTTCCTATTGTCTTTTCTATTCGGCAGTTAATGGGTTAATACTCCAGTAGAACATGATGACAGCAGAATTATAAATAGGATAGTTTAATAGTCGTTAGAGGTCTAATAGAAACTTTTCGTTTGCCAAATGCTAATCTCAAACTTGGAATAAGTTTTTAGAAAATAGAAACTGGTCCAGTACGTCAACCACGAGTTGCCACTCTAAATTTACGTTATCGTTCGCGTAACAATTTGTATTGAGATTTGACATGACATGACATGACAATTTCACATCCGAATACAACTTTTTACGCGAACAATAACGTAAGTTCAAATTGGCAACTCGTGGTAGAAGTGCAGGAAATTAAACTGAATTTTGGGATGAACGCTCCTACCACTCGGCTACCGGCATGGTAATATTAAAAAAACTTATTAAATTTGTACCCTGTGACTCCTTTCGTCATCTAAGACGGATATGTTACAAAGTTCAATTCAGTTTAATTATGTTATTTTTGTGAAATATTAATCATCGAATAAGCTCAACATATTCTACTATAGGTTCGGCTTTCCTCACGCTCCAACTCTTAATGAATCCAGTTCGTCACGCTATTCGGGTGTCGTCCTCGCCCTCAGTTCAACTGGTATGCGGCAGACTTGGCCAGCTCGCACTTTAGTTTCCTGACCTAATAGCCTCATACCTGCAAATCATAGAAAGTGACCTAGAAACCAAACAAAGGCCAACCCGAAGGAACTGGACAAAAAGTTGTAAAATGACTTACACCAAGATAATTTGACACCAAACTAAAGTGATCTTGTTATACTATGGGTTTCAGATCAGTATCTGAGAATAACACAAAAACTTTAATAACTTATAAAGATAACACACCCAGACACTGTAGAAATATGAAGAAATATTAAATTTGGACATATAATTATCTGCAAATTAATTGAAGAAAAAATCTTATCTTATTAGACAGTCTATAAACGTGTTAATGGAGCCAACCCTAGCCGTTTATCGCTGGGAATGACAATATTTGTCGTAATCGCATCCCAGTCGCTCAGTATTCACATATATTTTTATATTCTATAGCATAAAATTCAATGCTAAACGTTTTGGCTCTCTCCTCTTGTACAGTAAAATGCTGAAGAATTATGTCAATCTACTCAATCCGGATCAAAGGAACATTTATCATACTAAGCTTGTAAAACATGTTTAGTCTACTTCGACGACAGATGATACAATTACACCGGCTAGAGTATAAACGAACCCCATGGAAATAGCATGGGCGATGTGCTTTTAGTCAAATGAATATATATTTTACTTATTAGTTACAGCCCTCAGGGAAAAACAAATAATTTCGAGGGCACGACCACGAAAGTGAGACGATTGAATGTCAAATCAATAATTTCACTTGATAAAGAGGTTATTACGAGTATTTGTATAAAACTTACTATTAGGCCAGTTCGATGACGGACATCTTGAAATAATAACGATGCATCAGACAGTCCTTACCTAATTGAGTTTTTATAAATATTTCTTCAGGACGTCAATCACCCTAAATCTCGGTTACGTAATTTACAGATAATTCATTTGAAACAATGTGGCTTCATGCCCAAGAAACCAGCTAATAAGTGAAAGAAAATTATTTGATGTTTATTAATGAGAGTTATTTGATTTATTCACCTAAACTAATAGAACTTTTGTAGATCTTTATTATACGTTCTAGAACTATGATTTACAAGAAGCAATACAATAAACATAAAGAAGAATTCAAGCACATTGGTTCCTTTGGTAATTTGACAACGATTGAACTTTCAGGTTGATACATCACGAATGGATCACATTTTAGATTGATTGTAGAGTGTATGAATGACTTGTATCTACGAGTACGTTACAAAGAGCACTTGATACAAGCCACCGAGTGACAAACGTGATGAGAACACTTTAGATAATTGGGTCACTTAAACCGTTGCCACTTTAAAGTGCCTGACGTCTGTATCATGTTACGTGTATTTAGTAAGGGTCTACGCTTCTAGTTTATACTAGAGATGTACCGGATAGTGGTTTGGCCGGAGAGCTGGATACCGGATATTCGGCCGGAAATGGCCGGATATTCGGCGCGTGAAACATCATACAGAAATTGTCAACAGTTTAGTAAATTGGTATTCCATTTAAATAAGCTCAGGCCAGTGGTCACGATAACGCCACAGGCATGGTCAAAGGTGCTAGCGATACCAAATTGACATCCACACATTGCAACTCGTTGTGAATCTTTAAACGCCCAGTCCTATGGCTGAGAAACAGCGAAGTGAATTGTAACTCACTTCAGCCATTCTTCAGTTTCAGTAATTCAAAACTCAATTTAAAACTGGCAGACCTGAGTTCACGCAAGCATTGACTCTAACGTTCGACCTTTACGTTCTCGAACGCTTGCATGAACAGAAGCGTGCAATTTTTGTTCATACATCTAAATAATTTCGAGCCTTGCATGTTGAAAATTTATCTTCGACACAATGGGATATTTTATAGCAATGCCTTTAGTTAAGAAATGCCATGACAGAAACCGACGCTGACAGTGATGAGGAGGAAGTCCCAGCAAAACTATGAAAAAAGATATTAAAATATCAATATCCGGCTTGACCGGATATTTGGCCTCACTATCCGGTATCCGGCCGGATAGTAAAATAGCGCTGGATAAGCCGGATTCCGGATAGTGACCGGATATTCCTCGCATCTCTAGTTTACACTTTGGCATGAACATTTGGGTTGAGAGCCTTTTTATTCTCAATTTAGAGTCTGGAGTCTTAAACCAATCTGCACGCGGTTAAAAAACCGCACTGCAAAGTAATTTAGCAATAAAATCTTGAATTGAAGAAGAACAGAATAATTTAAACTATCTGTTTAGGCTACTAAGGTAAAACCTCCTATTACGGCGGTAACCAAAATCGACACTAATTACGGTGGTATTTTTATTTACATGATTTATTCTCATTGAAATTAGTTTAGGTACACGAAAATGGAATCTACTAGTTCCAAGTCTTTTGCTTTATTACATATCTGACATTTGTGAATATAACGTAAACGTACTCTTCAGAATAAGTCAGTCTCTGCCACGGCGGCAATGTGAAAGGACGTTCCTATATAAACGCGGAGCGACTCAGGTAAGTACACTCATATTAATATAATTGAGTTTTTCATAGGAATATACTGTTCAATTTCATCAGTATATTATTTATATTATAGTTTTATTGTTGTTAATACCATATATTTAGTGCTTTTTCATATTTGTAATAGAATATATTATACCCAAGAAAAACAAAATAAAGCAGTAATAGGAAACGAATGTTAAAGGTCAATCCTAATACGATGCTTTCATCCGTATTAGGGAAAATAGAGCGTCAGAAGTATTTGTATTAACTTTCAATATAATAAGTTATTCAATTGCTCAAGAGTTTAGTTGAAATTATGTTTAATTAAACCAACTTAAAACCTTTTTCTGTGGTATGTTTTACCCTCTAGAAATCCTATTTAAAAGTGAAAACTGTGATTGCGAGTACATACCTCCATAAAAGGAACTTCATAGAACCTAAAATGTATAAAGTAATTCGTATTTTAGGGTTCAGGAAAAATTGTTACGTAGGCTTAGTGAAGATAAGCTTCTATTTTTATTCTTCGATCGTTCTTTTGATAATTCTGAAACCAAAAACGTACAAAGTAGAAGTAAACGTAAGTAGAGAGAGACAGTGAAAATAAATAGTGCAAAGCCAACGGTTAGTGTTTGACGGTACTATTGTAACTATGGAACCCACGGGGATTAAAAAAAACATGACAGAACTATGCTATTGGAGTTGGCAAATCACTAAGGGCAAAATAAAATATAGACGACGATTTGTTTTTATAATAATAAACTATAAACTTAAAAAATCCTATAAATGTGACATTTATATTCTGTGATATTTAGTGCCCAGGTTTCATTACTGTAGTTCCTGATCTAATAGGAAAAATACTTTAGAGCCTAAACATAAAACAAACCAGTAGTATAATGTTAATGTAAGGAACCCCATTACCTTTAACTTTCTGATTCTGACCCCCTGTTTTAGGAGCCGACTACCGCCGTAATTAGCTCAAACCTTAGTTATAGGTCCGTTATAGGGAAAATCTACTTGAACACTTAAATATATATTGTCAGATTAAACATACAGTGTCAGAAGCAATGTAAAATATAATCTATCTTTTTGTAGAAACAGATTTTTTTCATTCTTTATGTTATTTGTAAATGCTTATTTTCCTTTCTCACTTTCAAATGTTGCCATTTGCCTCTGTAATAGGAGCTTTTACCTTAGGGTGTTGATGTAGGGTTTCTTAGTCAAACTCTCCTGGAGTGGTCATTTAATAATAATAATAATATATTCTTTATTGCACACAAAACTTACAGTACAGAAATAATTTACAATAAATGAAAGTACAATTTGGGCGGCTTTATCGCTAAAAAGCGATCTCTGCCAAGCAACCCACAAGCAAAGGAAATTTGGCGAAAAGGGCAAGTAAGTGCACCAAGAAAAATAATAAATAAAATAAGTTTAATTATAAATATCTACACAGTATAAGACTAGGCTTATATATTCACATGACACATATATACTATATATAAAAAGTAGAAACAAATGTGACGTTATTTAAACAGACAATAGCAATCAGCTCAGTTGCAACTAAAATGATCAGGAAATATAAAGGATAAAGAAGAAAAAGGAAGAACAACAAGGACTGATGTCAAAGTGCAAGGAAATGTGCTTTGACCCTTGCTTTAAAGATGGATAAGGATTGGGACTCTCTGATTGATAGGGGTAAGGAGTTCCATAAACGTATGGAATTCACAGTAAATGACTGTGTGTAGGAGTGGGAAGAATGAGGAGGGAATTGAAGGCGGAGTTTCTTGGAAGAACGCATTTCTCGTCCACGGATGGGATACAGAAATTGGAACCGCTCCTTGAGATAACGGGATGACATTGGGTTGAACAGAATGTTATATAGAAGGAAAAGGACATGAGAATCACGGCGAAGACGAATGGGAAGCCAGTTTAGCTGGGCCCGATACTCGGAAACATGGTCGTACTTGCGAAGTCCAAAAATAATGCGAATGCAAAAATTTTGAAGCCGCTCAAGTTTATTTAGGAGATTCTCATTAAGGTCTAAGTAGCAACAGTCGGCATAATCTAGAATGGGAAAAGGTAAGGCTTGTACAAGAGCAATTTTGGTGGGTATTGGCAGAAAATTACGAAGTCTACTTAGGGAACTAGCAGAAGCAAACATTCTCCTGCTGACCTGACCAACTTGAGTTGTCCAAGCCAGCGTACTGTCAATGTGTACTCCTAGGTTTTTCACTTCCTTACTGAACGGAATTTGAACACCATCAAACACAATTGCTGGCAAAACACTCCAATCAATTCTAGCAGTTAGCCACGAACTACCAACAATCAGTGCTTGAGTTTTTGCAGGATTAACTTTAAGCCCGAACGACCTGCTCCAATTAGAGATCTGTTCCAGGTCATCATTTAAGGTCAGAACGACGTTTGGAAGTTCAACAAGGCTGCCTTGGGAGTAGATTTGGAGATCGTCTGCATATAGGTGGTAAAAAGAAGAGATATTATTGGTTATCGAATTAATGAAAGTAGCAAAGAGAAGAGGGGACAAAACGCCACCTTGCGGTACACCGGCACTAACGTCGCACCATGAAGAGAAAGAATCCTCAGCCCTAATGCGTTGCCGGCGCCCATGCAAGTAACTATGAAACCAGTCAATTACCATTGGAGATATATTGAGAGAACGCAACACGCCGAGTAGGATGTCAAGATCAACAGTGTTAAAAGCATTACTGAAATCCAGCAGAATTAATACGGAAAGGCATTTAGAGTCCATGCCAAAGCGAATGTCATCCGTGATCTTGACAAGTGCAGTAGTCGTACTATGACCGGGACGGAAGCCGGATTGGAAATTATTTGGGAGCTGGTTCCTAGTCAAGAAACCACTAAGTTGCTGGTGAACAACGCGCTCTAGTACTTTTGACAGGAACGGTAGGATGGATATTGGACGATAGTCAGTGTATGCAGTAGGTTTGGATTTTTTTGGGAGTGGTATTATTTGCGCATCTTTCCACAATTTTGGAAAAATACCGGTGGTGAGGGAATGGTTGAGGATACGGGTGATGACAGGAGAAAGGAGATCAAGAAGGGGTATAATCATTTTACGACTAATGCTATCACTACCCACCGCATCAGAAGCGATAGAGTGAACGATCTTCTCAACATCACAATCGTAAATTTGACTAAAAGTAAACGACATGTAGTCAGGTGCTGGAAGAGATGAAAGTTGAGTAAGTGTGTTAGACTTTAAAGTACTATCAATGCAAGTAGAAGAAGAGAAATGTTTATTAAGAAGGTCGACATTTACGTCATTTGGGATAGAAGCTTCACGGGTTCTTCCAATTCCAATAGACTTAAGAAATTTCCAAACTTTTACTGGATTTCCATTTTCTACAGATTTATGAATATGGCGTCGTTGAGCGTCCCTACACAACCTATTGCAGCGATTCCGAATAGCTTTAAGCGGCCTGGATCCATGAAATCATATTTCTCTATCAAAAGGACCGTTTATGTCTTATGAATATGATGAGCTATGAACACTATGAAATCGGTGGACTACGAGAATCTGAATGAGGATACAAAAGATCTATTAAAACCGCAGTGATTTTCTGGTTGTCTAAGTTTAGCTAAATTACATCTTACCTCTCAAAACATTGTGTGACGAGTTCCACTAAAAGCCTCTACGATATGAGTATCACGCCAGTTATTTACATTTTGCCTTTCATCAGCAGGTAGCAGCATCATGGGGTCGATGTTCCGGAGCGAGGAGATGGTGCTCTGCCAGCTGTTTGTGCAGCCGGAGGCGGCCTACGTCTCCATGTACGAGCTGGGGGAGGCTGGCATCGCGCAGTTTAGAGATGTAAGCACTAACTTATTTTTTCTTTATTTTGAGTGCATGATCAAAAAATTAAATGAAAATATAATATAAACCTAGAGTTATGTTTGGAATGTCTCATAAGGATTGGATCCAAAAGGAATCGATCCGGAAGAGAACCAAAGTATATAGCTGAGAGGATTAGCGAGTTGAAGTGGCAATGGGCTGGTCACGTGTACCGTAGGACTTATAGAGGGTGGGGGAGACGTGTCCGGACGGCCAGTAGGGCGACCATCCGCTAGGTGGACCGACGACTTGAGGACGTGAGGTAGCGCTGCCTAAAGAAGACCTATGTTCAGCAGTGGACGCGTACAGGCTGAAGACAATGATGATACAAAACCTGTAAACAAATCCCGGTTTTGTGATAGGCAACCCGCAATCGGCCTTTACTTACCCAGTTAAAGGTTAATAACTTTTTTTAATGATCTTCAAAAGTAATTACTACTCTTCACAGGATATATGTATTTTAGTAACCATAAAATAGCTTTCCGCCAGCGGCTTCGCCCACGTTATCATTAAATATTATGGACAAATTACATAAAATCTTTTTAAATTGTAGCCTATGAAGAATAGAAAAGAATAGAATTTATTTATGAGAATGAGAATGAGTGAATGAGAACATTTATTTCAAAGAAAGTGATATTAAGAATTCTGGAGTTCAGCACAATCTGCTACTGGTGGCGTAGAAATATTTATAACTATCGTTTATACATGCGTTGATATTTATTTTTACCTTAGATAACTATAATATGATACTCACATTACCTACTTATTTCATTAACAAGAAAAATGATAATAATTCAATCGAAAAAATAAAAACTACACAGGACAATAAAAACTTAAAAAAATCAATTCATATAATATAATATTCCTCCCAGTCGTCAATTCATAAATCATAAATCATAAATCATGCTTTATTGTGGAACACAGGTATATACAGATTACAGATGTTAACAAAAGTGTCTTAATTGTTCAACTGTGACCTACCTCTATGGGCGTACAATAATTATTCAACAGAGTTGAAGGTATTTGATGCAAACATGCTACACACACTAAAGTAAGTAAAATAAGGTTTGTTTGAGAGAAGTGGTCAAATATAATTCACAATCTCACACCGACATTTTATCTGTTAAAAATTCATTTGTGGAGTAATAACACTTTACCATAAGGAATTCTGTAAGCTTACTCTTGAAAATCTTTACATCATTGATGTCCCGAATGGCCTCCGGAATACGATTATAAATGCGAGGAGCATTGCAAAATATAGACTTACTTAGCAAAGTGGTCTTACTAAAAACTGAGCACATTTTTTTCTTTTGTCTTTCACGAATTCTAAATTGAAATTTTTCCAAGTTATTTTTAACAAATACCGCACTTTCCACGATATAGATGCAGGGAAGTGTTAAGATTTTATGTCTTTTAAAATATGGTTTACACGTGTCGTCTGATTTTAATCGAAACATTGATCGGATGCATCGTTTTTGGGCTCTGAACACACGTATTATTTCTTTGTCATAGCAATTACCCCAGAAAATAACTCCGTATCTGAGAGTGGATCCTACGTAACCGTGGTAGGCTGTAAGAACAGCAGCCTCGGTAACAGTTTTCTATAATTTGTATAGAGCAAATGAAAACTGGCTTAATTTTTTGCAAACAACTTCAATATGAGACGTCCATTTAAGTTTATTATCAATATTTAATCCCAAAAACTTTGTTACACAAGTTTTGTCAATGTTTATTCCGTCATAATTTATGTCCAATTTAAAATCATCATCTTTTTGAGAAAATGACATCATTTTTGTTTTGCTTAGATTCGCTTTAAGGTTATTAGATTCAAGCCAGGTTATAACTGATTTTAAAGATTGATTTATGTCATTTTCAAGAATGGATATATTTTTATTTGTGAATAGAATGGTACTGTCGTCAGCAAATAATGTCATATTACTATGTAGATCTGATGCAGATGGCAAGTCATTAATATAAACCAGAAACAAAAGAGGTCCTAGAACGCTACCTTGAGGCACACCCCATTTCATTGTCCTAAATTTAGATTGATAACAATATTAGTCTTCGAATCAATCGTATCGACTTGTGTTGTTTGCTGTCTCTCTGAGAGGTATGATTCTATCAATTTGTTTATATTACCCCTTATTCCATGTGCATGCAACTTATCCAATAGTATCTTATGATCCACGTGATCGAATGCTTTAGTCATATCCATATATAATGCAATTGTTGGTACTCTTTTATCCACATTCGTGTAGACCTGTGCTAGAAAGTCATAAATTGCCATATTTATAGACTTATTCTGTCTGAACCCGTATTGCTGACAAACAAAAAGATTGTTGCTTTCAAGAAAATTGTAGAGACTTTTGTATATAATCTTCTCTAAGATTTTAGCAAATATTGGTATTAAAGCAACTGGTCTATAGTTACTAATGATAGTTTTATCGTCTTTCTTAAACAAGGGTTTAACAACTGATATTTTGAGTTTGTCCGGAAAAACGCCAGTCTCAATGCACAGGTTTACAATATGACTCATAGCAGGTGCAATTATCTCGGACACATCTTTAACTATCAGTGTAACTATATCATCATAACCTGCACTGTTTGAATTTTTTAGGGAAACTATAACCTTGTCAATATCATGCGGAACAGTTGGCATCATATAAATTGATTTTACATTATTGTCTAAATTAATTCGATTCATTTTATTTTTATTTATGTTTAGTTCAATGTCGTCAATAAAATAGTTATTAAATGCTTCGGCAATGTCAAATGGATTAGTCAATTTTCTATCGTCTATAGTTAATAAACCTATGGTTTCTTTTGGATAGCTATTTCTAGATTCATTGATCACTTTCCAAGCTGCTTTACATTTATTCACTGCATTCTGAATATAAAAGTTATTTTGCGCCTTTTTAGTTAAGTTTATGATATTTTTATAACGTCTCGAATACTGTATAAATAATTGTTTATTTTGTAAGCAAGGATTCTTTCGATATTTCCAAAGAAGGCAACGCTTTCGTTTGCTACACAATCTTATTCCATTAGAGATCCATTTTGATTTTTTACGACTAAATAACTTTATTTTCTTGACAGGGAAACACAGTTCGTAGAACAATTTGAATTGGTCGTAAAAATTGTTAAACGCCACATTCGGATCCTCCGATTCAAATACCTCAAAGAAGCTGAGATTACTAAGGCAATTAATAAATTTAATACGATTCTCGAGGGAAAGATCGCGCCTTCTTACGTACCAGTATTTTAGTAGGCAAGATTTTTTCACTGGGCACTTAAGTATCTGAGCAGTATGATCCGAAAGCGCTAATTCAACTATTTCACCTTTAGACCTATGTATGTTATGAGCAATGTTATGATGAATTAGTAATCATTTTTAATAATTCATATCCAAATAGTCATTGATAGTATAAAAACATTCTTTATTTAGCCAATTTTTCAGATGGTATTTAAAATTACATAATGTAAGTGTTTAGTGTCATGTTGACACTATTGATTTACTTATTAAATAAATGCATGGTAAACATTGACTCGTCTTATATCTAATAATTCATTTACAAAATTGAGGCTTAATTTTACAAAAAAATATGACTACGACAACTACTTAATTATTGACATTATGATAACAGTTTCATTCATGATCGATTATAAATTATCGATTTGTATCTGCTGTAAAGTTTCATCTAAATCCGTTCAGTAGTTTTTGCGTGAAAGAGTAACAAACATACTCGTACATACATCCTCACAAACTTTCGCATGTATATTATTAGCAAGAAGCAAGATTAATAATAATATGTATAAGT
The DNA here is from genome assembly GCA_947369235.1 of Udea olivalis. Classification (NCBI taxonomy): domain Eukaryota; kingdom Metazoa; phylum Arthropoda; class Insecta; order Lepidoptera; family Crambidae; genus Udea; species Udea olivalis. The sequence continues at coordinate 3,551,517 of OX376347.1, forward strand.
ACATATCACATCAATCTTTACATGTGCCAACAAAAAACATATAAGTTCAAAGGTTTACTTGCTAACCTCCGTACATACATAGTACTTTGAAATAGGCGTGACTCTACCACCAATGTCGGAAAGCTGTTTCTCAAATGAGAAGAACTGGCAAGAGACTCAGAAGATATTCTTTTCGAAATGCAGATTTAATCATCGTCTTAGTAATAATATTATTAATCAGCAGCATGATACAGGGCAAGTGTTAACATCTTTAAATACTATCGATGTTATTGAAGGTTGTCTTTGGTGCAACTATCAGTAGGTGCCCTACTTCTACACTTCAGCACTTCAGAGTGCCGAGTGCGAGTTGCAGTGAGAGAAGTGAATGACTTCACCATCGCGTTTTGCGAGCACGTAAATGTCAATTACTATGGAATTGAGTCAGCGCCATCTAGCGGCGAATTCGGGCAACATTAAGGCCGCTAGATGGCGTTGACTCGATACCATACAAATTCACGTTTTTTTTCTCGCAAACGCGATGGTGAAGTTATTCACTTCTCCCACTGCAACTCGCACTCGGCACTCAGTACAGTCATGATGTATCTCGTACAGTCAGTAACAGAAGCATCTTAACATTTTATTAATTGTCTCATTCACTTTCCACAAATCACCATAGCAATTAAAAGGAAAATGAGCCGCCAGCTGCGGTGCAGGATTGCTAACAGCACATTCAGCAACTATTCATACATCAACCAAAATAATTAGAATTAGTCAACAACGTACTGAATGTGCAAGTATCAATAAATGTTATGTTTATCTAATAACCGATAACCAACATCCGAGTGTTGTACAAATGCATTTATTACCCGCTTAGCAATCTTATCGTTGGTAAATAAAACAATACTGATATCCCTGTTTACATAGTTGTCGTTTATTTTATTGAATTATTATTTCTTAACACCTAGATTTATGATTTTAACAAAATTTTACCCTTTTTCGGCCTGTGAGCAAAATTTACACGTTGATACGTGTCGTTACGTTGTCTAGCTATAAAATGATCAGTAATAAATTACCTACATTCATAGTACGCTACGATAACAGTGACTTCAGTTCATCTCTGAATTACCTTACCTGTATCATTTGATCGTCTAGCGCAGTATTTTTCAATCTGTGGGTAGCGACCCCTAGGGGGGTGTGAAACCTTACTCAGGGGGTCACTGGCAAAAAGAAAAATGTAAAGTTCTACACTGTAATAAAACACAATTTTCGTAAAAAGGATGGGCTTGTTTAACTTTTGTAATTTGTCAAATCGTGCTGCTATTTTGAAACGTCTTATCCAAGAAAGTTAAGAAATAAAGTTAACAAGAGAAAATCATAGAGGTAGTCTTTCAATTAATTTCTTTGTTTGTCTATGTCTATATTGTCTATGTCACAAGGGGGTCGCCAGAATTTTTCAACATGCCCCTATCGCGAAATCAATAAGAATGGAAAACACTGGTCTAGCGAAATACCAGACCTTTTCAATGAATCATAGCTAGAAGTTTAAACTAACTTGACTGGTAAAAGTTCAGTCTTTATACTACCAATGGTTTACTGTACCAGTTTTTTTGTTTTGGCGACATAATACACCCGAAAAATAAAAAATAACAATTCCTCGTGACCTTATACGAGCATTTGGCAAAGTTAACACATCTAAAGCTATGGACGAAATGACTTCATGCCCGACAATGATCAGCCCAATTATTTTTAATTTTGTCTAATAACTCATCAACGCAGCGTCACTACAAATGGCTCTCGACTACGAGGTCATCCATTGTTAGTTCCACTGTCAACGGATGTGAAGCTGAATAAAGTAGCATACCTGTCATACAAAACGTACGAAACTACCAAACTCCGTCGGAGGAGCGGCAGCGTCGCTGCAAGCAATTGCAATGATAACAGTAAAAATAGACATATTCCTTGATTTAAGTAAGGGTATTTGCAAGATCGACTCTGAGCACGCAAAACATTTTTTTTATTATTCCTGAAAAGACACCTAGAAATTACATCAAGTTTTGTTTCGTAGTTTTTTTTCAATAAATAATATCTCTTTAACTGAAGGGTTGAATTAGGTCCAAATAACTTTCATGTACACCCCTTTCAAGGAATAGGTCTACTCTAATATAAGCATTTTTTTCCGAAAATATTCTTCTCATGAGAAGTAAAAAAGTTTTTAAAACCAAGTTGATAAAATTGCTCGCTTGCTTGCTTTTTTTTAATAAGATAAATAAATAAATAAATATCCCTGGACATTATTCCACACAGCGCCATCGAGCCCCAAAGTAAGCTAATTAAAGCTTGTGTTATGGGATACTAGACAACGGATAAACATACTTAAATACATTTTCTTTTGTAAATACATACTTTTTATACATAGGAGACACCCAGACCAGTACAAACAGACATGTGACCACATAAATATTTAAGTTACTGTCCTTTATCTTCATAACAGACATATCTATACTTTGGTATTATTATTATTATTAATAATACTTTGGTAACAAAAAGTTCCGTGTAACACGCAAATATGACCCATGACGTCAGAATGACCCCGGCGCAGATAACAGTCAAACATTACAGAGACAAATATTTAAATCGTTATCAGTAGATGCTTATGTACAGTTACGTAATGAACAAGTTATGTGGCTCTCAGCTGTATCAACTTGTCCTACTAAATCACCCGTAGAGTTAATCACTAACTATCATTCCAAGAAAATTTAGTTATTGATAGCGATTTTTCCGTTTGAAGTTGAAACTGCATCCAAATTGTCTCGTGAACTATGGAGAATATTGGGCGACTACCAAAATGACAGGTAGTGTGTTAAAATAAAAATAATCCGTTGCGCGAGACAAGATCACAGACACTATTGTTTTTTTTTAACAATTATTAGTAATAAGACGAGTCAACGACGACCGACTTGGTGTAATGGTTAAGAAGTTGGCTACTACACCAGAGGTCGCGGGTTCGATCCCCGCACAGTACAAACATTTGTGTGCATGAACATGTCTGTTTGTACTGGTCTGGGTGTCTCCTATGTATAATAAGTATGTATTTACAAAAGAAAATGTATTTAAGTATGTTTATCCGTTGTCTAGTAACCCATAACACAAGCTTTAATTAGCTTACTTTGGGGCTAGATGGCGCTAAAAAAAAAAAAATGTTTACCATGCATTTATTTAATAATTAAATCAACAGTGTGACTATGACAATAAGTTAATTCTATTCTATTCTATTTTCACAATAGACATCTGTACAGATAAACTAGTGACGATTATCGCTGAATGACGGTAGCCAGCCTACTTGATAAATAAATATTTGGGAATCCATACTGAACAAGTTAATTTTGTATAATTATTTTCATGTTTGTTTGTATTTAAAATGTATAATGTATTTAATAAAGCGATTTATTGACATGGCAACTGCAAATGAATATTTTAATACATACTGTGATTTATTTCCTTTTTAGTAGGAAAGTAACAAAAACATGATCTGAAATTACGAGTAATCCAGCGTTTAATTTTTAAGTTGTTTTTCCGTATTTATTGCCTCACTGCTGTTGATGACTGTGTGACACGAGTATACAGCCAACATTTTAAAAGCTTACCCATTTGAAAGCAATAAGAATTCAAAACACACGACTTTTTTTGAAGCTGTGTTACAGAAACAAACAACTTTTAGGTCATATTACAGTCGGAGCTTTCTGGCCGCGACTGCATTTATCATTCCACTAACTGTAATAGTTTGACAAATAGCCAAGTCTAGAATATTAAGCACTAAGTCTGGGCGGCAGTGACCTAGGTTTAAAATGCAAATTGGTCTAGACGTTGAAGGAGTAGCCTGTGTTTTCTGCGTGAGTTATTAACCGAGCTTTTGATCAGTAATAGGCTTCAAATTGATAGTTTTTTCTTCGTTCTTAATTGTAAGCTTGGTAAGTTCTCGCCATAACCTTTATTTTAAGGGGATTTTACTACCTAACCTACTCCTACCAACTGGAATATCTGGAGGAAAGTACAAATGGTACAGTCACCCACTTCTCAAGCGTAACTCAAACTAAAATTTTGTTCATAGCAAATAAAAGTATATGCTTACAAAAAATCCTATGCAATAGTTCAGATTATACAAAGCAATTGAAATTCATAAAACCCACAGTTTATTATAGTTTTATCTAGCTTTTTTAAAACCAAATATTGTCTAAGTATAGATATTATAGGTACTCGTAGATGCTGATTTCTGACACATGTGACTCCGACACAACTGAAATATTTCTAGCTGAAGCCATTAAAGTTCTAGCACCGTCTATTTTAGTTGTCGATCCATTTGTTTGTTTTTACAGTTCAAATCTCAATTCTAATTTTAGTTTTGATTGCTCTCTGTTTTCGACAATCAGGTCGTCACTCCTAATATAGATTAATTCATAACTATTAGTTATTATTTAAGTAGACTAAGATCGGCTTGTATATTAAACATTTCATCTACTTCGGATAAATTTTTTATTTACTTCAACCAAATATGACGAGTACGATCCATTGAGTCCATTTAGTTACTTCATCGGTACTGTATTCGTTTATTTATGTTTTTTAGGGTTCCGTACCTCGAAGGAAAAAACGGAACCCTTATAGAATCACTTTGTGGTTCGTCTGTCTGTATGTCAAGACCCTTTTTCTCAGGAACGCGTGGAGATCTCAAGCTGGAATGTATATCAAATAGGTACTCAGGTCTACTGTCCCTTGGACCTGTGAAAAAATCAAACTTCTACGCCAACGCAATCAAAAGATTTTCGACACTCGCAAGGGAATCAAAACCTACAGGGTACTTTCCGTGAACTCAGAATCTTGAAATTTGGTACGAAGCAACGTCTTATAGCACAGATAAAGGACAAATTGCGCAAACCGTAAATGTTTAGTTCCATCATATAATAAAAATATTTTTAATAAATATACCTACCTACCTACACAGGTTTGTACGGAACCCTCGGTGCGCGAGTCCGACTCGCACATGGCTACGAGTATTTTATAAAATTTTAACTTTGATGCAATATACAACGCTATATTTTGATAAGTACAATAAATAGATAAGTATGGAGACCTAGGCAAGTTGTGACAGAGGTGAGTTGTGACAAGGCCAATTTCTCCCTACCTATATTAGTTCGCGAGCTGGCAACCGTGCTCGTTTGTTGCTTTAGAGATGCGCTGCTGGACCCTGTCCCCGCCGGCGGCGCACGAGGTGCGGTTGTGAAATAACGACGTCTGCGCGCAAAAAAATGCGAAAAGTAAGTTTTTCTTTAATACTTTGATTTAATTTGTATTTTATCTTGTTACATGTGCATTATTGTGTTATTTTTTCTTAACTTGTCTGTTTATTCAAGTCTCGAAACGTTGCATTGATTTCCTGTGTTCGCATCGTTTTTAGAAAATAAAAATTATTATTCAACCAAGTCGTCATTTTGAGCACCTAGGCGAGTTGTGACAGCCTGTCACAACTCTTCTATCTCACTTAATTTTTCTACTGGGTTATTTCGAGTATGTTTTTATTCATTTGCGATGTTTGTTTGTGTATTTGTACATTAGCATATTTAAGTCAAATCTAGCAGATATAGTATGTAATAAGAGCTTGTCTCAAAAAGAGTATTTTCCATAAATACATTTGTTATGTTGTGATAATGCATGCTGAATGACGGCTTTTTTGGTTTCAGAATGCCTAATAACTATACACGAAAGACTGCTAGAGGAAAAACTAGTGTCGAAATTTACGTAATTGCCTTTAAAGAGCTATCGTTACAAGGGAAAAGTACTCCATGTACATCTACGGATCAGACCATGCAAGCCATCTAGCAATTCATCAGTTCTGATCAATGGTGCCGATAAACCTGTTGCCTCCACGTCTGCAGCCCATGGTCTTATACATACATACCATCACGCCTTTTTCCCAACGGGGTAGGCAGAGACCACATCTTCCCACTTGCTACGGTCCTGACACACCTCTTGCGCTTCTTCCACTCTCATTAATCCTTCCATACATGCTCGTCGATTATGTCTTATTGCCACTGTTTTAATATGTTTTCGCCAGAATCAGTTAAGCCGTTGCCAAAAGCTCCGCCAAAAAAACCAGCCAACTGAGCAGACGCAAAATTAAATCTGTTGTGCTTACTGCTACTACTAAGGATGATAAAGCTTCTATAGAAGCCAATAGTAAGTGAAAAAGCGTGTCTTAAGCAATAAAAAGAAAAATCTAAGAAGACTAGTTAAATGAAGAGAACAAGTGGTGAAGAAGAAGATGAAAAAAATGATAGTTTTTGCTTGGTTTGTCTTAAAGGCTATGCAAACAGCAGACTGAATGAGCAGTGGGCCCAATGCCTAGAATGCAAAGGAAGGCTGGCCACACGTAGATGGAAGTGGAAACGACCTGCATTACGTTTTACATAATTCTCTGTCCGATTAGATTAAGTTTATTGACTGTTTATAATATGATTGATCTCAAAGCGATGCCATGATTACTTTTAAGATATAATTACTTGTTAAGAGAATGTTACGTTGTTTTTATTGGCACTTAATGTACTAAAGATATGAATGAAATATTATTTTGCAAAAAAACATATTTTTATTTTTTATTATGTATATTTTGATAACTAAATAGTGGAAATATAACACTGTCACAACTTACCTTGGTACCTGTCACAACTTACCTCGGTGATAGGAGAGTTGTGACAGATGGAGTAGTCTTTGTTTGTATTGATTTTCTCAGAAACCCTTATACTTTTCTAAATCTTGATCATTATTTCGGAAAGGGAAGGAACGGTGTTACATTAATTCACATAGGTCATTACTGTGAAATGTTTCTTGAACGAGATGTGTCCCTTAAAGTAAAAATTGTCACAACTCTCCTAGGTCTCCCTACAATATCTATATAGATAAGGTATGTTTAATGTTTATACTTTTAGAAATTTGTTACTTTTCCTAAGAAATATAGGGTAAAATCCCAAAAAAAAATTCCTCTCATACAAATTGTGTCTGTCTTTATTTGCAGCTGGTCACTGACAAATGAATTGCCATTTTTTTTTGTTCACCAAGTCTCGACTACTGGAATCAAGCGCAGGTTTCATGCCAAAATTGTAAGAAATACCCTATAACCCTTTTGTCAATAAAGATGATAATGTTTGGTTTTATTGACAAATTCTACCCTGCGGGTAAAATTTCGAACACTGTAGTTGCGCCTTTGTTATAGCGAAACGCAAGCGAAAATGCAACGTTTCCGAAATTGTCATTGTGCATTTATTCCATCAAGGTGCGGTATGATATTTAAATAAATAAATAAATATCTGGGACAATTTACACCAAGATCATCTGACCCCAAACTAAGCAGAGCTTGCACTATGGGTATCAGAGACTGATAAACATACTTAAATATTTCTAAATACATACTTAAATAGATAATAACACCCAGACACACAACAAACACAAATGTTCGTCAAATAAATGTTTATCATGGGTGGGGATCGAACCCACGACATCCAGTGCTAAAGGCAGGATCGCTGCCATTGCACCAACGGGCCAGTCAACTCTAGTTCCATTTCTAGTTCCATATTTAGTCACACGTTCGTAAAAAAATCCTTAGGCCTATATTAACGATCTACGGTGAGTTTCTCGCGTGCGCCGCCCGTCATTATGCAGCCAGGGAGTGTCAGTTCGTGACTGGGCGCCCTATTGATCGCGTAGGGCTGCCCCAAGCTTGGGGCTCCTGTGATGTCTTGCGTGATGATGAGGTTTGGTGTTGCCGGACGATTCTTTGGAAAACGATCCTGGTTTTTTTAAGGGAATATATAATATGCACATTTTTTTGAAAGCGTGGTCTAGGTCTGAAGTATTTCGCCTCATAAACCGGGTGAATACAATTTACAAAAATCATAAAAAATCATGAAAAACATAAAAAAATATTAAAGTTTGCAAAAGCTTTTATCAATAACATCTAAATCACTAAGCAGCGGTTGTAATATGGGTGTCAGATACTGAAAAACAAACACAGATATTTCTAAATACCTACATACTTAAATACATTAATCAATATCTGAGACACCTTTCACCAAGACTTGACAAGACCCTAAACTAAGCAGAGGTTGTACTATGGGTGTCAGATACGGATAAACTAACCTAAATATGTCTAAATACAAAAGGATATTAAATCCCAGATCAACATAAATGAGTGCGGGATCGAACGCACGATCTCCCTCGCGATGGGCAGGCTCTCCATCTCTATCAAAACACTATTGAGGACTACTGCAGTTTCTTAAGACCGCTTCCTAGGTGTTACTATTCCTGGGCAAATCTTCTTGATCAGCACAAAGATGCGTTATAGAGAGGTGATCGCGATATTATACTTGATTGCAACTACTTGATTTGTTTTAAATCTTTAAACACTACAATAAAATATAACAGCGTGTTAATCGCTTTCCATTAACAATGTAATGTAAACTAAATGCCGTGTATAACGTGATCCTAACTCAGAGGTTGCAACTCGCTATGCCTTTGTTTGTCCAAGCGTCAAGGTTTATTGTCAACCACAGTTCAATGTTTATTAGTAAAAAAATATTTCTGGTTTGGAAGCACCCTAGCTCAAAGACTTAGCTCAAAGACACAAACCCCGGCCTGCTCGTTCTTAATTCAGAGCTTTGGGGAAGGCCCCATCGATAGGTTAAGGTCGTCAGCTACAAATTAACGTATAGCTTTTTATTTGCACCGTAAGCAAATTAGTTAACAATTTGGTAAGTTATACTTACTTATTTGAATGTGATTGGTAGCTGTATTATATGAAGGTATTAGAATGACGTACGAGATTAAATGCAATTAGATGAATCCAACTGTTTTAAGTTAGTACTAAGCAAACTGAAGAAACTGAAGTTTATTGCAAAGAAACCAATTAAACATGCATTGAATGAGTTTGCCAATAAGTGGCGACCCCTGGGTTATCTACTTATTTATTATAAAACATTACAGTTTCAAAGACAAGTGAGAATCCTCTAAAATTGGGTAAGTAATTAACTAACATCGAGCAAAGGAATAGTTACACTCAAATTAAAGGATTGCTGAATCGTGGCACAGACATGGTGATTATTAAATCTGCAGGTAGATTTACACTTAGACGAGAGTCCTTTTAATAGCTTGACATTTAAGCCTCTGCATGCCTGCAGGGCCTGTCGACGATGGCCGGTATCGATTTAGTGTCGCATGTCTTAACATTATTCTAGGGCGATATGATTTTTCGCCACATCAGTAGATATGCTTACATGTACTTATTTTTTTTTTTATGAATAGAAAAAAAAATACCGAAGCATTGTACAATTTAGTTTAGGGGTACTTGGATTTATAATTATTAACAGTCACTAAACGTTAAGCAAACCTTGACAAAATCGCTGGGTTTTAAGCAAATAAGTCGCATGATGCCATTGCCAAAAGCTGGTTCATTTTAGTAAGCACTCGTCTAAGGGCGAGAATCGTCAAGCCTGAGTTCTAGAGAAGGGTACTGCCAGCTGGTTGTGCCGACGGTAACACAAAAGTCTACATAAACGAGTCATAAACTGTATACAGTCAGATTCACTACGTAGGCTCATGTAAGTTCATTAGACGCCGGGCGGCCTTCCGGTCTCATGTGGTTGACTTTCCAGCAATTCGCACCCGCACCGTTTGGGAGTGGAACGATTAATTACAACATTGGCGTCTTCAAGGCAGTAATGAATAGACATTTTCTGGGTAAACGTGTACTACCATCGGCCTCCATGCAAGGCAGAGGCCAAATGCAAACCCTTTTTGAAATAAAAAAGCTTTGCACAAAAAGTCTACATAAACGTGTCACAAACTGGGTACAGTCAGATTCACCACGTTGGCATACGTACCTAGGTAGGTGACAAGTGCACGGTTGTCACTGCACTGGGGAGGCGTTCGGGCATCCGACCCGACCCGGTATCGTGAGGTCATTAATCTGTGTCAAGTGAGCGAAGACCCCAGCACAATGCACTATTTAAGGCAATAGCCAGCGTCCGCCTCAGACGGCGATTATCACTAATCTAAACTATATGTAGATACTATCTAATGTACTATAAAAGAAGATATTGTATGATAATATATTAATTCTTTATTCGCATGAAACATTGTATTTATGGTTTTAAAATGTAGTTAACAGGACATTCATGCTTAGTCAATATAAAAGAGATTTGCAAATATAATTTGTTAATTTTCAAACATAGGTTAAATTCAAGATTAACACAATTTCTTTTTTACGAAATCATATTATTATAGAGACACGCCAAAGAACAGAAACTAGTGCTTCCCTACTAGAAAATTTAAATGGTAGAAGGATTTCGACAGCAACCGTTTATGTAACCCTGTCTTAAATTGCCTTGAATTTAATGTTTTTCATTCATTCACTCGTTATAGATTTTCACACACATTGTCAAGTAGCTTTTACTGTATTGCATCGTCTTCGGCGTATCGTGTAACACTAGTCTAATGGGATCTCTATGGTTTTTAAGGTGAATGTGATATGCCCTTTTAAATAAGTTACTATTTTGCTGCACAAATACGCAAATTTCTTAAATATTTAAACAGAGATGTCAATGTCAATATTCTGAGTTTTTCAAAATAGCTTCTGCCTCTTTAAGAAAAGAGGGGATAGGCATTTGTCAGACTAACTTGTTACTCTCATGAATAATAAAAAAACAATTGTATACAATGTTACACCCTGTACCCTGTTCGGCCGTCGAACCCCTTAACTACCATCTACTTACCGAAACCATCAATGAAGTTCTATTCGAAATATAAACAATTGACTACCGAAATAAAGAATAAATAATACTGAGCTTGTAAATATAAGAACTTAATAAGCGATTAATTTCTCCATCCAATAAATGTGACCAATGTGAGAAAACTTTTACGAGCTTCCGTCTGACCCATTTTGATGGCTGACCGACTCTTCAAGGGCATCAAAACAAAATAACAAAAAAGTTTAAAAAGATAGACGTCCATATTGTGTTCTACCAACATATGTAATAAAACAGGGAACTATTATTCAATAAGTGATTTAGGGGGGCTTTGAAAAGGTTGTTGTACGGTGAGTGTTGCACAAGTGAGACCTCAATCATGATCCTCTACATGAGTTCACATCACGTAGAATAAATATGTATGTCTTTTATGTTCAATTTCCATAATAATCCCATTCAAATGTTTGCTACAAATAAACGCCAGCGACTATCGGCAGCGTAATTTTCTGGTAGATATATGAGTTTGTCTGTCTACGTTGTGTGTGGGCAACCCATGCTACTTTTACCCTCAAATGGTTGCCATTTTATAACTTTTCTGCCCAAGAACGGCCTAATAATAACACCAACCATGACTTTCAGATTTATTTAGGTACGAGCTGCCCTAACAGACTGCGTTCTGTCAAAAGTATGACAGCTGATGTCCATTATCATATCTCGCCCGCTTTTCTCCGACTTGAATTACATACATATACTATTATTTTTCACTGATTTTTTCGTTCAATCATAATAAAATATAGCCTATAACTCTCCTGAATAGTTTAGCTTTCTGTTAGTGAAAGAATTATCACGATCGGATCAGAAGTTTCGGAGCCTATTCAATACAAACGAACGAACAAACAAACAAACAATCAAATTTTTCCTCTTTTTAATATTAGTATAGATTGAGCATAGCCATCTTTAAAGCTCATTGAGTGATCAAAACCTCTCTTACCCCTCAAAGAAACAGACAAGTTACCTACTACGTACTAGTTATTTTAAAATCAACTCTACATCGAAATATGCTTTCCTAATATTGTAAATTATAATCCAAGAAAGGGGTTAAAGCAATATGATATGAAAATTGTGTTACAATAACATTAGTTGTGTTGGGCTCGGCCGGCGCACCCACCCTGGTTGTCAAGCCGATAGACCATCACTCTAATGTGAGATGGTATACGAGTAACAAACCAAAAATCAAAGAAAATACCTTTGAGTGAAGTATGAGTGGTAGGATAGAAATAATTTTTATTTCACATGAAAAAAAATAAACAGTAACGGCAAGTAGGTAGGCAGAGATATAAATGTACAATATTGGCGGTTTTATCCCACAAAATGATAATGGCAACCTTTGGTTATGAAATTCTAAAGAAGAATAAAATGTCATGGATTTTTTTTACAATGTAATTTTATCATCTACACAAAAAGACACTGCAGCCACAGATTACTTAATAGTTAGGTACTAACGTAACAGATAAATTACATCAATAGAAAAATGACAATTTTCTTAATCTTTTTTTTTTTTTTTTTCGTTCCTCTTGGAACAGGCTAAGGTCTGAGACCATGCTGCCTCGTCATCAGTTTCTTTTTCTTTGTGAATTATATCAGATAACTTCTTCAGTATGTAAAATCTATGTTAAATTCATTAGTTTCATTCATTAAATGCATGATATACTATGTATCAAAATTCCATTTCTATTTGTTTTTTGAGTCAATCCTGATAAATCGTTACATCCTTTCAGATCCTGTTTCCTGACGTCTTACGTCATTAAGGAAAATGTCAATGTCACTGTCTTATTATATAGAAATCATGTCTGGTGATGAAAAAAGCGCGGGAACTCTGAAGGTTCCCGCGCTTTTTTTTTTTCTCCAATTTTCTTAATCCTAAATGCGTGCTGTCATGTGTCAGTCATATATTGCCGGGGCTACCTCTTTCGATATAGATGTCAGTAGCCAGTACCTACAGTACGTTTTCACTTCTCATGCTTTAAAAGTACGCCAATATAGCCCTACGAAGCGGGACTAAAGTAACCACTATATTCTTTAGTGAGTAAAAGTAATTAGTTTTTTAATTTCCTTCATGTGACATGGACAAACTCAAACAGCCAGTAAAAATATACTATTATCTGTGGAGTGTGGACCATCTTTATTGCGAAAATGTTGAGAGTTTTAGTTCCATGGTTTGTCCGCGAAGGAGGCGCCATGTGTTTTAAATTGTTAATCTGTGACTGGTTCAGTTCAGAAGAAAAAACTGAACGCGAAAATTCCAGAACTTTGGTCGAGTGTAAATTTGTTCGGTTGAATGTACTAAATTGGCAGTTTGCACCTCGAGACTAAACGCCAACTTTTCATACCCTCGGTTTCATTGACTCGCTCGCACGCTGGGGAGTCAAACCACCTCTAGTATATTATGGCTTCGTTTAGTCCCTCGATAGAAAATATACTATATCGCGTTAGTTGAACCGTAAGATTCACATAAAAAATGCTCTACGCGGCTGTTGACAATCAACTGCCAAATGGAAGTTCCATGTCCTGGCAGCTGGTAGGTTCGTGAAGTGACAGGAGCCTGGCTTTGTAGCGATGAACTCTCCACGATTCTGACGAAAATTATTACTGGAGATGAAACACGGGTTCATCACTTCATCACTTGCATGCCGCAGCGTTCACGTTGTACGTACAGGTTCATGTTGATGCAAGGTCCAGATTGTATGTCTATATTTAATATATATTTTAAAGCTGAAGAGTTTGTTTGTTTGTTTGCTTGAACGCGTTAATCTCAGGAACTACTGGTCCGATTTAAAAATTCTTTCAATCCATTTATCGAGGAAGGGTATATATCATGTAGGCTATATACTCGTATCATCATTCCACGCGGACGAAGTCGTGGGCAGAAGCTTAGATTAAATCAAAAAGAGGAAGATACGGTACGTTCTTACAAAGGTCGAATAAAATTTGGGCTTCCACTTACAACTACATAAACCCGAACTCACACAACGCTAGTTATAAATGAAACAACATGCCACCGAACGACAAAGAAAGAGCGATGAACTCCTATATAGTGCGAGCGAGAGAAGCGTACTGTCTACACTGGCGCGTTCGGGCGCGATCGGTTGCCATCGGCCACGCTCGGGCGTCGCAACATCGAAAGTAGCGTTAGGAAGCAACCAAATGGAAAATGAATAAACATTTGTTTTTAAACTATTTATTCATCATAATTATAGTATGGGTTACAAATATTTATGGAATTTAAAATGTATTTCTATTAGGCTCTAAAAATATTATTGGAAATATTAATTTCTACTTTGAGAAACATCATATTGTCACAAGAGCACATCATGAAAATAAAGTATAGGCTACTGGAAACTTTCTACGTACTTCCATAGATTTAATATGGCGAAGCGTTAAGAACGTGTGACATCACATGTTCCTAAGGTCACTACTTACGGAATTGTAATAAAATTGCTTACAAAGCAACTAAAACTGTATAATTTTTTCTGATTTCGTGCAACCACAAGCCATTTATGCTTCCACGAATTCATCTTGAGGAACGCTGTAAATTTAACACTATATATTTTTGTCTTACTATACAAGATATACCTACGGATTTGCGTGCCGTGCATGGCTACAAAAACACGTTTTAATAAGTACGGTCAGCATAAAAATATGTATAAGAATTAAAATATCAGCAGTGTTTTATTCATTAATAAATATAAGGTGTTTTGAAATTTAATCCGTAACGTGTTTCTCCCACACACGTTCCGTATAGTCTGTCTCTGTCAACAAATTCAAGAAAAATTTCCTTGAAAATATAATTTTGGTGTACTTATGCATGAAAAGTGATTCTTGTTTTTACGCCTTGAATGATTTGTGCACTGAATATATGCACGGTAAGGCATTTTTAACAATAATATCCTTTAGAAACGTATTTCGATGGCAACTGACAGCATACGCAAACGAATCGCAGTCTAAACGAAGACTGAAGCGTAGCAGGTACATTGGACTCTGTTTAGTAGGACCGCGCGCGGATAGCTAGTGCCGTATCTTCCTCTTTTTGATTTAATCTAAGGACAGAAGCTAGTAAATAATACTTTTGCTGTCCTCATATTATGATATTGAAAGTTTAAAACTAAGGAAGAAGCGAACGAAGCAAAAATATTTGCGCCTCAATAATTTCCAAAAAATGTACAGAACACATTCAAAATATAGTCCGGTCGGGCTGTGAGGCAACTTGCTAGACAACCGACAATAACCTCTTACTTAACCCGCGCCGTTTATCACTCATTTGCTCGCGGCTCGGTTATTGTTGTAATTGAAATGACAATGAGATCCCGCTGCCGTTCTACCTAATAGTTTTGTTTGTGAACTGAAGTGGCAAGAGCTAATTAAGTTACTGTTTAAAAGCAGCCAAATGTTGAAAATGGCTCTGTGAAAGATTCCGTAGTCTAGACTAGACAAGTTTGATAAAATTCAAGCCTTCATACCACAATGTTGATGAGCGTCAATTGAGACCTGAGATGCAAATGGCCGCGAGTTCGATTCCCGCAATGAAAATAAAGCAAAAAAGAATCTCTGCAGAATAGTGAGTGACTGCTTTATACTCGTATGCTTAGTTAATATCTCTACATGTGTTTACATGACTATTTAATTTAAAGTTAAAGTAAATTTAATGAATCGGTCAATAGCGAAACCTGGCTGAAAAATGCACTTAATGGCTGTCTGTTACCATTACCTGTGTTTAACAAACGAACATCAATGTCTTAAAAGTTGAATCTAAGACCTACGTTACAACAATTGCCGCCATAGGAGGCCGGATAGAAAAGATGTTCGGTCACACTTGACCTGTAATATTAGTGCTATTTTGGGCTTAGGTGCGCCCTCAATAAATACCAATTGGCATTTATAGTGTTACAATTATTGTACAGTCAACCAACGCCTGAGTGTAACTCTACTTTGTAGGTCCGCGCGTAGTATACGAGATTAAGGCAGTGAGAGATCAACTTACATCGGTAGTTTTATTCGCTGTGGTAGTTGTAGTCTAAAGCACACCACAGTAGTAATATCTACACCTTTCCAAGGCCTCAAAAATGCAAAACACTAGCCACAAATATCTATACAAGTCAACAAAGAGTCTGATCGAACTTTCGTATAGATATTTGTGGCTAATATTTTGCTCAAATATTTTTGAAGCCTTGGAAACGTATAGATATTTGTGCTTTTGACTGTACATCTTCGCGTAAAACAGGCCAGAAGAACTGGTATAACTGGTTTTTGGTAGAGCGAAATGAGTGAATGACGGGATGTCCTCGGAAGCCTCGGATTATGTCACTTGTGGGGATAATTCTAGAACATACATACTAATAAAACTAATATATTCACACAACTGTCAAAAAGGATGAAAATAACAAGTGAAAGATATTTTGGACATAGTGCAACCACTTTAAAATAATAATGCAGACACATGAGGCCTAATTGTTAAATCATAGTCGATAAAAAACATTATAATTCTGAAATAAAAAAAAATTGACTTCAAGATATCGATGAAAAACTGGTTACCAAAAAACTAAATGTAGAAAAGTATTTGCTGTCTGAACAACAGATGAAGAAGTTCTTACTTTACCTATTTTTTATTTATTCTTGTCAACAGCTAAACCCTCACGTGAACGACTTTCAAAGGCGATACGTGAGTGAAGTGAGGAGATCCAGCGAGATGGAGCGGAAGCTGCGGTGGGTGATGGGGGAGCTGCCCGAGCCGCCGCCCCCGCCCAAGCCGGGTCCGCGCACCCTGAGCCCTAGAGAAATTAACATACTAGAAGTAAGCTTCCTATCTTTTCTTTTAACCATAGCTGTTATAAAATGCAGTACTGTACAGCGTTTAAAAAACATAAGCACTAACACTTATTATATCAGTGGTGTCTGATTTTAAGAGCTATATTTTAATAACTTAAAACATAGTTTTGAAGTATGTTGAAATTTGTGTTAAAACTTTCAAGTTTCAACACTAACAGTCTCTGGAATCTCCAAATCATTGAAACATGATTGTACTGACTGACGATGACGTTACAAAATAATTGTCATTTTCTTGTTCGACTAAATACCCTAGTCTAGGGTTGCCAAAAATTTGAATATTACATTATTAAAAATATGTTTGATCGAAAACTAAATGAATGCTATCAGTGTCAATATTTTTACAGTTATGTCTACACATTCTATGTATGCTAATCTTTAAGTATTAGTGCAAATGTTTTTACACCCTGTATATAAATCGCGTCACGTAAAAAGAATGCTAGGTGATTTTGGACAGGTTGGTTTTACGCCCGGGTACAGTATGAAGAGGGAGCGGAGGGGTACATTCCACCAATTCACTGCGCAGGTCCTGGCCACCGTTCTTTTCAGATGATGGAGGTTTGACTGCTATCGACACATCTTCTTCGGTATTTTTAATATCGATACTACACTGGAAAAAATAATTCTTTTAACGAACCAAACTGTCTGTTGACCAAACAATCCAAAGGCAGTGAGGTGGTAGATAATCATTTTATATAATTCTTTAAGTCCCATGTTTGGATATTTGATTTCGTATGTGAAAGGAATGATTTATTTTAAAACCAACAAGTTGACTCACCACTATATACCTACTTCAATTTCCAGGAAAGAATAGATTACATAGAATCAGAAATACAGGAGATAACAAGAAACGCACAGAACCTTAAAACGGATTACCTAGCACTGATCGAACTGAAAATACTCATAGAGAAGACTCAAACGTTTTTCCAAGACCATTCTGCCCAGAAGAAGATTTCAACATCTGTACAGATATACAACAACGAAGGGGTATTGGGCCACTTAGGGTTCATAGCTGGTGTGGTGGCTACGCCGAGGGTTCCGTCGTTCGAAAGGATGCTTTGGAGAATATCACACGGGAATATATTCTTCAAGCAAGCACAAATAGATCAGTTATTGAAAGACCCCGTTACAGTAAGTGGACGTTTCCCTTTTTTATTATTTTGCAGAAATAATTATGAAGCTTGTTTACCTATCCCATAATTATCTCTAACAATTTTAGTTATTATTTCAACCTTTCGTGTGCTGACGAACTCAATTCCAGAGGTCATTTTCCAAATAAGCGGTAAATGTCATTGAAACGAAAATAGACTAAAACCCCGTGGTCACGACATGTCCCCTGTGTGTTGCTCCCCACTATCAAAATACAACAATTTGGTTTTGAACGAAGTCTTGCTTGTGGTTAAAAGTGTAAATTAAATTGAGTTTGACGCAGGATGTGTACTTCTCAAAATTACACATCGCTAAATATGTATTACTTGTAGTTACAAAAGTACTACCTCAATGAAAAGCTTTTTTACTATCGTGTCGATAGCCATTGTATTTTTTATGAAACTTGCATGATAATATTATTGGCACCTTTTCGGTCTCTGTGTCTGCAGCTGGCCAGATACAAAAACCACTTCCTAAGTATAGGGGGAGGCTGGGGAAGGCACTACATTTACATAGATTAATGTCACTATTGTCGTCACCACATTACATGAATATTATTAAGTAAGTAGATATTGCTTATAACAACAGATATTATTAAGATCAATGGTCCCATTTTTTCTTCAGATTTTAGGTCAGGTTATCGTTGTGTAACAGAATGTTTGTTGTATGACTTATTATATCCTATTTATAGAAGCTTTTCAATCTCTACTATTATCTTCTTTCTGCACCCAGCAAATAATTTTGGATCGTTAACGTCAACGAACATCGACCTCAAATCTTCATCACTAGCATTTTCAAACCAGTTTGTGCTCACCGGGTTTATGTTGTAACTAATAGTATGTAACCTACTTACTAGTGGTCTATTTTAGTCTTAGTAAATCAGAAGATCCCCCAGTTATTAAGAACTATTATGTCATACTTAAATCTTACACCGCTATACTCTAATGGCTTATTGTATTCTGAAACAGTCCGTGTGACATCGTGAATATCCAAATATCTATTTGCGCTCATTTATTTTAGTATGATACAAACCGATAATGTTTAGTGTCACCCAAAGTCATTTGAGCATTAGTATTATTGATTTATGTGTTGGGTTTTAGGAGACGGAATTCCTAATTTATGAATTGGGAAGATTATTTATTATTCAAGAGGTAATTTGGCTTGTTTCGTTTCTGCATGGATGGTTTGTGCTGAACTTAAGAAGAGCTCATACTAATGATCGGAATATCAAGTTTTCTAACGATGTAATTATAAGAGTTAGTCTTTACCACATAAATGCCCACTACAACCCCTCGAAGCTGAAGTTCCTAGTCGATTATACATTACTGGACTGATACTGATACTATCAATAAGTGTATCACCCTAAATCATAGCATTAAAACATAATCAGCGCTACCCCCAAGGTCTGTACTAGCCTGGCATTACCGGTCCTGGGAAAAGACATGTGTCCGCCGGTCATTAACCCTCGTTTTTTATTGATTTTTCTATTCGTTAACGAAGCTTTGACTTTCATAAGCAAATAAGTATGAAAGTTCATCGACGGTGTACTCAAATTGGCCTATGCTAAATTTGCATTATTATTGTAGTAAGTCAGTTCTGATATGAAAGGTTTTGCCTATGATTTTACAGACAAGTGACCTCTATATTATTGTAGCGCTAACTTTTGATGACTAATGCAGACAATACAATTGAGAATTAAAATTATACGTAATTTTCGAAATATTGGACGGTATCAGTATGCTGTTTTTTATTATTAACACGAATACTTGTATTGTACTAGGTACATAAAGGCATATAATAACTAGGGATTCTAGTCTTGGTTTATATTGATTTAAACCTTCGTTGTTGCTCATAAAATTGACTTGAATTGAGTGTGTGGATATTGGTTGGAATAAAAAATAATTTTTCTTCTAATTCCAGGGTCACGAGCTTCAGAAGACGGTGTTTGTGGTGTTCTTCCACGGAGAGCAAATCAAACTTCGCGTCAAGAAGGTCTGCCATGGCTTTCAGGCCACCTTGTACCCTTGTCCCGCTACCTTCAAGGAACAGCAAGAAATGCTGGCTGGAGTAGATACCAGGATCAAAGACTTGAAAATGGTATGAAAAGTTCATCGTCTTGTCGTCACAATTTAAATTTCAAGGAAAGTTTACATGTTCATGCTTGGCTGAATGATAGATTTTTTGGAAAGACGTTGGAACAGTTACATGTTTTTTTTTATTGTTATTAACCCCACTTACATACACGCTGACTAAAAAGGTGGAGCCTATGGAAATTAGATTCGTAATGATCGCTGATGAATGACAATTATAAGAAATGCGAATAGAAACTAAGTGAGCTCTTTTTGACCATTTCCGCCCCGTCGCACTACAGTGCACCCAGTGTTTTTGATGTTAATTTTATTTCACATAAACTGTTTTCGTTTTGGAATTACATTTTATACGTTGTGCCTTTTTATGGTTATCTATAATCGTGCAATTATGTAATGTATCCTTTGTTAGTAATTATGTGTTATAGCTTTAATAATTGGTCCACACACCTTTGGATAATTATTGTAGTTTTTTACCATATCATAATATTAGTGACTTGAAAATGGTTTTGAATGAATTTTGTACTTACCTTCGTATGTCTCTTTGCGTGTTAAGATCCGTAATGAGGATATCCACGAATAGAGGTGACCGACATAGTTCTTCGAATAACCAACTGAAGGGGCAATGGGCAGGGCACCTTTTCCGCTGGGCTGATAACCGGTGGGGCGTAAGGGTCCTTGAATGGTGACCACAAAGTGGAAGAGGCAGCGTAGGTAGGCCACCCACCGACCGATGACTTGGTGCAAATTGCAGAAAGCCTCTGGATGCAAATAGCCTAAAGCCACTGGTTGAGGCATTCGATGGTGGAGACAGCAGTGGACTTCTGAGGACTGTTAATTATTATGATGTACTTACCTCATTGAGTTAGGTTTTCCATATTACAGGTACTAGAACAAACAGAGCAGCACCGACGACTAGTCCTCGCTAACATAGCGCGAGACATCAGCACCTGGATGATGGTGGTGAGGAAAGAGAAGGCGATATACCACACCATGAACATGTTCAGTATGGACATCGTGAAGAAGTGCCTCATCGCCGAGTGCTGGGTGCCCAAAAGAGATCTGCCGTTGCTGCAAAAGGCTTTGGACGATGGAGTGGTAAGTTATATCAATAAAACAATATAAATCTAAGCTTTCTTACGTCAGGAAAGGATATTTTTCCTTTTTTTCTACAGGAGAGTTTTTTTTTCTTGGGGTTCTAAAAGATTACTTCTATCACATTGTCCCGTTTTACCCTCAGAAAGCAAGTGGTAGTCCAATCCCATCGTTTCTTCACTACGTTCCGACGAGAGAAATACCACCAACGTTTAACAGGACTAATAAATTTACAAGGGGCTTCCAAAACCTTATTGATTCCTATGGAATCGCCAGCTACAGAGAAGTTAATCCAGGTAGGTTTCAATAAGGTATCATATTTGCAAATATATTTACCAGTCTTAGTCAGTCAGTCATTGCTATCGTTTATTTGAATTAACTGTGTAGGTACAACATACTTTTCATCAAAGTGACAAAAACGAAGTACAAACATGTTTTACAATCTCATTCATTCATCAAACGGTTATAAACAATGCGCATGCAAATGTATGTGATATTGCTTTTAGTTATCGTGTTGTGAAACCTTTTCATTGTTCAGTTATTTTTTAAAGTATCGGAAGTTCTATAATTCTCTTTATACTTAGGCGTATAATAGGTACTATGTAGACGTCCAGATATTCATGTAATAATGATTTCTTCTGTTTCAGCTTTGTATACGATCATAACATTCCCTTTTCTTTTTGCCGTCATGTT
The DNA here is from genome assembly GCA_947369235.1 of Udea olivalis. NCBI lineage: Eukaryota > Metazoa > Arthropoda > Insecta > Lepidoptera > Crambidae > Udea > Udea olivalis. The sequence goes on from OX376347.1 coordinate 3,573,187, forward strand.
CGGTGACGTCGGTCACGGGCTCATTATGACACTATTCGCCGGCATTCTCGTCAAGTTCGAAAATAAGTTCGCCAAGCACAAGACAGATAATGAAATTTGGAACATTTTTTTCGGAGGCCGATATATAATATTGCTCATGGGCATATTCTCTATATACACTGGTTTGATATACAACGACATGTTCTCGAAATCACTGAACTTATTTGGAAGCAGTTGGAGTAATGTGTATGATAATTATACGTTGAGAGGAAGGAAAAGTTTCGATCTGGATCCTGCTGTTGCATATAGTAACACACCATATCCATTTGGGTTGGATCCTGCATGGCAGGTAAAATCAATATTTTATTTTCATTAAAATACATTGCTGAATCTTTTTCTATAATCTTTGTACATTTACTGATTAATTTCATTTCAGTTTGCAGGGAATAACATAATATTCCTAAACTCGTACAAGATGAAGCTATCAATCATATTTGGAGTGATTCACATGGCGTTCGGTGTGACAATGAGTGTGGTAAACTTCAAGTAATTAAGCGTATTCATAGAATATTACTCTTAGGGTCAATTGCATAATCTTAACTTCAACAAGAATTGTAGTACTTGTTCAAGGCAACCCATGAAAGTTATTGTTAAAGTTAGATGGTGCAATTCACCCTTAGTTATCAAAGTTCTCTAATTTGTTGGTTTGGTGAACTAATAGAGATTTGTTTGCAGTTTCTTCAAGAAAACAGAGATGATTTTGCTGCAGTACGTACCACAGATTTTGTTCTTGTTGCTCCTGTTTTGGTACTTGTGCATCCTGATGTTTATGAAGTGGACAATGTATTCAGCTATAGCAGAAGGTTATTATTTAAACTTCTTATTTGATAAACCTGCAATTACAGACGATGCTAAAATATAAAAATTAAAGGGTTGTCGAGGATTCCTGTCTGCTACACTAATTCACTTTTTTATTAAGTACAATAAAACTTTCAACAATAAGATTTTTCGATACGCACACTTTTGAATCTCAAAAACGTTAAATTAATAGAACGTATTAACTTTTAATGTGATGAAACAACGGTTTAATGAGACATCAATGTAACATGTTCGATACTCGAGATAAGATAAGATTAACTGAATAAAATTATGCTTCGAATTAATTAAACTCAAACAAAAAATAAGTCCAAATACTTACTCAATAACTTTTTAAACCTAAAAGTGCACCCTCAGAGCATTTGCCTGTAATGTAACGTTACAGAGTCGGGATTACATCAGTGAGGGAGGAGAACCGAGCATTACAGTGCGCAAACTATAATGTTACAGATTCGAGCATGACGTTGGTGAGGGAAAAGCACCGAGCATTACAGTGCGCAACTTGATGTTACAATGTGTAGTATTTTGATACCACTTCACTTTAGTTTTGCAAGGCAGCATTGTAATGTAATGCTCAAAATCGAATCTGAAACGTTAAATTACAGAAAAATGCTCCAGGTGAGGGATCACCTTTAGAGTCTGGAGTTTGGGTATCGAATTCGTAAATGCCAACCTTAAACTAATTCATCTGCTATTATTGGAAACATCCCACATTCTGTACGGAAATATACCTTCCGACTGTAACACGTGGAACATAGAAATTAATTAAACGGCAATCAACATTATTTGCTCATTCATGTTACTCCCTCCGGCTTTGAATAGAGAAGTGGTATGAATGTAAAATTTGCATTTTGATCACCATTACTCACTGAGGTTAAGGATTATCTAGAGGGGTTAGCTGCTAAAGATAGAAATATAAAAAAACAACTTAGTCTTGTTAAATGCAGAACCTGAACCTACAATCTTCCTTCCGGAAATAGTAGAATTTAAAGTGATACAAAATCAAATATTTCCTTACAAAAAATTAAAAAAATTTAACGACAAAACATTCACACAGCATCTATACTGACTATTATATTTCCTCCTCGCAGATCCAGCATATGGCACGTCTTGCGCTCCATCAGTACTGATCATGTTCATAAACATGATGCTGCTCAAGAATTCAGAATCAAAGGCGCCATGCCGGGCATTCATGTATGACGGGCAAGACGGCCTGCAGAAGGCTTTTCTGGTATTCGCATACCTTTGCGTGCCAGTCATGCTGTTCGGAAAACCCTTGTACCTGAAGTTTGCTGCCAAAAAGCAAAAGGTGAATAATAAAATTAAACAGAGGAATTCCTCATCCGTTCCAGTTGGACTATTTTGTTCTAGCTTTGTGAATATAGTATAATGAAAATGGTTTAAATCGATTGAGAATTCTTTCAAAATAACAATGAATGGGGTGCGATCTTTGGTTCTGTACTTGGTTTTTGTAATTTCATCGCAATTTATAATAAGATCTTTTTTCAAGTGTGAAGTTGAATTACTGTTTAAGGAATATCGACAAGGAGTTGAAAGTGGAGATGTGACCCCAGAGGAGGAGCCACAAGAGGCGATGGGTGAGATGATGATCACTCAGGCCATCCACACGATAGAGTACGTGCTGGGCACGGTATCACACACTGCCTCGTATCTTCGGCTGTGGGCGTTGTCACTGGCTCATGCTCGTAAGTGACACTATAATTGATTTTCCTAATTGTATCAATAACATGCGGCATGAAGCTCAGAGCATTCTAGATCGTTCGTTTGCTAATTTTACGCCCTGTTCCCATGATTCCAGTACAGAATTTCGGTCCAGCGCTCGATCAATGTGGACATTCCAATGCCGGTTCAGATTATTCCAGTGGTATTCCAGCACTGGACTGGAATGCCGAGAACTGTTTGACCTTAGCTCCCAGCTTCACAATATAAATCTGAAACGAAAGACGAACTTGAGCTACCCTTTAAGTATAGCTCTTACTTTGCATTCTACTGACTTAATTATCTGTAGGATTTTAGATCTTGGATAACGTTACAGTATTGTGTAGCTAATTTATGATATTATATGTCAAAGGCATTTCATGAACATGTCTGAAGCGTACTTTAGTAAATGTATATTGTTGTGAATTGCACATTTTCATGTTTAACAGAGCTATCAGCTGTGTTGTGGCAACGAGTCCTCATCATGGGCATGGCGAGCCCGGCAGAGGCTCCCGCGTGGCTGATGATCGTTCAAGCGATCAAGCTGTTCGTCATATTCGGCGTGTGGGCGTTCTTCACGCTGGCTATCCTCGTGCTGATGGAAGGCTTGTCAGCGTTCTTGCATACACTGAGATTGCACTGGTAAGTACTGGACGAGCAGGTAGCAAGCTCATGCAAGGCGATGTCTTTCGGACCCCGATTTAGGAAATATAAGGATAGGAGGATAGGAACCAATGTTCATTCTCCATTCCCGTTATGATTTATAAATAAGCATGCCACTGACTTGCCACTTGAAAACGGTCAGTGAAAATCTACATGCAATTTGATTAGTCACTGTAGGTAAGTAGGAATGAGCTATTGTTTGTACTATTTTTTGTCTGCACTACTCTGCACAATCTGAAGTTACTGACGGTTGATGACGGTACGTGGCGCGTGGAGAGTATCATTTTATTACACTAGCTGCCTCGATGGACTTCGTTCTGTCAAAAGTAATTGCACGTCGTCGCGGTAGCCTATGACACTCTCTGACAATGTAGCTTCATATTTGGTAAAATAATTTTCAAAGTCGGTCAAGTAGTTTCGGAGCCTATTCAATACAAACAAACAAACAATCAAATCTTTCATCTCTATAATATTAGTATAGATTAGCGGTGAATGGATCAAACTAATAGCAGCGTTTTAGTTATATACCGAAATAGCAAGCGGAAAAATATCGAGACAGTCAGTCTTGCGGTTGGGGAGTGTTGAAGGGCAGTAGAGCAGACTTGCAGTGCCCAAATTGAGTCGAAAAAGCTTGTACCTACGTTGTAGAACCTATGACTCAAATTGGATATTCTCAGCATTCCTAATAGTGCAGTCATTGAAGCATTATTGCTCCGAATTTTTTTGCTGTGAACCGAATTGCATACAATTTTGGAATTAGGTTCATCTTACCCTTAACTTCAAAAGTGAAAATGATTTGAACTCCGCAACCACCCTGGGGGTGGTTGCCACCCCTTCTCGGGGGTGAATTTTTTTTTTGCAAAATAACCTCGGATATCGATAGGCCTAATTTTAATCAAAAAATCATCTTCAAAGTTTTTCAAAAAATCCAATACTTTTCAAGTTATTGGCAATTGAAAATTCGCAATTTTTTCACGTTTTTCATCGGTTTTTTGCAAATATCTCCAAAAATATACGTTTTATCGAAAATTTTACGAAGAACAAAATTGTAGCAGGTAAAACAATGAACAATTTCGTTTTTTATAAAGTATTCTAAGTGCAAAATTAAGCTAGATATTAAAGATCAAAGCCGTTTTTTATTTTGTCTGAAATTTAATCGATGTGGTCAATGCCATCTAGCGGCGAGCAGATGCATTTTATGCATTCTAATACAAAAGGGTTTTGTAGTGCTTGAAATAAGCTTTAAAATGAGCACTATTAAAAGTCTTTTGCACGTAAAATAAGTGAGCTGTATTGCAAATAAGGGGAGCATCTAATGTTTTTTCTTTTAAATCAATGGGTTTCATAAGTGCCATTTCCACCAGAATTAAAATTAATCGTATTCCGCCTAGAATTAACTTTATTATGAAGAGTTTGATAGATAGTATCAGTTTGGCTGCTTCAGGACACATATTTTTCAAAAAAGTCACGATAAAAAATAAAATAAATTTTTTAAAAAAACCCACTTTTTTTTCATAATATCTCAAAAATGACGACAGATACGTATAAAAGTGTACAAATTAAAAATTTAGGTATTTTTCTGACAAAAAATTTGTTTTTTTTGTTTTTTCTGTCAAACAAAAATTGACGGAGATATGATTGTTTAAAGAGCGCGTGGCAGCGCAATCACAGCCTCTCTTAAGCCCTTTAACCCTTCACCGTTTTAGAAAAAGGTTTTTTACTATATATTGCAATAAAGGATGTTGTAGCTCTCTTAATTACCTTTACAATGGTTTTTTATAAATTGTGATAGCATGAAAATTGAAGGAGTTATGGTCCAAAAACTTATCATATTTTTTTCTACTTAGTAACTGAAAATGTTTTTTTTTTTTCAAGGGGTGAAAATGATTTTAATATGAGGTAATTATGTTAGAAAATACTTTACAATTTCACCACTTACTATTAGACATGTTTTCTAGCGATAAAATGGCTCAATGTCAATTTTTCCATTAAGGGGTTGTTTACACCCCTTAAAAATAATAGGCGGAGTTCAAATCATTTTCACTTTTGAAGTTAAGGGTAAGATGAGCCTAATTCCAAAATTTCATGCAAATCGGTTCACAGTTAAAAAATTCGGAGGTAAGACCGTATTTTTCGCTTCAATGACTGCACTATAACTAGACCTGAACTATCAAGCCTTACATGATTACTCGTACTAAGTACAGTTGTTAAATTCTTCCCCAGGGTGGAATTTATGAGCAAATTCTACGAAGGTCACGGCTACGCCTTTATGCCGTTCTCCTTCTCTGCGATCCTGGAGCACGATGAAGATCAGAAGCCGCCAGAGACTAACGGTGGACATCATGACTGAGGTCACACCAGCCACCAACTGCAGCAATAATGCAACCAGTATCGACTTTTCCAAATTAGATAAGAAAATACGTATTGTTAAAAAGTTTGCTCTACAAACCATTTATATCATCAGGCACAAATATTGGTGGCGCAATAAGTAGCTGATTGTCCCAAAAATACAACATATCATTCGAGACAACAAATCAAAAGACATCTTGTGACACTTTGACAAGTTGTGGGCCACATTAGATTTTTAGTGTTCCCCTATTTCTACCCAAAATGCTAATAACTTTCGAAACGCAATTGCTGTCTGGACACCAAATTTGAAGATTTGGAAAGCTGAATAGAAAAAAGCTAAATATTTGGCTCCTCCGGTTTTTGAGTTTTGTCGCTATTATTACATAGCCATCTAACCAACCAAGTATAGGTATACGATGAAAACAGAACGCGGGCGGGGCTTAATTTTCTTACTGCCACATTATAGATCAGCACAGTAGTTTTGACTTCTGCTCTTACCAAGCATTGAAACACTTGGCAAAACACAGTTTTTCTATTGCCCTACTGCATGGGGTAACGGTCAAGTTACCCCATGCAGTAGGGCAATAAGTTATAAGCACACATTAGAAACCAAGCAACGCGTTAGTGGTAGGTCATTCATTTTACCACTACAGATGGCCATGGGGGCAGCGGTAATCACTATTCATCAGATAAATCGCCGCCTGATCTTTTGCCTGTTCTTTACGCTAAGAAAGAACAATACTCGTAAATACTTTTAAAGACTAATAGCAGTCATATAAGTTAGCTTTTTATCAGAAATTAAAGTGCCTTGTATATTGTAGCCATCTTTTTCAGAATAGGTAAAAGAAAGTGCCTTAGCAAAATTCAATTCAATCAGTTCGTTTAAAGAATGAGTATCATGAGTCATAATATTATAAAGACGTCTTGATATGAGTACTTTCTCACAATGATGGGGTTTTCACTCAGCTTTAAAGTTCGTTAAACACCTGGTCAAACGCAATGCCACCTAGTTTTGTAGGCTAGTAAAAATGGATAATTTCTATGAAGTAGTGAAGAGGAAAATTTAAAATGGCACGGTGGTAACAGCCGTTCACATTCAGGAACCACATTTTAGTAAAGACTTTGACTTCACATAATCAATGCAGTGAGTGTTTTCTTAAATTGGTTCAACGTAGCCAACTTTAACGAAAAGAACTGCTTAGAATCTCCGCTCTGCAGCAGTAGACAAGGTTTAGTGAACTAACATTGTATCTGTAAATTATGTGGCCTCGTAGAGTACGGAGAGAAACTTTATATTAATTTATACCAGCTAGGTCAATGGTCGAAGCCACTTATATGAAGCCTTGTTTCTGTTTGGTTTATTTCAACGGTTTACTCAACTGTTTGATGTGTTTTTTTTCTGGTCCGCACCTCTAGGGAGTGGAAAGCTCTCCCTGCTTTCGTGAATTTCGGATCTTCAATAAATAAATAATATACTCATTTGGGGTTATGATTTATATGTAGTTGACTGTATATTTGCAAGTAGGAATTTAAAATCAATGCAGATATTTAACCCCTTTTTTGTAACCATGCTAGTTTCACTGAAAAAACAAATGATAAGGTCACCCAATTTTCATTTCATACTTGTAGTATAGTAAATTGTTTAACAAATAGTGTAATCGTTAAGTATAACTTTATTATTTAGTTAAGACAATTTGTTATTTTTTATTTTACTATTTTATAAATTGTTTATGCCAAAGAGTTGTTTTATAGCTGCTTTGTTGATCTTTATCATGTAAATAAAAGTTTAAGTGCCTTCAAATATTTTATGTGAGAGCGAAAACCGCTAAGATTGCTTGCATCTTAAATGAACTCAGCTTAGGGTCGGTTGATAATCAAAATTATTTTTTTATCATATTATTTAAACAAGACAACCAATCAAAATTACGATTGACAACCTCCTAATTTTCAACTACGAGTATCTTTGTAGCTATTGGTTCATTCTTTTAATTTACAGTTCAGTAAAAATGTATTTATTCGTGAAGTTCAATTAAGAAATAATGACCATAAGAGTGCTTGTATACATAATATAAATACTGTTGTTGTGATAAGGAATGTTCAATAGAGAATAATAATTCAGATATATTTTAGATTCGATTACAGAACACGGGTCATTACTCGTAAAACAAATGATTGTATTACATATACATGTTTGAATCTCACTGATTTCCAAATTAGTAATTCATTGAATGGGTATGGGTAACGTAGGCGTCATTTTTGAAATTTCGCGGCCACTCACCAAACCTTATTATTATGAAAGCACATATCGAGGGGAACAAACTTTATACAGAAAACATATAGCTAAAGTATATCGGAGCTGAGATATAAGGTCTTGTATTTTCAACTAACTACTCAATTGAACTTGATCCATACCAAGGAAAAGATAAAAAACCGGCTTTATTGATAATCCATCTAAACATGCGACGCAATTAGGATTGTGAGAAAAATACTTATAGGTGTTTTTCCCATGTAATGTCTCGGATGTCGACGGTTAGGAACCGATACCTCCTACATACTTAATGACTATTAGAAAAATTCTTTTTGATGTCATTGACGTTAAGGTCGTTATTCGTGATAGCTTGTGTTCCCCTTCCTAATGCCAAATACTTAACATTTACTGTCATATAGAAAACATTAGAATTGTGGATATGTAACTTGAAGTATTACTGGATGTACTTTTATTAAAAAAATATACTCAACAGGTACATCTTCTAAAAGAATACCTTCCTCTCCTATTTCTGCATCCTTTTTAACAGCTGTTAGATGAGATTATTTTAGTGAAACTAAGGCAAAAAATAATACGTTAAGAAAACATATCTCGGCTTCGATATCACTTAGAACAATTTTGACCACTCAGATATGTTTCTTTCTTAGGGTGCCATAAAACAGTGTAAAATTATTGCTGGCCGCTAATAAAAAAAATGACGCCACGGATCCATACAAAGTTACTCATACCCCTTTTATATGTATTTTCCTGTGATCGACCAAAATTTGTATTAGTATCTACCTACTTAATAGAACAATTTGTGCCTTTCGACTAAGAATTTAACCGCATATCATATCTAGTTAAGAAAAAACAGCCGTGCAACCTTATCATCTTTATTGACTTCATCTCTACACAGTACCGCCAGCACGTTACATTACATTACATTAACATTACACTGGAATATTAAAGCGAGACAGACGAAATATAACAAACACTAACATTTTACACCATTCCTCAATAAACGAGTTTTACCCATGTCTTGAGTGTTATTTATATTTTTCGCCATTTAAAAAAAATATTAACTAACTGGAACAGTTCCAAGCGTACAAAACAAAAGTGAGAAAACAATAACGAACCTAAATTGAAGGCTAAGCAATGATAAGCGTTCCTATTCTAGCAGTTACTAAATATTCTCATTGCAGCTATACTCCAGTCATTATAGCATTAGACAGAAGTGAAAAAGGTTCTTCTTTGTGGTAAAAGTACAAAAAACATCATTACTTTTTAGATTTATGCCGAATTTTTCTTAATTGTTCTCATTTAAAGTAAAGTAAATTCAGAATTCATGAGGCTTTTGCTTAAATAAATTATTTTTTCTTTGCATCAAACTATATTTTCAATGTAAAAACCTAAAAGAAGCAGGGGTTTTTATCCAAACACATTTTTATTGTCACTATAACTCTACTCTCTACTAAATCTAAAATGTCACATAATCCTTCATAGGTTGTGGCGGAAGGGGTTTTCAATTTTGCCAGGTTATACTCAGGTATGTCATCGTCATGGCAACGTTAAATGCAAATTATTATTCATTTTAGCACCCCTACTTCTTAATTCTAATGTTATAATGAATAAAGTATAGGACGAGAAGACACATAAAGCGCTTTCACATTTAGGTGACTTTAGCAGCGCGACGGCAGCGCGACAGACGCGCTGTTTATATTTTCATAGGTACTACAAACGACAGCACGGCATAAGCGTTTGGTCAGCGCGCTGCAGTCGTGTGCGCTCACTCATTCAGAGGCGCCCAGCTAGTGTTGCAAGCGCACTTGTTCGTTGACAGACAACAAAATGAGCGCGTTCGACATCGAAATATTCATTAGTGCGCCGCACTAATCCAAGCCGCGGTGCAGCACCAGTATTTATAAAAATGTAAAGCCAGCTGCAGGCGCGCTGCTGACGCCCTAATGTGAAAGCGGTCTTAGGGATCAGTTTTGAATTTAAAGACAGAGTAAGGGCAGGGAGTAGTAGATTGCGAAGATATTTTCGTTAATTAATTAACAATGGTTGTTCAGCAAGCAAACTACTTAGACCGTTTTCTATCTTTGGATTGACAAAAATCGACAAAAATTATGTTCTTGTCTAGTTACTATTTTTACTAATATCGTAAAAATTGGCATAACTTTGAATGGAGTTGACATATCTGGTTTAATGCAGGTGTATCTAAATAACAGCAAAATATGAAAGATTAATAATGAAAATGAAATAATATTAAACGACATTATTATGATATTGACTACCTTGAATATGCCTTAAAAGTGCTTTATATTATATTACAGTGAACGTTATCAGAGTGATATAATTTTTTAATGTTCTGACTTCATTGTTTATAGTAATAGTGCTATGATATAAAATTCAGTAAAAAAATCACTATAACAATAACACTTCTTTATTCATGATACTAAAATCCCCAAAACATACTGATAATATTGATAATATAAATCGAGTTTTTGTTTAACTCTATCATTTAGAACATCTTATATTCCTTCGAAGTTCACTAATATTTATTCTTTGAAATATTACGCACATCACAGCGTCACCGTCACTGCACTAGTTAGCTTAGGGCGCTTCCACACCCGCACTGCAAGAGGTTCCTTAATCACGGGCTATAGGGCGAGAGGTCCTGACAGCGGCGAAGTTTCATCACTGATTCATTTATTATCAGCGTGTGAACTGCTCTTATGAAATATATAGGGATAGGACTCGCATCAAAATTCTAGTCCACGCTGAACACGAGATGAGTCCCGCATTCGTATTTTTTTCTATAAAAAATAGGTAGATCTATAAGTTCGACGCAAAATATATAAAATATACCTTGACTGGGATGTTCCGAATCATTATACATTATTTCTGTTGACCAAAGCCCAAACTCTTGGACCTCACGCCCATAGCTGGTAGATAGCGGTGTAACCACGTAGTGGAAACCTCACTGAGGCAGCGCCACTTTCCTCCTATCACACCAGCGCAGATGTTGCTCAAGCGTTGCGTAGCTTGCGAAGCAGCGCTCGCAGCGCTTTAGCTCGCCGCTAGGAGCAGCCGTGCTTCTGCATCCAGCTGGTGTATCGGGCGATGTCAGCCTGAAGAAAACAGAATATAATAGTTTCCGTCATCTAAAAAGAATAGCGAATTTAAGAAGACGTTAGTGGTATGAAACCTCCCCTTCATGCATTACCCATGCGCAAACCCATCCCTTCCACCTGTCGACCAGCGTTTTTTTGACGTGATGAGGTCTGTGCAAAAAAAGGTACGCTAGGTATGGTGTAAGATAAGGCAGTGAGCTAGTAAAAAAACAGATAGAATTGCTCAGCGTTTCTAGGATTGCTGGCTGCTGCAAAGAGTCTGCTGCTTTAACGTCAAGTGTTCGAGAAGACTAATCTGTCATAAAATCGTGTCATGCTCTGGAAGGTTTTTCTTGTTGAGCCGAACACTAGATATCATTGGCTTGAAAAACATACTTGCACATACAAATTTATCTTGATTTTATGGGTGTGGTGTTGTTATATACCTGTGTAACAGTTCGCCTGGTCTTCTCCACGGCGGCGGCAAGGTCGTTCATGGAGACTGGCGCTTCTAACTCGGAGCGTTTTAGCTTGCGAATCTGCTCGGGACTCTTGCCAGCAATCTTCTGCCTCATCATCATCATTGCTGCGTCTCTACAATTTCCAAAATAAATTTAATTCAATTCAATTCATATTAATTAGTTTATTGCACTCCATAAGTATAATAAAGGTCTTAAAATTAGATACATAGCACATTTATGGGTAATAATAATTATACATCAAGTACAGCTACATAGCAGAAAGACAATCGAAATATTACTAGAAATAATAAGCAACACCATCACGACTTTATCCTATACGGGGTAGTCAGAGGCAAGTTAATGTGTCGTCATGGTGAACGAAACACTCAGAAGCCCACTTTTCACCAATGGTATTAGAACCCAACGTGGTAGGTGATGAGCCTTTCGCCGTTATCCGGGTTGATTTGGTTTTTTATCGATGATGAAACCGTTTTCAAAAAAGTGCATTTTTATGTTAGTCTACAAGTTTGTGATGCCTAGAAATACTTAAATTATATCATAGAAAAGCACTGCAACAATCGGCTATTTAGCTAACTGATATTGTACGTTTGAAAGTTAATTAAATAAATTTAATTTTCACATAAATACGTTTCTACATCCCCTACTGAGTATGTCATCATTTGTGTTAATCTTTTGATAATCACCCGGTATATCTATGAAAATACTCGACATTGGCAAACTATAACTGCGGACATCTTCAATAGAACTGCTCACACAACTTTTTTTTATGGAGAAGGCAGAAGAGTGTTCACCTGCACAAGTTGCAGATGTCGGAGCCGCTGTACCCGTCGAGCTTGGTGGCCAGCTCGCCCAGGTTCACGTCAGTAGCCAGCGCCACCTCTCGTAAGCACAGGTGCAGCAGTTTTATACGTGTCCCTTCTGTTAAGCAACAATTGAAATAGGAAAGAAGATAGTTTTGATACCATACGTCGCCATCTTTTATCCTTTCGATTCCAACCCAATGATTAATGTTTGTGTTTTTTTTCGGTGACACGATGTTATCATCTAATTATTAATTATGTTTTTAAAAATATTTTAGTATGCTTATCAGTCTCTGACACCCATGGTAGAGTAGAGCTTGTCTACTTAGTTAGGGAGTCAGATGATTTTGGTATAAGACATCCTAGTTTAATTTATCAATAATAAAAGAACGGCAGTCGTAATACACACACAAATAAACAAAACTTCAGGGACTAGTTAAAACCAGATGCAAAAGGTACCGTCAGGAAGACCGATGAATATCCTCTTCTCGAACCGTCTGCGAAAAGCCTCATCGATGTCCCATGGGTGATTCGTCGCCGCTAGTACCATTATAATCTTGTCTCGATTACTGAAAGGTTAAATCGGATCATTTCATATTGGATATATGAGCATTATTTTTGTTATATAAGAAACAATTTCCGGTAATTTTGGAAGAAAGTATTTTCACAAAACTCGAAAATATCAAAAAAAAATCGAAGGCTTCGATTTCAACTTACAACGCAGCAGCGAGTCCATCCATCTGTATGAGGAGTTCGGCCTTGAATCTTCTGGATGCTTCGTGCTCAGAGTCTGCGCCTCGCACTGCGCATAGCGAGTCCACCTCATCCAGGAATATCGTGCTGGGGGCGTAGAAAGCAGCCTGAAATGATAAATTTCATGCAGATTACCAAATAACAAAAGAGGAGCCTGAGACTAGTGCACTGTTTAAATTATGGTAAACGGAACACTCAGAAGTCCACATTTCGACAAGTGTTTTAAATAAAAACGTGGTAAGTGGTGATACTTCTGCCTTAACCGGGTTTCTTTGGTTTTTAACGGAGTTTTCCATCACCTGATAGTTAGCCACAAAGTGCACATTGAACACCATTTATTTATAAGGACGATATAATTTTGTTCATTTGACTTAAAGACTTTGATCAGGGTCATCAACAGTTAGTGGTTGACACTATCAGTTAAAATCTTTGGGTAAGCTCACATTTAGATCTACTGATCATAACTGAAAATACCTTGCGCCATGGAAATTAAAGACTTCGTGCTGGTAGTTCTAACTTACCATGTCAAAAAGCAACCGCACAAGTTTCTCCGAATCCCCTCGGTATTTGGATGTGAGAGTAGCAGAGGACACATTGAAAAAGGTAGTCTTGCACTCGGTGGCCACCGCCCGTGCGAGCAACGTCTTCCCCGTACCTGGCGGGCCCGTCAACAACACACCCTTCCATGGTCTTCGGATGCCCTGCGAAAAGTAGTGAAATGATGCTCACAGGTTAACTCTCAGATTCAAAACCCAGGGACCCGTGCCAAATTCATACCTGGTAAATAAACAAACAGAGACAAAACTTGTCAATAAACAATGCGTGGTACAGGTACAGGGTAGGCGTGTTGAGCCCTAACCTTTAGCACTGGCCGAGCCGTTGTAACCCGGTTTTTTTCCGTAACCGACCAGTGTAGCGCTCCCAGCAGTGTGCGTGCGTGTGTGAGCGCCTGTAATATAGTTGAAGCTTTGCCTCCGCTCCGATTTTTATTCATATGCCCGGAACCCTGGGTTTCAGACCGAATGCTCGTGCCATTTGGTCCGGCGACCTCGTATGTGTAATTTCAAAGTAGTGGAAAAATTAAGCGGACTTTTATTAGCGGTACATTGTAAAAATCAGTTAAAAACTCAGTGCAACTTATCAAACAATGTCCAAGCAAAAAGCTACAGCAAAATCACCTGCCTTAAACTTTTATGTAGAGCACACGACAAGGATAATTAACACTTAAAGTAAACTTTGAGACTCGCAGGACCAAGAGTGTATTTACGAGTAACGCGATAAGATCGTACACGCGAATCGCCAATTTAAACTAGGCTAGTTCGAGTTTGGTAGAGTAATCGCACCCTGCGCTTCAAGCCTTATGTACTTTGCGTTACGTTGCTCTTTTGTTAGAAAACAAAATGGCCGGCGCTTATTTCGTTAGATTTAGGGCAAAGGCCAACTCCTACAAATCTATGTTTTTTTATACCACGTCGGTGACAATCAAGCTCGCGAACCGCCTGATGGTTAGCGGTTACCGCAACCTTTGGACGCGTGAAACACCAGGGGCATCACTCGCGCGTTGTCGACACTACAAAAATATTTTAAACCCCTCTTGAAGAACTCCATACTATAACTCATTGGGAAAACCTCGGCATGGAGCTCATTCCACAATTTAAGCGTCCTCAGAAGGAAACATCTCTGAAACCGAACCGTATACAAGACCATTGCGGATTCATTCTATGTAACATAAAATCAAATAAGGGATTGAGAAGAATTATAGTAGAATCAGTATTTGAAAAAAACAAAAATTTGAACAAAATAAAACCAACTTCAAAAAAAACTATTCCATAACAAAGCACTAAAAAGTAAAGAAATAATTGCGTATTCTTCTAAAACTTATACGATAATATAATGTAGGTACAATTATTGTTATTGTTGGAGTCGGTGTCAGCCAATTTAGGATTGTAACTACCTACATCCATACGTAAACGTGAGATGTAAAAAATATTGTAGTGTTTCCTTGGCTGATACCGACTCCAACAATAACAATAATTGTACCTAAATTATATTATCTTATAAGTTTTAGAAGAATACGCAATTATTTCTTTACTTTTTAATGCTTTGTTTTGGAAAAGTTTTTTTTGTTAAAATGTTTGTTTATTTCTTGATTTTCAGTGAATACTTAGTTCTTATTTATTTTATACATAGAAAAAGTATCGTCCAATTGCTCGAAGAATTGAAGAGTTCCGTTACTTTGTCATGGATCCTATAATTAGAACCTAACCAAACTCTCATCAAACTACCCTTGAAGTATATTATTTCCAACAATTAACGGATATGGAGTTTAAACCTTCAAAGTCAAAGTCAAAGTCTAAGTCAAATTATTTATTTCGTGGTCCACAGGTAATTGGGATCTTAATCTATGACATAAGTAGCATCTCTGTGTCCTGCCCTAAGGCGTACAAAATATATTTGAATTATACATGCAATACTAAAAAGTTTAATAATCCAGTATGTTGCCTTTCATCAATTGAAAAATTTCTACAATATATTATTAAAACAAATTATTGATCTAAATGCAATTAAAATAAATGTCAAAAGTTAAGTTCGAATTAAAAGAAAATGTACATGTCAATCATTACGAATAATTCTTAATTGTATGGTATTATTGGTATGTCGGACTCGTCGTTAGAATTCATCGATTAAAAATTCATTTATGTCATAGTAAACTTTGTCTAAGAGGAAGTTTTTCAGGCTACGTTTAAATTCTATGATAGTATCTGTTTCCTGAATATACTTTGGGAGCTTGTTGAAAATTCTTGGGGCCATACCAAAAACACTCTTGCTGAACATAGCTGTTTTAAAGCTCATGTGACAAATTTGGTTTTTATTGCGGTTTGAGTTTAAATGTTTGTATAGATGTAGATTTGCTCTAGTGTATACAGCCATCTCATAAATATACATCGCAGGCAAAGTTAACAGTTTTAACTGTTTAAAGTGCAGCTTGCAAGATTCATCTGGACGCAATCCACACCTTTCATCATGGGTTCACCTAAATAACCTGAAAGAATATGACTGTCGTCTTGACGTACCTATAATATTTAAAGAATTTATCCTCCAACTACTAACCGTTAAGGAGTTGTACCTTCCATCACCAGCTAATCAACATGAGATGATGACTTAAAAAAAAAGATAATTGCTTAGCACCCATATTAAAACTATAATATTGCAACCCGAAAAATATTTAGTATTGGGTAGTTCCGGTGGCCATCAGTGGTCTTCATCAGCAGTTCCACTTCACCAAATGGTACTTTTCGAGAGCAACTGCCTATCAAAAATACCTAAATCGTTATAGGTGTGCCTATAATATTTGAAGAGTTCCCTCGAGTTTACTGGATCCCATCATCCGATCCTCATATGCTGACAATCGGACCACCTCAGGAATATACCCTTTCGATTAAAAAAGAATTTTGAAAATCGGTCCACAATTGACAGAGATATTGGTGAACATACATAAAAAAAATACATACAGTGGAACATAGAACCTCCTCCTTTTTTGAAGTAGGTAAAAGAATTGGTCACCGTTTCAATTAAATTATATATTTTTTGGAATAGGTAATTAGGTTATCACATTATTTTGAATGATTCTAGATCTTCATCATCATGATCATGATCAGCAGCTGCCTAAGATTGATTCACTGCAGAACGTAGAGCAATTTTTAGGCTACCTAGACCAGATCTCCTGGGGTTAGTCGATGACCTTATGTCTCTACGAATGATGTAATTACGGAAGAGAATGTCAATTCACCTCATCGACAGAAATTGACGGAGAAAAGGAGAGCATCCCTATCTCCTTGTCACTTGAAAAAAAATAGCTTAGTTTACAAAATTACAATTATCAGGCCAGATTTATGCGAATGAATCGAATGCGCCACTTCATATCTTACCTTGAAGTAGTCTGGCATCATGAGGGGCAAGACCATAGCTTCTTGCAACACTGATTTTGCGTCATCTAACCCAATCACATCCTTCCAGCGCACGTCCGGGTTCCTCTGAAGGATGTCCCTCTCCAGAGTTTCTACTAAGTGCAACTCGTAGCCCGTCGCATCGAACACCTAAAATATAGATACATAAATATCTGGAACATCATACACCAAGGTTAACAATTTAGGTTTACCCAAACTAGACTGTGCTTGGTACAGTCAGAAACGTAAGTCGCTGATCAGTGAAGGACCAATTCCACAATTAGCTTGGTAGAAATTTGCTGCAAAAAATTAAAGGAGCTACTATGGCTGAGGAGAACGAATATGTGCTGCGACCATTATGCTCTACTTTAAATATTAAAGTCTGATGTAACATTTAGAATTCGTAAATGCATAATTATACTTACTTAACTGGTCATCACTTGTTATTTGCCTGTAAATTTTCTTATCGCGTTGTGAAATTCCTCTAAAAAGTCATTGCCACCACAGCCCAATTAATATTTCCCAGATACTATCAAATTATTAGTAGTTTTTGATATTTACCTTTTCATCTCTCTCTAGAACCGTAACATCACCTTCAGCCGACAGATCCTTTCTGAATGTGGGTTTGATCGGTATGAGGTGTCTCGCCCGCCCGCGTGGCATTCTCTCCACCGACCGACATTTCCTGCCGCTGCCGACTGACGAAGATGTCGAGGAGGTCTTCCGAGTGACGATGGACGGCAGAGTGGGCTGGATGTTGGGGTCACGCCTCCGTAGGGTTCCCATCCACTTTTCTGTGGTCGGGTCAGTCTGCTTGGTCGCGGTCGTGTCCATGGGCTGCACTTGGAATGCATACGCCTGTGTTGGTTTCACCACTGTAGGAAAAATTACCAAGCTGGCATATAGTTAAGTAACACACTAAGCTTCACATAAAAGGTATTGTTGAAGCCTGCATGAGGGCCGTATTGCTAACTTTATGGATAGGTTAAGGCAGATTTTTACAGCCCAGCGTGAATTACTTTTAGGACGGCCCTGGATGATATCAACAGCAACGCAGTTCAAAGCATCGATAGCTCGGTTGATGATGAAGTTTAAAACCACGAAAACTTCTCAGCTAAGTTATAAAGGTCTTTTCCTCAGCCCAACCATGTTAACCTGCCTTATGCGAACATCAAATTTATGCCTTTGTCTTTCAGCTCTAAATAAGTTGGTCACATCATCATTCTTGTCCTCCTTACCTTTTTGCATTATCCCCCATGTTTTATCTCTTCAAATTAAACATACCTTGTGTGGGCGGATGCCTTGTACCATTGCCCTTGTGAGTGTCAGGCTCGTGTTGCTTCGCCTTCTCCCTCCTCGCTTCACTCCGCTCCGTGCGCAAGCCATCCCGAGGGGGTTGGTCCTTCTCCCGCCCGTCACCCCCACGCCGCGTTGTCATACGCGCAAAGCCGAAGGGTTGTAGGCTCTCCACCATCATGCGATCCATCATTCTGGCCATTTGGTGGAAGCCAGATGATGGACTGTGGACAACAAGGTTGCATTAGTGACAGTATGGAATAAGAATATTTAATTGATAAAAACCATAGCTGTGAAGGAAAAAACACACAAACAAAACTTTCTAGTTATAAGAAAAACATAAAAGTTATTACTTCGTTTAATTAAGCATTTACCAATGCTTGTTTTTCATATCTAAAGGCACTGCCTGATCCTGCCTAATTTCTTCAAGGTCCAAAATTAGATTTTATCTAGTTTTTCTGCCTTTAGTTTATAACTTAGATTATTTTAGCATTTCACTATTTTTGTTTTCATATTCAAAGGGAAAAAACTAGAAAAACTTCTACACGTCTTCCACAATTCGGGTTTCTGCCCTCGGTTGGGTGGAAGACGCGGGTTTGATTCCCGCTCGAGATCATCAAGGGCCGAAATTAGATTTTTCTAGTTTTCTTTCTTTGGATATGAACATAAAAGTTTGTTTTATATTTTATCTAGTTCTATATAGTTCAAGAACAGATCCTGATAAAATTTATATAGGACAAGTGGTGAGCTACACCTATACCAAAGTAAAGAAGAACATCTGATCCATTTACAAACAAGAAATAGCGCAAACATTTAATAAAAAAAAATAAAGACAAATAACTTCCTTATGTTTTCTTATGTTAGACGCTAAGGAAATGATGAATGCTATGGCCTGTTGACGCAATCGGTAGTGACTTGCCAAAAGTGCTAGAGGTCTCGTGACTCTCGTGATCGATCTCCACAACCAGGACAAATATTTATATGGCGAACACTTGTGTTGTGAATAAATAAATTAAAGCCAATACCCCTACTATCATTTCACATTGTCTCGAATTATGGATAAACATCCTTGTGTTACGAGGTGTCATACAAGGACATACCCAGCACACCTAGACCTGAACCTGCAATAGTTTCCTGCATTATTAAATAAATATAAATATAAATATGCACCAGACAACACACCTCTTGTAATGGTCTCGAAGTAGGGATTAATATCACTGTGTTACGGGGTACCACCCAAGGAAATAAGCTAGGGGCGTCTCCCAGCACACCCAGACCCGAGTCAATTCAGAAAAGATCGTTTCCTAAATTGACCCGACCGGGAATCGAACCCGGGACACTACGGAAATCGAGGCGAGAAACCGTGCTACAGCGCACTACGCCAACCGTGTCGTCAAGAGCATTAACCCATGGGGTGGGCCCCCATGATTACGCTTTTTAAATGCCAATGAAATCTTTATTGAATGGCGTGATCTTGAAGGTTTTAGTATGGACTAAAGGACGATTAAGATACCATTGTCATTTGAATAACAGAATCAGGCCCAGGGTATCGAACCTGGGATATAAGGCGAGAAACCGCGTCCTAGCGCACTATGCTAATCGTGACATCGTGTTCATTCTGTGTCTGGGTGTTATTATCTGTGTATGTATTTAAAAAAATATTGTATATTACCAGTTTTAGAAAGACACGCTTAGAACAGGTACTGCCTGGATTTTAATAAAAAAACCTAGTATAAGCCTTCAT
Source organism: Udea olivalis (assembly GCA_947369235.1). Taxonomy (NCBI): domain Eukaryota; kingdom Metazoa; phylum Arthropoda; class Insecta; order Lepidoptera; family Crambidae; genus Udea; species Udea olivalis. Next base: position 3,593,156 of record OX376347.1, read on the forward strand.
AAAAACTCATTTCTTTTATAGAATATACGTGTACCTGTGTGTACGCGCGTACCGCGTTGTAGTACAAACTAATCTGATACCAACTCAAGTAAACACCTCTTGCCAAACTAAATCGCAGTTAAACTCATAAAATAGGGGGTTATCCCCTAAATACGCCTCCAAACTACCCCACGTACATTCACCGCGAACCACGCGTCCGGTGTCTGGTATAAAATATCTACTAAATATACCTAAATCTGACAACGGAAAAGTATTGCGCCAGCAGACACTACACTAATGAACATGAATGCCATATCTTGGAGCATTTATAATGCTACGTTAGTACTTAGATTTAATCTAAGGCTACGTACCTAAAAAAAGGATCATGCTGGAAGAACTGTCTCAAGCCACGAACGTTGGGGCATAAAGAGTCACCGAATCCGAAATCCATTCTCAATCCGAGCGCTCTTCCAACTCTTGCTAAGAACATAAGTAATAGTAGTATTGAAATGGAGGTCACTGTAGGTCACGGAAGCATAATTTCTTAGCTATATAAGTGTGTCATTACTTTTGTTGAGCCGGGCTGGAAAATAACGTGTGCTATTTGACAGGTTTGTTATGGTACCGTCGCCATGACAACAGGCTTGCGGAAACCGACCACTGACCGCGGGATTGGCTGGACAAACTTATAATAATCAGGTGGACAGATTACTTAGTGCCTTACTGCTTATGTAATAAGGTCGACTAGTGGCTTTTTTGGGGGCGGATTGTGGTTTTGGAGAAAGGTCCTTGGCTGCTCTGATTTTGGGCAACGTCATTAATCTTGGTGAAAAGAGTTTTGTTATTTTTAACAAAACTCCTTTTAACAACTTTCCTATGACTTGTCATAGGAAAGATATGATTAACATTTAAAAATGCAACCGAAATGAGAACCACTTCCTCCTATTTTGAAATCGGTTGACAAAAACACAAATGCATCACTTTAGCCAAAAGTAGATTCAAGTAACAGTTGGGTTATTTCCTTATGAACGTACATTATAAATAATTATCATCATGATTCAGCAGTTCACCACCGCCAGCTTTGAACCACCTATTGTACCTAAAGTATATTAAAGGTCAATAACTAGACATTCATATCACAACCCCTAACCCAGTTTTTCCTTTGCAAGCTTGCACCGAAGGGGTGAAAAACCCCAACTTTACAATGGCAGAGAACATACGCAACACATCTATCGGCTTTGAAAAAAATTGCGAACGCTTGCGCCCTACCTTAACTTTTGCAGGAACATACTTTATTACTTCGAAGCAGAGTTTCTGTTATATAGATACAGACTTATCTTATTATATAGATATATACTTACAGAGACTGACAGGTACCAAAACAAACATGTACCTAAACCCAAACTAACCGAGCTAAATCTACTGAATCAATTCTCTTACAGAGACATGAATGACCTTACTACCTTACGGAAAACCACTGCAGAATAACACGTCTACGTTTAGACGTAAGTAAGTAATGTTAGGTTGCTGTTGGTGAGAAAGAGCCCTTGAAAATTCATCAAGAAGCTGCTTTTTTTAGTCAAGGGACCAGATCACCAGGAGTTTGCCATAGTTCGTCTTGCTGCCCACGCAATACCTACTTCCTCTTAGGGTCGACTCCGTAAGTGATACCGTGTTGCAAGTTTCGATAAACCACAGTTACTTCTGACCATTAAGCGATTATCACACTTGATTGCCAGCACTAAAATACTGCTCCTTGCTATTAATCATTAACACGTTCATTATACAAGGGTCATTCTGTTTCTGGCAAGTCCACTCGTAGTTGTTATTAAGAAAACTCGTCTATCTACAAACTGTCGAGGAATATACACTGCAAAAATGCAGACATATTCAAAACTTACCAATTCACAAGTCCATACCAAAATCCAACCCCAATTCACACGCCCAGTCCCATATTTCATCATTTAAGTGTATGTATGGCAATTTGCGTCTTCAAGCGGCGTCCCTGACAGCGAACGTGTTAAGCAAACCCTTCAACGTTCACCTACTTCGCAGTCCGCAAGCATCGAGCATTCTTGCACCGGGGTGAGTGTACCCAGTGTTTACCAGTTTGACGGAAAGAGGGTAAACTTGACGTCCGATGTAGGCCAAAGGTTGTTGACTAGACACGACAGTCATCGGGGTCGTCGACACTCGCCTAGTTTCCATTCATTTAATATGCATCGATTAGAAATTGACGTAAGATTTCTTATTGTATAAGGGCTTGGAATCTTCCGTGTATTACTAATACTTACTTTGTCCTATTGAACTAATTGATGGTGATTGCCTTGGAATACTAAGAATTTATATTCGAGTAGGTAATCCCTTTGTAACTTCCGGTATAATCAACATTACTTAAGGTGTTATAAGAAAACTCAACTATTATTGAGTCTGAGCGTGGAAATTGCGTCTAAGGTAAAATATCTATGAAAAACAGAACGCACCTTGTGATGGTTTAGTTTGCGCTTAAAATCTGAAAGTAAAGTAACCCGTTTACGAAGAAAAGAAGTCTTATAAGGTTGTTATAAAAAGGCATTCAGATTCATCATCTCCTTGACACAAACTTATATTTAGAACCAAAAGCAATAAGCTAAATTGGACAATAACAATTACGGTGCAGAAAACCTAAACGGGATAACGTCATTGAAATTCGCTCCATCTCCCATTCGTGTCAAGAGCAATTTGTTAACGAGGGGAATGAAGAAGGCTGGACGCCTCCAGGATAATTTGCTTTATTGCTCGACCCACGTACGATGTCAGTGATATATTATGTCTGAACTTTGGAGCCAAAGAAAAACTTTTAGGGCTAGGTAATAATAAGTTGAGAAAAATAACATTGACATTGTTTGGTCATATCGGGAAGGAAAGTGTGCTGACCACTCCAGTCACTCCAGAATCGAGTGCTTGTTTCAGAAAGTTTTTCGCGAATTGACCATGAAGTCCCGAAACCCCATAAGTTGATGTATATACATTAGGCATTGTTCATTGTTTTACCAAAAGCCTAGGTAACTACCTAAAAAACCCATCTCGTCCGAATTTTCCATTCTATTTCTAATACTAGTAATAGTAACTAGCCTATGTACTGTCCTACAGCTGGGCAAAGGCCTCCATCATTGAAATAAAGTCATCGTTAAAATTGATGGACTGATGGAATTTCCATTGAATTTAAATATTTTTTTGAAATTGGAAGGGATTCTTTGTTTATTTGTACGAATATATCCAACGCTTAATTCAGCTACAGCTGCGAGCAGTCGTTTTAAATAAAAAAAACTTTACTTCTTTAAAAGCAAAATTGTATTAATCGTATTGAAAGAGAAATACTGCTGTATATATTTCTCTTTCGATACGATTTATTAAAATCCTTTTGAGCCTTTCTTGAAAAACCATGGACAATTTACGTTTCTACAAAAACATACGGCAAGCCCTCAAAGCACCAGCTTCAGACACTTATAACATATTAAATATAAGTATTGATGCGCTTTACAGGTGGCGCAAGTCGCACGAGTTCAATTCATTCGTCTTTGTTCACAACGGGTGAACCTTTCAGACTAATTAATATATTAATGAAATTGTAGACAGAACCAAGCAACCGTTGCACTAGTACTTTGATCCCCCGGCGACTATTCCCAATATTAAACTCACAACTTGCTTGTTGGCGCAACAAATAACGTGCTGGAACCAGAGTGATCTAAGTAAGTGTAATTTATACTAAGAATGGGTTTGTCACATAATAGAATAGATTATAGAAACATCTTAATCATCTGCCCAGCAGTGGGACGTATAAATCTTTGGCCACACTGATTGCTTCAGAGAACTTTTTTCCTTGAGGGAACAACATCTTACTTTAGAATTGGCGCGGTTTGAAAAGTGGAGACATTTTATTTAAAGCGCATTTGAAGAACATTTATTTAAAATTTATAATGAGAAGCTCATTCTAAGAACATCGCATTTCTTTAATTTTCTCAGTAACATACCTTTGTGCCTTACATAACTCTGTTTCCAGCGCTACATCGTCGTTGTCTTCATGTGGTGAGCATTTAATATGTTTATTGTGTGTCTGGGTGTTATCATTTATTTACATTACTAAAAAATTAAGTATGTTTTTGTAAGTCCCTTGATGAAAATACCTACTTTTACATTAACTAAAGTACTGTTTAGTTATCTTTTTGATGCGTTGCTCACTCGAAAATTATCCACTTGTCAAATACATTAATAAATTAAAGACAGAAATGTTGTGTGACTAAGCTAATTTCGTTGGTCAGCGTGTCGTGACGTGGGTAATGTATTCTATAAGTCTAGACCAAAATATAACATGTCTAACTACTAAGACATCTGTGAATGGAAAGCAGTAGGTACCTAGTCATGATTTTTTTTTGGCTAGCTTGACAAAAGGCCTTGAAAAGATTATAGTGACCGAGAAGGTGGGAAAAAAATATCAATAACACATACGAGTAATTGAGAATAATAACTAAGGGAATGGGGAGGGAGGGAAATATCACGAATGCTAATAGTGCCACACAGCAACACGTTATAATTTCTTTACGTTACTGTAGAGTTGCGTGAGACGTCAACCCTTCCACTGAGTTACGACCTACATTTTTCAAAGTTATAATTACAGGGCAATGTTGCTCGAGAATAGATTATGCAGGTCCTTGTTGACCTTATGAACAATTATTTCGACAAAATATTGTGTTAAGGTCCCTCACCTTGAGCATTTTCCTGTAATGTAACGTTTCAAATTCGATTTTGTAGCATTCATTACAATACTGCCTTCCTGTCATGACGAACATTTGCCAGTAATGTACATTATTTCAGATTCGATTTTTACATTACAGTACTGCCTTACAAAACTTCAGAGAAGTTGTATCAAAATATTACACAATGCATCATCAAGTTGCGTACTCGCACTGTAATGCTCGGTGCTTTTCCCTCAGCAACGTAATTTTCGAATCTGTAACATTACAGTTTGCGCACTGTAATGCTCCGTTCTCCTCCCTCACTGATGTAATGCTCGACTCTGTAACGTTACGTCATTTAAGGCAAATGCTCCAAGTAAGGGATCACCTTTAAGAATACGTACAAAGTTTTAAGGAGAAATCTTTTGCGTTGAGAGGGATACTCGTAATTATTATCAAGAAAGAAAGCTGAATAAATAAGAGTAAATGCATTGGGTCTCCTTATAATCTATACTAATATAATACAGAGGAAATATTTGTATGTTTGTAACGTTTGAACTCAAAAACTACCACCGATATGACACATCGCTACATTATCAGCGAGTAACAGTCTGTATTTTATACCCCTCATTCATAAATATTTGAAATTATCAGATGGCCCTTAGATAGACTCAATATTTGGCCAGGTGGTAGATTATTGGTCCATTTTAAAATTTGATATAAGTAAATTCATCATAATTATGCCGGTGAAGTAAACATCTTAAAGGAAAACGTAACTCCTCACCATCCCAAGTCCCAAGCCGAATGGAAAGCAGGGTGGGCAGCCATGGAGCCCAGTGGAACTCCGAAGCCGAACTCGATCTTGACATTGTCGTCTGCCCTCCTCGGCCACGACCCTCGCGCGGTGCTGCCGCGGACTTCAGCTCCACCGTCACTGGACTTCGTATCGTTCGTCATTTTTTTTGAATTCACTTTAATTGAGAGTCATTTGTTTTCCGTCTCCTATTGATTTTTGTTAATTGCAGTGTGTTTGTGAATAGCAAGAGGCGTGTGCGTGTGATTGTATGAATTGATTGTGATCAATTTGATTCACGGTTGGTTCTTACCTACCTACGAAAAACTTCGTAAAAAACGAAACCGTTTCTCAGATAAATTTCTTTACTTACAATCGAAAGTTATCTTTACCCATAAACACTTTTTCTGCAACTGTTTATTTTAATGGCCGAGCATGGCTGTTCCGTTCCTTATAATAAGGAAAACCTAGTTAAATAAATGCTAAGCTGTAAGATTGATGATTTTCTCTAACTCGATCACGATGCATGTCCAATGTCATTCGAAACATTAGAGTAAATTTATCATGAACACAAGGATATTGTAGCGTGCAGTTAAGTGAATACTACTGCATTACCTACAATGAAATTAAACTCATCAAGCTTTATTTAATGCCTACCTACCCTAATAAAAAGCCATTTTAGCTACTTGCAGTTTTTTATCATCAGAAATATGCATTGTCCCGATGAAACTATCTTAAGAATACCACGATACATAAAAGCACCTAATCGATCAACTTTCACTTATAAATTTAATAATTTTCACAAATAAAATATTAATTCATTGATTTTTATTAAATTATTGTTATAATAATTTACTTCGGGCTACCAACGAAACAATAATTCTTATATTCATTTTTACTTCAGTCTAGACTACGAGACCTTTTTTCAAAACGGTTCTTCAAACACGCAATAACTGAAACCGGTGAATCAACGCATCGCATGCATGCAAACCAGCCAACCCAAGCTGACCTACAGCTACAGACGCGTCCGTTTCGTAGGCGGCGGCGACTACGACGCTACGGGCGACCGACCGGCGCGGGTGTCCGGCGCGACTGAAGCGGCCGATGACCGGCGCGACGACACTCATTCATTATCTTTTCAGCTGCCCCAAAAAACCCTTTATACATAAAAACACGTAGAGGCAGGTTAATGAAAGGTATTAGAAACATTGGTGTTTGAAGGTATTATCAACAACTATCTTCCTTTTTTTAATTAAAATCTAAGAGTTCATAGTTTACTAGTAGCTTAGATTCGTAACATTCTCAGCTTGGCATCAACAGAATAACGAAAATTGCGACTGGTAATGATAAATAAAAGTAGCATAAGTTTTTAACAATTTTACTTTGCTAAATGATAACGTTACAAAACACTAAACACAATGATAATAAAAACTAATCGCATCTAGAAACACGTTAACACAACATCAAAACTAAATAAAACATACGATACGACGAATGTATAACCTGACGAAGTAGCAGCGCCTAGTATTTCTTTCTGGTATGGTTTAAGATACGGCAAGTATTTTAGAACCATATTTAACATCGGAGTCTTGTCAGTTAAGTTACTAATTTCTTGCCTTCCTGGATTTAAATTGGATCGTTTTTCAAGTTTTTCAGAGATCTGTTCGCTCTCATCTGCTTGTGAAGTATCTTCGTTGGCATTATCTGGTTCGGGCTCCCGATGATTTTTACCTCTAAGTTCTCGGCGCACCTGGAACCAGTGTTGGGATGTCATAATTTTTATATTATAGTCTTTTCTGTTACATATAACTAATTTACCTTAAGTTAGTTATAGTAAAGTGAAAGTAATTAGCCTATATGCTAGGCAAAGGCCTCCATCATTGAAAACAAGTCGTCGCTACAATTAATGGGTATTGACTTAATCACCACGCTCGCCAAATGCGTTGGTGGTCCCAAACCCAGGCCATGTTCCGAAAAATCTGAAAACACACTTTGCCCGACCTGGGATTCTGGGAATAGAACTCGGGACCTCCGGGTTTCAGGCCGAGCTCTAAAACCACTCTGCCACGGAGGCGTTAAGTTAGTTATAATTATGTTAGGAAATTCCTCTAACATTATTACCCTGAGGACATAAATTGGACCACTTACCCCAGATTACGTAAGATTACAGACAAATGAAGGGAAGCTCTACCGGCATGCAATGCTTTATTTCAGAAATGAATGCTTCCGATATTTTAAATATTTTTTTTCATTTGGAAATGAATCATTTTTTTAGTTAGTAAACCAACTAGCATCAAAACACATTAGAGAATTATCTATTTGTAATTAATGAGAAATATGACCCAGCTGGTAGTCGACCTTAATCGGCCTAGTTGTGTTAACGGCCCAAAATACCAAACGGAAATATCGTGAACGTAATAAATTAAAGTAACCCCTTACTTTTCCGGCTGTTGGCCGAATTTCCTCATAACTGCGCTCCATTCGGTCCAATGCTTCTTGTAATTCCCGTACCGTTTCAGCTGGGAAAGAATAGTGATAGCTGAATCTTAAGTTTTCCCAAAAATTATTTAAAAGAAACCTCGACTACTTTCGCATTCCTTTGATGATGCGACCTTGAAATGTTGAAAGTTTTACATCTAATTAGACAGACGCTGGATTTCAAGACATTTCGGATTTGAAATCATAAAAATTAGATTTCAATTGAGACGGATTAGATAACAAGAATAAATACAAAAAGCTGCCAGAATGTCAGCCTCATTGCTTAAGCAGTTGACCATCAGCGTATTAAGCGTTTTTAAAGAAGTTAGACTGCAGACTATACGTAATAATAATAAAATGAATTGTAATATTAGTATCTTCATAATCTAGTGCGGATACACCCAGCTAATTTGAGATTTAGCAGGTGGTGCGATAGACTTATGAACGTGCCAATTGGGTATTTTATCAATACATTATTAACTAGTGTATCTTGTATATTGAATAACAGAACTGGTTTATCGTAAAAACACTGCTAGAAAAATAGATGGTCAATATCACAAAAAAACAAGTAATGTTTTTTTTGGAAACAATGTGTGCAGAATACTTGTATCACACATAAGTACGCAGAAAAGTTCAAACACAGTGCAAAAGTCAACTTGATTTCTTTTCACAGCTAATTTTTGGTGTCCCTTGAGTTCCATTCTTTGTTGATGACGTCCAAAATCTAGCCTCGGCACTCGTACTTACGATCAGTAAGGTATTCGTCATCAGCTCTATCATTTACTTCTGTTGATGTATTCATACTGTTGGTTGTATTTACAAAGTAATCATGGGGTGCAGATATCGTGTTATTAGAAGTCACATCATTAGGAGCTATTCTCAAATATTCCGTCTCTTTTACTGGGATCACTGTTATTTTGGGTATATATTCAGTCGATAAATTATTTTCTTGTGGCCCAGTAATAATATTATTGTCGATTTTTGATTGGTTTTCCAATGGCATCGCTGTGGGAGATAGATTTCATATTTTAAATATATTTTGATAAGATTATTTCAAATGATAGTTTCATGTTTTGAATACAGACCACTGGAAGCGCTCGTATACTCAGATGTTATGTTGTCTTCTTGCTTGTTATCTTGGTTGTCCAAAATTGCGTATTCCAAATATACATCAGGATCAATCTTTGAAAGATCTGGACGGGGTATGTCTTCTAGTTGATCTGCAACATACGATGAACCAACTTATATGATGTGAACAGCTGAAACTTCAATACATCTGAGCTGTAAACTTACTCATATCTTCTTGTACATTAGAGATGCCATCATCATTTAACTCTTCGATGTTGTAAGATTTAGGTCTGCCGATAAGATTGGCTTTCTTTGTAACAGATCTTTGATTATCGTCTTTACCTTGTTCAATCCTCACTACAATTTTTGTAGCATTCATGAAGTCATCAACATCACTCTCGACAATAACATTATCTATATGAACAATATTTTCGTCTAGTCCTAAAGTTTCTAAAATATCTCTCTTATGAACAGGATTGAAATATGATACTGTGGTGATCCGGCTATCCATGGTGACTACCGCCAGTTTTGTCATATATAGCTCGTCGAGGCTTCCCAGATAGTTTAATACTTCTTTATTTTCTATTTCTAATACTATGCTTAAAAGAACATGCTCTTCTAAAGTCATGGCGCCATCTACATCACTCAAAGCGTCCAATTCACGTTCTGGAAAATTTTAAAATCACTTGTGACCTTAACTAGAAATAACGAAATTTCAGGACTAACGGACTGTGGATTCCGAACACTATGGCATCTCAAAATATGGCGGACTAAATTTGAATTCAACAAATCGGTAATAGCGATCAACGTCTAACAATAGTTCACATTATCATTTCGAAGATAGAAGTAAGTGTTATAGAAAACCTTGAACTGTTGAGTAAAAAACACGCTATATCGAGATAAAATAATACTAACGATAGTTGCAAAGAGTGATGAGATCCGGATCTGGAATGGAGCGAGGAGGGCAGACGCTGGTGGGGATGGCAGGGGCCCAAAGAGGTCTACCCGGTATGGGCCCTCGAGGAGCAATGTTGCAGACCAACCTTTCCACACTGCGTAACCGTCCATTCAATTCTGACTGTAAAATTATTTAACTTTAATACTTTAATCTGAGATATAATGGGCAACAAAAGTGGCCAAGGAGACCAAGAGGACAATTGAGGAACAGACTGAGGGCCAAGGAGTGCGTAATGTATTCAATGACACCCGTCTATCATTAAAACGTGATTTTTTATGACACAGGGTGACGCCTCTGGTTTTCCTTTTTCAGTTGAAGCGCTCTACAAGTTTTATCAGATAAAACTCTGACGAGGCACACTGAACTGCACACGGAGGCTTGGTCATCGTTGGTTTTTTATCGACGGCAATGAGAGAATAATAGGTAGGCTCTTTTCCCTGCACTGCACTGTAGGCTAGAATGAAGGAGTATCACGGTGCGTTTACACCAAGCGAGCGAATGCTCATTCTATCCAGACTCTATGGAATTTTCTTTGTCTGTCTCTGTTTACACAATGAGAATTTAAGAGAGAGGGGACAGAATGAGCGTTGGCTCGCTTGGGGGAAACGCACCGTCATGCACTTGTATGAACCGCGTTCCATTCTATCAACAGTATCTATTTCAATAAGAGTACCTATAAAAAACGATTGAACTCACCATAAATCTGCTTCTACCGCATCCCACCATGTAACTTCGCGCCCATATCATTTGGGCAAAATCTCCGTAATAACTCACGTTCGTCATAGGCCTGCAGAGAAAAACTTACTTTAAGCAAAAATAAATAGCTGCTAACATAAATGACGATATTAAACGAACTAGTCGAAATAGCTCGGTTGAGTCAAACGTATCTAACATTTATGTATATTTGATTGTAATACTCGTTAAATACACACATCAACATGGTCTAGGGATATTTCAATTAAACCTCAATAACTAAAATTCTTTTAACTTTTTGCTAAGACACCTACACATTAAAATAAACCTTGTTTAATAGCCATCTAATCTAATAAATAAACTTTTAGATAAAGTTAAATTTAGAAGAAGAGGAAAAACTCAGACAAAATTTCAATCTTAACTATATTTTTGAAACATCAAAACCTACACAAAACAACTATTTTTTTTATAAAAGTAGTTTAAAACTTAAAAAAAAATAATCCGTGGATCCACCTAAGACTCTATTGACACATCTGCAGCGGTTCTGCATACTCAAAACAAGGGTGTCAATATCCTGTTGTGAAATACTGTCACGAGTCCTGCTAAGATGCAAGAAAAGCTGGTTTTAATGCACAATATCTTCAGGGAAATTCCTAAGAGCTCTTCTCTGAAGCATATCCCAGGCATGCTCAATAGGATTCAAGTCAGGGGATTGTGCAGGCTAGTCTAAAGCTTGGATATCATGCTGTTGTAACCAACTTGTAACGATACGCGCCGTATGTGGACGGGCATTGTCGTGCATTAGCTGGAAATTTTGTCCCATTTGCTGTCTGTGGGGCAAGATTACAGGCTCTAGCACCTCATTTCGGTATTTTAGAGCAGTCATATGGCCTTGTATTCAAACGAGGTCCGTTCTACCGCCGAGACGAATTCCTGCCCAAAGCATAATCGTGCCACCTTGATATGCATGAACTTGTTGTGGGTGCTGCAGTCGATTCCAACGTCCAGGTTCTCTCCAAACGCGTACTCTTCGCGAATCAGGATGAAATCCAAACCTGGATTCATCAGTGAAAAGCACAAGTGACCATTGAGAATGGTTCCAGTTTTCGTGTGCAATAGCCCATTGTAATCTTCTTCCTCGATTGCCTCTCCTTAGCGCTGGTACCCGAAGTGGCCTACGAGCACGTAGGTTGACTTCAGGCAGTCGTCTTCTCAAAGTTTGACCGCTTACCAGCAAACCATACTCTCTCTGTAGCCTTTGAACCAATTGCATCGCCGTTATATTTGGTTGACTTCGTGCAGCATTTACTATCAATCGGTCCTGTACATGTGTTGTAATGCGTTGAGGTCCTCGGTGCCGTGCCACCACTTCGCCCGTGACACGATAACGTGACCAAAGCCTGGATATAACGCTCTGACTGGTCCTCATGGCTTCAGAAACCGCAATTTGGGTAGCGCCTGCTTGAACTATGCCCACTGCTCTTAACATTTCGTTCCTGATGCGTTTGACAAAGATTTATAGAAATTAATGGAGTTTTAATCAAGTTAGAAGTACGTGAAGATTCACTTCTTTGGAAGAAATTCAATGAATGCGAATTTCATCTTAAAACAAAACTTTTTATATACAAATTTGAATTCAGAAAAGGAACTTGATAATGTTTTTATAATCTGTCATTAATAGTTTTTTTGTAAGGCCAGTACTTTTTAAGTTATTTAAAAAAGTTTTATATATCCCTAGACCATGTTGTTGTGTGTATTTTCACTGCAGATAGGAATGAGGATTTTTTTCATTACAAGATACTGATAGGTACTCATAACTTGACACTGATCTTGGTTTAACTTGGTTATATATAATCGACAACTAACACAGCGTAGTAGGAGACGTTTCCTTTATACAGCATGCTCTGCATGTACCAGAGGTCCACCATAGACTCGACACGCAGACCCGGAGCCTCGCCCACCACCGACGCCACGCACTGGCCCACCGATGTTGAGTCTGCAATTACGAGCATGGATATTTTTTTTTATAGTGCCGTCAATATGACCTCACTTCACCAGATGGAAAGCGGTCGTGAGGTCCAGATATGAGGCTGACAAGCACACTAAAGGCCTACGCAGACGACGGACTTTTGTTCGCGGTGGAGAAAAAAGTACGGTCCACGAATAAAAAGTCCGCTGCGGATTTTCCGCGGACTCAACGCACACGGTGTGCGATAATTTGTTGTCCGAGAGTATTTCAATATTCTGAGATTACGTTGTGCTGTAAATTGCGTGAAGTTTGGAAAAAAGAAAAGACGTTTTAAAATAGAATACCTACTGGGTCCATCGCTTTATTTCGAATCGATTCTTAACGCGGACTAAAGTCCGTCGGGTGCGTGGACTGTTCATAGTTCGTTCTTTTTTTTTCACTTTAATCCGCTACGCTCCGTGGGCGTCTGCGGTTATTCAGCGGACTTTTTGTTCGGCGTAATTTTACTCGTCCGTGCGCGTTGCTCGATACAGTTTGTAAGGGATCTATTTTGACGGACTAAAATGTACGCCGCGGATGATACCTCGTTTGCGCAGGCCTTAATGCATATCAATCACTGAGCTGGTCATACACATCTTGAAGGCCTGCAAAAATACCTTTTCACGCCCCGCTTGAAGATCCTCTGTTTTGTACCTGAAGATCCTCTGTTAAGTAAAAGAAGCAGTTAGCGACTTTAGGATCAAATTAGATTATGTAACCCTTCTTCTTTCTGAACGTACGGGTTCAAACCCATCCTGTTGTCGCCGAGCGCTCTTTCTAAGTGACAGACTCTGTACTTCTATCTTACACAACATGAAAGTTATTTAATTAAAGGATATTTCATGGAATAAAACAAAAATTTAAATTTTAGGGTAAAATGTTTTTTTTTTACTTTACACATAATTTGTTCAGTTTACCTGATCTACAAATATATGAGATACTTAGGTACTATAATTTTCTGAAAATACCAGTATTAAACAATCTTCAAACAGGGCGTGAAAATGCATTTTTACAGGCCTTCAAGATGAAGCTGACCTGCTCAGTGAACTCTTTGCATAATTGTGCTTGTTGTATCTTGTCTTACCTCATACCTGGATTTCACGACCGCTTTCCATCAGGAGGAGAGAGATTATTTTAATGAGCAAAATAATAACAAATAATCTTTACATAGGTCCCGGCAAGTATCTCGCTCATCAGGCGTATGCGGCGGCCGGCACTGATCTGCCCAGCGTTGGGCCTCCCGCGCCAGCTCTTCTACCCACCGCTAAAAAGGTATTAAGAACTAAATAAAGGAGATTTCGATTAAGTTGATTCCCCTGACTTCCAAACAATGATACAGCTCGCAGGACCATCAACTTACTTAATTTGTTCTACTTAGACTATCCTTCGAAATTGACATCCACATAAATCTGAACGGTGAGAATATAAATTGACCTAGTAGTGTGAAGTTTCTAGGTCTCATGATAGATAGTAAATTCACATGGAAAGAGCAAATAGAAAAAGTTTTTGACAAAATAAATAGATTCGCTTTTGCCCTTTACAAACTAACGAAAATCACAAATAAAAAGACAGCCATTGTTGCCTATCATGCATATGTGGAATCATTAATTAGATACGGGCTGATATCATGGGGAAATGGCACTAATATAAAAAAAGTTTTTGTTGCTCAAAAGAGATGCATCCGTGCCATTTCAAATATTGCACCAGATGTTTCCTGCAGGCCGTTTTTTAAGTCCCTTAATGTCTTGCCACTCCCATGTATATATATATTAGAAATGGGAAAGTTTGTAAAATAAAACCAATACCTCTATCAGCAGGCAAAGGACAACACTAACAGAAGCTTGAGAAATCCTAATAGGCTTGTCCTAAATGCCCTACCAAGAACTTCGAAATTTAATAAGAATGGTTGTGCGATGGCTATCAAAGTTTTTAATCGAATACCTGATAAAATAATACTGCTACCCTATAACAGATTTCGAATGGTTCTGAGGCAATGGCTAATGGAAAAATGCCTTTACTCCATTGACGATTTCTTTAAAAAACTAATCTAATAAAGAGCGCATTACAAATAATATAAATAATAAGGACAGTTGATGTATTTTATAGAATAAGTGGAATAATAAGAATTAATATTGAAATAGTACCGACCTCATAGTTTAATAAAAATTTTGCATGCTATGAAAATATAGCTAAGTAGGCATAAGAGCTAATATTATTATAATAACACCCACAAATTGTGATATGTAACCCTATTTATAGCAAATAAAGTATTTGATTTTATTTGATTTGATTTGACATCACAAAAAATAATAATTAAATTGAACCTGAATAGGCCCCCATGAAATTCACCGTTGGCAGACCACCTGCACTAACTAAAATCCTGTTGCCTGCATCCCTCGTCTTTGAAAAACATCGTAGCTCGTAGTGACATTAAGCTTACTAATGAGACCCTGTATGAGACTACGTAGGTTTATGTGTTGCTGAGTAGGGGTTACCAAATATTCCGCTACCTTTCCACCAAAGATCGATGAGATATTTCATCGTACCAACTTGAGCATGTTCCCAGCAGTGGGCAACCGCTTGAGCCGGCCGCTCGCCGCCTCACTACGGCGTCGGTTCAGCCGCGCTATGATCCGAACTTTCTCTTCACTTGTAAGATGCGCATCCATGTAACCTCGGCATCTTGGGCTGGGACCGGGCTAGCAAGTAAAACCAGTTTATAAGTTAAGTGGTTTCTGGTAAAGCGTGAAAATTTGCCAACAAATGAATTAATTTCAAGACAGAAATCGAATAAATGAAAGAGTATAGTAGGTAATCGAAGTTCTCCTATTATTTTTGTAGGATCTTAGACACAATAAGTTCCATTCCTATCAGTCATAGAGAGCCGGTGGAGGCTAACAGGAGGTATGAGCACTTAATGTAAGCAGCAGTAGACGAGAGAGCAGCTGCCTATAAGTAGTTTGATCTTGTACTTACAGGGTATTGGCAGAAGGTATGAGCGTTGGTGTGGCCACACATCTTGGAGCCGCAGTAGTTGACGGAGCGGTTGGCCGCGATCAGAACTAGATTCGCTATGAGCAAAGAGATGGCGCATCGCATTTTATCGACGCTTAATTTTGACTAACATTTTCGACGTTACTTGCTGATATTTGCGATATTGATAGCTCTCACGTCATGTGATCTTGCTGTGACATAAATCTTCCGTTTCATTTTTTCTTCTGCCATGCACTACCTATGAAGGTTAATAATTCCATGAATTTAAAAACAAGAACTATTTTAAAGAGGATACATTTAAGTACACACATCAACATGGTCTAGGGATATTTCAATTAAACCTAAATAACTAAAATTCTATTAACTTTTTGTTAAGACACCTACACATTACAATAAACCTTGTTTAATAGCCTATCTTATCTGATAAATAAACTTTTTGATAAAGTTAAATTTAGAAAAAACTTAGAAGAAGAGGAAAAACTCAGACAAAATTTCAATCATAACTTTATTTTTGAAACATCAACACCTAAACAAAACAACTATTTTTTTCATAAAAATTGTTGAAAACTTAGAATTAATAATCCGTGTAACCACCTAAAGCTTTGGTCTCGCGATCGTAACGCACAATGCTGCGGTATGCGGCATGCGGTGCCGGACAATTGATGAAATCCAAACCTTGATTCATCAGTGAAAAGCACAAGTGACCATTGAGAATGGTTCCAGTTTTCGTGTGCAACAGCCCATTGTAATCTTCTTCCTTGATTGCCTCTCCTTAGCGCTGGTACCCGAAGTGGCCTACGTGCACGTAGGTTGACTTCATGCAGTCGTCTTCTCAAAGTTTGACTGCTTACCAGCAAATCATACTCTCTCTGTAGCCTTTGAACCAATTGCATCGCCGTTACTTTTGGTTGACTTCGCAGCAGCATTTACTATGAATCAGTCCTGTACATGTGTTGTAATGCGTTGAGGTCCACGGTGCCGTTCCACCACTTCCCCCGTGACACGATAACGTGACCAAAGCCTGGATATAATGCTCTGACTGGTCCTCATGGCTTCAGAAACCGCAATTTGGGTAGCGCCAGCTTGAATCATGCCCACTGCTCTCAACATTTCGTTCCTGGTCAAGGGTCTACGTGGCATGATTAAATGAACACCGGAGATGCGTTTGACAAAGATTTATAGAATTTTTTGGAGTTTTAATCAAGTTACTTCTAACTTGATTAAAACTCCATAATCCATCCATTCGTGAAGATTTACTTCTTTGGAAGAAATTCAATGAATGCGAATTTCATCATAAAACAAAATCGCATTCGCACATCTTTGGCTGCTGTATCGGTAAATTTGAAGATTTCTACATCGTGCCTAAACTTTCATTATAGTTATTATGACACAGGTGGTGGTACAAAGAAATGATAATATTATTAGCATCAATAAAACTTTATTCAAAAAATATAAATAACAGTCAATAAATAAAATTCTTTACATTTTTACAACATAACAATGTCTTTCGTTGTGATCTGTTTATCATTTTATTACTGGAAGAAATTGAATTTACGAAATATTTTGCATATTTACATAGCACATTAAGGTTGTATGGCATTTATTTATTTAAAAGTAACAGTGAATAAGTCACAGACATAAATCTAAACAGATAACGGCAAAACGCCACCCCCGTTTGTAAGAAAACAAAGCTTGCCACGATTTTGACGCCTATTTTCACGCCACAATAGCGTTTTAATGATAGAAAAACGCCATTTCTCAATTGATTTCATTCATTTATTCATTCGATTTGCTTCATGGAAGGGGAAAATAACCACAAATCTACTTAGAAAGAGAATAAAGTTAACTTCAACTTCTTCAAATTTATATTATTCATCATTAAAATGCAGGTAACAAGGTCATCCAAGGTTTTCAGAGCCTATTCTTACTAAAATTTTACTGGCACTTACGACTAGACGTGATGTTTCGGATTTCGGATAAGTCTTTTGGCGTATACTTTGACGGTCTGCCACGGTTGAACATAATTACTTAGATTCATAAAACTTTGAGATGGGTGCTCAATAACCTATGAGATGTTTACGGGTTTTATGTATTATGTACAATAAGACATGATGCGTATAATACCAATAACCTATGAGATGTTTACGGGTTTTATGTATTATGTACAATAAGACATGATGCGTATAATACCAATAACCTATGAGATGTTTACGGGTTTTATGTATTATGTACAATAAGACATGATGCGTATAATACCAAAAAAATAAGATAAACTGCAAACTGTAGGAGTGTTGTCATTAGCCATTTTTTTCTTATGAATATACGAGTATTTATAATGACTTCATGGAACAATATAAGAGAAATAGTCTTCTGTATCGTGATTTTATGAAGGTACTAACTTCACTCAATACGTTGCCGTAGAAAGAGAGAAACTATTCAAAAATACAAAAATGTTAAAATAAATATTAACAACGGATTAAGATGTAAAAACAAATAAGTACCCAAAACCTAACCTGTAAAAATAATACAACATTTATGAATAGCTACAACTGAATTAGATATTTTTCAAATTTGTGCCCTAAAACTTGGTATAACCACACAAACACAGGGACCCTCAATGAAACAACATTGAACTTAACTTTTAAGGTTAATCGTTTTTTATTATCTATTAGTATAGATGTAGTTTTGCAATTTAATGTGAATCATATACCTAATGCATTAATCATGATAGACGTGTAGTATCACAAACCTACTATTTCTGATTTTTACAACCAGTTTTAATAATTATAAATATTGTCTGTATTTTGTGCTTGTTGGTAGGGTTTTCAAATTAAATGCATTATTCTTTATTCCTATCTCAAACATACTTGATTACTGTACTTTCTTGTATTACATTTAGTAGTTTCTAGTGTTTTGAAATTCATAGTAATATTTTCATTACACTTAAATAGATTCTTATTGTTAGATTAGCAAAATATCAAAATTATTGTTATTTCAATACTTCAAATACGGCAGTATACGTTTTGTTATATTAGTCAATATATTTCTTGAATGTTTTCGATTGTATAAACGTTATTAAACCGTGCGGGACTAAATAGCTCTATTGTAACAGATGTTTTATTGTAATAGTTAATAGGTACCTAGTATGTACTGACTAACAATTTTTCTTTTTGAATTGTTTAAATGAATTTTTGTTATAATATTCTTTTAAGGTTGGTTTTTTCTCTTTGTTTTATATCCTTGAATCTCATTAGGTTTATTTGTATCAAAATGACACTCTGCTTGTACTTTACTAACGCCTGTTGTAAACCCAAAACAAGTTTAAAAGAGTAACTGCTGAGTTTCTCGCCGGGTCTTCTCAGCAAGAAACAACTCCGACGCGGTGGTAGAGTCGCATTATGTCTGTATACTGTTTATTTACATATCCATATTATTATGGTATTTATGTCTATTATTTAGTATATTTTGCTGTAAATTTGACGATTTGAAAGAACTGATACAGTCTATTTGAATAAAGTTATTTGAGTTTGAGTTTGTGCTTAAACGTATATACGTGCGACACGTAATAACATCATCGTATGGAATATTTCACTTCTTTTAAATGATTATATAAGTACTTTTAGTTTTCCGATTCGAACCTACAGATACCACAGGTATGCGAGAGCAGGATAGCGAACGAAACTTCGCCCGTAAGTTGAACGGGAGTAGGAGGGCTGGAATGTGTGACGTAGTAGCAATAATTAAAATTATTCGTCATCGGGTGTAGGCAGATAGTACATGGAGTCTATGAAATGTTTCGTTATGTCAGAAACCAAGCTTCTATCCGAAATCTCTTGTGCGACGCCGTAGATTGCCATCTGCGAAAAACACAAAGTTATTTGAACCATTATTTTATAAAGTAGGTGATTTTTAGTGTAACTAAAAGATGTTGATAATCCAGCTTATCACACTTCACTTTTGGTGATAGATGCGAAGTGCACAAGTCCGTGCGAAGATGATGATGAACGAGTCCCAGAACAATTTAATTCTTATCCTTCGAAAACTAATGAACACTTTCGGCATGACAGCAAAAGTAAATGATGATTGAAAAAAAATATAACCAGTCAAATAGGCATTATGTAGTAAATGCAATATTAATTTTTTTAACATTTGATATAATTGAATATTGTTTATTATTTCTTGTTTTTCTATTCATTTTACTAATGATTAGCTTTATTTGCTCCTTTAAAACTACAGTCCTTTTATTCTCTCCTTGCCTCTTTCACAGTATATGCTTTTTAGTTCTCGTTTGAGAGGGTTTGCTTTTTGCGTTTGGGGTAGATCGTAAACGTCGCATTTTTTAAAGGTTTTCGTGATTATTTAGTTGAATTCAAATTACGTATCAATTATCTCTCTATTATTGAATGCACCTTTTATTTCATAATTATAACTTTAACTGTGTACAGTTAAAGTACATTAGTACATTTAGACTCTTATCAATTAAAAAAAAACGTTATTCATTTAATTTAAAAATAATTGGCGACTACCTAAAATTAGACAATTCAATGTGTTTTAAATAGTATAATGCACACAATAAAAGAGCAAAAATTAAAGTTTGATTCAATTCAATGAAATTATTACGAAAATCTTACAAAAATGCAACGTTTTCGATCCATTGATGCTTTCTCTCACCTTGCCCTGCACCGGCCCGTGGTGGCTGGAGAGCAGCGAGGCGGCGGCGCCGCGCACGTCCGCCACGAAGCGCTGCGCGACGCCCGGCTGCGTGTGCGCATGTGTTATGCAGATATGGACACTGCACAAAATAAAGCCTGAATTAGTTTGAATTCTACGCGTATGTTTCGCTAAAGTCTGCGCTGTCAAAATAGCCAACATAAACGGTGGTCTGTGCGCATGTGTTATGCAGATATGGACACTGCACAAAATAAAGCCTGAATTAGTTTGAATTCTACGCGTATGTTTCGCTAAAGTCTGCGCTGTCAAAATAGCCAACATAAACGGTGGTCTGTGCGCATGTGTTATGCAGATATGGACACTGCACAAAATAAAGCCTGAATTAGTTTGAATTCTACGCGTATGTTTCGCTAAAGTCTGCGCTGTCAAAATAACCAACATAAACGGTGGTCTGTGCGCATGTTACGCAGATATGGACACTGCACAAAATAAAGCCTGAATTAGTTTGAATTCTACGCGTATGTTTCGGTAAAGTCTGCCCTGTCAAAATAACCAACTTAAACGGTGGTCTGTGCGCATGTGTTATGCAGATATGGACACTGCACAAAATAAAGCCTGAATTAGTTTGAATTCTACGCGTATGTTTCGCTAAAGTCTGCGCTGTCAAAATAACCAACTTAAACGGTGGTCTGTGCGCATGTGTTATGCAGATATGGACACTGCACAAAATAAAGCCTGAATTAGTTTGAATTCTACGCGTATGTTTCGCTTAAGTCTGCGCTGTCAAAATAACCAACATAAACGGTGGTCTGTGCGCATGTGT